>JASAUF010000656.1:9497500-11897500 GCA_030180095.1 Magnolia changhungtana | reverse complement strand
CCTATAACCTATTTACTTCAAATCAGACCTAGGGTTAGGGTTTCTCACCTTCAAACGGAGTGGATACCGCTGGGAAAGCGCCTGGAAAGAGGCGGTGTAGGCCGTGCGATAATCGAAAGCAACAGGAGGAAGTTCTCCCACAAATCCCAATCCCTTCTCTCTCTTTTCTCTCTCTCTCTCTCTAGGGTTTTATCCCAAATTCGTATGGCTGTGAGAGGGGCTGTTCTAAGCCTCTTTTATAGCAAAAAACCTCCCCAAAATAGACTCAGGTTCAAGGGTTACTGCTAATATAGGTATTTCATCACTTTTCCAGCTCAAAAGAGAGGTTCTGGTGGTCCTCCTTGAGCCAAACGTCAGACTTAAGCTCACCACACATGGATCTATGTGGGATTATGTTTT
Source organism: Magnolia changhungtana (assembly GCA_030180095.1). Classification (NCBI taxonomy): domain Eukaryota; kingdom Viridiplantae; phylum Streptophyta; class Magnoliopsida; order Magnoliales; family Magnoliaceae; genus Magnolia; species Magnolia changhungtana. The sequence continues at coordinate 11,897,101 of JASAUF010000656.1, read as the reverse complement.
CGACTCGATCGGATTCCCAGATCGCACGTGGCGGACCACTTTCAATTCAATGGTCAGTGGGCCACGATCCGAAATTCCAAGTACATGTAAATGTTCCTGAAATTTTTCTTAATCCGAGGGTGTAATTTAGTCGATTCTGACGGTCAGTTGCTTAATATTGATGCGCAAGCGGATGGTGCCAGATCACTATTCTAGATATTTATTTTGTAAAGGGAATAGTGTTTTTCACACTCCCTCGCTCCGGATCCAAACGAATGGCCGTGGGACATCGGTTGAACCTGATTTTTGAGATGATATCAAGCCCAGTGAGGCGGTCCTAGTTCCTTAACTTCGTGTTAATCGGACCCCTGATGTGTGATCTAGACCTAATACGAAGTTTCGTTTCATTCCCGAGAGCAGCCGGGAAATGAGTTTCGTTCTAAACTTTAGGGTAACCTAGAGTCACCGATTTTGCAAGTTTTGGGTCTTGCAGATCGTATTGAAAGCGATCCCAACGGATTTCATGGCTAATCGAGTTTTGCACTTAGTTAACTTTGTTAAATTCCTAAAGGATTTAATCCTAATTGATTTCTGGTCGAGATGGTACTCGAGCCAAAGTATGGAAATTTACGCGTCGTTACATTTTACCAAAAGTTTTCTCGCCATAAAACCCCAAAGATGTCTATCTTGTTTTAAGGGTTTCAATCACCTGGTGTTTTGGGACATGGGATGTGAGGCTATGATTTACCTATTGCGAGCTTCCACACATCCGGTTGAGGCAGACGCTTGAAATAATCTTCCAATCGAGTTATGTAGCCAGTCTGACTCACCACACACGTAACTTGATAAACCAGGGCATTAGTAGGTCTACTTTCAAGTACTAGCCTCCTAAGCCTCCTCCTCCACAATAGAGGCATTAGGATACGCCATCGCAGTAACTGCAGCAACAACAGAGACTGCAGATGCAGAGGGGATAGGCACCTCCCTCGCAGGCCCAAGGCAGATTCTATGCTGCGCAGCAGGTGCAGGGTCAGGACCCTCAGTCTTCAGGCTTGCTTCCCTTGCCAGCTCAGGGCAGATTCTACGCCGCTCAGTAGGACCCTCAGTCGTCGGGAAGAGTAGTTGAGGGTATACTTCTTGTCTTCGCTTCTATTACTCGTGTATTATTTGATTATGGAGCTTCTCATTCGTTCATAGCTGAGGAGTTCTGCCGATCGACCGGTCTACCATCGGAGTCCGCTCGTGAGGCTTTATCGGTATCGACTCCCTTGGGGAAGTCTGCAGTTTTGGTTCGTTTCTGTTCGTCGTACCCCATTCTAGTTGGGGCTAAGTTTCTTCCCTTACGAATTTGTTCGTGTTGACGATGATCGAGTATGATGTTATCCTGGGTATGGATTGGCTTGAGGAGTACCACACCATGTTGGATTGTTCCGCTAGGATAGTCACGTTTTGCATACCGGCTTGCCGTAATTCCAGTTCGTTGTCGAACTCAGAGGAGAGCCGTTGTCTAGTTTGTTGGCCTGTGCATTAGAGGAGTCAGTGGCTTGGTGTTTTGAGCAGTTGCTAGTTGTTTGTGAGTTTCCTGATGTGTTTCAGGAGATTCCAGGATTGCCGCCACATTGACAGATAGAGTTTCAGATAGATCTTGTGCCCAGTACCGTGCGTATCTCAAAGGCCCCATATCGTATGACACCGATGGAGTTACGGGAACTGAAGGCATAGTTGGACGAGTTGCGGGAGTTAGGTTTTATTCGTCTTATCAGTTCGCCGTGGGGAGCCCTGGTATTGTTTGTGAAGAAGAAGGATGGCTCGTTGAGGCTCTTCGTGGATTACCGCGAGGTCAGCAAAGTCACTATCAAGAACAAATATCCACTCCCAAGGTTGATGATTTATTCGACCAGCTGCAGGGTGCACAATTCTTCTCCAACATTGACCTATGGTTCGGCTATCATCAGATTCGGGTCCGAGAGGAAGACATTCCAAAGACAACTTTTCGAACGCGCTATGGTCATTTCAAGTTTCTAGTCATGTCTTTTGAGTTGACCAATGCGCCCGTCGTCTTTATGCAACTGATGAACGAGGTCTTCCGGCTCTACCTCAACCAGTTTGTTGTTATCTTCATCGATGACATTCTGGTCTATTCGAGGACCTGGGAGGACCATGAGGAGCATTTACAGATTATGTTGGAGACCCTCCATGCCCACTAGCTATATGCAAAGCTGGAGAAGTGCGAGTTCTGGCAGGTGGAAGTGAAGTTCCTCAGTCACGTGGTGACGAGGGAGGGTGTCACTGTGGACCCCTCGAAGATTGATGCAGTGCATCAGTGGGGCCAACCCATGAACACGTTCGAGATCCGTAGTTTCCTTGGTCTAGAGGGATATTATCGGTGATTCATTGAGGGAATCTCCTGCATTGCAGCACTACTGATCCAGTTGACATAGAAGGGCGCTGAGTTTGTCTGGAGTGATGCCTGTGAGGAGGCATTTGTGGAGTTGAAGGACCTCCTCATGTCCACTCCCGTCCTCACTCTTCCCTCTGGGAGTGGTGGGTTCGTTGTGTTTACCGATGCGTCGTGAGTTGGTTTGGGCGCTGTCCTGATGTAGCACGGGAAGCAAGTGGCGTATGCCTCGCGCCAACTTAAGGTCCATGAGCTGAACTACCCCACACATGATATGGAGTTAGCAGCAGTTGTCTTCACATTGAAGGTGTGGAGGCACTACCAAAAAATCGAGTAAAGGCTACGGACTTTAAAAGTTTTTGGCTATGGATATAAACCATAGCTATTTTGCTACAAATTTAATCCGTAGGTAAAGTCTACTTGATCTGTAGCTAAAGCCTACGTTCCACCAGGATCTCATTAGAGATTGATGGTGCTTAAGGGACTCCATGGGGCCCATTGGAATATATGTGTTTTTATCTAAGCCACCCATAAATTCTAATATATAATTTCAGTGGATGAGCCCAAAAAGTTGGTAGATTGAAGGTCTAATTGGACCACATCATAAGAAATAATAAAAAATAAATTTCTATCGTTAATATTTTATATGGTCCTCTTATTGCTTCAATCTGACTCATTTTTTAGATCAACCCTTAAAATGATCTTTTAAAATGAATAGACGGAGTAGATTAGTAACATACATCACGGTGGGCCCCACAAGACCTACAACTATGCACATAAAAGTGCCATCTGTCACCCCCTCCCCCCAAAACAATCCCACGCGTGCCCATCTCCCACAACCCAATTCCCTCAAATCTCTCTCGAGCGCCCGCCCCTCTCCCAAAACCCAAACCCTCTCTTTCTCATGCCCGCGCCTCTCCCAAAACCCAAACCCTCTCTCTCTTGCGCTTGCGCCTCTCCCAAAACCCAAGTCTCCTCTGTTTCCTAACCTCTCTCTCTCTCTCTCTCTCGGGTTTTCAAAACCCCATTTCACTGCAAACTCGTTGTTGATCTGCGATCACACCCTGTGCTATGGTTTTCAAAACCCCTTTCATCCTACCCTTGTCACTGCCTTGGCTCCTCCACCAGCTGCATAACAGCTAGTTGGGTTTTTGGGTAGAGGAGGTTTCTAGGGTTTTGACCTTGCTCTGATGTGGTTTTGATAGTGAATTCGAGTGTGGATGAGGATTTGGCCAACTGGTTCGGTTTGAATCAATCCAAGTATCAATGGGTGTTGAACGATTACCATGAGAGTAAGGGAATTGTGAGTTTGTGCTTTTCATTCTTTTTTGTTTTCTGGTTTTTTGAATTTTGAATTCTGGGATCTGATTCTAAATTCCACTTGTGATTCTTCTCTGATCTTATGAGGTTTTTGCTGAATTTATCTGCTCTCTTTTCATGATCGTGTGAGAATTTGTAAATTTTGTCCATGTCTCTTGGTCTGAATGAGTGATTCATTTATGAGATGACTAAAAGCAAGTTTTCTGTTGTGAAGCATGTGGAAATTTGTGCTAGGATTTTTTATATATATATAAATATGAAATCTTCTGATATACTATAAAGAAATATCTACAAAAATTTTAAAGAAAATACAGAAGCAAATGACACCTCTGGTGACTGTTCCTGTTAACAAAGAAGGTATGATAGTAGAGGTGGCCTTCAGTCAGAGCATGGAGAAAGCTCTGAAGTCGAACTTTGATGCTCTGTGGGAATGCATCCAAGAGGAGAACTATTTGATTTTCCTTTCACATATTTGCTATTGTTGGCTAGTTTGATTTTCCTTTAAAAAACCACTACCAGGGTTATATTGTTTATGGATGTGGATTGCATTTTATATTTATAATGTAATAAAAGGTGTTGTTCTTTCACAGATTTCCTACAATAGAAGGTATTGTAGTTCCTTCAAATTTCAATTACATTCTGCTCAACTCCAGTCACTAATAATTAGAAAGTCATTTCTGATTTATTGAACTGATAAATGCAATTCAATTTGGTATTACATCCAATTGCATTGTTAATCTCTGAATAAATACATATTGTGTCCATGGTGTGTGAATGCACATTTATTGAAATATGACAAACTTTCCTCCTTTCATTGCCACAGCTCCACACTCATCAATTCCCTTATTGCCAGTCAATTGTCAAAAAGTATTGTTAATGGTACAATTGTAGAAATGACCCCAGTTTCAAGTGAAAATGGATCCAGCACGAAGGTCAGTGTTCTTTCCAGTTGGCATATTTACAGGATTTTAAAAAAAAAAAGAAAAAAGTTTTACTATTTCAGTCATCTTCATACCATTTATCCAACTATGTTCTTTTAGTTCGTGAAGGATTATGGTTAAACCCCAATTTAAACCTGATAAGGGGAATGCTCCTAGTTGGCTTGAAACTTGATTAGATACTTGTTGTTCATATCAAACATTGTATGGTTTACTGTGTTATGTAATTTTAGTTTCCGAGACAGAAGGTATGAATACAAAGCTCTTAATAAGGTCTGGAAGGGAAATTTAGCAGAGGTTAAGGCAGAAAGAAAAATCAAACAGTTAGCTAGCACAAATTCTGAGATCCTCTGAGATTGGAGGATCCCAACTAACACTTTGGATTCTTTTCAACTGAATGTGGTCTGCCTTTGTATTTTCTTGTTAACTTTCAATTCCTAGATTGGGGTCAAGTTGTGTTGTTTATTAATTTCAAGAAGGGGCATCCCTTTCTTGTTATACTTTGTAATGTAATTCCTTTTTGTTTGGTTCTAATGAGATGCTTATACTACCAATAAAAGTATATAAATAAATAAAAGGAAAAGAAAGAAGGAAAAAAAAAAGATCCGTTTTGACATCATTGCCATTTGGGATCGATTTGTAAAAAAGCTGAGTTATTTGATTCTCTGGCTGCATGGACCAAACTAGCTTCTGATTCCTGGACACAGATTTGTTGAACCATTCAAAGTTGTTAATGAGTGCATTTTTTTTGTCTACCTATTTTGCCTTCCCTTGTGTTGTTGTTTTTCTTAGACTATTAGTGGTCCTAGAATTACAGGAATTTTAGTAAAAGAGCAACTATTGTCTATTGAGATGCTTCTTTTGTCTTTTGCAGTTGTAAGCCCTCCCGTCATGAAATAAGTTATAGATTCATAAAGTTGTTCATAGTTGCGTGTATTATTCATGGTCATCTTTATAGGAATGGTGAAATGAAATCCTTGGCGACTTTTGTATTCTCCATTCTTTATTATCTTCTCATAAAACGAAAAATTAAAAAAGAAGAAGTTTTGATGTTGTTGTCATTTAGCAAGGATATCATTTTAGAAGCATCCATCTTAAGAAATCTGTTTGTATTACAGGCTATTGCATCAATGATGCGGGCACATGAAGCAGACCCAACAAACTTGGAAGGGCTTCTTGCTCTTGGTGTGAGTCACACCAATGGTTAGTGACTGATTACCCATGTAGTTGTTGTGTGTAGAAGCTAGCAAACTGTGTTAAAGATGGTCCATTTTACTGAGCCTAGAGTCTAAATTTCTGTTCACAATCATATGCCTATATATGGTGGTTGTTACATATCAAAATATCTTTGAGCTTTTCAGACAAATTTTCTGCCACACTTTCTTTTCTAATGTTTTATCTACATATTGCTATGCATTTGCTGAAAGTTTTGTTCTACATTTTCTATAGTTAGAGACTGAATGGTGTGATATACATTAACAAAATGTCGTGCTTTTGTGGCACGCTGGTGCTAGTGTTACATTGAGTACTCAAAAGAACTTGCTGAATCAAATTGACTTAGTATTGACTGATGTCCATAGAAGGTGCTAACCAGCTTTATAAAATCCAAAATACTAGATTAAGTACTCAACCATCTTGTCTGAGTCAAGTTTTGAGTTTTTAAATCTTCGATGTGAGGTCCTAATTTCATTAACTTACAATGAATGTATAGTGTGTTCTTCAATGATATTCCATAAGTTGCTTTTTGTGAAGATTTCATATTTTAAATTATTGGGTACCACAATTTTCTTAAATTGATTATTATTTTTAAAATTTACCATTCTACTTTTCATTCTAATGGAATGTGAATCTGTTTGCAATCTGAGTTAACTAGTTGGTATTTATTTTTGTTTCTAGATTGTCAGGTTGTAAGCGATTGACTCTGATTTTTTATGCTTCTCAGTTCTTCAGTTTGTTTGTAGTGATCCAGTGATCCAGCTTTTCAATTCTAAAAGTGGGGACCATGGTTCAATGATCCAGGTATTTATAGTGCATGTAAGCATCATGCTTATGTAGCTGTTTATTCTTTCTTCAACCCATTTAAAAATAATTTAGTTTTAAAATGTCTTGATCATCCAAAAACCTCCCACATTGGAGGATCCTAGCTATTGGTCGGCCTATCATTCCACTGAATACAAACCTTAACTACTTGGAGCCACCATGATGATTGGTTGTGATCTTCCTATCTGGAAGATTTCTTGGGCATCCTGAATCCATGGCGGGCCATCAGTCAATGGTTTGGATTGCCAAAAAATGGGCCCCATGTGTGAGGAATTACGCGCGTTAAGAAATGATACAATGGCCAGTGAACATGAACTTACAAGTCTCTCTTGTACTAGCCAGCATTTGGCTATTTTGCATTGCTAAGCTATAGGTCTGTTTTGTAGGCTTTATGTAGGTGTAGTTTTCTCAATCTGTGACATGGGTGTGGAGAGATTCTTGTGCTTTATTTTGCATTGCCAAGCTATAGGTTTGTTTTGTAGGTTTTATGTAGGTGTAGTTTTCTCAATTTGTGATATGGGTGTGGAGAGATTCTCGTGCACCCATTGGTTTGGTGATTTTGGGACAGTCCATCCATTGCCGGGCCCATCAGATCAACAGTTAGGATAAGGACCCTATACAAACCAAGGACCCATGGTTGCTATGCATATGTTCAGCCAAGGATGGTGATTGCACAGCTTCACTTCGTAAATACCATATATGAATCATACAATTGCATCACTAATGGACTAACATATGGTTTCATGATTATTAATAGCTTAATATTTAATAAGAAATGAAGGGTGATGTAGTGGGGTTGTCAGTAACATACTGAGACTAATTTTCTTATAATCAGTCAAGATGCTCTATATGGCTCATTCCTTTTTCTTTTTCTTTTTTTTTTTTTTTAAATTTTAATATTGGTGAAAATTAATGATAAATCTTAGGTTTTCTCTCATTCCCTTTTGCATTTTACCTGGTAGGCCCAAGGGCTTGTTTGGGACATGGGATTAGGTGGTATGGAATTGCACTTGTTCCGTGCAAATTCCATCTGGCGTTTGTAAATGACCGAAAGATTGGATGAATACAAGTATCGTATCATCCAGTCCCAACAGTTGAAACTGCAGGATTTCTGGTGGAGATACACTGCAACTTTTGCAATTGGAATCCATTATTCCAATAGGCCTTGAGAACTCAACAATCAAACTACCATTTCACAATTAGGGTTTTTAATTTGTTGGGATTGTGTATTTGTTATTAGTGGTTGGTTTTTTATTTTTAATAATTTGCAAATGCGAATTCTTTGTGATTTTTAAATTTCCGGATTACAGGGTGTATGGTTGCTCTACTGCTAGTGGCTTCTACTCTGTTGACAGTACTGGCCGTTCTACTTTGTGATTTTGACCATATCAATAAGGTCTTGTTTCTAATTCTGCTTTTGCTTCCTGTACTTACTTTGAACATAAGATCAGCGAACTGAGGAAAAGTATTTGTTTCTTGTAGTTTTGGTACTACACAGGGAAAGCCCAATTTTGTTCCATTTAATGAGAATTGATGAAATTGACTCGAGGTATTTTGTATGTCCTATGCTTTTAGAAATAGGTAAATGAGATCTGAGACTCTTGTTTCAGTTTTAGAAAATTTCTTGCTTCAATTTGTTGATGGTGTGCTTCCCATCGATTTGGATCTCACAGTTGTTCTTTTTAGCTGTTTCATCAATCAAAGATATGTTATCTCAAAAAAGATTTTGTAAAATAGTTTTTTCTATATGAGTCTATTTTAATTAATTTATTGAATTCAATCTTTTCTATATGGGTTTCGTAAGGACAACGCAAACACAGTTGGTTTTGAGAAAGGCGCATATCGGTGAAATTGGATGATTCATGGTTCTCTAAGGACATCTTTTGCATTGTCTGTGCAAGGTAGAATTCTTCTGCTGTTTGAACATATAAAAATGCTGGGAAGGTTCATATTAAGGCTAATTGAAGAGGAGATTTGGGAGAAAAGTGCAAGCATTGCTCACATGTGCAAGATCCAGGTTAATGATTTGCCTTGGTTGGCAGACAGTACCAATCATCTATATCCAGCATGCACATGTGGCATACCGGATGAGTGAACGTGTCTTGTGACACCTGGTGAATGGCCAGGATCTCTTACATGTGTACAGTGAATCTCCTCTTTCATATGCTTATCTTCAGCTGTATAGATGTGCATACCAGTTTTAATCATTCGAAAAATTAGAATCAAATCTGAAATCATACAGGTAGCGAGCCAATCAAGTTTTATGCATAAATTACTGTAGCTAAGCTTGCGTTTGGTTGCACCAAATATCATGAAATATCATGATATTTTTCATCTAATTAGACTGATTAACCATGAAATTTCATGAAATTTAGTGTAACCAAAAACACTTTACACTAGAAATATTGAAAATGGTTCAAAAGATGGGCGGATAAGATTCATTAACTTGGTTGAGTGCTTTAAAGCTTGCCCAATTATCAAAACAACTATTTTTCTTTTCTAATGCACAATTAGATTTCATTTAATTTTAGGAGTTCTTTTCATTGGTCCTAGAAGCCCATGTCGTTGACGGTGATCTTTTGTCCTAGGTGCGTATACTGATGCCCTCTCTCGCTCTGTGTTTCGTCTTGTTGTTTTTTAGTGTCTTAATGGCTAGGATTGATTTTTATGGACACTATGTAAGCGAACCTTGCAAGGGGCTTATGGCTTCTACATGCCAATCTGCCACACATTTGTGAGATCCAAGCTACTCAATAAGAGGGTCCCATTGTTTAAATGTGGTGGCCTAAAAGCCTTTCTATTTTAGAAAAATAGGTTAACTGAAGGATTTCTAAAGATTTTGCTGCTGCATTGTTGATTATGTTGAGGCATAAAAAATGGTGATGAAGAAAGGATTGAAGTAAGAGAAGATTAAGAGATAGAAAGAAAATTGGAAAAGAAGAATGAAGTAGCTTAAGGGGGGTTTGCGCGGGTCTGCGCAACCAATGTCCGTTGCGCAGGATCGTTCAATTGACTCATAGGGTTTATTCTTTAATAAGGATCCGAAATAGTGGAAGGTAGTTTGCGCGGGTTGGCACAACCAATGTCCGTTGCACAGGATCGCGTAATTGAAATATCAGTTGTGCGGGTCCGCACAATGGAATTCAGGACTGGTTCTTTGTGAATAGGTCCAAATCATTGAAAGGTGGGTCCCATGGCACTAAAATCGAGGTGTCACACATGCCAGGGCCTATAAGTACCCCCTCCCCTCCATTTGGGGGAGATTGAAGATTTTTGAGAGAAAGTAGAGCAAAGAGGAAGATTGAAGGTTAGAGAGAAGGCAGCGATGGGTTGCGCGGGTTCGCATAACCGGACTATCCTACAGTCTGTAAAGAAAAAGGGCTGTTATGCTGCCAGAATGATTGAAGTCCTCAAGTTCCTTTTGTTTAAGTTTAAAGCAGAATAATCAGCAGAAGAGCATATTCCTCCTAAGTCCTAGGAGATGACTGAAGCAACTATCGGAATGCTGCCAAAATTTCTATCTCCTATATCCTTAGAGATTAGTTGATCGATTCAACAATTCCTCCTAAGTACTAGGAGATGAATGAAATAGGCGTCGGAATGCTGTTGAAATTTCCATCGGACTGTCTTATTTAACTTTGGTTGATTGTACTTTATTTTCAGAATCAAGGGAATTTGAGGATGTAAATGAACTAAGAATAAATGTGATCAATGTTCTCTCATTATTTCTTTGTTATCATTGAATAAATTCCCCAAATCAAACGCATTTGTTTTCTTGTTGAAACAAAATGACGACTCCACTGGGGACTTTTTCAATGGTAACTTAGAAAATATTTAAAGAACATTTATCACTTTTTGGCATCAGCATATACGCCAAAATGGTGACTCTCAATGAGAACATCCTCCCCTTCATCTCTGAGATAGAATGATTATCACTTAGATGCCTAATTACAATTTTATATTTTTTTCTATAGGTAAGTAGAAAGCATCAGCGAAAGCAAAGTCTGCTGTAATCAAGAGTAGTGAATTTCGTGTAATGGACGGAACAATCTCTGTTTCGCCAATAGCTCAAGAAGATGAGGGAAGATGGAGGATAGTAACATCCAAAAGTCAAAAAGTTTGATCTACTCCCGCAAGAAGCATCATCTTGCCAAGTAATAGGTTGATTATGCGAAGTGTCGTGAGATGCAATCCTGCTTCAGTTATACAATCATCTCATTCGAGAAAAATGGAAAGACCCGACACTCCAAAAGGTCTTTCGATACCGTTAACTATAATTGTAAAGACATCCTCCACAAAATCATTACAAGTTCAGAAAAACAAAGGGAAGGCGACCGTAATCAGCGAATGTTCACTCGCACCGCCTCCTGCAAAAGATTTCAAGCAAACTTATGCATTAAGAATGCCACAATTTGAGTCAGCTCATCCTTCTAAGCCACAGTACACTGGTTTCAAATTAGATAATAGTTCATCTTCTTCAACAGCGTCTGCAGCGCAATACTCGTTTTCTCCCTCAATATCAAGACAATTGAAGTATAAAGAAAACCCGTCGACAGATATTAATTAGCCTGATCAGTTTTTACTTGATGAACGTATGGCTGAAGAAGTCTCTAAAATTCTGACAACGACTGTTGTGAATAACCTTGAAGGGCAAGAAGAAAGGCCACAACCACAATCAGTTAGATTTCAAGAACCGATGCCTAATATTACTTAGAATATAATGCAAGAAGAAATCCGACAGATGGTCATTGAAGTCATTCATTTAGAACAGAGACAAGGTCAGAATTAAAATTTTCAATATCAGACACCATATCCTTGTGAAATAGAAGACATGCCATTTCCCACAGATTTCAAACACCCGGACTTTCAGAAATTTAACGGGAATGGATCACCAGAAGAGCATATGATGCATTTCATAGCAAAGATGAGAAATTTCTCTAGAATTCCTCAATTTTGGTCTACAATTATTTGAATCTTCTTTGACAGGAAGAGCTTTTAGATGGTATTCAAGTTTAATCCTAGGATCTATTCATACCTGTGAACAGATGCATGATGCTTTTATGTCAAACTTTTTCTCTTCTGACTGAGAAGTTAGTTTGATCGAACTGGCCTCTATTCGCCAAGAAGAAAATGAATCAGTTGAAGAATTTATCAGTCGATGGAAGTACTTGGCAGCATCATGTTAACATCCTCTTCGGGAATCAAAACAAGTAGAACTATGTTTAAAAAGCATGAGACTAGAACTGGCATGCCACCTGATTAGTAAAGATGGGAGAACTTTTCATAATTTTGCTACGAAGGCTTATGCTCTTGAAAAGATGATGGGAAGAGTGTTTTCTTTTCAGTTAAAATCAGCCCACATAACTCAGAAAGAAGAAACTAAAGAAGATTATCAGAATGCTGAAAGAGATAGCGATGAAGAAAATAGAAATGGTCGTACGGTTATAGTGACATATAAAAGGTCCAGGCAAAATAATGACCATATGAAATATGCATTCTCAAGAAAAGATATACTTCCTATGCTGAATCAATTGTTGGCTATGAAGCGTATTGAAATACATTGGCTAAGACACCTTGAAGAAATCAAAAATACAGGAGGAATGGATTATTGCCATTATCACCGTAAATTTGGACATCATACAGAAAATTGTAATTCCCTTAGGAAAAAGCTACAGACGATGATTGATAAGGGAGAAATTGCTATGGAAAGAGCATGAAAAAAAGAGAAAAAATGGAGAAAAATGACAGAAACTCGATAAAGAAAATTCTGGGGGCATCCACATTAAAAGACGGTAACGTGCTTCGTACGGTGAATCGTCAGTAATTGACAAGATCGAGCTGTCATAGCCTAAATACTCAAATGAAAAGAAGCAAGCGAGGTAAAAGATGTAACGCCTCGATAAAAAGCATATTCGTTGCTGATATGCATTGCAATACCTGCCAGTTCAGGAAATGACCGCTATTTTGATTTCAAAAGGTATCAGTATGATACTTCCAAAATCAAAAGGGGGCAAGACAGGTGAGTAAAAACATCACCATAGAATGTATTTCTTTTGTATATGAACAAAACGCAGGCTTTCAAGCATATTAAGTCATCGCCAAATGCGAAGCACCAATGAAAATTGCTAAAGGAAAAGCCAATCGCCAAAATTAGCAACTATCGTTGTCGTCATCAATCACCAAAATTGATTATCATCGCCAAAATTGCATTTTCAGAACATTATCAGCAACAAAGAAATATCAATTATTAATTCTCAGAATATTATCAGCAGCGGAGAAATATCAATTATGGATTCACCATTCATGGCAATGAAATAAGCAGTGGAATAAACCTACATGGTCAACCACACAAATCTTACGACAGCGATGGCAAATGATTATTTAAGGTAGCCTAGCCAAGCCTATATGGCTAACTACGCATAAGACCTATGATCATTTAAGGTAGTTTAGCCAAGCCTATATGGCCAACTATGCATAAGACCAATGATCATTTAAGGCAGTTTAGCCAAGCCTATATGACCAACTATGCCTAAGACCTATCATCATTTAAAGCCTGAAATCGGCGGTAAACTATTTTGCTCCTTGAGCCAAGCCCAAAATCGGCAGTAAACTATCTTGCTCCTTGAGCCCAGCCCGAAATCGGTGGTAAACTATCTTGCTCCTTGAGCCCTGCCTGAAATTGGCAGTAAACTATCTTGCTCCTTGAGCCCAGCCCGAAATCGGTGGTAAACTATCTTGCTCCTTGAGCCCAGTGTCAAGTCCAGTTCAGTCAAATCTAGTCGTCCAGTTCAGTCAAGTCTTGTCTGGTCGAGTCAAGTTCAGTCTTATCCAGTTAAGGTATGGTCAGTCAAAGTACACTAGCACCACTGCTCAAAAAGCATAAACTAAGTATAACATTCAAAATGCTACAGATACATATTAGATATGCTCAAATATGCAATTGCCTGATGAAAATTTTAAATATTGAGTAAACAAACATGCAAAAATATGTTTCTTTTAAATCAGGTTCAAATTACACCAACAGTAAATGCCTTCAAGATATTGGCAATTATCTACTCAAAAGTTCAAATCTTCAAGATCAACTATTAGTCTTCAATTGCAATACATTTGTTCTGCTGATAAAAGCCGTAAAGTCTTTTTGTCTTCTACTGTCGTGATGATAAAGGAATATTATCGCACAATATTCTCAAAGGCGGCAAAGAATAAACTAAGCGAAGAATTATCATTCTCTTCTGAACAATCTAAAGATTTAGATATATTCCTTGGATTCATTAAAGGAGCAACAAAGATTATCCATCCTTCAAGGGTATCAGCAGGCTTCCCTTCAAAAATATTATTTTTTGAAGAAATCTCTATACGAAGATTGACCTAGAAAGGGGGCATGATATATTTCTCTAAAGTAATTTATGCCTTGGTCTTTCTGATAATCTCTTATACATGGTGGGGAAATTCATATGCCGATATTGTAACTTCTCACTATCCTAGTAATGATATCGCAAGTCTCTAAGTATCAGATCTGATGGAAAAAAAACAGAACAAATGGAATCATCATCAGTAATTTCTATGACCTTTGGAAAGTTATTAAATGGAAATTGAAAAGAAATCTTGTCTACATTTTTAGAATCAGCAAAGATCCAAGGAAAAGTCTATGAAGAAATATTAAGGAGCATAAGCTAGAAACGACTCAGTAAAAAAACTCAGCGATTGAACCTTTGGAGCTGGAAATGATATCTCTAAGAGCGTGATTTAATGAGCAGAAGATGCAATGCAAAGCACGATGACAAGCGCAAAGATGAAATAAATCATTATCATATTGCGAGTATTGCAATCATCTTAAAAAAGAGGAGAGTTTTTAATAAATTTCAAAATTATCAATGCTTCATGAAGCTAAATTGAAAAATTATAATGTCTTGAGATACTAATTCTGACTAATTTGGCAGGAAAGACTATCATTCAAAAGCTTGGGTTATGCAGATCATGAATAAAGGAAATAATCAAAAAAATTTTTGTGGCAGAATTAGCATTAAAGAACAACTCTCTAGACACCGAATTAAAGGAAAGAGTTGCTGGAGTTGATCAAAGAGATCGTTGCAGTAGCACAGTTGTTGAAAGATAGTTCTCTGATCAAATTGCTTAAAGACGAAGTCGTCACAGCTGTTGTAGAGACGTGTTTCAATGAAAAGAGAGTTTTATCCTTTCTAGTGAAACATCCGCTCGACACTACTGGCTGGGGGCATTTAAATCTTCCATTCGAGCACAAGCGTTCCAGTCTTCCGTTCGAGCGCAATTGTTCAAATCTTCCGTTTAAGCATGATCATTCAAGTCTTTCATTCAAACGTGAGCATTCAAATATTTCGTTCTACACACATACAAACCTTCCACCTTTTCCTCTAGGGATCTCATACGCTCATCAAAATTAGATGGTTGAAAATCTGGATCAGTCGCAAAATCTGATTCTATCTCATTAAAGAAGTCATCCATATTAACATCATCAGGAGGCAAAGCATCTTGCTCACTAGTTTCTTCAGCAGCTCCACCAACATCCCAATCAACTTAGCCAGGAGCCAACCTCAGATTCATCTTATTAATGTTTGAATTGTTAAAGGGAAGATGGGATATGGGAGCTTCTTCGTTATGCATAAACACAAGACTATGGGTCGCTAAGAAGCCATAAGATATGCATAATGAATATCACTATGACCAGGATGGAGACGAAACTGAATAATAATGTAACAAATAAAAGATGAAAGACAAACATGAACACCAGTAAAAACTGAATGAAGGACACGCACCATGAAAGATGTTAACTCAGTTTTGTTACCAGACCGAGGATATACTTTTAAAATGAATATATGGTGAAGAATTTTATATCTGGGTAACATATATTTGGAACTGAGTGCATTCTCAGAATTCCATTCCGTATTCATGTTGCATAACACTCTAGTTAGCATTCATTTTTTTTTGATTCAGACGGTTTTGTAACTAATGTAGAGATAGGTATTCCTTCATCATTCACTAGAATATCCATCAATCTAGATATCAAGTGAATGTCTACATCAATAGGACCTTCTCTTGTTGTCATAGTAAAAGTTAAATTTTCAACAGAGAAATCACTTATACACGTATACATAGCTTGTGCAATGGACCGGTATGCAGGACTGCCCCAATTTAATATGTTAGCCTATCATACACTTTGAAGGAGGGGAACAATGCTGAACAGTTCCAAATGATTTGAGTTAACAATCCGCTCAACAATCACATCGCAGAGATGAATATCCCGCATGTATTCGGGGTCTTCTTCGGGTGAACAAAGATGACGCACCGTAAGTAATGTGGAATGGGAAGAAGAGGGACCACAAGAGGATCTCTTCTTATTTCTACCTTCCAGAGCACAAAGAATACAAGAAATACAAGTAATGCAAGAAAGGAAAGATGGGTTTCAAGGAAATCAGAAATTTTACTAGAAACCCCAATAAACCACCAAAAACCTTGAAATAAATTACGAAATCAAGAAAATAGAAGTGCAAAGAACCTAAATCCACAAAGAAAATGAAAAAGATGCACTGGTTCGATAGGTCATGGTAGAGTTGGCTGGGAAAGATGAAAAAAATGGAGGAAAAAGTACTTTTTGCACAATAAAAAGCCTCGAACTTGAGCAACTCAACTGGTCGTGCCATGATTGGTCAAGTGTGTACTCGAATGGTCGTACACCTTATAAATTTTACATTTTTCCATATTTTTGATATTGCAAAAATAAAAAAACATGCAATATAGTACAAATAAACACGAGCAATTCAGATCATTTTTCCATATTTAATTTAGCAAACCTATTTCCGTCAAGCGATTTTGTAAAAATATCTACAAGTTGATGTTTAATCTGAATAAATTCCAAAAAAAATAATCTTATCTTGTACTAATTCATGAATATAATGATATCTAATGTCAATATGCTTAGTTTGTGAATGCTGAATTGGATTTCTAAAAATGTTAATTGCGCTAGAATTGTAATAATACAATAACATAGAATCTTGTGCAAATCCGTAATCACTAAACATCCTATTCATCCACACAAGCTGGGTGCATGCATTACCGGCTGCAATATACTCAGCCTCAGCTGTGAAAAGTGATACGAAACTCTATTTCGTACTATGCCATGAAACTAAACAGTTCCCGACATAAAAACATCCACCGCTGGTAGACTTGTGGTCATCAATAATACCAGCCCAATCAGCATCCGAATAACCGGCTAATTGAACATTAGTATCATGAGGATACCAAAGCCCGAGTTTAGCCGAACCTGCAACATATCTCAAAATTCACTTTACAGCAATCAGGTGGGATTCTTTAGGGTCCGATTGATATCTAACATAGATTCCTACATTGAATGCAATATCAGGTTGGCTCGCAGTTAAATATAATAAACTACCTATCATGCCGCGATACAACTTAGGATCTACACTTTTACATGTCGAATCCTTATAGAGTTTAAGTGTCATACTCATAGGAGTATCAAAATTTTTACCACTCTCAAAACCAAGCTTTTTTACCATTTTTAGAGCGTATTTGGTTTGAGAGAAAAAGAATCCATCAGCAAGCTATTTTACTTGCAAACCTATGAAATAGTTCAATTCTCCAACCATGCTTATTTCAAATTTGGACTTCATTAAATCTGCAAACTCAACAGTCATGTTAGAATAGGTAAATCCATAGATAATGTCATCAACATATATTTATACTATCAATATGTGATCTTTGTGTTTCTTTACAAAAAGTGTCTTATCAACACTCCACATTATAAAGTTATGACTTAGTAAAAACTTAGTCAATTTCTCATACCATGCCTTGGGAGCTTGTTTTAATCCATAGAGTGCCTTTTTCAGGCGATAAACATGATCAGTATATTTAGGGTCTTCAAAACTAGTAGCTTGTTCTACATATACTTCCTCATGTAGATCACCATTCAAGAAAGCACTCTTAACATCCATTTGATAAATTTTGAATTTTTTGTAACAAGCAATGGATATGAATAGTCTGATAGATTCAAGACGAGCTACTGGGGTAAAAGTTTCATCATAATCGATGCCTTCTATCTGAGTGTACCCTTGTACGACCAGTCTAGCCTTATTTCTTATAATATTACCAAGTTCATCAGACTTATTTTCAAAAATCCATTTAGTTCTAATAATGTGTTTATCATTAGGTTTAAGAACTAAGTACCATACATCATTCCTTATGAATTGATTAAGTTCTTCTTGCATAGCCACTATCCAGTTTTCATCAGCAAGTGCTTCTTTTACGTTGACCGGCTCAATCTGGGATGTGAAGCACACATAAGTACAAATGTTTTCTAATTGTCTATGAGTGTGCACACGAGTGAGAAGGTTCCCAAGTATTTGATCAGTTGGATGGTCTTTAACTAACCACAGTTCAGTGTCATTTTGACTAGATGAAGAGTCTAGTTTATCAAATAAAGAGACTTCATCATCTTCTAAACTCGAGACAGGTATATTCTGATGCTCATCTATAACCACATTAATGGAGTCCTGAATTACACCAGTCCTCTTGTTGAGAACACGATACGTTCAACTATTTAGTGCATATCCTAGGAAATTACCCTCGTCACTCTTGGTGTCGAATTTTCCCAGATTTTCCCCGTCACGTAGAATATAGCATTTGCTGCCAAAAACTCAAAAGTATTTGACTGTTGGTTTCTTATCGAACCATAGTTCATATGTAGTCTTATTATTTGACTTTCTAGTATAAACATGGTTAATAATATAACAAGCCGTGGTCACTGCTTCAGCCTAAAGATTTTTAGGAAGTTTCAAGTTGTTTAAAATCACGTTAGACATTTCTTAAAGCACACAATTTTTTCTTTCAACAACCTCATTCTGTTGAGGTGTCTTAGGAGCAGAAATTCATGCGATATACCATGATCACTACAGAACTTCTCAAAATTGCTATTGTCAAATTCAGAACCATGATCACTACGGATTTTAAAGACAAGTGATTCCTTCTCTATTTAGATACTCTTGAGTACCTTTTCACTTCATCGAGAGTTTCAAATTTCTCTCTCATGAAAACTACCAATGTATACCTGGTAAAATCATCTACTATTACCATAATATATTTCTTACTACCTCGACTCTCCATTATAGTAGGTCCAACGAGATCATGTGGAGGAGTTGAAGGGGTTTGGATGTGGTACTGGAGTTCACTTTCTTGTAAGCACTCCTAATTTGTTTCCCAATCTGACATTCGCCACAGATTTTATCTAATTTTTAAATCTTGGGTAGACAACTTATTACTTCACCTTTGCTCAGTTTATAAAGACTACGGTAGTGTACATGTCCTAAGCGTTTATGCCATAAATCGGTCTCATCGGTTTGACCCATGTAACAAGATAACTTAGACGAGCTTGAATCACTGACTATATAGCAGTTCTCAGATGTTCTGCGACCAGTTAATATCACAAAACCATTCTCATTAGAAATCTCACACACTTGGTTGGTGAATTTGACGCTATGTTTATTATCACAAATTTGAGAAATGCTTAAGAGATTATGTTTAAGACCTTCTACAAACGAAACATTCTCAAATGAAGAAAGATTAAAAAGTTGAACTGTACCTTGGCCAACAATTCTGTAGTTGCTACCATCACCAAATGTGACTGAACTAGCAGTTATATCTTTGAGATTGGTGAATAAATCATTGTCACTTGTCATGTGTCTAGAGCAACCACTGTCTAGGTTCCATTTTAATTGATTTGAAGCCTTGAAAGCGGTGTGTACAACCAGACAAGCAAACTTAGGGACCCATTTCATTACTATTTTGGGTTTTAGAGCATAGTTGGTTTTTCTATGCTTGTAGTTGTTGTATACTCTACCATTCGAGTTAGATTCTAAAAGCTCATTGAGTAAATCAACAATTTTCTCAGCTAAGGGGTTATGATTCTGATTTCTATAATTGATATGGTTGCTTTTAAGTTTCATAGCCTGAAAAGTTTTAGAATTTTTGAAACTATTTTGATTCAGACTTTTCCCTCTTGAGTTAGAAGACTCCCATTTAACAAACTTAGGTGGAGTGAACTTACTTTTAGGAGGTGTATTCTTATCGTAGCCTAGACCAGATCTATCGCCACATTTCCTTGATCCGGTTAGCAGTCTTTCTAGTTTAGGATCACCCTGGGCATACCTCCAAGTATCCTTCAAACTCAAGAGAGAAAAAACTTCTAGTTTTAGTTTTTCATTTTCTAATTTAAGTTTTTCAACTTAGGATGTTTTGAAATCTAAATTACACTTAGCTTTTTCAAAACAATCAGAAAAATGTGATTTTCCTAAAATTAAGTTATCAAAAATTTCTTTTAACTTTAAAAACTTTTCTTTTTAAAGTTTTAGTTTTATAGCTATCTTGCAACTTTTCCTATATAAGGCATTATAGGTATCTTGTAAATCATCATCATTTTCAGGGTCACTTCTAAGATTTTCATCATAAGTTGAATTACAACTATCTGAGGAAGTGACTCTGGCTAGAGTCATTAAGGCCTTGACCTCATTAGTAGACTCGGGTTTAGAATCATTTGTCTCAGAAGAAGCTTCAGAGTAAGATGACTAATCCCGTGTGGCCAACATACCTTTTTGCTTAGGTTTGTCCCTCTTTATACATTTGTCTGCCAGATGCCTTTATTCATGACAGTTGAAACATTAGCTATCTTTAATAGATTTTCAAGTTTTAGATCTAGTCCTTTTCTTTTTAAAAGGTTTTTGCAAATCTACCCTCTTTTTGCTTTTAAAAATTTTATAAAACTTCTTGGCTTTAGTGCCATATCATCTTCAGAATTTTCACAATCAGAATTACTAGCTTTATCATGAGAAATATTTTTAGAAAACTTAAGGGCTATGGACTTACCTTTAGGAACCTTAAAATTCATCTTGTAGGTTTGTAAAGAACCAACAAGCTCTTCAACCCTCATATTATCCGTATTGCGAAGTTCTTGAATGGTAGTGACCTTAGAATTGAACCTATCAGGCAATGGGCGCAATATCTTTGCACAGACTTTGCTTTCTGGGATACTATCACCAAGACCCCACATATAGTTGACTATGTCATTTAACTTACTATAGAAATCCATGAAAGTTTCACTTTCTTCCATATGTATCTCCTCAAACCGAGTGGTAAGGATTTGAAGTTTAAATTTCTTAACAATAGTCGTGCCCTCGTGTGTCATTTTTAGAATGTCTCAGGTTTCATTACGTGAAAAATGGAAAAATAAGACAAATTTTGAGACGGTTCTGAGCCATCTGCAAAATCCCTTGGTTTAAAGATGGCTCTTAGCCGTCTCTAAATTTAGCGACGGCTCCCAACCGTCTTTAATATGAAGTAAATTAGTCATTTTAATGCCGAACATCCACAAATCATTTAAGATGGTCAGAATCCGTCGGTAACTTCAGAGAAAAGATGGCTATTGACCGTCAACAATTAAAGATGGTCCTTAGCCATCTTATATGCAGTTATTTGAGACAGTCGAAGACCGTTTGCATTTGAGACGGTCGTTAGCAGTCCTATAGCAGTAATCTTAGACGGTTAAGGACTGTCCGCATTAGAGACGGTCCTTAGCTATCTTATATACAGTTATCAGAGATAGTCAAAGACTGTCTACATTTGAGAGAGTCATTAGCAGTCCCTAGCAGTCATTTGAGACGGTCAAGGATTGTTTGCATTCGAGACGGTCTTCAGCAGTCTTATATGCTGAAGTATCAATGGTGTACTTTCTATATTCACTTTTTTTATGGCCCATCTAGACCTTGGATTTCCCTCATGTTTGGATATACGACCTAAAATGATCTGGAGAAACAGGTGGATGAGATGGATATAACAAAAACATAATGGTGGGCCCATAGAGAATGGGGTTAGAGGGGATTTTGCTTGGCTTCCCGACGTGGACTAACAAGGTGGCTCCTTTATAGTACTTTGCGGGCCCATAATGATGTACTTGTTTTATCCATGCTGTCCATCAATTTTAGATCATTATTTTAGAGAATGACGCTAAAAACTAGGCAGATCCAATTCTCAGGTGAACAACACCACTGTTAAACAGTGGTGATTGAACGCCCACCATTAAAAACTTCTTAAGGCCCACTGCATTGTTTACTTGCCATCCAGCCTGTCGTTTAGATCACATAGGCCTGGATGAAGGAAAAACACCGATACTAACATGATCCAAAACTTCTATGGCACCCGATAAATTTTTAATGGTGAGCGTTCAATAACCACTGTTTTCCTATGGTGTGTTCCACCTGAGATCTGCATCTGCCTCATTTTTATATTCATGCCCCAAGATGAGATACAAAAGTGAATAGACAGCATGGATGAAACAAATACATTGTAGGGCCCACAAAATCGCTGCTGGCAGTGTTAATGCCCAATTCGGATCCCCCCTGACATACACTGTCCATTTACCTGTAATCCAAACCATCCAATAATGGGAACAACTCAGATCAGCCGTACAGACATGAAAGCTTTCTATTTGACAGTCCATCGTATATGTCACCCGAATAAATGAATTAGGATCATCCTTTTGATCGTGACTTGTGGGTCCCGCCAAATGGTAGGTTTGGATCTGAGGTCGACGAAAAGTGTATCACGGGGATCTCCTATAGGCGCCACCTAAACTGGACACCTAGTCGGAACGCAGTTTGGCTAGCTGCGGTGGCTAGTGGCTGGTGTTATGTGGACCCCACCATGATATATGTATTTTATCTGTGTCGTCCATCAGTTTTCCCATCTCATTTAAGTGGTTAAAACCAAAATTGAACTATGTCCAAATCTGAAGTAGACCATACCACAGGAAACGATGAGAATAATGATTTCCGCCGTTGAAACCTTGCTAGCCCCACAATGAGTTACCTACATAGTTACCAATCGGTTTCCCTTGGTGAGGTCCACTTAAGATTTTAATATACATAATTTTTAGTACAAGTCTTCAAATAATCTTTTAAAATGGATGGACGGAGTAAATAAAACATGTAATCATGGTGGACCCCACAGAGTATACTCAGCACGCTTCGGAAGCGGATTGCGTACTAACTCAGTACGCTAAGCGTACTAGGTAAACTCTGTGGGCCCCACTATCATTTATGCATTGTATGCACTACATCCATCTGTTTTATCACATGATTTTAGGGTTTATACAAAAAATGGAATACATACAAATCTCAATTGGACCACACCACCGGAAACAGTGTGAATTGAACATCCACTGTTGAAATATTCATGGGGGCAACCGAGGTTTTAGATCAAGCTGATATTTATTTTTCCCTTCATCCATGTTTGTCTAATCTTATGAATAGTTTGGATGACAAATAAACGTCACTTGGGGCCATAGAAAGTTTTCAACGGTGGAAATCAATACTTCCACTTTTTCTTGTGGTATGATTCACTTGAGCTTTGTATATGCATCAATTTTGGGTTTAACCCCTAAAATGATCTAGAAAAATGAATGGACGGCGTGGATAAACCACATGCATTCTCGGTGGGCCCAACAGGTTTACTCAGTACGATAATCCAATTTCGTACGCTTCTGGTATGGAGTTTCAGGCGGTGGCTTGCTTAGCAAGAAAGAAGGCGGTGGCTTGCATAGCAAGAAAGAAAACCGTGTGCACAGTGCATTACACTGTATTCACATTAGTAAGTTTTGTGGATTTGATCATGGGGTATGTTTTATATCCAAACCGTTCATGCATTTGACGAGCTCGTCTTAAGGCTTGAGACGAAAAATAAGACAAATCTAACTATCAAGTGAACTACGTGAATTGTTTAAGGTGAAAATCATTATCTCTGCCGCTATTTGTGGTGTGGTCCAGATGATATTTGTTTATTATTCATTTTTTGGATAATACTCCATAATTATATCTAAAAATATATAAACAGTGTAGATATAATAAATACATCATTGTGGGTCCCATATAACTTTGATCTCCTTTGAACCATTCGTACAACTCGGAGCTCGAGGAGCATCAGACGTGACGGGGAACAGATTGGCTACTCCCACTGACACCAGCCATTGGCTGGTGGTTGGTGCTCTGTGGGGCCTACCATGATGTATGTGTGTCATCCATGCCGTCCATCTATTTTTATATATTATTTTATGACTTGAGAAAAAAAATGAATTATATATCAATCTCAAGTCGACCACATTATAGGAAATAATGTTGAATGAATTTTGACCATTAAAAACATTTTAGGGGCTATAAAAGTTTTGGATTAAGCTATATTTATTTTTTCCCTTCATTTGGGTCTTTATGACCAAATCAACAGATTGGATGTCAAATAAACAGTACAGTGGGCCTTAGGAGAATTTTAATGGTGAATATCTAGCCATTATTTTTCTCCTATTGTGTGGCCCACCTAAGATTTATATCCTTATAATTTTTTGTATCAAGCCATAAAATGATCTGTAAAAATGGATGAACGGAATGGATGAAACATGTACATCATGGTGGGGGCCACAGAGCACCGACCACTAGCCACAGGGCTAGTGTCAGGGGGAGTAGTCAATCCGTCTCCAGATGAGACGTCTTCATCCAAGACGTGGATTTCCTGCGAAAGGCTTTCTTAGGAAGATTCTGCGCAAGTATTTTGGCTGGGGCCCACTGCAATGTTAGTGAGAAACCAAACCCGTTCATCTGTTTTTTGATCTCATTTTAAGACACGTGAGAAAAAATATGGTAGATCCAAGACTCAAATGGCCCACCAGAGATGAAAAAGTGGGGATTTATTTTTCACCATTGAAATATTTATATGGCCATCAAAGTTTTATATCGGTCTAAGTTTTTGGTTTTCAGTGTTTTCACTTCATCCTAGTAAAAAAGACCTTATAAGCAGTTTGGATGGCATATAAACATGAAGACAGATCCAAGAGGTTACAACGGTAGGAATTCCTTTTACCACTATTTCATCTTGTGTGGCCCATTCGAGTTTTAGATCCTCTTTAATTTTTATCACGTGTATACTAAAATGAACTAAAAAAATGGATGGACGGGTTGGATTTTTCACAAACATCACGGTGGGACCCACCTAACATTCACACCAAACGTGAACGGCTCGCTGTCGTCAGGGAGCTCTGCTCACCTCGAGCCGTGTGACTGGAGAAGATGTATTGGCTACTCCCCATCCCACCATTCAAAGATGGTGAGTCAGTGCTCTGTGGACCCCACCGTGATGTATTTACTTCATCTATGCCGTCCATCTATTTTTCTAGATCATTTTATGGTATTAAAAAAAGAGGTATATCCCATTCTCAAGTGGACAACATTACAGGAAATAATGGTGAATAAACATGATGCAGATCAAATTGAATCGGATCCAATCGGATAGAATTTCGGATCAAGTCAGTTCGGGTTGACAATCGATCCAAAATTAATCCGATTAACGATCGAATATTGCTCGGCCAACTCGATCTGACCCGATCTGGGCCTTCGGTTCGGATCTATTTGGGTAGGATCGGGTCTGATCGGGTTGGATCTACCGTATCGGTCCCTTTTTGCCCAGCTCTAGCTCCATCTAAAGCTTTCGTGGGCCTTAAGAAGTTTTCAACGGTAAGAATTTAATCCCGGTTGTGTAGTCCACTTGAACTTTAATCCCGATTGTGTAGTCGACTTGAGCCTTGGATCCGCATCATTTTTAGGCTAATACCCTAAAACAATACAAAAAATTGGATTGACGGTGTAGATATGACACGTACATCATGATGGCCACTCAAAACTCATGCACAATCGTGGCCTGAGACTGGCGCGGGTGCCAAAACTTTCCCCGCTCAAAAATGAAAACTCATGCACGATCCCTCCCAATTTCTTTTTTCCCTCTCCAGCTCCGGTTAAAACCGGTTTATGTGCGAGAGAGAGATCAGGAGCAAAACAAGTTTGAGAGAGAAAGAGAGGTGGACCCTTCACCACAAGATCCAAGCCATCAAGAGGTAGATCCAACTCAACCAGACCATCTCCAGGTGAGTGCCTTTCCCTTACCCTGTTGAATACCCTGATGAATATGGGCCTTTGAGGTGGGCCATCTGGGATCATTGAGTAATTGATGATATGGAAATGAGATTTGACCAAACCTAAACTAACACACAACTTAAACAAAGATTTTATCGTCCCATCACCAAAGACCATCCACCATGTCCAGGCCATTCTTCCTATGCTGTCTAGATAAAATGATACTGTTTGGACAACCTAAACAATCCAATCTGGTGCATCAAAAAATGAATGGGCAAGATCATTTTCATTTGATAAACATAGCAACGGATGCTTAAAAGCATCCAAATTACTTCAATTTTTACACATTAACCAGAAGAATTGGGGTGGACCGAATGGATGGTTCAGATAGGTGACGTGAATGCCACTGATTCAAATTAAACCATGCATGGAAGAGTTTCCATACACTCCACCTATCAGATCAGGGGTTCTTTACAAATTACATCAATCCTTTACTTTGATGTGAATTAACAACATTGCTAGAACCAAAGTTGAGATTTTAGCAATTACTGCTTTTATCTGTGCCATCATCTACACAAACATTTAATGATTTCTTAATACAATATGGAAATGATGATAAACGTTAGTTCTAATTGAGTAATTCTTTATAAATAATTAATGACTAGATTAAATTCAATGATTCAATGATTTGCACACTCTTCTCGAGAAATCGTAATTAATTAATTCATGTCGTATGGATGATCATGTGCATATATTTATGGATATATATAGATCTTTATTTTTTGTGATTGGTGACCACATGTGTGGCATGTTTTAACAGGTTTCTGGTGGGGAACTATTAGATTCGATCCTATTTGTGGTGAAAATCTGAACATGCATATTTGGCCTTGGTAGATGCATCTTTATTAGCATTAAACAAAGGTGAGTTGACTTGCACCAAGTCGAGAAGCTTGTATATGAATTTTATGTTTCAATTTTCTGTCAGATAATATAGAGTGGTAGTACTTGTTTCAATTTTCTATCAGATAATATAGATTCACTCGTGCATGCGACCAGATTTTCCTGCTTCAAACAGATAATATAGATTTACTCCTGCATGCAACCAGATTTGCCTATAAAGGTTTTGGGATGAAAACCGTTACAAATAAATTACAAGATCTACCACATCGACACACTCTCAATGTTTGGGGGCAAGTTACTCTGGCCCTTCTTAAATTAATTTTACATGCAATTTCTTTCTTTTTCTTTTTCTTTTTCTTTTTTCTTCTTTTTTTAAACTAAGTATGGAAGGCTGATATTAAGCATTACAATCTATCCAACCTTGGATGGGTAGGTAATTTATGATTTAATTGAGCGGTGGTCCCTGGAAGGTGGGAACTGTTGTTATGACCATGACGAAGCTGTCCATTTCCTATGGATAGCAATATGGGTGGCCTGACCATTTGGATAGGCCCGTGTTTATGTATTAAACATTGATGGAGCAGACCCGAATGTGCGTCGGAGCTATCGAGATGTTGAGCGGAGGTCCCTGGAAGGTGGGAACTGCTGTTACGACCATGATGAAGCTGTCCATTTCCTATGGATAACATTGGAGTGGACTGGCCATTTGGACAGGCTGTGTTTATATTTGTATTTGCAGGGACCACACCCTTAATCTATAACCTAAACCTATTCTCAAATCCTAAAACCTATAACTACAACCTAAACCTTAACCTAAACCTATAACCTATAACCTACAACCTAAACTCAATTCCCTAAACTTTAACCTACAACGTAACCTAAACCTATACTTATAACCTAAACCTATTCTCAAATCTCAAAATCTATAACCTAAACATAAACCTTAACCTATAACCTAAACCTATTCTTAAATCCCCAAACCTATAATTATAACCTAAACCTTAACCAAAAATCTATAACCTATAACCTAAACCTATAACCTAAACTTAATTTCCTAAACCATAACCTACACCCTAACCCAAACCTATACTTATAACCTAAACCTATTCTCAAATCCCAAAACCTATAACTTAAACCTATAACCTATAACCTAAACTAAAACCTATAACCTAAACCCGAACATAAACCCGAACCCGAACCCGAACACAATTCCTAAAACCTAAACCTATACTTATAAACTAAACCATTTATCAAATCCCAAAACCTATAACTATAACCTAAACCTTAACCAAAAACCTATAACCTAAACTCAATTCCCTAAACCTTAACCTATAACCTATAACCTAAACTCAATTCCCTAAACCTTAACCTATAACCTATGACCTAAACTCAATTCGCTAAACCTTAACCTATAACTCAGTAACCTATAACATAAACGCAATTCCCTAAACCTTAACCCATAACCTAACCTAAACCTAAACCTATAACCTAACTAGAATCCAAACCTAAAACCTAAGCCTAAAACCCAAACGTAAACCCGATCCTAAACCCGAATCTGATTTCCTAAACCTAAACCTTAACGTATTCTCAAATCCCTAAACCGAAACCTACACCTAATCCTAATCTCAACTGCCTAACCTAAACCTAAACCTAAACTTGAAAACCCAAACCTAAACCCAATCCCAAACCTGAACCCGATTTCCTAAACCTAAACCTTAATCCATTTTCAATTCCCTAAAGCTATAACCGATAACCTATAACCTAAACCTATAACCTATAACCTAAACCTAAACCTAACTTAAACCTATAACTTAAACCTATAACCTTAACCTAAACCTAAAACCTAAACCTAAACCTAAAATCTAAATGTATTCGCAAATCCTTAAACCTAAACCTACACCTAATCCTAATCTCAACTCCTTAACCTAAACCTAAACTTGAAAACCCAAACCTAAACCCTATCCCGAACC
Organism: Magnolia changhungtana; assembly: GCA_030180095.1. Taxonomy (NCBI): domain Eukaryota; kingdom Viridiplantae; phylum Streptophyta; class Magnoliopsida; order Magnoliales; family Magnoliaceae; genus Magnolia; species Magnolia changhungtana. The sequence goes on along the minus strand of JASAUF010000656.1, from coordinate 11,868,564 downwards.
CGAACCCGATTTCTTAAACCTAAACCTTAACCTATTCTCAATTCCGTAAATCTATAACCTAAACCTAAACTTAAACCTTAACCTAAACCTATAACCTAAAACCTAAACCTAAACCTAAACCTGATCCAGAACCCGAACCTGATGTCCTAACCTAAACCTTAACCTATTTTCTATTCCCTAAAGCTATAACCTATAACCTAAACTTATTACCTATTACCTAAATCTAAACCTAACCTAAACCTATAACTATAACCTAAACCTAAAACCTAAACCTAAACCTAAAATCTAAATGTATTCTCAAATCCTTAAACCTAAACCTACACCTAATCCTAATCTCAACTCCTTAACCTAAACCTAAACTTGAAAACCCAAACCTAAACCCGATCCTAAACCCGAACCCGATTTCTTAAACCTAAACCTTAACCTATTCTTAATTCCCTAAATCTATAACCTAAACCTAAACCTAAACCTTAACCTAAACTTATAACCTAAACCTATAACCTAAAAACTAAAACCTAAAACCTAAACCTAGACATATTCTCAAATCCCTAAACCTAAACCTACACCTAATCCCAATCTCAAATCCCTAAACCTAAACTTACACCTAATCCTAATCTCAACTCCCTAACCTAAACCTAATCCCGATCCCGAACCCGAATCTGAATCCCTAAACCCTTAGCCTAAACCTAAACCTAAACCTATAACCTAAACTTAATTCACTTAACTTAAACCTACACCTTAACCCAAACATATAACCCGAACCTGAACCTGAACCCAAATTCCTAAACCTAAACCTAAACCTATAACCTATAACCTTAAACTAAACCTAAAGCTTATAACCTAACCTAAACCTAAACCTATAACTTAAACCTATTCTCAAATCCCTAAACCTATAACCTAAACCTAAACCTTAACCTAAACCTATAACCTAAACCTATTCTCAAATCCCTAAACCTATAACCAAAAACTAAACCCTTAACCTATAACCTAAACCTATAACCTATAACATAAACCCAAACCTAAATCTATAACCTATAACCTAAACCCAAACCTAAACCTATAACCTATAACCTAAACCCAAACCTTAACCTTAACTTGTAACCTAAACCTAAAACCTAAAACCTAAAACCTAAACCCGATCCCAAACCCAAACCCAATTTCTAAACCTAAACCTTAAACTATTCTCGGTTCCCAAAGCTATAACCTATAACTTAAACCTAAACCTATAACCTAAACTTATAACCTTAACCTAAACTCGAAACCTAAATCTAAACCTATAACCTTAACCTAAACCTAAACCAAAACCTAACCTAAACCTATAACCTAAACCTATGACCTAAACCTAAACCTTAACCTAAACCTATAACCTAAACCTTAACCTTAACCTAAACCTAAACCAAAACCTATAACCTAAACCTTTAACTTATAACCTATAACCTAAACTTATAACCTTTAACCTAAACCTAAAACCTAAACCTAAACCTAAGCTTAACCTATTGTTGTTTCTATATTTTTTTAAACTCTCTTTTAATTCATTGCTTAGTTTCAATAAGATTGTACATAATCTGTTGCAACGGAAAAGAAAAGGGCTTAGTTTTTGAGTTCTTTTAAGCTTCCTTATCATCCATGCATAGCATTGCAAACCTTTACTAAATTGTAACTTTAATCGGAACTTTATGTACAATCTAATCAAGTGCATTAACATCTAATACTATCTTATTCCTTTGTAGGATAACATTGCCGTATTTATGGGCCCTTGTGCTGCGATTCTTATTCTCATCATCATTGGACTCTCATGCATGGGAATCAAGGATAACATTGTCGTTTTGTTGGTTGAATATTTTTTTATTAGATGAAAGACAAAAAGAAAATTGTTGCTGATTTTTTTTCTTTAAAAAAAGAAATTTTAATGCAAGAAATTTTCTGACAACTTTAGGTCATCCATATTTTTCTAAATATTCAAATCCGAGATGGTCTGTAACCGTTCTTTTAAGGTTCATCAGAGACAGCTCATGACAGTCCTTTTTAAGGATGGTCCATGACCGTCCTTTAAGGTTCATCAGAGACTGCTCATAACAATCTTTTTTAAGGATGGTCCATGACCGTCCTTCGTAATAGACAATCCAAATTCGTCGTTTTAACGTTTATATTTATTGACAGTCCATGACCGTCCTTCATTACAGATGGTCCATAACCGTCCTTTAAATGTCTTCAGCAATGACGGTTCATGACCGTCCTTTAAGTAATACGATGCCACAAAATAGGACTGCACATGCGACAATTCAAAACTGTCCTTTATTGTGATTTGAGATGGTTTTCAGCCGTCCTTTTTTCACTCTTTTGGCATAGTGCTTGCTTTGTAGTATCACAAGATATAATTCTTTTGAATTCATCTGGTGATAATACGCAAGCGATTGCATTTAAAGCCTTTGCATTGGCACTACTCTCATTTTTCTGAAGTGCAGTCCATGAAAAATAAGGTATAACTTTAACATATTTATTTCCATTAGTGCCTAGAACTTTAGTTGTAGATGGGTTCCAACTAGTCATGTGGCTTGCCCCATGCTCTCAACTATGGACCTTAAAAAGATCCTCATTCTTGCTTCCAATAGATGTAATTGGAGCCATCAAAAGGTGGAGGCCTAGTAATTGAGAGGCTATCAAAATTTGACATCTTATAAGCTCAGATCGATTAGTTCAGGAAGTGAATCCAAATAAAAAAGAGCTGTTAGGCTTTGATACCACTTAAAAAGGCCGAGTTAAACGTCCTAGAGGGGTTGGGGTGAATACGACTATGCCAAATTAAAAATAAATGCAGAATATAAATATAAATAGTACAATAAAAAAGGAAAGAAGCACAAGTAAATAGTAACCTCAAATGCATTAGTCTTGTGTAACACCCTGAAATTTGAGGGTCGAGTAGCAACTCAACTCTCGAGTTTTAGAACATCACTTATGCAACATAGATGATGATGATTGAATGTTGTCTGTGTCAGTGCAATAAACATGAGTGAGATTATACCAAAACAGTAATTCATACTCCAGATCAATTGTATAAAGGCAAGCGAAAGACTGAAACTGTATATATAATGTATGTGAAGAAACAAAACCATCTAGGTCTCCAGAGTATGAACACAAACTGAGTAATCATATACATGTATTGTTTCTGAATCAAAAGGTCAAAATACAACTAAAACAGATATATACTGAAATCCCGGCGATCCAGTCGGCCTAAGCAAAGCCGTCTGAGTACTGCATGTATGAGAACTCATCCTGCTCCTCATTGAAGTCTGGCTCAGCCTCCTGAATCGACGTATCGTCTATACCTGAGACAGAGTCTGGTTGGTGTATACAACACCATCCCGTAATGTGGGAGAGAGTAGCTAACTCAGTGGAACAATAAAGCATAGGTTAATATGTTATCAATTCAATCAAGCAGTAATGATAAAGCAGTACAATCAAACAATCCTAACAACTCTTATTTAATGCAAGTATGAAATGATATGATGAATGCCCTTGCTAAACTACCCTCATGCGATACCATCTTACATTCACGATATGCGTTCATCCCTCAATGCTCCACATCTACCAGGCACATGCAGTGCGATGATGAGCATGATTACCGAGTAGTTATTAGTCCTTTTAAACAACAGTAATGGGAAACTAAGGTACCTCCCTTGTATCATTACCAAACATGATCCATTCTAGGATCGTCAGTCCTAGTTAATCTCATACGATAGTCTGTTTCTAGAACGCTGCAAAGGCTGCGAGGGCTGTTACGCACAAAGGTTATACCACTCCCCCATCACCTTTTTAATAGTTCATCACTATATAGATACAGGCCTAGTTCACACTCTATACACTGCGGCAAAACTCGTCGCCTCACCACAAATTTAGAGTATGCTCGAGGTCACTACAAAGGGCTGTCAGGGCAATTACGCACAAAGGTTACACTGCTCCCCCATCACCTTATCAATGTAGGCCGACAGCATGAATATAGTGTACCATACCACCATAATCGGCTTACGAGTCTGGTTGCTCACTGGTCACTACGGGGAGGCACGTGGCCCCAACGTAAGCCGACAGCTCGACCAGGGTGTCCCATACCACCATGCTCGGCTCATGAATCTTAGCGAATCGAGGTACCATGGTTAACGGGATTTCACTGGTAAGTTTGGTACCCTAGGTTTAAGCAGTAGCGACCAAACATGGTGAACATACATTAGACATATCGGGTTACTTGACGAGCCTGACTAGCTCGAGTGCACATCCAACTAAACGACATGAAGTACATAAGCACTCCGGGTGGCCTAACTACTATCGCCATCCGAAGTACGACTCGGGTTCATGAAACACATCTTACGTGGCGAAATGAATCTCAACCACGATCTCAAGTCTAGTACTGATTGTCTGGACTATAAACATAGTCCCAAACTCAATCCTTATTCACAGCATGTGGAGTAAAGCATAATAAACAAAGTAATTCAAGCAAGTTAACAAGTATGTCATAAAGCATGTTATAAAGCATATTGTAAAGCATGTTACAAAACAGCATATAAACAGGAGCTAAAAACACATATATTTCATAAGTAAGCGGTTAAGGTAAACAACCATATGGAGGAAAATCTCTAAGGTAGTTGAGAATCCCTCCTCAACTCCTACCTAAGGCACCATCATCCAAACACTTACTCTCACAAGCATTTTCACAAACACTTAGAATACACTATTTCAACATACATAGTGTATGTTAGCAAAACATGTATTAGGGTGAGTCCTTTCGCCAAGCACATATTTTATGCACATTTGATATATTCATACAGAAAATAATCATGGCAAACACATTTCCAAAATATATACGTATACGGTACTTTCTACAATACACTATTTCTACGTACATATTGTATATTAGCAAAACATGTATTAGGGCAAATCCTTTTGCCAAATAAGTATTTTATCCATATATCATATATTCATACAACAAATAATCATGTCAAACACATTTCCAAAATATATACGTATACGGTATTTTCTATGAATACCTAGAATATGTAGAATTCCATATTCTACATCTTTAATCGAAATAGAAAACAGACGGCACTTTGTACATATGCAATTGCATGCAAATCATGAATCTGTCATTATCTGACATTGAAAGCATTGAAAACCATAACTTATACACCTAAAGTCCTTACCTTATACCGTAAAATCGTAACAAATACGGTAGGTTTGCCAAGCTTCCGTAATCGGCAATTTGGTAGCCTATAGAATGAAATAGGTTAGCTACTTCATAACTTACAACCCTTACAACTCCAAAACAGATTAGGGTTAGAGTTTCTTACCTAGAAATGAAGTCAGATTCGTCGGAAAAGCGACAAGAATGGAGTGGTGGAGCTTGGGTAGTGGCAGGAGATGGTAGTAGGGAGATTCTCCCACTTCTCTCACTCTTTCTCAATCTTTTCTCTCTTCTCTCTCTAAGGTTTCTCTTAAATTCGTATGGCTGTGAGAGAGAAGGTTCTAAGGTCCTTATATAGCCTAAAAACACTCTGAAATAGACTTGTGGACAAGGTATACTTAGGTTATAACCAAAGCGGCACTTTTCCAGCTCAATGGAGGACTTCTGGTGGGCCTCCTTGAGCCAAAGGTCGGACTTAAGCTCACCAACCTTAGATCAAGGTGGAGTTAAGTTTTCATTTCCGTCGGATTCCCAAATCATGCGTGGCGGACCAGTTTCAGTTCAACGATCAGCGGGTCTCTATCCAAAATTCTAAGTACATGGATATGTTTATGAAATTTTTCATGATCCGAGAGTGTATTTGGATCGGATTCTGACGGTCAGGTTGCTTATAAAATGTCCGCAAGTAACAAGTCTCAGATTACTATTCAAGATATTTATTTTGGAAAGAAAACAACTGTTTTCACACTCTCTCACTCCGGACTCAAGTGATCAACCATGGAATACTGGCTGGATTTGATTGCTGAGATGGTTGTCAAGCCCAGCGAGGCGGTCCTAAGTCCTTAACCTCGTATTATTCAGACTCCCGATGTGCGGTCCAGACCTGATACGGAGTTTCAATGTGCCCTCGAGAGCAGACGGGTAATGAGTTTGATCCTAGATTTTAGGGTAACCTAGCGTCAATGATTCTACAAGTTTTGGGTCGTGTAGATCGTATTTAAAGCGATTCAAACGGATTTTATGGCTACTCTAGTTTAGCACTTAGTTAACTTTGTCAAATTTCTAAAGGATTTAATCCTAAGTAATTTCTGGTCGAGGTGATACTCGAGCCATTGTACGGAAATTTTCGAGTCGTTACAATCTACCCCCCTTAAACAAAAATTTTATCCTCGAAATTTGTACCTTTTTGTATTCCTCGAGAATCTGAGGGTAGTTCTTTCTGACCTCAGCCTCTGTCTCCCACGTAGCCTCCTCTTCTGAATGATGCGTCCATAGTACCTTCACAAGTGGAATGACCTTGCTATACAGTACCTGCTCCTTCCTGTCAAGTATACGCGTCGGACGCAGCTCATATGTAGCATCCTCGCTCAACTGTACCTGCTCCCATCTGAGAATGTGTGAAGGATCAAGAATGTACTTCTTCAGCATATATACATGAAATACGTTATGTACAATCGCAAGTGGTGTGGGCAAAACGAGACGATATGCCACAACACCCACTCGATCAAGGATCTGAAATGGACAGATAAACCTCGGTGTGAGCTTCCCCTTCTTCCCAAACCGAAGGACTCCCTTCACAGGGGAAACTCGGAGGAATACATGATCACCGACCTCGAACTCAAACCGTCGCTGCCTCGTATCGGTGTAACTCTCCTGCCTGCTCTGCGCTGTAAGAAGTCGATACCTGATAATGTCGACCTTCTTTGTGGTCGCCTGTACCAACTATGGGCCAATCAAACTACGCTCGCCAACCTCAGCCCAACAATACGGTGCTCTGCAAAGACGACCATACAGGGCCTCATATGGCGCCATACCAATACTCGCCTGGAAGCTGCTTTTGTAGGCGAACTCTGCGTAAGGAAGACAGTCATCCAAACTGTCCTTGAAGTCCAACACACATGCTCGCAACCTATCGTCTAGAATCTGATTCACCCGCTCTGTCTGCCCGTCAGTCTGAGGATGAAACGTCATACTGAACTTCAACTTCACACCCATCGCTTCCTGGATACGAGTCCAGAAGATATATGTGAACCGAGTGTCTCTATTTGAGACGATCTCTCTGATGTACAATCTAGCCAGCTCGTCTGCAGAGTTCGTGACTTTGATATGAAGAAAATGGACTGATTTGGTCAACCTGTCCACAATCACCCAGATGGAATCGTGTCCCTTCCTTATCTTCGGCAGCCCCAATATGAAATCCATGGAAATGAAGTCCCACTTCCATTCTGCTATGGGCATGGGCTGAAGCATTCCAGGAGGTCAGTGATGTTCTGCCTTGACCTGCTGGCATGTCAGACAATGAGAAACAAACTCAGCGATGTGGGCCTTCATGTTATCCCACCAATACGACCGTCTCATATCCTGGTACATCCTCATGCTACCAGGATGCATCGCAAGTTTCGAGTTATGGACAGACTCGAGAAGCTCATGTCTCAAGTCAGGCATGTTAGGAACACATAGGCGGCCACAGAATCGTAGACCCCCATCTGAATCAACTCTCCACTCGGAGTCCTCGGCATCGCTAGCTTGCTCTCGAAGCTTAGACAACTGCTCATCGCCCTTTTGGGCCTCAATGATCCTATCATCAACAAGTTGTCGCACTCGAACGTGCGCAACACACTCAAATAGCTCCTCCACGGTGAGTCTCTGCTCGAAGTCCCGCACCAACTCAACCATGTCCCACTCTGCTATCATCAACGGAGCCGTAAATGCTATAACCTTCTTGCAGCTCAACGCGTCTACCATAAGGTTTGCCTTGCCTGAATGGTAGGAAACCTCAAACTTAAAGTCCTTCAAGGTCTCCATCCATCGGTGTTGTTCATATTCAAGTCTCGCTGCGTGAATATGTACTTAAGGCTCTTGTGGTCGCTGAAAAACTCGAACTCCTTTCCGTAGAGGTAATGTCTCCAGAGCTTCAATGTAAAGATGACAGCTACCAACTCCAGGTCGTGTATAGGATAATTTTTCTCGTGCTTCCTTAATTGTCTCGAGGTATATGAAATCACCCTGTCCTTTTGCATAAGGACACAACCCAAACCAACGCGAGACGCGTCAGTGTATATCGTGTACTTAACCCCTTGCTCTGGCAATACTAGCACAGGGGCGGACGTCAACCTATCCTTCAGCTCCTTGAAAGCTGCTTCTGCCTTCTCATTCTAGGTGAACTTCAGGTCCTTCCGTGTCAACTGAGACAACTGCCTGGCAATCTTTGAGAAATTCCTAATGAAGCGTCTATAATAACGTGCCAGACCAAGAAAACTCCTCACTTCGATAACCGAGCCACGCTGCTGCCAATCCTGAACCATGGCTACCTTAGCAAGGTCCACTGCTATCCCATCCTTGGACACCATATGTCCGAGGAACTTGACTTCCTCCTGCCAGAAGTCGCACTTCTTATACTGCGTGAACAATTGGTTCTTCTTCAACGTATCCAACACCACTCTTAGGTGCTCCTCGTGCTCCTCCCGACTCGTAGAGTATATCAGAATGTCATCAATAAAGATGATGACGAATCGGTATACGAATGGCTGAAGTACCCAGTTTTATCAGGTCCATGAACACGGCCGGTGTGTTTGTAAGACCGAACGACATCACTAGAAACTCGTAGTGCCCAAAGCATGTCCTGAAAGTCATCTTCTGTACGTCCTCATCTCTGACGCGCAGCTGATGATACCCTGACTGCAGATCAATCTTCGAAAAATACTTTGCCCCCTTCAACTGATCAAACAGATCATCTATCCTGGGTAAAAGATACTTGTTCTTCACCGTGACCTGGTTCAACCTACGGTAATCAATACATAACCGTAGCGACCCGTCCTTCTTCTACACAAATAATACAGGTGCTCCCCAAGAAGACACACTAGGTCGTATGAAACCCTTCTCTACTAGCTCGTCAATCTGTCTCCGCAGTTCCTCCATCTCACATGGAGGCATTCGATAAGTCGGCAATGAGATAGGTGTCGCACCAGGCATAAGATCAATGGTGAAGTTGATCTCGCGCCGAGGAGGCAAACCATGAATCGTCGCAAACACACCTGTAAACTCTCAAACCATCGGCATATCTTCTAATGTCAGACCATCAATCGGTTCTAATAAAGCAGTATAACACTCAACACGGTAGGGCCAACTGACCTGACTGGAAACGTGAAAGCTGTGTCGTCCGATCCATAGGCTGTCATGACCCAAGTATCATAATCTATCTCTACTTTCATCTTAGTTAGCCAGTTTATACCGAGGATAATGTCGTAATGCCATAGTGGAGCAACAATGAGGTCGACGAGCACTGTTCTGCTACCCCAATCCACGGAGCAACCCTCACACACTCGTGTGACATCCGAAAAAGTCCCAGTAGCCGTAGTGAGTCTCATTCCCTTCGTGGGAGTAGTATGTAAAGCTAGACGCTTAACTGCCCCACATGAAATAATAGAAGTAGTGGACCCAGTGTCCACTAACAAGGAGATGGAAGTACCTAGAATGTGGGTCGTACCCTCAAAAGACATCGGGGCCGTAATCGATGTCTCAGGTACCTCAGCAACAAGTGTATGTACTCGAGCCTGCTGCTGACGGTTCGGCTGTGGAACCAAGGGCCATTGAGGCGGCCTGAAGCGTGATACAGGAGGTCTGAAAGATGGATTAGCAGGGGCAGTCTGTAGAGGTGGAGCTGATATGGCCTGAGGGTGAGGGCGATCCAGCCTTTGCGGTGGTGAGAACCTGCTAGCCCTGATACATGAAAAATTGCTCTCTGCAGGATGACCCGGTTTTCCGCAGAAAGAACAGGTCACACCTGGGCACCGCATCAGAACTACTGGCGCTGTGGCCCTGGGGGGAGAGTCGATACGAGGCCTCTTACCTAAGAAAGGCCTGCTCTACATCTCTAGTCGTGGTCTCGTAACCATAGTACCACGAGAACGTGTTAGCCGATCAACATCCTGCTCGGCCATCATAGAGATGTGAACCAGCTCCATGTAAGAAGGTATATTGATACAGCACATCTTCGACCGTATATCAGGTCGCAAAATCCTAGAAAAATGGCATATCCGCATCTGATCATTAACTAAGATGGTCGGAACAAAGCAGCCCAACTCCGTAAAGCGATGCTCGTACTCAGTAACAGTCATGCCTCCCTGCCTGAGGCGTAAAAACTCATCCACTCGCTCGTGTCTGTAGGTCTGCGGGTAATACTTCTTATGGAACCGGAACTTAAATGCTGCCCAAGTCCACACATAGTCCACTGCGATAGACCGCAGCACACTGTCCCACCATAGGCTGGCCTCTCTCTCGAACATGAAAGTGGCCAACTCGACCTGCTCTCCTCAGTACAGTGTAGCATCCGTAGCATCTTGGAGATGCGGTCTAGCTAAAACTCAGCCTCCTCGGGTCTGTGAGAACCCATGAATGTGGGAGGCCTCAAGCGCTAGAATCGCTCGAGTAGGCCACGAGTACCAACATTCTAGTAGGGGGTACAACAAGCGCAGGGGGAGGTATAACCTCAGCCTGAGCAGGAGGCTCTACGGTATTTGGTCGTGTAGATGGTGAAGGTAGAGCTGCACTGCCACCCTGAGCCGATAAGACCGCAAGAAGCTGCTGATACTGCTGCTGCATTAGCATCATCATCTGCTCAAACCTGTCAGGAGGTGGAGCAGCCTCTGGGTCATACTGTGTAGATGAGGATGCCCAGTGCTACTATAAGGTGGCAGTCCACCAGTAGGACTAGCAAGAGGCTGATCATAGCTAGAACCCGGGCGTGTAGGACCACCCCTGTAGGAAGGAGTCTGGTCCATAGAGTCAGTGAGCAAGAGGGGTGCCGTGCTCCTCATAGATCTTTGTGGTATACCCTATACAACATAGGGTACATCGCTTGTGAGATAAAGCATAGCAACACATCATACAAGCACTTTAAGCATTCCACACATCTCATAACAAAAGAGGCTACATGCTTTTTCATTTATCCAAAATTGTCATAATACATGGAATACAGAGTTACATGAATCATGACAGAAATTACATGTGAGCCAATTACATCCACAACATCGAACACTTAAAACATACTACTAAATACTACATCATTAACATGAAACATAAACCTGCTACAGAGGAAACCAAACAACTACAAATCAGCAGTAAGGATGGCTAGGCATCCGAGTTAAGTGATGGAGGAGGGGCATTCTTATCCTGTAGACAGCACAGGATGGCCTTCAAGGTACGAGACACCTTGCTGAGCTTAGTTTGGACCCGCCCGACTTCCTGTTGCAGAGCGACTTGGCCCTCCTCGAGACGAGCTAAACGCGCATCTATGGTAGCCCGATCGGTGCCCTACTCCTGAGCCATAGGAGGTGAACTCTCCTCTGTATCCTGGGCCTCAGGTTCCTCTTCTTCTTCTTCTATTTCATCGCCACTCCCATCTTCACTCTCGTCTTCTTCGCTCTCCATTTCATCCTCCCTCTCCTCATGTTGGGCCCGTCGTTGTCGTGCCCCAAGTTCCATCTGATGGAGAGTACTCTCATCGATTTGGTGAATCGGCGCTGACCTTTTCACCCCCAGACTGTAGCCAAACTCCTGTGCAATTCTGCATATGAGTCGGCTGAAGGGAAGCAAATCAAAGCTCCTGGTGGAGCGTGCAATATTCATGATCTATCGCAACACGAATGTAGGCATGCACAAGTTCGCCCTCTGCCTCACTTGGTACAGAAAGTCTACCATGAGTCACCTGCACTCGCTGCAATTACTGTGTCTAAGGTAGAGGTTGTATGTGAAGATGTGATGTAGTAGGCAGAAGTCATCGGACATGTGGGACGCTAGCAGATTTTTGTTTGGTTGCCACTCAACCAGTCGGCCACCATAAAGGTAATGTGTGCAATGATCCTTTTCACGAGCAGTCCCCAGATTCTGTTCGCTAGCATGTACATCACCAAGAGGCATATTCATAAGCCGCACAATCACTCTCACATCAATAGTGACAAACGGATCCACCCCCACCAAGAGTCGAAACTACAAAGGTTCTAGTGTAGGATCACAAATGTTGGTGTAGAAGGCTCTGACAGTACCAGGATTGGCATGACCTCTGGCCTCAAATAGCAGACCCCAGTGGGCCACCTCCACTTGCTCGAATAAGTAGTATTCTCCAAAGAGCCGTCTATCCACCTGGGCTTCAAAGAGAACCCTGCGGTCCTCATACACTCCATGAGGTAGTGCCGCCAACTGAGCTCGTTCGGAAGGGATCCAGGGATCAAGGTCCTGCTTCTTTCGAAATTCCTAGGCAAAGCTTGAGCTAGTGGCGGTGTCTCTTGGCCACCTTAAACGTGTAGGGTGACTAGGCCCAGCCTCATCAGCGGTGCTCTTTCTCTTACCCATAAGAGAGAGGATGGTGGAGATGGAGAAAATGGCTGAAACAATTGAGATAAAGGCCATGGAAAGGGAAGGAATGGAAAGAAAGAGGGCTGGAAGATTGGTTCTCCTCTGACTTGGGTCACAACAATCGTTGTATGGGCCCAAATAATAGGGATTGAAGAAAGAAAATGGAGAGATCGGATGGTGAGGAAGCTCACACGATTTTTGAGCTCCAAATGGGGGTGTGAGAGCTTAAACAAGAGAAATGGAGATGAGAGAGAGGAAAGGACTGCTGTGGATAATGAGAATGGATGGGTTGTGGTCGAAACTACCAAAGAGGACGATTGGAAGGGCGATTTTGAAGAGAAAACAGCAAGTGTAGAGGGAAAATGGCTTGGAGGTGGGTTTTGTGAAGGAAGTATAAGTTTGGGAGATTGGAAATGGATGGGAGGTGTTTGAGGGGGTTTATTAGACCCCCAAAGAGGATCTGCCCAAGCCGTGGGCGCGGCCCAGCCCAAATTCCGGCGAGGCCTCGCCGACCAACTGTTCAGATCGTGAGGGCATATCCCATGGGCGAGACCCTCCTTCCCCCTAGGCCCCAAAAAACCCTAGGTCCCACCCTGGGTACCCCTAGATTGATGTGGGTAGGCCCCCTACCCCGATTCGCTCAATTTCAGGTAGTTTCTGGCACTTTCAGACACATACTTGCATTTACAGATCTTTGACTACTGGGATGAGGTGTATTGTGATCTAGACACGTCAATAGACGGTCCAGAAGTGATTTGGGATCGACTCGTGCAATCAGGATTGAGTACGAACTCGATCAAAATGCTCGTTTTCGATGAACTTCGCCAAATGGCGAAATCGGTAAAACCTAGGACTTTTTCTATATTTTTCTCACACCCTCCTAAGTCAAAGCATCAACGTATGTCGTGGGAACATAACTCAGGTCCGGTTTAATTCAAATCATGCTCTGATACTAACTTGTAATGCCCTAAAATTCGAGGGTCGAGTAGCAACTCAACTCTCGAGTTCCAAAACATCACTTATGCAATATAGATGATGATGATTGAATGTTGTCTGTATCAGTGCAATAAACATGAGTGAGATTATACCAAAACAGTAATTCATACTCCAGATCAATTGTATAAAGGCAAGCGGAAGACTGAAACTGTATATATAAGGTATGTGAAGAAACAAAACCATCTCGGTCTCCAGAGTATGAACACAAACTGAGTAACCATATACATGTATTGTTTCTGAATCAAAAGGTTAAAATACAACTAAAACAAATATATCCTGAAATCCCCGCGATCCAGTCAGCCTAAGCAAAGCCGTCTGAGTACTGCATGTATGAGAACTCGTTCTGGTCCTCATCGTAGTCTGGCTCACCCTCCTGAATCGACGTATCCTCTATACCTGAGACAGAGTCTGGTTAGTGTGTACAACACTGTCCCGTAACATGGGAGTGAGTAGCTAACTCAGTGGAATAATAAAGCATAGGTTAATATGTTATCAATTCAATCAAACAGAAATGATAAAGCAGTACAATCAAACAATCCTAACTACTGTTATTTAATGCAAGTATGAAATAACATGATGAATGCCCTTGCCAAACCACCCTCATGTGACACCATCTTACGTTCGCGATATGCGTTCATCCCTCAGTGCTCCATATCTACCAGTCACATGTAGTGCAATGATGAGCATGATTATCGAGTAGTTATTAGTCCTTTTAAACAGCAGTATTGGAAAACTAAGGTACCTCCCTTATATCATTCCCAAACATGATCCATTATAGGGTCGTTAGTCCTAGTTAATCTCATACGATAGTGTGTATTTAGGTCACTGCAAAGGCTGCTAGGGCTATTACGCATAAAGGTTACACCACTCCCCCATTACTTTTTTAATGGTTCATCATTATACAGATACAAGCCTAGTTCATACTCTATACACTGCGGCAAAACTCGTCGCCTCACCGCAAATTCAAAGTATGCTCGAGGTCACTATAAAGGGCTGTCAGGGCTGTTACGCATAAAGGTTATACCGCTCCCCCATCACCTTATCAATGTAGGCCGACAACATGAATATAGTTCCCATACCACCATAATCGACTCACGAGTCTGGTTGCTCACTGGTTACTACGGGGAGGCACGTGGCCCCAGCGTAGGCCAACAGCTCGACCACGGTATCTCATACCACCATGCCGGGCTCATGAGTCTTAATAGATCGAGGTACCATGGTTAACGAGATTTCACTAGTAAGTTTGGTACCCTAGGTTCAAGTAGTAGCGACCAAACATGGTGAACATACATTAGACATCTCAGGTTACTTGACGAGCCTGAGTAGGTCAAGTGCACATCCAACTAAATGACATGAAGGGCATAAGCACTCCGTGTGGCCTAACCACTGTCGCCATCCGAAGTACGACTCGGGTTCGTCAAAGACATCTTACGTGGCGAAATGAATCTCAACCACGATCTCAAGTCTGGTACTGATTGTCTGGACTATAAACATAGTCCTAAACTCAATCCTTATTCACAGCATGTGGAGTAAAGCATAATAAACAAAGTAATTCAAGCAAGTTAACAAGTGTGTCATAAAGCATGTTATAAAGCATGTTGTAAAGCATGTTATAAAGCACCATATAAATAGAATTTACAAACACATATATTTCATAAGTAAGCAGTTAAGGTAAACAACCATATGGAGGAAATCATACATGTCTCTAAGGTAGTTGAGAATCCCTCCTCAAATCCTTCCTAAGGCACCATCATCCAAACACTTACTCTCACAAGCATTTTCACAGGCACTTAAAATACACTATTTCAACATACGTAGTGTATGTTAGCAAAACATGTATTAGGGAGAGTCCTTTCACCAAGCACGTATTTTACGCACATATGATATATTCATACAGTAAATAATCATGGCAAACACATTTCCAAAATATATACGTATACGGTACTTTTTACAATACAATATTTCTACATACATAGTGTATATTAGCAAAACATGTATTAGGGTGAATCCTTTCACCAAATAAGTATTTTATCCATATATCATATATTCATACAACAAATAATTATGTCAAACACATTTCTAAAATATATACATATACGGTATTTTCTACGAATACCTAGAATATGTAGAATTCCATATTCTACATCTTTAATCGAAATGGAAAACCGATGGCACTTTGTACATGTGCAATTGCATGCAGATCATGAATCCATCCTTATCTGACATTGATATCGTTGAAAACCATAACCTATACACCTAAAGTCCTCACCTTATACCGTAGAATCGCAACGAATATGATAGGTTT
The DNA here is from genome assembly GCA_030180095.1 of Magnolia changhungtana. Lineage (NCBI taxonomy): Eukaryota > Viridiplantae > Streptophyta > Magnoliopsida > Magnoliales > Magnoliaceae > Magnolia > Magnolia changhungtana. The sequence goes on along the minus strand of JASAUF010000656.1, from coordinate 11,852,737 downwards.
GCCAAGTTTCCGTATTCGGCAGTTTGGTAGCCTATAGAATGAAATAGGCTAGCTACTTCATAACCTACAACCCTTACAACTCCAAAACAAATTAAGGTTAGGGTTTCTTACCTAGAAATGAAGTCAGATTCACCGGGAAACTGACAAGAATGAAGTGGTGGAGCTTGGGTAGTGGCAGGAGATGGTAGTAGGGAGATTCTCCCACTTCTCTCACTCTTTCTCTCTCTTTTCTCTCTTCTCTCTCTAGGGTTTCTCTCAAATTCGTATGGCTATGAGAGGGAGGGTTCTAAGGTCCTTATATAGCCTAAAAACACTCTGAAATAGACTTGTGGATAAGGTATACTTAGGTTATAACCAAAGCAGCACTTTTCCAGCTCAACGGAGGACTTCTGGCGGGCCTCCTTGAGCCAAAGGTTGGACTTAGGCTCACCAACCTTGGATCAAGGTGGAGTTAAGTTTTCATTTTCGTTGGATTCCCAGTTCATGCGTGGCGGACCAGTTTCAGTTCAACGGTCAGCAGGTCTCTATCCGAAATTCCAACTACATGGATATGTTTATGAAATTTTTTCTGATCCGAGGGTGTATTTGGGTCTGATTCTGATGGTCAGGTTGCTTACAAAATGTCTACAAGTAACAAGTCTCAGATTACTATTCAAGATATTTATTTTGGAAAGAAAACAACTGTTTTCACACTCTCTCGCTCCGGACTCAAGCGAACAGCCGTGGCATACTGGTTGGATTTGATTTCTGAGATTGTTGTCAAGCCCAGCGAGGCGGTCCTAAGTCCTTAACCTCGTATTATTCGGTCTCCCGATGTGCGGTCGAGACCTGATACGGAGTTTCAATGTACCCCCGAGAGCAGACGGGTAATGATTTTGATCCTAGATTTTAGGGTAACCTAGCGTCAATGATTCTATAAGTTCTGGGTCTTATAGATCGTATTTAAAGTGATTCAAATGGATTTCATGGCTACTCTAGTTTAGCACTTAGTTAACTTTGTCAAATTTCTAAAGGATTTAATCCTAAGTGATTTCTGGTCGAGGTGGTACTCGAGCCATTGTACGAAAATTTTCGAGTCGTTACATCTTGAGAGGTTGATATAAACTTAGTTCTAAGGACAACCAAAAACAAAAAACCAAAGGCTTATGGTAGGACAACCTTACTAGATCGTTTGTAAGTATCAAAAACCCAAACCAATAAAGAGACAAAGAAAATAAACTAAGTTAATACAACATTCCCCACAAGTGCATAAAATAAGTTACACATTCACCACAAATGATCAAAATAAATTACAACATTCACACACATAAGAAAATCTAAACATCCAACACAACTCCAAGAATTATAGTGGTTCATTTGTGTGTACACCAACTATTAAAAATAACCACACAACTACTCTACTCCCAATATCCACACCCACGGGATATTGGCTTTCACTAAGAAAATGGATTTCCAAGGTTCACCTTAAAACCTTCACAATTGTGTCTTTGGTTGGGCTTACACAATTACAAAAACCCCACACTCTGAGATTTTCAGGATTACCTCAGACAAAACCAAAAATGAGATTTTTCTGGCATAACCTCAGAAACCACAAAATATATACAAAATATAAATAGTACTTATCTGGAAATTTTACTTCTGAAGAAGCTCGGTAGAACCAATTTAATGTAGATGAAGATGTTCAATGTCCAGTCTCACAGATGAAAAGGTTCTAGTTCTAAATGATTTTTAATTAAATCAACCTAGGCTAGCTTGATTTGATTTTGATCTCAAGAAAGGATAAAACATAAATCCCTTCTTAATATAAGATTATAATGAAGATCATAAAATCAAATTATAAAAGCTAATAAAAAGAATCTAAAATGAGCACAATATAGCTTAATAAATTCACAAACTTATCTCTTAGAGTGGTGTCTTAATTTAGCTTAGAATGAATGAAAAAGCTTTGAAATTCGTGCTCTATTTATAGGTGAAAATATTGTTCACTCGACTGGTTTAAGGGTCAGTTCGACTGGTGGAAGTACCAACTACATTTCAAAATTTCTGGTCGATAAGATAAGATTGTTACTTGACTGGACGAGTGACTTGCTCTACTGGTCGAGTAGCTTGCTCGATTGGTCGAGCAATGCACTTGACAGGTCGAGTGGGACCAAAAAAACTTGTTGGACTTTGAGTCGACCACTGCCCGACTGGTCAAGCACTATTCACTCGACTAGTCGCGCAGTCTCCAGGACTAGTCAAGAGTCCAACAGAAAATTCTAAAAAATTGCAACAAACCATGGACTAGTCGTGAAAACTCTTAGACTGGTTGAGCCAGTACTTGGACTAGTCGAACAAGGTCTAAGACTAGTCGAGAAAATGACCTATAAACTCATGAAATGACCCACATAAAATACGCAATGAATATGACTCAACCTATGGTCCATCTAGGGTCATCCATACCTTGTTTGTGAGTTGGAACAATTGAAACATCATTTGCTTCAGCACCTTAATTTCTTGTGATACGTGAAGCTTGAGTTCGATCTCTTAAACTTGATCTTGAGTTACGCTTGAGTTCTTAAGTCTTTAGCATACAGTATTTGAACTTCAAACTTGAACTTGAGTTCTTGAGCCTTAGTTCTTGAATTTGAGCTTGAAACCATGAACTTCAACAATCTTCTCTTCAACTTGAAAATGTAGACAAGTTTGATGAAGATGCAGACAAGTTTAAAATGCACAAACCTAATCAATTCAAATTAAAGCATGACACAAATTCTGAATGGTTTGACACAATAAAATTTGACAACACTTCGTGTACTAGATTTACACTATAACATTTACAAAGCGCCCTTCTCCAAGACTTCCAACAACATGATCTCCTGTGCTTCTGGGGAGAGCCAGACCCTACTGCAACAGAGATATGGCTTTCCGAGGTGGAGAATATTTTTGACACCATAAGATGTACGACCCAATAGTGGGTCCTGTTAGTTGTATTTCTTCTTCAGGCCGAGGCTGAGACTGGTGGGCATCAGTCGCCCAAGCGGCAGCGCCCAATTTCGAGTGGACCTGGGAGACTTTGTAGACCGGTTCGACCAGAAGTTCTTTCTGAGCATGTGTGGAGCAGCGCGTGTTAAGGTTTGAGACTCATGTCTCGGTATGACTCTGGTCTGGGGGACATGTTCGTGTCACAGTATGACGCACATTTCATTGCATTATCGAGATTTGTGACGTACCTTGTTGAGATGAGGGGTGAAAGGCCGACCATTTTGAGAACGACTTGTGTCCTACCCTCAGGAGCCGTGTGGTCAGACATATGCTCCCGACGTTTGAGCGGATAATGCAGATGGCACAAGTTTATGAGGAAGATTGGGCTAATTCAGAGAGGGTTCATGACCGTAGAGGAGATCGGAAGAGGAAGACGCCCTACAGTAGCTCTCAACAGCAACAACATCGTCCACAGCAGCGACGCATGACCCGCCCAGCATTCCGAGCACCAGTGACACCCCTAGCACCACCTCTGGGACCATTCCCAAGTGCTTGCTTTGGATGCGGTAGGACAAGACATCGTAGGCACGAGTGTCCCCATACACAGCAGCAGTAGCCGACAGTACCGTAACAACCTCCATAGCAACAGTAGCGATCACATCACCAGCCTCTGAGACCTTCCCTGCAGTAGTAGAGGCAACCAATCAGGCCATCACAGCGGCAGCAACAACAGTCGTGATCACATAGGGGACAGGCACCTCCCTAGCCACCCCAGGGCAGATTTTATGCCGTCCGCCAGGACCCTTAGTCATCAGGAGGGGCTGTCAAGGGTACTCTCCATGTTTCTACATGATTGTACGTGTGTTGTTTGACTCTGGTGCATTACATTCCTTTATGGCTGATGATTTCTGTCGATTGATCGATTTACCACTGGAGTCTGCTCATGAGGGTTTGTCAGTATCGACGCCCTTGAGGAAGGCTGCGGTGTTGGGCTAATTTTATTCATCTTATCCCATTCTTGTTGGGGATATCTTTTTGCCTGCTGATCTGTTCGTGTTGCCAATGTTCGAGTTTGATATCATCCTAGGCAAGGATTGGCTCGCCGAGTACCACACCATATTGGACTACTCTACGAGGACAGTCACATTTTTTATACCTAGCATACCGTAATTCCAGTTTATTGTTGAGCCTAGAGGAGAGCAGCTTCCTTCCTGTTGTCGAGTGCCATTGAGGAGTTAGTTGCTTTGAGTATCGACCAACTGCCGATCATTTGTGGTTATCCTGATGTGTTTCAAGAGATTCTGGGGTAACCACCTTGTTAGCACACCAAGTTCCAAATTGATCTCATGCCCGGTACCACGCGCATTTTAAAGGCCTTGTATCGTATGACACCGTTAGAGTTGTGGGAACTGCAGAAGTAGTTGGATGAGTTGCGCAAGTTAGGCTTTATCCATCCGAGAAGTTCACCATGGGGGCGCCGATACTCTTCGTGAAGAAGGACGGCTCGTTGAGGCTTTGCATGGATTGCCGCGAGCTCAGCAAGGTCACGATCAAGAACAAGTACTTGCTCCTGAGGATTAATGATTTGTTTGATCAGCTGCAGGAGGTGCAATTCTTTTTGAATATAGACTTGCGGTCCGGTTATCATCAGGTTCAGGTCCGAGAGGAGGATATCTCAAAGACAGCCTTCAGGACGCGTTATGGTCATTTTTAGTTTTAGGTCATGTCCTTCGGATTGACCAAGCTCCAGCAGTATTCAAGCAGTTGATGAATGAGGTCTTTCATCCATATCTCGATTAGTTTGTTATGGTGTTCATCAACGACATTATGATATATTCGAGGACCTGTGAGGAGCACGAGCGGCATCTGGAGATTACCTTACAGACCCTTCATGTACACCAGCTTAATGTGAACCTAGAGAAGTACGAGTTTTGGAAGGAGGATGTGAAGTTCCTCGGTCACGTTGTGACGATGCAGGGTATCGTAGAGGACCTCTCAAATATTAATGTCATGCATCAGTGCTGTCAGCCCATGAATGCATCCGAGATCCACATTTCCTTAGTTTAGCGGGCTACTACCGACGTTTCATTGAGGGATTCTCTTGTATTGCAGCCCCGTTGACTAGGTTGACCCGAAAGGGTACCGAGTTCGTTTGGAGTGACGCATGTGAATAAGCATTTGTAGAGTAGAAGGACTACCTCATGTCCACTCCTGTACTCACTATTCCCTCTCGAAGCAATGGATTTGTTGTATTTACCGATGCCTCGCGAGTTGGCTTGGGTGCTGTCCTGATGCAGCACAGGAAGCTGGTGGCTTATGCATCTCGCCAGCTCAAGGTCCATGAGCTGAACTACCCCACACATGATTTGGAGCCTGCAGCAGTTGTCTTCACATTGAAGGTGTGGAGGCACTATCTCTATGGGGTTGGATTTGAGCTCTTCTCTGACCACAAGAGCTTAAAGTATATATTCTCTCAATCTAAGCTAAACGTGAGGTAGAGGCGTTGGATGGAGCTCCTAAAAGACTATGATTTTGATCTTCAGTATCACCCGGGCAAGGCAAACATGGTAGCGAACGCCCTCAACCGTCAATCATGAGGCCTGGTGGCGCACATGATGATCCAGGAGTGGAAGATGCTTGAGGATGTGTCAGCATTCGACTTTAAGATCGGCTTGTAGTCTTCTATTGTACAGTTATCGAGCCTGTCGATTCAACCCTCTCTTGTCGCAAGGGTGATCGAGGCTCAGCAGGCAGATGAGCCGGTGCAGAGTTATCGGGTAGAGGTAGCATCTAATAGTCAGTCAGATTGGCAGATTGGTTCTGATGGTGGACTTCTCTTTAGAGGTCGATTATGTGTCCTAGAATTCCTGAGTTGCACAGAGATCTTATGATCGAGGCATATCGATTAGGCTCGACGAAGATGTATTGTGATATGAGTCGTTAATATTTTTGGGTGGGGATGAAGTGTTAGATTACTAGTTTTGTAACCAAGTGTGACACGTGCCAGCGTGTCAAGGCCGATCATCAAAGACCTCTTAGTCCTTTGTAGCCGTTGAGCATCCCATTGTGAACGTTGGAGCACGTATCCACTGATTTTATCATGGGTTTGCTGAGGACTCAGGGCGGTCGCGATGCCATCTAGGTTGTCATCGATCATCTAACGAAGTCGGCATATTTTCTTATGATTCGTGTGACATGGCCTTTGGACTGACTTACAAGGTTATTCATCGAGGAGATTGTGAGACTGCACGTCGTTCCTATTTCGATCGTTTCAAATCGAGACCCGAGGTTCATGTCTCAATGTTGGAGTAGCTTCCAGATGGCGATGGAGTCTGTTTTGCAGCTCAGCACCGCGTATCATCCGTAGACCAATGGGCAAACCGAGAGGGTCAACCAGATCCCTGAGGATACGCTTCGGGCTTACGTGATTGACTTCTCAGATAGGTGGGATGAACACCTATGATTGGCTGAGTTCACGTATAACAACAACTGTCAGGCGACCATTGACATGTCTTCTTTCGAGGCATTATACAGCAAACCATGCAGATCTCCAAGTTGTTAGACCAAGGTTGGAGAGCGGCGTCTCCTAGGTCATGAGCTTTTGCAGCAGACATCAAAGGTCATTGACATTATCAGGCAGATGATGCACACAACTCAGAGCCGACAGAAGAGTTTTGCCTATCGTTGGCGATGTCCCTTGTAGTTTGCCTTTGGGGACCATGTGTATTTCAAGGTCTCACCCATGAAGGGTGCGGTTCGTTTTAAAGCAAAGGGCAAGCTTGCCCAGAGATTTATTGGACCTTTCGAGATTACTGAGCACGTTGGCGTCGTGGCCTATCGGCTTGCCTTGTCATCTCAGTTGTCTAGTGTCTACAATATTTGCCATGTCTCTATGTTGAGGAAGTGTGGGTCAGACATCGTTCTTGTTAAGGTTGGTAAGGATGCTTCTTACATTGAGTAGCCAGTTTGTATCCTTGATTGGAAGGACCAGGTCCTTCGAACCAAGGTCATCCCATTGGTGATGGTGCAGTGGGGTCATCATATCATAGACGAGACATCTTGGGAGCGCAAGGCTGAGATTCACGAGCGTTATCCCCATCACTTTGATGATTAATTATATTTTGTATTGTCTCTGATTATATATGATGCCATAATTTGTCTCCTTCTATGAGTTATGCTTAGTTGCGATGATAATGTAAATTTTGAGAAAGAAATTTCTTTTAGGAGGGGAGAGCTGTAAGGCCGGCATCTTAGACCGTACCGTTCCATAGACTCTCATGATCCTTCCCGTCGAATTTTGGCAACCTGCGATTTGTAGATAGCGTTTATAAGCGACCCTAAGTCGCATCCCGTAGATCTGTGTCGACTCGACTCGAAACTTGTACCCAGCGACCGCGTTGTCGCCGCGTCTTGCGCACCGATGTGATATCCATGTCGGGAGATGTGGGCCCGTGTTTATTTTGAAGAAATGCTGCGCATTTGGAAATCCTGAGAGAATCTCTACAACCCATCCCATCAATCAATCAAGTCAAGTCAAGTACACATCCCATCTCTAGCCCATGCTTTCTTTCTCCCCAAAAAAGCAACCCACCAAAGTCAACTATTAAGTCAAGTACATCCATCACTCACACCCATCACCTCTCTCTTACAACCACCCTATCTCCCTCTTTCTCTACTCATTTTCCCAAGCATCAAGAGAGGTGGACGTCCAAGCATTCCCATGGAGAGAGAGCTTTGTGTGTGGCCCACTTCCTACCCCAAGATCCCTCGTCCTAGCCCTTCAACCTTCATCAACCTCCATCAAAGAGAGAGCCAAGGAGCTTAGCTTTCCAAGGAACCAAGAAAATCCAACGGTGGGTGTTTTATAGGTTTAGATTTGTGTTATAATGATGGGTCAAGTGGGGACTACCGATTGATGGTATGGAACTCACTTTGGACCCTAGGTGTGGCTAATGGCCCCCCATGATTCACATGATCATTCCATGATGAGGCCATTATCCTTGGACCCCATCATGATGTTTATTTTCCTAGTATGAATATGTCATCTAGACCTTGCATTTTAGTGGAGAAGGGATCTTCACCATTGATTTTGATTGGTGGGCCCACATGTAATGGGACCCACTTGATGTTTGTTGTAATGCATGGAAGGGAGGGCCCATAGCGCCGGGGTCCCTCCATCACTCGTTCTCTCTCTATATATATATATATATATATATATATATATATATATATCTTCCATATTTTGTGGCCCACCATGATGAATGTATTTTATCCATGCTATTTACCGAGTGGGCCCACCTGGCAGTCTGTTTGGACAAGCCCAGATGAAGAGAAAATGTAAATATCAGCTTTATCCCAAAGCTGGTGGGTCCCACACGTGTGGACCCACCTATGATGCCTGTACCTTACATCTACACCATCCGTCTAGACGTCCAGGGCCTGGACGTGGACGCTGATTTTTTAAAATAAATAATATATATATATATATATATATGTTTGTGTGTGTGTATCTGGTGGCCCCACGTGTTCATTGTAGGGCCATGTTAAAACTCCTTAATTTAGATTGAAAAACTCATATGGATTTTGTTATGGGGGAAATTGACTGATCGACTATTGATGAGCTAGATCAATAATTCAAACAAGCGACTAGTGTGATCTAGTGGCTAAACCTCCATCAAGAATGGAGAAAGGCCGAGCTCGACCTTTAAACATAAGGACGAGGCCTTTGTTAGTCAATTGTAAAAAGAAGCAAGCTATCTCACATCAGGTCAGTGAGACCCATCCTTAGACGAACATAGTACCGACTTTAGTTGTGACCTAGCTCGAACTACTTTGGGACAGCTGAACCCGCCCTCTGTGAGATCCGACTTGACCTCAATTAGCACTATCCACGTTCTCGACTGAAGATCACGAAAACCGACTTCCACGGGGGTCACCACAAAATTCTAGCCAAGGATCTAGAGAGAGTTGTTGTGCAAGGAGTTTGAATCCTACTATAATCAAATTACTACCAAACGGGGATGAGAGCCCTATATGACATCGCCTCTCCTCACCTATAAATAAGGTACCTCTAATGGTGAAAGGTACGCACAATCTCTAGCCCTAAACCCTCACTACTCAACTAGACCAGGTTCCTGACTTAGGCATCGAAGGGTCCCCTACACGAGCCAATGTCTTATGTGTATGTCTCTTGTGTGGGTTTGCAAGTCCAGGGAAGGCTAATCAGATTTTTGCATCAACAGTTTGGCGCCATCTGTGGGAACGACATTGAAATTCATTCTCATTCCATCATATCTCAACAATGGCGAAAGGGAAGAAGAAGGCTCCCACCTCCTCTATTGCGCCTGATCGAGCACCGCCGGACCAATCCACTATCCACTGGGATTCCTCTTCCCAGCCGCAGGCTGATTCCACGCTTGCGGAACTGATGCAGCGATCTCAGAGTCGAGAACGACTTGTCTCCCTTGAGCAACAAGTTGAGATGTTGAACAACAATGTGAATTCTATGAAGCAACTATTGGGACAACTACAACCCTGCATTACACAAGGGGACAAGGTAGTGGCGGGACCGACGATCCGAGAATCCCCAAGCAATCTGAGCTACCTGCCGCCTCCCACAAGAGGCGACATCTCGAAACATCAATGCCGGTACCTTCTCACGCATTTGACACTTTCGCTCTAGCAGCTTCTGATCTACGTCATGAATTGGATAGAGAAAGTGTTAAAAGGACTTGAAGTAGCCGTCGAGGACGTAGCTAAAAGCGATGACCCTTGGGAAGTTGAACTCAATGACTCGTGAGGTCAGATCGATGACATACGACAAGCCTACCGAGCGAACGTCATAACCCTCAGGAAGCCGACCTCAGTAGAGGCAATACTAGAAGAAACAGAGCCTCCGTTCACTGCCGACATCATGCATGCACAACTCCCACCAAGGTTCCGTATGCCTCGGATCACTCCATACTCTAAGACCACTGACCATACCGAGCACTTAGAATTTTTCAAGGCTTGGAGGGAATTGCATAGTGCATCCCGCTAACCTTGACAAGAATTGCACAGTGCATCCCGCTAACCCTAGCCATGCTTTCCATCCCACTAACCAAGTTCTAAAACTAGTTAATCTCATAAATACGTAACCATCGATCCCAGACAACGACGCCAAAAACTTGTTCACTACCCCAATATAGGGTTGCAATATAGTAATAATCTTGATAAGACCTAGGTGGAATCCACAGGGACCGAACCTTGTACGTAATCTGAAAGTAACTTGAACTGGAACTAGGCGAAGATGTAATCTAAATCAGGGAAAATTAAGGGAATAATATGAACTACTTTATTTAAAACTTGTAAAATTCAAAGGTGGGAAACTAGGGATTCCAAGGATCCACTTGTAGAGATTAGGGAGATCTATGCTTGATTTATGAACACAACTGGAATCAGAGTCCCATCTTCATCCAGTTGGAAGATAATTCATTGAAATCCATATCTGAACTTCCTTCGATCCAGTTTTCAAGAGATAAGAGGTATGAGAATTAGAATTGATTCCATCACAAAACCATGCCCATGAGACAAAGCAAACAATAGAATTTAGCCAATCCACATCCAATTTAAGGGAGTTATGAATGTTAGGAAGCGTTCCATCATCCAACCATGCCCATGAGACGATGGTGAACAACAGGGCTCCCACGTTCATAATCCCTATAATGAATAGAACATGCTCGGAGCCATCATAAATCCATTGTAATTTAAGTGATAATAAACCATTAAATACTAAAAACATTCCATATAATCAAACTATAATCAAAGAGAGTTCATAAACATGAATCAAAACTATAGAAAACTCCTCATCACGCTACAAGCTTCACCTCTTAAGAAAACTAAGAAGAAATAACTAAAAAGGGAAGGAAGAAAGAAAAAAAAACTCTACACGTCGGCCAATCTCCACGTCAAAAGATGATGGATTGCACTCTCTCTTCTCTCTCTTTTATATGCATAAGAGAGTCGATTGGTTGGGAGGCATGCGTAGGCTTTTTACGCAGTATGAAGTTACGCAGCGGAAAAACGCAAATCGACTTATGTTTTGATGAAGTTTATAAGACATGATCGGCCTGTCCTTGGAATCTGACGGCATGATTAGGGTTGTCCCTAGCCTATGAAGCTTGTGGACGACTCGAATTAGGCATCCGATCATAGACAGTAGGCCACAACAACCCGAAAATCTCATATTTCTCGGATGCATGATCCTAGGTATTTTATTGCGTTAAGATGCTCGGTGTCGGAGAAATCACCCCATCTATTGAATTCCTGGTAAAAAACCAGTCAGGAAGGGGTGGTTTTGGTCAAGTTTGGTGAGGCCCACTGTATCAAATCATCCCACCGTCCATCTTACATTTGACGGTGATCTTCGCGTGTCCACGTGCATGGATGTAGATGGAGAGCATTGCTAGGGTCATGGCTACCTCCTGGAATGAATGGATGGTCTCGATCGTCCAAATGATGGATGGTGGTGGCCCACTACACGTCCAGCAGACGAACATCTAGTTAAGAGGATTTGAAAATGCCCGGGATTCGGAGAACGTCCAGTGACCTTTGACTGAATTTTTCGGTCCAGTGCACCTCGGTCTTATACCTGTTGTGCACACGCATCATGTGTGTGGGTCCCATAGTGATGTTTTTGATAAATCTACTCCGTTCATCCTCTCCTCCATTCAATTTAAGGGGTTGAGACTAAAATTGAAGCATATCCAAATATCAGGTGGGCCCCTAATAAGTGATTTCTTGGCTGATCTGTCCATTGGGACACTTCCACAAAGATCCAAGGGCTGAATTTCTACGTGTACAGTTAATTTAGGGTCCTCAGGCCTCTTATAAAGTTTCGAGCCAAATGGATGATGGGAACCCTGTGATTTTACATTCAGGACGCTCTTCAGGCCGTTTTAACTTCAAACACTTAGTTTTCTCAGATCTTTTGCATGTGAATTCTTCTATCTCGGTCCCCTAAGATCCGTCCCTTGCCTTGGTGATTTTTTAGCATTAAATCCATGCTTTTAGTACCCTTTTTTAATCCAAGCTCTTAAATTCACCTTCCAACATAAACATAATTAAAATAGAGCATTAAACAATATCATGTTTATAAATCAGGTAATAACTGAGGTCTAATATGCAATATTAGACCCTCTACACAATCCCCAACTAGCATTTTGCTAGTCCCGAGCAAAGCATGCGAAAAATAAGTTGAGAACTACAGGATAATTTCTATAAACTCAAATGATTTTTAAAAAGCAGTAAAATTCCAAGATACGTCAATTTTAGGCATTACCTTCTCCTAAACTCGAGTGCACGGTAAACTTCATAGTTAAGTTTAAAGTATTAATCCATCGATTAGAACAATTCTAAACATTGATTTCCATGAGTGTATAGTGAAATTAAACTTATCACAATCAAGGGCTTAATTCTTTATTTTCACGATAACATTGATAATCAAAAGAGCATTCAGGATAACCATCACCTAAACCAAAACTTGCCTTACAGCTCAACTTTTCATTCTTCCAGCTTTGGATTTTTCCATCGATGGCTTTCACGCTACGTCAATATTTTTAAAGATCTTTAATAAGTAGCCCTTTTTTTATGACAACTATTTTTTTAGCTAGGTATTTTTTTTTTCTTCTTCTTCTTCTTCTTCTTCTTTTCTTCTTATTGAACATGATGGAAAATTCCCCAGGTTGATTCCTTCCATGCTTAATGATCACCAAATTAACAATTCAATATCAAATTAAAACCTTAATGTATAAGCTAAATCTGACATGTGAAATAATGACTCAATTAATGTTTAAAACTTCTAATCATGGATTACTAGTTCGAACTTAACTATGAAATCTGACAGGTAACTGAATCCAAGAGTCATATATCACCAACATTACATATCTTAGACTTTTTAAATTGAGACTATCCTTCAAAATCACTCGAATTCATAAGAAATTCCAAAAAAAAAATTCACAAATTTTTATAATAAAAATTTCAAAAATTTTCACAATTTTTGCTTAAGACTGAAAAAACACTGATTAGGTAACCTAATTTCCCATCCCTAACCTAAAATCTACACTGTCGTCAATGTAAGAGATAGAAGCATGTAATGCACTTGAGGCAACAAAATTGAAGGAGAAGTAATGGAAGGATAGTACCTGATCAAGGAGTTAAGATGCTTTTTCCAAAGAGATCTCAGCATGAGAGTGGGTCAACACAAGAGTGAAACCAATAAAAAGAAAACTATCCTAAAGTAACTAGAAAGCAAACTATTATAACGGCATAAAGTTGACTATCCTAAAGCAGCTAAAAGGCAAACTATTCTAATGGCATAAAGTCGACTATCCTAGAATGACAAAAAACAAACTACACTAGTCTTATGAAAGCAGAGGAAAAGCTACTTCCTCATGCTGCAAGTTTTCTACTCCCACCAATATTGTGATAAATTTCTCAGCAGGTTTCTCAACAAGATCATCCAAAAGCCCTTTTTGCAATAGGCTTAGATGCCCTGGAGAATGAATTTCTAGAGAAATTTATGGACATCATCAAAAAATTGTCATTGCATCGCCTGAGGTATCCAAAGTATATATGATTCACCTGTGACAGAAAAAGTTTCAATGTTGGTACTCCATGGTAAATCAGAGACTACATGTAGATAGAATTCAGAAAAATTTTCAGTGGATGGTGTAGCCTCAACACATTCTAAAGTTTCAAACTTTGGTTCAATTGTTAGCTCCTCCGCCCTTAATAGTAAACTTTTAGGATCTGGGGAAGGAGAGGCTTCAGAATAAGGGTTCTCTCGGTCAGTAACAACTACCGAGGTGTTGTCTTACAAGGCATTCTCTATGTCTTGTATCATAAGATTGTCTTTGTCTGTAAAGTATGTCAAGCAATCATCCAAAGAGTTGAGACATCCAGTTGAGAGTAACTCATTTTCCATAATGAAGCTTATGATGATCTGCCCAAGGAATTAATCGTCTCTAGAAGTGGATGGATGCATGCTCTCTTGTTCTCGCCCAGATTGGAGGTTCCTATGTTAAGATCCTGTAAAAGAAAACAAAAGAAGTCAGTTTTTAAAAACAAAAATTCTGAAATTATAAAGTTTCTAAAAAAAAAATAAAATAGAAAGTTAGTTTCTAAAAACGAAAGAAATCCTATAATTATAAAGTTTCTAAAAATAGAAAATAAAACCCTATTCCTAAAAATAGAAAAAGTAGAAAAAATAGAAAGAGATTACCAATTTAGAAAGCCTATATTAGGGTCCTACGAAACACGAAAGTTAGGTTAGTTTTCTAGAAATCAAAATAGAAAACCTAAACGTAAAGTTAAAAACTAGAAAAACCCTAATCTTAACCTAATTCTAAAACTAGTTAATCTCATAAATACGTAACCGTCAATCCCCGGCAATAGTGCAAACAACTAGTTCACTACCCCAAGTATAGGGTTGCGATGTAGTAATAATCTCGGTAAGACCGAGGTGGAATCCATAGGGACTGAACCTTGTACGTAATCTGAAAGTAACTTGAACTAGAACTATGCAAAGATGTAATCTAAATCAGGGAAAATTAAGGGAATAATGGTGAACTACTTTATCTAAAACTTGTAAAATTCAAAGGTGGGAAACTAGGGATTACAAGGATCCACTTGTAGAGATTAGGGAGATCTATGCTTGATTCATGAACACAACTGGAATTAGAGTCCCATCTTCATCCAATTGGAAGATAATTCATTAAAATCTATATCCGAACTTCCTTCGATCTAGTTTTCAAGAGATGAGAGGTATGTAAATTAGAATTAATTCGATCACTGTCATGCCCCAAACTCAAAAGCTGAGCTCACAAAATTTTTTATCCTCGATTCCAGTGCTGACAGCCTCCGTAGTACCCCATTCTAGGCTCCCAGCGCCCATACGCCAGATTCCGATCCTGGGATCCTATGTGATGCCCCGTCAATGTGGCCACATGTGGGCGGCCGCACATATGGGCTGGCCCCAAGATGGCTGGCAGGCTACTGTGCACACAGTGAAGGTGAAACTTTGTCCCACATCGAAAGTATCGTCAGAAGTTGTGGTGGTTATATGTGGAGTTGCCACCCTATACTGTATGAGACCTTTTGGGGGCGACTCCAAGAACAAAACCATACTTGCTGTGCCTAGAACAGACAATATCATATAGTGTGGGCGTGAGCTGTTACAAATGGTATCAGAGCCAAGGATAGCTCTGCCCTCGGTGTGAGATATTGTGATGCCCCGTTACTATGGCCACATGTGGGCGGGTGTACGTGGGCGGGCGCACATGTGGGCAGGCCCCAAGATGGCTAGCAGGCTATTGTCCTGGCAGGCTACTGTACACACAGTAAAGGTGAAACTTTGTCCCACATCAGAAGTGTCATATGAAGTTGCGGTGTTTATATATGGAGTTGCTACCCTATACTGATGAGGCCATTTGGGGGCGACCCCGAGAAAAAAATCGTGGGGGCTGTGCCTAGAGTAGACAATATCATACAATATGGGCGTGAGCTGTTACATCCTACAAGGAGGATTTTCCAACGTACATTTATCTCATAAGAAGCATACCACAAGTATACCCAAATCACAAGGACGACATCATCATCACATATCCACTAATATAAACATTCGAGTACAATGCTAAAAGGGAAAATACATGCATATAATAAAAACTCCACAAAAAGCTCAGCTGCATGCTCCTGCTCCTACTCAGCTGCAACTGCGTCTAGGCGTCAGCTGCACGTATCTATCATACATAAGCTTATAGAAAGCTTAGAGGGTGGTGAAAGTGTGTACTTAAGGTAAGTGTCAATCTCATAGATATCGGAGTAAGCAAAAATACTGATAATCCCACAAGTCATACAATATCAGAGTAAGTAGAAACATACTGGTAAATCCATGAATGCTATAAACCGTACCAAGGCTATGCAATGTAAAAACGTAAGCAACCAATATCATATACTGAGGATGCAAAGCAATATGCAAATCCTGATGAGTCTATGAATACCGTCAGTCGTATCTAGGCCATATAAATGTAGAAACATAGCATCCCAAAATGCTAAATGCAGCGGATGCAATACAATATGTGGTGCAAATGAAATGACCAAGCTGGAGTAAAGTTGGGATGATAGTATGTTTTATCGCAGGGTATGGGGTCTATCACATAGGAATTCTATCCAAACCAGCCTCATACCTAAATTTGGATAGTCAGACTCAATGTGGTAAACTCCCGATCTTAGGTTAGTCGCACGCCCCAACCGAAATCCTAGCCATTGCAAAGGTACACGTAATAAATAGTTACGCACAACCAGCTCAAATGGATAGTGAATGAATGAATGAATGAGTATGCAACTCTTACTCAATAAGTCCACATAACAGTACGGTTCCTCTTTGGGATCATCACTGGGGTCTAGTACACTCTACATGCAACCGCCGCCGACTGACGCACGACCATGCAAGTGGAAGAGACCTCACCATCCACCTGGCCAGTAGTCAGCCAATATCTACCCGGCACGTCGATAGCGGACCCATTTATAAGCTAGTCAAACTTAGCCTAGCTATGCCTCCTACCCTCGGGTGGGTAAGGCCACACCCCCTCCCAACCAACTACGACACAGTGGGAGATGCAGCCTCCCGGTATTCGGCCCTCATGCACTCATATATATCCACTTGGTCTAGATGGTGGGATGTCTCTTAGCCACGGAGGTTTATGAATTTTTACCCAAGCACATCTATGGCGCCCTTATGCTATAACCAAATATTTTTGGTGTCCCATCTGGCCATCCACGATATGCTTGTGGAGGCTATGACCCTGATATTGCTAGGGCGTACAGTAGTCACAACACACAATGCAAGATGCATGAGTCATACAATTCAGTCATGCACCAATCCTGCACATACCGTGCGCTCATGTAAGATAACCTCCGCTTATTAGGGAGTCTCATAACAACCTGCCCAATGACATATGCAATGGTCAACTACATCTCATAACAAATATGCAGATGATGTGTATGAGCATGTATCATGATGCTATGCTGTCACATACTCATAATCGGTATTAACAACTGGCATGAACAATCGGCCTCGATAATGTGGACATTTAACCAACATTACCCCCAAGGAATGGCCCACATAGAGCCTAACATATAGTGGATCCATGACCTTGCACAAGGACCTAATATACAACACCATGGACCTTACTCAAGAGCTTAATACACATCACAATGGGCATCTCACATGGGCCTAATATACATCACAATGGGCTTCATCGCCTAGCCCTCAAATTCATCACAATGGGCCTCATCACATAGACCTCACATTCACCACAATAGGCCTTAAACACGAGCTGAATATACATCCCAACGGGCCTCAAATATGGGTCACATATACATCATATGGGTCTCGACAATAGCCCTCAGTAATCGAATTTAGCCTCGACAATTGGAATGGGCCTCAACTAACGGAATCGGCCTCGATAATCGAAATTGGCCTCGACAATCAACCTCAACTAACGGAATCGGACTCGGCTTTGACAATCGGCCACGATAAACAGAATCAGCATCGTCAATCGGACTCGGCCTCGACAATCAGAATCAACAATCAGAATCGAGAATCAGAATCAGCCTCGTCAATCAGACTAGCCTCGACAATCGGAATCAGCCCTGACAATCTACCTCGACTAACAGAATCAGCCTTGTCAATTAGACTCAACCTCGACAATCAGCCTTGACTAACGGCATCAGCCTCGTCAATTGGACTCAGCCTCAACAATTAGAATTGACAATCGGAATCGGCCTCGACAAACGAAATCGGCCTCGTTAATCGGACTCGGCCTCGACAATCGAAATCGACAATCAGAATCAGCCTCGACAATCAAAATTGGACTCAACAATCGAAATCTACCTCAACAATCGGCCTCTAAAATCGGAATCGGCTATCGGAATTGACCTCGACAATCGGCCTCGAGTAGTGGAATAAGACTCGTCAATCGGAATCGACCTCGACAATCGGCCTCGAGTAGTGGAATCAGACTCGTCAATCGAAATCGGCCTCGACTAATGGAATCAGCCTAACAAGACCTAAGGGAAGGTCACAATGTGGACATCCAACCATCATTGCCTATCAATGTGGACATTCAACCAACATCGCTCCCAAGCAGTGGGTCACATAGAGCCAAACATAATTTGGGCCTATGGCCTCATACAAAGGGTTAATATACATGGCAATGGGCCTTGTATACATCAAGTCGGGCCTCATCATATGGACCAGAAATATATCACAATAGGCCTTACCAAATGGGCCACAAATACATAAAAAGTGGGCCTACATCACAATGGGTCACCTCACATGGGCTGAAAATACGTTACAATGGGCCACAACATATGGGCTGAAAATACATCTCAATGGGCTACGACCCATGGGCTCACTACATCATAATGGGCCTCACTCGTGGGCCTTATTTACACAACAGGTGGGCCCTGTACATGGGCCTTAGATACATCGCATGGGCCACAACCCACGGGCCTTAAATACAACGAGTGGGCCGCATTAATGGGCCACATAAATGGGCCTCATACACATCAAGTGGGGCTGCGTCAATGAGCCGCACTAATGGGCATCATACACATTAAGTGGGCTGCATCAATGGGTCGCACTAATGGGCCTTATAGATGGGCTACAAATATATTAAGGTGGGCCTCATAGATGGGCCATAAGTATATCAAAGTGGGCCTTATGTGGGAGTTTGGATTACATCTAAAATCATTTCAATAGTTGCAGGTGTAACATATGTATCACCGTACACTATCATTCCATGGGGCACATGGCCCACTAATGATGATTTGCACTATCCAAACATTGTCTATGTAAATCAGCACCATCCAAGTATTGTCGATGTAAATCAGCACCATCCAAATATTGTCTATGTAAATTGGCACCATCCAAATATTGTCTAGCAAATCAGCACTGTCCAAATATTAGACATGTAAATTAGCACTGTCTAATCATTATCCAGCACCATGGATGGTGCGGATATGCAACGAATCATTAAGGTGGATCCCATGGCTTGTTGACATCAATACAACAGCCATATAGCTATTGTGACTTACTAGCCCACCATCCAGTTGGACAGTTTGGATATAACACATGTCATGGTGGGCCATAGGTGATTGGTAGGATGAAACACATACATCACAATAGCCCTACATGGATGGTCGGTGTAGATTTAAAATACACACATCTATGTAACCTCTCTCCCCCCCCTCCCCCCCCCCCCCCCACACGTGTGCCTATGGAGGGATGGATGGAATGTATATCACATGATCAGACCCGCAGAGCAGTCAACCATCGTTTGGACCTTATTAATGAAATACATACATCATGGTGGAGTCCACACGTGTGTGGGTCCCTCAGCTGCAATGCAGCAAGGATAAAATACATCTATCATATGTGGCCCACGGATACACGGTATGGATAAAGCACACACCTCACATGGTGTCCTCGTGTGGACAACGAACACATCAGGTGGATTCCCACATGTTATATATATGATATAATATATATCATATATTTTTTTATGTTTTTATTTTTATTTTTATATAATGACCAACATCCAGGCCTGGACGAACGACCTAGATGGAAAACACATATATTAAGGTGTGTCTAACACCGTCCGTGTACTGGATGGTGATCGATAAAACATACCTCATGGTAGACCCCACACGTCCAACAGATATGGATGATGGTGGTATATATAACGCATACATCACTGTGGGGGGGGGGGGGGGGGGTGGTCACGTCCCACAACAGTAGTCTTGTTGTTGGACGGTTTGGATTATAACACATATCTCATGATGGGACCCCCTGAGCATGCTGACGTGAATGCAGCAGTAGCTACATGCTGCGTGGGACCCACAACGAGTGAATGATCTGGATTTCATGCACATGGCATGTGGGTCCCACTGCCGCTGATTAGCACGGGTAAAGCACACAAATCAACGACCCCTCCACCGTCTAAGGTCTGCAAGGAACGTACATCAGGTGGGTCCCATTGTGGGTAGCAAGGTGGCTGTCACAATGGACGGTGTGGATCTAATTCATCAATCAAGGTGGGCCACAAAAGGAAAAATAGAGAGAGAGATGGTATGATGGAGGGACCCCGCCACTATGGGCCCCTCTTTACTATGCATACATTAAGATGGGTCACACATACATGGGCCCTCAATACATCAAATATAAACAAAAAATCACTCACCTTTAATCTTCTTGGACTTCTTCTTCCATCAACGCATCCTAGAGCTCTGGGGGATGCATTGCAACGGTGGAGATAATCTTTGGGTGGTGGGATTGTGTGGTAGGGAGGTAGGCCACACCTAGCTTTCTTCTCTCCCTTAGACGTGGGTTGCTCTCATGGAGCTTGGGAGAAAAAATGAGAGAGAGAGAGAGAGAGAGAATGAGAGAGAGAGAGGTGTTAGGAGAGAAGTGATGGGAGAGAGGGATGGTGGAGTGACATGAGAGGTAAGGTGCTTGTTTACTTTAGGGTACTCGTGTAAGAGAAAGGTAAGGTTAGGGTATAGGTTGCTTGTACTTGACTTTGATTGATGGATTGATGTGATTGATGGGACATTCTCTTAAGATTTGCAACGCATGGCGCTTTCCTTAAACTGAACGCGGGCCCATATCTCCTGGCCCGGGTATCGCCTCGGCACGCGAGATGCGGCATTAGAACTGTGGAGACGGCGTGGTCGCATGGGTATAAGTCTCAGGTCAAGCCGACTACGGAAAATGGGATACAATCAGAGTCACGCGCAACTGCCGATTACAGATCGTAAGTCACCAGAATTTGACCGGGAGGACCATGGAACCTAAGGAACAGTACGGGATAGGATGCGGGCCTCACAATCACAAAACCATGCCCATGAGATAAAGAAAACAACAAAATTTAGCCAATCCACATCCAATCTAAGGGAGTTATGAATGTTAGGAAGGGTTCTATCATCCAACCATACCCATGAGACGATGGTGAACAACAGGGCTCCCACGTTCATAATTCCTATAATGAACAGAACATACTCAGAGCTATCGCAGATCCATTGTAATTTAAGTCACAATAAACCATTAAAGACTAAAAATATTCCATATAATCAAACTATAATCAAAGAGAGTTCATAAACACAAAACTGTAGAAAACTCCCTATCATGCTACAAGCTTCACCTCTTAGCCCTAGCTAAGAGGTTTAGGTAAGCATAATCATGATATAGCTACAATCTCTTAAGAAAACTAAGAAGAAATAACTAAAAAGGGAAGGAAGAAAAAGAAATAAAAAACTTTACTCGCTAGCCGATCTCCATGTCAAAAGATGATGGAATGCCGTCCTCTTTCTCCTTCTCTTTTATATGAATAAGAGAGTCGGTCGGCTGGGAGGCGTGGATAGGCTTTTTACGCAGCAAGAAGTTACGCAGCGGAAAAATGCAAATTGACTTGCATTTTGACGAAGTTTGTGGGACATGATCAGCCTGTCCTTGGAATCTGACGGCATGGTTAGGGTCGTCCCTTACCTCTGAAGCTTGTGGACGGCTCATATCAGGCATCCAATCACGGATAGTGGGCCACAACCACCTGGAAATCCCAGATTTCCTGGACGCATGATCCTACGTATTTTCTTATGCTGAGATGCTCGGTGGGCCCCACAGTGATATTTTCAGAGAAATCTACCCCATCCATTGAATTCCTGATGAAAAACCAATCGGGAAGGGGTGGTTTTGGTCGAGTTTGGTGCAACCCATTGTATCAAATCGTCCCGCTGTCCATCCTGCATTTGATGGTGATCTTCATGTGTCCACGTGCATGGATGCAGATGGAGAGAATGACAAGGGTCGTGGCCACCTGCTAGAACGAATGGACGGTCTCGATCATCCAAATGATGGATGATGGAGGCCCACTACACGTCCAATGGACGGACGTCTACGTAAGAGGATTTGAAAATGCCCTGGATTCGGAGAACGTCGGGTCAGCGACCTTTAACCAAATTTTTCGGTCCAGTGCACCTCGGCCATGCACCTGTTGTGCACATGCATCACGTGTGTGGGTCCCACAGTGATGTTTTGATAAATCTACTCCATTCATCCTCTCCTCCATTCAATTTAAGGGGTTGAAACCAAAATTGAAGCATATCCAGATATCAGGTGGACCCCAAATCAGTGATTTAGTGGCTAATCTGTCCGTTGGGCCACTTCCATAAAGATCCAAGGGCTGAATTTCGACATGGACGGTTAATTTAGGGTCCTTAGGCCTCTTATATAGTTTCGACGTTCAGTGATTTTGCATTCAGGTTTCTCTTAGGCCTTTTAAACTTTAAACACTTGGTTTTCTCAGATCTTTGGCGTGTGAATTCTTCGATCTCGGTCCCTTAAGATCTGTCCCTTACCTTGGTGATTTGTGAGCATTAAATCCATGCTTTTAGTACCCTTTTTCAATCCAAGCTCTTAAATTCACCTTGCAACACAAACATGATTAAAATAGAGCATTAAATAGTTTCATGTTCGTAAAATCAAGTAATAACTGGGGTGTAATATACAATATTTGACCCTCTACACAATCCCCAACTAACATTTTGTTAGTCTTGAACAAAGCATACAAAAAATAAGTTGAGAACTACAGGATAATTTCTATAAAATCGAGTGATTTTTAGAAAGCAGTAAAATTCCAAGATACATTAATGTTGGGCATTACCTTCTCCTAAACTCAAGTACATGATAAACTTCATAGTCAAGTTCAAAGTATTAATCTATCGATTAGAACAATTCTAAACATTGTGTTCCATGGGTGTATAGTGAAACCTAAACTTATCACAATCAAGGGCTCAATTCTTTATTTCCATGATAACATTGATAATCAAAAGAGTATTCAGGATAACCATCACCTAAACCAAAACTTGTCTTACAATTCAACTTTTTATTTTTTCAGCTTTTGATTTTTCCATCAATGACTCTCATGCTATGTCAATCTTTTTAAAGATCATTAATAGGTAGCCCTTTTCGACGACAACTATTTTTCTTTTAGCTGGATATTCTTTTTTTTTTTTCCTTCTTATTGAACATGATGGACAAATTCCCTAGGTTGGTTCCTTCCATGCTTAATGATCACCAAGTTAACAATTCAATATCAAATTAAAACCTTAATGTGTAAGCTAAATGTGACAGGTAAAATCATGACTCAATTAATGTTTAAAACTTCTAATTATGGATTAGTAATTCAAACTTAACTGTGAAATCTGACAGGTAATTGAATCTAAGAGTCATAAATCACCAGCATTACGTATCTTATACTTTTTAAATCAAGACTATCCTTCAAAATCACTCGAATTCACAAGAATTTCTAGAAATAAAAATAAAAATTTTCACAATTTTCTTTCAAGACTGAGAAAACATTGATTAGGTAACCTAATCTCCCATCCCCAACCTAAAATCTGCATTGTCCTCAATCTAAAAGATAGAAGCGTGTAATGTACATGAGGCAACAAAATTGAAGGAGAAGGGATGGAAGGATAGTACCTGATTAAGGAGTTAAGATGATTTTTCAAAAGAGATCTCAATGTGAGAGTGGGTCAGCACAAGAGTGAAACCAATAAAAAGTAAACTATCCTAAAGTAACTAGAAAACAAACTATCCTAACGGCATAAAACCGACTATCCTAGAATAATAAAAAGCAAACTACCCTACTCCTATGAAAGCAGGGTAAAATTTACTTAGTCATGCCGTAAGGTTCCTCCTTCGGCCAATATCATGATAAATTTCTCAGTAGGTTTCTCAAGAAGATCATCCAAAAGCCCCTTTTGCAATAAGCTTGGATGCCCTGCGGCATGAATTTCCAAAGAAATTTATGGACCTTATAAAAAAATTGTCATTGCACTGCCTGAGGTATCCAAAGTATATATGATTAACCTGTGACAGAAAAAGTTTCAATGTTAGTACTCCATGGTGAATCAGAGACTACATGTAGATAGAATTCAGAAAAAATTTCATTGGATGATGTAGCCTCAACACATTCCAAAGTTCCAGATTTTGGTTCAATTGTCAGCTCCTCTTCCCTTAATGGTAAACTTTTAGGATATGGGGAAGGAGAGGCTTCAGAATAAGGGTTCTCATGGTTAGTAACAACTATCAAGGTGTTGTCTTGCAAGGCATTCACTATGTCTTGTATCATAGGATCGTCTGAATCCGCAAAGTGTGTCAAGCAATCATCCAAAGAGTTGGGAAATTCAGTTGAGTGTAACTCATTTTCCATAATGAAGCTCGTGATGATCTACCCAAGGAATTCATCGTCTCTAGAAGTGGATGGACGCATGCTCTCTTATTGTCGCCAAGATTGGAGGTTCCTATGTTAAGATCCTACAAAAGAATACAAAAGAAGAAGTCAGATTCTAAAAAAAAAAAATAGAAAGTTAGTTTCTAAAACGGAAAGAAATCCTAGAATTAGAAAGTATCTAAAAAAAGAAAATAAAACCCCAATCCTAAAAATAGAAAAAGTAGAAAAATTAGAAAGAGATTACCAATTTAGAAAGCCTATATCAGGGTCTTACAAAACAAGAAAGTTAGTTTAGTTTATAGAAATCAAAATAGAAAAACCTAAACCTAGAATTAAAAACTAGAAAAACCCTAATCTTAACCTAGTTCTAAAACTAGTTAATCTGAGAAATACGTAACCATCAATCCCTGCCAACAGCACCAAAAACTTGTTCACTACCCCAAGTATAGGGTTGCGATGCAGTAATAATCTCAGTAAGTTCGAGGTGGAATCCACAAGGACTGAACCTTGTACATAATCTGAAATTAACTTGAACTAGAACTACGTGAAGATGTAATCTAAATTAGGAAAAATTAAGGGAATAATGGTGAACTACTTTATCTAAAACTTGTAAAATTCAAAGGTGGGAAACTAGGAATTCCAAGGATCCACTTGTAGAGATTAAGGAGATCTATGCTTGATTCCTAAACACAACTGGAACCAGAGTCCCATCTTCATCTAGTTGGAAGATTATTCATTAAAATCTATATCCGAACTTCCTTCGATCTAGTTTTCAAGAGATGAGAGGTATGAGAATTAGAATTAATTTGATCACTGTCATGACCCAAACTCGAAAACCCAGCTCACAAAATTCCCGATTGTCGATTCCGATGCTGACAGCCTCTGTAGTACCCCATTCTCGGCTCCCAATGCCCATACGCCAGATTTTGATCCTGGGATCCTATAAGGAGGATTTTCTAACATATATTTATCTCATAAGAAGCATAGCCACAAGTATACCCAAATCACAAGAACAACAACATCATCACATAGCCACTAATATAAACATTTGAGTACAATGCTGAAAGGGAAAATACATGCATTTAATAAAAACTCCACAAAAAGCTCAACCGCATGCTCCTGCTCCTGCTCAGCTACAACCACGTTTAGGCATCACCTACATGCATCTATCATGCATAAGCTTATAGAAAGCTTAGAGGGTGGTGAAAGTATATGCTTAAGGTAAGTGCCAAGCACATAGATGTCGGAGTAAGCAAAAATACTGATAATCCCATAAGTCATACAATATCAGAGTAAGTAGAAACATACTAGTAAATCCATGAATGCTATGAGTCGTACAAAGGCTATGCGATGCAAAAATGTAAGCAACCAATATTATATAATAAGGATGCAAAGAATATGCAAATTCTGATGAGTCCACGATTACCGTCAGCCGTATCTAGGCCATATAAATGTAGAAACATGACAACCCAAAATGTTAAATGCAGCGGATGTAACGCAATATGTGGTGTGAATGAAATGACTAAGATGGTGTAAAGTCGGGATGATAGTACGTAGTATCGCAGGCTATGGGGTCCATCACATGAGAATTCTATCTAAACTGGTCCCATACCTAAATTTGGATAGTCAGACTCAATGTGGTAAATTCTTGATCTCAGGTTAGTCGCTCACCCCAACCGAAATCCTAGCCATTGCGAAGGTACACGTAATAAATAGTTACGCACCACCAGCCCGAGTGGATAGTGAACAAAACTGGAATCAGTCTCATCTTCATCCAATTGGAAGATAATTCATTAAAATCCATATCTGAACTTCCTTTGATCCAGTTTTTAAGAGATGAGAGGTACGAGAATCAAAATTGATTCCATTACAAAACCATGCCCATGAGATAAAGCAAATAACAAAATTTAGCCAATCCACGTCCAATCTAAGGGAGTTATAAATGTTAGGAAGGGTTCCATCATCTACCCATGCCCATGAGATGATGGTGAACAACAGGGTTCCCATGTTCATAATCCCTATAATGAACAGAACATGCTAAGAGCCATCACAGATCCATTGTAATTTAAGTCACAATAAACCATTAAAGACTAAAAACATTCAATATAATCAAAGAGAGTTCATAAACATGAATCAAAACTGTAGAAAACTCCCCATCACGCTACAAGCTTCACCTCTTAGCCCTATCTAAGAGGTTTAGCCAAACATAATCATGATATAGCTAAAATCTCTTAAGAAAACTAAGAAGAAACAACTAAAAAGGGAAGGAAGAAAAAAAAAACTCTACATGCTGGCCAATCTCCACATTAAAAAATGATGGATTGCACGTCCTCTCTCTCTCTCTCTCTTATATGTATAAGAGAGTCGGTCGGCTGGGAGGCGTACGTAGGCTTTTTACGCAGCATGAAGTTACGTAGCGGAAAAACGTAAATCGACTTGCATTTTGATGAAGATTACGGGACATGATCGACCTATCCTTGGAATCTGATGGCATGGTTAGGGTCGTTCCTGGCCTCTGAAGCTTGTGGATGGCTCAGATTAGGCATCGAATCACAGACAGTGAGCCACAATGCACGAAAATCTTAGATTTGTCGGATGCACGATCCTGTGTATTTTCTTGTATTGAGATGCTCGGTGGGTCCCACAGTGATTTTTTGATAAATCTACTCCGTTCATCCTCTCCTCCATTCAATTTAAGGGGTTGAGACCAAAATTGAAGCATATTCATATATTAGGTGGGCCCCAAATCAGTGATTTAGTAGCTGATCTGTCCATTGGGCCACTTCTACAAAGATCCAAGGGAAGAATTTCAACTTGTACAGTTAATTTAGGGTCCTCAGGCCTCTTATAAAGTTTCGAGCCAAACGGATGGTGGGAACCTTGTGATTTTGCATTCAGGACGCTCTTCAGGCCTTTTTAACTTTAAACACTTAGTTTTCTCGGATCTTTGGCCTGTGAATTCTTCGATCTTGGTCCCTTAAGATCAGTCTCTTGCCATGGTGATTTTTTAGCATTAAATCCATGCTTTTAGTACCCTTTTTTAATCTAAGTTCTTAAATTCACCTTACAACATAAACACGATTAAAATAGAGCGTTAAACTATCATGTTCGTAAAATTAGGTAATAACTGAGGTCTAATATGTAATATTTGACCCTTAACAGAGCTTACCTGGAAAGAGATGTAATCAAGAATTGTACAAGAGGACCTTTTAACCTGGTGTGAATGATTTCCAAAGAATGTGTTGGTCATGAAACACCTTCATCATGTCCTTATAAATTCTCAAGTTCTCATACACATCATTCCGAATTTCTTTGAGTTCATTCAATTGTAGTTTGTGTAGCGAGCTAGTGTTGTTCAGATTGAAATTCAAAATTTTAATCGCCTAATAGGCTCTATGTTCCAACTCCACAGGCAAGCGGCAAGCCTTCCCATAAACAAGTCTAAAGGGAGACATTCCAATAGGAGTTTTAAATGCAGTACGGTAAGCCCGTAAAGCATCAGTCAATCGGATTGACCAATCCTTTTGATCAGGGTTAACATTTTCTCCAAAATGTGTTTAATTTCCCTATTGGAAATGTCAGCTTGCCCACTTGTTTGTGGGTAGTATGGAGTGCTCACCTTGTAAGAGATGGCATAGTTCTTCATTGGGTTCGTGAATGGCTTATTACAAAAATGTGAGCCCCCATCACTAATGATAGCTCGAGGCGTTCCGATCAGAGAAAGAATGTTCTCTTTTAAAACTTAATGATCATTTGATGATCATTGTTCCAGTAAGGAATCACTTCGACCCATTTAGTGACATAGTCTACTGCTAGTAGAATGTATAAATTCCTAAAGAATTGGGGGAATGGTCCCATGAAATCGATACCCTAGCAATCAAATGCTTCTATGAGAAGAATGGGGTTTAGAGGCATCATATTTCGACGGGATAATGCTCCCAACTTCTGACAATTCACAAGCTTTGCAAAACTCATGAGTATCCCTGAACATAGTGAGGCGAATAAAAGCTACACGACAGAATCTTAGTCATGGTCTTGTTAGCAGAAAAGTGACCACCACAGGCCTAAGAGCGACAGAGGGAGATGACACTTTAATGTTCATTGTCTGGCACACATCTCCTTAAGATTTGGTTTGGGCAATATTTAAACAAATACGGATCATCCCAAAAAAATTTACTAACCTTGGTGAAGAATTTTTTCTTATCTTGCGTAGTCCAATGTGTCGGCGTGAAACCTGTGGCAAGATAATTAGCAATATCAACAAACTAAGGTTAATGGAGACTTTGAACAATTTTTCGCCAGGGAACATGTAATTTATATGTGTCGTCTCAAGGGGATCAGAGAGATCAAGGCGTGAAAGATGGTCAGCCACTACATTCTCTACTCCTTTTTATCTTTTATTTCTAAATCAAATTCTTGGAGTAGGAGGATTCATCTTATCAAGCGGGGCTTAACATCATTCTTAGAAAGAAGATACCTGAGCGCCACATGATATGTGTAAATAATGATCTTGGATCTGATCAAGTAGGACCTAAATTTGTCCAAATTGAACATTACGGCTAAGAGTTCTTTTTCCATAATAGAGTAATTCACTTGGGCAGGATTTAGGGTTTTACTTGCATAATGTATAACATAGGGCTTCTTATCTTTTCTCTGGCATAAGATCACCCCAAGAGCATAGTCAGACGCACCACACATAAGTTCAAAAGGAAGGCTCCAATCGGGTGGCTGCATGATAAGTGCAGTGGTTAACATGCCCTTAAGCTTGGTAAAAGCTTCCTAACATTGCTCAGTTCACTCGAATGGTGCATCTTTTTGAAATATATTACATAAAGGATGAGAGAGGTGACTAGAGTCCTTTATGAATCTCCTGTAAAAATTGGTGTCTTAGGAAGGATCGCACATCTCGTATGTTCTTGGGTGAAGGTAGGTTAGAGATAAGATCAATTTTAGCGATATCTACCTCAATTTTCTTGGATGAGATGATATGTCTAAGGACAATTCCCTTATGAACCATGAAATGACACTTCTCCCAATTGAGTACCAAATTCTTTTCTTCACATCTTTTCAGCACACATTTAAGATTTTCTATGAAATCGTCGAAAGATGGACCAAAGACAGAGAAGTCATCCATGAAGACCTCTAAATATTACCCCACCACGTCAGAAAAAAATACTCATCACACATCGCTGAAAAGTGGCGGGGGCATTACACTGTCTGAATGGTATCTTTCGGTAAGCAAAGGTGCCAAAAGGACATGTGAACATGGTCTTTTCCTTATCTTTAAGGGTTATCTCTATGTACTTGTAGCCTGAATACCCGTTAAGGAAACAATAATAGGAATGACCAGCTAGCCTTTCTAAAATTTGATTGATGAAGGGCAAAGGAAAGTGGTCCTTCCTCGTGACGGTATTCAATTTCCTATAGTTGATGCACATTCTCCAACCAGTAGTAACTCTAGTTGGCATGAGTTCATTGTTGGCATTGGCTACGATGGTGATTCTAGACTTCTTGGAACCACCTGAGTTGGACTCACCCATTGACTATCGGATATCGGGTACATGATACCCACATCTAATAGTTTAAGAACCTCGGCCTTAACCACTTCCTTCATGTTTGGATTTAGTATACATTATGATTGCCAAGAGCTCTTCACATTATCCTTAAGACAAATGCGGTGAGTACAAATTGAAGGGTCAATTCCCTTGAGGTCTGCAATCGACCATCCAAGGGCTCCTTTATGCTCAAAGAGAGTAGAGATAAGCATACTCTCCTGTTCTTACTCAAGATGGGCAAAAATCACCACCGGGTATGTCTCATCTTGACTTAAATAGACATATTTCAATTCAGAGGGCAATGGTTTTAGGTCAAGTTTCGGTGCCTTAAGGCTAGACGGTAGAGATAGGACATCAGTTTGGGGCAATTCCTTGAATTATGGCCTCCAATAGTTAACTTTAAGTACCGGCACAGTATCAAGCATGATACTTGTCTCCCTAATTATATAATCATCTAAATCATGGGAACGAGCCATGCATGTCTCTAGAGGGTCAGAGGATAAGGTCATCAAAGTTTTATCTTTCACGAAAGACTCAATCATGTTAATGTCGTGGAAATCGTCACCATCCTCTAACTGTTTGCTTGTGTTGAAAAAGAAATTCAATTCTAAAGTCATATTTCCAAAAGAAAAAATCATGACTCCATTTCTCCAATTAGTGATTGCATTTGAAGTGGCAAGGAATGAGCGACCAAGAATGATGGGAATTTGAGTGCTCAAATCCATGATGGGTTGAGTATCTAGGACGATAAAATCTATCGGGTAATAGAATCTGTCATCCTGGACCAACACATCCTCGATTATCCATCTCGGTACACAAACTGAGCGATCGACAAGTTGTAATGTAGTACGGGTGGGTTTTAATTCACCCAAACCTAGTTGTTCGTAGACCGAGTAAGGAATTAGATATACACTCGCTCCTAATTCAAGAAGTACGTGCTCAATCCTGTAGTTCCCAATTACACAAGCAATGGTTGGGATACCAAGATCTTTGTATTTCTCTGGCACATCTTTCTTAAGGATGACACTCACCTTTTCAGTTAAGAAGATTTTCTTTTGAATATTTTTCCATCTTTTGGTCATACACAAGTCTTTCAGAAATTTGGCATATGAAGGTATTTGTTTAATCGCATCCAGTAGAGGAATGTTGACCTTCACTTATTTCAACACCTGTAAAATGTCCTGAAAGTTAGAGAGAGATTTTGGTGCAACAATTGGGGGAATGGGGCAATCTGCTTGCCTTGAAGTTCCAGTTCCAATTCTTATGGAGCAATACTAGGTCTATCATCATTGTCCACTTCCAGGTCCTTAGGCTTTTATGCCCTTACCGGAATAGATTTATCAATTATCTTCCCACTCCTAAGAGTGGTGATAGACTTAACTTGTTCCATTTGATTTGAAGAGCTTGGATCACTTATTTCGTATTGCGGTTTAGGATTGGGGAAAGGTTGGACTGGAAAAATCCCTTTTTCCCCAATTGAATTTTTTTGTCTCATGCCCTTGTATGGCCTTTGAAATGTCTTGAAGGGTTTACAATATACCCTGAGTGATAAGCTCTTGGTTTTGAATATGTTTTAGAATCGGATCCTCTTAAGGTTTCCCTTGATTTGGAATTTGATTAAAGAAACTTTGAGGGGTAGCAGTTTGTCAATTCGTCCAACTAAAATTTGGATGATTTCTCTAATTAGGATTATATGTATTGGAGGTAGGTCCATTGAAAGGTCTTTGGAAATTATTCACAGCATTAGAATGCTCATTCAGTACCTCTTGAAAGGCAGGTATTGTTGAACAATTTTCAGTTGTGTGAACGTTGCAAGCACAAATACCGCAAACAGTTTCCTTAACCTTATCCTTCTTTAGTTCCATGGCCTCGAATTTTCTTATGAGATTAGACACTTTAGCATTAATATAATCATCCTCTTTCAGAAGGTATAATGCACCCCTCCTTTGATTGAGTGGGCCTATAAGTGGTGCTTGATTTTGGGTACGTGTCCCATGATTATTCATTTTCAGCAAGTTTGTCCAAGTAGTTCCACACATCATCGACATTTTTATTCATGAATTACCCATTGCACATTGTCTCAACCAAATGGTTCATCGAAGATGTTAACCAATAGGCCCACTTTAGCATTAATATAATCATCCTCTTTTAGAAGGTATAATGCACCCCTCCTTTGATTGAGTGGGCCTATAAGTGGTGCTTGATTTTGGGTACGTGTCCCATGATTATTCATTTTCAGCAAGTTTGTCCAAGTAGTTCCACACATCATCGACATTTTTATTCATGAATTACCCATTGCACATTGTCTCAACCAATTGGTTCATCGAAGATGTCAATCTATCATAGAATAAGTGTATAATGCGTCAAGTTTCAAAACCGTGTTGTGGGCATGAACTGACAAGATCCTTGAACAGCTCCCAGCATTAGAAGAATGTTTCATCCTCCTTTTGGGTGAAGTCCATGATTGACTTTCTAAGGGTGTTCGTTATATGATGTGGAAAAAATTTCTTTATGAACTCTCTTATCATTGTCATTCCATGTGCCAATAGATCGGGGACGTAGTGAATGCAACCACATCTTAGCTTTCTCTTTCAAAGAAAAGGTAAAGAGTTTTAGTCTGACCGTGTCCTCAGACACGTTTGGAAAATATGAAGTGACTATAATCTCATCAAACCCTTTCAAGTAAAAATATGGACTTTCAGATTCGACAGATGGTAGTAGATGTTGTCAGAGAGCGTGAACATACCGGAAGATTTCGATATAGAACATCGTATCCAAGAGAGAGATGTTTCATTTCCAACAAACTTCAAGCAACCTGATTTTCAGAAATTTAATGGAGATGAGTCTCCAAAAGAACATCTCATACACTTCATCACCGCTTTGGGGAACTTCTCTACTATTTCACAATATTGTTTACGGTTGTTCGATGCTTCCTTGACTGGCAAAGAGATTTGATGGTATTCTAATCTAGCACCAGAATCAATAAGAACTTGGGAATAAATGCAAGACACATTTATATCAAATTTCTTCTCATTAGAACGTGATATTAGTGTTGCAGAATTGGCCTCTTTCAGACAAAGGGAAAATGAGCATCAACAAGTGGAAGACGTTGGGGGCTTCGTGTAGACAATTGCCAAAAGAGAGAGAATAAGTAAACATGTGTTTGAATAAGTAAAGAATTTTCGAGATATTGTAATAAAAGCGCATGCATTGGAATTGATGGCTAGGAAGATGCTAACATTTCAGATCAGGACAGAAAGAAGAGGATCAAATAGATCAATGGTGAATATTATGGATTAAGAAAAGAAAGAGAATACTTTTTATAATAAGCAAGAAACAAGGAAGAGAGAAGATTTGGATCGTTATAAAGATCGAGTAAATGATAAGTGTAATGCCCCAAATTTCGGGGGTCGAGCAAAGCCCTACTCCTAAGATCCAGAACATCACTTATGCAACATGGATAAAGATGTTTGGATGTCGTCCATAGCAATGTATTAAGGATGAGTGGGATATACTAAAACAACATATCATACTCTAGAGTTAATGTAATTAGGCAAGTGGAAGACTAAAGCACAAGTATCTAAATATGAAAGTATTTCACAAACTCCGGAGTATGAGTATGTAACCGGGCTGAACATATACATGTATTGTCTCAAAATAGACAAAATATCAAAATGTAAAACATTCAACTAATGCATAAGTCCTAGTAATCCCGTCGAATCGGCACGGGTCTACATAGACCTGTCTGAGAGATGAACGTAGGAGAATTCTTCCTCCTCGCCTACGAAGTCCAACTCTGCTGTATAGACTTCACCATCACCTGTATCTAAACTAGAGTCTGAGTGGTTTTTTAAAACACCATCCTAGGGTGGGAATGAGTGGCCAACTCAGTGGTACTATAAGGCAAAGGTTAACATGTTATCAATTCAATCAACTAGTAATGATAAAGCAGTACAACAATCATGTCCTAAGTACTCTTATTAATGCAAGAATGGTATGTTGTAATGATGCATGCCCTTGCCTGCACTCCCTCAGTGACTTCATCTCACGATCATGCATGAGAAACTCTCAAAAAGTGCGCTTCCATGCCAAAGCACATGCAATGCGGTGCATGGCAGTGTTAGCCAAGTATTTTATTAGGCTTATTCATACAACAGATTCGGAAGCTAAGGTACCTCCCTTTATATCATTAACCCAAATGGGGATCCATCAACGGTCATCAATCCTAATTAATCACATATGATAGGCAAGTTATAGGGTAACATCACCCCTAATGAAAAGTAGTGGATAGACAAGTTTGAGAGTTTATACTCAAGGTCACTCCACCAACGCCTTACCAACTGGAGCGCTATTTTCGAAGGGGGCCCAGATCAGACGGTTCACCCCAACCCACACTGGGACTATAGCCAGATTGCACCGGTGTAGGCTGATAGCTCGAATACAATGTCCCATACACTGTATTTAACTCATGAGTTTAGGTTGCTCACTGGTCACTAAGGGGAGGCTCGTCACCCCAGCGTAGGCCGACAGCTCGACCACGATGTCCCATACCACCATGGCCGGCTCATAAGTCTTAGCGGATCGTGGTACCATCATTGAAATGAGTCTTTACATTGGTAAGTGGTACCTTAGATTCGAGCAGTAGCGTCCATACATAGTAAACACACAATAAGCCAATCGGTTTATTAGACAAGTTTGACTGGTACAAGCATACGCTGAATTAATCAACATGAAGCGCATAAGCACTCCACGTAGCCTAACCACTGTCGACAATCATCGTATGACTCGGATTCACCGAATGCATCAAATGTGGTGAGACTAATTCAGCCACTCAAACAGGAATTGTTACCGATTGCCTGGACTACGTAGTAATCCCAATCATACTCAAATGTAGCATGTGGAAACATGTGATAATCATATAGGTATTTAACAAACAATCCAAGTACAACGTTCATTTAAGCATTTTATCAACATATTGAACATGCTACCGAACATTTCAATTCATCCATAACTTGTGTAGTTAAAATTAAGATTACATGAAGAAAATTATACATAAAGATAAAGTAATTGAGAATTCCATCTTAACACCCTTATTAAATACAATTCATTAAACAATTTCTCATTCAGACATTTTATCAAACATTTAGACTACACATTACTTTATACATAGATTAAATTAGTTACGACATATATTATGGTAAATCCTTTCACAAGGGGATTGTCATACATACAACAAACATGAATCCTAGATTAATAGTCATGACAAGCACAAATCAGGATTTCACACTCGTTCAAACAATTTATTAAACACTTAGGCTACTCTTTTTCCCAATATATAGACTAGGTTAGTTACAACACTTATCTTAGCAAATCCTTACACAGAGAGGTTAGCATGCATAAGACAATGATGAATCATAGTTTAATAGTTATAGTAAACATAAATCATATTTACATGTTCATACAAACATTTCAACATACACGTGGAATACATAATATATTCAACATAGTTTACACATATAATTCATGGAAAACTTCGTAACTAAGATCATATGACAGCAATCTAGTTAAACATAAATTATTAGCTGACATTGAAAGCCTTAAAAACCATAACCTAAGTGTTTATAGTCTACACCTTTCGTCGGAAAACTCATTTCGAACTCGGTTCAAATCCTACTCTTTCGTCTACAGAATAATGGCTACCTAAATCCTGAAATAGGTTAGTTATTTCGTTGATTGATCTATTTGGATTCCTAAAACAAGATTAGGGTTAGGATTTCCTACTAAAATCGTAGCCGAAAGAGGGTTGGATAGTGAAATAAAATAGCGATCTAGCACATAGAGTCGAGATGATTCCTATAACAATCTCCTAGACTCTCCCTTCTCTACTCACTCTTTACCCCTCTTTTCTCTCTTCTCTCTCCTAGGGTTTGGAGAAAATCGTATGGAATAGAAGGGCATTATATAGGCCCATAACTGATGCAAATGGCCCTAGGGCCATGGTATGCCTAGTTTGTATCCAAAGGGCGCCTGTTTTGGGTAAACGGGGCTCATCCGGAGGTCCATTACCTGCCTATGTCATGAAGTAAGTTCCCTGACAATGGATCTAGGCCAGGTTATGATTTCGATACGATCAGATTAATGGATAAACCATGGAGGACCCGTATCAGATCAACGGTCGTTGTCACTAGATCAGGGCCCCAAGTATTGGACAAGAGTAGGAAAATTTTCCTGATCCATGGGTGAAGTTTGGTAAGAATCTAATAGTCTGAAGTCTTCAATTTCACCTGCAATCGAATAACCCAATTCACTTAAGTTCGGGTTCATTTTCTAAAGATATTCGCGTTTCTCACATACTTCACTCAGGGCTCAAGTTGTACGTTTCTGGACACTATCTGGGCTCGATTCCCACAATGGTTATCAAGCCCAATAAGACGGTCATAAGCCCATAGTTTCTTAGTAATCAGACTTTTACGCATGGTCTAGGCCCGATACGGAGTTTCAATGTGCTCCCGAGAGCAACGGGGTTTTGAGATTTCTCCTAGGTCTTTAAGTAATGTTGAGTTAGTGATTGTAATGGTTTTGAGTCTTTTAGTTTGTATAGAAAGTGGTTCAAGCCAAATCCATCGATTGTTTAGTTTAGTACTTAATTAAATTCTGCCCTAATTACGACCGAATAAGGTCCTAGGGTAGTTCTATGCCCCCTTTTAGCACTTTCAGTTAGCATGTTATTTTAATTACTTTTATAATAATTCGTCATCAAGTCTACTTTTTCTCCACCAAATTTCATTAGATTTCATGTTCTAGAAAAATTTTAAAATTTTTAGAAGTAGCAGCTATCTGAACTAATAATTTTTGGATAGTTGTCACACCAACCTAGATTTAACTATATTAAAATTTTTGTTATATTTTTCATTTATTTTTTTATGAGACTAGACTTATCAAGCTTCAATCTGGGTTTTGAATCACCTAAATTAGAGTTATATTGAAGGAGATATGACTTTTTGAAGTTGGTTGAAAACTGTAGTGAGGGTCCACTAGATTTCAGTGCACCAGCGGTGCACTGCGGTCCGCTAGAGAGCCGAACAGCGTGATGCCGCTTGGGCGGTGGTGCCGCGCCCCTCGTGGTGCCTGCCACCTGCAGTTTTTAAAACGGGTGTATTGTGCAACCCAGAATGTGTTATTCGACGTGCAATATATGATTTTGGGGTAGGAGAAGCTGATATATCCAAATAACCTATTTATTTTATGAGATTCTATAAGGTTAATGGTCAAAAACTAATTTTATTTATATATTTACTATTTATAGTGAATTTTAGTTTAAGTATTGTTCTTCATAATTTAAACTTTAGGATTAGTGTCTAATATGAAAGTACTTAGAAACATTTGAAGAATAAGGTGGTGAAAGGTGAGATTTTGAAGGAAATGGGTTGAAAGGAGATTTGAGACTTTGGGAATGAGTTTTGAGAAGTCGATAAGGTGTTATGATAGACCCATTACCCAAAGACGTCCATCTCCAAGTTGGAAAAAATCCGGGATGTTACAATAAGAGAACTTAATCGTATGACTATCATAAGGAATCTGATTTCGAAAGAGAAGACGTTATACCAATGATGGAACAGTTATTGGCTACCAGGACTATTCAATTACCTCAGCCCAAACATCCCAAAGAAGTCAAAATGACTAAGGATAAAAGATATTGCCATTATCATCGTTACGTCAGAAATCCAACAGAAAATTGCTTTACACTAAAGGACATGTTGCAAAGGATGTTAAAACAAGGTGAGATAGTAATGAAAAAGAATGAGAAGCGAGATAAGAAAGTAACTGTGAACGTAACATTTGCAAGAGATCCTTTGAAAAGATGGAAAGATAAAGGGAAGGCCGTTGGGCAAGAGAATGGCCAGGTGCGATAGATTTTATAAAAACCTTTGTTATAATTCGTGATTTGTTGGATCATCTTCTGAAGAAGTCGGTAATGACTTAGCTTCTATTTGCCAAAGAGAAGATGAACCAGACAGAGAATTCATCAGTCGAAGGAGAACCTTGGGGGCACCAAGTTTACGGTTGGTGAAAGAAAAAAGAGAAGGAATCAAGCTATGCATAGGATGCATAAGACCAGGTATTGTGTAATGACTCAAAAAATCCCGTACAAAGGCCCGAGTACCACCTTAGGCAGAAATCACTCAGGACCAAATCCTTTAGAAATTAGATGGGGATTAACTAGTGTTAAACTAGATTACATACGAAATCCACACTAACCACTTTAAATATGATCTGCAAGACCCAAAACTTGTGATATTGTTGACGCTACATTAACCAAAAATCTAGGATCAATCTCATTACCCAGCTGCTCTCGGGAGCATCATGAAACTCCGTATCAGATCTGGACCACACATCGAAAGTCTGAATAATATGAGGTTATAGAATTAAGACCGCCTTGCTGGGTATGATAACCATCTCGGAAGTCAAAACCATATAGTGTCCCAGGGATATTCGCTTGAGCCAGGAGTGAGGAGTGTGAGAAAACATGGTTTTCTTTAGAAATTAAATCTAATTTGAGTAATCTGAGACTTGTTGCTTGTGCGCCAAATATAAGAAAACAGACCGTCGGAATTTGACCCAAATACACCCTCGGATCAGGGAATATTTCCCATACATGTCCGTGTACTTGTAACCCTGATCGAGTTTCAGTGACCGTTGGACTGAAATTGGTCCGCCACATGTGATCTAGGAACCCGACTGGAATGAAAACTTAACTCGACCTAGATCCAAGGTCGGTGAGCTTAAGTCCGACCTTTGGCTTAAGGGGTGGCTCCAGAAGTGCTCCGTTGAGATGGAACAATCCGTATTTAGACATAACCTAGGTATACCATGACCCTGAGTCTAATTTAGTGAGTTTTAAGCCTATATAAAGACCTTAAACCCTCTCTCATTCAGCCCATATGAATTTGATAGAAACCCAAGAAGAGAGAAGAGAGAAAAGAGAGAGAAAGTGTGAGAAGAGTGAGAAATTCTTCCTGATACTCTACCTTGCTATCCTACGTGCTTAACCATCACGATCTAATTGCTTTTCCTGTGATTCCAGCTTCATTCCTAGGTAAGAAAAACCTAACCCTAATCTGTTCTAAGGTTTTCAATGTTGCAAGTAGCGAAATAGATGACTCAACTCGTAATTTAGGTCGTCATATCAACCTCGACGAAGACTTAGAGATTCTATCTACTTCGTTATGCTTCTACGGCATAAGGTGCAGACTTTAGACGTATAGGTTAAGGTTTTCAAAGCTTTCAATGTCAAATAATGATAGATTCATGATCTGGGTGTTATTGTACATGTAAAATGCGATGTTTGTTTTGCGATTCAGTTACGTATGCAAATTAAGGCGTTTAGTGTATTCTGTATATTTGTAGAAAATACCGTATATGTACAAATTATGAAAGTGTGTTTGCCATGATAAATTACTGTATGTATATGCTATATATGTGTATAATACTTACTTGGTGAAAGGATTCGCCCAAATTCATGTTTTGACTAATATACGTTATGTATGTTAAATGAGTGTATTCTAAGTGTTTGTGAAAATGCTTGTAGAGTAAGTACTTAGATGATAGTGCTTTAGATAGATGTTGAGATAGGATTCTCAACTACCTTAGAGATGTGTATGATTTCCTCCACGCAAGTTGTATAAATTAATTTCTTACTTATGAAATATATGTGTTTGTATTTCCTGCTTACCTTATGCTTTATAACATGCTTGTTAACATGTTGAATTATTTTATTTATTTTGCTTTACATGCTTCTGGTTAAGGATTGAATGTGATTGGGGCTATGTTATACTTTAGGCGATCGGTAACAGACTTGAGTTCATGGTTGAGATTCATTCGCCATGTAGGACTTGTATGACGAACCCGATTCGTGTATTGGTTGTCGGCAGTGGTTAGGCCACACGAAGTGCTTATGCACTTCATGTCGATCGATGCAATGCGCGCTCGTGCTAGTCGAGCCCGTCAAGTAACCCTATGTGCCATTATATATTCACCATGTATGGATGCTACTGCTTGAACCTAGGGTACCAAACTCACCAGTGAAATCCCGTTTAACCTTGGTACCTCGATCCGCTAAGACTCATGAGCTGGACATGGTGGTATGAGACACCGTAGTTGAGTTGTCGGCCTACGCTGGGGCCAGGAGCCTCCCCGTAGTGACCAGTGAGCAACCCAGACTCTTGAGCTGAATACGGTGGTATGGGATACTGTATTCA
Source organism: Magnolia changhungtana (assembly GCA_030180095.1). NCBI lineage: Eukaryota > Viridiplantae > Streptophyta > Magnoliopsida > Magnoliales > Magnoliaceae > Magnolia > Magnolia changhungtana. The sequence continues at coordinate 11,812,624 of JASAUF010000656.1, read as the reverse complement.
AGCTGTCGGCCTACACTGATAAGGTGATGGGGGAGTGATGTAATGAGTGCATGCAACAGCCCTGACAGCCCTTTACAGCGACCTAGAACTGCATCATCGTATGAGATTATCTGGGACTAATGACCCTAGAATGGATCATTGTTTGGGAATGATATAAGGGAGGTACCTTAATTTCCCAATACTGCTGTATGAAAAGGATTAATAACAACTTGGTAATCACGCTCATAACATAACACTGCATGTGCCTGGCGTTGTGGAGCACTGAGGGATGAACGCATGCCACGGACATAAGATGGTGTCGCACGAGGGAGCATTGGTGAGGGCATGCATCATGACTGCATTCCATACTTGCATTAATAAGAGTATTTAGGAGTGTTTGATTATACTGCTTGACTAAATTGATAACATGTTAACCAATACTTTATTGTTCCACTGAGTTAGCTACTCACTCCCACGTTACGGGACGGTGTTCTGGACACCCACCAGACTCTGTCTTAGATGCAGGTATCGACGAGACGCAGAAGGCTGAGCTTGATTACTACGATGATCAGGATGAGTTCTCTTACATGTAGTTCTCTGGAGGCTTCGCTTTGGCCATTCAGATGACGGGGCTACAGGGTGTACCATTATAGTTGTATCATTTTTTGGCATTTTGATTTTGAAACTAATACATGTATATGGTGACTCAGTAAGGTGTTCATACTCTAGAGACCGATTGTATCCGTTTTTGGCTTTATATACATTTATGTACATCTTTCAGTCTTCCACTTGCGTTTTATAACTTGATCTGGAGTATGAATTACTGTTTTGGTATAATCCTACTCATGATTATTGCACTAACACAGACAACATTCAATCATAAATATCTATGTTGCATAAGTGATGTTTGGAACTCGGGTGTTGAGTTGCTACTCGACCCCCGATTTTCAGGGCATTACAAGTTGGTATCAGAGCATGATTTGGATTAAACCAGACCTGGGTTATTGTCAAATGATGTACGTTGTCACCCTTCGACTTAGGTGGGTGCGAGAAAAATGTAGAAATAGTCATAGGTATCCCGATTTCGCCAATTGGCGAAGTTCACTGAAATTGATCATTTTGTTTGAGTCTGTACTTAACCGCGATCGCACGAGTCGACCCCAAAACACATCTAGACCGTCAAACGACGGGTTTAGATCACAACTCACCCCATCCCAGCCGTCAAAAGTGGTAAATATAAGTATGTATCAGAAACTTCCCAAAACGACCCAAAACGACTCAAAACGAACTCGGGGGCCTACCCACACCATTCTAGAGGGACCCAGGGTGAGACCCAGACCTTTTTGGGGCTTAGGGGGCAGGAGGTCCTCGTCCAAATGGTGAGGCCCCCGCCGAGTTGGCAAGGCCTCGCCGGTCAGCGGGCTCTGCCGGGCGGGCCGCTTGGGCCTATCGTGTTTGGGGCCTAGGGTGGCCCACTGATATGTGGGGTTTCATTTAAAACCCCTCAAAAGTCACCCCTCCTTCACAAATCACCCCTCCAAGCTCTCATTTTCCTTCAAGGTTACTATTTTCTCTCTCAAACCTCCCCTCTAATCACCCATTCTGTCATTTTCTGCCACAACCCACTCACCTCCATCATTTACAGTTATACCTACCCCTCTACCCTCTCCGTTTTCTCTCGTTTGAGCTCTTACATCCATCATTTGTGGCTCAAAATTGTGTAAACTCTCTAACACATCCCATCTCTTCAATTCCCTTCTTTAATCCCTGCCATTTGGGCCTTTACAACATCATTTGTGGCTCAAATTCATGGAGAACCAGAAACTCCAGCCCTATTCCCCCTTTTTCTTCACTTTCCATGGCCTTCTTCAAGTTCATTACGACCATTTTCTCGATTTTCACCATCTTTTCTCTCATGGGAAAGAGAAAGGAGGGCATGGATGAGGCTTGGCCTAGTCACCCTACGTGTTCAAGGAGGCCGAGAGGCCCCGCCGCAAGCACAAGTGCCAATCGGGAGTTTCAGACGAGGCGGGATCTTGATCCCCGGACTCCTGCTGGAAGGGCTCTATTGGCGGAGCTGTCTCATGGAGTTTATGAGGACCGCAGGGTCCTTTTTGAAGCTCAGGTGGATGGGCGGCTCTTTGGGAAATATCCTTTGTTCGAGTTCCTAGAAGGGGCTCATTGGGGTCCACTATTTGACGGCAGGTCCCGCGCCAATGCAAGCACTGTCCGAGCTTTCTATGCCAACATTCAAGAGCCTAGGCTTGAACCCCTGCAGTTCCAGATCTCATGTGGAGGGGATCAGTTGGCCACAGTTGATGTCAGATTGATATCTCGGCTTCTGAATGTGCCCCTTAGCGAGGTGCATGCTAACGAGCTGAATTTGAGGAGTGCACGTGATAGGGATCGCCGCACACATTTCTTTTGTGGCCGACTGGTCCAGTGGTAGCCGAACAAGTCTTCTAGCGACCTATATGTCTAATGACTTCCATTTGCTCCATCACATCTTCACGTTCTACGTCTACCCTAGGTGGAGCAATTGCAGTGAGTGTACGCGCCTCATGGTAGATTTCATGTATCAAGTGGGGCTGAGAGTGAACATGTGTGTGCATACGTTCGTGTTGCGACAAATAATTGATACTGCACGCTCACTAGAAGGACTGATTCACTCCCCTTCGGCCAACTCATATGCAAAATTGTACGTGAGTTTGGCTACAGTTTTGGGGCGGAGATGCCGGTGCCGGTTCATCACATCGGCAAGACTACCCGCAACTAGATGAAGATCGGGCCACGGCAACACCAAACTCGACTTGAGGAGAGCGATGATGAGACGGAAAGCGAGGAAGAAGAGAGTGAGGAAGAAGATGGAGCTGAGATAGAAGAGGAGGAACAGGAAGAAGAAGAAGAGGAAGAGGAGGCCCAATATACAGAGGAGAGCTCTCCTCCTACGGCATCAGTGCAGGATACTGATCGGGATGCTTGGGATGCTCGTATAGCTCGACTGGAGGAGGATAATGCTGCACTGCGATAGGGTCAGGTGGTCCTACGATAGGATGTTATGGATCTTCGGGGCCTTGTGAAGCACAAGTTCAAGAAAGTGACTCACACGTTGAAAACTATCCCGTGCTGCTTGCAGGATAAGGGTGCCCCTCCTCCATCGCCTGACTCGAATGCTTAGTCATCCATGCCGGCGTCTTGCAGCTTATTTTGGTTACTGCTTTAGGATATGTTTGTGTTTTCATGTTGATAGGCCTAGTAGTGTAGTAGTGGTAACTTGTTTTAAGTGTTTGAGGCTTTGGTTGTATTAGCTCACATGCATCCTCTGTCATGATTCATGTAACTCTGTATTCCATGTATTGTGACAATTTTGGTAAATGAAATGCATGCAGGCACTTTTGGTATGAAGTGTGTGGAATGCTTAAGTGATTGTGTATTGTGTTGCTATGCTTCATCTTACATGCGTTACACCCTATGTTGTATAGAGCATGCCAAGGAAATATATGTGGAGCACGGCACACCTCACACTCACTGATACAATGGACCAGGATCCTTCCCACAGAGATGGTCATACGGACCCTGGTTTGGGACTGGATCGTGAAACTATACCTATGTCTCAGCCTTCCACTAGTCCTACAGCTGGACTACCACCTTATACACCACCGGTTTGCTAGCAGAACCGTGCGTCTTCCTTGACGCAGTATGTGCCTCGGCCTGCCCCACCTACTAACAGGTTTGAGCAGATGATGATGTTGATGTAGCAGTAGCTCTTTGCCACTATTGCAGGGGCCTTATCTCAAGGTGGGAGTGCGACTCCACCTTCACCATCTGTACGTCTTGCTGAGACTGCAGAGCCTTCTACTCAAGCTGAGGATGTGCCTCCGCCTACACCTGCTGCATACCTTGCGGGGAATTTGGGTACTAGTGGCCTTCTTGAGAGATTCCAGCACTTGAGGCCTCCTACTTTTACGGGTTCTCACAGACCCGAGGAGGCTAAATATTGGCTAGATCGTATCTCCAAGATGCTACAGATGCTGCATTGTAACAGGTCAGAGCAGGTTGAGTTGGCCACTTTTATGTTTGAGAAGGAGGCCAGTATGTGGTGGGATAGTGTCCTACAGTCAGTCACAGTTGGCTACGTATGGACTTGGGCTGCTTTCGAGTTTCATTTCCATGAAAAGTACTACCCTCAGACCTACCGACATGAGAGGGAGAATGAGTTCTTATGCCTCAAGCAGGGAGGCATGACAGTTATCGAGTACGAGCATCGATTTACTGAGTTGGGTAGATACGTCCCTACGATACTTACTGATGAGCAGATGCGGATACGATAATTTTCTGAGTGCTTGCGACCTGACATTCGGTCGAAGATGTGTTATGTTAGCATAACCTCCTATGCCGAGCTGGTGCATATGTTTATGTGGGCAAAGCAGGATGTATAGCAGTTGACACGCTCTCGTGGCCCTATGGTTACTAGGCCACGACCAGATATCCAGAGCAGGTCATTCCTTAGCAAGAGGCCTCGTATTGACTCTCCTCCTTGGATTGCGGCTCCAGTAGTTTCGATGAGGCATCCAGGTATGACCTGTTCTTACTGCGGGAAACCGGGTCACCCTGCAGAGAGTTGCTTTGCACGGATGAGAGACAACGAGTTTTCACCATCGGAGAGGATTGATCGTTCTCGCCCTTAGGCTTTATCGGCTCTACCACTACAGATAGCACTTGCACATCCATCCTTCAAACCATCTGCACCTCGTTTTATGCCGCCATAGTGACCTATGGTGCCTCAGCGCAACCGACCTCAGTAGGCACGCATTCATGCACTTACAGCGGAGGAGCCGGAGACAGCACCTTCAGCACCTATGGCCTTCGAGGTCACTGCGCACGTCTAAGGTATTCCTGTCTTCTTATTGGTGGATACAGGGTCCACTACCTCTATGATCTCATGCACGGCAGTCAAGCGATTGAGTTTGGATACTGTTCCTACGAAGGGAGTGAGGGTTATCACTGCCACAAGGACTTTCTCTGATGTTACTAGTATGTGTGAGGGCTGCCCGATAGACTTAGGTGATAGAACGATACTAGTCGACCTGATCGTCATCCCCCTATTTCATTACGACGTCATTTTCAGTATGGACTAGCTCACTAAGATGCGAGCAAAGATCGATTGCGAGACTAGGATGGTTACAGCCCATGAACCAGAGGGCACAACTTTTACTTTCCTTGTTTAGGTCAGTCATGTTTCTTGGTTGAGATGTTACGCTTCTTCACTGAAGAATATTGATGGTCTGACGCTTGTGGATACACCCATAGTTCAGAATTTTGCGGATGTGTTTGAGACAATTCCTGATTTGCCTCCTCGGCGCGAGATCGACTTCACCATTGATCTTACGCCTGGTGCGACACCCATTTCATTACCGATGTATCACATGCCTCCATGTGAGATGGAGGAATTGAGGAAACAGATTGATGGACTGGTAGAAAAGGGCTTCATACGACCCAGTGTGTCTCCTTGGGGAGCACCTGTGTTGTTTGTCAAGAAGAAAGACGGGTCACTACGGTTATGTATTGATTACCGCTGCTTGAACCAGTTGACCGTGAAGAATAATATCCTTTGCACAGGATAGACGACCTGTTTGATCGGTTAAAGGGGGCAAAGTATTTTTTGAAGATCGATTTACAGTCAGGGTATCATCAGTTGCACGTCAGGGATGAAGACGTGCAGAAGACGACTTTCAGGACTTGTTTTGGACATTACGAGTTCCTTGTGATGTCGTTCAGTCTTACGAACGCACCAGCTGTGTTCATGGACTTGATGAACCGGGTATTTTGACCATTTCTATACCGATTCGTCATCATATTTATAGATGGCATCTTGATATACTCCATGAGTTGGGAAGAGCATGAGGAACACTTACAGGCAGTCCTAGATACTCTGATGAAAAACCAGTTGTTCGCGGAGTATAAGAAGTGCAACTTTTGGCAGAAGGAAGTCAAGTTTCTGGGACATGTAGTATCCAAGGAAGGGATAACAATGGACCTGGCTAAGGTAGCCGCCATTCAGGACTAGAAGCAGCATGGTTCGGTTACTGAGGTGAGGAGTTTTTTGCGTCTGGCAGGTTATTACTGACGATTCATCCGGGACTTCTTGAAGATAGTCAAACCGTTGTCACAGTTGACACGAAAGGATCTGATGTTCGCCTGAAATGAGAAGGTGGAAGTAGCTTTTCAGGAGCTGAAGGATAGGCTGACGTTTGCCCCTGTGCTAGTATTGCCAGAGCAAGGGGTTAAGTACACTATATATACTGACGCGTCTCGCGTTGGTTTGAGTTGTGTCCTTATGCAGAAGGACAGGGTGATTGCGTATGCCTCGAGACAATTAATGAAGCACGAGGAGAATTACCCTACACACGACCTTGAGTTAGCAGCAGTCATATTCGCATTGAAGCTCTGGAGACATTACCTCTACGGAGAGGAGTTCGAGCTTTTCTTCGACCACAAGAGCCTTAAGTATATATTCACTCAGCGGGACTTGAATATGAGGCAGCACCGATGGATGGAGACCTTGAAGGACTTCAAGTTTGAGGTTTCCAACCATCCTGGCAAGGCCAACCTTGTGGCAGACGTGTTGAGTCGCAAGAAGGTTATAACATTTGCGGCTTTACTGATGATAGTAAAGCGGGATATATTGGAGTTCGTGCAGGACTTTGAGCAGAAACTCACAGTGGAGGAGCCATTCGAGTGTGTCGCACACGTTCGGGTGCGGTCACTTATTGATGACCGGATTATCGAGGCCCAAAAGGGCGATGAGCGGTTGTCTGACCTTCGAGAGCAAGCTAGCGATGATGTGGACTCCGAGTGAAGAGTTGACACAAATGGAGACCTACAATACCGTAGCCGCCTATGTGTCCCAGATATTCAGGACTTGAGACAGGAGCTGCTTGAGACTGCCCACAGATCGAAGCTTGCGATGCATCTTGGTAGCACGAAGATGTATTAGGATATGAAGCAGTCGTATTGGTGGGACAATATAAAGGTCCATATCCCAGAGTATGTGTCCTGTTGTCTCATGTGTCAGTAGGTCAAGGCCGAGCATCGCCGACCTCCTGGATTCCTTCAGCCCATTGCCCATAGCTGAATGGAAGTGGGACTTCATCTCTATGGACTTTATCTCAGGGCTACCGAAGACGAGAAAGGGTTATGACTCTATTTGGGTGATCGTAGACCAGTTCACCAAATCGGCTCATTTTCTCCCTATCAGAGTGATGAACTCTACAGACGACTTGGCTAGGTTGTACCTCAAAGAAATAGTGTGTCTGCACAGAGTTCCCTTGAAGATCGTGTCAGACCGCGACACGTGATTCACATCTATCTTCTGGACTAGTATCCAGGAAGCGATGGGCGTGAAGTTGAAGTTTAGTACCGCATTTCACCCTCAGACTGACGGGCAGACAGAGCGCGTGAATCAGATTTTGGAGGATATGTTGCGGGCCTGTGTTTTGGACTTCAAGGACAGTTGGGATGATTGCCTTCCATACGCAGAGTTTGCCTACAACAACAATTTTCAGGCAAGTATTGGCATGACTCCATATGAGGCCCTGTATGGTCGCCCTTGCAGAGCACCGCATTGCTGGGTAGAGATTGGCGAGCGCAATTTGGTTGGCCTAGAATTACTACAGGAAACATCAGAGAAGATCGACATTATCAGGTGTCGACTCCTGATGGCCCAGAGCAGACAGAAGAGTTATGCCAATACAAGGTGGCGACCACTTGAGTTTAAGGTTGGAGACCATGTGTTCCTTAGAGTTTTTCCTATGAAGGGAGTCTTTCGGTTTGGGAAGAAGGGGAAGCTTATGCCGCGGTTCATTGGCCCATTTCAAATACTTGATCGAGTGGGAGTGGTGGTATATCGTCTCGCTTTGCCCACACCACTTGCGGGCGTGCACAACGTATTTCATGTATCTATGCTCAAGAAATACATCCCTGTTCCTTCACACATCATCCATTGGGAGAAGGTGCAGTTGAGCGAGGATGATACATATGTACTGAGTCCGACGCGTATCCTAGATAGGAAGGAGCAGGTGTTGCCCAGTAAGGTAATTCCACTTGTGAAGGTACTGTGGACGCATCATACAGAGGAAGAGGCTACTTGGGAGACAGAAGCTGAGGTCAGAAAGAACTACCCTCAACTTCTCGAGGAGTACGAAAAAGTACTAATTTTGAGGACGAAATTTTTCTTTAAGGGGGGTAGATTGTAATGACTCAGAAAATCCCGTACAAAGGCCCGAGTACCACCTCAGGTAGAAATCACTCAGGACCAAATCCTTTAGAAATTAGACGGGGATTAACTAGTGTTAAACTATATTACATACGAAATCCGCACTAACCACTTTAAATACGATCTGCAAGACCTAAAACTTGTGGAATCATTGACGCTACATTTTCCAAAAATTTAAGATCAATCTCATTACCCGACTGCTCTTGAGAGCATCACGAAACTCCATATCAGATTTGGACCGCACATCGAAAGTCTGAATAATACGAGGTTATAGAATTAGGACCGCCTTGCTAGGCTTGACAACTATCTCGGAAGTCAAAACCAGATAGTGTCCCAGGGCTATTCGCTTGAGCTCGGAGCGAGGAGTGTGAGAAAACATGGTTTTCTTTAGAAATTAAATCTAATTTGAGTAATCTGAGACTTGTCGCTTGCGGGCCAAATATAAGCAAATAAACCATCGGAATCTGACCCAAATACACCCTTGGATCAAGGAACATTTCCCATACATGTTCGTGTACTTATAACCTTGATCGAGTTTCCGTGACCGTTGGACTGAAACTGGTCCACTACGTGTGATTTGGGAACCCGACTGAAACAAAAACTTAACTCGACATAGATCCAAGGTCGGTGAGCATAAGTCTGACCTTTGGCTCAAGGGGGGGCTCCAGAGGTGCTCTGTTGAGACGGAACAGTCCGTATTTGGACATAACCTAGGTATACCATGACCCTGGGTCTAATTTAGTGAGTTTTAAGCTTATATAAGGACCTTAAGCCCTCTCTCATTCAGACCATACGAATTTGAGAGAAACCCTAGGAGAGAGAAGAGAGAAAAGAGAGAGAAAGTGTGAGAAGAGTGAGAGATTCTTTCTGATACTCTACCTTGCTATCCTACATGCTAAACCATCACGATCTAATCACTTTTCTCATGATTCCGGCTTCGTTCCTATGTAAGAAAAACCTAACCCTAATCTGTTCTAAGGTTTTCAATGTTATAAGTAGCGAAATAGTTGACTCAACTCATGATTTAGGCCGTCATATCAACCTCGACGAAGACTTAGAGATTCTATCGACTTCGTTACGCTTCTACGATGTAAGGTGCGGACTTTAGACGTATAGGTTAAGGTTTTCAAAGCTTTCAATGTCAGATAATAATAGATTCATGATTTGGGTGTTATTGTACATGTAAAATGCGATGTTTGTTTTGTGATTCAGTTACGTATGCAAATTATGGCGTTTAGTGTATTCTGTATATTTGTAGAAAATACTGTATACGTATAAATTATGAAAGTGTGTTTGTTATGATAAATTACTGTATGTATATGCTATATATGTGTATAATAGTTACTCGGCGAAAGGATTCGCCCAAATTCATGTTTTGACTAATATACATTATGTATGTTAAATGAGTGTATTCTAAGTGTTTGTGAAAATGCTTGTAAGAGTAAGTACTTAGATGATAGTGCTTTAGATAGGTGTTGAGATAGGATTCTCAACTACCTTAGAGATGTGTATGATTTCCTCCATGCAAGTTGTGTAAATTAATTGCTTATGAAATATATGTGTTTGTATTTCCTGCTTACATTGTGCTTTATAACATGCTTGTTAACATGTTGAATTATTTTGTTTATTCTACTCTATTCTACATGCTTCTAGTTAAGGATTGAATGTGATTAAGGCTATGTTATAGTCTAGGCAATTAGTAACAAACTTGAGTTCGTGGTTGAGATTCATTCGCCACGTAGGACGTGTATGACGAACCCGAGTTGTGTGTTGGTCGTCGGCAATGGTTAGGCCACACGAAGTGCTTATGCACTTCATGTCGATCGATGCAATGTGCGCTCGTGCTAGTCGAGCCCATCAAGTAACCCGATGTGCCATTGTATGTTCACCATGTATGGATGGTACTGCTTGAACCTAGGGTACCAAACTCACTAGTGAAATCATATTTAACATTGGTACCTCGATCCGCTAAGACTCATGAACCGGACTTGGTGGTATGGGACATCGTGGTCAAGCTGTCAGCCTACGCTGAGGCCAAGAGCCTCCCCGTAGGACCAGTGAGCAACCCAGACTCGTGAGCCAAATACGTTGGTATGGGACACTATATTCAAGCTATCGGCTTACACTGATAAGGTGATGGGGGAGTAGTGTAACAATTGCGTGTAACAGCCCTAACAGCCCTTTGTAGTATCCTCGAGCATACTTTAAATCTGCGGTAAGGCGACGAGTCTTCCCATAGTAAACAAAGTATAAACTAGGCCTGTATTGATAAGGTGATGGGAGAGCGGTGCAACGAGTGCGTGCAACAGCCCTGGCAGCCCTTTATAGCGACCTAGAACCGCATTATCGTATGAGATTATATAGGACTGACAACCCTAGAATGAATCATTGTTTAGGAATGATATAAGGGAGGTACCTTAGTTTCCCAATACTGTTGTATGAAAAGGACTAATAACAACTTGGTAATGATGCTTATAACATATCACTGCATGTACCTGGCGTTGTGGAGCACTAAGAGATGAACGCATGTCGTGGACATAAGATGGTGTCGCATGAGGGAGCATTGACGAGGGCATGCATCATGACCACATTCCATACTTGCATTAATAAGAGTATTTAGGAGTGTTTGATTGTACTGCTTTATCATTACTGCTTGACTGAATTGATAACATGTTAACCTATGCTTTATTGTTCCACTGAGTTAGCTACTTACTCCCATGTTACGGGATGGTGTTCTGGACAATCACCAGACTCTATCTTAGATGCAGGTATCGACGAGACGCATGAGGTTGAGCCTGATTACTATGATGATCACGATGAGTTCTCCTACATGCAGTTCTCTGGAGGCTTTGCTTAGGCCATTTAGATGACGGGGCTACAGGGTGTACCATTATAGTTGTACCATTTTTTGGCATTTTGATTTTGAAACTAATACATGTATATGGTGACTCAATAAGGTGTTCATACTTTGGAGACCGATTGTAACCGTTTTTGGCTTTATATACATTTATGTACATCTTTCAGTCTTCCGCTTGTGTTTTATAACTTGATCTGGAGTATGAATTAATGTTTTGGTATAATCCCACTCATGATTATTGCACTAACACAAACAACATTCAATCATAAACATTTATGTTGCATAAGTGATGTTTGGAACTCGAGTGTTGAGCTGCTGCTCGACCCCCGATTTTTAGGGCGTTACATATTGCACTAAGTCTTATTGGCTTAAATATATGCACCTGTCAAGATCTAATTGAAAAGGCTGACCATATAAAAGATATCACTGCAAAAATAGAGTCTTATAAAAGTATGATATTTTGAAATCCTAAAAGAACTTCAATGAGTATCACTGGAGAATAAAGAAAAATGAGGAATTGACAAGATGGGCAAAGAAGATCTGATAAGAGAAATATGAATAAGCATATAGCCAAGAAAATAAAGAGAAAATTCGAACAGTTCGAGGATTACAGGGGGTATTCATTCGAAGAAGATGATATACTTCCTATGCTGAATAAATTATTGGTAGCAAAGAAGATCAAGTTGCCATGGCCAAAACGTCTAAAAGAGATGAAGAAAATAAGTGAAAGTTACTATTGGTATTATCATCGTTTCCTCAGACATCGAACTGAGAATTGGTTCAAGTTAAAGAGTATATTACAAAAAATGATTGATAATGGTGAAATAATCATAAGGAAAGCATACGGTGTAAGAAAGGAGATAAGAGCACACGAGCCTGATTGAAGCAAAATTTTCTTATCTTCGTAATCGAGATGCAAGGCTATAAGATGAATATATTCACCAAGCCGGGGGCAGTTCTAATCTCAGATAGTCCGTGCTCAATGATAAGGCATCAATATATTTGTTAAAATTCGCTGCATCAAGATATATAGTCTCTGAAGATCACTGTGATTTTGATTACGAAGATTATCGATATAATGCTTCATAATCAAAAGGGGGTAAGACAAGTAGAAAGAGATGAAATAGTTTCAAAAGGCGAAGCCATGTATTCGTCCCCGAACCAGAATGAATAAAAAGGTAGATTGCAAAGCATATCAAGTTCAAACATATTATCATCAAGTGCACCACATATCAAATTCAAACATATTATTGTTAAGCACCGATGATTATTGATGGATCAACAATAACTACCACTGTCATCACCATATCGCTGACGCGAAGATTATTCTATTATTAAAGTTAATATTATTGCTAAGCTGATACTCCATTCTGACCAAATTTTATAATATCATCAACAGCAGTAGGGGCGATATATCAATTATCGAATTATTATCTTTAGTGAAGCTTATACGGTTAGCCATATGTTAATACCAAGACAACAATGGCAATTTATCATTTACGGGAGCATAGCTAAGCTCATACTGCCAACTATGCATAAGACCTACCATCATCGGTAATATATATATATATATATATATATATTATTCGAGCAGCAGTGAGAAGCCAATGGCCCTAAAAAGCCCGTATGGCCATCACATGCACACCCATGCGGGCAGTGGATGGAGCCAGCGACTAAAAGCCTTAAGAGGCTAAGAAGTCCACAACGGCCAGTCATGTGTGAGACCAATACCGTCTGTATAGCTTCCGATAGCGTCATGGGGAATGAAGAAAATGCCCTCCCGTGAATGGGTCTGACCTTACAGATGAAGAAAAAGTGAGCTGCAGTGTGCACTTTTTAGCTTTGTCCATAGATAGGCCAACCATGTGTAAGAATCACCAGATTCCTGGTTTGATTCCAATAGAAACTCATGAGGAAGGGTTTTTAACCTACTCATTAATGGACTGATGACCTTGGATTTGGTACCCTAAGGTAGCCTTATGCACCTCGTGAACTCTAGAGAGTTATTGTGGCCAACCCTGTTCGTAAATCCCACTGACTTTATAGCCCCGTTAGCTTCAATGGGCCCCTTTGATGGATCACGGTTTGTGAACTCCCCGGTCGTGATAAGTCCGGAAAACTCATGAGAGTTATAGCGACCATTCGTGTGTGTAAGAGCCAACTCCAACATGAGTCTAAGAAACTGTGCTTGCTCCACTACTCATGAGCTTAAAATGTGTGTGAAAGTGTTCAGTCAAGTCAGTCAAGTAGTGTTCAGTTAAGTCGTGTTTAGTCAAGTCAAGTTCAGCCCAGTCAAGTCATGTCCAATAAAGGTATGCTTAGTTAAAAATATGCTTCCTCTACTACTCATGAGCTTAAACTATGGGTAGCATCAAAAGGCTGCAGACACATTAATGATGTTGTGAATGCATATGTTCGCCTATTTTGCTTAAGATATACTTAAAGATGTGAATTGCCTGATATGAAAATACCATGCTTAGATTAAACAAACATATAAAATACATTTTTTTAAAAACACGTACAGATTACAACAATATTAAGTTTGATCAAAATGATTACTGCTTTCTGTTCAAAGGACAAAATGCATCAAGATCAATTATAAGTCTTCAATTATGACATATTTATCCTTCTGAAGAGGACAAGTCTTCAATTATGATATGTTTATCTTTCTGGAGAGGACAACGATGTCTTCCTATATCTCGCCTTTCTGATGGTAAAGAAGAGTTATCTCATAATATCAGCAAGGGTAGATGAGGATAGAATTGCAAAGAATTATCATTCTCTTCTGGAAAATTTGAAGATTCGGGTGTATTCTTCAAAGGAGTGCCAAAAGTTATCCATCCCTTAAGAGTATCGACATGCTTTACTCTATAAATATTATCTTCTAAAGAAATCTTTATGCAAAGTTTGCCTAGAAAGGGGGTACGATATGTTTCTTCAAAGTATTGGATGCCTTGGTATTTCTGATAATCTTTTAGGTGAGGAGGAAGAATCCATATGGCATGATCTACTAGATAACAATTATCCACCAAGTAATACTAATGAACCCACCATCTTATCCAACTATAAGAAGCATGAACAGGATAATTATAGCCAGGAATAATGAAGCATGATCCAGTATGAACGTTCAAGAGCTACTTCCATATTAGATCCTAATTATATGGCCTGACGCCATAACTTCTCATCGCTCTAGTAACAATGTCACAAGTCTCCAGTATGGTCTGGTCAAATCCAAACTGGCGAGTAAATTTACTTGGATAGTACGGATCGATCCAGAATACACTACCTTCTCTCAAAGGCAAATTTTTGGACCTGATGGAGACAAGGAATGAATGCTCACCAAATGAGATAGAATCATCATCAGTTATTGCTACGTCTTCGGGAGAGCTAATAAATGGAAATCAATGAAAGTTGATAGGATCATTGCTTTCTATCTTTCTAGAGACCCAGCCATTTGATTTCTCAATCATCTTTCTCAATTGATAATGTTGAAGAAGGAGATGATCAGGGTTCGAATACGCTTTGCCAGAGTCAGCAAATGTCTAGGGGAAGTTCACTCCTAGCCAGCTTATAAAGAATTGCCATGGGGCACAAATAGGAAAAGATTCAGAAGAAGGATCTTTGGAACCAGAGATAACGTCTCTGAGAGCACGATATAATGAATAAATAATGCAACAAATGCAATGAAAAGCATGCTGACAAGCATAAAGATTGAATGACTAAATCATTATCATATTACAAATATTTTAAAAGATTTTAATTTATTTCACAATTATCAATACTTTATGAAACTAAATTAGAAAATTATGATATCTTGAGATACTAATTCCAATTAATTTGTCAAGAAAGACTACCATTTGAAGTCTTGGATTATGAAGACTATGAATAAAGGAGACAATCGAAGAGATTGTTGCAGTAGGAGCAACATTAAAGAACAATTCCCTAGACACGGAGTTCAAAGAAAGAATCGCTGGAGTTGATCAAAGAGATCGTTGCATAGGAGCACATTGAAGGACAATTCTCTGATCAAGTTACTCAAAGATGGAGTCGCCACAACTATTACAATGGCAAGTTTCGATGAAAAGAGAATTGTGCGAATAAGGGAGTTAAAACTGCGATGGATCTAATTGTAGCACTGTTCGTAGAAAGGCGTTCTATCTGATTAACCGCTATGAAACATAGTGCTTTTGTTACTGCATTATCCTCCCTATTGGTGCATTAACTTGGTGCTTCTGACTGGGGGCATTCAGTCTTCTGTTCAAGTGCAATCATTCAGTCTTCCGTTCGATCGTGATCATTCTGTTCGAGCATGATCATTAAGTCTTCCATTCGAGCCCGATCATTCAATCTTCCATTCGAGCATGATCATCCAGTCTTTCATTTGAGCGCGATCATTCAGTCTTCTATTCGAGCGCGATCATTCAGTCTTCCATTCGAGTGCGATCATTTAGTCTTCCATTCGAGCGTGATCATTCTGTTTTCCGTTTGAGTGTGAACATTTTGTCTTCTATTTGAGTACAATAATCCAGTCATCCTTCAACCACAATCTATTTAAACATGATTCCTTCGAGCTTGATTATTTTAAAATCGACTGTTGAAGATCTTCATTCAAGCAATTCTTCTACGATATGCAATCAGCTCTATTCATGAAGAATCCTTCTTTGATGTGAAAGGATTTTTGTGCACAGGAAGATCGATCCTCCATTTGATTTCATAAATCAATCAAAGAAGGATCGAGGGAGCATTTGTTGGGGCACAAAAAATACACGAGTCAAAAGGAGTTTTGGTTTGTTACGCGTCAAGATTCCAAGATTCAGTTCGATCGATGAATAGTGTTCACGTAGATGAATAGTGTTTGTGCGGATGAATAGTGTTGCATGGATGAATAATGTTTGCACGGATGAATAGTATTACATGGATGAATAGTGTTGTGTGGATGAATAGGGTTGTGTAAATCGCGCAAACCATGTTGGTTGCGTGGGACTACGCAAAGGACATGATGAGTTATGCGCTCATGCACAACATTGGTGCGGTTAAGATGATTCAGACGGTTAAGATTTAATTGAAGGTGGGCCCCATGGCATAAGGATCGAGGGTTTGCACAAGTGGAGGCCTATAAATACCCCACTCCCTCTCTCATTTGTATACATTGAAGATTCTGAAGAAGATCGGAGCTTCAAAGAAGAAGAGAAGTCTGAAGGTATTAAAAGGAGAAGAGAAGAAGAAGAGAGAGGAGGCTTTGTGCAGGGCCGTGCAACAACATGGGGTTGTGCAGGCCTATGCAAAGCCCTTTTGTTACGCGGGAGTGAATACTCAAGAGCCAGAATGCTGCTGAGATGGCTGGATGAAATGCGATCTTCGATCTTCCTTTTGTACAGGAACATGAGCTCAAGAAAGAGAGATCAGATGATTAGATCCGCATAACATTCCTCTCAATGAGATGATTGAATCATAAGTCGAAATGCTACTGGATTTGATATCCTGATTTGACATTTAAACTCTCTCAATTCTTATATTCTAAATATGTTATCTTAGAACCAAGGGAAATCAAAGGATGTAAATGAACTCAATATAAAAAAAATATGATCATTGTTCTCTACAAACTCTCTCTGTTATGATTAAATAAGATAATCATCCAAATGAAATGCATTCACTTCTTATGGAAACAAGAGTTAAGTTAAAGATAAGATCAATCTTAGCCTTATCTACCTCAATTCCATTAACGAGATGATATGTCTAAGGACAATTCCCTTACGAACCATGAAATGACACTTCTCCCAAGTCAATACCAAATTCATTTCGTCACATCACTTCAGCTCATTTTTCAATTTTTTTATGCATTCGCTGAAGGATGGACCAAAAACTAAGAAATTGTCCATGAAGATGTCTAAATATTGCTTCACCATATCAGAAAAAATACTCATCACGCATCGCCAAAAGGTGGCGGGGGCATTACAGAGCCCAAATGGCATCCTTCAGTAAGCAAAGGTTCTAAAAGGGCATGTGAACGTGATCTTTTCTTGGTCTTCAAGGGCTATCTCATTCTAATTGTAGCCCGAATATCTATCAAGGAAACAGTAATAGGAATGACCAGCTAGCCTTTCCCAAATTTGATCAATGAAGGGCAAATGGAAGTGATCCTTCCTCGTGAAGGTATTCAACTTCTTATAGTCAATGCACATTCTCTAACCAGTAGTAACTCTAGTTGGCAGGAGTTCATTATTGGCATTGGTTATGACGATGATTTTGGACTTCTTAGGAACCACCTGAGTTGGACTTACCCATCGACTATCGGATATAGGGTATATGATACGCACATCCAATAGCTCAAGAATCTCAGCCTTAACCACTTACTTCATGTTTGAATTTAATCTATATTGTGGTTGCTGGGAGGTCTTCGCATTATCCTCTAGATAAATGCAGTGAGTATAAATCGAAGGGTCAATTCCCTCGAAGTCCACAATTGACCATCCAAGGGCTCCCTTATGCTCAATGAGAGTAGAAATGGGCATACTCTCTTGTTCTTACTCAAGGTGGGGAGAAATCACCACCAGTTATGTCTCATATTGACCTAAATACACATATTTCAAATCAGAGGGTAAAGGTTTTAGGTCAAGTTTCGGTGCCTTGAGGTTAGATGGTAGAGGCGCTACATCAGTTTGGGGCAATTCTTCAAATTGTGGCCTCCACCGGTTAACTTCAAGTACTAACACGGTATTAAGCATGGCCCCCGTCTCCCTATTCATATCATCGTCCAAATCATGGGAGTGGGCCAGGCATGTCTCTAGAGGGTCAGAGGATAAGGTCAAAAGTGTTCTATCTTCCACAAAAGAATCAATCATGTAACACCTTGAAAATCGGGGGTCGAGCAAAGCTCAGCTCCCGAGTTCCAACGCATCACTTATACAACATAGATAATGATGATTATGATGAGAGCATTGAAACATGAATGAGATTATACCAAAACAGTATATCATACTCCAGAGACAGTTAAATTGCAAGCGGAAGACTGTGATAGATGTATAGAAGATATATACTATGGTAAGTCTCCAGAGTGTGATAATGTTACCAAGTTAATGAATTACAAGTACAATTTCAAAATATACCAAAGGTATAGTGTCATCTAGTCAACATCCCTATAACCCCGTCGATCAAGGCATGACTCACATGAAGCCGCCAGAAAATAGCATATACGAGGAAACATTCTCGTCATCACAAAAGTACCGCTCCGCCTCAGGAGTAGTTTCGCCATCTGATGGGTATCCGGAACACCATCCCGTAACGTGGGAGTGAGTGATCAATTCAGTGGAATAGTGAAGTATATGTTAACATGTTATCAAAATAGTCAAGCAGTAATGATAAAGCAATACAATCAACAATCCTAAGTACTCTTGTTAATGCAAGTATGAAATGATGTCATGATGCATGCCCTCGCCAACATACTCCCTCATGCGACACCATCTTACATCCGCGACATGCTTTCATCCCTCAGTGCTCCACATCTTCCAGGCACATGCAGTGCGATATGAACATGATTACCGAGTTGTTATTAGTCCTTTTCATACAGCAGTATTGGGAAACTAAGGTACCTCCCTTATATAATTTCCAAACAATGATCAATTTTAGGGTCTTCAGTTCTAGATACTCTCATACGATGATGCAATTCTAAGTCGCTGTAAAGGGCTGTCAGGGCTATTACACGCACTCGTTGCACCACTCCCCCATCACCTTATCAATACAGGCCTAGTTTATACTTTATTTACTACGGGAAGGCTCGTCGCCTCACTGTAGATTCAGAGTATGCTCGAGGTCACTACACTGGTACAAGCGGGGCTATCGTGGTACATTACATCTTGAATCATTACACCACTCCCCCATCACTCATCAAAACAGTGTAGGCCGACAGCTCGAATACAGTGTCCCATACCACCATATTTAGCCCACGAGTCTGGGTTGCTCACTGGTCACTACGGGGAGGCACATCGCCCCAGCGTAGGACGACAGCTCGACCACGGTGTCCCATACCACCATGCCTCTGGTTCATGAGTCTTAGCGGATCGAGGTACCAAGGTTAACGGGGTTACACTGGTAAGTTCAGTACCTTAGGTTCAAGCAGTAGCATCCAAACATGGTAAACATACATTAGACAGATCGGGTTACTTGATGAGCTCGGCTAGCTCGAGCGCACGACAAGTTGAACGACATGAAGTGCATAAGTACTTCACGTGGCCAACCACTATCGCCAACCGAAGTATGACTCGGGTTCGTCGAACACATCTCACGCGGCGAATGAATCTCAGCCACGAATTTAATCCCATTATTGATTGCCTGGACTATATAATAGCCCCAATCACATTTAATTACGGAACCATTAAAGTAGTAATGGATCAAGATTTCAAATCATACAATTAAATATCCAATATTGTCCGCTTAGGGCTGCCAGGGCTGTTGCATGGAATCGTTACACCACTCCCCCATCACCCATCACGGATTTTATGGAATACAACTTAAACATGTGAAGTAGTCAGAGCAGAATTAAATAAACAAGTAATTCAAACATATTAACAAGCATGTTATAAAACACAATGCAAACAAGAAATCCAAACACATACGTTTTATAAACCAGTAAGTGATTAAACTAAACAACTTACATGAAGGAAATCATACACATCACTAAGGTAGTTGAGAATCCTATCTCAACACTTACTCAAGGCATTACTAGATTAAGTACATATCTATACAATCATTTTCACAAACACTTAGACTACACATTCCAACATACCTATCATATACTAGTTAAAACACAAGTCATAGCGAATCCTTTCACAAAGGATTACCACATGAACCACGATCGTGCATTCACGACCAATAGTCATGGCAAGCATAAATCATAGTTCCATATTCATTCGAACATTTCTGCAAACACTTAGGCTACAACTAGTACGTACATGACGTATGTTAATATAATAGGTGTTAGGCTAATCCGTTCACCCATAAGTTGATACACATATATCTAGCATACCTAGGCAAAAATTAATCATGGCAAGCACAAATTTGTATTTCATACGTATACGATATTTTCTACAAATACGAGGAATACAGTATATTCAACATAGTTAACGTATAACCGAAAAACAAAACGGACAACACTTTGTACATGTGCAATAGCATCCAAATCATGAATATATCATTATCTAATATTGAAAGCGTTGAAAACTATAACCTATACGTCTAAAGTCTGCACCTTTTGTTGGTAAACTTGTACCGAAACCAGTTTGAACCAAATGCCTTTGTCTACGGCACAACGATAACCTAATTCATGAAACAGGTCAACTATTTCATCACCTACACTCATGGAAACCCTAAAACAGCTTAGGGTTAGGTTTTCTTACCTACGAACGAAGCCGAAATCGTCAAAAAAATGATTAGATAGCGATGGTTAAACATGTATAGCAGGGGGATGGAGTATCAGGAAGATGCTCCCACTTCTCTCACACTTTCTCTCTCTTTTCTCCCTTCTCTCTCTTAGGTTTTCTCAAATTCGTATTGAATGAGAGAGTGAGGGTTTAAGGTCCTTATATAGGCCCAGAACTCACCAAATTAGACCTAGGGCCAAGTATACTTAGGTTATGTCCAAATACGGGCAGTTCCATCTCAACGGAGCACTTCTGTAGCCCACCTTGAGCCAAAGGTTGGACTTAAGCTCACAGACTATGGATCTAGGTCGAGTTAAGTTTTCAGTCTAATCGAGTTCCCAGATCACATGTGGCGGACCATTTTTAGTTCAACGGTCACCGAAACTCAATCAGGGTTACAAGTACACTTACGTGTATATGAAATTTTCCCTAATCCGAGGGTGTATTTGGGTTAGATTCTGACGATCTGATTACTTATATCAGGCTCGCAAGTGACAAGTCTCAGATTACTTAAATTAGATTTAATTTCTAAAGAAACCTACGTTTTCTCATACTCTTCACTCCGGGCTCAAGCGAATAGCCATGGGACACTATCTGGATTTGATTTTTGAGATGGTTGTCAAGCCCAGCAAGGTGGTTCAAGCTCACAGACTATAGATCTAGGTCGAGTTAAGTTTTCAGTCCAATCGAGTTCCCAGATCACACGTGGCGGACCAGTTTTAGTTCAACGGTCACCGAAACTCGATCAGGGTTACAAGTACACTGACCTGTGTATAAAATTTCCCCTGATCTGAGGGTGTATTTGGGTTAGATTCTGATGGTCTGATTGCTTACATCAGGCCCACAAGTGACAAGTCTCAGATTACTTAAATTAGACTTAATTTCTAAAGAAACCTACGTTTTCTCATACTCTTCACTCCGGGCTGAAGCGAATAGCCATGGGACACTATTTGGATTTGATTTTTGAGATGGTTGTTAAGCCCAGTAAGATGGTTCTAATTCTATAATTTTGTGGTAATCGGACTTTTGACGTGCGGTCCAGATCTGATACGGAGTTTTAATGTGCTCCTAAGAGCAACTTGGTAATGAGATTGATCCTAGATTTTAGGGTAATGTAGCGTCGATGATTCTACAAGTTTTAGGTCTTGCAGATCATATTTGAAGTGATTCAAGTGAATTCTACTGCTTGTTTAGTTCAGTACTTAACCAAATTCTGCCCTAATTATGACAGAAAACGGTCCTAGGGAAGTTCTACCCCCCTTTATAACATCTATAGTTAGTATATTATTTTAATTATTTTTTTAGTAGTTTATCATCAAGTCTACTTCATCTCCATCAAATTTCATTAGATTTCGTTATGTAGAAAAATTCTAAAAATTCTAGAAGCAGCAGCTGTCCAAATAATGATTTTCAGACAGTTGACACAACGACCCATATTTAACTATATTCATTATTTTATTATATTTTTTAGTTATTTTTATATGAAACTATCTGACTTTTAAATCACCTAATTCAGAATTATAACAAGGGAGATATGACTTTTCAAAGTCGGATGAAAAACTGTAGAAAAATGGGCAGCAAACGGGCCGCCCGGCATGTTGTGGCCCGCCTGCTCATTGGATCGCTGAGATCATGATAGGTGCGGTCAGCCTTGCCGCGATCCATTGACTGCAGTGGTGGTGGTTTCCGCCACGTGATTTTTGAAATGAGTGTATCTTATGAATCGAGATGAGTTATTCGACGTTCAATATATGATTTTGGGGTAGCAGAAGATGATCTATCCAAATAACCTATTATTTCTTGAGATTACAAAAGGTTAATGGTCAAAAAATCATTTTATTTACTTATTTACTATTCATAATAATTATTAGTTTAAGTACTGTTTTTCATCACCTAAACATTAGGATTAGTGTCTAATATGAAAGTTCTTGAAAAAGTTTGAAGAATAAGGTGGTGAAAGGTGAGATTTTGAAGGAAATGTGAGATTTTGAAGAAAATGGTTTGAAAAGGGATTTGATACTTTTAAATTGAGTGTTTGAGAAATTAATCAGGTGTTAGGATCGACCTATCGCCTAAGGACGTCTAACTCCAGGTTGGTAAAAATTCGGGGTGTTACAAATCAAGTTAACATCGTAGGTATCATCATCATCCTCTACCCGTTTGCCTGTATTAAAAAAGATTTTCAACTCAAACGTCATGTTTCCAAAAGGCAAATTCATGACTCCATTCCTACAATTAATGATTGCATTTGATGTGGCAAAGAATGGACGACCAAGAATGACATGAATTTTAGTGCTCATATACACGATGAGTTAAGTATCCAGGATGATAAAATCTACTGGGTAGTAGAATTTGTTAACCTGGACAAACACATCCTCAATTACCCCTCTCGGTACAGGAACTGAGCGATCGACAAGTTGTAATGTAGTTAGGGTGGGTTTTAATTTACTTAGACCTAATTGTTCATAGAACGAGTATAAGATCAGATTTATGCTCGCTCTTAAATTAAGAAGTGTGTGGTCAATGCGGTAATTTCTAATTACACAAGCAATGGTTGGGCTATCAAGATCTTTGTATTTTTGTAGCACATCTTGCTTTAGGATGGCACTCACTTTTTCTGTCAAATTTTTTTTCTTTTTGATACTTTGCCGCCTCTTAGTCATACACAAGTCTTTCAGAAATTTGGCATATTAAGGTATTTGTTTAACCGCATCTAGTAAAGGAATATTGACCTTCACTTATTTCAACACCTCTAGAATGTCCTGAGAATAAGTGAGGTTTTGGTGCAATCAACCATTTGGGGAATGATGCAATCAGTTTGCTTAAAGATTTTGGTTCTAATCCATGTGGAGTGTTGCTAGGTCTATCAATTTCATCTATTTCCAAGTCCTTAGACTTTTCGGCCCTTATTGAAATAGATTTGTCAATTATCTTCTCACTCCTAGGAGTGGTGATAGACTTAACTTGATCCATTTGATTTGAAGAGCTTGGATCACTTATTTCATATTACGGTTTAGGATTGAGGAAAGGTTGGGCTGGAAGAATCCTTTTTTCCCCAATTAATTTTTTGTCTCACGCCCTTACATGGCCTTTGAAAGGTCTTAAACGGTTTGCAATATACTTTAATTGATAAGCTCTTGGTTTTGAATATGTTTCCACACTGGATCCTCTTGAGGTTTCCCTTGATTCAAGAATTGGTTAGGGATTCCTTGAGAAGTAGCAGTTTGTCCATTCCTCCAACTAAAGTTCAGATGATTTCTCCAACTAGGATTGTATGTGTTAGAGATGGTGTTTTGAACATGAAATAAATGCATTTGATTTGGGAGATTATCTTATTAAGGCATAACAAAGAGAGAATATTAAATACAATCATCACATTTTATTAGTACTGAGTTCACTTACATCCTCAAACATCCCTTGATTCTAAGATAGATTACTTAAAACATAGAAATTGATGAAGGTCAAATATCCAAGTTAAATATCAAGTCTGGTAGCACTTCGACTCGTGATTTGATCATCTCTTTAAGAGGGATATGACATAAATCTCTTCTACTGATTTCTCTTCTTTAAAGCTTGGACATAAGAAATCTGGAGACTTGATCATTTTAGTAGCATATCAACTTTTAACACTATGAACTGTAGGGCAGTTTGGTTACGCAGATCCGTGCAAACCATCAGTGCTTCCTCTCTCCTACCTTCAGTCTTCCTTCTTGCTCTGCTTCTTCTCCAAAATATTCAATCGGTCAAAATGGAGAGAGGGGGTATTTATAGGCCTTTGCACGTGTGGTACCTTAATCTTAGTGCCATGAGACCCACCTTTCATCAATCTTGACCATTCATGGAAATCACTTCCTGAAATCAGTTGTGCAAACCCGTGCAACTGGTTTGTAGGTTACGCAGACCCTCGCAACCAATATTGTTTGTGCGGTCCCGTGCAAACAACCTCAGAGACACTTCTCCTCCTTCTTCTTCTTTCATTTCCTTTCTTACTTTTCAATCTTCCTTTCTTCAATCCTTTCTCATTTTTATGCTTCAACAGATGCCCCCTTAGTCCTTTCTTTGTTTCTCCATTTATCAAAGAAAAAGGATCAAATTTTGTAATTTAAAAGGGTTTACACAGACCTGTGCAACGAAAACTTGCGCAACGTACTCAGCCGCATATCCTATAAATACCTTGTACTCACAGTCATTCTTCATTTTCTTCCAGTGCAATGAACCTTTATCTCTCTTAAGATTTTCCCCCGCGTAATAAACTTCTTTTGCGTGGATCCGCACAATAGTCTTCTGTTAGTGAAAGCCTTTTGGCCTTTGCGTTGACCCGCGCAACTGACTTTGATTGTGCGAGTCCATACAACCAGGACTTACCTTAACCCTTTTTTCCATCATGGCTCATATCAAGCGAACCTTTCATCCTGTAGACCCACCATCTAAACAACCTTCTCATCCAGACTTACCGGACCCATCTTCTTTCTATCCTTCCCCTTCTTCCGATCAACCACCAGCAAAACACACTAAAACCACCATATGCAATCCCTCATATTTTAAGGAACCAGTACTACCAACCTTCAACTTCACTGACCACATCTCTTCATTACCTTCTCATATCCATCGGGCAATTGTGATGGGAGACCTGGAACGACCTCTGAAACAAGGTCAAGAATATGACTGGGATGAGTGGTTAAAAACAATCGCACACATTCTCATGGACAGTTAAAGACCCCCTATTTGAGAAGACAATCCTCTTGCTTCTCATTCAAAGAAGACTCGCCGAAACAAGGCGAAGGAGTTCGAAGAGAAGATTAAGAAGCACAATAAGAAGAAGCTTCAGAACTCATGGGAATCGGTCTGAGTTATCGAGGGCATTATGAAGTTCGATAATCCTCACTCGGAGGGTATGACGGTGATTCCCATCAACGTTCATCGCCACCAATCTATGCTAGATTGCGAACCAAAAGATTATATAGACGGAGAGAAGCTAATGTCCACCTCCTTGTGGTCAACAAGAGAGCTACGCATCCTTGAGGGGATACTGCAAGCACATAAGCTGCGATAAAGTATTGGTGAAGTCCACCCCATGATTTTTCTTACCCCTTTTCATAGTCCTTACAACCTCTTCCCTACATATATTTATGAAACCATCAGGCAACGCTTTAGAGGTTGCGAATAACTTTGGGGACCTAAAGATTTCTGAGCAAGGTATCTGTTAACTTCACGTCATTATTATTCGGATTGGACAAAAGAGATCTTGAAGAAGCACGCAGGTATGCTTACCAAGATCGGCTTGTATGATGCTATATAAGTTATATCTCGATACTTCTATAAGGAACCAACTGTGATAAAGGATTTTCTCGAGTACTGGTCGCCCACCACCAACTCTTCTGCCAGTAGGGGAGATGAGTATCATGCTCTGGGATCTCCATCAAATAGCAGGTCTTCCTTTGATAGGAAAGTTCTATGATGAATTTGTCCCATCTAATAAAGAGCTGGACTTCAAATCTTCTCCCGATCACAAACCTCATACAATAAAGAGCATAGGCTACATAGTGTGTAGGGTAGCTTTTAGATTTTTAATTACAATAATAGGAAAAATAGGGCAAATACTAAAAATAAAGATACTTCAGATTGTTTCTTGTGCAAGTCCTATTCATCAATACTTCAGATTGTAATTATTCTTCACTCTACTTTCTGCTTTTTACCTTTCCTTTTCTTGGTTTTTCTTTTTTCTTTTTCTTTTCTTTTCTAGCTTACTATATCTTTAAGAGAGTCTTCAGTTTCACTACCAGCTTCCACTCTTCAATAGACAAGTCATCCCGATAATTTGATTTAAGTGTGTCAATAGATTTCCTCGAGATGTGGCTAACAAGCTCATCATCAATCTTAAAATGCCTGTCATACATCTTCTGTTGTTCTTCGGCGTTGGTGCTAGCAATCTTTATGGCCACCTTTTGGCCTTTCTTTGCTATATCAACCTGTTTGTTATTAATCTCAACGGAAGCTATTCGTCCAATATCGATAAAATCCCTTGAAGGAATACATATTAGAGTGCCGACCTTTGCAATCCCTTCAAGGACATCAACACCCAAGATAATTGGATCTTTTTTTTTTGTTGAAAATGCAGTTCGGCATAATCTTTATAACACAGGGGAAGGCTGCATCTTCTGCAACTTCCTTCTCCTTTTCTTCCTTAAGCTTGTCAATATAAGCCTTGAACTGATCAAATAAGCGATAGATAATATCGCTCAGAAACCTCTATAATATAAATTAATTTAGAGAAAGAGAATTATAAATCAAAGGGGGAGATGATCAAAACCTTTTGTGTTAGCACAGACAATTCCAACACTTATGCTCAGGCAAAGTGTGAACAGTTCAAGGAATATAAAATTCAATGGATGACTCTACCAATATGGATACAAGGGGCACAACACTGCACATTGGAGAGTATGAGGTATGTTAATTACTTGCTGATTGGATGTTAGAAGACATTCCATGAAGATGAAATTAATTTAGCATGCAGAGCATTAGACAAAATATTTGGTTTTTTCTTAAAATGTGTAAATTATCTGGGAATCCTGACCTGCAACCATATGGATGGGACAGGAGGCTAGATGAAACAAATGTTTACCTAAGCAGGTAAGCTCCTCATAAGCTCCTCATATCTATGTTATTATTATAGTTATCTATAATAATAATAATTTGTTCATTATAATGCATTCATAATAGTTATCATTGTGGTTATAGTTATTCATTATGTGACAGGTTTTCAGGTGAACGAGTTTCAAAACAAAGCAGTTTACAGTTTTGAGAAGCGATTTCAAGGATGTATGTGTGTTTCAGGGGCCATCTGCACCTTGGAAGCATACAATGGAAGGTAAGGAAAACCCTCAAGTTCCCTTCTTTGAATCATAAAAAGGTATTTGTGCTGAATTCCATGCATTGGCAATATTAGGCATGCTCATGAGAAGGACATGCATAATTTTTTAAAAATTAATGGAGCAGACCCGGATGTGCGTTAGAGCTATCCGGATGAGCGGAGGTCCCTAGAAGGTGGCAACCGCTGTTATGACCATGATGAAGCTGTCTATTTCTATGGACAACATTGGAGGGGCCTAGCCATTTGGACAGGCTGTGTTTATGTATTTGCTCGAAATTAATGGAGCAAATTCGGATGTGCGTCGGAGCTATCCAGATGAGCGGGGGCCCCTGGAAGGTGAAAATCACTGTTATGACCATGATGAAGCTGTCCATTTCTTATAGACAGCATTGGAGGGGCCTGGCCATTTAGACAGGCCGTGTTTATTTTTATATTTGCAAGTACCACACCCTTAACCTAAACCACACCCTAAACCTATAACCTAAACCTATTCTCAATTCCCTAAAGCTAAACTTAAAACCTAAATGTATTCTCAATTCCTTAAACCTATACTTATAACCTAAACATATTCTCAAATCCCAAAACCTATAACCTAAACCTAAACCTTAACCTATAACCCAACCTAAACCTATACTTATAACCTAAACCTATTCTCAAATCCCAAAACCCATAACCTAAACATAAACTTTAACCTAAACTTATAACCTAAAACTTAAACCTAAAACCTAAATGTATTCTGAAATCCTTAAACCTAAACCTACACTTAATCCTAATCTCAACTCCCAAACCAAAACTTTAAAACCCAAACTTAAACCCAATCTCGAACCCTAACCCGATTTCCTAAACCTAAACCTTAACCAATTCTTAATTCCTAAAAACTATAACCTATAACAGATAACCTATAACCTAAACCTAATCTCAAATCCCAAAACCCATAACCTAAACCTAAATCTTAACCTAAATCGATAACCTATAACCTAAACTCGAACCCGAACCCGAATCCCTAAACCTTAACCTAAACATATAACCTATAACCTATAACCTAAGCCTATACCTAAACCTAAAACCTAAACCTAAACTTAAACCTATAACTTAAACCTAAACCTATAACCTATAACATAAACCCTAACCTAAACCCTATAACTTTAACCTAAACTTAAACCTAAACCTATTCTTAAATCCCAAAACCTATGACCTAAACCTAAACTTAACCTATAACCCAACCTAAACTTATACTTATAAACCTAAACCTATTCTCAAATCCCAAAACCTATAACCTAAACCTAAACCTTAACCTATAACCCAACCTAAACCTATACTAATAACCTAAACCTATTCTCAAATCCCAAAACCCATAACCTAAACCTAAACCTTAACCTAAACCTATAACCTATAACCTAAACCAAAACCTATAACCTAAACCCAAACTCGAACCCGAATCCTTAAACCTTAACCTAAACATATAACCTAAGCCTATACCTAAACCTAAACATGAAAACCCAAACCTAAACTCGATCCCAACCCGAACTCGATTTCCTAAACCTAAACCTTAACCTATAACCTAAAGTTGAAAACCCAAACTTAAACCCAATCCCGAACCCGAACCCGATTTCCTAAACCCAAACCTAAACCCGATCCCGAACCCGAACCCAATTTCCTAAACCTAAACCTTAACCTATAACCAATCTAAGCATATTCTCAAATCTAAAAACCTATACCTATAACATAAACCTAGACCTTAACCTAAACATAAACCTATACTTACAACCTATAACCTAAACCTAAACCTAAACCTTAACCTATAACCCAACCTAAACCTATACTTATAACCTAAACCTAATCTCAAATCCCAAAACCCATAACCTAAACCTAATCCTTAACCTAAACCTATAACCTATAACCTAAACCAAAACCTATAACCTAAACCCGAATCCCTAAACATATAACCTATAATCTATAACCTAAGCTATACCTAAACCTAAACTTGAAAACCCAAACCTAAACCCGAACCCGATTTTCTAAACCTAAACCCGAACCCGATTTTCTAAACCTAAACCTTAACCTATAACCTAAACTTGAAATCCCAAACTTAAACCCAATCCCAAACCCAAACCCGATTTCCTAAACCCAAACCTAAACCCGATCCCGAACCCGAACCCGATTTCCTAAACCTAAACCTTAACCTATAACCTATACTTATAACCTTAACCTAAACCTATTCTCAAATCTAAAAACCTATACCTATAACCTAAACCTAGACCTTAACCTAAACGTAAACCTATACTTATAACCTATAACCTAAACCTAAACCTAAACCTTAACCTATAACCCAAACTAAACCTATACTTATAACCTAAACCTATTCTCAAATCCCAAAACCCATAAACGAAACCTAATCCTTAACCTAAACCTATAACCTATAACCTAAACCAAAACTTATAACCTAAACCCGAACCCGAACCCGAATCAATCCCTAAACCTTAACCTAAACATATAACTTATAACCTATAACCTAATCCTATACCTAAACCTAAACTTGAAAACCCAAACCTAAACTCGAACCCGATTTCCTAAACCTAAACCTTAACCTATAACCTAAACTTGAAAACCCAAAACTTAAACCCAATCCCGAACCCGAACCCGATTTCCTAAACCCAAACCTAAACCCAATGCCGAACCCGAACCCGATTTCCTAAAACTAAACCCTAACCTATAAATCCCAAAACCTATACCTATAACCTAAACCTAAACATATTCTCAAATCCCAAAACCTATACCTATAACCTAAACCTAGACCTTAACCTAAACATAAACCTATATTTATAACCTATAACCTATAACCTATAATCGAAACCTTAACCTATAACCCAACCTAAACCTATACTTATAAGCTAAACCTATTCTCAAATCCCAAAACCTATAACCTAAACCTAAACCTATAACCTAAACTCGAACCCAAACCCGAACACCTAATCCCTAAACCTTAACCTAAACATATAACCTATAACCTATAACGTAAGCCTATACCTAAATATAAACTTGAAAACCCAAACCTAAACACGATCCAGAACCCGAACCCGATTTCCTAAACCTAAACCTTAACCTATAACCTAAACTTGAAAACCCAAACTTAAACCCAATCCCGAACTCAAACCGTATTTCTTAAACCCAAACCTAAACCCAATCCCGAACCCGAAACCTAAACCTTAACCAATAACCTATACTTATAACCTTAACCTAAACCTATTCTCAAATCCCAAAACCTATACCTATAACCTAAACCTAGACCTTAACCTAGCATAAACCTATACTTATAACCTATAACCTAAACCTAAACCTAAACCTTAACCTATAACACAACCTAAACCTATACTTATAACCTAAACCTATTCTCAAATTCTAAAAAACATAACCTAAACATAATCCTTAACTTAAACCTATAACCTATAACCAAAACAAAAACCTATAACCTAAACCCGAACCCGAATCCCTAAACCTTAACCTAAACATATAACCTATAACCTATAACCTAAGCCTATACCTAAACCTAAACTTAAAAACCCAAACCTAAACCCAAACCCGATTTCTTAAACCTAAACCTTAACCTATAACCTAAACTTGAAAACCCAAACTTAAACCCAATCCCGAACCTGAACACGATTTCCTAAACCCAAACCTAAACCCAATCCCGAACCCGAACCCGATTTCCTAAACCCAAACCTTAACCTATAACCTATACTAATAACCTTAACCTAAACCTATTCTCAAATCTCGAAACCTATACCTATAACCTAACACGAACCTTAACCTAAACATAAACCTATACTTATAACCTATAACCTATAACCGAAACCTAAACCTTAACCTATAACCCTACCTAAACCTATACTTATAACCTAAACTTATTCTCAAATCCCAAAACCCATAACCTAAACCTAAACCTATAACCTATAACCTAAACCCGAACCCAAACCCGAACCTGAATCCCTAAACCTTAACCTAAACATATAACCTATAACCTCACCTATACCTAAACCTAAACTTGAAAACCCAAACATAAACCCGATCCAGAACCCGAACCTGATTTCTTAAACCTAAACCTTAACGTATAACCTAAACTTGAAAACCCAAACTTAAACCCAATCCTGAACCTGAACCCGATTTCCTAAACCCAAACCTAAACCCAATCCCGAACTCGAACCCGATTTCCTAAACCTAAACCTTAACCTATAACCTATACTTATAACCTTAACCTAGTCGTATTCTCAAATCCCAAAACCTATACCTATAACCTAAACCTAGACCTTAACCTAAACATAAACCTATACTTATAACCTATAACCTATAACCTAAACCTTAACCTGTAACCCAGCCTAAACCTATACTTATAACCTAAACCTATTCTCAAATCCCAAAACCGATAACCTAAACCTAAACCTATAACCTATAACCTAAACCAAAGCCTATAACTTAAACCCGAACCCGAATCCCTAAACCTTAACCTAAACATATAACTTATAACCTAAGCCTATACCTAAACCTAAACTTGAAAAGCCAAACCTAAACCCAATCCCGAACCCAAACCCGATTTCCTAAACCGAAACCTTAACCTATAACCTAAACTTGAAAACCCAAACTTCAACCCAATCCCGAACCTGAACCCGATTTCCTAAACCCAAACCTAAACCCGAACCCGAACCCGATTTCCTAGACCTAAACCTTAACCAAAACCTATTCTCAAATCCCAAAACCTATACCTATAACCTAAACCTAGACCTTAACCTAAACATAAACATATACTTATAACCTATAACCTAAACCTAAACCTAAACCTTAACATATAACCCAACCTAAACCTATACTTATAACCTAAACCTATTCACAAATCCCAAAACCCATAACCTAAACCTAATCCTTAACCTTAACCAAAACCTATAACCTAAACCCGAACCGAACCCGAATCCCTAAACATTAACCTAAACATATAACCTATAACCTATAACCTAAGCCAATACATAAACCTAAACTTGAAAACCCTAACTTAAACCCGATCTCGAACTTGAACCCGATTTCCTAAACCTAAACCTTAACCTATAACCTAAACTTGAAAACCCAAACTTAAACGCAATCCCGAACCCGAACCCGATTTCTTAAACCCAAACCTAAACCCGATCCCGAACCCGAACCCGATTTCCTAAACATAAACCTTAACATATAACCTAAACTTATAACCTTAACCAAAACCAATTCTCAAATCCCAAAAACTATACCTACAACCTAAACCTAGACCTTAACCTAAACATAAACCAATACTTATAACCTATAACCTAAACCTAAACCTAAACCTAAACCTTAACCTATAACCCAACCTAAACCTATTCTCAAATCCCAAAACCCATAACCTAAGCCTAAACCTTAACCTAAACCTATACCTATAACCTATAACCTAAACCAAAACCTATAACCTAAACCCAAACCCGACCAATCCCTAAACCTTAACCTAAACATATAACCTATAAACTATAACCTAAGCCTATACCTAAACCCAAACTCGAAAACCCTAACTTAAACCTGATCCTTAACCCGAACCCGATTTCCAAAACCTAAACCTTAACCTATAACCTAAACTTGAAAACCCAAAGTTAAACGCAATCCCGAACCCGAACCCGATTTCCAAAACCCGATCCCGAACCCGATCCCGATTTCCTAAATCTAAACCTTAACCTATAACCTATACTTATAACCTTAACCTAAACCTATTCTAAAATCCTAAAACCTATACCTATAACCTAAACCTAGACCTTAACCTAAACATAAACCTATACTTATAACCTATAACATAAACCTAAACCTTAACCTATAACCCAACCTAAACCTATACTTATAACCTAAACCTATTCCTAAATCCGAAAACCCATAACCTTTACCTAAACCTTAACCTAAACCTAAACCTATAACCTATAACCTAAACGAAAACCTATAACCTAAACCCGAACCCGACCCCGAATCTCTAAACCTTAACCTAAACATATAACCTATAACCTATAACCTATGCCTATACCTAAACCTAAACTTGAAAACCCAAACCTAAACCCGATCCCGAACCTGAACCAGATTTCCTAAACCTAAACCTTAACCTATAACCTAAACTTGAAAACCCAAACTTAAACCCAATCCCGAATCCGAACCCCGATTTCCTAAACCCAGACATAAACCCAATCCCGAACACAGAACCCAATTTCCTAAACCTAAACCTTAACCTATAACCTATACTTATAACCTTAACCTAAACCTATTCTTAAATCCAAAACCTATACCTATAACCTAAACCTAGACCTTAACCTAAACATAAACCTATACTTATAACCTATAACCTAAACCTAAACCTAAACCTTAACCTATAACCCAACCTAAACCTATACTTATAACCTAAACCTATTCTCAAATCCCAAAACCCATAAACGAAACCTAATCCTTAACCTAAACCTATAACCTATAACCTAAACCAAAACTTATAACCTAAACCCGAACCCGAACCCGAACTCGAATCCCTAAACCTTAACCTAAACATATAACCTATAACCTATAACTTAAGCCTATACCTAAACCTAAACTTGAAAACCCAAACCTAAACTGATCCCAAACCCGAACCCGAACCCGATTTCCTAAACCTAAACCTTAACCTATAACCTAAACTTGAAAACCCAAACTTAAACCTAATCTTGAACCCGAACCTGATTTCCTAAACCCAAACCTAAACTCGATCCCAAACCCGAACTCGATTTCAAACCTTAACCTATAACCTATACTTATAAGCTATAACCTAAACCAAAACCTATAACCTAAACCTAAACCTAAAACCTAAATGCATTCTCAAATCCCTAATCCTAAACCTACACCTAATCCTAATCTCAACTCCCTAACCTAAATCTAAACCTAAACATGAAAACCCAATCTTAAACCCGATCCCGAACCTGAACCCAATTTCCTAAACCTAAACCTTAACCAATTCTCAATTCTCAAAAACTATAACTTATAACATATAACCTATAACCTATAACATATAACATATAACCAATTCTCGAGGTTCTCAACTATTCTATTTCTATGTTTTCCTTGCATTTAGTTTTCATCCTTCTTCAATTGACTGATTCTTTGTTTTTATGTTGCACAGTCCTCTAGTAGTGGTTTGCCCTTGAATAATTATAGAAGACGCACAGGAGAAGTTATTGGTATAGCTGTCAGATGTGCAGGTGGACTACTGATACTCACATTCATTTTCTATCTATGGTGGATGAAGGATGCACCTGGCTATATGCGAGTGCACACAGACTCACCAAGATTTATATTTTCAGCATTATTGTAATTATAATTATAATTGAATGAATGATTGTAATTGAATGAATGAATGATTATGCAGGTGGTAATTGAATGAATGAATGATTGTAATTGAATGAATGAATGATTATGCAGGTGGTAATTGAATGAATGAATGATTATAGTACGGATATTGATTGTATTTATAGGTCTATGGCCATGGATTGAATGAATGAATGATGAATAAATGATTGTAATTGAATGAATGAATGATTATGCAGGTGGTAATTGAATAAATGAATGATTGTAGCACGGATATTGACTGTAGCTATAGGTCTATGGCTACGAATTAAATTCGTAGCCTTTGTTTTTAAAATGTACAAAATAGCTACGGATATTGACCGTAGCTGATAATCTGACAGTTGTAGCCATTATTAAATTTGACATATTACTATAGACTTTTAGCCATAAATAATATTCGTAGCTGTTTATGCTTATTGCTACAAATATAATTGCTACAGATTATATCCGTAACTATTGTAACTTATGGCTACGAATTAAATCCGTAGTTATAGGTTCCATACCTATTGTTACGGCACCTACGGCTACGGTAATGCTATGGAATAAAACCGTAGCCATAGGTTTATGGCTACGGATTTTATCCGTAGCCTTTGCCCATTTTTCTGGTAGTGTCGGTGTCTGAAATGGCCAGTATTTTCACTCTCTCTCACCACTCTGACTTGTCTCACCTCATCTTTGTCATGGTTCTTGCTGCTGGAACAGACCCCAGTGATCCTGCCCCCTATGGTTGAAAGCCTTTGGGTTGGTTTTCTTATCCATTCATCGTGCCCATCATTAGAGGAGCCGCTATCTAGGCTACATTATGTGCAAGGGTCGCTAAGGCCTCTCTGAGGTTTCTGCATTCTTCCATTAATATTCTTTGTGCTCCTGCCATCTCATTCATGTGATCTTCTATAGTTGGCATATTGTCCTGGTTTATCTCAACCATATGTAATGCGGCTTCTCCATTCTTTGATGAAGCTGTAGTTGGAGTGGGGCGGGAGTATATTGACGTAACAAGACTTACGAAGAGAGGTGAGGATGGAGTTTCATTTGACTTCGCTATGCTTTCAGTGCCATTAATCGATTGGGGTGATACAGACATTAGTGAACTTGTTAATAATACCTTACCTTTTTGCTCTCTCGTCCATCTGACCCTCGCGACGACCAAAGACGGGAAGTTGCATGATGTTAACTGCGGAACTACTCGCTCAGGATATATCGCAGGAGGAGCGAGTTCAGGTTCCTCCTAGCTGCATTGCGCGTTATCGGCCCTTTAACTCTTGGCAAAGGCAGATTCATCCTAGGGCTTCTTGCATTATGTTCTCTCGTCCTTCGAGACATTACGATAGTCCAGCCTTTATCTCTTTCCAGTGGTTGAGGCGAAGTAGATACAACCCTAGCTGTCGCTTGAGTCAAGTTGTTTTTGCTCGTAGGGAGTTGAGTCGTGTACTCCAGGGGTTGGCCCAGTGCATATTCTATCATGAATTCAGTCGGAATGAAATGGGAACTCACCTTCCTTGCAGAAATTGCCATTGGTTGTGATTAGTAGTTGGATTAAGAAACCTTCAATCATAAAATATAGCTATAGTTAGTGTTTGAATAATTGAATAATCTATCTTAGAGATGAAGGGGAGGATGTTTCTGCTAAGAGTCGCCATTTTGGGGTCAGAAAGATGCCAAACTACGATGAAAGTTCTATAACTATCTTAATGTTAATGTTAAATAAGATAAAAGTCCCCAGCAGAGTTGCCTTTTTGTTTCGAACATGAAACAAATGCATTCGATTTGGGAGATTATCTTATTAAGGCATAACAAAGAGAAAATATTAAAGACAATCATCACATTTTATTAGTACTGAGTTCATTCACATCCTCAAACATCCCTTAATTCTAAGATAAATTATTTAAAACATAGAAATTGATGAAGGTCAAATATCCAACTGATATCATTTGCGCGGTCCCGTGCAAACAACCTCAAAGATACTTCTCCTTCTTCTTCTTTCATTTCCTTTCTTACTTTTCAATCTTCCTTTCTTCAATCTTTTCTCATTTTTTTATGCCTCAACAGATGGGTCCACTAAAAGGTCTTTGGTAGTTGTTCACGGTATTCGATTGCTTGTTCAGTGCCTCTTGAAAAGCAGGTATCGTTGGGAAATTTTTAGTTGTATGTATTGTAAGGCTCATATCCTAGTCAGTACCGTTCCTTACACTCCTGCAACCCTCCCCGTCGAATTCTGGCAACCTGCGACCTATAATTGGCATTTGTACGTGATCTTAAGTTGCATCCCATATATCTAAGTCAACTTGACCTGAGACTTATACCATTGTGACCACACCGTCACCGCAGTTCCAACGCCGTGACTTGTGCACCGATGCGATACCCAGGCTAAGAGTTGTGGGCCTGTGCATATTTCGAGGAAACACTGTGCATTGCCAGTCTCGAGAGAATCTATACCTAATCCATCACATCAATCAATCAATCAATCAATCAAGTACTAGTCAAGTCCACAACCCGTCACTCTCTTACACAAGCCATCCCCAAAGTCAACCCTCATGTCACTCACACCCATCACTCACACCATCTCTTTTCATCCCATCACAACCTCTCTCCCTCTCATTCTCTCTACCATCCCAAGCAACCAAGAAGTGGACATCCAAGTTCTTCCAAGAGAGTTAAGTGTGGCCACTTCCTACCCCCCTCCCCCCCCCCCTAATCTCTTATCTTAGCCCTTCAATCTCCATCATCCTCCATCAAAGTTGAAGCCAAGGAGCTTAGCATTTCAAGGAGCCTAGAAGATTAACAATCGATGGGTGTTTTGCAGGATTAGATTTCAATTTTTGTAATGGACCAAGTGGGGCCTATCAATTGATGGTATGGCTCCTATTTGGGACCCATCTTGATGTATGTATTGTAATCCTAGGAGGGATCATAGTGACGGAGCCCTCCATCACATGATTCTCTCTCTCTCTATCTCTCTCTCTCTCTCTCTCTCTCTCTCTCTCTTTCCCTATTGCGGCCCACCTTAATGAATGGATTAGATCCACATCATCCATCAGTGGCAGCCACCTCGCTATCCACCTTACTGCCCGATTGGGAGGGCCCCGTTCGAAGGGAAAACACAAATATCTGCTTGATCCATAATGTGTGGTCGTCTAACACGTGGGACCACCTGATGTTGGTGTTTTATCCATCGTCCCACATGGGGCCCACCTTGATGATGTGCTACATCCAACACGTGGGACCCACCTGCTATGGAAGCAGATTGGCTGGTGTACCTTACAATAGCAATATAGTTGTCGTATTGATGTCAGCAAGTTTTGTGGGTCTGATCATGGGGTATGTGTCATATCTACACTGTCCACCTGGCTGGACAGTGGGACCCACATGTGATGCATGTGTCTTATATCCACACCGTCCAGTGGTCTGGATGGTGAGGACCACCACGACGTATATGTTCTTCCAACCGTCCATCTGCAACGGTGCAGATCAGCACGTGGTTCCTATGATGTATGCATTTCATCTAGTCATCCATCCGTGGACCCCATGTGATGTGTGTCCCTCATCCACACTATCTAGCGGTCTGAATAGTGGAAACCACCGTGACGCATGGGTTTAATCCCCACCGTCCATCCATAGACGCCACCCGTTGTGTGTGTGCTGTTCACACACATGCAGCCCACACGTGATGTATGGGTTTGATCCCCACCGTTCGTGCAATGGACCCCATGCTGATGTATGTATTTTATATCCATGACATCCATCCGTCGGGCCCACCTGCTGTATGTACAGGGCCCACTTGGTGTATGTGAGGCCCATTGTGGCCATGTATATGAGTCCCATGTGGTGAGTCCCAATATGATGTATATGAGGCCCGTGTATAGGGCCCATTGTGAGGTATTTACGGCTCATGTAATGAGGCCCATTGTGATGAATATGTTGCCCGTGTTTGAGGCCTGATGTGATGTATATGCGGCCCATGTAATGAGGCCCATTGTGATGTATATGCGGCCCGTGTATGAGGCCCATTGTGATGTATATGCAGTCCATGTATAAGGCCCATTGTGATGTATATGCGGCTCGTGTTTGAGGCCCAATGTGATGTATATGCAGCCCATGTAATGAGGCCTATTGTGATAAATATGCGGCCCGTGTTTATTGCCCAATACGATGTATATGCAGCCCATTGTGATGTATATGCGGCCCATGTATGAGGCCCATTGTGATGTATATGTGGCCCATGTATAAGGCCCATTATGATGTATATGCAGCCCGTGTATGAGGCTCAAGTGATGTATATGTGGCCCTTGATGAGGCCCAAGTGATGTATATGTGGCCCTTGTGTGAGGCCCGATGTGATGTATATGAGGCCCTTATATGAGGCCCAATTGTGATGAGTGATTCCACCATGATGTGTGTTATGTTCACACCATTCATCCATTTCTCTAAGGTCATGGGCCCCATTGCCTTGAGAGGCCCACCCTGATTTATGGGCTATAAACCCACCATGGGGTTGCCTTATGAGGCCCATCATGATGTATGTGTTACATACATGATGTCCATCCATTTCCCTGACTTGTATAAGGGTCGTGGGCCCCATAGAGAGTTAGATTCGAATCCCAAGTGGACACACACTAGGAAACAATAGTGGTTAAATGTCCACCGTTAAAATCCTCCCTAGGGCCCGTTGTTAAGCCCATTACCTTAGTAACAATGATGGTTAAATATTTACGTTGTAATCTCCCTAAGGCCCATTGTTAGGCCCATTTTCATCTCCTCTTATTGGGCTTACCCCAAACCGTTGGGCCCCCATTGGTGATTATATTACCCACTGTCCCTTATTAGGCTATCCCAATCTATTGGGCCCCCATTGATGATACCCATCTCACCTTACTGGGCTAACTCAAACCCTTGGGCCCCCATTGATGCTAGTGATACCCATCTTTCCCTTGATTAGGCTATCTCAATCAGTTGGGCCCCCATTTGATGATGGTGCTTTCCTCCATACCTTGTAGGATTATCCAAACCTTGGAGCCCACCTTGTATTCGTATCAGGCCTTCCATAAGAGATGTGGTCCACTTGGATACATGTGACTACCCAAAGTTTAGTGTCTATACCCAAGTCTCACTTAGATGTTGAGTGGACTGCCCAACTCGTTTGGAATGACACATAGTCCTAGATGTATGGACCCTACCAAAGCCCACCTTGTGTACGTATTGGGCCCTATAGGAAAGCCCAGTTTATTACGTAATAGAGAGGGTGAGGAAGCCCACTTGTTATACTTAAACTCATCCTCTCAACTCGCCGTGTTGTATACCCACTTGACTCCCCTATGAGGCATATCTTATCCTTAGATCCAGTTGCTAGGACCGTGGTATCACGTATGTATCACCCACACTGTCCATTTACTTTTTGGGACAAGTGTAAGGCCCATCGTTGACATTAGTACAACTTCATCACCTCCTCACTATAGATGGAAGAATATGCGGTATCAGGTGTATAAAACCTATCTTGACGTATGGGCCAGGCCCACCGTTCCCATCTTAGATTATATAGAGCCATGAAAGGCTGATGTTAGACATGCCGCATGGACTCCTAAAGTTGTAAAGGGAGTATATGAAAGTGTTATGTTGATAAACCCTAAGTATTGTCAAATTTTGGTGTGCCAAACAAATTTAAGTTTGTATCTTGATTTGTATCAAGCTTATGCATTTGTTCACATTGAATCTTCGACGTTCGTTCTATATGTATTGAATCTATCTTGCTGATATTGCCGAATCTATGACGAACTTACCGAGATCTTCAAACTGGAAGAAAGTGAAGACTTTCATATATTAAGTGAAGACAGAGTTTTCAAGAAGATTGTGGTTCAAGATGTGAAACTAGAAAAGTCCAATAACTTAAGACCTAGTTGAAGATTATGTTTGGTATATCGAGTTCAAACTTTAAAGATCGCAAGAATTAAAGCTACTGAAGTGATCGATATATTAAGTGTTCATTTGTTCTATCTCACAAGTAAGGTATGATTGACCTAGATTGACCTTAGATCTTGAGTAGATCATCTCATACTTTCGGTCGGTCATTCTGGTCATTTTATAAGTATAAAATTCTGTATTTTCAACTTGCCCTAGCATTGGCTCGACCTGTCCTAGTATTTCTTTGACCATTCTAGGATTTGTTATGAATTTTCAGAATTTTTCTATTGGTCTATGACCAGTCCTGGAAACTGCTCGACCAGTTGTGTGAATAGTGCTCAACCAATAATGTAGTGCTTGACTTATTTTCTAGCGAGTAATCTGGACTCACACGACCAGTCATGTCGTGTGCACGACCAGTTGAGTAGGCCACTCGACTAGTGGTGGGACCCACAAGGCCAGTCGTACAACTAGAAAATCTTATCGCGCCAAAATTTTGTTTTGATAAGGCTAGTCATAGCTATCCAAAGGCCAGTTGTGTGAACCAATTTTTAACCTATAAATAATGCTTGAATTTCAGAGTTTTCTATTTAATTCTTATCATTCCTAAGCAATCACTCTAAGTTTATTTTGAGTACATTCTAAGCTATTTTGTGCATAATTTAGATTCTTTAAAGTAGCTCTTGTAATTTAATTTTGAATCTCTATTCCATTCTTATATTGAAAAGGGATATTCAATATATCCTTCCTTGAGATCAAAATCAATACAAAGCCCTCATTGATTTAATTAAAAATTATCTAGACTTAGAACCTTATACACTTGTGAGACTGAATGTTGAACATCTACGTCGTCATCAAGTTGGTTCTACCGAGTTGCTTCAGAATCGTCATACAGATAAGTTTTTACTTTTTTTTTTTGTAATTCAATTCATTTAAGGTTTGTAAGATTGTTCCAGAAAATCTCTATTTTGGTTTGTCTGAGGTGATCCAGAAAACTCAGAGCAAGGGGTTTTTGAATTGTGTAAGCTCACTTGAAAGACACAATTGTGAAGGTTTTAGTGAATCTTGAAGAACCTATTTTAATTGGTGAACGCTAATATCCCGAGGGAGTGTATATTAGGAGTAGAGTAATTGTGTGGCTGTTGTTTAACAGTTGGTGTACACACAATCGAACCACTATAATTCTTTGTGTTTGGTGGATGTGTGGTTTATTTTTTTATCTTTTATGCTTTAAGATTGTAGGATGTATTTGTGGATGTGAATGTTATAATCTTTAAATTTCAACATTGTGTGGTGAATGATGTAATAAATTAGATTTTATTTCTTCCATATCCTCTTCAGTATGAGTTTTTGATACTCACCCACGTTCTAGTAAGGTTGTCCTGCCATAAATCGTTGGTTTTTGGTGCCAGGTTGTCCTTTGAACCAAGTTTATATCAACCTCTCAATACTTGATTTTGAGGTTGTTATTTCCTTTGGTTATTTACATTTCATTTGGCTATCTATTGTTTATATTCCACTTATTAATTTTTATTTGGTATAGTCCTATTCACCCCCCTCTGGGACATTTAGCTCGGCCTTTTTAAGTGGTATCAAAGCCTAATAGCTTGTTTATCTGGATTTAATTCTTGACGTAACCGATCTAAGCTTTTAAGATGTCAAATTTTGATAGCCTTTTTATCACTAGACCTCCACCTTTTGATGGCTCTAATTATGCTTATTGGAAAGCCAGAATGAGAATATTCTTGAGGTCTATTGATGAGAATTTGTGGCAAACCACAGTAACTAAATGGACTCCACCTACTATTGAAGTTTTAGGCCTTGATAGAACTAAAACTCTAAAAGTTGCTCCTTTAGCACTTGGACCACTCTTCAGATAACTGAAAGTAGTGCCAATGCCAAGGCTTTAAATGCAATTACTTGCGCACTATCACCAGATGAATTCAAGAGAATTATATCTTGTGATACTGTGAAATAAGCTTGGGATATGTTAGAAATGACACACGAGGGAACGACTACTGTCAAGAAATCTAAACTACAAATCCTCACCACTAGGTTTAAGGAAATACGTATGGAAGAAAGTGAATCATTCATGGACTTCTATACTAAGTTGAATGACATAGTCAACTCTATGTGGGGTCTTGGAGATAGCATCCTAGAAAGCAAAGTCTGTGCAAAGATACTACGGTCACTACATGAAAGGTTCAATTCAAAATTCACGGCCATTTAGGAACCTTGTGATATAGACCATATGCAGGTTGAAGAACTAGTTGGTTCTTTACAAACCTATGAGTTAAACTTTAAAGCTTCAAAAGGTAAATCTATTGCCCTTAAATCTTCTAAAAGTATTTCTCATGGAAATAACAATTCTGATTTAAGAACTTCTGAAGATGATATGGTCCTTCTAGCTAAAATGTTTTACAAGATTTTTAAAAGTAAAAAGAGGGTTGATGTTCAAAAACCTGTTGAAAAGAAAAGATCAATATCTAAAAATTGGAAATCTTTAAAAGACAGCCAATGCTACAATTGCCATGAATATGGACATTTAGTAAACAAATGTCCTAAAAAGGACAAACCTAAAAAGAAAGGTATGTTGGCTACATGGGATGAATCTTCCTGCTCTGAAGCCTCTTATGAGTCAGAAGATTCTGAACTGAGTCGGGTAATGATGTTAAAGCCCTAATGACTCTAGCTAAGTTTACTTTGTCAAATAATGATACAACCAGTGAAGAAAATCTGGGAAGTGATCATGAGAATGAAGAAGATCTTTAGGATGGTTATGATGCCCTATACATGGAAAGCTGTAAAATAGCTATTAAATTAAAACTTCAGAAAGAAAAGTTTTAAAATTGGAAGAGAATTTTGATTATTTGGTTTTAGAAAAATCACACCTTTCAGATTGCTTTGAAAAAACTAAGTGTGACTTGGATTTCAAAACGTCCTAAGTAGAAAACTTAAAATCTGAAAATGGAAACCTAAAACTAGAAGTTTCTTCCCTTTTAAGCTTGAAGGACACATGGAGGTATGCCTAAGGTGACCTTAAATTAGAAAAACTTCTATTTAGATCCAGAAAATGTGGTGATCGATCTGGATTGGGCTATGATAAAAATACTCCTCCCAAATATAAGAATACTCCTCCTAAATTTGTTAAAGGAGAGTCTTTTAACTCAAAGGGGAAAAGTCTGAATCAAATATTTCTAAAATGACTAAAACTTTTCAATCCTTAAATCCTAAAAAGAACCAAATCAACTATAAAAATCAGAACCGTAATCCTTTAATTGAGAAAATTGTAGACTTGCTTAACGAGCTCTTAAAATCTAACTTAGTGGGTAGGACGTATAACAATTATAATCAGAAGAAGACCAATTATGTTCCTAAACCAAAACTGTAATGAAATGGGTCCCTAAGGTTGCTTGTTTGGTTACCCACACCGCATTTTAAGCCACGAGCCATTCAAAGTGGTACCTGGATAGTGGTTGCTCCAGACATATGACAAGTGACAAAAGTTTGTTCACCAGTCTTAAAGACATGACTGATGGTTCAGTCACATTCAGGGATGGTAGCAACTACAAAATTGTTGGCTAAGGTACGGTTCAACTCCCTAACCTCCCT
Organism: Magnolia changhungtana; assembly: GCA_030180095.1. NCBI lineage: Eukaryota > Viridiplantae > Streptophyta > Magnoliopsida > Magnoliales > Magnoliaceae > Magnolia > Magnolia changhungtana. The sequence continues at coordinate 11,768,321 of JASAUF010000656.1, read as the reverse complement.
CTATTTGATAATGTTTTATATGTAGAAGGTTTAAAACATAATTTATTAAGCATTTCTCAAATTTGCAATAATAATCACAGTGTAAAGTTTTCAAACCAAAAGTGTGAAATCTTAAATAAGAATGGTTCTGTAATATTAACTGGTCACAAAACTTCTAAGAACTACTATATAGTTAGTGACTCAAGATCATCTAAGCTATCGTGTTACATGGTCCATACCGATGAGACCGAACTATGGCATAAGCGACTAGGACATGAATACTACCACAACTTGTATAGATTGAGCAAAAGTGATTTGGTAAGAGGTCTACCCAAAATAAAGAAAGTGGATAAGATATGTGGTAAGTGCGAAATTGGTAAATAAATCAGGAGTGTTCACAAAAAGATAAACTCCATGCCACATCTAAACCACTCGAACTTCTCCACATGGATCTTATTGGACCAACTAGAATAGAGAGTCGAGGTGGCAAGAAGTATATTCTGGCCATTGTAGATGACTTTACCAGGTATACTTGAGTAGTCTTCTTCAGAGAGAAATCCGAAACTCTCGATGAAGTAAAAAGGGTACTTAAACGTATCCAAAATGAAAAAGAATTACAAGTCACTAAGATCCGTAGTGATCATGGGTTTGAGTTTGAAAATAGTAGTTTTGAGAAATTTTGTACCAAGGAATATCACATGAATATTCTGCTCCCAAAACACTTTAACAAAATGGGGTGGTGGAAAGGAAAAATAGGGTGCTTCAAGAAATGGCAAATGTAATGTTAAATAGTATGAAGCTTTCTAAAAATCTATAGGCTGAAGCCGTAAATACTACTTGTTATATAATTAACTGTGTTTATATTAAAAATCTAATCATAAAACAACTTATGAGATGTGGTTTGATAAGAAGCCTTCTGCCAAATACTTTCAAGTTTTCGGCAGTCAATGTTATATCTTGCATTACTGAGAACATCTGGGTAAATTCGACACCAAAATTGATGAAGGGATATTTTTAGGGTATGCTCTGAATAGTCGAGATATTGGGTACTTAACAAGAGGACTAGTGTAATACAAGAATTTATTAATGTGGTCATTGATGATCATTTGAAAACACCTTTCTCAAGTTTAGAAGATGATGAGGCTCTTCTAATTGATAAACCAAAATCTTCATCTAATCAAAATAACACTGAACTACGAACAAATAAAAATCATCCTACTGATCAAATCCTTGAAAATCCCCTCATTGGTGTACGCACTCGTAAAAAATTAGAATATATGTGTAACTACATGTGCTTTACATCTCAGATGAAACCAGCTAATGTAAAAGAAACCCTTACTGATGAAAACTGGATTGTAGCTATGCAAGAAGAGCTCAATCAGTTTGTAAGAAATGTTGTTTGGTATTTAGTTCCAAGACCAACTGATAAACATATTATCGGAATAAAATAGATTTTTAAGAATAAGTCTGATCAATTTGGTAACATAATTAGAAATAAGGTTAGGCTGGTTGTACATGGATACACCCAAATTGAAAGTATTGATTATGATGAAACCTTTGGCCCAGTAGCTCGTCTTGAATCAATCAGACTGTTTATATCCATTGCTTGTTTTAAAAAATTCAAAATATATCAAATGGATGTTAAGAGTGCATTTTCAAATGGAGATTTACATGAAGAAGTATACGTTGAACAACCAAAGGGTTTTGAAGACCCTGAGCATACTAATCATGTTTATTACCTAAAAAAGGCACTCTATGGATTGAAACAGGCTCCCAGGGCATGGTACGAGAAATTAACTAAATGCTTGTTAAGTCATGAGTTTGTTGTGGGGAGTGTAGATAAAACATTATTTGTTAAGAAACATAAAGATCATATTTTAATTATGCAAATCTATATTGATGACATTATTTATGGATCTACATGTGCTAACATGTCTGTTGAGTTTGAAGATCTTATGAAGTGCAAATTTGAAATGAGCATGGTTGGAGAACTAAATTATTTCCTAGGGTTGTAAGTCAAACAGCTTCCTGATGGATTCTTCATCTCTCAAACCAATTATGATCTGAACTTAGTTAAAATTTTGGATTTGAAAGTGGAAAGAATTTTGATACTCCAATGAGTACCACTCTGAAACTCTCTAAGGATTCAACAGGTAAGAGTGTGGATCCTAAGGTGTATCACAATATGATAGGAAGTTTACTTTATTTAACTGCGAGTCAACCTGATATTGCTTTTAATGTTAGAATTTATGTCAGATATCAATCGGACCCTAAAGAGCCCTACTTGATTGTTATTAAGTGAATTTTGCGATATGTCGCTAGTTCAGCTAATCTTGGTCTCTGGTATCCACATGATACTAGTGTGCAATTAGCTAGTTACATGGATGTTGATTGGGCTAGTAACATTGATGATCGTAAATCAACCAGTGGTGGTTGTATTAATGTCAGGAACTGTCTAGTTTCCTAGCTAAGTAGGAAACAAAGTTCCATATCATTCTCCACTGCTGAGGTTGAGTATATTTCTATAGGTAATGCATGCACTCAGCTTGTATGGATGAAGAGAATGTTAAGTGATTACGGAATTGCGCAAGAATCTAAGATGTTATATTGTGATAACACAAGTGCAATTAATATATCCAAAAATCCTATTCAGCATTCACAAACCAAGCACATTGACATTAGGTATCATTATATTCGTGAATTGGTGAAAGAAAAGATAATTTCATTATAATATATTCAGACTAAGAATCAACTAGCTAATATATTCACAAAACCGCTCGATAAAAATCAATTTACAAAATTGAAATTTGATCTTGGTATGTGCAATATGAATTGATGATTTATGCTCATTTGTATCATAATGTTTGTATATATTATTTTACATTTTTATTTTATTTAAATATATACAAAATTGCACATTTTCTATGTTAGGCAACTAGTCGAGTACATACTCAACCAGTCATCGCACGACCAGTCGAGTATATACACGACTAGTCGTATAACTCGTGAATTGGCTTTTTATTTGGGGAAAAGTGATTTTTCTTCATTTCTTTCTTCTTCTCCAGCAAGCCTAACCACGACCGGTTGAACCCATTTCTGATTACTCTCTGGTTAGTGATTCATTTTTTATTTCCTTCTGGATTTAAGTTGATTGATCATCTTTAATCTTAATTTTGTTTCTTGTTTCAAGATTTATGGTGGTTTGAAAGTGTTTCTTCCTTAAAATCTGATTTTCCTAGAATCCTTTCATTCCTTTTTGTAAACCTTTGTTTCCTTATTTTCTTGTTGTAATGGAAGGAAGAAATAGGAAGAGAACCACTCATGACCCATTACCATGTGTCACCTTCAGCCTCCCGAAGAGGATTCCGAGAGTATGCGGGATTTCCATCTTAGAAATGTTATTATTGAGTGTGTTGTCATTGTTGATCATATTGAGCGCTTCAACATTGTCCCTCTCCTTCAAGTTGTAGGATGGAAAAACATACCATCTTGGGGCAGTCCTGCATACCGATCCATTGTGCAAGGCATGTACGCTTGTATTACTGAGTTCTCTCAAGATGATTTAACATTTACCGTGTCAACTAGAGAAGGCCCAATTAAGGTAGACCGTCATTTGATTTCAACAATCATGAATATACCTATTGTTGATGACGGTGTATCTATATCCACTTTGCAATCTAGACCTTCTAAAAATGCTAAACAATTGATTACGAGAGTTCTTTGTAACATGAATGCAGAATGGAACAGTGGTACTGCACTCAGTTCTACATATATGTTACCCAGATATAGGGTCTTGCATCAGATTTTTATTTCGAATGTCTATGCTCACTTAGGTAACAAGACTGAGCTAACCTCTTTTATGGCCCGCATTATGCATTCTGTTGTCATTAGCATCCATATCTGTCTTCCTTCCCTTATCTGTCATCATATTATTCAGTTTTGTCTTCACCCTGGTCATAGCGATATTCCTTTCACTTATCTTATGATTGTCTTAGCTAATCATGCTTTGATAGCTATGCCTGTTGGGGAAGGTTCTAATATCAACAAGATGAACCTGGACTTAGCACCTGGTCAAGTTGATGGGAATGCTGGAGGAGATGAATAAGCTGAAGAAGTTGATGCTTTACCTTAAGAAGACGTTAATATGGATGATTTATTTGATAAACTTAAATCAGATTCTGAGGTTGACCCTGATTATCAGCCTTCTGATTTCACTGAGAGGTTGCATACTTTGAGGAACAGGTGGCTCAGATTCGTGTAACCCAAGATTCTCAATTTGCTTATATGCACAAGTATATGAGGCGCATTAATAAGGATTTACATCAAATTGATCCATCTATTCCTATTCCCTCTTCAGGATCTGATTAGTTTTGTTTTGATTTGATGGTATCTGTAATAACTTTATTCTCACTCTTTTCCCTGTGACTGCTTGGATAATGTTGTTTAAACTCTTATCTATTCAGTTCAGATACTTTGTTTTATTTGATTTGGATGAGTAGTTATTAAATTCTACTTGCACTCTTATTATCTTCATTTATTCTTATTCGCTTCCTTTGTCATGCTGTGACAAAAAGGGGGAGAATATTATTGAATGATATGAGGATATGATATGATGATGGCTAATATTTTTGCAAAGAGTAGTGGATTAAGTGGGAGAGTTGATTATTGTGCATGATATCATCATGTGTTTGTGCAATGTGTTGTTTGAATATCTATTGCATATTGTAATTTTGGTTTTGTTACAAATTTGACAAAGGGGGAGAATGAAAGTTCTATGTTGATAACCCCTGAGTATTGTCAAATTTTGGTGTGCTAAACCAATTTAAGTTTGTATATTGATTTGTATCAAGCTTATGCATTTGTTCACATTGAATCTTCGATGTTCGCTCTGTTCGTACTGAATCTATCTTGCTGATATTTACGATATGTACGACGAACTTATCGAGATCTTCAAACTGGAAGAAAGTGAAGACTTTCATATATTGAGTGAAGACAAAGTTTTCAAGAACATTGCCGTTCAAGATCTGGAAGCAGAAAAGTCCAAGAACTCAAGACGTAGTTGAAGATTATGTTTGGTATGTCAAGTTCAAACTTTCAAGATCTCAAGAATTAAAGCTACTGAAGTGATCGATAGATTAACTGTTCATTTGTTCTATCTCACAAGTAAGGTATGATTGACCTAGATTGACCTTAAATCATGAGTAGAACATCTCACACTTTCTGTTGGTCATTTTAGTCATTTTATAAGTGTAAAATTCTATTCTTTCGACTAGCCCTAGCACTGGCTTGACCAGTCCTAATATTTCTTCAACCAGTCCAGGATTTGTTATGAATTTTTGGAATTTTTCTATTAGTTTACGACCAGTCCTGGAAACTGCTCAACCAATTGTGTGACCAGTCGTGCAGTGCTCGACTCATTTTTCAGCGAATAATCTGGACTCACACGACCAGTCATGTGGTGTCCACGACCAGTCAAGCAGGCCACTCGACCAGTCATGGGACGCACAAGGCCAATTGTGCAACTGAAAAATCTTATTGTGCCAGAATTTTTGAAAATCTGTTTAGATAAGGCCAGTTGTAGCTATCTAAAGGCCAGTTGTACGAACCGATTTTTTACCTATAAATATTGCTCGAATGTCAGAGTTTTCTATTCAATTCTAATCATTCTTAAGCAATCACTCTTAGTTTATTTTGAATACATTCTAAGCTACTTTGTGCATATTTTAGATTCTTTAAAGTAGCTCTTGTAATTTGATTTTGAATCTCTATTTCATTATTATATTGAAAAGGGATATTCGATTTACTCTTCCTTGAGATCAAAATCAATACAAAGCCCTTGCTGATTTAATTAAAAATCATCTAGACTTAGAACCTTATATACTTGTGAGACTAAACGTTAAATATCTACGTCATCATCAAGTTAGTTCTACCAAGCTGCTTCAAAATCGTCATACAGATAAGTTTTTGCTTTTTCTGTAATTCAATTCATTTTTAATTTGTGAGATTGTTCTATAAAATCTCTATTTTGGTTTGTCTTAGGTGATCTAGAAAACTCAGAGCGAGGGGTTTTTGAATTGTGTAAGCCCACTTGAAAGACACAATTGTGAAGGTTTTAGGTGAACCTTGAAAAACCTATTTTGATTAGTGAACGCAAATATCCTGAGGGAGTGGATATTATGAGTGGAGTAGTTGTGTAGCTGTTGTTTAACAATTGGTGTACACACAATCGAACCACTATAATTCTTTGTGTTTGGAGGATGTGTGGTTTATTTCTTTATCTTTTATGATTTAAGATTGTGGGATGTATTTGAGGATGTGAATGTTGTAATCTTTAAATTTCAGCATTGTGTGGTGAATGTTGTAATAAATTATAATCTATTTCTTTCATAACCTCTTTAGCTTGAGTTTTTGATACTCACCCACATTCTAGTAAGGTTGTCCTTAAGCCGTTGGTTTTTGGTGTTAGGTTGTCCTTAGAACCAAGTTTGTATCAACCTCTCGATACTTGATTTTTGAGGTTGTTATTTCCTTTGGTTATTTGTATTTCATTTGGCTATCTATTATTTATAATTCCTCTTATTAATTTTTATTTGGCATAGTCCTATTCACCCTCCCCCCCCCTTCCTCTAGGACATTTAGCTCAGCCTTTTCAGTATGTCGCTTGGTTTATACTTTTTATATGTGACATGCCGGAAAAGGTCGACTGTAGATTATTGTTGTATGCCTTATAATCATGCTTTTGTACCTTATTACATCATGATACATGCCCATACGCATCATATGTATGCTTGTGAGGAGTGATTCACCATAACATATGTCATTAGGCTGGTTGACTATGGGACTCCTAGTGAGATGGAGTTGCCCTACATGATCGCATGTTATGCATAGGTTTAATGCATGATTGGATGGTATGACTCGTGCATCTCATTTTATATGGTATAATCACTATTCGCCCTAGCGACATTAGGGTCATGGCCTCCATAGGTATATTGTGGATGGCCAGTTGGGACACTAAAAATGTTTGGTTATATCATATGGACATCTAATATGTCTGTGGGTGAAAGTCCCTAAACCTGTTGATACCAGGGATGCTCTAATGTCGAGACCGAGTGGATACATGAGAGCATGAGCACCGAATACCAGGAGGACGCGTGTCCCACTATATCGTGGTCGGTTGGAAGGGGGTGTGGCCTTACCCACCCGAGTGAGGGGGCAATTAACTAGGCTGAGTCTGCCCCAGCTTGAGGAATGGGTCCGCTATTGACAAGCCGAGCCCAGCCGATATTGGCTGGCGGATAGTGAGGTCTCTTTCACTCTCCTAGTTGTGCACTTAGATGGGGCGGCTAGCTGGTGTAACGTGTACTAGACCCCGGTATTGTCCTGATATGCGATTGTCCAGAGATGTACGATACTGATATTGTGACGCCCCGTCTCTATTGCACATGTGGGTGGACACTGATGTGAGCGGCACCTAAGGGCCTGGGCGAGCTACCAATGGTTGACAGACTACTGTTCAAGGCCAGTAACCAAGTCCGTACTGTTCCTTAAACTTCCGTGATCATTCCCATTGAATTTCAACAACCCACGATCTATAATTAGCATTTGCGCGCGACCTTAAGTTGCATCCTATAGATCTAAGTCGACTCAACCTGAGACTTGTACTATTGCGACCGTGCCATCGGCACGATTCCAACGCTACAACTTGCGTAGTGATGTGATACCCAGGCTAGAAGTTGTGGGCCAGCGTTTATTTCGTAGAAACGCTGTGCATTACAAATCCCGAGAGAATCTCTACCCAAATATCAGATCAATCAATCAAGTATTAATCAAGTACACAACCAATCACACCCATCCCTCTCTTACACAAGCGACCCCTAAAGTCAACTCTTTCTTATAACAACACATCCCTTTCTTACACTTACCCATCCCTTTCTTACACACACTCATTCCTCTCATCCCATCCCTCTTACACATCTCCTCTCCCTCTCATTTTCTCTACCTTTTCCAAGCACCAAAGAGAGTGGACGTCCAAGCTACCCAAGGAGACCCAAAGTGTGGCCCACTCCTACCCCCCTCAACTCTCATCCTAGCCCTTCAATCTTCATCATCCTCCATCTACGTAGAAGCCAAGGAGCTTAGCATTCCAAGGAGCCAAGAAGATTTGCAATCGGTGGGTGTTTTTGTAGGACTAGATTGTATGTTGATGATGGGCCAAGTGGGGCCTACCGATTGATGGTATGGATCTGGACCTTAGGTGTGTTCGATGGCCTACCATGATTCATATGATCATCCCATGATGGGGCCATTCTCCATGGACCCCATCATTACGTTTATTTTCCCATTTATGGAAAGGTCATCTGGACCTTTCATCTTTTGGTGGAAAGGGATCTCCACCGTTGATTTTTTTATGATTTAGGGCCCACATGATTTGGGACCCATTTTGATGTATGTATTGTATGTACATGGCCCACCTAAGGAGGGCTCATAGTGGCGGAGCCCCTCCCCTCCACCGTGCGGTTCTCTCTCTCTCTCTCTCCCATGTGTTGTGGACCCCACTATGATGTATGATCCACGCCGTCCGTCTGATGGGCCAGACCATGGTATATATATATTTCATTCATGTTGCACAGTAGCACATGTGGCCCACCTTGATGATTGTTGCATCCAGCACGTGGACCCCACCTTGATGATGTTTTGTGTCCAGGCAGTCCAGCAAGCCTAGACGTTGGAACAATAGTAGAAAATAATAATAATAATATAATAATAATAATAATAATAATAATAAATACCATATATATTATTATATGTGGTGGGCCCCATATGGGACCCACCCGCCTACAAGCAAATTGGTTGGTGCGGCTATATAGTTGTTGTATTGACGTCAGTAAGTTATGTGGGTCTGATCATGAGGTATGTAAATCCACACCATCCAATTTGTTAGATGATGGGACACACCATTAATGTATATGTTTTATATCTAAATCATCCCTCTTTTTGGGCGTGGAACCCACCCACATGTGCTGCACGTGTGGGGTGGAGCCCACCTTGATGTATGTGTTTTGGACATGTCGTCCAGTCCACTGGACATGCGGCCGACTTGATGTATGTGTTGTGCATCTATGATGTTCATCTAGTGGGCCTATTTGGAAGGTGCAGGCCACTTGTTGTTTGTGCAAGGCCCACCTGTTGTGAGGCCCAATGTGATATATTTGAGGCCCAGATGATGAGGCCCATTATGATGTATTTGAGGCCCAGATGGTGAGGCCCATTGTGATGTATTTAAGGCCCATGGGTGAGGCCCAATGTGGTGTGTATGAGGCTCATAAGTGAGACCCAATGTGATGTATGTGAGGCCCTTGTTTGTGCGGCCTAATATGATATTTATGTGGCCCATATGTGCGACCCATCGTAATGCAAGAAAGGCCCATATGATGAGGCCCCAAGTCATGTATATAAGGCCTTTGAATGAAGCCATATGTATTTGTAGCACATCTGGTGAGGCCCATTGTGAAGTATATCAGGCCCTTGTTTGAGGCCCATTATGTTGTATATGAGGCCATGGGCCCCACTATATGCTTAGCTCTATGTGGGTCACTCCTTGACAGCAATGTTGGTCTACATTGATGGGCAATAATGGTTATATATCTACATCGTGAGCTTTCCTTTGGGCTTTGTTGGGCCCATTCTCATCATTCTCTAAGTGGGTTAACCCAAATCATTGGGCCCCATTGATGCTTATATGACCCATCTATTCATATTGGGATAACCCAAAATTTTGGGCCCCCATTGGTTGTTAGTAGGATGATTTTAATCTTGAAGTCCATCTAGGACTTATTTGGGCCCCCTAGGGAATATAACAGGCTATATGATAATATTGACAAGGAAGCCCGTTCCGGATCCTTAAGAATATAGGTAGGCAACCTAGGCACAACCTTGATATAAGGAGAGTACATCATCATCGTATGTGTATTCTTAGTATAGCTCCATGATTCATACCCATACGCATCGTATGTATGCTTGATATGAGGAGTGATTGATCATAACATATGCCATTGGACAGATTATTTATGAGACTCCCTAATAGGTAGAGTTGCCCCACATGAGCGCATGGTATGCACATGATTGTTGCATGACTGGATAGTGTGATTCATGCATCTCACATTTGTGTGATATGATTTCTATACACCCTAACGACATCAGGGCCATAGCCTCCACAGGCATATCGTGGATGGCAGGATTGGACAACAGAAATATTGTTACTAGCATCGAGGCCCCATGGATGTCCCTAGGTGAAAATTCCTATACCCGATGGTACCAGAGGATGACTCCAACGTCAAGACTGAGTGGATACATGAGCACATGAGGGCCATATACGAATAGTCTGCATCTCCCACTGTGTCGTGATCGGTTGGAAGTGTGGTGTCACACCCTAAACCTGGAGATCAGACTCACAGGAATCCCTATCGCCGAATCCGGTGCCGATAGCCTCCGTAGTACCCCATTCTCGGCTTCAGTGCTCATACGCCAGATTTCGATCCTGGGATCCTACAAGGAGGATTTTTTCACGTACGTTTATCTCGTAAGAAGCATAACCACAAGTTTACCCAAATCACAAAGGCAACATCATCATCACATATCCACTAATATAATCATTTGAATACAATGTTGAAAGGGAGATACATATATCGAAGATCAAAGCTCCAAAGGTCCGCTGCATGCTCCAAGATCAACGCTGCTGCAACCTAATACCACCTGCACGTATCTATTGTGCATAAGCTTATAAAAAGCTTAGTGGGTGGTGAAAGTGTGTGCATAAGGTAAGTGCTAAGTAAGCAATATCAGAGTAATCAGAGTAAGTGGAAATACTAACAAGCCCATAAATAATGCAATATCAGAAATACTGGTAAGTTCGTAAATCATAAGATATCAAAGTAACGTAAAAATATGTTGATAAGCCCATAAATACCATCAGCCTTATACAGGCTATGCGAAAGAAAAATATAATAAACTAATATCGTATACTGAGGAAGCAATGTAGATCAGCTATGCAATGTAGAGACAATAAGCCAAGTACTATGTGCTGAGGATGGAATGCAATATGCGATACGAATGAAATGACTAAGTTGGAGTGTAAAGTCAGGATGATAGTACGTAGTATCGCAAGCTATGGGGTCCACCACAAAGGACTTCTATCCAAACTAATCCCATACCTAAATTTGGATAGTCAGACTCAATGTCGTAAACTCCTGATCTCAGGTTGGTCGCGCGCCCCAACCGAAATCCTGGCCATTACGAAGGTACGTGTAATAAATAGTTGTGCACCACTAGCCCAAGTGGATAGTGAATGAATGAATGAGTATACAACTCCTACTCGATAAGTCAACCTATCAGTACGGTTCCTCTCTGGGAAATCACCGAGGTTTGTTACATTTCAAACCAAATTGTCGCCCCATCGCGTACAACAAGGTGAGTGGAAGAGACCTCACTATCCACCTACCAATATAGGGACTGGCTCATCGATAATGGACCCATTCCTCAAGCTAGTTAGACTTAGCCTAGCATTGCCCCCTCCTCTCGGGCAGGTAAGGCCGCACACCCTTCCAACCGACCACGACACAGTGGGAGATACGTCCTAACAGTATACGGCCCTCATGCGCTCATGCGACCATTCAGTCTAGATGTTGGAGCAACCTCTAGAACCAAGAGGGTTTAGGAATTTTCACCTAGGGATATCTATAGCACCCCATATAGAACAGATTTCCAGTGTCCCATTTGGCCATCCACGATATGCCTGTGGAGGCTACGACCCTGATGTCGCTAGGGCGTACAGTAATCACAGTACATAATGCAAGATGTATTAGTCATACAATCCAGTCATGCATTAATCCTGCCCATACCGTGCATTCATGTGAGACAATCTCCGCCTATCAGGGAGTCTCATAACAACTGACACTATGGCATATGCAATAGTTAATCATATTTCATAAAAAAACATGCAGATGATGCGTATGGGCATATATCATGATGTTACGTTGTCACATATGCTTAATCGGTATCCATAACCGGCATCGACAACTGACCTCGACAATGTGGAAATTTAACCAACATTGCCCCCAAGGAATGGCCCATATAAAGCCTAACATACAGTGGACCCATGGCCTCACACAAGGGCAAAATATACAACACCATGGGCCTCACACAAGAGCTTAATACACATCACGATGGGCCTTTCACATGGGCCTAACATACATCACAATCGGCTCCATCGTCTGACCCTCAAATGCATCACAATGGGCCTCATCACATAGGCCTCATATACATCACAATGGGCCTTAAACATGGGTTAAATACACATTACAACGGGCCTCAAATATGGGCCACATATACATCACATTGGGCCTAATGCACATCACGATGGGCCTCAACTATAGGCCGCATATGCATCTCTTTGGGCCTCGACAATCGAAATCGAAATCGACAATCGGAATCAGTATCGACAATTGGAATCAGCCTCGACAATTAAAATCAAAATCGGCCTCAACAATCAAAATCAGCCTCGATAATAGGCTTTGACAATTGGAATCAGAATCAGCCTCGAAAATCAGAATCACCCTCGATAATCGGCCTCAACAATCGGAATCAGTATCACCAATCGAAATTGGCCTCGAAAATTAGAATCGAAATCAGCCTCAACAATCGGCCTCGACAATCGGAGTCGAAATCGACAATCATAATCGGCCTCGACAATCGACCTCGATAATCAGAATCGGAATCGACCTCAACAATCGTCCTCGATAATCAGAATCAAAATTAGCCTCAATAATCGTCCTTGACAATCAAAATCAGCCACGATAATCGGAATCAGCCTCGACAATCGGAATCGGTATCGACAATTAGAATCGGCCTCAACAATTCGAATCGGTATTGATAAACGGAATCGGCCTCGATAATTGGAATTGGCCTCGACAATCAGAATCGGCCTCGATAATCGGAATCGGCCTCCACAATTGGAACCAGAATCGACTTCAACAATCGACCTCCACACTCGGAATCAGAATCGGCCTCAACAATCGACCTCGATAATCGGAATCGGCCTCAATAATCGAAATTGGTATCGACAATTAGAATCGACATTGAAATCTGACTCAATAATCAGAATTGGAATCGGCCTCAACAATCGAAATCGGAATCGGCCTCGACAATCAGAATTTACCTCGATTATCGAACTCGACAATCGGAGTCGGAATCAGCCTCGACAATCGGAGTCGGAATCGATAATCAGCCTGGACAATCGGAATCGGCCTCGATAATCAACCTTGACAATCGGAATCGGTATTGACAATTTAAATCATCCTCGATAATCAAAATCGGAATCGGCCACAATAATTGGCCTATATACATGGTAGGATCCATATATGAACAACCGATCAAACCATAATATAAAAATTGGCCCTCGGCCGTGATTATATCAAATCCAATAGCACAGAGCCATCCGTCTATGGTGAATAGGGCCCACTGATTAGGGTTAGCCCACAAGAGAATGACGAGAATGGGACTATCAAGGCCTAAGGAAAGGTCATAATGTGGATATTCAACCATCATTGCCCATCAATGTGGTCATTTAACCAACATTACTCCCAAGGAGTGGCTCATATAAGGGATTCATAGACAATGCAATGGCCCCACATACATCACATTGAGCCCCATTATGGGCCTCTCGTATATAGTGTTGGGCTTTATACAAGGGCCTTAAACCAATCACAATGGGCCACGCCCATAGGCCTTGAATACATCACAATGGGCCTCGCCCATGAGCCTCATCACCGGACCTCATATGTCAAGTGGGCCACATCACATGGCCGCATTATTTAGGCCTCACCAATGTGCTTCATGTATATCAAATAGGCCGCACCCATGGGCCTCATGTATGTCAAATTAGGCCCACCCTTATGTATTATTGAGATCCGACCTATTCGTAAGTTAACATAGAGATAAATGAAGTGAAAATAAATATCAGCTTAATTGGAAACTACTGTGGCCCTTAGAAGTTTGAACGGTGGATGTCGGTGTCCACTATTTAAACGGTGGGGTCCACTTGAACTTGAGATCTGACTCATCCTCTCATTCATGGCATAAAATGATATCTCAAAGTGTATGTACGGTATGGATACAACGCATGCATCATGGTGGGCCCCACCATCCAAACAGTGGACGGTGTAAAAATACATACATCAATGTGGGGCTAATGGGCTTACTGCCGTTAAAAGGGGCAGTTATATAGCTGTTGTACATACAGTTGCTGCACTAGAAAAGCAGAGGTGGGTCCCACGTAAGGCCCACCATCATGTATATATTATAATGTAATATATATATATATATATATATATATCAACGTCCAGGCCCTGGACGGCCTGGACAGTGATATACATCAAGGTATATCCCACACGTGGGGTGGGTCCCACCATCACATGCAATGTGGTGTGGCCCATCCAATGGATGGACGACGTGAATGGATCTCACGGACCCTACTGTCAGCAAATGTTGCTGCATGTTGCAGCTTAAAAAAAGAAGAGGTGGGTCCCATGTAATGGGCTACCCCCCATATAAAATATATAATGTAAATTATTAGTATATTATTATGTTTTTCTCTCTTTCTCTGATGCAGCTAGCAAGTACACTCCACTGTCAGTTAACACTTCACTGTTAGACACCTCCATTGCCTACTACATCCAGTGTCCAGGGACGCTGGACAGATGATGTGGATAAATACCTCATCAAGGTGGGTCTCACATTAATGTGGCCCACCTAATTGGTCTGGTATTTGTGTTTTCTCATCATCTAGGCCCACTAGATGGCCTGGATAAAACAGATGGACGACATCGATAAAATACATAAATCATGGTGGGCCACATCGTTCTGGATGAATGAACGGAGTGGATTAGAATAAATACATCAAGGAGCGCCCCAATTACACAAGTGAGGTGGGCCACGTCCTAGATGGATGGTTAGTATGACATATAAACCTCGTGATGTGTCCCACATGGATGGGGTCCACTAGTAGATGGCTTGGATGTAAACATCATGTTGGCTAGACACCTCATCATCATCATACAAAGAAGGAAGAGAGAGAGAGAGAGAGAGAGAGAGAGAGAGAATGGAGAGATCGGATGGTGATAAAGGGACCCCGCCACTATAGGCCCTCCATGGTTACAATACATACATAAAAAAATGGGTCCCATCACAAGTGGGCCTTCTAATAGAAAATCAACAGTGGATCACCCACCTATTGGCCTCCTTCTTAGTCCGATGGAACGTCGAACTCCTTGGCTTTGATTTTAACAGAAGATGATGAAGTTTTGATGGTTGAGATGAGAGATGAGAGGGTAAGAAGTGGGCCACATACAAAACTCTCTCATGGAGATTTGGGAGAGCTTGGACATGGGACTCCTTGGGTTGCTTAGAAAGTGAGTTTGAGAAATGAGAGAGAGAGAGAGAGGGTTGTAAAAGGAGAGAGAGAGAGAGAGAGAGAGAGAGAGAGATGGGTGATGGAGTGATGTGTGAGGTGAGTGATAAGTGTACGTGATAGGGGATGGATTGTGTAAGGGATTGTTGACATTTGAGGTTGCTTGGGGATGGGGTGTAAGGTGATGTGTACTTGACCATTGATGAGATTGATTGACTGATTGACGTGACATTGGGTAGAGATTCTCTCAGAATTGCAAATGCATGGTGTTTTCCTCAAACTGAATGCGGGCCAATATCTTCTAGCATGGGTATCGCCTCAGCGCGTGAGACGCGGCATCAGAACCGCGATGATGGCGCGGTCGCTAGGGTACAAGTCTTGGGTTGAGTCGACTCAGGTTTGCAGGATTCAGCTTAGGTTCACGCACAAATGTCGGATAAAGGTTGAAGGTTGCTGAAATTCGATTGGGAGGACCATGGGAGCCTACAAAACGGTACGGGCTAGGATACGGGTCTCACATGTGGCCTTATTCGTTTGAGGGTAGGGGTATAACTAGGCTAAGTTTAACCAACTCATAAATGGGTCCGCTATTAACGTATCGGGCTGATATTAGTAGGCTGATAGTGAGGTCTCTTCCACTTACATGGTTGCACGTCCAGTGGGTGATGATTTAGTGTATAGTGCACCAGACCCCAGTGATATATATATTCTAGAGAGAGAATTGTACTGATATATGATGCTCCAGAAATGAGCTGGATTAATTTGTGGATTGGTATACTTGAGCTACATCTTGCACATAACATTGGCTATGTACGCCTTACATCGTATGACCTTGGTGTGGTAGATAGCATTCATGCCTTGCATCGCATGGCCTTGGTGTGGCCGATAGCATTCATGCCTTGCATTGTATAACCTTGGTATGACTGATAGTATTCATGAACTTATTGGCATGTTTCCGCATTACTCTGATACTATATACTTGCATTACAAACTTATACACACACTTTCACCACCCTCTAAGCTTTCTATAAGCTTATGCATGATTGATAAGTACAGGTGATGCTAGGTTGTAGCTTAGCAGGAGCAGAAGCGTGCCACAGAGCTTCTGGAGTTTTCTTATTATTATTATTGTATTTCCCTTTATGCGTATTCTCACGCCCCAAACTCGAAAAAATAGGGCTCACAAAATTCTCGATCGCCGAATCCGGCATCGACAGTCTCCGTAGTACCCCATTCTCGGCTCTCGGCACCCATACACCAGGTTCCGATCCTAAGATTATATAAGGAGGATTTTTAACATGATTTTGATTCGTAATGAGTATAACCATAAGCATAACCCACGAACAATAACCACAAGAACACCATTATAAAATCCACTATGATAAAAAAATAAAAAACTTTGAGTACAATGCATATGAAGGGAAATACAAGATAATGATAATAACAAAAACTCCTGAAGCTCGACTACACGCTCCTACTGCGGCTGCGTCCGGGCGTCACCAACACACATCAATCATGCATAAGTTTATAGAAAGCTTATAGGGTGGTGTAACTGTGTGCGTAGTATGAACGTGATCAGAATGCAATGCCAGAGTAATGCGGAATCATGCTGATAGGTACATGATTACAAATCAGTCGTACCAAGGCTATGCGGTGCAAGATATGAATGCTTTCGGCCATATCAAGATGATGCGATACAAGATGCAACTTAAGCATGTCAATCCTCATCCAAATCCACATATCAATACAACTCATCAAATATTAGTACAGTTCTCATTCTGGATAATCACAGGGGTCTAGTACACTCTACGCCAGCTTGTTGCCCCTATCTAAATGCACAACAAGGTAAGTGGAAGAGACCTCACTATCCACCTGCTAATATTAGGCCCGACTCATCGATAGTGGACCTATTCCTCAACCGGGTCAAGCTCAACCTAGAAATTGCCCCATTACTTAGGCGGATACGGTCACACCCCTTTCCAACTGACCATAATAGAGTGGGAGACGCAGCCTACTAGTATACGGCCCTCGCACGCTCATGTATCCACTCGGTCTCGACGTTGGAGTCATCCTCTGGTACCATTGGGTTTAGGAGTTTTCACCCAGGGACATATATGGCGCCCCAATGCTAAAAACAGTATTTCTGGCATCCAATTCAGCCATCTATGATGTATCTGTGGAGGCTAGGCTTTGATGTCGCTAGGGCATACAGTAATCACAATCACACAAATATAAAGTGCATGAGTCATGTAATCCAATCATGCATTAATCCTACGTATACCGTGCGCTCATGTGGGATAATTCTGCATATTAGGGGGTCCCATAAACCACCTGCATTATGACATATGCAATGGCCAGTCACATCTCATAACAAACATACAGATGATGCATATGGGCATGTATCATGATGTTATGCTGTCATAGACTTATAATCGGCAACGGTAGCGGCAATTAGCACTGATACTTGGCATCAATAATCAACCTCGACACAAGGCGGGGTCTATAGAAGGACGACTGATGATGGATCAATTAGAATCAATGGGGCCCAAGCGTTTGGGTTAACCCATGAGAAAATGATGAGGAAGGGCCTAACAAGGCTTAAGGGAAGGTCACAATGTGGACGTCCAACCATCATTGCCCATCAATGTGGACCTTTAACCAACATTGCTCCTAAGGAAAGGCGCTCATAGGGTCAACCGTATAATGGGTCCATGGTCTCATATAAGGGTCTAATACACATCATCATAGGCCTCACTTATGGGGCATATACGCATCAAATTGGGCCTCACTCATGGGCTAATATATATATATATATATATATATAAAACATCGGGCTGTATTAAATGAATCGAATAAATTAGGCTAAATCAAATAGGCTGAATCGATGGGCCGAGTCAAAGGGGTCGAGTCAAATGGGCCGATTCAATGGGTCGGTTCGAATGGACCTAGTCAAATGGCCTGATTTGAATGGGTCGATTCGAATGGGCCAAATCTATGGGCCGAATCAAATGGGCCGAATCAATGAGTCAAATAGGCCGATTTAAATGGACCGAATCAAATGGGCGGATTCAAATGGGCCGATACAAATGGGTCGAGTCAATGGGCCAAATCAAATGGGCCCCCAAATACATCAAATTGGGCCTCATCAAGTGGGTCCCAAATACATCAAATTGGTCATACCAAATGGGCCTCAAATACATATCATCAGGCCTCATTAAGTGGGTCCTTAATACATTAAATGGGCCATACCAATGTGTCGTACCAACTACACCCTTCATCCATTGTTAGAGGTCATTTTAGAGTATTATTTAAAAATCATATCCAAAGGATCATCCGGACCATACCACAAATAATAGTGGTGATAAAGATTTCCACCGTTAAATTCCATTGGGCCCCACCATAGGGTTTATTTCCCAACTAGTCTATTCATAAGGTCACAAAGACTTGGATTTAGAGGAAAAACAAATATCATATTGGTTCAAAGCTTCTATAATCCCAAAAAGGGTTTCAATGGTGAGCATTCAATCCACTGTTTTCTATAGTGTGGTCCATCTGATAGCTGGATCTGTCTTATTTTTAGTCTTAAGCCTTGAGATAGTCTTGCCAAATGGATGGACAGTTAGGATACAACACATGTATTATAGTGGGCCTCCACCGTCCCTACCAGGGACGGTGTGAATGAAACCATACATCATGGTGGGGTCCACGGTACTTGATGACGTCACTATCCCAGGTGGATTTTCACCTTCCAGATGGACGGTAGGGATGCAACACATACAATGGGGTCCACAGAGCCTGGTGACATCAACAGCAGCTGAACAGCTATTGTGAGACGACCAGCCAATCATATATAAGTGGGTCCCACGTGGTAGTGGCCCATCAGGGCACACATATAATAATATAATATTAATGTAATATATATATAATATTATATAATAATATAATATTAATATATATATATAATACACTAAATAAATACATCCAGCCAGCATCTATCAGCAGGGACGTCGGACGGTATGGATGCAACGGGGTGGGTCCACATAGTGTGGGCCACTATGTATATATATACATATATATATATATATGTATATATTATATGTATGTATGTGTGTGTGAGAGGGTGAAGGGCATTAGCGTCCAGGCCCCCGTTTTTTTGGGTTAGTTCATTAGTATACACCCATGTCAGTACACACACTTCATATTAGCCAACCTCACTAGGGATCGATACCAAGACCTCAAGTGTTGAAACGTGGTATCTCCACTCAGTCTGCCAGTTCAGTTATGGATCTGGGTGTGTCCAGGCCCTGGATAGCCTAGATGCGGATGCACTTCATGGTGGAGTCCCACCATTCATGATGGATGGTGCGGATGAAACACAAATTAGTGGGGCCCACTTCATCAAAACGGACAGAGAGAGAGAGAAAGAGAGAGAGAGAGAGAGAGAGAGAGAGAGAGAGATGGTGATGGAAGGGCCCCACCACTATGGGCCCCTCATGATTACAACACATACATCAAAATGGGTTCCACCTATAAGTGGGCCCTCAAATGCAAATCGACGGTAGATCACCCACCTATCGGCCTCCTTCCTTAGCTCGTTGGACTCTTATGTTTCTTGCCTTCTATTTTAATGGAGGTTGATGGAGAATGAATGGTTGAGATGGGAGATGAGAGTGTAGGAAAGTGGGCGACACTTGTTTTTGGGAGAGAGAACTTGGAGTTGGAACCTCTCATGGGAGTTGGAAGATTACTTGGAAAATGAGAGAGAAAGAGAGCTGATGAATAGATATGGGATTGGTGGAATGGGTGTTGTAAGGAAAGAGGATGGAGAGGCATGGATTTGTTGGAAATTTTGTTAAAAGAGGGATGAGTAGGGAGAGAGAGAGTTGACTTGGGAAAAAGGGGGGATAGGTGTTAGTACTTGGGATAGGGTGAGGTGGCATTGAGGTGAGGTAGTGTACTTGACTTGATATTTGTGACGTATTGTAGAGATTCTCTCGAAATCCGCAACCCGTGGCATTTCTTCGGAATGAATGCATGCCTACATCTCCTAGCCCGTGTATCGGATCGGTGCACGAATCGCGGTGACGTCGCGATTACCAGGGTAAAGGTTTCGATTCGAGCCGACTTCGGTATGCAGGACATGGCTTAGGATCACGCGCAAACGTCAGATATAAATCGAGGGTTGTCAAAATTTGACCAGGAAGACCATGGATGTGACGCCCCGTCACTTTGGTCACATGTGGGCGGGCACACGTGGGTGGGCGCACATGTGGGTGGGCCCTAAGGTGGTTGACAGGCTATTGTGTGGCTAACAGGCTACTGTACTGGCAGGCTACTGTGTATATAGTGAAGGTGAAACTTTATCCCACATCGGAAGTGTCGTCTGAAGTTGTGGTGGTTATATGTGGAGTTGCCACCCTATACTATATGAGGCCTTTTGGGGGAGTCCCCAAAGAATAAAATCGTGCAGGTTATGCCCAGAGCGGACAATATCATACAGTATGGGCGTGGGCTGTTACAAATGGTATCAGAGCCGAGGATGGCTCTGCCTTCAGTGGGGGATATTGTGACCCCCTGTCACTGTGATCACATGTAGGCGGGCACACGTGGGTGGGCGCACATGTGAGTGAGCCCCAAGGTGGCTGGTAGGCTACTATGTGGCTGACAGGCTACTGTGCTGGCAGGATACTGTACACACAGTGAAGGTGAAACTTTATCCCACATCGAAAGTATCGTCTGAAGTTGTGGTGGTTATATGTGGAGTTGCCACCCTATACTGTAAGGGGCCTTTTGGGGGATTGCTCTAAAAACAAAATCATGCGGGCTATACCCAGAGTGGACAATATCGTACATTGTGGGCATGAACTATTACAACGGAAGCCTACAGAACGACACAGACTGGGATATGAGTCTTACAGCTCTCTCCTCTAAATAAAAAATTTCGTCCTCGAAATTTATACAATCATTGCAACTAGACATAACTCATAAAGAAAGAGGAAACATAACATCATCATATAAAATTGGGGATAGCATACAAGATACAACATATAATCAATCGTCAAAGAGATGGGGATAATGCTCTCGAATCTCAACCTCGATCTCCCAAGACGCCTCATCAACAGAATGGTGACCCCATTGAACCTTCACCAAGGGAATGACCTTGGTCTGGAGGACCTGCTCCTTTTGATTGAGGATACGAACTGGCTGTTTAATGTAAGAAGCGTCCTCACAAACCTCTAACGGCTGTCAATCAATAATAGGAACGATGTCTGACCCACGCTTCCTCAGCATAGAGACATGGAAAATGTTGTCGACGCCAAACAACTGAGATGGTAAGGCGAGCCGATAGGCCACGACATCAACGCGCCCAGTGATCTCGAAAGGTCCTATAAATCTCGGGGCAAGCTTGCCCTTCACTCCAAATCGAACTACGCCCTTCATGGGCGAGACCTTGAGATATACTCTGTCCCCTACTATAAACTCCAAGGGACGATGCCAACGGTCAACAAAACTCTTTTGTCAGTTCTGAGTTGTGTGCATCCTCTGCTTGATGATATCGATAGCCTCTGACGTCTGCTGCACAAACTCGGGACCTGGTCGACGCCGCTCTTCGACCTCAGTCCAATAACTCGGAGATCTGCACGGTATGTCATATAATGCCTCAAAAGGAGTCATGCCAATGGCCACTGATAGCTGTTGTTGTATGTGAACTCAGCCAATTGTAGATGCTCATCCTAGCCGGTCTGAGCATATTCTCAAGGATCTGGTTGACCCTTTGGGTCTGCCTATTGGTCTGCGGATGATATACGGTACTGAGCTATAAATCAGTGCCCATCGTTCTCCGAAAGCTCCCGCAACTTAGGGTCTCGGTCGGAAACGATCGAGACGAGAACACCGTGCAGTCTCACGATCTAATCAATAAACAGCCTGGCAAGCCGGTCCGAATGCTAAGTCTCACAAATCACAAGAAAATGTACCGACTTCGTCAGACGGTCCACGACAACCTAGATGGTGTCATGACCGCGCTGAGTCCTCAGCAAACTCATGATAAAATCGGTAGATATGTGCTCCCACTTCCACATCGGGACAATCAATGACTGCAATGGACCAGAGAGTCTCTGATGATCGACCTTGATAAACTGGCAGGTGTCACACTCGACCACAAAACTGTCGATCTGGCGCTGCATTCCCACCCAAAATATTGTCTCCTCTTATCACGATACATCTTTATCGAGCCAGGGTGGATAGAAAACCGCGATCGATGTGCCTCGGTCATAAGATCTCTGCGCAATTCAGGAATATCCGGGACATACAATCGGCCTCTGAAGCGAAGTCCACCATCAAAACCAATCTGCTAATCTATCCAACTCTCAGATGGTGCCTTTGCTCGATAATCCTATAATGACTCGTCTGTCTGCTGAGCCTCGATTATCCTTGTGACAAGAGAGGGTTTAATCGATAGGCTCGATAGCTGAACGATTAAAGATTGTAGACCAAAATCGAAGTCATACTATACTATATCCACAAGCATCCTCCACTCCTTAATCATCATGTATGCCACCAGGCCTCGTGGATGACAGTTGAGGGCATCTGCCACCATGTTTTCCTTACTTGGGTGGCACTGGATGTCAAAATCATAGTCCTTCAGGAGCTCCATCCAATGTCTCTGCCTCATGTTCAACTCAAACTGAGAGAATAGATACTTCAAGCTCTTGTGGTCAGAAAAGAGCTTGAACCTAATCCCATATAGATATTACCTCCACACCTTCAGTGCAAAGATGACTGCTGCCATCTCCAAGTCATGCGTGGGGTAGTTCAGCTCATGGACATTGAGCTGGTGAGAGCATAAGCCACAGGTTTCTCGTGCCGCATCATGACAGCACCCAAGCTAATACGCGAAGCATTAGTAAATACAAAAAACCCATCACTCCTAGAGGGAAGAGTGAGGACAGGAGTGGACGTGAGGCAGTCCTTCAGCTCCATGAATGCTCACTCACAGGCGTTAGTCCAAACAAATTCCATACCCTTCCTATCAACCTGGTCAATGGGACTGCAATACGAGAGAAGCCCTCAATGAAACGCCGATAGTATCCCCCTAAACCAAGGAAACTGCTGATTTCGGATGTGCTCGTGGGCTGGCCCCACAGACGCACTGCCTCAACCTTCGAGGGGTCCACAACGACACCCTCCCTCGTCACCACATGACTAAAGAACTTCACATCCTCTTGCCAAAACTCACACTTCTCAGCTTTGCATATAGTTGGTGGGCACAGAGAGTCTACAATGCGATCTCTAGATGCTGCATATGGTCCTCACGGGTCCTCGAATATACCAAAATGTCATCAATGAAGAACACAACAAACTGATCAAGATACGAATGGAAGACCTCATTCATCAACTGCATCAAGGCCGCGGGTGCATTGGTCAGTATGAAGGACATGACCTAAAACTAAAAATGACCATAACGTGTCTTGAAAGCCATCTTTGGGATGTCCTCCTCTCGGACCCAAATCTGATGATAATCGGAATGCAGGTTAATCTTCGAAAAGAACTGTGCACCTTGTAACTGATCAAATAAGTCGTCGATCCTCGGAAGCAGGTACTTGTTCTTGATCTTAACTTGGTTGAGCTCGCGATAATCCACGTAAAGCCTAAACAAGTCATCCATCTTCCTGGCGAAGAGTATCGCCGCTCCCCACGGTGAACTACTCGGATGGATGAATCCCAACTCAAGCACCTCTTCCAATTGTCACTGCAGTTCCCTCATCTCCATCGGTGTTATACAATATGGGGCCTTCGAAATAGGTACAGTATCAGGCATAAGATCGATCTAAAACTCAATATGTCGGTGAGGCGATAACCCTGAAATCTCCTGAAACACGTTGGGGAAATCACAAACAATCGGCAACTGATCAATATAAGCGGCAACAGGCTCCTCAATGGCGTAGGACATCAAGCAAGATAATGGCTCTCCTCTGGGCTAGACAACAAACTAAAACTATGGTAAGCTTGGTATGCAGAACGTGAATGTCCTCGCGGAACAGTCTAAGATGGCGTAGTACTCGACAAGCCAATCCATGCCTAAGATAATGTCAAAATCTAACATTGGCAGCACGTAGAAGTCGACGGGCAAGAAAATCTCTTCCACTAACATGGGACAAGATGAACAAAAGAAGCTTAATATTGTAGTCTCCCCCAATGACATCGATACTATCAACTCCTCGTGGGCAGACTCTGTTGGCAACCAAGTCAAACTATAGAATCCCTTGGACATAAACGAGTTCGAAGCACATGAATCAAATAAAACTCGAGCAATGCATGTAGAGACTGGAAATATACCCTCGACGACCCCTCTAGATGACTGCGGGTCCTGCTGAGCAACATAGAATCTATCCTAAGCTAGCTGGGGAGGTGTCTGTCCCCTTGGAGGATGCTGCAGCTGCTTATGCCGCTGAGGTGCTCGAAACTGCTACTTCTACTGCTGAGGTTTCGGAGGTTGGTGTTGATGATGCTACTAAGGGGTCGTTGGTGGTGGGATCTGCTGTTGTTGTTGCTACGGAGGCTGCTGTGGTGCTTTTGGCTATTGTTGGGGAGGCTATGTGGTGCTTTCGGCTGCTGCTTCTGAGGTCGGGGACACTCCTACATACGATGTCCTATCCCACCGCATCCATAGCAAGTATTAGAAAGCTACCTCTGAGTTAGTGCTGCAATAGGTGTTGATGGTGTTACTGGTGCTCTGGTGGATGGGTGACTCTAGTACCTCTTTGGTCGTCGATGCTGCTGGGAGCTACTGGAGGGGGCCTGCCTCTTCCGAACTCTCATCTGATCTCAATCATTCTGTGAGCTGTCCCACCCAGTCTCATAAATTTGATCCCTCTCTACTACCGCCTGAAAGGTCAGGAGCTCATGACCAATAACATGACCTTGAAGACCATAATGCAAGTCGTTCTTGAAATGGCTGGCCTTCTACCCCTCATCATCAACCAAATATGGTGTGAACCTCGATAACACCACAAAACGGGCCACGTACTATGCCATGGACATGTCCCCCTGCACTAGAGTCTCAAACTCTAACGCCCTCTGACGACGAATATGGTCGGGGAAGTACTGCTACTTGAATCGATCAATAAAATTCTCCCATATCCAGACATAATCAGGCCTTACAACACAGGTAACAGAGGTCTACCAGTGCTCGGACTCACCTTGGAGAAGAAATACGGCCAAACGGACTCACTGCTAGTTCATACACGTCATAATATAAAAAATCTTCTCCACATCGGAGTGTCATCTCTCGACTACTATCGGATCTGGCTCGCCCTTGAAATGTGAGGGATCGAGCTGTTTGAACTCTCGAAGAAGGGTGCTCGTGTTCTCCTGTTCTGCCTGGGCTGGCGAAACAATTGGATGCCTGCCCTGTCCTTGAAGTGCAGTCGTCATAGCCTGCAACATTTACTGTAACTGGGAGGCACTTACAGGTATGGTTAGATCCGCACTAGTCTCAGGTAGAGGAATGACATCCTCAAGCCAGGGAGCAGGGATCTCTGTGGGTGGAACGGGAGTCGTAGGTGGTGAGGCGGGAGCCTCAGGTGATGGAGCGGGAGTCGCTCGGGTCGCTCTCCTGGGTGACATGTCCTATATGAAAGAATAAGGATGTCAATCAACCTTGAGAATCTCTCGAATACACGCACGTTACTCACTCGGAACCTAATCATCCTAAACTCATAGCAAGCATGTGATGTTGTCTTCGGTTATTCCTAAGTTATGCTCTGATACCAACTTTTGTTACGCCCCGAACTTGGAAAAATCAGGCTCACAAAATTCTTGATCGCCAAATCCGGCGCCGACAACCTCTATAGTACCCCATTCTCGGCTCTCGGCACCCATACACAGGTTCCGATCCTGAGATTCTACAAGGAGGATTTCTAACATAATTTTGATTCGTAATCAGCATAACCACAAGCATAACCCATGAGCAATAACCACAAGAACACCATCACAAAATCCACTGTGATAAAAAACCTTGAGTACAATGTGAATGAAGGGAAATACAAGATAATGATAATAACATAAACTCTTGAAGTTCGACTGCACACTCCTACTGCGGTGAGGCTACGGTTGCGTCCGGACATCACCTGCACCCATCAATCGTGCATAAGCTTATAAAAAGTTTAGAGGGTGGTGTAAGTGTGTGTGTAGTATAAACATGCTCAGAATGTAATGCCAGAGTAATGCGAAATCATGCCGATGGGTACATGAATACAAATCAGTACTATCGAGGCTATGCGGAGCAAGATATGAATGATATCGGCCATATCAAGACCATGCGATGCAAGATATAACTCAAGCATGCCAATCCTCATCTAAATCCACATATCACTACAACTCATCAAATATCAGTACAATTCTCACTGGGGTCTCATACACTCTACGGCAGCTTGCCGCCCCTATCCGAACGCACAAATGGGTTAGTGGAAGAGACCTCACTATCTGCCTGCCAATATCAGGCCTGACTCGTCGATAGCGGACCTATTCCTCAGGCTGGTCAAACTAAACCTAGAAATTTCTCCCTCGTTTAGGCCGGTAAGGTCACACCCCTTTCCAACTAACCACGATATAATGGGAAAAGCGGCCTACTGGTTTACGGCCCTGGCGTGCTCTTGTATCCACTTTGTCTCGACGTTGGAGTCATCCTTTGGTACTACCGGGTTTAGGAATTTTCACCCAAGGACATCTATGGCACCCCGATGCTAGACATAATATTTTCAGTATCCAATTCAGCCATCCATGATGTGTTTGTGAAGGCTATGGCCCTAATGTCGCTAGGGCATATAGTAATCACAATCACACAAATGCTAAGTGCATGAGTCATGCAATCCAATCATGATCAATCCTACGCATATCGTGCGCTCATGTGGGATAACTCTACCTATCAGGGTGTCCCATAAACCACCTGCACTATGGCATATGCAATGGCCAGTCACATCTTATAACAAACATATAGATTATGCGTATGAGCATGTATCATAATGCTATGCTGTTACATACTCATAATTGGCAACAGTAGCCAACAATCGGCGTCGATAATTAACCTCGACGCAAGGCGGGGTCTATAGATGGACGACTGATGATGGATCAATTAAAATCAATGGGGCCCCAGCGTTTGGGTTAACCCACGATGAGGAAGGGCCTAACAAGGCTTAAGGGAAGGTCACAATGTGGACGTCCAACCATCATTGCCCATTAATGTGGACCTTTAACTAACATTACACCCATGAAAAGACGCTTATAGGGTTAATTGTATAATGGATCTACGGTCTCATACAACGGTCTAATACACATCATCATGGGCCTCGCTTATGGGGCATATATGTATCATATTGGGTCTCACTCATAGGCCAATATACATAACATCGGGTCATATTAAATGAATCGAATCAATTGGGCCAAATCGATGGGCCAAGTCAAAGGGGTAGAGTCAAATGGGTTGATTCAATGGGTCGGCTCGAATGGACCGAGTCAAATGCGCTGATTTGAATGGGTCAATTCGAATGGGCCGAATCAATGGGACGAGTTAATGAGTCAAATGGGTCGATCAAATGGATCGAATCAAATGGGTTGATTCAAATGGGTCGAGTCAATGGGCCAAATCAAATGGGCCCCCAAATACATCAAATCAGGCCTCATCAAGTGGGCCCTAAATACATCAAATTGGTCATACTAAATAGGACTCAAATACATCTCATCAAGCCTCATTAAGTGGGCCCTTAATACATTAAATGGGCCATACCAATGGGCCGTACCAACTACACCCTTCATCCATTGTTAGAGGTCATTTTAGAGCATTATTTAAAAATCATATCCAAAGGATCATCTAGACCATACCACAAATAATGGTGATGATAAAGATTTCCACCATTAAATTCCAGTGTACCCCACCATAGGGTTTATTTCCCAACTAGTCTATTCATAAGGTCACAAAGACCTGGATTTAGAGGAAAAACAAATATCATATTAGTTCAAAGCTTCTGTAATCCTAAAAGGGGTTTCAATGGTCGGTGTTCAATCCACTGTTTTCTATAGTGTGGTCCATCTGATAGCTGGATCTGTTTTATTTTTAGTCTCAAGCCTTGAGACAGTCTTGCCAAATGGATGGACAGTTAGGATACAACACATGTATTATGGTGGGGATCCACCGTCCTTACTAGGGACGGTGTGAAAGAAACCATACATCATGGTAAGGTCCATAGTACTTGATGACATCACTGTCCCAGGTGAATTTTCACCATCCAAATGGACGATAGGTATGCAACACATACAGTGGGGTCCACAGAACCTAGTGATGTCAACAACAGCTAAACAACCAATCATATACAAGTGGGTCCCATGTGGTAGTGGCCCATCACAGCACACATATAATAATATAATATTAATGTAATATATATAATATATTATATAATAATTTAATATTATTATTATATATATAATATTATATAAATACATCTAGCCATCATCCAGTAGCAGGGACGCTGGATGGTCTGGACACAACGGGGTGAAATGGGGGTGAAGATCGCACTAGTTGAAGAAGGAATATGACAATATGTCCTAGAGGGGGGTGAATAGGACTTTCAAAAGTTTTTATGATTTATTTTAAAATCCTATTGCACTAATCCTAACAACAGACATATATTAAGATTACTCAAATGTAACTCTACTGGCTTCCAAGCCTGGAAGAGGATCCAATCACAATTTATTTAAGAAATTGCAATATATAACTTAGTTTATGATGGATATGACTGTGAATGTGTGTGAGGTGTGATCAGATATATATAAATATGAATGCATTGACATAAATTACACACATAGAAGAAAAATCATAAACACAGTCATTTTTATTATGGTTCGACTACTTATCTACTCCACTCCCGGTAACCGCACTCAACCCTTGAGTGTACTAGATTTCACTAAGGAGGTTTCACAATGGTTCACCTCAAACCTAAGGTTTTAAATCAAGTTCACCTTCAACCTTTACAACCTGCACTGAGGCTGACTGTTTATGATCTCATGAGCAAGGGTCAACACAACGCACCCACTTTTAGGCACACTGGCCAAGGATCTTCCATAAGATCCTACTGGAGGTTTTTTCACGGTTCACCTCAAACCTGAGGTTTCACCCGATTCACCTCAAACCCAAGTTTTTACACGGTTCACCTCAAACTCACTATTTTACTGGTTCACTCCTAACCACATGTTTATGCTCTCCACAGAGAAAGGGTCCACACAACACACCCATCATGTACACTCCCACCAGAGGCCTCCTTGAGGACTTCAAAGGGTGAGAACCACTTAAGACGCAATCCTAAAAAGGAATGATCACAAGTGTCCTCTTAGATTCTGGATACTTATAAATAAGTTGATGAGTCCCGATAAGCACAATGCCGAAGATCTCCTCCTCCTTGTTGACGAAGAGTCTTCTGCTCCCTCGATCTGTAACATAGAATGATGTACCAATACTCGGCTTCGGGTTGGGTCAAGGTTATGATGGAATCCTACTCTCTAAAGATTTTCCTATAAGGAAGATAGAGTAGTTCCAATCATCTATGCATTCAAGGCATCCCAGCTTAATGATTTGCCATTGAGGTAGTAGCTGGAGGACCCTTGAATGCGGAAGTTCATTCCCCAATCCAATCTATTGATTATCAATGGTAAGGGTGGATTGGAGGATGAACTTCCTTGAGAGAAAGGGCTTTGGGTGTATGATCTAAGGTTAAACACTCAAAAGATCTCTCTTATTTTCTCTCACCCAGCAACAATAGACAAGTCCTCTATATATAGGCAAAAGGTTCCAACAAATATAAAACAATCACATTTATGACTGCGTTCGATATCATCAAGCGTATACTCTCGATAGCATCGATGGTCTGCTCAATGACTTGAACTCAAAGTCATACGCTTTTGAAAACTTTTGCTAGATGGTCGATGAATCGAAACCACGGTCGATATCATCGGATTTCGGACTCCGATTCCATCGATGGTAGGTTCGATCAATCGACACTTGAAAAACGAGAGAGACTTGACAAGAAATATTTTAGGTTTTTAGGATATGATCGAGGGTCAGCCGATGTCATCGAAATTTGAATATTGATGATATCGAAGGCAGTGTCGATGTATCGATAAATCCAATAGATTTTCTAGTAAACTCGCTGGACAATTTGTGTCCAGTTTCGATGCAATCGACTCAGCCTCGATATAATCGACATATGAATATCGATTTTCTTGAATGGCCCCCGATCAAAGTTAAGAACAACTTGAAATATCTGCTGAAAGAGATGCGTGCCCACGGTCGATATCATCGATGGACTTCCATTCTTATCGATATTTGATTTCAGATCATATCAGACGGTTCAACGATATATCGAAGAAATTTGAATTTTCCTGTAAAAAACAGGGGCCCCGAAAACCTGCCTGTCGATCTTATCAAGCCACTTTCGATGGGCTCAAGATTTGAGTATCGATGGTATCGATAGGTGTATCGATACATCGATAATTCGTTTTGATATGTTATCAAGTTGCTGGACATATTTGGTCCTCTTTTCGATGGTATCGATGAAGTATTGAGGACTCGACAGCGTAGGTCGATCATATAGAGGGTGCTTCGATAAAATCGATAGGGCGAGAAAAACTTAGAGATTTTTCTATTTTGAAAAAAGTTTTCTCACCTTAAAACCCTATGATATCTAACATGTTTTTAAGGGTTTTATTCACTTGGTGTTTTGGGTTATGGGATGTGAGGCTTTAGATTTACCTGTGGCGAGCTTGCACATATCCGGTTGAGGCAGATGTTGAATTGATCTTCTTATCTGGCTCTGTAGACAATCTGACTCAACACTCATGTAACTTGACAAACCAAGGCACTTTCAATCTCCCCCTATGTCAATTATGTGACAAAACCCACAAAACACCTTAGAACACTTTAGACAAACACCCTAAATTGTGTGTACATGCTTTTACACTATTTTACAATTTTCTAACCCATGTACACAACCAGTAGTTGCTCCCCCTAACTTGTAAATTCCAACTCCCCCTTGCTTGTTGTAGTTGCTCCCCCTAACACCTGCAACAACATCTAAATAGGTATACAATTTCCATTTGAGGTGTTTGTAATATGTTTTACCCCTTTTTGTCAATCATTAACAAAGATATATTAAGTGATATTAACTGAAGAGTACTTGGGAGAACTGATCAGGGAGAAGCAGAACAATTGATGTATAATAAGAATTCAGTTTAAGAAGACATCAATATTAGAACCTATGGATGCATATTAAATAACATGGAGTAGTTATATAGCAGTTAAGATATTCATGAAAGACATCTCATGCAATCCATAGCAGAAACATAGTAAACTTGGGGAACTTTAAAACCTGATCATGGCAGTAAAAATATGTGTTCTATTTAGCCATTACCAAAATGAAACCAAAATTTTCAACTATCCAAAAGAAACTGCCCAAGATTGGCAACAAATTAGCAGTTATCCTAGCAAAACAACTAAGCCCACACATAGGTACAAAAAAAACATAGTGATATAGAACTTACACAATTAGCTTCTACCAACTCCGAGAATCACCACGTGTAAGTAAGTCAACCACTTGCTGATTTGTTTGCTGGAGAGAATCGACTTTTTCTTCAATCACAGTGAGACGTCTCTCACAATTGTGAAGTCACTCCTCCATGCTTGCCATACCGTTCAATAGGTGACGTTCGAGGTGATGAGTTTGGCAATTGGTGATAGACTCCAGACTTAGCAGTGGCATTCGGTTGGATCCCCATGGATATGACGGATGAGCATATGGAGCAGCCGACTGCAGGGGAGCA
This sequence comes from Magnolia changhungtana, assembly GCA_030180095.1. Lineage (NCBI taxonomy): Eukaryota > Viridiplantae > Streptophyta > Magnoliopsida > Magnoliales > Magnoliaceae > Magnolia > Magnolia changhungtana. Next base: position 11,736,010 of record JASAUF010000656.1, on the reverse strand, counting down.
TTGTTTTCGGGAAGAGCTGAAGGAAGACACAGCTGTTGAGCCACTTGAGCCGAATCACTATCAAACCATCTCTCTGGATAGACTGTATCAGATGTGGCAGGAATACCAACATGATGGGCTAATTTACAGATGAGTACAGGAAAAGCTAGTGTATCCTGATGGTTGCCTTGGATGACACGAATTAGCTGCTTAAGGAGAAGTGTTGGGAGGCATACCTGAACTTCTTAATACACATCATACAGCACATTTAACACAAAGGGAGACAAATGGTTACCATTCACATCACAAGGATAGGCATTGGTCCCAAAAATGTCATGAAGGATTTTAAAAGTGGGTCCATGATGATTAATGTGAAGGGAATTATCATTGTTTCGAGAAATAGTAGTTCCTTGGCATAGTGCACGAGTTATCTCGCACCAAACATCAAGACCATTTAGATTCCGATTGGTAACAGGAATGCGAGTGAATTGGAGATCTAAAAGGCTACTCAAGGTGATGAGAGTGATGTGCTTGGAGTAATGCAATAATTCTACTTGAATGCAAGGTGGATCGTCACAAATAACATGACTTTTACAGAGGAAGTCATGGACCACTCCAATTTGATAAGTACCACCAAGGTTTAGAATGTTTTGTCATCCAATTACTTCTAGAAGGAGGTGCACACCAAAAGACTCAATGACACTGTTAAGAACCAGACGTTCAACAACAGTAGCTAGATGTCTCCCCGATGGAATGAGTTGATGCATATTGGGCTGTTTCGCTTTTGCTGTCGAAGACTAAGAAAGAGACTTACCTTTCCCTTTGTTCATGATTTTTTTTTGTTTCTTTTGAAGGTTCTAAGATCCGCTGATGGTCTTCTGGCTGAGGATTCGAGCAGGGAGCAAAATAAAATAATTTTTAGAGAAATAAGATTCTTCTGCTCGATTCGCCTTTTATCGGGCAACAGTCTTCGATTTTATCGAACTTCCTTTCGATCATATTGATAATCCATATTCGAAGTTATCAATAATTGCTCCGATAGTAGTCCCGGTCATGTGACTTTCCACATTCTGAAGAGATGTTGATGATATCGGCCTTTCATCGATTAGTCGGGAATGACATATCGAGAGACTTATTGAAACTGAATAATTTTCACTTTCAACTTTCAGACGACCATTCATGTATAAATTTATCAATAGTATAATAGCAAAATTTTGTACAATGAATGCACACATCAAAATTATAAACATTTGAATGTTTATATACAAAAGATGGAGCTAAGGGACCTCAGATATAACATTTTAAGTTTAGCAAAAATGCACCATTTCAGCAATCATTCAGATCTAAATGTGTGACCTAAACTTGACCTTTCATGCTCAATACTTCTAGGCATTAGTTCTTTGTATGCCTGTAATAATGTAGCAGTGGTTGCTTGTGTGATGACCCTTTATTACTGATTTTCCTGATTGGTTTAGGATTTCGCACTCTTGTCTATTAAATTTAACTACATGCCTGTTATCACAGATTTGAGATATGCTTAGGAGATTATGTGTCAGACCTTTTATGCAGAAAGCATTCTCATTTTCAAGCAACTGAATCCCTTTTATGTTTCCCTATCCAATTACTTTAGCGGTGGTTCCATCTCTGTAGGTGACTGTCCCATTATAAAGATTCTTATAATTTGAAAGAAGGAACAAGTCACCTGTAACATGTCTAGAGCATCCACTGTCAAAGTACCACTTAGTGTCATTGCCTGTTAAGTGATTTGAGTGAGTAGCAAGACAATTTTTCTTTTCTTTAATTATCCATTTTGTGACAGGGTTTTTACTTGTAGTAGATTTAATTTTCTTATCTGATTCAACTACTTGATTAGTCTTTGTGTTACTGTTGGAGGCATTATATTTTTCAGATCTCTATATTCCATTCCCAGTTTTAGCTCTAACTTTCTCGTATCCTAAGCCACTTTGTTATTTCCAGATTTTCCCATACCTAAAAGTTTTTCTAACTTCTCACCACTCTAGGAAAACATATAGTTTTGCTTGGCAATTTTTCTGGACTCTTCTAGATTAAACAAGAGTGTGTAATTTTCATTTTGAAGGAGCATATTCTTGTCTTTTAATTGCTCAACCTATTTGCTTAGTTTTTCAGTCTCAGATTTAAGGAAGGTGTTAATTCTCTCAAGTCTATCATTATCTAAGTGATGTTGTTGTAAATCATCGATCAGATGTGTATTAATTTCTACAGTTTTGTCCAAATCTTTTTGAGTAATTGGTTTTTGTTCTCAGATATTCCCAGTCTTTTAGTCACTTTGATTCTATGGATATAAAGTTGATTATAAGCATCTTGCAGTTTATCCTTTTCTTCTTCTTCTTTCCCAGTTTTCTCATTATCCGATGAAAATGATTCAGTGGCTAGCTGTTCTTTCTCGTTCTCAGATTCAGTGGGAATGATTGAAGCAGTGGAGACCATGAGTATTTTCAATGATTTCTATTCTTCATCGCTTTCTGAGTTACTAAATTCTGAATTTGATTCCTCAGTATCATCCCATGTGGCAGTCATTGCCTTGCCCTTTGTTTTTCTGTTTGGGCATTCGGTTGATAAGTGTCTATACTCATGACAGGCATAGCATTGTGATTCTTTGGTTCTTTTACCAAATTTACCTGCAGAAGGTTTATAGTTCACCTTTCTTCCACTGGAAGGCCGACCACGATTCTTTCGAAAGAATCTTCTGAATCTCTGTGCTAACAAAGCCACTTCTTCATCTTCATCCTCTTTTTCACTTTCACTGTCCTCATGGATTGTTTTCTTTGAGATTTTTAGGATAGTGTTTTTGGATTTTTGGGATTGTTTGAAGTGTAGTTCAAAAGTTTGTAGGGAACCTACCAGTTCTTCTACTTTCATTTCATCTATGTTTCTGCACTCCTCAATTGTTGTAACCTTGGGATTAAACGGTTCCGGTAGGGATCTTAGGATTTTCTTATAAATTTTTAGTACCGGAACTTTTTCTCTCAATCCACCCATGGAGTTACAGATGATATTCAACTTTGTGTAAAACTCCATAAATGTCTCATGCTCTTCCATTCTGAGATTTTCAAACTGTAAAGTCAGGAGTTGAAGTTTAGACCTCTTCACAGTGGTTGTGCCTTCATGGGTTGTTTCCAATAGCTCCTATGCTTCCTTGGATGTCCCACACATACTTATCTAATTGAATATATCCTGTGACATGACACGGTTTTTCCCTTGTTGAATGTCGTTTGCTTTTCTTTGGGTTTGGGCTTTGTGATCGTCGTGCCATTATCAAGTATGATTTGTTTAGTTGGTGGCACGTATCCATTTTCCACTATATCCCAAACATCAAGGTCCAAAGATCTCAGAAAGTAGTGCATCCTAGCCTTCTAGTATGCATAATTTGAGCCATCAAATATTGGAGGTCTAGTGACTGATGAGCCCTCTCCTTTGGCCATATTCCCAACTTCAGTTAAGATCACTCTCTAGGCGGTGAGGCCCTTAAAGAGAGACCCGCTCTGATACCAATTGAAATGGTGGTGAAGATTGCACAAGTTGAAGAAGGAATATGCCAATATGTCCTAGAGGGGTGAATAGGACTTTTAAAAGTTTTTATGATTTATTTTAAAATCCTATTGTACTAATCCTAACACAAACATATATTAAGATTACTCAAATGTAACTCTATTGGCTTCCAAGCCTGGTGGAGGATCCAATCATAAACTATTCAAGAAATTGCAATATATAACTTAGTTTATGATGGATATGACTGTGAATGTGTGTGAGGTGTGATCAGATATATATAAATATGAATGCACTGACATAAATCACACACACAAAAGAACAATCACAAACACATTCATTTTTATAGTGGTTCGACTACTTGTCTACTCCACTCCCGGTAACCGCACTCAACCCTTGAGTGTACCAGATTTCACTAAGGAGGTTTCACAATGGTTCACCTCAAACCTAATGTTTTAAATCGGGTTCACTTTCAACCTTTACAACCTACACTGAGGCTGACTATTTATGATCTTACTAGCAAGGGTCAACATGACGCACCCACTTTTAGGCACACTGGCTAAGGATCTTCCATAAGACCCTACTGGAGGTTTTTCCACGGTTCACCTCAAACCCGAGGTTTCACCCGATTCACCTCAAACCCAAGGTTTTACACGATTCACCTCAAACCCAGAGTTTTACTGGTTCACTCCTAACTAGATGTTTATGCTCTCCACAGAGCAAGGGTCCATACAATGCACCCACCACGTACACTCCCGCCGGAGGCCTCCTTGAGGACTTCAAAGGGTGAGAACCACTTAAAACCCAATCCTAAAAAGGAATGATCACAAGTGTCCTCTTGGACTCTAGATACTTACAATAAGTTGATGAGTCCCGATAAGCACAATGCCCTAATGGTTTGTTACAATTTATTTCTTTACCTATTTGGAGTCTCGACGACAATTCCCACAATTTAGAGTAAGATAGCTATTTTCAATGTTTGACCGACATAGAGAGACGGTTATAGTGGGCTGGATCCCGATACAACGATCATCTACCTGACCAAGGTAGAAGGCTCATCGTATCCCTTCCCAGTCCTGGTAGATCCTGGTCTTCTACTCGGTCAAGCAGGGAGTTCGTTGGTAGTCACCCAGGATTGAGAATTGGGTCAAGCCGCGAATGCTTCGCAGTTGTATATTTCAGTAACTCCGTAGTCCGATCACTCTAGAAACGTAGGGAATGTCCATCATTGAAAGGCTCAAATTGTCTATTTCTAAAGTTGCCCTTTTAGTCTTAGTCTAAGAGGGTCCGCGTTATTATCTATGTCAAAGGAAATGGTGAATCAAATCTTACTAGATCATCCTAAAACGGTTTCTCGTAGTAGAACTTACTAGGGCTTCTATAATGTTCGTACTCAACGAGCACAGATTTGATCCTGGGCCAGTGGGGCAAGGGTCTACCACGCTTCCGCTGCGCCACCCAGATCAAAAGTGTAGTAGGTGAGCTAACTAGATTAGGCTCATAATGTGCTACCCCCCTTAAAAATTTATTTATTTTTCAAGGCTCAAGATTTATGTCCTGCTCCGTACATCGGAACAAGGTGTAATTTAGGACCTATCCTTGACACGAATGAGTCTCGCTCCAACTGACTTAAGCCGACTAATTAAGTCTATCATTCAATTGGCTTAGCATAATTAATTTGTCTTTCCTTAGCCTAACCAGTAGTCTAGTCTTAATTTAGGAGTAGCGATATTCTCTAGGTGTAATCCAAAGTCTATGCTTATACATTAGATGACTTTATACCCTTTCTAATAAAGAAAATTGTTTGTTTGTTTGGAATTGAATTGTTCGAACATGAATGTGGCTACACTCGAGCACTTCACATATGCTCAAACCAACTAAGGGGGTCCTAAGGTTCACATTATAAATTTGTTAGATTTTTTACACGGTCATGTCTGGTGAAATCTAGGAGCACCGCTCTAAGTCAAAACTCCAAGGGTCTAATTGGCCAGTGGTCTTAAGTTGTATTAAACGGGACTGTATTACTAATCCTACTTCAGGATTGGAAATGACATGTTTGGTAGGAGGGTGGGTGGGAATTAAAATTATTGGTATAGGCTTTGGAAAATGAGCCTAGTGTTGGAAAGTGTGAGATAGGATTTCCAAATCCCAGGGTAATGAATTTCTAAGTGTAATTTGAAAGGAAACCCGGCATATACTTTTCATTGCATACATTCCAAACATGGCATCGGCAAACATGGGATACAACCAATATAGGGGCCATACCTTACACATACATGTATTATTACTTTTACAATTCCATCCACCTAATCTCACTTAATGTAGTTGGCCGAACGGGCCCTAAACGTCCCCAAACATCAAAAACATTCTACCAACGACTACACCCATCAACATGAAAACGTAAACATCCAAAGGCAGTAATTCTCTTTCCTATGAGAGAGAGAAAGGTGGACATCGAGAAACTAGCCGTAAGGACCTCGAATAAGGCCATGGAAACGTAAAGAAACGGAGAGAAAAGGCTGGAGGTTTTGGTTCTCCACGTACTTGGGTCCTCAATAGACGTTGTAGCGGCCCAATAGACAGGGTTTAAAGAAAGGAAACGAAGAGATGGACTGGGTTAAGTGCTTACACAAGTTTAAGCTTCAAATGAGGGGGTGTAGGAGCTCAACCGAGAGAAAACGGAAAGGGTAGAGGGTGGTTATTGCTGCAAACGATGGAGGGGTGCGGGTTTTAATAGAAAACAGCAGAATGTGCAATTGGAAGGGAGGTTAGAGAGAGAAAATCAGATTTTGGAAGGAAAGGGAGAGCTTGGAGGGTCGTTTTGTGAAGGAAGTACTAGTTTAGGGGGGTTTTAGTCGACGGCCCATATACCAGGGGGTTCCCCTAGCCCCCAAACACGATCGGCATGGATGGCCGACCCGGCCCATCAAAAAAAGTGGTGAGGCCTCACCGACTTGGGGAGGGCCTCGCTGAAAATTTTGTATTTTTCAAAGGGGGGCACCAGGGACGTGTTCCTCCAGTCCCCTAGGCTCCAAAAAAGTATGGGGCCCACCCTGGTTCCCTTCGAAAGTGCTCCGTTTGGCCCCCGACTCCATTCGAGCTATATCAGGGCCAAAATGCAAACCAGAATGATTTTATGTGACGTGTAGCATATGATTTTGGGGTAGGAGGAGCTCATCCATCCAACTAACCCATTTATTTGGTCAGATTCAACACTTTGTATGGTCAAAAGTCTAATTTCTACATATATTTACTATTTATAGTAATTTTTTGTTTAAGTATTATTCTTTATCATTTATACGTTAGGATTTATGTCTAGTATGAAAGGATTTAAAAAAAATTAAAGAATAAAGTGGTGCAAGGAGAGATTTTAAAGAAATTAGGTAAAAAGGGGTTTTAAGCTTTGGTGTTGTGGTTGACCCACAACCTAAGAACATTCATTTCTAGGGAACGACTCAAACCCGTCGACTGACGGCCTAGAAGTGATTCGGGAACGTTTCGTGTGATCATGGGTGTGTACGGGCCCAATCTCAGCGGTCGATTTCGGTCGGTTTCGCCGTTCGGGGAAATTGGAAAATCCTACGTCGGTTTCTACGTTCCGTCGCTCCCTCCTAAGTCAGAGTGCGTCAGAGTGCGTCGTGTGACCATAACCCAAGTCCGGTTTAATCCAAATCATGCTCTGATACCATCTTGTACCGCCTTGAAAATTGAGGGTCGAGCATAAACTCAACTCCCGAGTTCCAGAATATCACTTTTGCAACAAAATGAATGATGATTGAATGTTGACTGTATTCGTACATTGAACATGAGTGAGATTAAGACAAAACAGCATATCATACTCCAGAGACAGTTAAATTGCAAGCGGAAGACTATGATAGACATATAAAATATATAAACTATGGTGAGTCTCCAGAGTGTGATGATGTTACCAGGTTAATTAATTACAGGTACAATTCTAAAATATACCTAATGTGAGGAAGTGTAATGTCTTCTATACCAAATACCATAGCCCCATCAATACAATATCAGGTCTTCATAGACCTTCCAGAGAGATACAGATAGGAGAACTCCTCCTCATCACCATAGAAGTAGTCCGGCTCTGCTTCATAAGCATTGCCAACACCTGAAACTCAACAAATCTGGTTGGTGTGTACAACACCGTCCCGTAACGTGGGAGTGAGTGATCAACTCAGTGGAACAGTAAAGCATAGGTTAACATGTTATCAATTCAGTCAAGCAGTAATGATAAAGCAGTACAATCGAACAATTCTACTATTATTTAATGCAAGTATAAAATGACATGATGTATGCCCTTGCCAAACCACCCTCATGCGACATCATCTTACGTTCGCGAATGCGTCCATCCCTCAGTGCTCCACATCTACCAGGCACATGCGGTGCGATGATGAGCATGATTACCGAATAATTATTAGTCCATTTCAAACAACAATATTGGGAAACTAAGGTACCTCCCTTGTATCATTCCCAAACATGATCCATTCTAGGGTCGTCAAACCTAGATAATCTCATACGATATTATGGTTCGAGAGGCATCGCGAAGGCATTGCAAAGGGCTTGTCACCCGTTAGCACGGAACAGGTCTCACCGTATGCAGCTTAATTGCTGGTCGTCAGCTCAAGTACAGGTCTCACCGTACTCGGCTCAATCGTGGGCCGTCAGCTCGAATAAAGGTCTCACCGTACTCGGCTCAACTCATACTCTAGTTGCTGCGAAGGGCTCATCGCCAATCACAGACCTTACAGTATACTCGAAGACACTACGGAGGACTCGTCGCCCATCACACGAATACAGGTCTCACCATATTCGGCTCTCGCCGTAAGTGTCGACAGCTCGAATATAGTGTCTCATACCACCATAATCGGCTCAAGAGTCTGGTTGCTCACTGGTCACTACGGGGAGGCACGTGGCCCCAGTGTAGGCTGACAGCTCAACCACGGTGTCCCATACTACCATGCCCGGCTCATGAGTCTTAGCGGATCGAGGTACCATGGTTAAAAGGGATTTCACTGGTAAGTTTGGTACCCTAGGTTCAAGCAGTAGCGTCCAAACATGGTGAACATACATTAGACAGATCGGGTTACTTGATGAGCCTGACTAGCTCGAGCGCACAATCAATTGGACGACATGAAGTGCATAAGCACTTCGTGTGGCCAACCACTATCGCCAACCGAAGTACCACTCAGGTTCGTCAAACACATCTCACGTGGCATATGAATCACAACCACGCTTTCAATCCCATTACCGATTACCTGGACTATAATCATAGCCCCAAACACAATCACTTCTCATTCATAACATGTGGAGTAAAGCATGATAAACAAAGTAATTTAAGCATGCTAGTAGGCATGTTATAAGGCATGCTATAAAGCATGATATAAAGCATGTTGTAAAGCACTACATCAATAGGAATACAAACACATATATTACAAGTAAGCGGTTTAAGTAAACAACCTCATGGAGGTAATCACACATGTCTCTAGGGTAGTTGAGAATCCCATCTCAACACTCACCTAAGGCATCAACATCCAAACACTTACTCACTCAAGTATTTCCACAAACACTTAACATACACTATTTCAACATACATAGTGTATATGAACAAACTTGTATTAGGGCGAGTCCTTCCACCAAGCAAGTATCTTATGCACATATAATATATTTATACAACATTTAATCATGGCAAACACATCACTAAAATGTACATGTATACGGTACTTCTTAAAATACAGTATTTCTACATACATAGTGTATATTAGTAAAACATGTATTTAGGCGAATCCTTTCGCCAAATAAGTATTTTATCCATATATCATATATCCATACAATAAATAATCATGTCAAACACATTTCCAAAAAATATACGTATACGGTATTTTCTACGAATACCTAGAATATATAAAATTCCATATTCTACAACTTTAATCAAAACAGAAAACGGAAAGTACTTTGTACATGTGCAATTGCATGCAGATCATGAATCTATCATTATCTGACATTGAAATCGTTGAAAACCATAACCTATACACCTAAAGTCCGCACCTTTTGTCGTAGAATGGTAACGGAGTCGATAGAATTGCTAAGCTTCTGAATACGGCAGTTTGACAACCTATAGAACAAAATAGGTTAGCAATTTCATAACTTACAACCACCCAAGCCCCAAATCAGATTAGGGTTAGGGTTTCTTACCTAGAAACGGAGCCGGAAGCGCTGGGAAAGCGATTAGAACTAGGCGGTTAAACACGTATAGCAACAGGGAAGCATTGCAGGAAGATGCTCACACTTCACTCTCACTTTCTCTCTTTTCTCTCTCTTTTCCTATGGTTTTCCTCAAATTCGGATGGCTGAAATGAGAGAGAGTTTAAGGTCCTTATATAACCCCAAATCTCACCAAAACAGACTTCTGGATAAGGTTTACTTAGGTTATAACCAAAGCGGACCTTTTCTAGCTCAACGGAGGACTTCTGGCGGGCCTCCTTGAGCCAAAGGTCGGACTTAAACTCACAAACTATGGATCTAGGTTCTATTAAGTTTTCATTCCAGTAGGGTTCTCAGATCACGCGTGGCGGACCAGTTTCAGTTCGACGGTCAGTGGATCTCGATCGGAGATTCCGAGTACATATAAATGTTTATGAAATTTTTCCTGATCTGAGGGTGTATTTGGTTTAGATTCTGACGGTCTGGTTGCTTAATACTGATCCGCAAGCGATGAGTCTCAGATTACTATTCAAGATATTTATTTTGTAAAGAAACAAGTGTTTTCACACTCCCTCGCTCCGGACTCAAGTGAACAGCCATGGGACACTGGCTGGATTTGATTTCCAAGATGGTTGTCAAGCCCAACGAGGCGGTCCTAATTCCTTAACTTTGTGTTAATCGGGCTTCCGACGTGCAGTCCAGATCTGATACGGAGTTTCGAGATGCTCCCGAGAGCAGCCGGGTAATGAGATTGATCATAGATTTTAGGGTAACCTAGCGTCAATGATTCCACAAGTTTTGGGTCTTGCAGATCGTATTTAAAGTGATTCAAACAGATTTCGTAGCTAATTTACTTTAGCACTTAGTTACTTTGTCTCATTTCTAAAGGATTTAATCCAAGTGATTTTTGGTCGAGGTGGTACTCAGGCCTTTGTAGTTTGTATGTAAGGTGAGCCAAGTTATAATACTTAACTAGTTTAAGATAGTGTCTAGGGGAAAAGTACTTAGGAAAATTGAAAGAACAAGGTGGTGAAGGGTTGGATTTGTGAAGGAAGTGGGTTCAACAGCAGTTTTAGACTTTGGGATTGAGTTCAGACAGGTTAATAAGGTGTTAGGATCGACCCATTGCCTAAGGACGTCTAATTCCAGGTTGGCAAAAATTCGGGATGTTACAGTTTGCTTCGACTGGCTTTAGGTCGAATAGATTTTCAAAAATTCTGGAGTGATAAGATTTGACAATTGCTCAACTAGCCATGTGGGTCCCACGACTGGTCGAGTGGCCTGCTCGACTGTTCGTGAACTACACACGACTGGTCAAGTGGGGCCAGAATGCTTGCTATAATTTGATTCGACCCCTGCACGACTGGTAGAGCACTGTTCACTAGACTGGTCGAGTAGTTTTCAGGACTGATCGAAGACTAACAGAAAAATTCTGAAAAATTGTAACAAATCCTGGAATGGTCTAGAAAATTCTAGGACTGGTCGAGCCAGTGATAGGGCTAGTCGAAAAAATAGCCTATTAACCTATAAAATGACCAATACCAAGTACGAAATGAACGTGACATGCCCTAAGCTCAATCTATGTCTTTCATACTTTGCTTATGAGATAGAATGTGTGAACCATCAAACTATCGATCACATCGGCAACTTTAATTCTTGCAATATTCGAAGCTTGAACTCAACGTATCGAACTTAGTCTTCAATTAGGACTTGAATTCTTAGACATTTCTGGTTACAGAACTTGAACCGTAATATTGCGATTGGGTTCTTGAAAGTTAGGTCTTCAACCAACACTTGAAACTCTTACACTTTCTTCAGCTTGAAGATCCCGGCAAGTTCATCGTAGATATCGGCAAGATTGATTCAACACAATCATCGAAGATTCAAAGCAAATCAAAGCACAAGCTTGATACATAAAATACAAGCATTACACAAACTCGAATTGGTTTGACACACTAAAATTTGACTAAACTTAGGATTTCCAACATAGCAATTTCAAGTTCCATGGCCTCAACCTTCCTTGCGAGAGTGGCCACTTTAGCATATATATCGTCATCCTCTTTCAACAAGTATATCCCACCTCTCTTCCTTGCTTGAGTAAGCTTAGATGTGGTGCTAGATTTTGGGGAGATGTCCCATGATTATGTAGTTTTGGCGAGTTTATCAAAGTAATCCCACACCTCATCGACATTCTTGTTCATGAACTCCCCATTTTGCACATCGTCTCGACGAATCGACACAAGTAAGATGTCAGTCCATCATGGAAGAAAGTTGTTATGAGCCACGTTTTAAAACCGTGTTGTGGGCATGAATTGACGAGATCCTTGAACCACTCCCAATATTGGAAGAATGTTTCACCTTCCTTCTGGGCGAAGTTAATGATCGACTTTCTGATGGTGTTTGTCTTATGGTATGGAAAGAATTTTTTTATGAACTCCTTTATCATGTCATTTCATGTGTCAATAGATCACGAACATAATGAGTGCAACCACATCTTAGCTTTTTCTTTCACGGAGAAAGGAAAGAGTTTCAGCCTGACCGTGTCCTCAGACACGTTAGGAAAGTATAAAGTGGCGATAACCTCGTCAAACTCTTGCAAGTGCATGTATGGACTTTCAGATTCAAGTCCAAGGAACATTGGAAGGAGTTGGATCACTCCAGGCTTGATATCCATGCTTCCTGTGTTTTCTGGAAAAACGATACATGAGAGCATGCTCACCCCTGCCGGTTGTAAGTAATCTCGTAAAGTACGAGGCGGGGGTGCATGGTCTCATTCTCATCCTAGACTTCTACAACTTGAGGTTGACTGATTTACTAGTTGATTTATAGGTTGATTTGCAGCTATAACCTCGATTAACTTTGAGGATCTCGAGTGGTGTCTAATCATGTGATGGATAGATAACCCCTCAACCAATCCTCCCTCACTCAAAAGACGTCGAGTGTTGTCACGGACCCACTTGGGTATGAAATACTCTCAGCCCTCAATTTTAGATTCCAATCTAAACCTAAAAAGAAAGAAGAAGGAAATAGATATCTAGAAATAGAAAGAGAGAGAATTAGAAAGAAGTTACCAAATTAGAAGGTTCTATGTTAGGATCTTGTAAAAGAAAAAGGAAAGTGAGTTAGTTTCTAAAAAGGAAATAAGGAAAGCAACATATTTTCTAAAAACAAAAAAGGAAAGTTTCTAAAAACAAAAAATAGAAAGTTTCTAAAAATTAAAAAGTTAGTTTCTAAAAACAAATTAGGAAAGTTTCTAAACCTAGAATTAGAAAGCTAAGTTAGTTTCTAAAATAATTTAGAAAAACCCTAATATGAAAAATAGAAAGTAGAAAAATTCTAATCTTAAACTAATTCCAAAACCAGTTAATCTCAGAAAAATGCAACTGTTAACCGCTGACAACGGCGTCAAAAACATATTCATAACCCCAAGTGTAAGGTTGCGATGTAGTAATAATCTCATTAAGACCGAGGTCGAATCCATGGGGACCAATCTCGTGAGTAATTCTAAAAGTAGAACCAGAAGATGTAAACCTAAATCTAGAAGTGTAGAGAGAGTAATTGTGAATTATTTAACTAAAACTTGAGAAATTCCACTTGTAGAGATCAGGGAGATCTCTGCTTGATTTAAGGACACAACTGGAATCAGAGTCCCATCTTATCCAATTGGAAGATATCTCAGTAAAACCAAATCTAAACTTCCTTTAACCTAATTCTTAATGGATGAGAGTTGTGAGAACTGGAAATGATTCTATCACAAAATCATGCCCAGGAGACAATGACTCACAATAGGATATACCAATCTCATAACCAAACATAAGAGAATCATGAAGATTAGAAGGGATTCCGTCATCCAACCATGCCCAAGGGACGATGGTGAACAACAAGATTTCCTAATTTCACAATCTCAATTCATGAAAAGAACATACTTAAAGCTATCATAGATCTATTGTAATTTAAGTCACAACAAACCATTAAAAACTAAAAGTATTTCTTACATATCAAACTACAATCAAAGAGAGTTTCAACTTAAACATGATCAAAGCAATAGAAAACATTTCATCACGCTAAAAGCTTCACCTCTTAGCCCTAGCTAAGAGGTTTAACCAGCTATAGACATGATTGGAATTAAAACCCTAGAAGAAAGCATGAAAAAACTAAGGAAAGAAGAAGAAGTGGCGACGGCTCTCCACGCTTTTCTTCACTCCTTAAACCCTTAGATTATGCCCAGGGATGCCTTGGGGACTCCAATTTATAGTTATGCAACACCTCCTTTCTTACCTCCTTGGAAAAATCTGAAAATTGCCTCAAATTTACGCAATCCGCGTAACTTTGCACGATCCATTCGATGACATTGAACAACCTTCGATGTCATCAAAGGTGTTTTATGTATGTGCTTTTTCTGTGCTTTTGTAGCTTCATTCAGACTTTGCGACCTTCTATGTCATCGAACCTACCTTCTGTGTCATCGAACTTACCTTTAATGTCATCGAGCATTGTTCGAGGAATCGATAATGTGTCCAAAACAGTCTAGAGAGTTTATTCAATTTCTTCAATAAATTCGATGTCATCGAAGAGGCCTTCGATGTCATTGAGTAGGTCTTTAATGTCATCGAGGAGTGCTTCGAGTAATCGAAAATGGTGCATAATATGTCTAGCGAGTTTTTCCGAAATTCCACAAAATATTCAATGTCATCAAGAGCAAAGCTTCAAGTCATCGAACAAGTTCTTGAGTCATTGAAAAATGTCTTCAATTTGTCCAGCAACTAACTTGATTTTCCTTTATAAATTCGAGGCCATCAACCTGTGTTCAACGCCATCACATGTGTCCTCGATGTTATCGAGTAGTGCTTGATGACACATTCAATGTGTATTCTGCACTTGTTCTTTCAGCTTCGTTCCTTCTCCACTTGGTTTTCTTGAATCTTGGGACCTTGAAATCTTCGATCTTTGTCTCCTAAGACCCATTCTTTGCTATGGTGATTTTTTAGCATCAAAACCATACTTTTAGTACCTTTTCCAATCCAAGCTCTCAAATTCACCTTGCAACACAAATATGAGTAAAATAAGACATTAAGCAGTATCATGTTCATAAAACTAAGATATAAAAGGGGTCCAATATGCAATAATTGACCCTCAACACTAAGATTTTTGATTGGTAGCATGTGAATCATTTATAGATGTTGAGAATTAAGTCTGGTGAATTTTATCCACCCTAAAAGATGAAAACTAGTTTAAAAATAGGAGATCACAAAAAGGTCATGAATGATGAGAAGAATGAAGAATGACAACATTTTTGAGAAAAATGAAAATGGTTTCTGAAAAGGATGTAATGTTGGAAAAAAGAATAAATAAGAGTAACCGTCGATATAAAATCAAAGACTGTGAAAAGAAGAAAAAGGGGGATATGTTCGAAATCAGTACTTTAGTTTCTGACTAATTTTGATATGATAAACATGGCTAACATTATGAACTGATAGTGTGTTTATGGGAAGTAAGTTGATATTCATCAAGCACATTGAAAAAAAAAAAAAAAAAAAAAACTTGATATATGAATTTATGATTTTAAAACCGATAAAGAACCTATTTGATTGATTGCTTATGAGATTCGGCTCTAGGTTTTCAAAATTTTACTTTCTTGTCTTAACACTACTTATTCATACTTTATTGCACAAAAGATTGTCTTCTAAAATAGGTTTTTAACTTTGAAGATGGAAGATTACTTTATGCATATTTTTACTCGGGACTAACAAAATGTTGGCTGGGGTGTCACGCCCCAAACTCGGAAAATGGGCTCATAAAATTCCCTATCGCTGAATCTGGTGCCGACAGCCTTCGTAGTAACCCATTCTCGGATCCCAGCACCCATACACCAGATTCCGATCCTGGGATCCTACAAGGAGGATTTTCAGTATGAATTTTATTATTATTATTATTTTTTGTAATGGAGCATAACCACAAGTATACCCAAATCATAAAGGCAACATCATCATCACATATCTACTAATATAATCATTTGAATATAATGCTGAAAGGGAAATATATATCAAAGTCAAAGCTCCAGAGGATATATACACGCTCCAAGCTCAACGCTGCTGCAACCTAATGCCACCTGCACGCATCTATCGTGCATAAGCTTACAAAAGCTTAGAGGGTAGTGAAAGTATGTACACAAGATAAGTGTCAAGTATACCATAAAGCCCATAAATTATACATCATCGGAATAAGTGAAAATACTAACAAAATTATGAATCATACGATATCAGAGTAAGCGGAAATATACTAGTAAGTCCATGAGTGCTATCAGCCGTACCAAGGCTATGCGATGCAAAACATAATAAGATAATAATAAACGCTGAGGATGCAATGTAATATGCAAATCCTAACGAGCCACCAATACCATCAACATCATCTAAGCCATATAAGTGCATCAACATAGTAACCCAAAAATGTCAAGTACTGCGGATGCAATGTAATATGCGGTGCGAATGAAATGACCATATAGGAACGTAAAGTCGGGATGATAGTACGTAGTATTGCAGACTACGGGGTTCACCACAAGGAACTTCTATCCAAACTAGTCTCATACCTAAATTTGGATAGTCCGACTCAATGTGGTAAACTCCTGATCTCAAGTTAGTCGCGCGCCTAACCGAAATTCTGGCCATGCGAAGGTACACTTAACAAATAGTTACGCACCACTAGCCCGAGTGGATAGTGAATGAATGAATGAATGGATATGCAATTCCTACTCAATAAGTCCATATATCAGTACGGTTTCTTTCTGGAGAAATCACCGTGGTCTATTACACTCGACACCGACTGCCTCCTCCCTAGCTGCACAGCCCAGCAAGCAGAATAGACCTCATTATCCGCCTGACCAGTAGTCTGCCGATACCTACCCGGCTCATCGATAGAGGACCCATTTACAAGCTGGTCATACTTAGCCTAGCTTATAGTCCCCTCACTTGGGTGGATAAGGCTACACCCCCTCCCAACCGACTACGACATAGTGGAAGATGCGGCCTACTGGTATTCGGCTCTCAGGCACTCATGTTCCACTCGGTTTAGACGTTAGGGCTACTCTGGCCTTGAAGGTTCTAGGATTTTCATCCAAGGACATCCTAAGTGCCCATGGTGCTAAAACCAAGTATTTTCGGTATCCCATTTAGCCATCCACGATGTGCCTGTGGAGGCTACTGCCCTGATGTCGCTAGGGCATACAATGATGAAGTCACATATATATGATGAAGTCACATATATACGAGATGCATGAGTCACACTATCCAGTCATGCAACAATCCTGTGTGTACGGTGTGATAATGTGGGCACTCCGTCTCATAAGGAGTCCTGTAAATAGTCTGCCCAATGGCGTATGCAATGATCAGTCACTACTCATATCAAGCATACATATGATGCGTATGGCATGAGTCATGAAGTTATACTAAGTATGTTATAAAGTAACAAACTATCCTTAAAATGTAGATGGGCCTTGATGGCCTACACACAACAAGTATGGGCCTACTAATGGGCCCTAGGGAGAGTTATAATGTGGACATTTAACCAACATTATTCTTACAATGTGGACGTCAAACCAACATTGCTCCCAAGGCATGGCCTGCCATAAATGCCATTACATAACCCATGGTGGAATCACACAATACAATAGACCTTGTATACATCCCATTGGGCCTCGACCCATGGGCCTCAAATACATCAAATGGGCCTCATCATGTGGTCCTCATACACATCACGGTGGGCCTCAATAACGGGCCTCATACACATCAAGGTGGGCCTCAATAATGGGCCTCATACATCACAATAGGCCTTAACCCATGGGCCCCAAATATATCACAATGGGCCTCAACCCAAAGGCCCTAATACATCACAGTGGGCCTTACCAAATGGGCCGGAAATATATCACAATGGCCTCTACCCATGGGCTCCAAATACATCACAATGGGCCTTAACCCATGGGCCTTCCATTCACATCAAGGTGGGCCTCAACAACGGCCTCATACACATCAAGGTGGGCCTCAACAACGGGCCATAAATATGACAAGATGGGCCTAATCACTTGAGCCTTATATATATACCAAGGTGGGGTCCACTTGAACTATAGATCTGTCATATTTTTAGCCTCAAGCCTTAAAACAAGCTTTCAAAATGGTTGAATAGACTGGATGTAACACATGCATCATAGTGGGGGTCCACATGAACCACTGATCTGACCCATTTTATTATTATTATTATTATTATTATTATTATTATTATTATTTTTAAAACCCATACCATAAAATGAGCTTTCAAAGTGGCTGGACGGTTGGATGCAGCACATGCATCATGGTAGGTCCCACCAGCTGTCCCGTAGTCCAGCCAAATGGCTGGATGTCAGTGATAAAACACATATATTGTGGTGGGTTGTGGACGGTGTGCATACATACATCACCGTGGGCTCCACCATTCGCCTGGACAGTGGGAATAAAACACATATGTCATTGTGGGTCCCACGTGAGGCCCACCATAATGTTTATAAGCCATCCAAACCGTTCATAAGGTCACACAGACCTGGCTGAATAGGAAAAACAAATTTCATATTGATTTAAAACTTCTGTGAACCAAAAAATAGGTTCCAATAGTAAACAGTTCAACCCCACTGTTTCCTATGACGTGGGCCACCTGAGCTCCAGATGGGGCTGATATTTGGAGGGTGGCCCACTGCCCTAAGGGCCTATGGAATGGACGGTGTGGATTCTCAAACACATCATGGTGGGGTCCATGACAAGGGACCCGTGGGTGGGCCTGTCCATCCGTCAAATGCGCCAGGCGTTACGTTCTTTGCGTCGATGCAGACGAGCAGTAATCGCCTCGCTGTATATATATATATTGAAATTAAGTTTTTTCAAGGTTTTTCCAGCGTGGGGCCCACATCGGAAGAATCCGACCCTGCCATTGGTCTTTAGGGCTCGAGACAAACCCATCAAGCCCAATATTGGGCATATTTTGAGGTGTGGAAACAACATGTGGATTTTCAATGGTGACAGCCACCGTTTCCTATGCTATGGCCCGCCAGAAAGTCGGATTGGTCCCATTTTTCGGCCCAACTCCTAAAATGGTCTGGGGAAAGGGATGGACGGTGTGGATTGGGTTGATACATCAAGGTGGGGCCTACATGGACATCCCTTCCCCAAAGCTTTTAAATAAAGCCAATATTTGTGTTTTCATTTCACATTCAGGGACGTCCCTAGACGCTGGACATTCGGGTAGAACACATGTACAAGGTGGGCCTTGCTCAGGTGGGCCACCAAATGCATGGATGGTGTGGGTATACAACACATATATAGAGTGGGCCCCACCTACAGATGACTTGGATCCAATACATGCTTCATGGTGGGGTCCATCCGGGTGGACCACATGGACATATCATCACACACAAAATAAATAAATAAGAGAGGGAGAGAGAGAGAGAGAGAAGAACATGCATGTGTGATGGAGGGACCCCAACACTATGGGCCCTCCGTTTCAAGCATCCAATCATACATCAAGTGGGTCCCATTGCATGTGGGCCCATCAAATTAATGATCGACGGTGGAGATCCCTTCTCCACCAAGATGTAAGGTCTAGATGACCCCTTTTTAGACTAGAAAATAAACATCATGGTGGGGTCCATGGAGAATGGCCCATCATGGAATGATCATGAGGATCAAACTGGTCCATTGACACATCTTAGGGTCCCAAGTGAGATCCATACCGTCAATCGATAGGCCTCATTTGGCCCTTTATCAAAACATGAAAATCTTGCCTAATAAGCACCCACCGTTCGATCTTCTTGGTCCGTTGGAAAGCCGATCTCCTTATGTCTCACTTTGAAGGAGAGGATGAGAAATGAAGGGTTAGGATGAGGGATTTTTGAGATGGAAAGTGGGCCACACACATGCACTTTTCTCTCATGGAAGAGCTTGAACGCGTGATGCTCTTGCTAGCTTGGGAGTTGTGTTGAGAAATGAGAGAGAGAGGAGGGTTGTAAGGAGAGAGAGAGAGAGAGAGAGAGAGAGAGAGAGATGGGATGGAGTGATGGATGTGAGAGAGGAATGGGTTGTGTAAGATTTTGTTAACTTTTGGGGTAGATTCTATAAGAATAGAATGAGTTGTGTAAGAACTTTTTGACTTATGGGGTTGCTTAGGGATGGGTGTGAGGTGATGTGTACTTGACATGTACTTGACCATTGATGAGATTGATTGATTAATTGAGGTGACATGTCGTAAAGATACTCTTGGGTTTTGTAGCGCGTGGTATTTTCCTCGAACTGAACGTGGGTCCACACCTCCCTGCTAGGGTATCAAATCGGTGTGTAAGATGCGGCGTCGGAACCACGGCGATAGTATGGTCGCAATGGTACCAGTCTCGGATTAAGCTGACTCAAATCTACAGGATACGACTTAGGGTCAATTGCAAACATCGATTATATGTCGCAGGTTGCCGGAATTCGACGGAAAGGATCGCGAAAATTGGTGGAACAGTATGAACTAGGATACGGGTCTTACATGGAGACTGTGTTAAGACTCAAATATTACATATTTTCCTCCATTTATATCTTGGTTTTATGAACATGATACTTTATACCTGTTTGTGTTACAATGTGATTTTAAGTGCTTTGATTGAAAAGAATGCTAAAAAACATGGATTGAAGGCTCAAGAATTGTCATAGCAAAGAACGGATCTTTAGAGACTAAGATTGAAGATTTCAAGACCTCAAGATCCAAGAAAACCAAGTGGAGAAGGAAGGAAATTGGAAGAACCAAGTGTTGAAATTCACTTCAATATCTGTGGCATTGACCACTATTTAATGACATCGAAGACATCGTTCGATGACATTGAACATAGGTTGATGACATCAAATTTTCATAGGAAAATCAAGTTGGTTGCTGGAAATATTGGATGCAATTCTCAATAAATCGAAGTCATGTTTGATGACTCGAAGAAGATGCTCGATGACATCAAATTTATTAAAGAAATTGAAGCAACTCGCTAGACTATTTTGGACACTTTTTCGATGAATCGAAAACCCTTCGATGGCATTGAAAGATTTCTCGATGATATCGAAGGAAGGTTCGATGACATAGAGACTTATGCAGTACAAAAGGAAAAAAGGCGGGACTTTCAGATTCAAACCTCTTCGATGACATTGAAGGCGTTAAGCAGAGTGCATAAATTTGAGGCGGTTTTGCTATTTTGCATAAACTAGCCTATAAATATGGATTTTCTAAGTCTTTTGAGATATATAGACTTTGGAGGAGCAGAACAAAGGGGTGGAGCCATCATCCAAGAGTTATTTTTTTCCTTTCTTCTTAGTTTTTAATGCTTTCTTATAGGGTTTTGAATCCAATCATGTCTATGGTTGGCTAAATCCCTTAGCTAGGGCTAATGAGTGAAGCTTATAGCATGGTTGGAATGTTTTTCTTGTTTGGTTCTTGTTCTTATTGAACTTCTTTAATTATAATTTGATATTTAATGAATACTTTTAGTTTTTAATGATTTATTGTGATTCGAATTACAATAGATCTGCGATAGCTTTGAGTATCTTCTTTTCTTGATTTGAGATTATGAAGATAGTGAATCCTATTGTTCACCATTGTCCCTTGGGCATGGCTGGGTGATGGAATGTCTTATAACCTTCACAATTCTCCCATGTTTAGTTTTGGATTGGTATATCCTGTTGTTTGCCATTGTCTCTTAAGCATGATTAGATGATGGAATCACTTCCAATCCTCACAAGTCTCACCATTGAGAATTAGGCAATGGAAGTTTAAATATGATCTTATTGATATATCTTCCAATTGGATAGGTTAGGACTCCAATTCCAATTGTGTTCCTTGAATCAAATGATATATCTTCCAATTGGATAGGTTAGGACCCCAATTCCAATTGTGTTCCTTGAATCAAATAAGGAAACATCTTGATAGTTGCACGTGGATCCCTGGAAACCCTAGTCACCTTTGAATTCTTAAGTTTCTAATTAAATACTTCATAATTACTTCTTTTTATTCCTGTAACGTCTTGAATTTTTTCCAACTTGGAGTTAGACATCCTTAGGCAATTGGTCGGTCATAACACATTATTGACTTCTCAGAACTCAATTCCAAAGTCTCAAAACCCCTCATCAACCCATTTCCATCAAAATCTCACCTTTCACCACTTTATTCTTCAAAATTTTCTAAGTACTTTCATATTAGACACTAATCCTAAAGTTTAAGTGATGATGAATAATACTTTAACTAAGATTTACTATAAATAATAAATAAATAAATAAAATAGGTTTTTTGCTAATAACCTTATAGAATCTGATAAAATAAATAGGTTATTTGAATAGAGCAGCTTCTCCTACCACAAATTCATATATTGCACGTCGAATAACTCATTCTGATTTGCTAGATATGCTCATTTCAAAAAATCACATGGCAGAATCACCACCAGACTCACTAGGGCACCGCGATACCAACGCTTCTACTTCAAGGCCTCGAGGTTGGGTCGATCGGGCCATGGCGGGCTCGCGGGTCCGGCGGCCCATCGTCCTTCCCACATGCATATGGGGCCCATTTTCTGCAGTTTTTGACCAACTTTAAAAAGTCATATATCCCTCGATATAACTCTAATTTAGGTGATTCAAAAGTCAGATTAAAGCTTGATAAGTCTAGTTTTAACGAAAAATAAGCAAAAAATATAATAAAAATTTTAATATAGTTAAATCTAGGTTGGTGTAACAACTGTCCAAAATTTTTTAATTTGAACAGCCACACTTCTAGAATTTTTAGAATTTTTGTAAAGCACGAAATCTAATTAAATTTGGTGGAGATAAAGTAGACTTGATGATGAGCTACTACAAAAATAAATTAAATAATACGCTAACTAAAAGTGTCAAAAAGAGGCATAGAACTACCCTAGGACCTTATTCTGTCGTAATTAGGGCGAAATTTAGTTAAGTACTAAACTAAACATTTGATGGATTTGGTTTGAACCACTTTCTATACAAACTACAAGACCCAACACCATTAAGAACGCTAACTCAACATTACTTAAAAATCTAGGTTTAGTCTCAAAACCTAGTCGTTCCCGGGAAAACATTGAAACTCCGTATCGGACATGGACCGCGCTCGAAAGTTCAATGATCATGAAACTATACGGTTATGACCACCTTACTGAGCTTGAAAACCAAAACAAGAATTGAGCCCAAATAGTATCTGGAAATGCACAACTAGAGCCCTGAGTTAAGTGTGTGAGAAACGCGAATATCTTTAGAAAATGAACTTAGATTTAAGTGAATTGGACCATTCGCTTGCAGGTCAAATTTAAGGTTTCAGACTGTCAGATTCTGACCCAATTACACCCTTGGATTAGAAAAATTTTCCTGCACATGTCAGTATACTTATGGCCCTGATCGAGTGACGATGACAGTTAAACTGATATAGGTCCTCCACGGTCAATCTGATAATCCGATTAGACCGAAATCATAATCTGGCATAGATCTATTATCAGTGAACTTTCTTTAGACCGTATGCGATCAATGGACCTCCAGATAAGCTCCATTGGCCCGAAAACAAACACCCTTAGGCTATACCCTAAGTATACCATGGCCCTAGGGCCACTTGAACCAGTTCTGGGCCTATATAAGACCCTTAACCCACCCCTCTTTCATTCCATACAATTTTCTCAAACCCTAGGTGAGAGAGGAGAAAAGAGGAGGAAAGAGTGAGGAGAAGAGAGAGTGAAAGGGAGATCGTTGTTGGGATTCACTTCCACAACTCCATACGCCAAATCGCCACCCCACCATTGCTACGCCATCGATTCCAACTTCGATTTGGGCAGGAAATCCTAACCCTAATATTGATTTAGGAATCCAAATAAAGTAATCAATGTAATAGCTAACCTGTTTCGTGATTTAGGTAGCCGTTGTTCTGTAGACAGAAGTGTAGGATTCGAACCGAGTTCGAAACGAGTTTTCCGACGAAAGGCGCGAACTATAAATATTTAGGTTATAGTTTTCAAGGCTTTCAATGTCAATTAATGATTTATGTTTGACTTGATTGCTACCATATGATCTTAGTTACGATGTATTCGATAATTTATACATGTGTGGGAATTATGTGAATATAAAATGCATTCCATGTGTTTGTTGAAATGTTCGAATGAATATAAAATCATGATTTGTATTTGCCATTACTATTAACCGAGAATATAAGATTGTTTTATGCATGATAACTCTTTTGTGAAAGGATTTTCCATAATATATGTTATAACTAATTTAGTTCATATATGTGGTAATGTGTAGTCTAAGTGTTTGATAAAATGTCTGAATGAGAAATTGTCCGATGAATTGTATTTACTAAGGGTGTTGAGATAGTATTCTCAACTACCTTACCTAGATGTATAATTTCCTTCATATAGCCTTAATTCCAACTACGTGATTTATGTATAAAATCCATATGTATAATAACATGTTTTATGTGTTTGATAAAATGTTTAAATGAGTAATTGTTTGATGAATCGTATTTGTTATTGGTGTTGAGATTAATCCTCAACTACCATATCTATATATATGAATTCATTCACGTAACCGAAATTGTTAAAATGTTAAGTGTATTTGTTAAAATGCATATGTACAATAACATGTTCAGTGTATTTGTTAAAATGCTCGAATGGGATTTATTTTTGAAATGTTTGTTAAATGCTTATATGATTATCACATGTATACATATGCTGCATTTTAGTATGACTGGGACTACTACGTAGTCTAGGCAATCGGTAACAATTCTCGATTGAGCAGCGGAATTAGTCTTGCCACATTTGATACATTCGATGAATCTGAGTCGTACGATGATTGTCGACAGTGGTTAGGCCACATGGAGTGCTTATGCACTCCATGTTGATTAATTCTGCATACACTCGTACCAGTCTAACTTGTCTAATAAACCGATTGGCCTATTGTGTGTTTACCATTTATGGGCACTACTGCTTGAATCTAAGGTACCACTTACCAATGTAAAGCCCGTTTAACATTGGTACCACGATCCGCTAAGACTCATGAGCCAGGCATGGTGGTATGGGACATCGTAGTCGAGCTGTCGGCCTACGTTGGGGTGACAAGCCTCCCCATAGTGACCAATGAGCAACCCAAACTCGTGAGCCGAATATGGTGGTATGAGACACTGTATTCGAGCTGTCGGCCTATACTAGCGCAATCTGGTTGGGGTCCCAGGGTGGGTTGGGGTGAACCGTCAGATCCGGACCCCCTTCGAAAATAGCGCTCCAGTTGGTATGACATTAGTGGAGTGATCTCGAGTATAATCAATTGAACTTGCCTATCTACTGCTTTCAAGTCAGAGGTGATGTTGCCCTATAACTTGCCTATTGTATGTGATTAACTAGGATTAACGACCCTAGATAGATAATTGTTTGGGTAAATGATAAAAAGGGAGATACTTTAGCTTCTCTAATCTGTTGTATGAATAAGTCTAATTAAGAACTTGACTAACACGACTATGCACCACATTGCATGTGACTTTGGCGAGGAAGAGCACAGTGGGAGTTTAGCATGCCCAACCGTGAGATGGTGTTGCTGAGGGAGTGCAGGCAAGGGCATGCATCATTACTTTACATCATCTCCGCATTAATAAGAGTAGTTAGGAATTGCTTGTTGTACTGCTTTATCATTACTGCTTGATTGAATTGATTACATGTTAACCTTTGCCTTATAGTACCACTGAGTTGGCCACTCATTCCCACCATAGGACGGTGTTTTGAAACACCACCCAGACTCTGGTTTAGATGCAGGTGATGGCAAAGTCTATACAACGGAGTTGGACATTGTAGGCGAGGATGAAGAATTTTCCTACGGTCGGCTCTCAGGCGGGTCTATGTAGACCCCGTACTGATTTGATGGGATTACAGGGATATATGATTTAGTCGAACACTTCACATTTTTGCACTTTGTATATTTTAAAATAATACAAGTATATATAATCAGCACGGTTACATACTCATACTCTGGAGTTCTTTAAAATACTTTCATATTTAGATACTTATGCTTCCGATTTCCGTTGCTTAATTACATTGTCTCTGGAGTATGATATGCTATTTTAGTATAATCCCACTTATGTTTAATGCATTGATATGGACGACTTCTAAACATCATTATCCATATTACATAAGTGATGTTCTGGATCTCGGGAGTAGAGCTTTGCTCGACCGTCGAAATTCAGGGTGTTACAATTCCTAATTTAGATTTAGATATTCTTCTAGTTTTGATTCTAGTTACTTTCATAATACATGCGAGATTAGTCCTTGTGGATTCGACCTCGGTCTTACCGAGATTATTACTACATCGTGACCCTACACTTGGGATTGTGAACACTAAACCTCCATCTCCTAGACCAAGAATGGAGAAAGGTCGAGCTCGACATCCTCGAATAAGTAGGGGAAAAGGCCGACCTCAACCTCCTCAACTAAGTACAGGAAAAGACCGAGCTTGACCTCTAAACATAAGGACAAGGCCTTGGCTAGTCAACTGCAATGTGAAGCAAGCTATCTCACCTCAGGTCAGCCAGACCCATCCTTAGACAAACACGACACCGACTTCAGTTGTGACCTATCTCAAACTACTTCGGGACAGCTAAACTCGTCCTTTGTGAGATCCGACCTGACCTCAATCAGCTCTATCTGTATTCTCAATCGAAGATCACAGAAACCGACTTTCACATGGATCACCCCGAAATTCTAGCCAAGGATCTAGAAAGATCCGTTATGCAGGGAGTCTGAATCCTACTGTAATCAGATTACTGCCAAACAGGGATGAGAGCCCTTTATGACACCGTCATTCCTCACCTATAAATAAGGTACCTCTAATGGTGAAAGGTATGCACAATCTCTAGCCCTAAACCCTCACTACTCAATTAGACCTTGGTTCCTGACTTAGCATTGGAGGTCCCCTGCATGAGCCAGGGTCTTATGTGTCTATCTCTTGTGTAGGTTTGCAAGTCATGGGAAGGCTAACCAGATTTCTGTATCAATAGATTTTACAAAATATATTGTATGCTCGGAATCCTTAATCAATCATATTTCATATAAGAGTAGTTGGCAATTGAATCAAAAAAATTCCACTATTGTGCATATATTGTGTTATTATTCTTCACCCTACTTCTATTTATTTATATGTGATCCAAGTGAGTTCAAGCGCCTGAGAGGTAAATCTCCCGAAACAAATACGGTTATCTCGCCCGTAGAGAGAAAAGCTCAAAGACCTTCAAGAAAAAGGGACAGATCGGTGGCGTCGCGTGTGGTACACCTGCTAATCTGCTTCCGGAATATCCTGTACACCACCGTCCACGGAATTATTGAGTAACCGACCAGTGCGCCACATTGACGGAAAAGTCAACACATGTACTGGGAAGGAGCAAAGACTCAAGGATATGATATCCTTACTTTCGTGCTTTTCACAGTGTCTAGTATCACGCGTCAGTCGAGGATGAAGCACCATAATGTGAGCTCTTTCAAAGTTCTTTGGTTGTGACTCATACTGTGCAGACGTGGCAAGCATTATTGCATATACTGACCGTCCAAAGCGAGGTCTGCATCTTGAATTATCCAAAACTTAATATTTACACTTAGTCCAAAACAAACCAGATGGTTAGGATTGTCTTACCAGTTTGGCTTCCGGTAACTGCTCGGTTAAGAAGCAGCTCACGATTTTGGACAATCCTGATTGATAAATATCTTATATGCACTGGTCAAAGTTACCCACTATCTGGACGGCCCAGATTGAGTCACATTTTATGCCACATACATTGTGAATAAAAGGATGAAAAACCCCTAGGGTCTTTTGAATATTTTTCCGTTGGCCTTTAGGAGACATGGATTGCACATTGATGGTGCTTTATTGGCCTGTGAATGCTGTTCTCGTGTAAGCAGTCTTCACTTCTGCTTATCAATTATGTAACTAGGGTATAAAATTCACTCAGATTTAAAAATGTGTTCATTTTTCATTTCGTTGTTCGTTTTTTTAGAGTCGCCACTTGCCAATCGAAACTTCAGAGTCTACGGTCGACTAGAAGTTATAGAATCGCTTAAAGGTTAAGGAATTGTAAGATTTCATAACTTTAATAACTCATGCGGTATAGGTTGGTATACGATCGTAGATCCTAAGGGCCTTGATTATGTAAAATAAAGCGATTAGGGACCTTTTTTCTGCCTGGACGATGTGTGGTCTCTTCTTCACGAGATTTTTAGGGGATTCAAAAGAGTTTCAACATCAATTCACTTAGTTGTGCTTCATAGAATTTAAGAAGAAAAAGAAAAAAATCGAGAACCTATGTTGTAAGATGTCTTCAATCCACACATGAAACAGGGGTTCGATCGAGAGCACCCCGAATTATACAAATTGGTCTCTAGATAGTTTTGGACAATTTAGATTGATCTATCAGGTCGTTCGATTGACAATATTCAGAAATACTTGATATCTCTCTGGACACTTTTGAGCATGTTTGAGTGATCGAACATGTGGCGCTTGATCAATCGATGATTGCTCGATCAATGTTCGATGTTTAGATCGGCGGGGCTAATAAATTTGTATAATTGCATGATCAGTTTCCTATTCTGAGTGTTATGCTATATATATATATATATATATATATATATATATATATATATATATATATATATATATATATATATATATATATATAGGTGTAATTGTCGGATTATGGTATTTCAATCGGGGCTTAAACATTTCTAGGGTTTGGAGAGGAGAAAATGAGATTTATTTTTTTTTAATTGTAAGTTCTTCTATCTCTTGTACTTATCGTTTTTATAGTGAACGTTATTGCTTTGTGCTGTGGTTTTTATTCCGAAAAGATTTTTTCACATAAAATTCATGTGTACTTGTGCACGCATTATTTGCATTTGCTTTATTGTAGTATGATTCAAATTTGGGGTTTACTTCCACGGTCCCTCAACAAGTGGTATCAGAGCTAACATTGGAGATTTGAGTTTAGATCTGAGACATGATGAGTAAGGGATCAAATGTGAAGTATAAAACGAAGTTCACCAACAAACAGCAAGGGCTGCAACATTCACTCCTTGGTATAAAGAAGCATCAAGCGTCCAAGAGCGATGAAGAGTGGGAAGAATTGGATGAGAGGAAAAAAATCTTGGTCTGTTATGCTTGACGGTTGACGTCCTATACAATGTCCTTGATCAAAAGACCATTTTAAGACTTTGGAAGAAGTTAGATTGCTTGTACATAACAAAATCGTTGTTGAATCGTCTGTATTTAGAAAAAAATTTATATAATCTGAAGATGACGGAAGAGTTAAATCTTAATGATCACATCAATGCATTTCATCAGATACTTTGCAAATTGATAACTGTGGAAATGAATATTTGTGAGGAAGACCAAGCCTTAATCCTATTGAACTCTCTTCCAGAGTCTTACAATAGCTTTGTATACACTATGTGCCATGATAGAGAGACCATTGACGTCAATTCTGTCATTTCCGCCTTTCAGTTAAAGATGTTAAGAAAGACGGACAACAACACGTGGTCATCTATGAATGCGTTGGTAGCTAGTGGAAGGAATTCTGAGAAGGAGAGGGGAAACTCGCGATCACGGTTCAAGTATAAGGGTGAGGGGAAGACGATGTTATTGAACTATGGGAAACAGGGGCATATTGTCACACCCCGATCTCGAAAACCAGACTCACAAAATTTCCGATCGCCGAATCTGGCGCCGACAGCCTCCGTAGTACCCCATTCTCGGCTCCCGGCACCCAAACACCAAGTTCCGATCCTGGGATCCTATAAGGAGGATTTCAATCATGATTTTGTTTTAGTATAAGCATAACCATAAGCATAACAGACGAACAATAACCACAAGAACACCATCATAAAATCCACTATGATCAAAAACTTTGATTACAATGTGTCTGAAGGGAAATACAATATAGTGAAAGTAACAAAAACTCCATAAGACCGCTGCATACTCCAAGCTCAACGCTACTGCAACCAACATCACCTGCACGCATCTATTGTGTATAAGCTTATAGAAAGCTTAGATGGTGGTATAAGTGTGTGCACACGGTAAGTGTCAGGTATTCAATACAATGCCACCATTATACAAACTGGAAATACTGGTAATCCATAAATCATACAATATCGTAATAAGCAGAAATACTAATAAAATTATGAATTATCAGAGGAAGCAAAAATACTGACAAGAGCAGGATTATCAGAGTGAACAGAAGTACTGACAAGTCCATGAGTCAATCAATATTAAAATACGCAATATAAAACAACTATGTAAATGAGGAGTCATAAAGAGCCAAATATTAGATGTCGGGGACGTGATGCAATATGCAATTCCTGATGAGTTCACGAATAGCGCCAGCTGTATCTAGACCATATAAATGCAGAAACCCAAAAACTCAAAATGTCATATGCCGTGGATGTAATGCAATATGGTGCAAATGGAATTATCATGCTGGAGTGTAAAGTTGGGATGATAGTACGTAGTATCGTAGGCTATGGGGTCCATCATAAGGGATTTTTATCCAAACCAGTCTCATACCTAAATTTAGCTAGTCAGACTCGATGTAGTAAACTCCTAATCTCAGGTTAGTCACGCGCCCCAACCGAAATCCTGGCCATTGCGAAGGTATACGTAACAAATAGTTGCTCACCACCAGCCCGAGTGGATAGTGAATGAATGAATGAATGAATATACAACTCCTGCTTAATAAGTCCACATATCAGTACAGTTCCTCTTTAAGATCATCACCGAGATTTAGTACACTCCAAATGGCACTGCAGCTCTCCCAGCCGCATAGTCCAAGTGAGCGTAAGAAACCTCACTATCCACCTAGCCAATTGTCTGTCAATACCTATCCGGCACGTCGATAGTGGACCCATTCACGAGCTGGTCAAACTCAACTTAGTATTGCCCCTACCCTCGGGCGGGTAAGGCCACACCCCCTCCCAACCGACCACGACACAGTAAGAGACGCGGCCTCCTTGTATTCGGCACTCGAGCACTCATATATCCACTCGGTCTCGACGTTGGGGTGTCTCCTGGCCACGAAGGTTTAAGAATTTTCACCCAGGGACATCTATGACACACGTATTCTAGAACCAAATATTTTCAGTGTCCCATCTGGCCATCCACGATATGCTTGTGGAGGCTACGACCCTGATGTTGTTAGGGCGTACAGTAATCACAATGCAAAGTGCATGAGTCATACAATCCAGTTATGCATCAATCATGCACCTACCGTGCACTCACGTGAGATAACCTCCACTTATCAGGAAGTCTTATAGCTACTTGCTCAATAACATATGCAATGATCAACCATATCTCATAACAAACATGTATATGATGCGTATGAGCATGTATCATGATGTTATGCTGTCACACACTCATAATCAGTATCAATAGCTGACATCGACAATGTGGACATTTAACCAGCATTGCCCCCAAGGAATGGCCCACATAGAGTCTAACTTATAGTGGACTCATGGCCTCATAAAAGGGCCAGATATATAACACCATGGGCCCCACTCATGAGCTTAATACACACCACGATGGGCCTTTCACATGGGCTTAACATACATCATAATGGGCTCCATCACCTTACCCTCATATGCATTACAATGGGTCTCAAATACGGGCCGTATATACATCACATTGGGCCCCGACAATCGGAATCGGCAATCAGCTACGATAATCAGAATCGGTAATTGGCCATGATAATTGGCCTCGATCAAAAATTGGAAATCGGTCACAACAAATCAGAATCGGTAATTGGCCTCGATCTATAATCGGCAATTGGTCACAACAAATTAGAATTGGTAATCGTCCTCGATCGATAATCGACAATCAACCACGACAAATTCGAATTGGTAATCGGACTCGATCGATAATTGACAATCGACCACGACAAATCAAAATCGGTCGATAATTGGAAACGGTAAATCGATCACTTCAATCGAAATTTGGCAATCGATCTCAACGCAAGGCGGGGTCCATAGATGGACGGCCGATGTTGGACCAAATAATATTAATGGGGCCAATTCGTTTGGGTTAGCCCACTAGAGAATGATGAGAATGGGCCTAACCAGGCCTAAGGAAAGGTCATAATGTGGATATTTAATGATCACTTCTTATCAATGTGGCCATTTAACCAACATTGCTCCCAAACAGTGGCCTGTATAGAGTCAAACATATAGTGGGCTCATGGCCTCACACAAAGGTCTAATATACAATATCATGGGCCTCATACAAGGGTTACATACACATCACATGGGCCTCGAATACATCACGATGGGCCTCTATCATGGGCCTCATATACAACAGGTGAGTTGCATCAATGGGCCGCACTAATGGGCCTCATACACATTAAGTGAGTCGCATCGATGGGCCGCACTAATGGGCCACAAGTATATCAAAGTGGACCTCATCACCTAAGCCTAACATGCATCACATTAGTCCTCACACAAGGCCATATGTATCATAATGGTCCCCATATACGGGCCGCATGTACATTATAATGGACCATATCCCATGGGCCTCGAATACATCGTAATGGGCCACAACCCTTAGGTCTCTTATACATAACATCGGGCTTTGCCATCTGGGCCGAAAATACATCACAATGGGCCACAACATATAGGCCCTAATACTTAATGGGTGGGCCCTGCACATGGGCCTAATATACATCACAGGTGGGCCCTGCACATGGGCCTCATACACAACGAGTTGGGCCTATCAATGGGCCCTAGGGAGAGTGACAATGCGGACATTTAACCAACATTAATCTTATAATGTGGACGTCAAACAATCATTACTCCCAAGGTACGGCCCGCCATAAATATCGTTACACAAACCATGATGGAATCACACATTGCAATGGGCCTTATGTACATCCCACAGGGCCTTGGCCCATGGGCTTCAAATACATCAAATGAGTTGTAACACATGGGCCTCATATATATCAAGATGGGCCTCAACGGATGGCCATAACTATATCAAGGTGGCCCTCCTTAAATGGGCCTTATGTATATCAATGGGCCACAACAACGGGCCACAAATGCACATCATGGTGAGCTTGAACAGTTCATGTGGGCCCAGGTTAATAGTAAGTGGGTCTTACATTTGCACGACAGGTAGGCCCACCATCCATGGCTAAATGGTGTGGTAACAACACATATATCATGGCAGGTCCTACTAAATCTGGACGGTCATAGTGAGACATGTTTAATGGGTCTCACCATCCCATGGATGGACGATCTGCTCATGCAACATATATATATATATGTATGTATGTATGGTGGGGTCCACTTGAACTTTGAATCTACCTTATTATTAGTCTCAAGCCTGTAAAACAGTTTGCCAAATGGTGGATGGTTGGGATGTAACACATGCATCACGGTGGTTCACATACCTCATGGTAGGGTTCACATGAGTGGCCCACCAGATAGAAGGACGGTTGGATATAACGCAGACATGGTGGGGCCTACTAGCCGTCCCGGGACTGCCTGGATGGCATTGATAAAACACATACATGGGGTGTCCCCACCGTCCACGGCCATGGATGGTGCCAATAAAACACATGCATCATTACCATGGGTCCCACGTGGGGCCCACCATGATGTTTACTTTCCATCTAATCCGTTGATAAGGTCACCTGGACCCAGATGAATAGGAAAAACAAATTTCACAATGTTCCAAAACTTCTGTGACCCAGAAAAGGGTTTCAATGACAGTCGTTCAACCCAACTGTTTCTGGTGATGTAGGCCACTTGAGCTTCGGATAGGGCTGATTTTTGGAGGACCCATTGTCCCAAACGGGACCCAACATATACACGGCGTGGATTTCCGAAACACATCACGCGGTGGGGCCCACGTACGGGACCCACGTCCTTGCCCATGCCCGTCCTCGGTGCAACAGCGCTGACGCCGTTAGTGTCCTTTGTTAGTAGCAGTAGACACTGCTGCTATTTTTGTTTTAAAATTTTTTTTTGAAAATTAGTTTTTCCGAGGAATTTGCTAGGTGGGGCCCTCATCAGCGAAATTCATCCCGTCCATCACACTCTACAGCTCAAGACTGACCAAATGAGTCCGATATGTGGTATTGTTTGGCAAGTAAAAAGATCAAGGTGAGTTTCAATGGTAAACATCACTATTTCCTTTGGTATGGCCCACCAGAAAATGGGATTAACTTCATTTTTCGGCTCAACGCCTAAAATGAGCTAGAGAATGGAATGGACGACGTGGATTAACTTTATACATCAAGGTGGGGCCTGCATGAGCAGCCCACCCCAAAACTTAAAAAAGACAAATATATATATATATATATATATATTTATTTATTAGCCATTAGTACACGCTCATGCTAGTACACGCACTCCATGTTAGCCACTTGCCTTACGTTTATGTCTAGCGTCCAGAACGCTGGACGGCACGGCATGGATAGACACAGCATCATGGTGGGTCCCACATGGACGTGGCCCACCTGTTTGGACCACCTGATGTTTGTGTTTTTCATTCCGTCCAGGCCCACTAATGGGTTGGACGGTGTAGGTCAACACATCCATCAAATGGGTCCCACAAGGGTGGATGGTGCGGATAGATCACATACCTCATGATGGGGGGTCTACCTAGGTGGACCACATGGCCACATCATCAAAGAAAGCAAAGAAAGAGAGAGAAAGAAAGACAAGAAGGACGGTGATGGAGGGGCCCCGCCACTATGGGCCCCCATATGATACAACTTAATACATCAAAATGGGTCTCATCAACAAGTGGGCCCTAAAGTTGAAATCAATGGTGGATCACCCACCTCTAGGCCTTCTCCTTGGTCCCTTAACCTCCTTAGCTCCTTGCCTTTGAGTTTGATGGAGGTAGATGGGGTTTTGATGGTGTGGATGAGAGATAAGAGGGTGGGCCACACTTGATATTTTGAGAAGCTTGTAAATGCTTGGGAAGGCTTGGATGTATGGAGCTTGGGAGAGTGGAGATAGAATGAGAGGAGAGAAATAAAATATTAAAGGGGATGAGTGTTGTAAGGAAAGGTGATGGGAGGTATGGGCTTAGTTGAAAATGGTGTAAAAGAGGGATGGTGAGGGGAGAGAGAAGGTTGACTTTTGGAAAAGGAGGGATGGGTTGTTGTACTTGAGATAAGGCTTGTACTTGACATTGATTGATTAATTGATTGATGAAATATGTCGTAGAGATTCCCTTAAAATTCGCAACACACGGCGTTTCTTGGGAATGAACGCGGGCCCACGACTCCTGGCCTTGGTATTGGCTAGGCGTGTAATACATGACATCGAAACTGCGACAATGGCGTGATTGCAATGTTATAAGTCTCGGGTCGAGCGGACTCAGACCGACAGGATCCGTCTCAGGATCGCGTGCAGATGCCGATTATAGATCGCGAGTCACCAGAATTTGACCTGGAGGACCGCAAAGGCATACGGAACGGTACGGGCTAGGATACGGGTCTTACACATATGAAGGATTGTCGAAATCCTAATACCTAAAAGGGAAAATATTCAGATGAAGCACCCAAGGAGGCCAACATAGTAGAATCTAGCGAAGAGGTGGATGGTGATGACATCTTGATGGCATCCAAATCTGTTTATCTTAGCGATGATTCAATTTTGAATTTGGGGGCCTCATGTCACATGAATTTTCAGCGAGATTGGTTCACTACTTACAACA
The DNA here is from genome assembly GCA_030180095.1 of Magnolia changhungtana. Lineage (NCBI taxonomy): Eukaryota > Viridiplantae > Streptophyta > Magnoliopsida > Magnoliales > Magnoliaceae > Magnolia > Magnolia changhungtana. The sequence continues at coordinate 11,700,524 of JASAUF010000656.1, read as the reverse complement.
AGTGCAATGGTGGACAAGTGTTTATGGGCAATGACATTGCCTGTAAGGTTGTTGGAATCAGAACGGTCCACATCAAGATGTTCGATGGAACAGAGCACATTCTTATGAATGTAAGACATGTTCCAGAGTTGAGAGAAATTTTGATATCCCTAGGAGCTCTTAATGCACTTAGGTATAAGTTTAGCAGGGTTTAATCGTGCCGCAACGTGGAGCGGTAATAATAATAAATTGATTAAGAATATCATATCGGGTAGAGCCGCAATGTCTGTAACAGAGTCCACGTCGGCACATTTGTGGCATACACGTTTAAGCCATATGAGCAAGTGCGGTATGAAGGTACTTTCTGATCATTGTCTAATTCTTGAATTTAAAAGCATCAATATTAATATATGTAAGTATTGTATATATGGTAAACAATCACGGTTATCTTTTATGATAGGAAATAGGTTAGTAAATGGGTACTTGATTATGTGTATTCTAATGTATGGAGGTCATTACCCGTAGTTTCTGGGAGTGTCGCCATTCTTTGTATCATTCATAAATGACTACTCAAGAAAGGTGTGAGTATACTTCATGAAGTATAAATCAGATGTTTTTGCTACCTTCAAAGTGTGAAAGGTGATAGTAGAAAAATAATCAGGGTGAAATATGAAAGTGTTGAGCACATACAATGGTGGAGAATTCACTTCAAATGAATTTAACTTGTTTCGTAAAGATGGGGGGATTGTATGGTATAACACAGTCAGGCACACATTAGAGTAGAATGGTGTGGTAGAATAAGTACTTTGACTCTCTTGGAGAGAGTCCGAAGCATGTCAAGAAATGTTGGGTTAGGTAAGGAGCTATGGACTAAGGTCGTTGGCTTGTTACTTAGTAAATTGGTCTTCGTCTATACCGATTTGTTACGAAATTCTAGAGGAATTGTGTAGTAGCCATGATGTAGACTACTTAGGGCTACGTGTATTTGGTTGTGATGCTTACTCTCATGTACCATCGGTTGAGAGAGATAAGCTAGACCAAAGGGTAAAAAAATGTACCTTTATTGGTTATGGTAATGGTGTGAAGGGATACAAGCTGTTTGACCGGGCTCACGGAAGATCACAATAAGTCATGACGTTAGGTTTGATGAGGATTCCTTGTTCTGCAAAGATAAATAAAAGAAAATAGGAAAGTTGGCTATTAATGTTAAATCGAAAAAGGTGAGACACAAGATGAAGTTGATCTACAGTAAGAGGTACAAGAGCAGGTGGAGCAGTCATCCATGAGGAGAAATCCACCATGAGATTACGTGTAACACCCTGGTTCTCAAAACCCGAGGGTAGTCGCTCCTCATAGAGAACCTGAGTATTACGTTATGAAGTGAACTAACATACCTTTAAATAGCGGCAAATTCCATAACATGGAGTAAGGCAACATTGCATAAACTAAGGATATCAAGAGTAACAACAAGGAAGCTCAATACATGTAAGTGGGAGGAAAATGAAATCCCATTGCAGAGGAAATATTTTATTACAATTCAAACAAGATACAAAATCTGAAATATGAAAGCAAGTAAATCCTAAATTATCAGTCGAGCTCCAACGGGTCATCTACAATGGCATAGAGGCCCTCCTCACCTAACTCCACCTCAGCCGTCCCTGGGATCCCGTCATAGGTGTCTCCACCTGTCATCACACCTATATCTATTTGGTGCAACCGCATGATTGGGTGAGTGAAAACTCAGTGGAAATTTCCTGCAAGGATTCATGCATACCATGTTATTCCAGTACAGTTTAAATCATCATATTCAAATTACAAGGAGGCAAATCATGAAATTAGAAATGAATGTATGGGTATATGAATGTATGCTCAAGTCACAGATCTGGGGATGCACATCCAGCTGTCAAAATAAAGGCTCATCCAAGGCGAACTAGTCACTCAGAAAAATACTCTAAGGTACGTCCAATGAGAACTAGTTGTCCGGAAAAGACCATGCAGATCGCCCGCGGTAGATCATCTACCTGAAAAAAGCCATGTAAGAGAGTGCACCCAAGGATATCTCCTAGAAAAATACAGGGGGTACGCATGAGGAGTGTCTAATCCCGAAAAAGCCTCATGAAAAGAAAGAGCGCCCAAAGCGACACAAATGCACGTGCTCTGTTAGTTTAACTAAAGTACTAGAACCTTCAGGAATTCAATCAGAGTGTGACTTACATTGAGCACTCAAAAAAACTCATGTCATGCGTGTATGTCATGTACCATGATACTCATGCACATTCCATAGGATTAACATGATTAATCTCATAAGCATGATCAAGATTTGTAGTCTTTAAATATAGGATATCTAGCATTTAAGCATGAGACATTTCAAGCATTCTAAATTAATAACAAGTCCACAATCCTTCTTAAGCAAGGTAGAAGTCCACCCTTGGCATTCTTTGTACAACTTGTGAGATAAAAGTAATGGAAGCATCATGTCTCTTTTCTCCTCTAACAAGGCTAGGTACCAATCAAACCATCACTTAGGAAAACATGGAGAAAGCAAAGCTAACTCCTAAACACATAATTGTTAATAGTAGGACAAATGTATGACATGAATTATAGGAGTTAATATAATAGTTCGCATATATTTCATTCAAATAAGGAACTAAGAACTAACTTACTATGTTTGATATTCTAAGACTATTCTAACATGGGTAAGGGTAATGTAGCAATTCATTCGTCAAATGAAAATAAGATCTCTTACTTCCTAATGTAACTAGTGGGAGTATACATGGATATAAGCAATTCTAAGTGTAGCATAATGAGTGTAACACAACTCTCATAAGATGGATTAGGGGTATGATCATCAATCAAAATTAGAAGAGACATAATCACCATTCACACAAACACAATGTTATTATACATTTAAGGTCAAACTATCTTAGAACTTCATGAAATGAGGAACCCAAGTGGGATATCCCTCACCTAAGTTGGAAGTCCTTCTTGTCGTGAGATGTGGATGCAAGGATCCTAACATTCCAAGCAAATGTATAATTAATCTTCTAACTCTAATAATTTACTAGTTATGTAAACATAGACCTTTACTTACTTGATTGAACAGATTACAAGTAGGAGTGTCTTCTAAGGTAAAATAATTGCTGGTTGTACCTAGAGGAATTGTCATAAATGCTAGTGAGTTGGGACTGAGTCGACTCAGTTGGGACTTTTCAATTTGTAATGAGTTGAGTAGTCCCAATAGTTTCACTAACCATAGGGTGAGATTGAAGGTCTACCAATCCTATGTCTCTCGAATCTCCAACAGGTGATTTAGATGAGCTAAACACTGTTAGAGAAACCGGTCGAGTTGACTCGGTACTGAGATTGGAGTTGACTCGCTTGGGGTCCTCAACCGATGACTTGTTGAGAATGTTTCAAAGGATTTGTACGCCACGAGGGTAGATGCTGGATCTATTGATCCAAATGTAACGCCCTGAAAATCGGGGGTCGAGCATAAACTCAACTCCCAAGTTCCAGAACATCACTTATGCAACAAAATGAATGATGATTGAATGTTGACTGTATTCGTGCATTGAACATGAGTGAGATTAAGCCAAAACAGCATATCATACTCCAGAGACAGTTAAATTGCAAGCGGAAGACGATGATAGATAGATAAAATATATAAACTGTGATGAGTCTCCAGAGTGTGATAACATTACTAGGTTAAATAATTACAAGTACAGTTCTAAAATATACCAAATGTGTAAGTATAATATCTTCTATCCCAAGTACCATAGCCCCGTCAATGCATACTATGTCTTCGAGACCCGTCGAGAGTTACATGATAGGAGAACTCCTCCTCATCACCATAGAAGTAGTCTGGCTCTGCTTCATAAGCATCGCCATCATCTGAAAGTCAACAAATCCGGTTGGTGTGTACAACACCGTCCCGTAACGTGGGAGTGAGTGATCAACTCAGTGGAACAGTAAAGCATAGGTTAACATGTTATCAATTCAATCAAGCAGTAATGATAAAGCAGTACAAATAAAACAATTCTAACTACTCTTATTAAGTGCGAGAATGAAATGACATGATGCTGTATGCCCTTGCCAAACCACTCTCATGCGACATCATCTTACGTTCGTGAATGCTTAACTCCCTCAGTGCGCCACATCTACTAAGCACATGCGGTGCGATGATGATCATGATTACCGAGTTATTATTAGTCCATTTCAAACAGCAGTATTGGGAAACTAAGGTACCTTCCTTGTATCATTCCCAAACATGATCCATTCTAGGGTCGTCAGTCCTAGTTAATCTCATACGCTATTATGGTTTGAGAGGCGTACCGAAGGCATCACAAAGGGCTCGTCACCCGTCAGCACAGATACAGATCTCACCGTATGCGGCTCAATTGCTGACCGTCAGCTCAAGTACAGGTCTCACCGTACTCGGCTCAATCACTAGCCGTCAGCTCGAATACAGGTCTCACCGTACTCGGCTCAACTCATACTCCGGCTTTGTGAAAGACTCGTCGCCAATCACAGACCTTGGAGTATACTCGAAGATACTACAGAGGACTCGTCGCCCGTCAGCACGAGTACAGGTCTCACCATACTCGGCTCTCTCCGTAAGTATCGACAGCTCGAATATAGTGTCCCATACCACCATAATTGGCTCACGAGTCTAGTTGCTCACTGGTCACTACGGGGAGGCACGTGGCCCCGTGGCCAGAGGCCGACAACACCACGGTGTCCCATACCACCATGCCCGGCTCATGAGTCTTAGCGGATCGAGGTACCATGGTTAAAAGGGATTTCACTGGTAAGTTTGGTACCCTAGGTTCAAGCAGTAGCAACCAAACATGGTGAACATACATAAGACAGATCGGGTTACTTGACAAGCTCGGCTAGCTCGAGCGCACAACAAGTTGAACGACATGAAGTGCATAAGCACTTCGCGTGGCCAACCACTATTGCTAACCGAAGTACGACTCGGGTTCGTTGAACACATCTCACGTGGCAAATGAATCGCAGCCACGAATTCAATTCTGGTACCGATTGTCTGGACTATAATCATAGCCCCAAACATGATAACTTGCAGATAGATAAAGCAATAATGGATCAAGATTCCACTCATACAATCAAGGTATGGTATTATCTGTTTAGGCCTGCCAGGGCTGTTGCACGCACTCGTTGCTCCGCTCCCCCATCACCCACGACGGATCATACAACGTAAATATAAATTTAAACATATGCATTACATAGTTATAATCAGAAAGCAGTTGAGCATGTTATGAATCACAACACAAGCATGAGTTTATACATGTTCAATTCCTAATCAAACAACAATCCAAGGAGATCATACACATAGTGAAAAGAGGTTGAGAATCATATCTCAACACCCTTATACATTACAATTTCCTAACAACTACTCCTTCAGACATTCCAAGAAACACTTAAACAAACATACATCAACATACATGACATATGTCGATCACATAGGCATTAGGCCAAATCCTTTCCCTAGGGAGTTGCCCCAATCATAACACGCGTACACCCACGACGGATAGTCATGGCAAGCAGGAATCCAAGTTCCATATTCATTCAGTTATTTCCACAAACACTTGGGCCACACATTTTAGCATATATGGTGTCTATTGGTCGTGGCGTGATTTAGGAAAAATCCTTTCGTCAAAAGGGTATCGCCAATACAACAATCATGAATCCATGACAATTAGTCATGGCGAGCACGAATGAGGATTCTATACTCATTCAGTCATTTTCACAAACACTTAGAATACACTAATACAACGTACATGGTGTATGTTAGCAAAACATGTATTAGGGCTATCCTTTAGCCAAGTCAGTATTTTATCCATGTATAATATATTACTACAGCAAATAATCATGATAAATTCATCTCCCAATATTTATACGTATACAGTATTTTCTACAATACGCATTTTCAACATACATAGTGTATACAAGCAAACATGTATTACGGCGATTCCCTTCGCCAAGCAATTATTTTATACGCACATAATATATTTATACGACGATTAATCATGACAAACATATCGCTAAAATATACATGTATACGGTACTTCTTACAATACCGTATTTCTACATACATAGTGTTTATTAGTAAACATGTATTTAGGCGAATCCTTTCGCCAAATAAGTATTTTATCCATACGTCATATATCCATATGACAAATAAACATGTCAAACACATTTCCATAAAAAATACGTATACGGTATTTTATACGAATACCTAGAGTATGTGAATTTCCAAATTCTTCAATTCTAATCGAAACAGAAAACGGAAAGCATTTTGTACATGTGCAATTGCATGCAGATCATGAATCTATCATTATCTGACATTGAAAGTGTTGAAAACCATAACCTATACACCTAAAGTCCGCACCTTTTGTCGTAGAATCGTAACGGAGTCGATAGGTTCACTAAGCTTCCGTATATGGGAGTTTGGCAACCTAGAGAATGAAATAGGTTAGCTATTTCCTAACCTACAACTGTCTAATCCCCAAACAGTTAGGGTTAGGGTTTATTACCTAGAAATGACGCCGAATCACCTAGGAAAGCGGCAAGAATGAGGTGGTTAAGCACCGATAGCAAAGAGGGAACAAAGCCAGGAGTTTCTCCCAGATCTCCCACACTTTCTCTCTCTTTTCTCTCTCTCAAATCCAAATTCGTATGGCTGCCATGAGAGAGGGTTTAAGGTCCTTATATAGTCTTAAAACTCACCGAAATAGACTCGGGAACAAAGTATACATAGGTTATGTCCAAAGCGGACCTGTTTCAGCTCAACGGAGGACTTCGGCGGGCCTCCTTGAGCCAAAGGTTGGACTTAAGCTCACTAATGCTTTGGATCTACGTTCTATTAAGTTTTCATTTCGGTCGGGATTCCGATCATCACGCGTGGCGAACCAGTTTCAGTTCAACGGTCAGCGGATCTCGATCGGAGATTCCGAGTACATGTAAATATGTATGAAATTTTTCCTGATCCGAGGGTGTAATTTGGTCAGATTCTGACGGTCTGGTTACTTAATACTGATCCACAAATAAATGATGCCAGATCACTATTCCAGATATTTATTTTGTAAAGGGAATAGTATTTTTCACACTCTCTCGCTCTAGACGCGATCGAATGGCCGTGGGACATTGTCTGGATTTGATTTCCGAGATGGTTGTCAAGCCCAGCGAGGCGTTCCTAAGTCCTTAACTTCGTATTGTTCGGACTCCTGATGTGCGGTCCAGATCAGATACGGAGTTTCGATGTGCTCCCGAGAGCAGCCGGGTAATGAGATTGATCCTAGATTTTAGGATAACCTAGCATCAATGATTCTGCAAGTTTTGGGTCTTGCAGATCGTATTTAAAGCGATTCAAATGGATTTCATGGCTAATCTAGTTTAGCACCTAGTTCACTTTGTCAAATTTCTAAAGGATTTAATCCTAAGTGATTTTCGTCTGAGGTGGAACTTAGTCCATTGTAGTTTGTATATAAAGTGATCCAAGTTATACTACTTAGCTAGTTTAAGATAGTGTCTAGGGCGAAGGTGCTTTGAAAAATTGAAAGCACAAGGTAGTGAAGGGTGGGATTTGTGAAGAAAATGGTTTAAGGAGCGATTTGAGGCTTTAATTGAGCGTTTAAGAAGTTAAACCTGTGCTAGGATTGACCCATTGCCTAAGGACGTCTAATCCCAGGTTGGCAAAAATCCGGGGCGTTACACCAGACAACTCTCAAAGTCACACTCAACTGGTAGAGTCAGCTAGACTCAGCTGAAAAAAAACTGACTGAGTCAGTCAGATAATGTACGTTGAGTTGACTTAGTTGTGAAAAGAGCCCGGGGTCAGTTCCCAAATGGGTGAACCTTTAACATCCATGGCCAGGTTCAAGCTCATCTGGGAGAACCACCACCCAGGCCTAACCGAGTCGGGCTTTTATCACCCAAGCCCGAGTCGTTGACTCGGTAGAGCCATTATGCAAATGGCAGCATTACTCCCTGACATTGGCGAACAGGGCCATCTCTAAGTGTTGGTCCCAGTCCCAGGAAAAACTGACCCCAGCCATGAAGGCAGGTAAGGTTCTTCATGCTGGAATGGGGCTGAGTCCTATAACCTGTAACCAAGTTGAGTGATGGTGAGTCAGGTCAGCCCAAACTGAGGTGTTTATCAGCAGCAAAGGAAGGAGTGTTGAAGGTTACCTGATTCGGGACAATCCTCGGTTGTTAACGGAAGGCTTGGGACGACCGATCACACCAGCAAATGCCGCAGCTGGACGCTGATTTGGAGAGTGACCCGGCAGCTCCAAAACTAGCTGAAATGGCTGCTGAAAACAGGTTCTAGTAGCCACTCCCTCTCAGATCTTACTCTCCTTCTTCCTCTATCTCCCTTCCTTTCTCTCTGCCAAAGCAGGGATGATCCAAACCGAGACGAGTTGCAACACAACCTGCAACTCGATTCCAGTGGCGTCCAATCTCTTTCTCACTCTTTCTCTACTATTTCTATTCTTCTCTTCGTTGGTCTTGGGATGCGCCCTAAAAACTGGCTTCTTATAGCCATTTTTATTTCTAGAACCACCCACAGCTAATCCCAAAGAATAGTGTGCGGTTAAAGCAAAGCATGTGAGAATGCTCATCATGAGGGTCTTCCCATACAACTGATCATGTGCATCGGTCCCTAAAATTATCTTTGATAGACATTAGGTGGGGTGGGCCACAAGATGAATGGTCCTGATCAGTGAATGGATCCGTTTCACAGAACGTGGCTCAATCGGCCAGATTGGGGAAGATGAGTCCCTGTTCATGGCGTTTTTGGGTTAGACGGCTGATTCATTGATCGGGGACATTTGGAGGATCCAGATGGGGTCTATCAGTCTTGTGGGGTCCATTCGATGGTGAAAGGTGGACCGAAGATCCTAAACTCGCTTTCCTAGATGAGACGATACACCACAACTGCCACACACGAAAATCTTGGTTCTCTACAAGATCTTCAGGCAACCCTAGGTTTAACATCCCAGATCTGTTCGTGAGACGTTTCTAGAAGCCCACGATTGGTGGAGATGGACTCTTTCTATAAGTGGGAAAGATGCTTTCCGCTTTCGGGGTGTATAGGGAGCCATTTCGGGAAACCGTAGGCGTGATTAGGACTTGGCATGCTGCGTGGGTGGTGTCTGACCGTTCTCAACAGCTGGATTTGCTAGTGCATCCAAATGACGTGGATTTTATCCACCGTCAGCAGCAACGTGGTGTAATTGCGCGATCATTGCTGTCTTGAGAACACCAGCAAGCTCAGAAACCTCATCATCGAACGTAATCATGGTCGGTGGGGCCTGTCACACAGAATGAACGGCTTGGATCATCGACGCTTGATGGTGGGTCGTTTCGTGATGGCAAATGGTGAGTTCGTTTGAATTTGAAAGCCGCGAGGAAAACGGGAAGAATCCCAGTTTTCATGAGTTTTATCGGGTCAGACTACCTTTGACCCAGAGTTTGGTTCTATGTACGTCGCGTGTACATGGGTCTGTACACATGCAAAGGTTTAAAGGTGGGGTACTTGTCATGTTCAGCGTGATCCACACCGTTTGTTTGCCTTGACAAGATAACTCCCGATCTTAGGTTGAAGATTTACTAAATTTCAGGTCTACACGGGCTGATTGGTTGATTCACCAACTGTAAGCTTTAGTGTACTAGTCTTATTGGTAAGTGTAAGTGTTATGGTCTCATGCTTCTTTGGTTGTCAAATTTTGATGTGTCAAAACAACATCTATCTGTGTCCTGTGCTTGTATGATAATTTATATGATTCAAGACACTGCATAAACACTTCAAGAAGCTACAAGTTGAACTTTTCAAGAAGCTACATATTGAAGTTCAAGAAGCTACATGTTGAAGTCTCAAGAAGCTACAATATTGATGTTCAAGTCTTAAGAAACAACTCATGACTTCAAGACTAATAAGCAATGCATGAAGTAGTTATGCTGATGAAGATCTCAAGTTTGAAGCTACAACAAGTTCAAGATCTCAAGCCTGATATGGTTCAAACAATCTACATTCGTTGAATGGTTGAAGTTCAATGTCCATACGACATGATTCAGGTTTGAATGACCTTAGGTTGACCCTTTAAGTAGGTCACTTTGGATACATAAATCAAATATTTATTTTACATAAGTTTGGTCTATTCTACGACCAGTCCTAGCTCTTGTTCGACCAGTCCTGGCATTGGTTCGACCAGTCCAAGAAATTCCACGACCAGTCCTAAGTAGTTGAAGATTTTTTGGAATTTTTGGTTCGCCCACGACCAGTCCTGGAGGTCCTTCGACCGGTCGTAGGTGTGGCTTCGACTCGTCCACGACCAGTCGTGGAGCTACGACTCAAAGTCCAGCAACGTAATCTATGGTCCTACGACCAGTCGTAAGGATCTACGACCAGTCGTAGGTGACCCACGACCAGTCGTAGGCTACCACGACCAGTCGTGGAATGACTTTCAAAGATCGCGCTCAATATTTCAAAAATCTGTTAGAGCTACGACCAGTCATAAGTTTCTAAGACCAGTCGTAGGAACGATTTTTGCTTCTATAAATTGAACACGAAATTCAGAGTTTTCACACTTCAACTCTATTCAATTCAAGAATTTTCAAGTGATCACTCTGAGATAAGTCTGTGTTTATTTTAAGCTACATTGTGCTTATTTAATATTCCTTTTTGCTAGCTTATTTAATTTGATTTTGTTTCTATATTCCAATCTTATTTGAAAAGAGGAATTATCTTATTCCTTCTTCTTGGAATCAAAATCAAATATAGCTACGCCCAACAAGTTAAATCTAAAATCTATTAGAATTTAAAACCTTATGAATGTGAGTATTAGAAATTGAACTTTGACATTCAATCATCTACTCCGATTGGTTCTACCGGGCTGCTAAGAAGAGGAGAAATCCAGGTATTTTACAATTCTGTAAAATTTATTTAGTTTTAGTTTTGTTTGAGGTTAAGCCAGAAAAATCTCATTGTACTGGTTTTGTTTGAGGTTGAGCCAGAAAAATCTCATTGTATTGGTTGTCTGAGGAAAACCAGAAAACTCAGAAAAGAGGGGTTTTTGAATTGTGTAAGCCCAGTGAAAAAGACACAATTGTAAAGGTTTTTGGTGAACCCGAGAAAACCTATTTGATAGTGAACGCTAATATCCCCCGTGTGAGGATATTAGGAGTGGAGTAGCTTTTTGTGTGGTCATTGGAAAACAGTTGGTGTACACACAAAGCGAACCACTATAACTCTTTGTCTTGTGGATTGAATGCTTGCTTAATTTTCATATCTTTTATCATTCGATTGTGTGGAATGTACAAGTGGATGTGAATGTTGTAACTATTTACATTTCAAGCAAGTGTGGGGATTGTTGTAATAATTTAGATCTATACTACTCGCATTTAATTTCAATTCCTTGCTATTTCATTTACTTATATTAAAATTGAGTCCTTGATCCAAAAGATGTTCTAGAAATAAGGTTGTCCTACCATAAGCCCTTGTTTATTATGGTGTAAGGTTGTCCTTAGAACTGAATTTGTATCAATCTCTCAATACTTATTTATCAAGGTGATTTAAATTTAGCATTGTGAATTGATTCATAGTTGTAAGGATATTGGTTTACTTTATTTCCGCTGATTTTATTTTAAATTTGGCATAGTCCTATTCACCCCCCCCTCTAGGACATATAGCTTGGCCTTTTCAAGTGGTATCAGAGCCTAATAGCTCATTTTTGTTGTTTTTTTTGGATTTATTTCCTGAGTTAACGATCTAAGCTATATAAAAAGATGTCAAATTTTGATAGCCTTTTAGTTACTAGGCCTCCACCCTTTGATGGCTCCAACTATGCATATTGGAAAGCCAGGATGAGGATCTTCCTCAAATCAATGGATGAAAGTGTGTGGCAAGCCACAGTGACTGAATGGATACCACCTATCATGGAAGTAACTGGTGTTGATGGTTCAAAATCTATGAAAATTACACCGTATTACCAATGGACCACACTTTAGAAAAATGAGAGTAGTGCTAATGCTAAAGCACTAAATGCAATCACTTGCGCACTATCACCGGATGAGTTCAAAAGAATCATATCCTGTGATACTGCAAAGCAAGCCTGGGATATTTTAGAAATGACACACGAAGGTACATCAATTGTCAAGAAATCTAAAGTCCAACTCCTCACAACTAAATTTGAAGAAATTCATATGGAGGAAAATGAAATGTTTATGGACTTTTACACTATATTGAATGACATTGTAAACTCAATGTGGGGTCTTGGCGATAAGATCCCAGAAAGTAAAGTATGTGCAAAAATACTATGCTCTCTTCCTGAACGGTTCAATTTTAAGGTAACCGCAATCCAGGAACTTCGTGATACGGACAATATGAAGGTAGAAGAATTAGTTGGTTCTTTACAAACCTATGAATTAAGTTTTAAAGCTCCTAAAGGTAAATCTATTGCTTTGAAGTCATCTAAAAGTATTACTCGAGAAAATTCAGATTCAGAAAAGTCTGAAGATGATATGGCCCTTTTGGCGAAAAAGTTTTATAAGATTTTCAAAAGTAAGAAAAGAGTCGATTTTCAAAAGGAAAAAGAAAAGAAACGTTCCAAACCTAACTCTAAAACTTGGAAATCATTGAAAGATAGTCGATGCTACAACTGTCAAGAATATGGGCATTTAGCAAACAAATGTCCTAAAAAGGACAGATCCAAAAGGAAGGGTATGTTGGCTACTTGGGATGAATCGTCTGATTCTGAAGTCTCTTCAATCAGAAAATTCAAACCGAGTCGGGCAAAGGAACTTAAGGCCCTTATGACTCTAGCCAAGTTTACCTTTTCCGATCACGATGATTCAACAAGTGAAGAAAATTTGGATAGTGATCATGAAAATGATGAAGATCTTCAAGATGCTTACAATGCCTTATATAAGGAAAGTTGTAAAATTGTCAAAACTTAAACTTCAAAAAGAAAAGTTTTTTAAACTTAAAGAATGTTTTGAAACCCTTATTTTAGAAAAATCTCAAATTTCAGATTGTTTTGAAAAATCAAAGTGTGATCTAGAATTCAAAACCTTCCTAATTGAAAATTTGAAATCTGAAAATGAGAAACTTAAAAATGAAGTATCTTCTCTTCTGAGTTTGAAGGACACATGGAGATATGCCCAAGGTGATCCAAAATTAGAAAAATTATTATCCGGATCAAGAAAATGTGGCGATCGATCCGTGTTGGGCTATGATAAAAACACATCTCCTAAACAGAAGAATACTCGTTCCAATTTTGTGAAAGGAGAGACTTCTAACTCAAAAGGAAAAGGTACTAGTCAAGTTTTTTCTAAAAATACAAAAACTTTTCAAAAACCCAAAAGCAGCTATATAAATCAGATTTGAAACCCACTAGCTGAAAAAATTGTTGATTTACTTAAGGAGCTATTAAAATCTAACTCAGTAGGTCACTCTTACAACTATAAACAAAAGAAGACCAATTATTCTCCTAAACCCAAAACAGTACTAAAATGGGTTCCTAAGGTTGCCTGTTTGGTTGCTCACACTACTTTCAAAGCTACAAGCCATTCGAAATGGTACCTAGACAGTGGATGCTCCAGACATATGACAGGCGATAAAGCACTATTCACCGATCTTAAAGATATGACTGATGGGTCAGTCACATTTGGTGATGGTAGCAACTGCAAGATAATTGGCAAAGGTACGGTCCAACTCTATAACCTTCCCTTATTTAAAAATGTTTTATATGTTGAGGGTTTAAAACACAACCTGTTGAGCATATCTCAAATATGCGATTACAACCATAATGTTAAATTTTCTAATCAAGGTTGTGAAATTATAAATGAAAAGGGTTCTGTAATATTAACTGGTTGCAGAACTTCTGAAAACTGCTATATAGTAGGCAATGGTAGCTCATCTAAACAAACGTGCTACATGGTCCATACCGATGAGACAGAATTATGGCATAAATGCCTTGGACATGTACACTACCGAAATTTATACAGATTGAGTAAAAGTGAACTAATTAGAGGTCTACCTAAGATGCAAAAAGTAGACAAGATTTGTGGTGAATGCCAGTATGGTAAACAAACTAGGAGCTCTCACAAAAAGGTGAACTCCAATATCATCACAAGACCACTCGAGCTTCTCCACATGGATCTTATAGGACCAACAAGAACAGAAAGTCGAGGTGGCAAAAAGTACATCTTAGTTATTGTAGATGATTATACAAGATACACTTAGGTTTCATTCTTGAAAGATAAATCAGAAACCCTTGATGAAGTGAAAAAGATTATAAAACGGATTCAAACTGAAAAATGTTCTCAAGTCAACAAGATCCGTAGTGATCATGGATCCGAATTCGAAAATAGCGGTTTTGAGAAATTCTGTAGCGATCAGGGAATATCGCATGAATTCTCTGCACCTAAAACTCCTCAACAAAATGGTATTGTCGAGAGGAAGAATAGAGTGCTTCAAGAAATGGGAAATGTTATGTTAAATAGCATGAAGCTCCCTAGAATCTCTCAAATTTGAAGCAAGAATACACTGCTACATTATTAACCGTGTTTATATTTGTAAATCTAATAATAAAACGGCTTATGAAATGTGGTTTGAGAAAAAGCCTTCTGTCAAATACTTTCGAGTCTTTGGCAGCAAGTGCTATATTTTGCGTGACCGTGAAAATTTGGGAAAATTCGACACTAAAAGTGATGAAGGGATCTTTTTAGGATATTCTTTAAACAGTCGTGCATATCGTGTTCTGAACAACAGGACCGGTGTGATTCAAGAGTCAATAAATGTTGTGATTGACGATCTTTTGAATACACCTGTCCCTAGTTCAGATAATGATGAAGTTCTTATACTTGAAAAACAAGAAATTTCATCAAGTGAAACTAATCCTGAATTAAGGACTGTTAAAGATCATCCAACTTCTCAAATACTTGGAAACCCTCTCACTGGTGTGCGCACTCGTAGACAATTAGAGGACATATGTAACTACGTATGCTTTACATCCCAGATTGAACCGGTTAACGTAAAAGAAGCACTTTCGGATGAAAACCGGATTCTTTCGATGCAAGAACAACTTAATCAGTTTGTCAGAAATGATGTCTGGCACCTTGTTCCTAGACCTAAAGATAAACATATTATTGGAACAAGATAAACATATTATTGGAACAAAATAGATTTTCAAAAATAAATCTGATGAACTTGGAAATATTATACGAAACAAAGCAAGACTAGTTGTACAGAGGTATACACAAATTGAAGGTATTGACTATAATGAAACATTTGCCCCTGTAGCTCGTCTTGAATCAATCAGACTTTTTATCTCCATTGCTTGTTTTAGGAAGATTAAAATTTACCAAATGGATGTAAAGAGTGCCTTTCTGAATGATGATTTACATGAAGAGGTATATGTTGAACAACCTACAGGGTTTGAAGATCCTAAATTTACTAATCATGTGTATCGTCTTAAGAAGGCTCTCTATGGTCTGAAACAAGCTCCCAGAGCATGGTACTTTAAAAACTGACTAAGTTTTTACTGAGTCATAATTTTCAGATGGGATGTGTTGATAAGATGCTCTTTGTTAAGAAACATAACGATGATATTCTAATGGTTCAAATATATGTTGACGATATTATTTATGGATCAACCCGTACTAACATGATCATGAGTTTGCAGATTTGATGAAGTCTAAATTTGAAATGAGCATGGTTGGAGAATTAAACTATTTTCTAGGGTTGCAAGTAAAACAACAACCTGATGGAATTTTTATCTCTCAAACTAAATATGCTCAGAGTTTAATTAAGAAATTTGGATTTGAGAAAGGTAAAAATTTTGATACTCCTATGAGTACAACTTTGAGACTCTCAAAAGTCTCTACAGGTAATGATGTGGATCCTAAATTGTATCGTAGTTTGATTGGTAGTTTGCTTTATCTGACTGCTAGTAGACCAGATATTGTTTTGAGTGTTGGTATTTGTGCTCGTGATCAATCAAATCCTAAAGAATCTCACTTAACTGCTGTTAAACGGATTATGCGATATGTCGCAAGTTCTACTAAACTGGGTCTCTGGTATCCACATGAGACTAATGTTCAATTAGCCTCTGCACGCAGATCTTGTTGATCAATTTGAAAACATTGATGATAGGAAATCAACTAGTGGTGGTTGTTTCTACATTGGAAATTGTCTTGTTTCTTGGTTTAGCAAGAAGCAAAGTTCTATATCGCTATCAACAGCTGAGGCTAAATACATTGCTGCTGGAAATGCATGTACTCAACTTGTTTGGATGAAACGAATGTTAAGCGATTATGGAATCACTCAGGATTCTATGATTTTATTTTGTGATAATTCCAAAGGTCTGATAAATATCTCTAAAAATCCGATTCAAAGATTCACGTACTAAGCATATTGACATTAGATTTCATTACATTCGTGAATTAGTGGAAGAAAAATTAATATATTTGAATTACATTCCAACCGAGACTCAACTTGCGGACATTTTCACTAAACCGCTCGACAAAAGCAGGTTTAATAAATTAAAATTTGATCTCGGTATGTGCAATTTAAATTGAATTTACATGATTTGGTGTATCATAATGTACATAACTATGATGTTTTATTTGCTTGAATTTGAAAATTATTTAAAAATTTTACAAATTTTGAGTCGTACTCGACCAGTCGTGAGTATACACGACCGGTCGTGCTACGACCGGTCGAACACTTACACGACTAGTCGTGAAACTCGTGATTTCACTTTAATTTGGAGATTTCGACTCTTCTTCTTCATTTCTTTTTACTCTCCAACGGTTCTAGCTACGACCGATCGAACCCACCTTCATAGTACTTCAAGGTTAGTGGTTCTTTTGTATTTTTTTTAGATTCTTGCTATTAGTGTTTCAAATCTCATTCTTGTGGAATCTATTTGGTCGTTCATTGCAAGTTTGGGGTTTTATCTTGAAAAATCTATTCTATCTAAACCTCATTTCTTCTATCTTGCATCTTGTTGTTTCCTTGAAATCCTTCTTTGAAAATGGATGCTAGAGGTAAAAAGAAAACTAATCGAGGTCCCTCTTCATCTAGATCAGCTTCTATTATACAACGTCATCTTCGCTCTCCCGAAAATGATCCTTCTAATGCTCGGGATTTGCGTATGCACAATGTTATTGTTGAGCGTCCTGTTAATATTAATCACATTGCTTCATTTGGTATTCCTCCTCTGTTGGAATCTGTTGGATGGGATAACATCTTACATTGGGGTGGAGCTGCATACCAGTCCATTGCCCAATCCATGTTTGCATGTATCTGTGATTTTTCTCTTGAGAATTTAACTTTTAAAGTTGATACTCAAGAAGGATTGTTTTTAGTGGATCGACATTTGATTGCTGACATTATGGAAATACCTGTCAATGATGAGAGCACTCCAATTAATATTTTACATGACAGTCTCTCAGAATCTGAACGAAAAATGCTTACTAGAGATTTATGTAATTTGGATGTTCATTGGACTCATACAGGTCATGTACTTCCCTCAAGGTATTTGTTACCCAGACACGAGTACTTCATAGGATATTCATCTCAAATCTTTATCCACGTTCTGGTAATAAAACCGAACTCACTGCTTTCATGGTTCGTGTTTTGCATTCTGTAGTCTCTGGTGCAAAAATATGTCTACCTTCTTTAATTTGTCATTCCATTATTCTGTCTCGTCACCATCCTGGACATAGTGATATACCCTTTGGTTATTTATTGACTATGCTGGCAAATCATATGCTCGTGGCTATGCCTACTAGAGAAAAACCCATCCATCATCTCCCTTTTAATAATTCCAATCTTAACAAGATGAATTTAGAATTGGCTGATGGCCAAGTGGATGCTGGTAGCAGTGGTGCTGAAGCAGGAAATGCTCAAGCTAGTGATCTTCCTGAAGACGTGAATATGGATGATTTATTTAAAGAACTTGAATCAGACTCGGCTGATGATCCTGATTTTCAGCCTTCTGATTTTGATGAGAGATTGAATTCCCTTCAAGAGCAGGTGGCTCAAATTCGTATTACCTAAGACACGCAATTTTCATATTTACGCAAATATATGAGGCGGATTGCTAAGGGTTTACATAAAATTGATCCATCTAATCCTGCACCCTCTTCTGGTTCTGACTAAATTTTTGATGTGTCTGTAATATTTTTTTTACTGAACTTTTCGTGCTTACTTACTTTTTGAATTATGCACTATGCTCTCTTGAATCAACTCCTATTTTCATTATTATTGATGCTCTTCTTCCTTTGTCATTTTGTGTCAAAAAGGGGGAGTAGTTTTGGAGGCTTTTGATTTATTTGAATTTAATCTTTATGATGTGCTCCTATTACTCAGGCTATTACTCAGGGGGAGTTAAGCTTCTCAGGGGTAGTTATGGGAGAATGATGCTAGTTATTACTTATCATATCTATATATCTATATAACTGTGCATGCTTCTCTATTGTGAACCTGTTGTGTTTGTACTTCTCTTATGTCTATTGGAAGTATTATTACTTGGGTGTTTTGTCACAAATTTGACAAAGGGAGAGATTGTAAGTGTTATGGTCTCATGCTTCTTTGGTTGTCAAATTTTGATGTGTCAAAACAACATCTATCTGTGTCCTGTGCTTGTATGATGATTTATATGAATTCAAGACACTGCATAAACACTTCAAGAAGCTACAAGTTGAACTTTTCAAGAAGCTACATATTGAAGTTCAAGAAGCTACATGTTGAAGTCTCAAGAAGCTACAATATTGATGTTCAAGTCTTAAGAAACAACTCATGACTTCAAGACTAATAAGCAATGCATGAAGTAGTTATGCTGATGAAGATCTCAAGTTTGAAGCTACAACAAGTTCAAGATCTCAAGCCTGATATGGTTCAAACAATCTACATTCGTTGAATGGTTGAAGTTCAATGTCCATACGACATGATTCAGGTTTGAATGACCTTAGGTTGACCCTTTAAGTAGGTCACTTTGGATACATAAATCAAATATTTATTTTACATAAGTTTGGTCTATTCTACGACCAGTCCTAGCTCTTGTTCGACTAGTCCAGGCATTGGTTCGACCAGTCCAAGAAATTCCACGACCAGTCCTAAGTAGTTGAAGATTTTTTGGAATTTTTGGTTCGCCCACGACCAGTCCTGGAGGTCCTTCGACCGGTCGTAGGTGTGGATTCGACTCGTCCACGACCAGTCGTGGAGCTACGACTCAAAGTCCAGCAACGTAATCTATGGTCCTACGATCAGTCGTAAGGATCTACGACCAGTCGTAGGTGACCCACGACCAGTCGTAGGCTACTCACGACCAGTCGTGGAACGACTTTCAAAGATCGCGCTCAATATTTCAAAAATCTGTTAGAGCTACGACCAGTCGTAATTTTCTAAGACCAGTCGTAGGAACGATTTTTGCTTCTATAAATTGAACACGAAATTCAGAGTTTTCACACTTCAACTCTATTCAATTCAAGAATTTTCAAGTGATCACTCTGAGATAAGTCTGTGTTTATTTAAGCTACATTGTGCTTATTTAATATTCCTTTTTGCTAGCTTATTTAATTTGATTTTGTTTCTATATTCCAATCTTATTTGAAAAGAGGAATTATCTTATTCCTTCTTCTTGGAATCAAAATCAAATATAGCTACGCCCAACAAGTTAAATCTAAAATCTATTAGAATTTAGAACCTTATGAATGTGAGTATTAGAAATTGAACTTTGACATTCAATCATCTACTCCGATTGGTTCAACCTGCCGCTAAGAAAAGGAGAAATCCAGGTATTTTACAATTAGAAAATTTATTTAGTTTTGGTTTTGTTTGAGGTTAAGCCGAAAAATCTCATTGTAGATGGTTTTGTTTGAGGTTGAGCCAAAAAATCTCATTGTATTGGTTGTCCGAGGAAAACCAGAAAAACTCGAAAAGAGGGGTTTTTGAATTGTGTAAGCCCAAGTGAAAAAGACACAATTGTAAAGGTTTTTGGTGAACCTGAGAAAACCTATTTGATAGTGAACGCTAATATCCCCTGTGTGAGGATATTAGGAGTGAAGTAGCTTTTTGTGTGGCTGTTGGAAAATAGTTGGTGTACACACAGGCGAACCACTATAACTCTTTGTCTTGTGGATTGAATGCTTGCTTAATTTTCATATCTTTTATCATTCGATTGTGTGGAATGTACAAGTGGATGTGAATGTTGTAACTATTTACATGTCAAGCAAGTGTGGGGATTGTTGTAATAATTTAGATCTATACTTCTGCATTTAATTTCAATTCCTTGCTATTTCATTTACTTATATTAAAATTGAGTCCTTGATCCAAAAGATGTTCTAGAAAGAAGGTTGTCCTACCATAAGCCCTTGTTTATTATGGTGTAAGGTTGTCCTTATAACTGAATTTGTATCAATCTCTCAATACTTATTTATCAAGGTGATTTAAATTTAGCATTGTGAATTGATTTATAATTGTAAGGATATTGGTTTATTTTATTTCCGCTGATTTTATTTTAAATTTGGCATAGTCCTATTCACCCCCCCCCCCCCCTCTAGGACATATAGCTTGGCCTTTTCAGTAAGTAGGACCTAGGATTTTATTAATATGATTATTATTATTTTTATTATTTTTATTATTATTATTAGTGGTAATAGTATTTAAAATTTCCTGTACAAGGGTCTCGACCTACTGTTATCGATTTATTTTAACTGAATGATTGAATTTGTGAATGTGGTATTCTAACTATCGAGTTATAGTGGTGGGTTGTGAGTATTATGACTTGTTAAATAATGGTTAATATCTTAGGTTTTGTGTACCCTCGTATAGATATGCAATTATAGTTTATAATGGTAACACCCGAGTATGCAAAAGTACGGAGCTTACAAATCTACCCTCCTTAAAGAGAATCTTGTCCTCGAGATTCAGTGCTTCTAAAGGAATTGGGGACAATTATAATATAATTTGCGGTGATTCTAAGCATTCATTATTTTCCTATGAAGGTTGTTTGCATGTGTGAACATATACTACTAACAGTCAGAATTGAGGTTGTTACATTACGGATTACCGACAAGATACAGGGATGACTTAAATATTGCATTCGCCATCATTATAGAAGAGGGGGATCCATCTACCTTCCAAGAACCTCTGAATCATCCAAATGCTGAGAAGTGGATGACAGTGATACATGATGAGATAGAATCTTTGTACAATAATGAGACATGGGAGCTAGTGGAGCTTCTTGTTGGGCGTAAAGTGATTGGGTCTAGGTGGATTTATAAGAAGAAACAAGATAGGTACAAGACAATATTGGTTGTGAAAGGGTTAGAAAAAAGGCATCAACTTCACTGAGATATTTACGTCGGTTGTTAAGTAGATATCTATGATGCTTGTGTTGGCATTAGTTGCCCAATACAACCTTGAACTAGAACAAATGGATGTGAAGACTGCTTTCTACATGGGAAGTTGGAAGAGTGGATCTACAGGAGCAACCAGAAGGGTTCAAAGAGAAGGGTCAAAGAAGAAGGTTTGCAGGTTAAGAAGGTTATTGTACCACCTAAAACAATCGCATAGACAGTGGTAGAAGAAGTTTGATACTTTCATAGAGAGACAATGGTTTATTAAGAGGGAATATGATCACTGTGTTTACTTTGAGACACTAGCCAATGGAGGATTCATTCTACTAGTATTGTATTTTGATGATATGTTTATCACTAGTTAAAGTATGTCTGAAATCAATATATTGAAGATTTAATTATCAGGGACATTCGAACTGAATGATTTGGGGGTTACGAAGAAGATTCTCGGTATAGACATACACAAAGATATGAAGAGGTGGAGGTTACCTTAGGAAAAGTACCTTAAGAAAGTATTGGTGAAGTTTAGGGTGGATAAAGCTAAGCCAATTAGCACACCTCATACTACTTGCTTTAAGCTTTCTTTAGAGTAATGTCCTATTACTGATGAGAAAATGCTGGATATGTCTTATATGCCCTATTCAAGCACAGTTGACAGTTTAATGTATGTAATGGTTTGTACGAGACTGGATATTTCACATGTAGTCAATATTGTGATTAACATGTTAAACCCCAACAAGAAACGTTTGGAGGCAGTCAAATGACTACTTCATTAAGATTACGCAGGGAATGTGGATAACTGTAATAACCTTAGTTCAGTACGTCAATTATATAAATTTATAATTGGAAACATACTTCGCAAGGGAAGTAGTTAATGCTTATAAGCACTATAAAATGAATTGTCCTCTCTCTCTCTCTCTCTCATGATGGAAATCCTAAAAGTTGGGGATAAGATTCTCTTTAAGGGGGGTAGACTGTAACACCTCGTATTTTTCAGTACTCGGGGTTACCATGAATCCACCATCCATTAGGTCCACAACATATTATTAGATGATTCATTACTAAATCGCACCAAAGTCACCATTTAGTTAAAAAATCAATTGTTAAAACTAACCCAAACAATCTTTAGAACCATTAGGACCATTGACAAATAATTTTAAAGCAATCTAACTGATCGGAGTAATCTTCATCTATATATAGAGCTATCTAATCGACTAATTATAAAATCAATAGCTAGATTTCCACCTAGAGAGTCTTTAGGTCATGTGAAACTGGTGAGAAGTGTTTCTAACACAATTTTATTGTTAGATCTCAAGATCCATCCATTGAATTTGAAAATAAATAGTTGAATTCGAGATCGGTCATTAGATTAAGACCTCACATCATCCAATGGGGGTCTGATCATCAAAACCATCTATTATATTTCATCTAAATACTTTAAAGGACTCCTAGGACCATTGATGCTCATTTAAACTAGACATGAGACCCTTAGAACAGTTAAGAGAAGATTTGGAAGCTATTCAACCATCAGATTGTTTAGAATTAATAAATAAAATGATTTTAATCAAACTTGGTCCACTTAAACAATGAATCCACTTCATTTTCTGGTCCAAGGTGTTGGAAGACCTGACCAGTCAAATGATTGGCCCTGAGTATAGAAACCGACTTCAATCTACCACTGAATCAACTCACTTGTGCACCACCGGGAGGGCACTCGTTGTGCACCGAACCCATCCGCAGGTCAAAGTTGCGTTTGACTTGATGATTTCTGAAAAAGGAGATTTCTCTCCTCTCTTTCTGATTTTTCCTGCCAGTAGGCATTTAAATGAACGATCGTCCCTATTTTATGATCGGTGGGAAACCGTTAATGTTCGTTCGGAAAATCCAAACCGTTCACCACATCAAGCACTTGATACCGACCAAACCTTGGTTCTTTCCGCACGCTGACACATGAGTGCATGAACACGATTTCTGTTGCTAACAGCCGTGGGGTGTGACTGTTTTGCCAAAAATTGAAAGTCCTTAATGGAAATCTGTGTGTGCACTCCTCTCTCCATCCTAACTATTTCTAGAAAACAATCATAATCCTCTGTCTTAGGGCATCATGCGTTGCACAATTTTTTTTCCGTAACAAAGGGATCAGATGAAATCTATCAATTACGAATGCTATTGAACTAACAGCAAATCTTGGTTGTTCATTGACTTTAGAAACTTCCTTAGAGCATCTCGATCATCGATATTAGTTCATGTAGAAGTTTCGTTCGCATCAGAAAGAGATCTCACCCATAATCATTAGGGTGCACGAGAGATCATGTAAGCAATTCAAAAACTCATGAACCACCAAGTTTCTTGTTCACTTGCCCTAAAATATGGGCCCCACAAGCTTCTAGAGACAAATCAAGACTGTTTGGAGGCCCTAGACCAAAGAATGATACCCTAGATCAACAATCATCATAATCAGTGTGGTCGTCTTCTTCAATTGGCCGAAGAATGCATCATCTATGTTTAGACTTTTTCCACTGATCTAAGTTGTCGATTATATTGTCTAGGAACCCAAAAGTTCATGTGTAACATGTAATTGGGGTCATGTAAGCTAACTATTTCGAATTAATAAAATTTTCCAATTTTTCATTTAGATTTAACATCGACTCGGCATAACTAAGATTAGTTAGTATTGGAATCCTTGGGAATAGGATTAGCAAGGCCTATAAAAGCCATCTTTCTAAGGAAACATTTCCACAAATAGAAAGCCATAAAGCGAGTGAGTGTGTGTCGTTCTCCCCGGCCACACGGAGTCAGGTTGTGACTCGGTTCAAGTTGTGCCATGGTCCGCATTAGTTTAGGTCTGGGTCAGTTCTGACTCAGTTGAGTCATCTTTCAAAGAAGTAGAAGTCTGAAGGAAGAGGGTATAACACCCCATACTTTTGAGTACTCAAGTGTTACCATAAATCCACCTTCCATCGAGTCCACAACATATCATTGGAGGATTCATTACTAAATCGCACTAAAGTGACCATCTAGTTCAAAAATCAACTATTAAAACTCACCTAGACAAACTTTAAAACCATTGGGACCGTTGATGAACAATTTTAAAGCAATCTAACCATTGGGAGTAATCTTCATCTATAGATCGAACTATCTAATCAACTAATTATAAAATCAATTGTTATTTTTCCACCTATAGAGTCTTTAAGTTACCTGGAACTGGTGAGAAGTGTTTCTAAAAGAATTTTGTTGCTAGATCTTAAGATCCATCGGTTGAAATTAAAAATCAATCGTTAAGTTCGAGATTGTTCATTAGATTAAGACCTCATATCATTCGATCAGTGGTCTAATTATCAAAACTAGCTATTAGATTTCATTTAGATATTTTAAAGGACTCCTAGGATCGTTGATGTTTATTAAACCAGACCCGAGACCCTTAAAACAATTAAGATCATATTTGGAAGCTATCTGACCGTTAGATTGTTTAGAATTAACAAATAAAATGATTTTCATTAAATTTGGTCCACTTAAACAATGAATCCACTTCATTTTTGGGTCCATGGTGTAGGAAGACATGGCCAATCAAATGATCTGCCCTGATCATAGAAACTGACATCATTCCACCATTGAATCAACATATGTGTGCACCAGCGGGAGTGCATTCGTTGTGCACCGAACCCATCCGCGAGTCAAAGTCGGGTTTGACCCAATGATATCTGGAAAAGGAGATTTCTCTCCTCTATTTCCAATTTTTCCCACCTGTGGGCATTTGAACAAACAACCATCAGTGTTTTATGATCGGTGGCCCACCGTCAGTGCGAAAAAATTGAACCGTTCATCATATTAATCATACGATACCGACTAGACCCTAGGTCTTTTTACACGCTGACACACAAGTGTGTGAACATGATTTTTTATGATAACAATTGTGGCGTGGGGCTATTTTGCAAAAATCAGAAGTCCTTGCTGGTAATCTGCATACGCACCCCTCTCTCCATCTTAACCATTGTTAGAAACAATCCTAACCCTCTGTCTTAGGGCATGCGCCGCGCAGTTTTCATCCGTGAGAAAGGGATCGAATGGAATCTTTTGGTTACGGATGATATTGATCCAGAAAAAAAATTATGGGCATTCATTGACTTTAAAAACTTGCTTAGAGCATCTCGATCATTGATATTAGGTCATGTTGAAGTTTCATTCACATCAGAAAGAGATCTCTTCTGAAATCATTAGGGTGTGTGAGATATCGCATGCGCAACTCGAAAAATCATGAACCACCGAGTTTCTTGTTGGCTTGCCCCAAAATATTGACCCCACAAGCTTCTGGGGACCAATCATGACCATTAAGAGGCCTTGGACCAAAGGATGATCCCCTAGATCAAGAATCGCCATGATCAGTGTGATCATCTTCTTCAATTAGCCGAAGATTGCACCATCCATGTTTGGAATTTATCAACTTATATGAGTTGTCCATTATGTGGGATAGCAACTTAGAACTTCATCCCTAACATTTGATTGGAGCAATGTAAGCTAAATGATTCAAATCAATGAAATTTCGTATTCTTGCATTTGGATTCAACATTGATTAAATAGTTCATTCATTAGTTAGTATTCGAATCCTCTGGAATAAGATTAGCAAGCCCTAAACAGTTGTCTTTCCAGGGCAACATTTCCATAAACAGAAAGCCATAAAGAGAGTGAGCGTGTGTCATTCTCCCTGTCTGCACTAAGTCGGGTTGTGACTTAGTTCAAGTCATGCCATTGTTCGAATGAGTTCGGGTCTGGTTCAGTTCTACTCAATTGAGTTATCGTTTGAAAGAAGTTGAAGCTAGAAGGAAGAGGCTAACAACCTATACTTTTCAGTACTCAAGTGTTAGCATGAATCCACCATTCATTAGTTCCACAACATATCATTAAATGATTCATTATTAAATCCCATTAAAGTGACCATCTAGTTCTGAAATCAACCTTTAAAACTAACCTAGACAGTCTTTAGAACCACTGGGACCATCGACGACCAATTTTAAAGCAATCTACCTGTTGGGAGTAATCTTCATCTATAGATCAAGCAATTTAATCAACTAATTAAAAAATTAATAGCTATAATTCCACCTATAGGGTATTTAGGTCACCTGGAACTGGTGATAAGGGTTCCTAAATTAATTTTATTTATCTCAAGATCCGATTGTTGAATTTGAGATTGATCATTAGATTAAGAGTTCACATAATCCGATCTGGGGTCTGATCATCAATCCCAACTATTAGATTTCATCTAGATACTTTAAAGGACTCTTAGGACCGTTGATGTTCAGTAAAACTAGACTAGAGACCCTTAGAATCATTAAGATTAGATTCGGAAGATAACCGACAATCATATTGTTTAGAATTAACAAACAAAATGATTTTCTTTAAATTTAATCCACTTTAACAATGAATCCACTTCATTTCCGAGTCCAGGGTGTAGGAAGATCAAGCCAGTCAAATGATCATCCCTGATCATAGAAACCGACTTCAATCCACCATTGAATCAACTCATGTGTGTACCAATGGGAGTGCACTCGCTATGCATCGAACCCATCCATGGGTTAAAGTCAGGTTTGACCCAACGATTTTTGAAAAAGGAGATTTCTCACCCCACTTTTCGATTTTTCCCTCCTGTGACCATTTAAATGAACCACCTTCTGTGTGTTTGCGAATGGTGGCCCATCGTTAGTGTTGAAAAGGCCTAGCTATATTTCCTAGAGGGGGGGGGTGAATAGGACTATGCCAAATTTAAAACTTTAACAACAGAATTACAATGAATAAAGGAAAAATAGCACTTAAAAAAAATCACAATTCGAAAATGTAAAACAGCCTCAAATACTAGAACAGAGAGGTTGATACCAATGTTGTTTTAAGGACAACCTTGCACCATAAAAACCAAAGGTTTATGGCAGGACAACCTTACTAGAACAATTTGAATATCAAAAACTCAAACTGAAAGGAAATAGCAAGAAATAAATTCTAAACTATTACAATATTCCCCAAAATGCTTGATATGTAAATATTACAACATTCACATCCATACATACATCCCACAAACTTGAATGATAAAAGATATATAAATTAAATAAACATTCAAATCATAAGACACAAAGAATTATAGTGGTTCGCCTGTGTGTACACCAACTATTAAGCAACAGCCATACAACTTCCTACTCCACTCCTAATATCCTCACACAGAGGATATCAGTGTTCACTATGAAAATAGATTTCTCAGGTTCACCTAAAACCTTCACAATTGTGTCTTTCAAATGGACTTACATAATTCAAAAACCCCACTTTCTGAGATTTCTGGCTCTCCTCAGATAACCGACGCAATGAGATTTTTCTGGCTCAATCTCAAAATAAACCAAAACCAATGGAAATTTACACAAATGTAAAATATCTGGATTTCTCCTTTTGTAGCAGCCCGGAAGAACCAATCGGAGTAGAAGTTGGAATATAGAAGTTCAATTGTCCAATACTCACTTTGAAATGGTTCTAGGTTCTAATTGATTTTAAATTAAACCAGTTGGGTTAGCTCTATTTAATTTTGATTCCAAGAAGAAGGAATATAGTAATTCTTCCTTTCAATTCAGATTGGAATACAGAAACAAAATCAAATTGACAAAGCTAACAAAAGAGAATATTAAATATGAACAATGTAGCTTAAAAATTAACACAAACTTATCTTAGAGTGAAGCCTTGAATTTTACTTGAATTGGGATGTGAAACTCTGAAATTCGTGTTCTATTTATAGAAGTAAACACGTCTATGACTGGTCGTGTGGCCACCACGGCTAGTCGTAGGTCAAATTGCATTTGAAAATTTTAAGCGCGATCGGATAAAACCATTCCACGACTGGTCGTGAGGCCTCCACGATTAGTTGTGACTAACCCACGACTAGTCATGAGGAACCAGGAATGGTTGTTGGAGTTTGAGTCGTAGTTGTTAAAACTGCCCTGGTTTGTCAAGTTACGTGAATGTTAAGTCAGAGTATCTACAGAGCTTGATAGGAATATCAATTCAAGCATCTGCCTCAACCGAATGTGTGCAAGCTCATCATAGGTAAAACTAAAGCTTCACATCCCATGACCCAAAACACCAGGTGAAGAAAACCCTTAAAAATAAGTTAGAAATCATAGGGTTTTAAGGTGAGAAAACTTTTTTCAAAAATAGAAAATTTTTTAAGTTTTTCTCGCCTTGTTGATTTTATCAGGACACCCTCAATATGATCGACCTGCTCTATCGATGTCCTCGATACCTTAATGATATTATCGATGTGAGGACCAAAAGTGTCCAGCAACTAAATATTCATCTGGACGGATTTATCGATGTATCGATATATCTATCGATATCATCGATATAAGCACTAAATATGTCCAGCAACTTCACAACATATCTGGACGAATTATCATGTATCGATACACCTATTGATATCATTAATATTCAAATCTCGAGTCCATCGAGAATGGCTTGATAAGATCGACAGGCAGATTTCCAGTGCCCCTATTTTTTTAATGAAAATCTCAAATTCCTTCGATATATCGATGCTCTTCCGATATGATCTGAAATCAAATATTGATAACATTGGAAATCCATCGATGATATCGATCGAGGGCGCGTATTTCTTACAGCAGATATTTCAGGTTATTTTTAACTAGGACCGGGAGCCCTTCGATAGAATCGATATTTAAATATCAATGATATCGTCACCAGGTCGATTACATCAAACAAGGTTATAAACTGTCCAGCAAGCTTAAAGACAAATCAGCTGAATTTATCAATGCCTCGACTCTAATCTCGATATTATCGACATTCAAATTTCGATGATCCTGATGGTTCCCCGATCATTCATGAAAACCTAAAATATTTCAAAGTCAAGTCTCTCTCACTTTTCAAGTGTTGATGGATCGAACCTGCCATCGATGGAATCGGTGTTCGAAATCCGATGACATCGACAATAGTTTCGATTCATTAACCTATTGACAAAGAGTTTCAAAAGCATATGACATTGTGTCCAAGTCATCGAGCAGACCATTGATGCTATCGAGAGTATACACTCGATGATATCGAACCTGCTCGATGATATCGAACTCTGTCATAATGTGACTGTTTTATATTCGTTGGAACTTTTTGCCTATATATAGAGGACTTGTCTTTTGTTGTTGTGAGAGAAAGAAGAGAGAGCTTTTGAGTGTTTCAACTTATATCTTATATCCAAAGCCCTTTCTCTCAAGGGAGTTCATCCTCCAATCCACCCTCACCATTGACATTCAATAGAGTGGATTGGGCAATGAACTTCCGAATTTAAGGATCCTCTAACTACAATCTTAATGGCAAATCATTAAGCTGGGATGCCTTGAATGTATAAGATTAGAATCGCTCTACATTCATGATAGAAAAATATTTTAAGAGTAGAATTCCATCTTCACCTTGACCCAACTCGAAGCTGAGTATTGGTACATCATTTTGTGTTGCGGATCAAGGGAGCAGAAAACTCTTCGTCAACGAGGAGAGATCTTCGACATTGAGCTAAACGGGACTCATCAGCTTATTTGTAAGTATCCAGAGTCTAAGAGGACACTTGTGATCATTCCTTTCTAGGATTGGGTCTTAAGTGGTTCTCACCCTTTGAAGTCCTCAATGAGGCCTTCGGCGGAATTGTACGTGGTGGGTGCGTTGTGTGGACCCTTACTCTGTGGAGAGCATAAACATCTAGTTAGGAGTGAACCAGTAAAAGTTTGGGTTTTAGGTGAACCCAGTAAAACCTTAGGGTTTGAGGTCAACTATGTAGAAACCTTTAGTAGAGTCTTATGGAAGATCCTTGGCCAGCATGCCTAAAAGTGGGTGCGTTGTGTTGACCCTTGCTTATGAGAGCATAAACAGTCAGCCTCGGTGTAGGTTGTAAAGGTTAAAGGTGAACCTAATTTAAAACCTTAGGTTAGAGGTGAACCATTGTGAAACCTCCTTAGTGAAATCCGGTACACTCAAGGGTTGAGTGCGGTTACCGGGAGTGGAGTAGACTTATCATCGAACTACTATAAAATGACTGTGTTTGAGATTGTTATTTTGATTGAGTAATTTGCTTTAATACTTCTATATCTGATTATCTGATCACTCCTCACACACATACATAGTCTTATCCATCATGAACTAGATTGCATATTATTTACTCATTAAGTAGTGTGTGATTGGATCCTCTACCAGGCTTGGAAGCTAGTAGAGTTACATTTGAGTAATCCTGAGAATTGCATGATCATAGGATTAGTGAAGTAGGATTTTTAAATAACTCATAAAAAGTTTAAAAAGTCCTATTCACCCCACTCTAGGACATATTGGCATATTCCTTCTTCAACTAGTGTAGTCTTCACCGCCATTTCAGCAGAAGGACTCGTCGTGAATGAGTCGGCACTGTTCCTAGGATGGGTCGAGCAGACTCCAGGATTGATCGAAGCTCAACCAAAAAATTCTAAAATTTTTTAACAACTTAAGACTGGTCTTGGAATTTCTTGGACTGGTCGAGTCAGTTCTAGGACTAGTAGAACAGAGTCCAGGACTGGTCTTAGAACAAACCAGACACTTATAAAATGATTCAATTTGAATTATGTATACAAAATGACCTACCCTAAGGTCAATCTAAGGTCATTCATACCTTGAATGTGAAGTATGGACATTGAAACTTCATTTCTTAAGATGATAGTTAACCTTTGAAGATTATGAAACTTGAGATCTGTACAAGATGTAGCTTGAACTTGAGATCTTCAAAAGCTCGGATTTGTCATTCTTGAGTTGTACTTCACCTCGAGTTGAACGTTATCTCGAGCTATGCTTGAGTCTGGAACAAGCACTCGTCTTCTGATGCAGTTTTTGAAATATTCTGAATATTGAAGCTTACAGAAGTGGATTAAGAAGTTGACCTTGCATTTCTTGAAGTAAATCACCGTTGTTAACTTGAAGCATTGATACAGTGTCTTAAACATACAAATCAACATGCTACACAAGGCATATATTGTGTTTTTGGCACCACAAAATTTGACAACCAAAGGAGCAGGAAACCATAACACTTACAATCTCCCCCTTTGTCAAATTTATGACAAAACACACTTAACAAAGATATGATCAATATGAACACAAAGAATCATGCACCAGTTGTCATTAACAAGCACAAATTCCTCATTACTTACTCCCCCTGAATAGCACACATAGATCCATAAAAATTATGCTACTCCCCCACAATCCATCTATATTTATCAATCAATCCACAACTTAAAACATTCTCCCCCTTTTTGTCATAATAAGACAAAGGAAGAAAGGAATAAATGGAAGTGGAATACCAATGAGAGAGTAATAAAGGAGTTAAATAGACAAAAGTTATATAGGCAAATTCAAAGTGCATATATCATAAGTCAGTATAATCCAGATAAGAGTTTTTATACTGACTTTAAGTCAGTATATCATAAGTCTTGGACTGGTCTTAGAACAGACCAGATACTTATAAAATAATTCAATTTGAATTATATATAAAAAGACCTACCCAAAGGTCAAACTAAGGTCATTCATACCTTAAATGTGAAGTATGGACATTGAATCTTCATTTTTTAAGATGATGGTTGACCTTTGAAGATTGTGAAGCTTGAGATCTCTGATGTAGCTTGAACTTGAGATCTTCTAAAGCTTGAACTTCATCTTGTACTGTTATTCTTGAGTTGTACTTGAGACTTTAAATAAGAACTTGTCTTTTGATGTAGCTCTTAAAACATTCTGGTCATTGAAGTTTGCAGAAGTAGACAAATAACTTGAATTTGAACTTCTTAAAGTAGATCACCGTTCTTAGCTTGTAGCATTGATGCAGTGACTTGAACATACAAGTCAACATGCTACACAAGACATAGATTATGTTTTTGGCAACAAAAAATTTGACAATAAAAGGAGCAAATAATTATTGCACTTACAATTTCACAATCTCCATTAAGGGAAAGAAGATATCTCAAGCTATCGCATATTTATCATAATTTGAGTCACAATAAACCATTAAAAACTAAAAATATTCCTTCATAATCAAACTAGTATCCAAGAGAGTTTAATAAAACATGAATCAAAACAAACAAACATCCCAATCACACTAGAAGCTTCACCTCTTAGCCCTTCCTAAGAGGTTTAGCTAACTATAGACATAATTGAACTAAAAACTCTTAACAAAAGCATAAAAATAACTAAGGAAAGGGAAGAAAAAATCTTGGCGATAGCTTCTCCACAAACCCTAGATGATGCCTAGGGATGCCCTAGGGACCCTTATCTATAGTTTTAAGGCTTAAACTTTAGCACACCAATGGAAATTTCAGGAAACCATCTCAAATTTACGCAGTCCACGCAACTTTTGCATAAGTCTTTAATGTCATCGAAGACTGGCTTCGATGCCATCGAACAGCCTTTGATGTCATTGAAAATGTACCCAAAACAGTCCAGCGAGTTGCTTCAAATTCTTCAATAAATTCGATGCCATCGAGCAGATTTCAATGTCATCGAACCCCTTCCTTCGATGTCATCGAACATATCTTCGATGAATAAAAAAGAGCACCCAATATGTCCTGTAACCAACTCAATTTTTCTGTAATTATTCGATGTAATCAACCAGCCGTCGATGTCATCAAACACCAGCCTTCGATGTCATCGAATGGCTCTCTTCGATGTCATCTAAGCTCAAATCCTGCGAATTTCTGCACTTCTTTCCTTTTTCACTTAATTTTCTTGAATCTTGGGGTATTGAAATCTTCCATCTTGGTCTCCAAAGATCCATTATGTGGTTGATGATTCTTGAGCATTAAATCCATGCTTTTAATATTCTTTTCAATCCAAGCTCTTAAATTCACTTTGCAACACAAACACATGTAACATATACCATTAAGCCATATTATGTTTGTAAAACCAAGAAATAAATCAAGGATAATATGCAATATTTGACCCTTAACACTTGTAACATGATGGGATGTTCCTATTGCTTTGATTCATGTTTATGTTGAATTCTCTTTGATTCTAGTTTGATATTTAAGGAATGCTTTTAGTTCTTAATGGTTTGTTGTGACTCAAACTACAATAGATTTGCAATAGCTTTGATTATGTTCTTTTCATGTTTGATGTTGTGAAAATAGGAAATTTTATTGTTCACTATCATCCCTTGGGCATGGTTGGATGATAGAATCCCTTCTAGTCTCCACAATTCTCTTATGGTGGTTATGAATTGGTATATCTTATTGTGAGCCATCGTCTCCTGGGCATGGTTTTGTGATGGAATCACATCCAATCCTCACAACTCTCATCCATTGAGAATTAGGTTACAAGAAGTTCAGATTTAATTTTATTGAGATATCTTCCAACTGGATAGGATATGACTCCAATTCCAGTTTTGTCCTTGAATCAAGCATAAATCTCCTTGATTGCTATAAGTGGATCCTTGGAAACCCTAGTTCTCACCTTTGAATTTCTTAAGTTTTTCATTAAATCTCTCACAATAATTCCCTTTATTTTCATATTTAAATTTGTATCTTCTTCTAGTTCTACTTCTAGTTGCTTTCAGAGTAGCCGCGAGATTAGTCCCTATGGATTCAACTTCGGTCTCACTGAGATTATTACTGCATCGCGACCCTACACTTGGGGTTGTGAACAAGTATTTGGCATAGTTGTCGGGGACTAATAGTTGCATTTTTCTGAGATTAACTAGTTTTGGAATTAGTTTAAGATTAGGATTTTTCTACTTACTATTTTTAGGTTAGGATTTTTTCTGAGTTATTTTAGAAACTAACTTAGCTTTCTATTTCTAATTTTAGAAACTTTCCTTTTTTCTGTTTTTAGAAATTAATTTACTTTATAATTCTAGGATAGAAACTTTCCTAATTTGTTTTTAAAAACTAACTTTTTATTTTTTTAGAAACTAATTCACTTTCCTTCTTCTTTTGCAGGATCCTAATATAGAAACTTCTAATTTGGTAACTTCTTTCTAATTCTCTCTCTCTCTCTCTCTTTATATTTCTAGATTTATATTTCCCTTTTTCTTTTAGGTTTAGGTTAGATTCTGAAATTGAGGGATGAGAGTGTTTCATGCCCAAGTGGGTCCGTGATAACACTCGACATCGTTTGAGTGGAGGATTGGTTGAGGGGTTATCTATTCATCACAGGATTAGACACCACTCAAGATCTACAAAGTTAATTGAAATTATGGGTGCCAATCAACTGACTAATCAACCTTCAAATCCACCTCAACCTAGGGTTGAAGAAATACAGGATGAGAATGAGGTGCATTAACCACCCCCGCCTCGTACTTTAGGAGATTATTTACAACTGGCAGGTGTGAGCATGCCCTCATGCATGGTTTTTCTAGAAAATATGAGATATATGGATATCAAGCCAGGGGTGATCTAACTCCTTCCAAAACTCCATGGACTTGAATCAAAAAATTCATATTTACACTTAAAAGAGTTTGATGAGATCATAGTCACCTTATACTTTTTGAACACGTCTGAGGACATAGTTAGGCTTAAACTCTTTCCCTTTTCTTTGCAAGAGAAAGCTAAGACGTAGTTTCATTCACTACGTCCTTAATCTATTGGTAGATGGAACGATATGATAAGAGAGTTCCTAAAAAAAAATTCCCACACCATAAAACGAACACCCTCAGAAAGTCAATCATGAACTTCGCCCAAAAGGAAGATGAAACATTCTTCCAATGTTGGGAGCGGTTCAAGGATCTTGTCAGTTCATGCCAACAACATGGTTTTGAAACGTGGCGTATTCCACACTTTTTCTATGATGGACTGACATCCTCCATGCGCTAATTGGCTGAGACAATGTGCAATGGGGAATTCATGAACAAAAACGTCAATGATGCATGGGATTATTTAGACAAACTTACTGAAAACGTAGAATCATGGAACATCCACCCAAAATCGAGCACCACCTCTAGGCCCGCTCGATTAAAGGAGAGGGGACTATACCTTTTGAAAGAGAATAATGATATCAATGCTAAAGTGGCTAATCTCATGAGGAAATTTGAGGACATGGAACTAAAGAAGGATAAGGATAAGGAAATTGTTTGCGGTACTTGTGCTTGCACATTCATACAACTGAAAATTGTCCAACAATATATGATTTTCTAGAGGTACTGAATAGCAATCTAATGTTGTGAATAATTACCAAAAGCCTTTCAATGGACCCACCTCCAATACATACAATCCTAGTTGGAGAAATAATCCTAAGTTCGGTTGGAGGAATGGACAAACTACTACTCCTCAAGGATTCTTTAATCAAATTCCAAATCAAAGGAAACCTCAAGAGGATCCGGTTCTAAAGCATCTTCAAAATCAAGAGCTTTTCAATCAGGGGATGCTAGAAGCCTTTTAAGAATTACAAAGGCCATACAAGGGCTTGAGACAAAGAATGTGATTGGGAATAAGGGAAGCCTTTCAGCTCAACTTCTTCCCAATATAAAACCGCAATATGAAGTCAGTGACCTAAGCTCTTCAAATCAGATGGAGCAAGCTAAATCTATCACTACTCTTAGGAGTGGAAAGACCATTGACAAAACTATTCTGGCTAGGGATGAAAAGCCTAAGGACCCGGAAGAAGATAATAATGATAGATCTAGCACTGCTCCATAAGAATTAAAATTGGAACTTCAAGGCAAGCTGATTGCACCATTCCCCCAACGGTTAATTGCACCAAAACCTCTCTTTAACTCTCAGGACATTCTAGAGGTTTTGAAACAAGTGAAGGTCAGTATTCCTTTACTTGATGCAGTAAAACAAATACCTTCATATGCCAAATTTCTCAAAGACTTGCGTACGACCAAAAGACAACAAAGTTTTCAAAAGAAAATCTTTTTAACAGAAAAAGTGAGTGTTATCCTAAAGCAATATGTGCCACAAAAGTATAAGGATCCCGGTAACTTAACCATTGCTTATGTAATTGAGAATTATTGGATTGAGCACACACTTCTTGACTTAGGAGCGAGTGTAAATCTAATCCCATGCTCGATCTACAAACAACTTTGTCTAAGTGAATTAAAACCCACCTGGACTAATTTATAACTTACCAATTGCTCAGTTTGTGTACCAAGAGGGGTAATCGAGGATATGTTTGTCCAGGTTGACAAATTCTACCACCCAGTAGATTTTATTATCCCGGACACTCAACGCATCATGGATATGAGCACCCAAATTTCGATAATCCTTGATCGCCCATTACTTGCTACATCAAATGCAATCATCAATTGTAGGAATGGAGTCATGAATTTGTCTTTTGAGAATATGACTGTAAATGCTATAATGTATAAAGCACACTCTTGTTTGTCAAATTTCGATGAGACAAAATAACCTATGATATGAAATTGTGGTAATGACTGCTATAGTTGAAGTAGGAATATGCCAAGATGTCCTACAGGGGGTGAATAGGACTTTTTAAAATTTTATGATGATTTAAAACCTATCAACACTATCCTTTCCTAATATGAAAATAGCAGGATTTCTTCAATGCAAGTCTAATGGCTTCCATACCAGGTAGAGGATCCAATCATAAGATTATTCAAATGATAAACAAGATGTATAACATAGTTCATGATGGATGTGACTACGTGTGAGGTGTGATTCTACTTAGTTTTAGATAATCATGTACACATGTAATATGAGAACATTCAGAGAAATCACATAAGCAATAAAAGCAAATAGTAATCTCAAGCAGAGTCATTTTTATAGTTGTTAGACTACATGTCTACTCCACTTCCGGCGGACACACTCAACCCTTGAGTGTGCCGAATCTCACTAACGGAGGTTTCAAATTAGGTTCACCTCAAAGTAGTACAACCTACATCATGTTGACTCTAACATGTCTCCATGACACAAGTTTATGCCCCACACAGGAGTAAGGGTCAACACACAGCACCCAGATTTTAGGTCACACAGGCCAAGGATCCACACAAGGAACCCGACAGTTTGCCCTACACAAGAGCAAAGGTCAATACACAATACCTAGGTTTTAGATCACACAGGTAAAGGACCTACACAAGGACCTAAGTTTATGCCCTCCATAGAGTAAGGGTCAACACACAAAACCCCCATGTACACTCTCGTCGGGGGCCTCTTATGACGACTTGAAAGCGGTGAGAAGCACCTTTGACCCAATCCTATAAAAAGAATGATCAAAAGGGTCTTTGGACTCTAATGATTTACAAATAAGTAGATAAGCCCCATTTAATACATTGATGAAGTTCTCCTCCTTTGATGACGAAGAATCTTCAGCTCCCTTGAACCGCAACACAGATGATGCTCCAATGTAAGGCAACAAGTTAGGTCAAGGTTATGTTGGAATCCTATTTTCTTATATTAGAAACAGAGTGATTCCAACCATCTATGCATTCAAGTATCCCAGCTCAATGATTTGCTATTAAGATGACAGTTGTAGGATCCTTGAATGCGGAAGTTCATTCTCCAATCCACTCTATTGAATATCAATGATGAGGGTAGATTAGAGGATGAACTCCCATGGGAGAAATGGGCTTAGGGTATATGATCTGGATTTAAACACTCAAAAGCTCTATCTATTTTCTCTACAGACAACTAAAGACAAGCCCTCATTAAATAGGCAAAAAGTTTCAACGGAAATAAAATAGTCATATTTTTTACATAGTTCGATATCATCGAGTAGGGTTTGATATCATCGAGTGTATACTCTCGATAACATCGAATGGTCACTCGATGACATGAACTCAATCTGTCAAACGCTTTTGAACCTTTTTGCCAACTGGTCAAGGAAATCGAACACTCTTCGATGTCATTGAATTTTAACTCCGATTTCATTGAAACAAGGTTCGATTCCTCAACATTTGAAAATGTGAGAGTAGTTGCCTTTGAAACTTAACAGGTTTTGATACGATCAAGCATCCCTCAATATCATCGAAATTTGAATATTGATGATATCAATGACGGTGTCGATTCATCGATATTTTAAAGGAATTTTCCTATAAGTTTGCTAGACAGTTTGAGTCCTATTTCGATGACAACGATTTGGTCTCGATATGATCGATATTTGTATATCATTTTTATTGAGTGATCCTCGATACTTGAAATATTTTTCCTGAAAGCTTACTGGGTAGTTTTGTGTCCTAATTCGATATCATCAAAGGTCTGTTGATATCATCGAGGTTTGAATTTCGAGGATATCGAGGCTCTCTTCGAGATATCAAAAATCACATGATTTGCCTTAACAACATATTGGACACAACTGACCAGATGTCAATTTTTTTGAGCCGTCTTGATGAACTCGAGATTCAAAATTTGATGATATCGAACATTCCATCAATTCATCGAAAATTCAATCCAAAATCCTTTGTAGTTATTAGACATCTAAAGTCCCCAATTCGATAATATCAAGTGAGTTTCGAGGACATTGATAACAGGGTTCGATTTCATCGAACCACGTATCGATAAATCGACAAAGGCAAAAAACTTAGAGATTTTCCTGATTTTGCAAAATAGTTTTCTCACCTTAAACCTTGAGATGTTCTATCCATTTTTAATGGATTTATATACCTGGTGTTTTGGGACAAGGGATGTGATGCTTCAGGCACACATCCTGTTGAGGTAGACGCATGAACAATCTTCCTATGGGGTTCACTTGTCTTACTGACTCAACACTCAAGCTAATTGAAAAATTACGACACTTTCATGATATAGTTCACCTTCAAGTGAATCAAGTTGGAAAGTTCACCTTCAAATGAATCAAGAAGATGGAAAGTCCACCTTCAAGTACAACTAATAAAGTTGGAAAGTGCAAGCCTAAGTATAAGTCATGAAGTTGGAAAGTTCAATCTGAAATGAGTTCAAGTTCTACTACACTTAAAGTAGAAGATCAAGCTCCACCATCAACTACACTTCAAGTATAAGATCAACTTTGCTTTATTGAAGATTCAAGGAGAAGATTCAATCTTTACACTTCAATGTCCAGTCTTCTCAGGTATAATAGACCCTAGAAAAACCTTAGACTTGGGTGCTTTCAAAAGACGAACTAATATGAGTTTTTATACTTTGGTTAGGCTTAAGTTCGACTAGTCTAGGCCTTAGTTCGACTAGTCTAAGTTGTGGCTCGACCAGTCTAAGATAATCTTTGACCAGTCCTAGTTTGAAATAAAAAATGGATATTTCTGGTGCTTTCTCGACCAGTCGAGTAGATTGCTTGACTAGTCGAAGAGGGACCTTCGACCAATCGAGGGTCGCTCGACTCGAAGTCCAACAACCATATTTTGGCTCCCTCGACCAGTCGACGCCCATGCTCGACCAGTCAAGCAGGGCCCTCGACCAGTCGATCAGGGCCTTCGTCCAGTCAAAGAACAGTTTTATCTGATCGCGCCTAAAATTTGAAATTTTGTTAAATCTTAGACAAGTCGAAGGAGACCTTAGACAATTCGAAGCAACAACATTTCTAACTATAAATAGAGGTCTTCTCTCATTCCAAAATTAGTCATTCAAGCTAAGAAGAGCCTTCACCAAGAGAGAGAGAGAGAGAAGTCCCTACTATCTTTGAGATATTGCAGGGTATTTTAATATTTTATTTATATAGCTTTCTATTTTAATTTCATGATCTCTTTTCATGAATCTTATTCTTTAAAGAGAGTAATTGCTCTTGTAACGACCTGAAAATTTCCATACATTGGGTCGAGTACCACCTCGACCAGAAATCACGTAGGATTAAATCCTTTAGAAATTTAACAAAGTTAACTAAGTACTAAACTCAATTAGCCATGAAATCCGTTAGGATCATTTTAAATACGATCTGCAAGACCCAAAACTTGCAGAACAAGTGACGCTAGGTTACCCTAAAGTTTAGAATCAAACTCATTTCCGTCTGCTTCTGAATGAAACGAAACTTCGTATTAGGTCTAGATCGCACATCGGGAGTCCGATTAACCCGAAGCTAAGGAACTAGGACCGCCCCACTGGGCTTAACAATCATCTCAAAAATCAGCTCCATCCGATGTCCCACGGTCATTCGTTTCGGTTCGGAGCGAGGGAGTGTGAAAAACACTATTCCCATCTAAAAATAAATATCTGGAATAGTGATCTGGCATCATTCGTTGACGCGTCAAGATAAGCAACCTGACCGTCAGAATCGCACCAAATTACACCCTCGGATTAAGAAAAATTTCAGAACATTTACATGTACTTGAAATTTCTGATCGTGGCCCACTGACCGTCGAACTGAAAGTGGTCCGCCACGTGCGATCTGGGTATCCGATCGAGTCAAAAACGTAATCCCACATAGATCCATCGATGGTGAGCTTAAGTCGACGTTTGGTTCAAGGAGGGCCACCATAACTTCCCTTTTGAGTGGAAAAGCGACGAAAATCCTATATTAGCAGCACTCTTGAACCCGAGTCTAATTTCGTAATGTTTGTGGCTATAAAAGGAGCTTAGAACAGCCCCTCTCACAGCCATACGAATTTTGGCGAAAACCCTAGAGGGAGAGAGAGAAAAGAGAGAGAAAGACTTGGAGATTGTTGCCGATTTCCCTCCTCCTGCTTTGGCTTGTTACACGGCCTACACCACCCTATTCTAGGCATTTTTTCGACATTTTCCGTCCCATTTGAAGGTAAGAAACCCTAACCCTAGGTCTGATTTGAGGTGGGATCGATGTGGGTTGCGTAACAACTAACCGATTCCGCTCTTTAGGCTAGAAATCTCCCGATACGGAAGTTCTACTACCCTTGCTGATTCGTTTCGTTTCCAAAGGCAAAGGTGAGGACTTTAAGTGTATAAGTTACGGTTTTCAACGCTTTCAATGTCAGATAATGGTAGATTCATGATCTGCTTGCAATTGCACATGTACAAAGTGCTTTCCGTTTCCTGTTTTGATTAACGTTGTGAAATATGGAATTTCACATATTCTAAGTATACGTAGAAATACCGTATACGTATTTTTTTTGGATAAATGTTTGACATGTTTATTTAATGTATGATTATATAATATATGAATAAAATACTAGTTTAGCGAAAGGAACCGCCAAAATATATGTTCACTTGTAAATGCGACGTATGTTGAAATTACGTATTTTAGAAATACCGTATACGTATTTCTTTTGGAATAATGTTTGACATATTTATTTAATATATGATTATACAATACATGATTAAAATACTAGTTTGGCGAAAGGAATCGCCGCAATCTATGTTCCTTTGTAAACACTATGTATGTCGAAATTGGGTATACAAGGAAGTACCCTATACGTATAAAATTTGCTGATGTGATTGCCATGTTTAATTGTTGTATGAATATGATGTATATGTATAAAATACTAGTTTGGTAAAGGGACAATCCTAGTACACATTTCTCTAGCATACGTCATGTATGTTGAAATAGTGCATTCCAAGTGTTGGTGAAATCACTTGTGAGTGTAAGTGCTTAAGTGTTAGAACCTTAGGTAGGTGCTGAGATGGGATTCTCCGCTACCTTAGAGTCACATATGACACTCTCCATGTGGTTGTTCACTCTAACCACTCACCTATGAAATATAAGTATTTGTATCCCTATTTGCATAAATGCTTTATAACATGCTTTTGAACATGCTTTGTAATTTATTTATTTCCATGTTTCATGATATGCTTTGTAACATGATTACTAGTGTCCTTGAATTACCATGTATCATGCCGTATTTCATATGCTATGGTTAGGATTTGGCTGAGCTTGGGACTATGTTCATAGTCCAGGCATCCCATATCGACTTGAAGATGTGGTTGGGATTCGCTTCCGCCACGATGATGTGTTGGCGAACCCGTGTCGTACTTCGGTTGGCGATAGTGGTTGGCCACACGAGGTGCTTCGCTTCATATCGCCCAACTTGTTGTGCGCTCGAGCCAGCCGAACACGTCAAGTAAACCGTGTGTCTTATGTATGTTCACCATGTTTGGTCGCTAATGCTTGAACATAGGGTACCAAACTTACCAGTGAAAATCCCGTTAACCATGGTACCTCGATCCGCTAAGACTCATGAGCCGGGCATGGTGGTATGAGACACCGTGGTCGAGCTGTCGGCCTACGCCGGGGCTACGTGCCTCCCCCGTAGTGACCAACAGTGAGCACCTTAACTCGTGAGCCGATTATGGTGGTATGGGACACTATATTCGTCTTGTCGGCCTACATTGATAAGGTGATGGGGAGTGGTGCAACCTTTATGCGTAATGTACCCGGCAGCCTTTGTAGTGACCGCGAGCATATTCTGAAGTCGCAGTGCGCCTTAGGGTTCGCCGCGATATATAGAGTATGAACTAGGCCTGTTTCTGTATAATGATGAATCGTTTAAGGGGTGATGGGGGAGTGGTGCAACCTTTGTACGTAATCTGACCACAGGCACCTCTGCAGTGACCTAGAAAACACACCATCGTCTGATATTAACTAGGACTGACGACCCTAGATTGGATCATGTTTGGAAATGATACAAGGGAGGTACCTTAGTTTCCCAATCCTGCTGTTTGAAATGGACTAATTAAAAACTCGGTAATCATACTCATCATGCATCGCATGTGCCTGGAAGATGTGGAGCACTGTGGGATGTAAGCATGCCGCGAACGTGAGATGGTGTCGCATGAGGGAGTATGTCGGCGAGGGCATCCATCATACCTGCATTCATACTTGCATTAATCAGAGTAACTAGGAGTGTTTGATTTACTGCTTTATCATTACTGCTTGACTGTATTGATAACATGATAACTTATGCCTTATCGTTCCACTGAGTTAGCTACTCACTCCCACGTTACGGGCGGTGTTGCGCACACCAACCAGACTGTCTCGGTTTAGGCGATCCGACTATTCTGGGAGGCGAGCCCGATTATGACGAGGACCGGAGGAGTTCTCGTATATGCAGCCATTCGGGCGGCTTCGACTAGGTCACGGGGATCGATGAGATTTACTGTGGGATTGTACCTAGTTATTTTTGACTTTTTGATTATAAACAGAAATGTATATGGACTCAGATGGATTCATACTCTGGAGAATGAATCGTTTATTTTGTTTCTTTACATACATATATATACAGTTCAGTCTTCCGCTTGCTTTTATACAATTGATCTGGAGTATGAATTTCTGCTTTGGTATAATCTCATTCATGTTTACTGCTCTAACACAGACAACATTCAAACATCATTAAACATGTTGCATAAGTGATGCGTTGGAACTCGGGAGTTGAGTTATACTCGACCCCCGATTTTCAGGGCGTTACAGCTCTTCTCGGAGATCTTGAGGAATTCAAACAAGTAGCTTTTGGTTTGAATTAATTTAAAATCAATCTCGAACCTAGAACCCTTGTTTGTTTTAGTGGACATTGAACATTCTACTTCAAGCGAAGCGATTCTACAGGCTACATAAAAAATGTGTTCAAAGAGAAGATAAGTTGTTTAGGCATAAAAATAAGAGAAGAATTGAAGCAGAGGAAGATCAAAAGATTGAGAAGGGGAGTTGATAGAAAGGAAGAATGAAAATAGCTTAGATGACACTTTGCGCGAATCCCCGCAAAAGATATAGATTACGCGGTTCCCCGCAAACGATATCAATTGCGTGAGACCACGCAATCACTATCATGTTGCGCAGGCATCCACAGTTGGTATTACAAGTGATTCCTTGAGGTGGGTCCCACGACGCCAAAATTGAGGTTCTACACGTGTGAGTGTCATAATACCCATTTCCCTCCTTCATTTGGGGGAGATCGAAGATTTTGGAGGAAAGGCAGAGTGAAGAAGAAGACTGATGGTAGGAGCAAAGGGCTCCGGTAGGTTGCACGGACCCCCGCAACCTATATCCTTTACGCGGGATCGCGCAGACAGATTGCCCTACAGTCTGTAAAAGCAAAGAGCTGTCATACTACTAAAATGGCTAAAGTATTCAAGTTCATTCTACTCAAAGTTTGAAGGATTGGAATGAGCAGAAGAGATATTCAGACTATTTTCCTCC
This sequence comes from Magnolia changhungtana, assembly GCA_030180095.1. Taxonomy (NCBI): domain Eukaryota; kingdom Viridiplantae; phylum Streptophyta; class Magnoliopsida; order Magnoliales; family Magnoliaceae; genus Magnolia; species Magnolia changhungtana. The sequence goes on along the minus strand of JASAUF010000656.1, from coordinate 11,656,160 downwards.
TAAGTCCTGGGAGATGACTGAAACCCCTGACGAAATGCTGCCGAATTTTCTATTTGAATTGAATCTCCGAACATTACTAATTTGTATATTTTTGAGTTACGTATCTTAGAATCAAGGGATATCCGTAGATGTAAATGAACTCAGAATCAGTAAAATGTGATGATCGTCTTTATACTTTATTTTCTGTTATGTCCGAATAAGATAATTTCCCCAAACCAAACACATTTGTTTTCTTGTCGAAACAAAATGGCGACCCTGCTGGGGAAATTTGTCTTATTTAGTATTTACATTGGGAAAGTTGTAAGGATTTTATCACTGTTTGGCATCTCTCAGATGCCAAAATGGTGACTCTCAGTGGGAACATCTTCCCCTTCATCTCTAAGATAGTTTACTTAACCTCTTACATGCTAACTTTGTGTATGTTTCATTATTGAAGGTACCTGAATTCAACCATATAATATAACTGATGGCTAACTTTGCAAGAAAGGTGAATTTTCGCTTCACCTCTACTGGGTTTGTAGTAGAGTATGCGTCGAGCCAAGCTCCAAAGCTCATGGACCCATGTCCCACAAGCGGAAGTAAAGTGACTCAACTAACAGCCGGAGTCGTATCCGTTTCACCTCAACCGCAGGAAGGTGATGGGGATTGGACTGTGGTCCTATCTTGTAGGACAAAAGCAAGGAACATGAGGAGCTGTAGAGCGAACTCATCTTTGCCAAGAGCCAGAGGACCGATAATGCATAGTACAGTCAGGAAGAACCCCGAGCTCGCTCCTCCTGTGATATATCCAGAGTGATTGATTCCACGGTTGGCATCACACAATTTTTCGGCTCTAATCACCCCGAGGACCAAGTGGACGAGAGGGCAGAAAGGTAAAGTGCTGATGATAAGATCACCGACGCCCATGTCACCTCAAACAAGTTTGTCAATTACTCCATCGCCCGATCGATTAGCAACACAAGGAGCATACAGAAGTTGAATGATACCCCGATCTCTCCCCTCTTTGTAAGCCCTATCACGTCAGCATACTCTCGTCTTACTCCAACAACAACTTCGATAAAAAGTAAAGAAGTCACAGTATATATGGCCGAGACAAGCCAAGAAAATAGGCCAACTGCTGAGGATCATATTAATGAGATGGCAGAAGCGCATAAATCACTAATGGATGAATGCCAAAACCTCAGAGAAGCTTTGGCGACTCTAGCGCATAATTTGGCCCAACTAGCAGCTCCACCGATGATGGGAACAATGAATGGACAAGAAAGCCAGCCTGAAGGTTCTCATCCACAAAGGGGTAGGATCGTGGGGGTCTGTTCCAGCAACAAGAACCACAACGCAAGATGACATAAGACAGGTCGTCGAAGAAACCGTGAGAATAGAAAGAGAGCGGGAAAATACTGGCCGCTTCAGATACCGAACACCATATCTGAGAGAGGTAGAGGATGTTCCGTTCCCGGCCAATTTCAAGCATCCAAATTTCTAGAAGTTTAATGGGGAAAGATTGCTGGAATAACATCTAATACACTTCATTACCAATATGAGAAATTTTTCTATGGTACCACAGTATTGCTTGAGACTGTTCGGGTCGTCGCTAACACACAAAGCATTTCGGTGGTATTCCAGCCTGAGTCCTGGATCAATGTAAACTTGGGAGCGAATGTAGGATGCTTTTATGTCAAATTTCTTCTCGTCAGAACGTGATGTCAGCATTACGGAATTGGCCTCTATACGATAGCGAGAAGGAGAGCCAGTGGAAAAGTTCATAGACAGATAGAAAACACTGGGAGCTTCGTGTAGACAGCTGCTAGAAGAAAAAGAACAGGTCAAAATGTGTTTGAATTTTATAGAAACAGGAATTGCGTTCGAACTCACTAACGCTGATATCAGAACGTTCCGTGACTTAGCCACCAAAGCTTATGCGTTAGAATTAATGACTTGCGAGATGCCAGCATTTCATCACGAGACTGTTAGGAGAATACCCGGTAAGATGACTGTGAATACCGTCGATCGTGATAAGAAAAATAAAGATACAAGGGGCTCAAGGGACAAGAGGTCAGAACGAAAAGAAGGATGGAACTAGTCAAAAAAATAGATACAATGGAAAAAGGCTCAGGATGCTTGATTCTCATGAAGGGTTCGATTTCGATAAGGAAGATGTTGTTCCCATCATGAAACAGCTGCTAAAGGCTAACACCATAGAATTACCAGAACCCAAGTGCCCAGAAGATATGATAAAGACCAGGGAATGAGATTTCTGCCGTTATCATCACCTAGTGGGACATCCGACAGAGAATTGCTATACATGGAAATGTATCATACAACGAATGATAAATAAGGGTGAGATAATAACTGGTGAAGAGAAGGGAAGGAATACGAGAGCGACGGTAAATATGTTTACAGTTCAGGAGAGGGCCCGAGAAGTAAAAGGAAAAGAAGGTCGAATGTCAACAAAGAATGTATCAATGATTACGTTGTGATCAGGGAAGAAGGTGATGAGTCCTGTGAAACAGAAAATAGGGATCGTGAGGAAAGAAGTCATGAAACAATAGAACAGTGATGATGGAAATAAAAGCGGGAGCGAAACGATAAAAGTGGCTTATGATATAGTCAGTCATTTGAAGGGTATACCGGCGCGTTTAAGCATTTATGATGCACTTAAATTATCAGAAGAGTTTCGACGGAGTCTGATCCAAGCATTGTCTTATCACAATATTAGAAAGACTCTGCTGACAGAAATGAAACATGAAAGATACAATGAACAGACAGATTATCTACCAGTCATCTCATTCTCCGATGATGATTTGATTGGCGAGACGAAACACAATAGGCCACTAATGATAGAAGGTCATATCTGTGGAAAAATGGTAAAATAGATTATGATAGATAATGTGTTTGCAGTAAACCTTATGCCACTTTCAATGGTAAGCAAATTGGGTTATCGCCATTCTGATCTGTGCCCTAGTGGAATAATGATATAGGGCTTTAATCAAGATGAGCAACGCGCGCTGGGTAAGATTACGGTGACACTGGAAGTAAGAGAATTAACTACTAATGTCGTATATCATGTTATAAATGCCATGACAACATACAATCTTCTCTTGGGAAGGCCGTGGATACATCAATATAGTATCATACCCTCTACTTTGTACCAATGCTTCAAATACTGAAAGGACGGAATACAGTGTAAGGTGATGGTTGACGCAAAACCATATATGAAAGCTGTCTTTCTTCAAGGACGTTAGTTATTATAAAGGGTTCTCGGAAGAGGTGAGAAATAATGATGAAAATAAAGTCTTAAAGGACGTCCAAGTAAACAAGGCTAATGAAGAAAGGGCAGAATCTTTTAGGACTATGAAAGCAAGGAAGAAGTTCTATTTTGTGCCGAAGCGTCTATGACAATTAGGGCAGCCGCCATCAACCTTGTTATCGACAGAACAGTTGAAAATTTTGCAGTTTAATTATATGATGATGCTACCCAACGTTGAAAGGTGTAAGCTATTTCCAACCGCTCCAGGAAGATTTCAAGTCAAGGCTAGTATCAAGTACCCCGAGCCGATAGAGTTTCAGGCTGCAGTAAAATCAAAGGTAAGAAAAGAAATCACGAACAATGTATACCACGGTAAGCTAACACCGCAAAACCTGGAAAAATACAGTTCAGTGAGCAAGAAGATCATGAGAAACATGGGTTTTGATTGTAATAAACCCACTAGGATGAATCATGGAAAGGGAATTCAGATCCCTCTTGGGATTGACCAGGAAAAGCGAAGAAAATTCCAAGGACTAGGAGCAGAGTCGTTAATAAATATGATTACGGCTGCACAAATACCAGAATGGGACCCTAAAATAGTCGAGTACCCTAAAATAGCTCTGATACAAATTGAAGATGGGGGACAACCGACAATAGACGACTTGCGAGAAATAAACTAGGGAACAAAAGAAGAGCCCAGGAATACATTTATCAGCGTCAGTCTTTCTAAGCAGGAATCAAAGAAATATGGCCAACTTCTCAAAGAAAATAAAGACATCTTCGCTTGGACGTGTGAGGAGATACTGGGTTTAGAACCTCCATAGCGATGCATCGATTAAATATCTCCAAAGAAAAGAAGCCGGTAAAATAGGCGCAAAGGCGGTTCCATCCAGATCTAATTCCATTAATTGAAGAAGAGGTCAGCAAGCTAATAAAGGTTGGGTTTATTAGGGAAGTTAAGTATCCCAGGTGGATATCAAATATTGTCCCTGTGAAAAAGAAAAATGGACAGATCAGAGTGTGCATTGACTTTAGGGATCCGAACGAGGCTTGCTCAAAAGATGACTTTCCTCTTCCGATAATAGAATTGTTGATCGATAGTACGACTCAGTATGCTATTATGTCCTTTATGGACAGTTATGTAGGGTATAATCAAATTAGAATGACACCCAAAGATGAAGAAGCAACAACATTCATAACACTGCTTGGAATCTATTGTTACAAAGTTATGCCATTTGGTCTTAAAAATGTCGGGGCAACATATTAAAGGGCGATGAAAAACATCTTCCAAGACATGATGCATAAACATGTCGAGTGCTACGTTGATGACTTGGTGGTCAGGTTAGGAGATCATCAGGAGCACCGTGAACACTTAGCATCGGTTTTCTGTCGACTTAGAAAGAAGCAGCTAAAGATGAATCCAGTTAAATGTGTGTTTGGGGTATCTTCAGGTAAATTTCTCAGTTTCATTGTATGGCATAGGAGTATCGAGATCAATCCTGAGAAGGTTAAAGCTATTCAAAATATGCCGCCACCAACAACGCTAAAGGAATCAAAAAGTTTGCAGGGAAAACTGGCATATATTCATCGTTTCATTTCAAATCTTGCAGGAAAGTGTCAACCATTCTCTTGACTAATGAAGAAAGACACTGAATTTGTATGGGATCAAGCCTGTCAGAAACACATTTGATTCAATAAAGGAATTGTTGAAGCAGCCGCCGGTGCTAATGGCTCCAGTGAGAGGAAAGCCACTTATCTTGTATATATCTGCAGCCGAGAATTCTTTAGGCGCTTTGTTGGCATAGGTAAATGAAGTCAGGAAAGTGACTGCTCTATATTATTTGAGTCGAACACTGATGAGTGTAGAATGCAATTATTCTCCGATCGAGAAAGAATGTTTAGCCCTGATCTTTGCAGTACAAAAGCTAAGACATTATTGTCTCTCCCATGACATAACTTTGATCTCAAGAGTGGATCCGATAAAGTTTTTGATGATAAGGCCGATGTTGTCTGGAAGATTGGCCAAATGGATGTTATTAGTATCAGAATATACTATTTCGTATAAACCAACAAGAGCAGTCAAGGGATAGGCCATGGCAGATTTCCTGGCAGCACATCCCGTGGCAGAAAGTGAAAACATCAGCGATGACTTTCCGGATGAGCAAGTTATGTTGGCCGAACCTCAGAACCTGTGGAAAATGTATTTTGACGGTGCTGCTCGAACATCAGGAGCAGGAGTAGAAGTGATATTCATTACTCCTCAAGGCGATCTGTTACCATACACCTTCACATTAGGTGCCTCATGCACGGACAATGAGGCTGAGTACAGAGCCCTCATTATCGGAATGGAAATAGCTCAATAAATGGAAATAAAAATGTTGCATATCTTCGAGGATTCAAAATTGATTATAAATCAATTGACAACTGAATTTGAAGTGAGGAAGCAGGAACTCTCGCCCTATTGCTGGAAAGCACAACAGTTGCTTGAACAATTCTGTCATGTTGAAATCAAACACATACCATGGTCCGAAAATGAAAAAGCAGATGCTTTAGCCAGCTTGGCAGCAACTCTATCCTGCTCAAATTAAAGCCTTCTCTAAGTAACCATGGAAGACAGAAGATTCCTACCATCTCCAGAGATCATTGAAGAAGTTATCGAAACGCTTCCTATATCATGTTTGGAAATAACGACGGATGATTGACGTCAACCTTTTGTTGATTATCTTAAATATAACATCCTGCTAGAGGATCATGTACAAAAGCAGCAGATTAAGCAGCGATCAAGCAAATTTGTCATATGCAGTGAAGTATTGTACAGAAGATCTTACAATGGAATGTTGCTACGGTGCTTAAATAAACAAGAAGCAAGCTAAACATTGTGGGAAACACATTCAAGTGAATGCGGAGCACATCAAGCTGGCCGAAATCTATTCCATAGGGTACATCGAATGGGTCTTACTGGCCCACTATGTTCAAAAATGCGATAGATTATGCGAAGCGGTGCCATGAATGTCAGGTCCATGGGAATGTGATACATGTTCCCCCAGAAGACTTACATCAGTCCGTCGTTTCTTGGCCTTTCTCAGCTTGGGGACTTGATGTAATTGGTCCTATAAATCTACCTTCGTCCAAAGAAAAGCAGTATATTCTGGCAGCAACCGATTATTTCTCCAAATGGACTGAAGCAGTCGCTTTACGCAATGTTAAAGAAAAGGATGTGGTCAATTTCATCTAACATGCCATAATATACCGTCATGGTATTCCAAAGAAGATCGTTACTGATAATGACACTCCTTTCAAAAATAGAGGCACGAAAAAGCTGTGTCAGAAGTTCATCATTCGACATTCATTTTCAACACCTTACTATCCCTCGACCAATGGACTAGCAGAGGCGTTTAATAAAACGATCGTCAAAATACTAAAGAAAATGGTGACAGGGAATAAGCGTGATTGGGATGAAAAGTTGCAAGAAACATTATGGGCATACAGAACTACTCATCGCACAACAACGGGGGCAACACCGTATTCATTAATCTATGGCATGGAGGCAGTTATCCCAATTAAAACGCAAGTGGCATCGCTCAGAGTGGCCGTACATCAGTCCATAACAGATGATGAAAATGCAAAAATAAGGCTGAAAGAGTTGGATATGCTCGATGAAAAACATCTAATGGCCCAGCAGCGATTACAACATATCAGGTCAGGATATCTGCTGCTTTTGATAAACAAGTTAAACACCACTCTTTTAAAAAAGGGGATATGGTTCTAATGTTGAAAAGACCTATAGTGGTCATCCGCCGAACAGGGGGCAAGTTCGAGCCTAGATGGGACGAGACGTATATAATAAAAGAAGTATACTCTAATGGGGCGTACAAAGTTACAAATCAAGATGGGCAGGGTATCAACATACCGGTCAATGCTCGTTTCATCAAAAGATACTACCCCTAAAGAAGCTACTGATTTTGATCTAGAATATTATCAGCATAATGATTCTATATCAAAAGGGGGCAGGAAAGAATAAGATCATGTCCATATGTCATCGAAAGAATCTATAAAGAAGAAATTCACGAGCATATCGACTACATTAGCAAGCATACTGAAAAGAAAGTGGTCGTCGTTATCACCAAATAAGTCTTGCAAAGTTTGGCAAAATTAATATCATCTTGAAGATTCCCTTGAAGATATTAACAATATATTACGAACAAACATTGATGGATCCTCTTGAAGATATTATCAAAAGCAACGATGTATCAACCTCAGTTAGAGACGTCTATCATTCTGGCGATAACGATGATCACAATTATTATTGCATTATAAGGATGATCGCAATTATTATTGCCTTACAAGTCATCATAAGGCAGTTTAGCCAAGCCCTGAGAAGTCTAGCCAAATCCTAAAAGGGCCAAATCTTAAGAAGGGCCAAATCTAAAAAATGATCAAGCTCTAAAAAGGCTAGAAGCTCTGAAAGGATCATGCTCCAAGAGGGCCGGCTACACATAAGACCTATCAAGATCGCCATTCGGGCAGCGACGAGGAGCCAGTGCCCCTAAAAAGCCCGTGAAGGCCATCGTACGTACCCATGCGGGCAGCTGATGAAGCCAGTGACTAAAAGAAGTCGTAAAATGGCCAGTCATGCGTAACCTTCATGCCGTCTGTATAGCTTTTAGGCATCGCCACGGGGAATGGAAGAAAGTGCCCTCCTGTGAATGGGCTCGACCTTGCAGACGAAGAAAATAAGGGCCGCAGTGTGAGCTTTAAATAGGTCAACCATGCATAAGACCCTCCAGAGCTACGGTTTGATTTCAGTACCAACTCATGAGGAAGGGCTTAAACATACTCATTAATGGACTGGTAGCCTTACGTTTGGTACCCCAAAGGTAGCCTTGCGAATTCTAGAGAGTTACCGTGGCCAATCCTGTGCGTAAAACTAACTGAGTTCACCGCCCCGGTAGCTTCACTGGGCCCCTCTGATGGATCATGGTTTGTGAACTCACTAGGCAATGAGAAGTTCAGTGAACTCCTAAGAGTTACAGACACTATCATGTGAGACCAGCTCCACTACTGAAGAGCTTAAACTGTGTGTGTGCTCCACTACTCATGAGCTTAAACTGTGTGTGACTGACTGAATTGAAATTTAACACCGCGAATTAAAATACTCATATAGGAAATCCCACACTAACAAAGCATAAAAGTTTTTAAAAAATAATAAAAAAATTGTAATTAATGTTATGATAAAATTGCTGTATGGATAAATATAATTGCAATAATATGCGATATGATAATTCTTCAGCAAAAAGACAATGTCTCAAAATGCTGCCATAAATGCATATACTAGAAGTCAAAATAATTTACTTGTTCAAAAGCATATGAACGAAGAAAAAATTACATGTTTAAAGTTCATCTACAATTCCCAATGCCTCCATATATTTTTGTAAATCCTATTTTAATTGCGCTTGAGTGGTATCATGCTTGGATTTTTCTTCAAGAATGATCTTTGTTTGATCAGGAACACCAGCTAGCTTGCCTTCCAAAGATGTGATGACTTCTCTACTTTGGAGAAGCGTAGATTTTTCTATATTAATATATTGAATATTAGCACACATCCTTTCCTCAACGTCGTGGATGGATGATTCCTTCTCATGATTCCTCATCTCCAGTTGAGAGATTTCTTCTTTTAGGGCAACAATGCGATCTTGGATAATCGCTCTTTCATCAGTATGGGCCTTTAATTGATTTTGAAGAACTGAGTTTTCTTGCTCAAACTAAGAGATAGAGTAAGCAATTAAAGAGGCTTGTTCTTGAGACGTAGCCAGCTACTTCCCGTATTCCAAGATTTTAGGTGCAATTGTAATATTTTTTGCCGATGCCAAAGAAGATACTGAATCACAAAATCTGAGAAGGGAATCGCGTAAAGAAGATATACTAATTTTAGCCATCCTTGCAGAACTCTCCAAAATCTCGATGGCAATATCCAAGTCCGACCATTGTTCACGGTTTTTGAAGATATGGACTATCGCTGACAGAGAATTCCTCATTAAGAGTATCTTGTGGGCAGGGATTTTTACAAAGGATAACAGTTCGGATGCAGTGGCCACAGAGTCAAAACTGGCTGCTCCACTGCAAGAAGGGGTTCCTATAGCATAAAGAAAGAAAGCATTCAAATATTTTGATAAAAAGTTATAAGACATGCAATTCTGAGTGAAATGACTGATATACATATACTTATTGCCAGAGTATGATTAACAGAAGGAAAAATTTCCTGAATCATAGAAGGGCCAATCCCCACTATATCGGCAAAAGAAGGCGCCCTAGCCTCTGTACTCGAGTCTCTGGTGGTCGGAGTTGGCAAGTCAGTGGTCTCTATTGGAAATATAATCTCACGGGATACTACTTTCGGTGCTGCCAACGGAACCAGAGGGGCTCTTTGTGAAATTACCGCAAGAGGATCTGGAAGAGAAATATCACCAGTTGCAATATTAGCAACACGAACACCTGAAAAAAAAAAGGAGACACAACAATTCTAAATAAATGATTGCTATTAAATAAACAGATATATATATGTGAAAGTTAAATTTCCTTTACCTGGTGAATATCCATATTCACCATAATCTAAATGTTCCTCTTCCTCTTCTACAGCTACAGGAGATTTGACAGGAATTTTAGCGCCAGGAAGAGCTTCAGAAGTTACGGGAGGAGGTTCCATTTCAACGCCTTCCATAACTGCTTCCTCTTCTCCGTCGATATCGACTTCTCCTTCCTTAAAGTCGTCATCCTTATCTTCGCTGCCCTCGCTGTCCTCATCATCTTCATATTGCAAAGAGGCAGTATTCTTTAATGATGAGGCTGAGCTTTCATCCTCCAAATTCTCTTCGTCTACTTCTTCAATAGCAACTTGCTTTCCTTTAGAGGAAGCAGCCCGATTGCTCTCTGTTGCGGGTTCTTTGATTGAAGGAGAGGTAGATGCTTGTCCCATTCCTTATGGAAGAACGGGTGGTGATGCTTGTAAACACGCCCTCGATCTAGTCATCGTAGATGATGAGCTAGGGCAAGTGGGTTGTGAAGGAGGAGCTGGAGCATCATGAGTTGGTTCTTCTCGAATCGCCACAATCTCTGCAGAAATGGGAGAAGATGCACCTCCAACATTATCTGTAACCCGACCTGTAGAGTCACGAGGAGCTTGCTCAAATTCCCTCAATACCCTGTAAGCAAACCAGCCATCCAGAGTATTAATGGGTTTTATCTCACGGATGGGGTCTTTTAGCAGTATTTTGCTACAAACTTCCCCGTGATGGGACGCGTGACTCTTTTCTGGAATATAGCCAATTCCGTTCTCTAGTTTTTTGCCTTTCAGGCTAGGCGGATGAAGAAAGATGGAAGAATCCATGGGCAAGCATTTAGTGACCAAATATGACTTGTGGTCCCACCACCGCATCTAGCTGTATGAGGTATGAACTACATGCTTGTAGCTGGGAATTATGAAGGAAGAATTGACACGGCTATTCAGCAGTTGCTTCCATATCATGGCCCAGTTGAGAGGACCCGTTCCGTAACAACGCATCTTCCTGGTGACCAGTCCGCAATCTTTTGGTACGGTTTGATCATAGCCAAATTAAAGAGTGAAGCGGCTGGGATAATAAGGTTCTCGCCAGAATTCCGTCCCTTCTCGAAGTGGTAAGCTACAAGAACAAATAGAAAGAAAGAAAGCCCTTTCTGCTGTGTTGAATGTTCTTTGGTCTACCATATCTGTATCTTCGATGTAGCGATGGTGACGGAACTAGAAGAAGTCTATTTGGTCAGTGTCCTGGATTTTATTAGCAACCCAGTCATATGCCCGATCTTGGCCATTGCCCTTTGCTGGAAGAACCAAAGCGGAAGATGCGTAGGATGAATATATACTTTCTCTGGTGCTTCAAAGCTTCAGAGAAAGTAAACTCTTAACCAACCTGTGATGTAATGCCAAGAAGTATATGTTGATGAAGTTCCAAGGGTAGGATCCTTGATGTAGGTGGCTATCTCCCCAAGGGCTCTGTAAATGGAGCATAGCACCAGAGGAGCAAGGGAATATCTATGGCCTTCTGCCAAAGCACTACCTACAACAAAGACCGTGGGGCAAACAACATCTGCCCACTTGGAGCTGGGAAGTACAATGAGACTTAGCCAATAAGCCAAGAAAGTTGCAAGTTCTCCAAATGAACTATAATCTACTCTCCCCTTCATTGGTGTTAGCTCCTTGGAACGACAGTCGTGAAATCTATAAGAGAAAGGAAAAATATGAGTATGCAAAAATCTTTAAAAGGAAAGAAACAAAAGGGAAAAAGAGTTGATTTTGGGGTTTATAAATACCTAAGAGTTCTGGAGAAATGTGCAAGCCATTGCAAAGGAGAAAGCTTGTGAATATTGGAAAATTTCTCCATCTCCTTGAAGAGCTCGATAGTGGTCGCAGAAATGGAAGGTTTACGATCAGGAGAAGACATGAAGGCTAGCTCCCTGTTGGTCAGAATGAATTCATCGTAAAACTTGCCCGTTATTGGAAGACCAGCTATGCGATGAGATCCCAAAGCATTATACTCATCTCCCCGTATGGCAGGTGGAAGGAGTTGGTAGTAGGTGACCAGTACTCGATGAAGCCTTTCAGCACAGTGGGTTCCTTATAGAAGTACTTGGATGTAACTTCTATAGCATCATAGAGGCTAATTCTGGCAAGCGTGCTCGCATGCTTCAGCAAGATAGCTTCTGCCCACTCAGAATAATAGCGTCAAACAGTTAATAGACCCCTAGTGCGGAAGTCTTCCGATCCCCAGAGTTGTGCATGATCTCGGAAGCGCTGCCTGATGGTTTCATAAAAATGAGAAGGGAAAAGGTCATGAGGGTTGTGAAAAGGAACTAGGAAGATCATGGGGTGGACTTCTCCAATCTTTTACCGCAGCTTTTACGTTGTATTATCCCTTCAAGAATGCGTGGTTCTCTCATTACCCATGACTCAGTATACATCAGTCTTTCACCGTGAACATAGTCCTTTAGCTCGCAGTCAAGCATGGACTGGTGGAGATAGACGTTGATGGGAATTATCGTCATGCCTTCTGCATGAGGGTTATCGAACTTCATGATACACTCAATGACTCGCACCAAGTCCCATGAGTTCTGGAGTCTCCTCTTCTTATGTTCAGCAATCTTATCTTCAAATTCTTTTGCCTTATTTCTGCAAGTCTTCTTCGAATGAGAAGCGGGAGGAGTGTCTTCCTGAGGAGGTGGTCTTTGACTGTCTGTGCGGATGTGAGCGGTTGTTTTCAATCATTCATCCCACTCATATTCTCTATCGTGTTTTGGAGGACATTTGAGGTCTCCCAGCGCTATCGATCGATGAATGGGAGATGGTAGAGATTCAATACGGTTGGTGAAATCAAAGGTTAGAAGCATTGGCTCTTTGAAGTATGTAGGAGTGCTGGTAGTGGTTTTCGTTTGCTTGGCAGGCGGTTGATCAGGAGAAGGGGAAGGGCGATAAGAAGATGGGTCAGGCAGGTCAGGGTGAGAAGTTTGGTTAGTAGGGGGGACTATGGGGTGAAAGGTTCGCTTAATATGAGCCATGATGAAATACGGAGTTAAGGGTTTGAAGGAAATCAAAGGAAAGGTGCAAAGGAAAGTCAGAAATGGCTAAGTGATTGAAAAGGATCAAGTGACAGAAGAAAATGGCTAAGTGCAAGTGGCTAAGTGTTTGAAAAAGATCAAGTGACAGAAGAAAATGGTAAGTACGGGTTGTAAGGACAGGTTGCACAGGTCCGCGCAAAGCAAAATAGGTTGCGCAGAATGTAGGGGCTTCTGGAACACTTGCGTGAACAACAAAGTTGTTGCGCGGGACTGCGCAAACGATATCGATTGCGCGGAGAAATTCGCAGGGACAAAGTTTCGACATGTGCACAACTGAATTAATCAAATGACAAGTTGATGAGCTATTTATAGGATTTATGGCCGAGTACGTATGCGGCTTTCTTTTGCGCAGGTTCGCGCAAACCCTGAAGAAACAGATTTGATTGATCCTTTGCTTTAATTTTGTGAAAAATAAAGAAAGGATCAAGGGGGCATCTGTTGAGGCATAAAAATAAGACAAGAATTGAAGCAGAGAAGATCAAAAGATTGAGAAGGGGAGTAGACAGAAAGGAAGAATGAAAATAGCTTAGATGACACTTTGCGCGGATGCCCGCAAAAGATATAGATTGTGTGGTTCCCCACAAACGATATCAATTGCGTGGGACCACGCAATCACTATCACGTTACACAGGCGTGCGTAGTTGGTATTACAAGTGATTCCTTGAGGTGGGTCCCACGGCGCCAAAATCGAGGTTTTACACGTGTGAGTGTCTATAAATACCCCTTTCCCTCCTTCATTTGGGGGAGATCAAAGATTTCAGAGGAAAGGCAGAGTGAAGAAGAAGACTGAAGGTAGGAGGAAAGGGCTCCAGTAGGTTGCGTGGACCCGCGCAACCCATATCCTTTACGCGAGACTGCACAGATAGACTGCCCTGCAATCTGTAATAGCAAAGGGCTGTCATGCTGTTAAAATGGCTGAAGTATTCAAGTTCATTCTACTCAAAGTTTGAAGGATTGGAATGAGCAGAAGAGATATTCAGACTATTTTCCTCCTAAGTCCTGGGAGATGACTGAAACCCCTGACGAAATGCTGTCGAATTTGCTATTTGAATTGAAACTTCGAACATTACTAATTTGTATATGTTTGAGTGACGTATCTTAGAATCAAGGGATATCCAAGGATGTAAATAAACTCAGAATCAATAAAATGTGTTGATCGTCTTTATACTTTATTTTCTGTTATGTCTGAATAAGATAATTTCCTCAAACCAAACACATTTGTTTTCTTGTCGAAACATAAGTACAATTCTATTATTTGTACTTTGGTTTCTCTAAGATAGCCAAAAAATCTCATGTGTTGGTTTTGACCGAGATAGCCAGAAAATCTCAGAATAGGGTTTTTGTTTGTGATAGCCCTTCTAAAATCACAACTTTGTAAGGTTTTTAAGGTGAACCTATGAAATCCTTATTTTTAGTGAACGCCAATATCATGTGGGCTATGATTATTGGGAGTGGAGTATGTGTGGCTGTTTAAGAACAATTGGTGTACACACCGAACCACTATAACTCCTGATATTATGGTGAATGATTAATTTTTGTATCTGTGGTGAATGGTTGTAACTCTATTTCTACACTAGTGAATGATTGTAATAGATAGGTTTATGATCTCTTGCTTGGTTTGAAGTCTTGAACCTTACAAACGTTCGCGAAATCAGGTTGTCCTATCTAAAACTTTGTTTTTGATGTAAGGTTATCCTACTAACTAAGTTTGAATCAATTTTTCAATACTAGTGCTATTGAAATTTGTGATTTATCCAGATTTATTTATGATTTTAGTACTTTGAGTTTTTATTTGGCATAACTATCATTCAGGAATTAAGAGACACTGATCTAATGAAGGTTGAGGAGTAAGTTAGTTCTTTTTAAATGTATGAGTTAAAATTTAAAGCTCCTAAAGGTAAGTCCATTGCTCTTAAATCATCTAAATCTATTTCATAAGATAATTGTGTTAATTCTGATGTTGAAGATACATGAGATGATATGCCTTTACTTGCTAAGAAATTTTACAGAATTTTCAAAAACAAGAAAAGATCTGATTTTCAAAACCATCTCACAAAAGAAAAGGAAAATCCAAATCCTGAAAATCTGTAAAAGACAGTCAATGTTTCAACTACCATATATAGAACCATTTGGCGAATAAATGTCCTAAAAGGGATAGATGAAAAAGAAAGGGCATGATAGCTACTTGGGATGAATCATCCAGCTCTAAAAGTTTTTCTGAGTCAGATGAATTAGAACAAGAAAATTCAAATGAAGTAAAAGCCCCGATGACTATAGCCAGAGTCACCTCCTCAGATTGCTGTAATTTATCTGATTATTATAATCTTAGGAGTGACCCTGAAAATGAGAATGAAGATGATGTTCAAGACGCCTACAATGCCTTATACAGGGAAAGGTGCAAAATTGCTTTCAAACTGAAAATTCAAAGGGAAAAAATATCTTAAACTAAAAGAAGAACTTGAAAACAATATTTTGGAATAATCTCATCTTTCCAATTGTTTTGAAAAAAAAAAACTTGATTTAAATTTCAAAACCTCATAGTTAGAGAAACTCAGGATTGAAAATGAGAATCTAAAACTCGAAGTTTCTTCTCTTTTGAGTTCTAAGGATACTTGGAGATATGCCCATGGAGACCCTAAGTTGGAAAAGTTATAAACCGCATCCAGAAAATATGGCGATAAATTGGGTCTTGGCTATATCAAAGATAGTTCATTGAAAAATAAAAATGCATCTCCTATATTTGTAAAGGGAGAATCCTCAAACCTTAAAGGTAAGAACTTGAGAATTTTTGGTCGAAATGATTTTAAAAATTCAAAACCTTTTCAAGTTTCTAAGATTAATTCTAATATTATCAACTACAAAAATCAAATATTTAATAAACCTCCTTTGGCTGAAAAAAATAGTGGACTTATTCAAAGGGCTTCTTAAATCTAAGTAAAATGAAATCGGATTTAATAGACACTGGAATAATTCTAACTCCCAAAAATGGAGAAAATCCAATTGAAATGGGTTCTAAAGGTTACATGTCTTATTGCCCACATAGCCTTCAAAACTACTAGCCATTCAAATTGGTTCCTGGACAGTGGATGTTCAAGACATATAACAGGTGACAAAGAAATATTCACCAACTTTAGAGAAGTAAACGACAGATTAGTTACTTTTGGTGATGGAAGTAACTGCAGAATTATAGGCTAAGGTACTGTTTAACTCTCTAATCTCCCTCCCTTTGAGAATGTACTATATGTTGAAGGTCTAAAACATAACCTCCTAAGTATATCTCAAATCTGTAATAACAAATTAGCGTGATATTTACAAATCATGGATGTGAGATATTAAATAAGTAGGAAAGTGTGATATTAAATGGTCGCATAACTGCTTAGAATTGCTATATTATTAATGACTCATGCTCTTCTATTTTCTCATGTTGCATGGTCCAAATAGACGAAATAAAACTATGGCATAAACGTCTTGGACATGTCAACTTTAGAGATCTTTATAGCTTGAGCAAAAGAGATCAGATTCTTGGCCTACCCAAATTAAAAAAGCAGAAAAGATTTGTGACACATGTCAGATTGGTAAGCAAATCAGAAGTAGTCACAAAAAAGTGAACTCCTTAGCCACATTCAAACCCCTTGAACTACTTCATATGGACTTACTAGGACCAACGAGAATGGAGAGTAGAGGTGGAAAGAAGTATATTTTGGTTATTGTAGATGATTTTACCATATATACTTGGGTCACTTTCTTGAGAGAAAAATCTGAAACTCTTGATGAAGTTAGAAGAATTCTAAAACAAATTCAGACTGAAAAAGAAGTACATGTGATCAATATCAGAAGTGATTATGGTACTGAGTTTGAAAATAGCAGTTTTGAGAAGTGTTGTACAGACCATGGTATATCGCATGAGTTCTCAGCTCCTAAAATACCTCAATAAAATGGGGTTTTTGAAAAAAAGAACAGAGTATTACAGGAAATGGCCAATGTAATGCTAAATAACATGAATTTATCAAAAAACTTATGGGTTGAAGTTATTGATACTGCTTGCTACATTATAAATCGTGTGTATATTAGGAAAGCAAAATATAAAATAGCCTATGAGCTATGGTCTAATAAGAAGCTAGCTATTAAATATTTTTGAACTTTTGGAAGTAAATATTATATTTTAAGTGACCGGGAAAATTTGGGTAAGTTTGAAGTAAAGAGTGATGAGGGAATATTTTTGGGTTATGCTCTGAATAGTTGAGCATATCGTGTTCTTAATAAAAGAATAGGAGTGATTCAGGAATTGATTAACGTTGTAATTAATGATCACTTAATCACACCCACACCAAGTTAAGATAATGATAAAGTTAACATTATTAACAAACTTGACTCTTCATTTAAATTAGATAATTCTGAATTAAGGTCAGTCAAAGACCATCGACTGATCAAATATTAGGTAACCCTCGTACTAGTGTTCAGACAAGAAGATCATTAGAGAATATCTGTAACTACGTCTACTTTACTTCCCAAATTGAATCGACAAATGTAAATGAAGCACTTGCCGATGAAAGTTAGATTTTGACTATGCAAGAAGAGTTAAATCAATTTATTAGAAATGATATTTGGTATTTGGTTCCCAGACCTTCTGAGAAACATATAATCGGAACTAAATGAATTTTTAAGAATAAATCTGATGAAATGGGAAATATCATTAAAAATAAGGCTATACTAGTTGTACAACGCTACACTCAGATAAAAGGAATTGACTACGATGAAACCTTTGTATCAGTTGCACGCTTTGAATCTATTAGATTATTTATATTAATTGCTTGCTATAAAAAATTCAAGATATATCAAATGGATGTTAAAAGTACATTTCTGAACGGTGATTTACATGAAGAGGTATATGTTGAGCAACTTAAGGGTTGAGGACCCTAAACTCTCAGATCACGTATATCGTCTTAAAAAGGTACTTTATGGATTAAAATAAGCTCCCAGGGCATGGTACGAAAAGTTGACAACATTTTTGGATAGTCACAGCTTTATCATGGGAAGCGTTGATAAAACTTTATTTATCAAAAAATAAATTGAACATATATTGATTGTACAAATCTATGTTGATGATATTATTTATGGATCTACAAGTACTAACTTGTCCATTGAGTTTACAGATTTGATGAAATCTAAGTTTGAAATGTGTGAGGCCGTATTATAGCCCGTACTGTTTTGTAGGCTTACGCAGTCCTCCCAGTCGAATTTCGGCAACTCGCGATCTGTAATCGGAAATTGCACGCGACCCTGATTCATATCCCGTGTTCCAGAGTTGGCTTGACTTGAAATTTATACCCTAACAACCATGTCATCACTGCGGTTTTGACAGCGCATATTACCCACCGATGCGATACCCAGGCAGAAGATGCGTGCTCGCGTTCAGTTGGAGGAAAATGCCGCACATTTTACAAACTCAAGACAATCTTTCAAATTAATCACATCACATCCCATCAATCAAGTACCACATCACCTCACATGTCAAGTACATGCCCCATCCCCAAGCAACACCAACGTCAACTCTCTCTTACAACCAAGTATACACCCATCACCCATCACCCCATCACTCACTCATCCCTCTCTCTTACAACCTCTCTCTCATTCTCCCAAGTAACCCAAGCACCCAACATCCATGGCTTCCATGGAGAAACTAGGTGTGGCCCACCTCCCTACCACCCAATCCCACCATCCAAAGATCATCTCCACCGTTGAAATGCTTCCCCCGGAACTCTAGGATGCGTTAATGGAAGAAGAAGTCCAAGAATATCAAAGGTGGGTGTTCATAATACCTCTTCTTTTGATTTACGGGCCACATATAGTGGGACCCACATTGATGTGTGCATTGTATAGAGGGGCCCATAGTGGCGGGGTCCCTCCGTTACTCTGATCTCCCTCTCTCTCTTTCTCTCTCCCTCTCTCTCTATCTCCCTTTTCCATTTTGTGGCCCACCATGATGTATTTTTTTTGCCCATGCCGTCCATTACATGGACCACATTGCTATCCAAGTGGGCCCACCTCGCTGCCATGTATGGGGCCTACCTTGATGTCCATTTTGGACTGGCCCGAATGAAAGGAAAAAAACTCAAATATCGGCTTGATCCTAGTCCAGTGACCCACATACATGGACCCCACTGTGATGTATGAGTTTATCTCCACCGCCCACACGTGGGGCACACCTTTGCAGCTTGTCTAGCAGGCAGACCAGCTGACTGTCAGTCTGGACAAGGCTGGTTGAGAGGGAGAGACAAATATCAGCTTGTTTCCTTACAGTGGGGGTCCACGTGGCTTATGTGGGACCCACCCTGCACATGAGAATGGGGTGGGGCCACTTTGATGTTTGTATTTTATCACACCATAATATATATGTTTTATTTATATTGTCCATCTGTTCAGGATCCACACCATAATATATATATTTTATTTATGCTGTCCATCCGTTTAGGATCCACCTAACGCAGGATGTCCACATCGTCTATTGAAGGTGGGACTCTACCGTGATGTAAGTGTTTTCACCACGCTGACCGTCCGTGGGATGGCCCACCACATGGGACACAACTACATGTGTTTTATCCACACCGCCTACCCACAGGACGTGGACCCCACATAACATGTGGTGTACCCACACCATCCAAGGAAAGACGGTATGTCCCACGCAGCTGCTGCTTCTGCAGCATTACGTCAGCATGGTCTATGGGCCTCAACCATGAGGTATTTGTTATATCCCAACTGTCCATATATGTGGGACCCACCTCACACATGTTGCATGTGTGGAGGTGGGGTCCACTAGGTGTATGCAATGTATATCACACTATCAATTCATCTGAATGTGGAACGTTGACCCACTAGGATGTATGGATTTGATCCAGATCGTCCACCTGCGCACCTAACCAGCAGCAGATAGTTGTTGTGTTAATGTCAGCTAGCTCTATGGGACCCACGTACCTGACAGCTGCTGTGAGGTCAACAAGTTTTATGGGTACCACTAACGGTATGTGTTATCCACACCGTCCATATGCCGAACGGGTGGGGCCACCTTGATTGTGTTGTGTCTGCACCGTCCAGACATTTGGACGGTGCTGTGTAGCACCATGTTATATGTGTTTTATCTCCACCGTCCAGATTGCTGGACAGTGGGATTACACCATGATGCATGCATTTTGCATATGTCATCCATCCATTTCTACAGGGACGATGGGTCCCACTGAAATGATGCCATCTAGATCTGTGGGTCCCATACATGATGTATGTATATCCACACCGTCGGTCCATCTGGTGGGACCCACCTTGGTATCCAGACCGCCAATTCAATTAGCCAGCTCGTCTTAAGGCCTGAGACTAAAAATAAGACTGGTCCATCTATCAGATGGACGACCGTGCAAAAACCAGTAGGGTTGAACGTCTACCATTGAACCTGTTTGGGGTCAGAAGTTCTGAATCAATATGAAATTAGATTTTCCTCTTAATTCAGGTCGTAGTGACCGTATGATTAGATTGGATGGAAAATAAATGCTATGGTGGGCCCAGTGGAGTTTTAACAGTGGAAATCATTATCACCACTATTATTTGTGGTATGGTCCAGATGATCTTTTGATATGATTCATTTTTAGATAATACTCTAAAATGATTTCTAAAAATAGATGAATGGTGTAGATGGTACAGCCCATCTATGGGCCCATCATGATGTATTTTTGGCCCATGTATGGGGCCCACCTATTTTGTATTTGAGGCCCATGTGATGGGGCCCACCTATTGTGTAATGAAGCCCATTAATGTGGCCCGACTTAATGTATATGAGGCCCATTGGTGCGACCCATTGATGCGACCCACTTGAGATATATAAGGCCCATTGGTGCGGCCCATTGATGTGGCCCACTTACTGTATTTGAGGCCCAATACGATGTATATGTGGCCCATTTGGTGAGGCCCACATTAATGTATATATGGCCCACGTGAGGAGGCCACTGTGATGTGTTCATGACCTTTGGTAAGGCCCGACGTGATGTATGTGAGAGGCCCATGTGATATATTTGAGGCCTAAGTGGAGGGCCCACCTGTTGTGTATTCAAGGCCCGATATGATGTGTGATTTTGCCATGATTTATATAATGATATTTATGTGGGCCACTCTTTGGGAGCAATGTTGTTTAAATGGCCACATTGATGGGTGATGATGGTTAAACGCCCACATTGTGACCTTCCCTTAAGCCGATTGTCAAGTTCAATTCTGATTGTCGAGGCCAATTCTGATTGTTGAGGTTGAGTATCGAGGCCGATTTCGATTGTGGAGGCCGATTGTATAGGCCGATTCCAATTGTCGGGGCCGAGTATCGATGTCAATTCCAATTTGTCGAGGCTGATTGTATAGGCAGATTCCGATTGTCAAGGCCTAGTATCAAGGCCAGTTCTGATTTGTCAATGCTGATTGTATAGGCTGACTCTGATTATCGAGGCCGAGTATCGAGGCCGATTCCAATTGTCGAGGCCGATTCCGATTTGTCAAGGCCGATTGTATAAGTTGATTCTGATTGACGAGGCCGATTGTATTAGCCGATTCCGATTGTCAAGGTCGAGTATCGAGGCCGATTTTGATTGTCGAGGCTGATTCCGATTGTTGAGGCCAATTTCGATTATTGAGGCCGATTTCAATTGTCGAGGCTGATTGCCGAGACCGATTTTAATTACTGAGGCTGATTGTCGAGATCCATATAATGTATATGTGGCCCGTATTTGAGGACCATTGTGATGTGTATTCAGCCCGTGTTTAAGTCCTAATGTGATAATACGAGGTCTATGTGATGAGGCCCATTGTGATGCATTTGAGGGCCAGACGACAGAGCCCATTATGATACATTTGAGATCCAGGTGACTGAGCCCATTGTGATATATATTAGGCCCATTGTGTTGTGTATTAAGCTCTTAAGTGAGGCCCATGATGTTGTATATTAAGCCCTTGTGTGAGGCAATGGGTCCACTATATGTTAGACTCTTTGTGGGCCACTCCTTGGGGGCAATGTTGGTTAAATGTCCACATTGTTGAGGCCGATTATCGATGTCGATTATTAAGGCCGATTGTCGGTGCGGGTTATTGGTACTGATTATGAGTATGTAACAGCATAACATTATGATACGTGCCCATACGCATCATTTACATGTTTGTTATGAGATGTTGTTGACCATCTCATACATAATTGAGTATGTTGTTACGAGACTCCCTGATAGGTGGAGATTGTCTCACATAAGCACACGGTATACGTAGGATTAATGCATAATTGTATTGTATGACTCATGCATCTTACATTATGTGCTATGATTACTATATGCCCTAGCGACATCAGGGTCAGATCCTCCACAGACATATCGTGGATGGCCAGATGGGACACTAAAAATCTGTTTTACATGGGGTGCTATAGATATCCCTAGGTGAAAGTCCTTAAACCCTCTTAGTTCCAGAGGTTGCTCTAACGTCTAGAACGAGTGGATGCATGAGCGCATAAGGGTCGTATACCATTCAGTCGCGTCTTCCATTGTGCCATGGTCGGTTGGAAGGGGGTGCGGCCTTACCTACCCGAGAGGTGGGGGCAAAGCTAGGCTAAGTTTGACCGGCTCGAGGAATGGTTCTGCCATCAACGAGCCAGGCCTGATATTGGCAGGCGGATAGTGAGGTCTTTTCACTCACCTTGTTGTGCGCTATGGGGCTACAATCTGGTTTGGAGTGTAATACACCCCGATGATTTCTCAGAGAGGAACTATACTGATATGTGGACTTATTAAGTAGGAGTTGCATACTCATTTATTTATTCATTCACTATCCACTCGGGCTGGTGGTGCGCAACTAATTGTTGTGTACCTTCGTAATGGGAAGGATTTCGGTTGGGGCGCATGACTAACCTAAATCAGGAGTTTGTCACATTGAGTCTGACTATCCGAATTTAGGTATGAGACTGGTTTGGATAGAAGTCTTTTTTGGCGGACCCCGTAGCCTATGATACTACATACTATCATCTCGACTTCACACTTTAGTTTAGTCGTTTCATTCGCATTGCATATTGCATTGCATCCTCCGCACATAGCATTTGTTTTACTTTGCTTCTCTATTGCATAACTTGATGAGGTTGACGGCATTCGTGGGTTCGCTAGGATTTGTATATTACATTGTTTCCTTAGTATATGATATTAGCTTATTGTGTTTTTGCATCACATAGCCTGGATAAGGTGATGAGGACATTGTGCACACGCACGGCCGCACACCACCACCCCTACGCACGTATGTACGCAGAAGGAGGATCTCATCATCGATCTGGCTCGATGACGACGTCCAGGGAGGGCCTCCTAGCTAGAAGATAAGTTTTGGTTCAGAAAAGTGGGCCCGATAGTCAAGAAAAGCCCATCATGGGATCTTATGATCGTGGCCCACTCGTCGGATTGATTTCATTTTTTAGGTTTTGCTTATTGTTCTTATTTAGAACATTGTGAATGCTTTAGATTTCTGTGTTTGGTTTTTATTTTAGTTTACTTCATCGCCAAGTAATAGGTATCGCACATGGTGCGAGTTTTTGGGTATAGGGCTCTCCCTATAAATAGGCACCCCTTGTAGTTCTTTTGATTCATTGAAGTTTAATAAAAATTCCTGCTTTAGTTTTCTGCTCTCTTCGTGAGTTGTGGAAGAACTCAAAAGTGGGTGCGAAGCCCTTCCTTTTCGAAGGGCTAACTACCGTGGTGCGAAGCCACATTGACCCCGATTCATCCCCATCCCCCATCATCTTTTTTTCATCTTCCCCCACCATTCATACTTCGAATTCGTCCTTCTGTTGCATCAGAGTTCTTCATTACAGCAGGTTTCTAGATTTCAGCTCGTAGGCGAGTTGAAACTTCGACGGAGTGCCCTAAGCCCGTATCCATACGCGGGACCGTCTTTTGGTTTAGGTTTTTATCCTCTTTTATCCTCTCATAGTCTTTTTTTTTTATGAAACCTAGCCCTAGATTACGTTTTCCCTAACTTATATGCCCATTTTTCTTTCTCTAAGGTTCCTTGATTTGAAACTGGTGAATCCCTTGTATTAGGGACTGATTACTATGTATGTGTGAATGATTATTTCTTATCTTTGAGTATCGTTTGCTTCATAATTTTTATTGATCCAAATTTCTATCATGTGTAGGCCTGAACCAAAGCATAAATTCCCCTTTAATTGAATGTTTGGATTTTCATGTGGGATGTGAAATTTGTGTAATTGTTTCTGAATGGTATGATCTAAGCCTGAAATCTTGGATATCATATTTACATTTCATGTCCTGCATCAAATTTGGTATCAGAGCCTAGGGTTCTTATAGGGGAATTCACCACATATTTAGGATTTAGTTTATTTGAGTCTGTCATGCATTTAGTCCATCATATATAGCTGAATTTTAGTAGCGGTGTGTTATCGCCTTCCATCAGAGTCTCATAGGGTCATTTAGTTTTTTTTTAGATGCATATAGTTGCCATAGCAAGTCCTTAGGTTGAGTTAGCCTGTGTATGCTCACACGAACGGGTCGCGGTTTTGGTTTGCACCCTACTCTAAACATGGAGCAACTACAAGAATCAGTGGCCAAGTTAACCCAGCAGTTTGAGTCTATGTCTAAGCGCTTGGAACAACGCATGGATCAACGCCTTAACCAATTTGATGATCGCGTTACTCAAATAGAGGCCTCCCTCAGGGCAAACCCCACCATTGGGGAAGATGCTCATTCTCAAGCAGGTGGTCAGGAGATTAGACAAAGGAATGGAGGCGGCCAAGGAGTTGGTCATGGGCGCGCACCTGTGCACCCGCCCCGTGAGGGATATCATGACCAATATGACCCAGATGCGCAACTCCTCAAGGGAGTTAGAGTAGATGCCCCTACTTTTGATGGCCACTTAGACCCTAAAGCTTTTTTAGATTGGTTGGCGGATATGGATCACTATTTTGAGTGATATGATATGTCGGATGCTCGACGAGTCCGATTCGCCAAGATGAAGCTTGTGGGTCAAGCAAAGAGTTTTTGGGCGACGGTTGAGCGAAAGAAAGAAAGAGCGAGGGAACTCCTAATAGTCCATTGGGGCGAAATGAAAGAAACACTTAAAGAGAAGTACCTCCCTTTTTCTTATCGCCTGCGGTTGATTGAGGAGTGGCAATCTCTTCGACAGGGTTCCATGAGTGTTGCTGACTATATTGAGAAATTCGAAGAGTACTTGACCCGTTGTGAGGTTGATGAGGACCCTGTACTCACCCTTGCTCGTTTTAAAACGGGCCTCCGTCCTGACATTAGGAGAGAATTGCTCGCCAAAGACATAGACATTATCAAACAGTTGTACCAAGTAGTGTTAGATGTTGAGCAATACCTTAAAGCATCTGTGGGAAGGCGGTTTGACTTTCGCGAATCCGGTACTAAGGCCAACCCCTCTCGGGCTAGACCTAACACGGGATTCCAAAACAAACCTTCCCCTAATGTTCAGCCCAGACCTAAGGATGATAAGGGTAAAGAGATTATCGGGTCTAATTCACGTGGAAGTGGGGCCACTAGGTGTTTTAGGTGTCAGGGGTTTGGTCATTTTGCTCACCAGTGCGGCACCAGAGAGGGCACCAAAGTACTCTTTATTGATGGGCAAGTAGAAGTAATGCCCCCAGAGAGTGATAGTGAGGAGGGAGAATATGAGCCAGTCGGAACCCCTAGTGATGAGGAAGAGGGAGCACAAGAGTCCGTGACCCTCGTAATTGTGCGTTGCGCCCTGGCTCAAGCCAAGAACACTGATGACTGGCGCCGCAACACGATCTTCTACACTTATGCGAAATGTGGGGAAAAGAATTGTAAGATGATCGTGGATAGTGGTAGTTGTGCCAACGTGGCATCGACTAGCACTGTGAGTCGTTTGGGCTTGAAGCTGGAAGCCCATCCTCAGCCCTATAGAGTCTCCTGGGTTGATGAGACATCCATTCCAGTCTCCCGCACCGTTTGTCTTGTCCCTATTCAGTTCGGATCTTATAAGGACACAATTTGGTGTGATGTTGTTCCTATGGATGTGGGCCATATCATTCTGGGTAGGCTGTGGCTCTATGACAGGGATGTTACCATATTTGGTCATTCAAATGTGTGTACATTCTAGTTTGAGGACAAGAAGGTCAAGTTAAATCCTCTACCACCTAAGAATACAACTGGAAAAGAGTTCACCACACAGAGTAGTGTGAGCGGCCCAAAAGAAGTGAAGGAGTCGAAGTCCAAGTCTAAACCGCTCCATATTTTGAATGCCAAAGACTTTGAGCGTGAAACGGAGGTGGACTCGATGATATACACCCTTGTGTCTAGGGAGTGTGTACCAGAGACTAGCGTAGAGTTACCCACTGAGGCCATTCAGGTAGTACATGAGTTTCGTGATGTCTTTCCTGATGATTTACCGAATGAGCTTCCCCCTATGAGGGATATACAGCATGCCACTGATTTAATCCCTGGGGTAACTCTACCAAACTTCCCGCATTACAGAATGAAACCGAAGGAGCACGCTGAGTTGAAGAGGCAGATTAATGAACTCCTAGAGAAGGGTTTCATCTGAGAGAGCATGAGTCCGTGTGCCGTGCCCGCCCTTCTTACACCTAAGAAGGATGGCACATGGAGGATGTGTGTTGATAGTAGGGCCATCAACAAAATCATAATCAAGTATCAGTTTCCCATACCGCGTCTTGATGATATGCTAGATATGATGGCCAATGCTACTATCTTCTCAAAAATTGACCTCAAAACTGGGTATCACCAGATCCGTATACGCCCTGGTGATGAGTGGAAGACGGCCTTCAAGACGAAGGATGGGCTATATGAGTGGCTAGTTATGCCTTTTGGGTTAACTAATGCCCCAAGCACTTTCATGCGTGTGATGACCCAAGTGTTGAGACCCTTCATGGGGAAGTTCCTAGTCGTATACTTTGATGATATCTTGATTTATAGCATGACTAAGGAGCAACACCTCAACCATTTGAGGCAAGTTTGTGGGATCCTTAGGGCCGAGAAGTTGTACGCCAACCTACAGAAGTGCGCATTCTTGTCTAGTAGTGTGATCTTCTTAGGTTTTATTGTGTCAGCTGAGGGCGTATCGACGGATCCCAAGAAGGTCAAGGCCATCGTTAATTGTCCTGAACCCCGCAATATTCATGAAGTGCGCAGTTTTCATGGCTTAGCCACTTTTTATAGGCAGTTCATTCGAGGCTTCAGTTCCATTGTGGCTCCCATCACGGACTGCATAAAAAAGGGAGAGTTTCAATGGACAAAGGCCGCCTCGAAGGCCTTCAAGGAGATAAAGGTCAAGATGACCGAAGCTCCAGTCACGCGACTTCCAGATTTTTCAAAAGCCTTTGAAGTCGCATGTGACGCGTCAGGAGTCGGCATAGGAGGAGTACTTATCCAGGAAGGGCACCCTGTCTCCTTTTTTAGTGAGAAACTGAACGAGGCGAAGCAGAGATATTCCACCTATGACAAGGAATTCTATGCGGTAGTGCAATTACTGCGTCATTGGCGACATTACCTATTACCGCAAGAATTCGTCTTGTTCTCAGATCACGAGGCCTTAAAATACTTGAACTCTCAAAAGAAATTAAGCCCCAGGCACGCCAAGTGGGTTCAATTCCTTCAAGAGTACACTTTTGTGCTTAAGCATAAGGCCGATGTAGAGAATAAGCCTGCTGATGCGTTGAGTCATCGAGTCGTATTACTCAACTCCATGAGTGTTGAAGTTACGGGCCTTGAGCGCATCAAAGAAGAGTATTTTGAGTGTCCAGATTTTGGGGTTGTGTATACGTCTTTATTAGAGAGTCCGTCAGGAGCTAACAGTGAGTATTTGATTCTGGACGGATATTTATTTAGAAGTGACCGCTTGTGCATACCACGCACCTCCCTTCGCGATTTTCTTGTCTGGGAGTTACATTCACGGGGGGTCGCAGGTCATTTCGGTCGTGACAAAACCATTGCCCTAGTGGAGGATAGATTTCATTGGCCAAGCCTCAAGCGGGATGTGGCCAAAATTATAGGGCAATGTCGTACTTGTCAACTGGCAAAGCAGAGGAAACAGAATACAGGATTATATACACCTTTGCCAGTCCCCTTCATCCCTTGGCAGGACATTAGTATGGACTTCGTGCTTGGACTTCCCAAGACTATTCGAAAGCATGACTCCATATTTGTTGTCGTGGACCGTTTCTCCAAAATGGCCCACTTCGCTCCTTATTCTAAGACCTCCGATGCCTCTCATGTTGCCAAGCTATTCTTTAGTGAGGTTGTCAAACTGCATGGGTTACCAAAAACCATAGTGTCTGACCGTGACGTAAGATTCATGAGTTACTTTTGGAAGACACTATGACACATGATGAATACTAGGCTCCAATTTTCTTCTGCCTACCACCTTCAGACCGATGGCCAGACTGAGGTGGTTAATAGAAGCGTAGGAAGTTTACTTCGATGTTTAATAGGGGAGCATACCAGGACATGGGATGCTGTTCTACCCATAGCCGAGTTTGCATACAATAGTTCTGTCAATAGGTCCACAGGTCTAAGTCCTTTTGAAGTCGTTACTGGTTACAAGCCTAGGAAGCCTATTAATCTTATCCCCATGTCATTATCCCATAGGCCATCAGAGTCCGTAGAGTCTTTTGCATATCACATACATTCATTGCATCAAGAAATCAGGCGAAAGATCACTACTAGTAATGAGCAATACAAATTTTCTGCAGACCAACATAGACGTTTCAAAGAGTTCAATATTGGGGACTCTGTGATGGTCCGCATCAGGCCCGGGCGGTACCCTCCAAGGGCCGTTCGTAAGTTACACGCGCGTAGCGCTGGACCCTTTAAAATTATAAAGCAAAACGGTCTCAATGCCTATGAGGTAGATCTTCCACCCTCCATGGGAATTAGTTCCACATTTAATGTAGAGGATGTAGTTGCTTTTCAGGGACCCACTGATACTTCGTCCGGCCCTTCGCCCACCCGTCCTGATTCTCCAGACTTAACCTTTGATTCATGGCCTCTTCCCGACCTTTCATCCCAGCCTCTACCTCCCATACCTAGCCTTCACACCCCAAGAGAGGAAATAGAGGATATCCTGGACCATGAGATAATTTCTACGTTGGATGGCGGGTTTCAAAAGTACCTTGTTAAATGGAAGTCACGTCCAGCTTCAGACAGCACATGGCTCACTGAGGCGGAGCTCCGGCGACTTGATCCTGACATCCTAGAGCAGTTCAGGAGTTTTATTTCGCTAGTGGCGAAATCTTCGCAGCCGAGGAGAGTTGATGAGGACATCGTGCACACGCACGGCCGCACACCACCACCCCTACACACGTATGTACGCAGAAGGAGGATCCCATCATCGATCTGGCTCGATACGACGTCTAGGGAGGGCCTCCTAGCTAGAAGATAAGCTTTGGTTCAGAAAAGTGGGCCCGATAGTCAAGAAAACCCATCATGGGATCTCATGATCGTGGCCCACTCGTCGGATTGATTTCATTTTTTAGGTTTTGCTTATTGTTATTATTTAGAACATTGTGAACACTTTAGATTTCTGTGTTTGGTTTTTATTTTAGTTTACTTCATCACCAAGTAATAGGTGTCGTACATGGTGCGAGTTTTTGGGTATAGGGCTCTCCCTATAAATAGGCACTCCTTGTAGTTCTTTTGATTTATTGAAGTTTAATAAAAATTTCTGCTTTAGTTTTCTGCTCTCTTCGTGAGTTGTGGAAGAACTCAAAAGTGGGTGTGAAGCCCTCCCTTTTCGAAGGGCTAACTACCGTGGTGCAAAGCCACATTGACCCTGATTCATTGTAACGCCTTGAAAATCGGGGGTCGATCATAAACTCAACTCCCGAGTTCTAGAACATCACTTATGCAACAAAATGAATGATGATTGAATGTTGACTGTATTCGTGCATTGAACATGAGTGAGATTAAGTCAAAACAGCATATCATACTCCAGAGATAATTAAATTGCAAGCGGAAGACGATGATAGATAGATAAAATATATAAACTGTGATGAGTCTCCAGAGTGTGATAACATTACTAGGTTAAATAATTACAAGTACAGTTCTAAAATATACCAAATGTGTAAGTGTAATATCTTCTATCCCAAGTACCATAGCCCCATCAATGCAATACCAGGTCTTCAGAGACCCGTCAGAGAGTTACATGATAGGAGAACTCCTCCTCATCACATAGAAGTAGTCCGGCTCTGCTTCATAAGCATCGTCATCATCTGAAATTCAACAAATCTGGTTGGTGTGTACAACACCGTCCCGTAACGTGGGAGTGAGTGATCAACTCAGTGGAACAGTAAAGCACAGGTTAACATGTTATCAATTCAATCAAGCAGTAATGATAAAGCAGTACAAATCAAACAATTCTAACTACTCTTATTAAGTGCGAGAATGAAATGACATGATGCTGTATGCCCTTGCCAAACCACCCTCATGCGACATCATCTAACGTTTGCGAATGCTTAACTCCCTCAGTGCGCCACATCTACTAAGCACATGCGGTGCGATGATGATCATGATTACCGAGTTATTATTAGTCCATTTCAAACAAAGCGATTGGGAAACTAAGGTACCTCCCTTGTATCATTCCCAAACATGATCCATTCTAGGGTCGTCAGTCCTAGTTAATCTCATACGATATTATGGTTTGAGAGGCGTAGCGAAGGCATCACAAAGGGCTCGTCACCCGTTAGCACAGATACAGATCTCACCGTATGCGGCTCAATTGCTGACCGTCAGCTCGAGTACAGGTCTCACCGTACTCGGCTCAATCACTAGCCGTCAGCTCGAATACAGGTCTCACTGTACTCGGCTCAACTCATACTCTAGGTGCTGTGAAAGACTCATCGCCAATCACAGACCTTGGAGTATACTCGAAGATACTACAGAGGACTCGTCGCCTGTCAGCACGAGTACAGGTCTCACCGTACTCGACTCTTGCCGTAAGTATCGACAGCTCGAATATAGTGTCCCATACGACCATAATCGGCTCATGAGTCTAGTTGCTCACTGATCACTACGGGGAGGCACGTGGCCCCAGTGTAGGCCGACAGCTCGACCACGGTGTCCCATACCACCATGCCCGGCTCATGAGTCTTAGCGGATCGAGGTACCATGGTTAAAAGGGATTTCACTGGTAAGTTTGGTACCCTATGTTCAAGCAGTAGCGACCAAACATGGTGAACATACATAAGACAGATCGGGTTACTTGACGAGCTCGGCTAGCTCGAGCGCACAACAAGTTGAACGACATGAAGTGCATAAGCACTTCGCATGGCCAACCACTATCACCAACCGAAGTACGACTCGGGTTCATCGAACACATCTCACGTGGCAAATGAATCGCAACCACGAATTCAATTCTGGTACCGATTGTCTGGACTATAATCATAGCCCCAAACATGATAAGTTGCAGATAGATAAAGCAGTAATGGATCAAGATTCCACTCATACAATCAAGGTATGATATTATCCGTTTAGGGCTGTCAGGGCTGTTGCACGCACTCGTTGCTCCGCTCCCCCATCACCCATGACGGATCATACAACGTAAATATAAATTTAAACATATGCATTACATAGTTATAATCATAAAGCAGTTGAGCATGTTATGAATCACAACACAAGCATGAGTTTATACATGTTCAATTCCTAATCACACAACAATCCAAGGAGATCATACACATAGTTAAAAGAGGTTGAGAATCATATCTCAACACCCTTATACATTACAATTTGCTAACTACTACTCATTCAGACATTTCAAAAAAATACTTAAACAAATATACATCAACATACATGACATATGTCGATCACATAGGCATTAGGCCAAATCCTTTCCCTAGGGAGTTGCCCCAATCATGACACGCGTACACCCACGACGGATAGTCATGGCAAGCAGGAATCCAAGTTCCATATTCATTCAGTCATTTCCACAAACACTTGGGCCACACATTTTAGCATATATGGTGTATATTGGCCGTGGCGTGATTTAGGGCAAATCCTTTCGTCAAAGGGGTATCGCTAATACAACAATCATGGCGAGTACGAATGAGAATTCGGTACTCATTCAATCATTTTCACAAACACTTAGAATAAACTATTACAACATACATGGTGTATGTTAGCAAAACATGTATTAGGGCTATCCCTTAGCCAAGTGAGTATTTTATCCATGTATAATATATTACTACAGCAAATAATCATGATAAATTCATCTCCCAATATTTATACGTATACAGTATTTTCTAGAATACGCATTTTCAACTACATAGTGTATACAAGCAAACATGTATTACAGCGATTCCCTTCGCCAAGAAAATGTTTTATACGCACATAATATATTTATACGACAATTAATCATGACAAACACATCACTAAAATATACATGTATACGGTACTTCTTACAATACTGTATTTCTACATACATAGTGTTTATTAGTAAACATGTATTTAGGCGAATCCTTTCGCCAAATAAGTATTTTATCCATACGTCATATATCCATACGTCAAATAAACATGTCAAACAAATTTCCAAAAAAAAATACGTATACAATATTTTATATACGAATACCTAGAGTATGTGAATTTCCAAATTCTACAATTCTAATCGAAACAGAAAACGGAAAGAATTTTGAACATGTGCAATTGCATGCAGATCATGAATCTATCATTATCTGACATTGAAAGCATTGAAAACCATAACCTATACACCTAAAGTCCGCACCTTGTGTCGTAGAATCGTAACGGAGTCGATAGGTTCGCTAAGCTTCCGTATACGGGAGTTTGGCAACCTAGAGAATGAAATAGGTTAGCTATTTCCTAACCTACAACTGTCTAATCTCCCAAACAGGTTAGGGTTAGGGTTTATTACCTAGAAATGACGCCGGAATCGCCGGGAAAGAGGCAAGAATGAGGTGGTTAAGCACCTATAACAGCAGGGAACAACAATAGGGAGTTTCTCCCAGATCTCCCACACTTTCTCTCACTTTTCTTTCTCTCAAATCCAAATTCGTATGGCTGTCATGAGAGAGGGTTTAAGGTCCTTATATAGTCTAAAAACTCACCGAAATAGACTCAGGAACAAAGTATCCATAGGTTATGTCCAAAGCGGACCTGTTTCAGCTCAACGGAGGACTTCTGGCGGGCCTCCTTGAGCCAAAGGTTGGACTTAAGCTTACTAACGCTGGATCTACGTTTTATTAAGTTTTCATTTCGGTCGGGATTCCAGATCACGCGTGGCGGACCAGTTTCAGTTCAACGGTCAGCGAATCTCGATCGGAGATTCCGAGTACATGTAAATGTGTATCAAATTTTTCCTGATCCGAGGGTGTAATTTGGTCAGATTCTGACGGTCTGGTTGCTTAATACTGATCTGCAAGCGAAAGGTGCCAGATCACTATTCCAGATATTTATTTTGTAAAGGGAATAGTGTTTTTCACACACCCTCGCTCCGTATCTAAACGAATGGCCGTGGGACATCGGCTGGACCTGATTTTTGAGATGATAGTCAAGCCCAGTGAGGCGGTCCTAGTTCCTTAGCTTCGTGTTAATCAGACTTCTGATGTGTGATCTAGACCAGATACGGAGTTTCGATGTGCTCCCGAGAGCAGCCGGGTAATGAGATTGATCCTAGATTTTAGGGTAACCTAGCGTCAATGATTCTACAAGTTTTGGGTCTTGCAGATCGTATTTAAAGCGATTCAAATAGATTTCATGGCTAATCTAGTTTAGCACTTAGTTAACTTTGTCAAATTTCTAAAGGATTTAATCTTAAGTGATTTCCATCTAAGGTAGTATTTAGTCCTTTGCAGTTTATATCTAAAGTGATCCAAGTTATACTACTTAGCTAGTTTAAGATAGTGTCTAGGGCGAAGGTGCTTTGAAAAATTGAAAGAACAAGGTAGTGAAGGGTGAGATTTGTGAAGGAAATGGGTTAAGGAGCGATTTGAGGCTTTAATTGAGCGTTTAAAAAGTTAAACCCGTGTTAGGATTGACCCATTGCCTAAGGACGTCTAATCCCAGGTTGGCAAAAATCTGGGGCGTTACAATCTACCCCCCTTAAAACAAAATTTCGTCCCCGAAATTGCCTAAGGGTAATAAGGAAAGATTTCTATTATTTCATTTGCCTAAGACTTCTTGATTTCGAGTTTCTACACGTGGTAGGGTATATACTAGCCTGGTTCATTTTAGTCTACCCCCCTTAAAACATATTTCTTTATCTATTGCTTATACCCTGATGATTTGCTACAGTTTATTTCTTTACCTATTTGGAGTCTTGACGACAACTCCTAACCATTTAGAGTAAGATAGTCGTTTTCATTATTTGACCAACACGGAGAGACGGTGATGGTGGGCTCGATACCGATACATCGATCATCTACCGGGCCAGGGTAGGAAGGTCATCGTATCACTTCCGAATCCTGGTGGATCCTGGTCTTCTGCTCGGCCAAGCAGTGAGTCCATTGGTAGTCGCCCAGGATTGAGAATTGGGTCAAGCCGCGAATGTTTCGCAGTTGTATATTTCAGTAACTCCGTGGTCCGATCATTCTAGAACGTAGGGAATGTCCATCATTGAAAGGCTCAAATTGTCTATTCTATTCCTTGGGGCCTAAAGGAAAATCTCTATTGGCTATATGTTCTTAACACTTCTCGAAGACGAAGTTATAAACTTTTAGTTGTAAGTGGTCAGGCCAACACGGAAGGAATGTTGTGTAGTGGGTCGGAGTCGGATATATGGACCTCCTGCCTAGCTAAAACAGAAAGTTGCCATATCATTTCTTAATCCTAGTCGATCCCGGCCTTTTGCTTGATCAGAGCATCGGGTTTATTGGTTACTACCAGGATTGAGGATTCGATTCAAACCGCGAATACCTCGCTTATATGTAGTTTCTCTACTCCGTGTTCCTGATTGTACTAAGTCCTTGAGAAGGAAATTCTAAGGGATGTATTGATTGGACCTAACATTGAATCCAAGGGATATATAGGTTTTCTCTAATCGTGAATAGTTTCTACGTCAAACAAGCTCCCTAAGAGTTACTAAGGAAGCCTAAAGTATTAAGGGGATTCAACACGGAACGGGGTCTCGCTCCAACCTATTCAAGCCAACTAACTACGTCTATCACTCAGTTATCTTAACATTGTTAGTCGTTTACATTTCTTAGTCTAATCAGCAGCCTAGGCTCAACTTATGAGCAGCGATAATCCACTAGTTGTAATCTAAAGTCTATGCTTATACACCAGATGATTTTATACCCTTTCTAAATAAAGAAATTATTTTATCACCTAGGGTCAAAGTTGTCTGATTGGAATTGGGTTGCCGGAACTCGAATTTAACTACGCATGAGCATTTCACATATGTTCATACTAGCTAAGAAGATCCTAAGGGTCACATTATAAATTTGTTGGGTTTCCTATATGGTCACGTCTGTCGAAAACCAGGAGCAACGCTCTTGGTCCAAAACTCTAAGAGTCTATTTGTCAAACAACCATTTACTCTAAAAGCTTAAGTTATCAGAGTGTGGTGGGTTAATGTGTATCAAGGGACTTTATCACTGCATCACTACTTGGCCAATGGTCTTAAGTTGTATTAAAATGGGACTGTATTGCTAATCCCACTTCAGGATTGGGAATGTCATATTTGGCAGGAGGGTGGGCGGGGATTAAAATTACTTTATAGGCTTTGGAAAATGAGGATTGTGTTGGAAAGTGTGAGATGGGATTTCCATATCCCACGATGAGGAATTTTTAAGTGTAATTTGAAAGAAAATTTCGGGATTTACGTTTAACTGCCTACACTCCAAATATGGTATTGGAAAACATGGGATGCACCCAAATCCACTGAGATCGAGAAAGGCCATAACCAATTCGAATAGGGCCATGGAAAGTGAATGAAAAGTGAAGGGGAGAGAAAGTAAGGGTTGGAGGTTTTTCCTCTATGAGTTTGAGCCTCAACAAAGATTGTAAAGGCCTCAATGGGCAGGGATTGAAGGAGGAAAATGAGTAGATGGGATGGGTTGAGAGCTTACCCAAATTTGAGCTCCAAATGAGGCATGTAAGTGCTCAAATGAAAGAGAATGGAGAGGGTAGGGGGTAGGTTATGTTGTAATCGTTGGAGGAGGATGTATGGTTGGACATGAAACAACGAAATGGGCGATTGGAGTGGAGGTTTGAGAGAGAAAAATCAGAAATTGAGGTTTGGGCGTTTGGAAGGGGAGATGTGAGAGAGAGGGGAGCTCCAGCCCCCAAAATCCTAAACCTTAGGCCAAACTGCGCGTGCCACGTGGTAGGGGAGGTCGGGCCGACCAACCCCAGCCTCGGGCCCACACCAGATGGGCCACCGGACCACGGTCCGCCTTGGCCGGAACCGCGCCGCCGCGGTGGGGCCCTGTTCAGCATGCTCCCAGGGTGTCAGAAACACCCTGGTTCGACCCTGGGTCCCATCAGATTTAAGTGGGGAGACCCCCGACTCCGATTTGCTCCATTTCGGGTATTTTCGGGACAATCAGACATATCTTGCAATCCGAAATGAGTTATCTGACATAAAATATATGAATTTGGGGTAGAACGAGCTAATGAAGCCAACCAACCCTGCTATGCCGGGTTGCGCAGCCCAGAATTGTGAGAAAACCCTCTGATTGACGGTCATTTCCCCGTTTCAATTTCGTTTTGCTAAAAAAAATAGTTTCAATTTAATTACTCTTCACCGGTCGAGCTTTAGGAGTTAAGTCCATAGTGAAAAGGGCTTGGAATAATTAGGAGAACGGTTTGGTGAAGCCAAATAGGACGCTTACTATTTTTGGGTGAAAGCCTTGCGCACTTAGTAAACATCACGACTCAATAGTAAATCGTGAACTCCAGGAGTTTTAGTTGTAGTTTGTTCCAGATTTCTTTCCCATTACCAGGTATCCTTATTTAAAGGGTTGTGAACTCGTTTTTTTTTTAGTCATGCATTAATCAGTTTTGAATTTATTACAATTTATTTCTATTTTCTGCTTTCTCCTCTTGTAGATTCGAGAAGTCCAGAGAAGCTCCAAGGATTCGGAGTAGTTATCCTCATCACGTTTATCGCACATTTTACTGATTCTCAATGATTGGGATGAGGTGGATTGTGATCTAGACCCTTCACTAGACAACCTAGAAATGTTTTAAGGTCGACCCGTGTGACCATAGTTGAATACATACTCGATTTCGGCATTTGCTTTCAGCGAACTAGCCGTTGGACGGAGCAGGGATGCCTAAGACTGTTTCTACATTCCGTCGCTCCCTCCTAAGTCAGAGTGCGTCAGTGTGCGTCATGTGACCATAACCCAGGTCCGGTTTAATCCAAATCATGCTTTGATACCAACTTGTAACGCCCTGAAAATCGGGGGTCGAGCATAAACTCAACTCCCGAGTTCCTAAACATCACTTATGCAACAAAATGAATGATGATTGAATGTTGACTGTATTCGTGTATTGAACATGAGTGAGATTAAGCCAAAACAGCATATCATACTCCAGAGACAGTTAAATTATAAGCGGAAGACGATGATAGATAGATAAAATATATAAACTGTGATGAGTCTCCAGAGTGTGATAACATTACTAGGTTAAATAATTACAAGTACAGTTCTAAAATATACCAAATGTGTAAGTGTAATATCTTCTATCCCAAGTACCATAGCCCCGTCAATGCAATACCAGGTCTTCAGAGACCCGTCAGAGAGTTACATGATAGGAGAACTCCTCCTCATCACCATAGAAGTAGTCTGGCTCTGCTTCATAAGCATCACCATCATCTGAAATTCAACAAATCTGGTTGGTGTGTACAACACCGTCCCGTAACGTGGGAGTGAGTGATCAACTCAGTGGAACAGTAAAGCATAGGTTAACATGTTATCAATTCAATCAAGCAAGAATGATAAAGCAAGACAAATCAAACAATTCTAACTACTCTTATTAAGTGCGAGAATGAAATGACATGATCTTTGTATGCCCTTGCCAAACCACCCTCATGCGACATCATCTTACGTTCGCGAATGCTTAACTCCCTCAGTGCGCCACATCTACTAAGCACATGCGGTGCGATGATGATCATGATTACCGAGTTATTATTAGTCCATTTCAAACAGCAGTATTGGGAAACTAAGGTACCTCCCTTGTATCATTCCCAAACATGATCCATTCTAGGGTCGTCAGTCCTAGTTAATCTCATACGATATTATGGTTTGAGAGGCGTAGCGAAGGCATCACAAAGGGCTCGTCACCCGTCAGCACGGATACATATCTCACCGTATGCGGCTCAATTGCTGACCATCAGCTCGAGTACAGGTCTAACCGTACTCGGCTCAATCACTAGCCGTCAGCCCGAATACAGGTCTCACCGTACTCAGCTCAACTCATACTCTAGTTGCTGTGAAAGACTCATCACCAATCACAGACGTTGGAGTATACTCGAAGATACTACAGAGGACTCGTCGCCCGTCAGCACGAGTACAGGTCTCACCGTACTCGGCTCTTGCCATAAGTATCGACAGCTTGAATATAGTGTCCCATACCACCATAATCGGCTCACGAGTCTAGTTGCTCCCTGGTCACTACGGGGAGGCACGTGGCCCCAGCGTAGGCCGACAGCTCGACCACGGTGTCCCATACCACCATGCCCGGCTCATGAGTCTTAGCGGATCGAGGTACCATGGTTAAAAGGGATTTCACTGGTAAGTTTGGTACCCTAGGTTCAAGCAGTAGCGACCAAACATGGTGAACATACATAAGACAGATCGGGTTACTTGACGAGCTCGGCTAGCTCGAGCGCACAACAAGTTGAACGACATGAAGTGCATAAGCACTTCGCGTGGCCAACCACTATCGCCAACCGAAGTACGACTCGGGTTCATCGAACACATCTCACGTGGCAAATGAATCGCAGCCACGAATTCAATTCTGGTACCGATTGTCTGGACTATAATCATAGCCCCAAACATGATAAGTTGTAGATAGATAAAGCAGTAATGGATCAAGATTCCACTCATACAATCAAGGTTTGATATTATCCGTTTAGGGCTGCCAGGGCTGTTGCACGCACTCGTTGCTCCGCTCCCCCATCACCCATGACGGATCATACAACGTAAATATAAATTTAAACAAATGCATTACATAGTTATAATCATAAAGCAGTTAAGCATGTTATGAATCACAACACAAGCACGAGTTTATACATGTTCAATTCCTAATCACACAACAATCCAAGGAGATCATACACATAGTCAAAAGAGGTTGAGAATCATATCTCAACACCCTTATACATTACAATTTGCTAACTACTACTCATTCAGACATTTCAAAAAAACACTTAAAGAAACATACATCAACATACATGACATATGTCGATCACATAGGCATTAGGCCAAATCCTTTTCCTAGGGAGTTGCCCCAATCATGACACGCGTACACCCACGACGGATAGTCATGGCAAGCAGGAATCCAAGTTCCATATTCATTCAGTCATTTCCACAAACACTTGGGCCACACATTTTAGCATATATGGTGTATATTGGCCATGGCGTGATTTAGGGCAAATCCTTTCGTCAAAGGGGTATCGCCAATACAACAATCATGAATCCATGACAACTAGTCATGGCGAGTACGAATGAGAATTCGGTACTCATTCAATCATTTTCACAAACACTTAGAATAAACTATTACAACATACATGGTGTATGTTAGCAAAACATGTATTAGGGCTATCCCTTTGCCAAGTGAGTATTTTATCCATGTATAATATATTACTACAAAGAAATAATCATGATAAATTCATCTCCCAATATTTATACGTATACGATTTTCTAGAATACGCATTTTCAACTACATAGTGTATACAAGCAAACATGTATTACGGCGATTCCCTTCGCCAAGCAAATGTTTTATACGCACATAATATATTTATACGACAATTAATCATGACAAACACATCACTAAAATATACATGTATACGGTACTTCTTACAATACCGTATTTCTACATACATAGTGTTTATTAGTAAACATGTATTTAGGCGAATCCTTTCGCCAAATAAGTATTTTATCCATACGTCATATATCCATACGTCAAATAAACATGTCAAACAAATTTCCAAAAAAATTATGTATACGGTATTTTATACGAATACCTAGAGTATGTGAATTTCCAAATTCTACAATTCTAATCGAAACAGAAAACGGAAAGCATTTTGTACATGTGCAATTGCATGCAGATCATGAATCTATCATTATCTGACATTGAAAGCATTGAAAACCATAACCTATACACCTAAAGTCCGCACCTTGTGTCGTAGAATCGTAACGGAGTCGATAGGTTCGCTAAGCTTCCGTATACGGGAGTTTGGCAACCTAGAGAATGAAATAGGTTAGCTATTTCCTAACCTACAACTGTCTAATCCCCCAAACAGGTTAGGGTTAGGGTTTATTACCTAGAAATGACGCCGGAATCGCCGGGAAAGCGGCAAGAATGAGGTGGTTAAGCACCGATAACAGTAGGGAACAACAACAGGGAGTTTCTCCCAGATCTCCCACACTTTCTCTCACTTTTCTCTCTCTCAAATCCAAATTCGTATGGCTGCCATGAGAGAGGGTTTAAGGTCCTTATATAGTCTAAAAACTCACCGAAATAGACTCGGAAACAAAGTATACATAGGTTATGTCCAAAGCGGACCTGTTTCAGCTCAACGGAGGACTTCTGGCGGGCCTCCTTGAGCCAAAGGTTGGACTTAAGCTTACTAATGCTGGATCTACGTTTTATTAAGTTTTCATTTCGGTCAGGATTCCAGATCACGCGTGACGGACCAGTTTCAGTTCAACGGTCAGCGGATCTCGATCAGAGATTCCGAGTACATGTAAATGTGTATGAAATTTTTCCTGATCTGAGGGTGTAATTTGGTCAGATTCTGACGGTCTGGTTGTTATCTTGATCCATGTTTAAAGGTGCCAGATCACTATTCCAGATATTTATTTTGTAATTGTTTCCGAATGGTATGATCTAAGCCTGAAATCTTGAATATCATATTTACATTTCATGTCCTGCATCATAAGGCTGATGGTATTTATGAACTTGCGAGTATATTTTCACTTGCTCTAATATCGTATGTTTCATGATCTCGTCAGTATTTTCCCCTACTCTGGTATCATATGATTCATGATCTTGCTAGTTGTAACACCCCTTACTTTTCAGTACTTGAGTGTCACCATTCAAATCAAATATAGCATGATAGCCTGAAAAAATGCACGTAACTTATGACTTACACCACGCTCAATTACTTACAATCCACCCTTTGATGACCCCTATGTCTCAATGTAGGATTATGGCGACACTAACGAGTTAACCGACGATCTAAATCCTACTGTTGAGGCATGTGATGTTACACCTAAACGCCTCAAGATCAACCTATAAACTCAATTATGCATCAATCTAACCATCAAGAACATTTTCACCCATTGATCAAACTATTTACTAATTGATGTTAAGATGGACCATCACATCCTTAGGGAAATTTAATTCTAAGATCTCAATCACTTTGATTGACAGGTATAGCTACAACTTCCATAACAAATCATAACAAAATTTATAATCATGAAATGTGGCCAATTTATATAATAAGAATCCTAAAACTTAAGGCACCTACCAAGAAGTGTAGGTCCCACATATTAAATATACGGATAAATAGTAATAATAAAGTAAAATAATTTATAACCAACTAACAAAATTCTATACTAATTTAGTAATACACTACGTTGAGGGATTTGTAGTAAAAACGTTCATAAGTTTCCCTTAAAGATTTTTGACCGTCAATTCTCAGATTTGAATCGATCCAACCGTCGAATCAATGAAAATTGGCAGTTAATGGCCGTATTTCAGTCAATATGGTCCACAAGAGAACTGGGTCCATTGTATATTTAGTAAGATGGCCTAATTGGGCCCATAAAGACTTATGAACAACGTGGATTTCCCATAATCATCACCATGGGCCCCACATGGGTGTGTATGTACACTGGTGCAAAAGCACCCATGGTGCACTGGAAGATATTGCACGGTCAAACGGGTTTGACAAGCGTTTTCCCGTAAGTGAGAATAACTCTCTCTTTCACTACTTTTGCCAATTACGGACGTCCGTAATTTTCATTTGTGGCCCACCATGAATGATCACCTTGATGATCTGAACCGCCCATATTATGGAGAACCTAAAGTCGCCCAACTGTACCCATTTTCACCCGTTGGATTGCTCATGTGCACACACAAACGCATGTGCAAGATGACTGTGTGCAACCACATTTCCAAAAATGGAAACTGCCAGGCTGGCAATTCGTGTGAGGAGAAATCCTCCAATCCTATCCCTCCATTTAGGTGGCTCTCAGTCGTCCGATGCACGTGGTGTAGGGTTTTATGAAATAAAGAGATGGAAGGTGTGAGAAGTAGTGCGATGGTGCGTTTACACGATCCCAGCCACCTATCCGTTTCAGAATAACCACCTTAAATCAATCCAGGGCATCCAAATCGGGATATAACATCCTAGGAAAACCTAAAACACTAGCAACATGAGGGAAATCCACAGCTGCAATAGGTTCTTCCCTGTTTTTCCAAAAATCGAGCTGAGAGCTTCCAAGCTCTAACCCACTAGGAAATCTTCACTCAACCTATGAAATCCTTCTTCCTTGAGCTCCCAAGGACGTAGACAAACCGTTCCATGCAAAGCCTTGGAAGAAATAAAGCTCCTTTTGTAATCTGCCATTAACGTCATAGCTTCTTCCTCATTCGCTGCATAGTGTCGCACCAACTCAACCTATGGCGTCTCGCGTCGGGCCTGGTTGGGTTTGTTGTTGGCCATCTTCTAGCAAAAGAAAAGAAAGGAAGAAGATAAACAGAAGGAAAAGGAGAATCAGAAAGAGAAGAAGTGAAAGTGGAGAGAGAAAGAAGAAGAATCAAGGCTGGTTGGTGGTTGCCGCACTCGTGTAGAGTCAGCCAATTTCTAGGCTGAGTCGAGATGATCTGATGTCCAATGCTAGACCATCAGAGAAAAATAGAAAGGAGAAATGGGAGAGAAGAAGAGAAAAGAGAGAGAGCGAAGGAGTGCGGTCTCAGTTGCTACCGAGTTGAATAAATTTGACTCGCTGTGATCGAGTCACAGTCCAGGTCTTTTTGGCCGAAATGAAGAGAAAAGAAAAGAGAAGTATGAAAGGAGAGGAAGGGAGAGAAGATCAGAGGAGAGATCCAACAGCTGTGTCGTTGGGCTGAGCTTGGACCAAGTTTAGTTTGGTTCGGGTTATGACTCGGTGCGAGTTATGTGCTTAGAA
Source organism: Magnolia changhungtana (assembly GCA_030180095.1). Taxonomy (NCBI): domain Eukaryota; kingdom Viridiplantae; phylum Streptophyta; class Magnoliopsida; order Magnoliales; family Magnoliaceae; genus Magnolia; species Magnolia changhungtana. Next base: position 11,612,892 of record JASAUF010000656.1, on the reverse strand, counting down.
CCGAGTCAGGCTTGCGTTTGGCCAAGTTATTACATGAAATCAGTAGAGAAAGAATGAAAGAAGAAAAAGAAAAGAAGAGGAGAAGTTGGGCGAGTTACTGAGTCGACTTGGTTCAATACAGAGTCAGGTCTCTGACTCACTGACGAGTCAAGTCCACACCTTGCTGGAAATTCTTTGTAAAAAAAATAAAAAAGATAAGATGGAAAGAGAAAGGAGAAAATGAGAAGAAAGGAAGGAGAGAAACTAGGAAGGCTATGCGATGGCGAATTGTGTCAACTCAACCGAGTCAACCTATGTGAGTTGCTTTTTATTCGTTTCACAAATTAGATTCTTCATTAAATAGCTTTATTTTTAAAGTCATTTAAAGTTAATAGTTAAGATTATAATCGTGGCCATAAATTTCTATTAGGTTGTATACTAACTACTGTTATTATTATTAATCTTTGTCAATTATAACATCTACCACAATTTTCATCTGTTGCGCAATCTAGATTTTAGATTTCTTAAAATGGCTAACCTTAAACATAGGTGGGAGATCAAAACCCGAGGTTAGATCTTAACCGTAGATGGCGTGTGGAACTTGGATCTAAACCGTCCAAGTTGGATTCGTGCATTGGAGCATTCATGTTGTAATTACTAAATTTAAGGTGAGGATCACCCTTCAAGCTTTTCTACATCTTGATGATTAGCTCTATTATTTTTCCTTGTTCATTTATCTCATTAATTGCTTAATGTAGTGGATTGTTCTTACTGATTTTGATCTCTCAAGATAATTGATGAATTGGACTTTATATGAATTAAATGCCTTTAATATGATTTGAAATGTACACTTTAAATATGCATGTGCTATCTCGATGTTATTATACATGATTTAATTTATCATCCATAATTACTTGATGGACTGCTTGGAGGTCCTCGAACTAGTGGCCATCTGTGTTATGGATTAAATAAATTTATGTTATGGAATTACCATATTGTGGATCCTTAGTGCCTTTGTGGCTTTATGGGGATAATCTCATTTTTATTACATCCTTGAGATGAACCATTTGCCCTGACAGTTTTAATAGATTATTTGCCTACATGGCTTTGACGGAACACTTTCTTACGACCTTGCGATGGTAAGTTCAACTTGTAGAACTATAATTGGCCACTAGTTTCATAGATTACCTTTAAACACCCTATTTGTTAGCCTCATGAGCCAAGGACGGTTGAATGAGACACTATGCCTGAGCTGTTGGCCTATGCTGGGTGACAAACCCCCCATAGTGACCTTTGAACTTTCTTATAGTGATTGTTTGAAATTGGAATAATAATGGTTAGGTTAATCATGCATTTTCATGGCATATATTATCATGGTCTTTTCCGGGTGGTTAGTTCTCCTTAGGCGTACCTTTGTATATTTTTTCGGGTGACTAATCTTCTTTGGGTGATCTATGTATTATTACAGTCTTTTCCGAGTGGTTAGTTCTCTTTGGGTATACCATTGCGTATTTTTTCAGGTGACTAATCCTCCTTGGGCGATCTATGTATTATTACGGTCTTTTTCAGGTGGTTAGTTCTCCTTGGGCGTACCTTTGCATATTTTTTCGGGTGACTAATCCTCCTTGGGCGATCAATATATCATAGTCTTTTTCAGGTGACTAGTTCTCCTGGGGTGACTTTTTTACTAACTGAATGTGCATACATCCATGCATTTAAACAAGATTATTTTGTGTGATTTATTTAATAAATCCATATTTTTTGAACCTCACTTGATTTCCATAATATTCATTGTGTAATATTTGTTATATACTGTCTCTGATAACTATGCTTAATTATCTTGATGTTATGATAAATCTTGGAGGTTATCCCTACTGGATAGCCATTGACGCTATCAAACCGTACTCAGTGTGCAGGAGACGCAGATGACGCGCATGCTGGCGTCCATATGGGTTGGGAGGAGACAGATGATCTTACAACTCCTTATTCCTAATTTCATTTGTATTTAAATTGTATTGTCACATTTGTAAAAGTTAAGACATTAATTTGTATAAGTTTTCGGGTAACCGCTTGAAACATTTAGATTTGCACATTTGCACTCCCTCTTATTCCACTAGTTTATTAACTCTGATAAAAAGAAAAACAAATACACGAGAAATTTGAGTTACAGTTAAAAGTTAACACTCGGGTTTTTTTTTTGGAAAACGAGTAGTGTACTCGGGTTTCGGGAACCGGGGTGTTACACTAGTATTTCTGACATTGTATGATTATGGCATTGTATTGAATACTTAGCACTTATCTTGTGCACACACTTACACCACCCTCTAAGCTTTCTTTAAGCTTATACATGATAGATGCGTGCAGGTGGCATTAGGTTGTAGCAGCGTTGAGTATGGAGCGCACATCGGTCTTCTGGAGCTTTAATTTTGACATATGTATTTTCCTTTCAGCAATGTATTCAAATGTTTATATTAATGGATATGTGATGATGTTGTTGTGATTTGGGTATACTTGTGGTTATGCTTCTTATAAGATAAATGTATGATGAAAAATCATTCTTGTAGGATCCCAGGATCGGAATCTGGTGCATGTGCGCTGCGAGCCGAGAATGGGGTACTACGGAGACTGTCGGCACCGGATTTTGCGATTGGCAATTTTGTGAACCCGGTTTTCGAGTTTGGGGTGTGATAAAATGATATAGTTAGAGAATTGAATTACTTTTTTGGTTTACAAGTAAGACAACAGGAAGATGGTATTTTCATTTCTCAAACTAAATATGCTTTAAATTTGGTAAAGAAATTTGGATTCGAGAACGGTAAAAAGTTTGTTACTCCTATGAGTACAACTCTTAAATTCTCTAAGGATGAAACTGGTAAAAGTATAGACTCTCACTTATATCGAAGCATGCTTGGTAGTCTTTTATACTTAACTGCTAGTAGACCGGATATTGCCTTTAGCGTTAGAATTTGTGCTGGATATCGGTCTGATCCTAAGGAATCTCATCTAATTGTTGTTAAACGCTTAATCAGATGTGTCGCAAGTTCTGCTTATTTCGGTCTATGGTATCCGCATGATATAAATGTACAACTTGCCAGATATATCGATGCTGACTGGGCAAGAAACACTGATTATAGAAAATCTACCAGTGGTGGATGTTTCTATGTACACTACCAGAAAACTAGGCAAAGGCTATAGATTTAATCTGTAGTCATAGACTTATGGCTATGGTTTTTATCCATAGCACGACCGCCGTCGTAGGTGCCAAGCCAATAGGTCTAAAACTTATGGCTATGGATTTAATCCATAGCCATAGATTACAATAGCTATAGATATAATCCGTAGTAATTATTTCTGTAGACAAAATTACCTACACCTACGGATAGTATTGGTAGCTAAAAGTAGTGTTGGATCCATAGCAATATGCCAAATTTAATAACAGCTACGGTTGTCAGATTACCAGCCACGGTCAATATCCATAGCTAGTTCTTATATTAAAAAAAATTATAATCATTCATTCATTCAATTACAATCATTCATTTAATAATGAATCAATTACAATCCTTCATTCAATCAAAAGAAGGTAAGCATAAAGAGTGTCTTGGTAACCATGGAATCCACACCGGTAGTAGACTGAGAGGTCAGAGTTTGATCCGAAGGTGATTGCTTGTGACATTTTGGGTTTTGCTGTGTTCTTGAAGGTCATGTCTCAGATTATGATGCCTTGGCTAGTGACTCCTACACCAGGAAATGACATTGATTAAATGATTAGGATATGAAATGATATTGATTAAATGGTTAGGATTAACTGATGACCAATGATTCTGATTTTAGTGGACCTGATTAATGAACAGTTGATATTAAAATATCTTAACCATACATAGATAGTGGCCCTAAGAACCTTGAGTGTGATGGCTATCACCTGTGTATGAAGTCTCAGCCATCTAGAAGATTGACCCTAACATGAAGAGTCATGCTGTAAAAAAATCAGTCCAATCCACTTTTTATAGTTGGGTCACTTGTATGGAAATAAAGGACCACCAACGGTTTGATTCGACATAGATGTGACCACCTTGTGAGTAGTTTAGCCTGGTCATTTTTTGGGAGATTTTCATGAGGGGCCCACATTTTGTAGGGCTCAAATGTAGTAAACAGTATGCATAAGATATGTTGGAAGTATCTGTCCATCTATTGAAGTTTATATGATGTGGGGTCGTGATCCAGATCAAACGGTTGGACTTGATTGTTTTCTGCTGTGAGAATTACTGGTCTGACTCTCAAAATCCCCAAAAAGACAATCATGTTACCTCAGATCTGATATTTTGGCATTGGTTCTATGCTCTCTACAACACCCTTCTTAATCAATAGCCCTAGAAATCAGAATCTCGGCTTTCTCAGGCAATTGAACATCCTCAACTTTACCTTTGATCACCTTTAATATAAAGACAAAACCCTCATGAAAATGAGAACACTGTAGCAACAAGGTGAGTTCGGTAAAGAACTCAAAAAAGTCAGGTATTAAATTTAAACTGCAATATAAAATCACACTATAATCCGTTCTCCCAATATTGGATTCCCAGCAATAAGCCTGCATGCATATTCTGCCATTTCAGATGCCTCCACTGCATAAACATGTTTAGCACCAACCTGAATAAATGAATAGATTGTTGGAATCAATCCACAAACTTCACCAAACAAATAAACAACTTGTCCATTACCAGAACCTACATCCCCTGTGGCCACTGTACACCCTACACTGCCAGCCTCTTGGGCTGAGAAAACAGCAGATGACAACAGCTTGTTTGCTTGAGGTTCAATTGCAGCTATTCTGGAATAGTTATCAATATTGTTGTAGCCAAAAGAATGAGATATGGTGTGCTTGCGTGTCATCTTCACAAAGTTGCGTGAAACCCTATAAGCCTTGGAATCTTCCTGAAAGAAAATCTAGAAACTACCATGCATGATTTGAGGGTTTTGAGAGGATATTGTTGTTGCTAATACTGGAAAAGTCGATACATCACTTAAAACCATACAACCAAACAATCACAAACCTTTGGAGTAGCTCGATCAATAGCAACTTTGGAACCTCCAAGCTTATGGGTCTCAAACATAAGCTTATCTATAGAGTCTGGAAGCAAGTGAAATTGTGAGTAAAAATGTTAAAAAAAATTATTATTATTTGGCAGTTGGCATTGAAATAAGCCAACAACTTCTCTCAAGCTATTAATTATATATATTGCAATTAACTTTAATGGAATAATATATGCAAAACATGTAAATCAATGAAACTGAAGGAGTATGGTACCCGAGTTTTCATATGTGACAAAGCCAATTCCTCGATGTTGCTTGGATATTGGTTCCTAAAACACATTGAAGATCAAATATCAATGTCTTTAATAAAAAGATACAAACATACAGACACAGTTTTATAGAAAAGATACAATAAACAAACAAATAAGCACAAATACATACATGTATATATACAGGCACAACTTCCATAGACCTTGGATACATTAACACACTTGGTGTGTCGACTGCTTTTAGAGCTGTCATTTCAAATCATTGATCTAAACCATCCATGGTCCATTACACCTATGGTCCATTAAGTTCACACCACTCTTCGTGGGCCATAATAAAATTCACACCAATTAGGGGAAATTTTCCTCGTAATCAATTATATAGAAAAATGGATAGTTTTAGATCAAAGGTAAAAAATAAAAATAAAAATAAATCAATCTAGACAAACCATTCAATTGAGTCGTCTTTAGATAACATGTCTCTAAAGAATCATTTTGAGCAGATGACCATAGCTATCTCATTGACGGCTTGGAAAACCAAAGTTATGACAAGAGAGGCCAATGTTTCAAAGGTTATCATTAGATCTCCCAGATTGTTGAGTTCTTACTTGATAATTCTCTTCTCATCACAACATGTTGACTATACACCACAACCATCTAATAATTTTAACCACCAATTATACTTTATTCTACTTCTAAATTAATAAAATCAACATCAAGTCTTTATTTTTAATTTTTCAATCTTTATTGATTTTATTGAGGAACATGTCCAAAGCTATCATCGTTCTGAGAAAAGAACTTACTTTCAAGCCAAAAAGGGTGCATAGGAAAGGCTAACCCATTCCTTCATAAATGCTTGATTGCTTTAATAATAGGTTGCTAAATAGTCAAGCCAATCTTCTCAGATCAGGTCATAATCCAACTGATTCAGCACCCAAGGCCGCACGGTATTCAATTTAATTCTAGTCGAATACAATTCTAGCAATACCCAGCACTTTGCATATTTGCACACGTTTAATTAAAATAGAGCCATTCACTACATGTATGGCTAGGTGATCGGCATTTCACATATTCACACACATTTAATTGAAACGGGGCCATTCTTTACACATGTGGCCATGTGCTCAGATTGAATAGTGACACTATCCACCTACTTGCAAGCATACATGCCAACAAGGAACATGTGCATGATATCCAACATTTCATTTGGTGGACCACATGTTAGATGTCTTTGGCCTGAATCATGCCATTTAACTCCTCAGGTGGGCCTTAGCCAACCTGATGTAGAGCTCGATGTTGCACGTGTGCATGCAAGTTAAGCAAACCTATCTTTCTACTTACGGGCCTGCAGATATGGAATTGAGAAGAAAATTACAACTACCCACATTAAACTGAAAATAGAGGCCCTAATTCCGTGGCCATGAATTTTTAATATGTAAAATTTTTGGGCAATTTCCATCCACTTGCCAAACAGAACAAAGTAATGGCCTAGATCACTAATCCATGGGGTCCCTCTGGTGTGACCCACCTAAGTTTTGGATCGGCCTATTTTTGGGCTCAAGAGTGAAGTTGAGGAGCTGCCAGCAATGAACAGATTGGATGTTTGATGCACGTCACAGTGGGGCCCACAACGGCAAAACTATACTTGATAATTCTCTTATAGCTCAATTCACAACTAATCCAGGGATAACAAATAATCAAAAGCATTTCAATAGATGTGGTGGCCAAACACACCCTGAGGCCATATAATTCCACTACTATCTTGACTAATTATCCCGATAGGATCAAATGTTGTATCACACCCTAAACTCGAAAATCGGGCTCACAAAATTTTCGATCGCTGAATCCAGCACTGACAGCCTCCGTAGTACCCCGTTCTCAGCTCCCGGCACCGATATACCAGGTTCTGATCCTAGGATCCTACAAGGAGAATTTTCAACTTGAATTTATTTCATAACAAGCATAACCATAAGCATAACCCATGAACAATAACCAAGACACCATCACAAAATCCACTATGATAAAAAAAAACTTTAAAGTACAATGCACATAAAGGGGAAATACAATGATAATAATAACGGAAACTCTTGAAGCTCGACTGCACGCTCCTGCTCCTACTAAGCAACGCCTATGTCCTAGCATCACCTGCATGCATCAATCATGCATAATCTTATAGAAAACTTAGAGGGTGGTGAGAGTGTGTGCGCAATATAAGCGTGCTCAGAATGTAATATTAGAGTAATACATAATATGTCGGTGAATCCATGAATACTATCAACCGTACGAAGGCTATACGATGCAAGGCATGAATGTTATCGACCATATCAAGGCCCTGTGATGCAAGGCGTGAATGATGTTGGCCATATCAAGGCCATGCGATGCTAGATGTAACTCAAGCATACCAGTCCTCATTTGAATCTACATATCAATGCAACTCATCACTAGAGCATCAAATATCAGTATAGTTCTCATGCTGGACAATCACCGGGGTCTAATACACTCTACGCCAGCATTTCGCCCCTATCCAAGTGCACAACTGGGTAAGTGAAAGAGACCTCACTATCCGCCTGCCAATATCGGGCCCGGCTTGTCGATAGCGGACCCATTCCTCAAGCTGGTCAAACTCAACTTAGGTATCGTTCCCTCACTTAAGCAGGTAAGGTCACACCCCTTTCCAACCGACCACGACACAGTGGGAGATGCGGTCTACTAGTATACACCCCCCGTGCACTTATGTATCCACTCGGTCTCGACATTGGATTCATCCTCTATTACCATCAAGTTTAGGGATTTTCACCTAGGGACATCTATGGCCTGATGCTAGTAATAATATTTTTAATATCCAATCCGACTCTCCACGATGTGCCTGTCGAGGCCTCGGCCTTGATGTCGCTGGGGTGTATAGTAACCATATCACATAATGCAAGATGCATGAGTCATACAATCCAGTTATGCATCAATCCTGCACATACCATGCACTCATGAGGGACAACACCGCATATCAGGGAGTCCCATAAACAACTTGCCAGAAGGCATATGCAATGATCATCCTCATCTCATCACAAGTATGTAGATGATGCGTATGGGCATGTATGATGTTATGTTGTCACATACTCATAATCAGAATTGATAATCGACATCGATAATCGGCCTCAATAATCAGCCCTGATAATCAACATCGATAATCAGCCTAACAAAGGGCCTCAGGGAGGGTCATAATGTGGACATTTAACCATCATTTCCCATCAATGTAGACATTTAACCAACATTGCTCCCAAGGAGTGGCCCCATAAAAAGCTAAACATATAATGCGCCCACAGCCTCACATAAGAGCCTAATATACATCACCATGGGCCTCCCTCAAGGGCCTCATACACATCACAATGAGCCTCATTCATGGGCCACATATACATCACATTGGGCCTCACTCATGGCCTCAAATTCATCATATTGGGCCTCACCGAATGGGCCACAATTACATCACAATGGGCCTCCTCACATGGGCCATATACTCACATTAGACCTTACTCATGGGCCTCAAATACATCATACTGGGCCTCATCATATGGGCCTCAAATATATTATGTGGGCCACGTCCCATAGGCCTCGAATACATCACATCGACCACAACCCATGGGCCTCAAACATATCACAATGGGCCTCACATCTAGGCCTCAAATACATCAAATGGGCCTCATATACATCAAGTGGGCCGCATCACATGGGTCGCACCAATGGGCCCACCGACCTAGCCGATCCATCCACACCATTCATCTATTTTAGATATCATTTTAGAGCATTCCCAAAAATGAATCATATCGAAAGATCATCTGGACGATAATACAAATAACAGTGGAGATAATGATTTTCATTGTTAAACAAATCACAGGGCCACCATAAAGTTTATTCTCAAGCATTGCTCCAAACAAACTTTGCACCCTTTGAGTCACCCTGGTCAACGAGGCTGCAATACGGGAGAAGCCCTTATCGAAACGCCAGTAGTAGCCCGCCAAACCAAGGAAACTATGGATCTCGAAAGCGTTCGTGGGCTAGACGGTGCCATGTGGGGCCTAATGTATGTGGTGTATTCGCACTTTCCACTGCTTCCCACCGCTGATGTATATGTTATATCCACACCATCTATCAAGTGGGCCATGTTGCAAAATAGTGAAGGATAGAATGCCTATCATTGAAACTTGTTTGGGTCATAGAAGTTATGGATCAAATGGAATTTATTTTCTCTCTTAATCCAGGTCTTTGTGACCTTATGATTAGATTGGATGGAGAATAAACTTTATGGTGAGCCCTGTGATTTATTTAGCAGTGAAAATCATTATCTCCACTGTTATTTGTGTTATGTTCTAAATGATCTTTCGATATGATTCATTTTTGGGAAATGCTCTAAAATGATCTCTAAAATAGATGAATGGTGTAAATGGACTAGCTAGGTCGGTGGGCTTATTGGTGCGACCCATGTGATGTGACCCACTTAATGTATATGAGGCCCATTGTGATGTATTTGAGGCCCAGATGTGAGACCCATTGTGATGTGTTTGAGGCCCATGGGTTATGGCCAATGTGATGTATTCGAGGCCCATAGGACGTGGCCCATCATAATATATTTGAGGCCCATATGACGAGGCCCGGTATGATGTATTTGAGGACCATAAGTAAGGCCCAATATGATGTATATGGCTCATGTTAGGAGGTCCATTGTGATGTAATTGTGGCCCATTCGGTGAGGCCCAATATGATGAATATAAGGCCCATGAGTGAGGCCCAATGTGATGCATATGTGGCCCATGAATGAGACCCATTGTGATGTGTATGAGGCCCTTGAGGGAGGCCCATGGTGATGTATATTAAGCCCTTGTGTGAGGCCGTGGGCCCATTATACATTTGGCTTTATGTGGGGCCACTCCTTGGGAGTAATGTTGGTTAAATGTCCTCGTTAATGGACAATGATGGTTAAATGTCCACACTATGACCCTTCCTTAGGCCCTTTGTTAGGCCGATTATCTATACTGATTATGAGTATGTGATAGCATAGCATCATACATGCCCATACACATCATCTGCATAATTGTGATGAGATGAGGTTAATCACTACATATGCCTTTTGGCAAGTTGTTTATGGGACTCCCTGATAGGTGGTGTTGTCTCTCATAAGCGCACGGTATGTGCAAGATTGATGCATGACTGGATTGTATGACTCATTCATCTTACATTGTGTGATATAGTTACTATATGCCTTATCGACATCAGGGCTGAGGCCTCCACATGCACATCATGGAGAGCCAGATTGGATACCAGAAATACTGTTACTAGCATCAGGGCGTCATAGATGTCCCTGGGTGAAAATCCCTAAACCCGATGGTTCTAGAGGATGACTCCAACATCGAGACCGAGTGGATACATGAGTGCAGAGGGCCATATACCAGTAGGTCACGTTTCCCACTAAGTCATGGTCGATTGCAAAGGGGTGTGACCTTACCCGCCTGAGTGAGAGAGTGATACCTAGGTTAGGTTTGACTAGCTTGAGGAATGGGTCCGCTATCGATGAGTCGAGCCCGATATTGACAGATGGATAGTGAGGTCTCTTTCACTTACTCAGTTGTACGCTCGGAGAGGGACGACAAGCTGGCGTAGAGTGTACTAGACCCCGATGATTGTCCAACATGAGAACTATACTGATATTTGATGCTCTAGTGATGAGCTGCATTGATATGTGGATTCGGATGAGGACCAGTATACTTGAGTTGCATCTCACATTGCATGGCCTTGGTATGTCCAACATCATTCATGCCTTACATCGCATGGCCTTGATATGGTCGATAACATTCATGCCTTGCATCGCATAGCCTTGGTGCGACTAATAGTATTCATGGATTCACCAGTATATTTCGTATTACTCTGTTATTGCATTCTGAGCACGCTTATATTGCGCACACACTCTCAACACCCTCTAAGCTTTTTATATGCTTATGCACGATTGAAGCATGCAGGTGATGCCAGGATGCAGCCGTAGCTTAGTAGGAGCAGAAGCGTGTAGTCGAGCTTCAGGAGTTTCCGTTATTATTATCATTGTATTTCTCCTTTATGCGCATTATACTTTAAAGTTTTTTATCATAGTGGATTTTGTGATGGTGTCTTGGTTATTGTTCGTGGGTTATGCTTATGGTTATGCTTGTTACGAAATAAATTCATGTTGAAAATTCTCCTTATAGGATCCTAGGATGAGAACTTGGTATATGAGTGTCGAGAGCCAAGAACAGGTTACTATGGAGGCTGTCGGCGCCGGATTCGGCGATCAAAAATTTTGTGAGCCCGGTTTTTGAGTTTGGGATGTGACATGTTTCATCCAAACACTTCCTACAGTTGCTCCAAAACCTGAACTTTGCTCCTCAATCTAACTTCAAATCGCCAAGAAACCATTTTCATCATCAAGTAGGAAAGCATGGGAAGGGAGAAATAGTTTTACCTGTCGTAGGGGAAAATGTGAATAGATCTTGGTACTAAGAGGCACCCGCTTGTGGTTTTCAGATAGAATACGGGGCCCGGTTTCCACTGTCTGAAGGCACACATGCTGGAGATCCCATCCATTCATTAGGTGGGTTGAACTGTGATGGTAGGAACGACGCCTGCGTGGAAGCTATCATGTAGACGGTTTTAGCTTCTTCGAGTTGAGCCGGATGCACGTGACCCACCCACACTTGTTTGTGTCCATGTCACATGAGTAAACCTGGTAAATCTTGACAAGTACCATTTAAAAGTAGTGAATGCAAGTATGAAGGCTATGGTCATATAAATATTCTCCAAGTTTTCGAACTCATGTCCTCATGCTTAACAAATAAATAATAGTCAATTCAATATATAATAGTTAATTCAATAAATAAATTTAACAAATAAATTAGATTTATCATTGAAATAGATGCTGATAATAGCAACAAGACATGTCCTTGTGCAACCATTTGGTACAGAGAATCCCGACAACAATCCCACCAACCGGTTAATCCTTAGTACTAAATCTAGAGGAAAAGACTATTTTGGGAAGAATGAGCTGCAGGGATGTTTTTAAAGTGCTTCCACATGCACAACATCTGCTCATTTAGATCAAAATGGCATTTTAAACTCAAAAGCCCTTTTTGAGGGTGTGTCCAAACTGGTCACAAGTTCAAATAAGCCCCATTTGGACAAAAAAATTTGGTGCATTGGTCAGATTTATAGGAATGTCTGATCAATATCCCATTTGATACATCAGTGGGAGGCATGCTATAGAGAAATGGCTCTAGCCTACCATTTCTTCTGCTTCTACATATCATCTCCCCTAACATGGGCCCTCCCAGTGCAGTTTTTATCATCCAGATTGCAAGACCCAAAATTTGGATCAAAGTGTAATTCCCTACATTCTCAATCTAAATTTAGACCACAACTTAATCAACAATAACCATAACTTTGGGCTGTTAAAAATATCAATCCACATTACAAGACCCAAAATTTGGATTATGTGATAAAAAAGAAAAGTTGGGCAATTTAGGTAACATTGGTCTAAGTTCAAACCACCCAATCCATATTCGAAAGAATACAACTCATCGAATGGAGAAAACAACAGAGAGAGTGTAGTGAAGCGCATGTACCAGGAAAAGAAGGAAATACTTATAATTCAAAGCCCTTACGCAATTCACGACCCACACACAAAGATGTTCCATTTTCAGTATACACCTCCCACCTATATAACCAATAACAATCAATTCATTTAAAAGCAATCCATATGCATCCATTAATATGTATGTATGTAAGAGGGCCGTACACAAAATGAGGGGCTCATCAGGTCAATGATCTAGAATTTCACTTGTGAAAGTAAACACCTTGTGATTCAATGGCCTAAAATTTCTTCAAGAAAACTTCTCCAAACCCTAATTTCTATAAAAACAAGAGAAAATCAGGAAAAACAAAGAAAATAATTCTTCAATCAAACTATTTTATTAAGAAAATCGGGAAAACCAGAGCCCAAATAGAGATCCGAGTTGTAGTGGCTGGAAAAGCATATGTAAGAAAGGTGTATTTGAATTCTCAATCAAATTTGAATTGATCATTACATATGACAAATTTTACCCAATAATAGCTGTCCTCTTTGAGCTGCGACTCTTGGCCAAAAATCATTAGATGCTCTTATAACAACAGTCCTCTTTGAACTATATGCCAAGAAATGAAACATCAAATTAAGTATAATTCCTTTTTTTTTTTTTCAAATGAAAGCTCAAGTATTTTTAGACTAAAACTACACCTCTCCATAAATTGAGTTTGCATTGAATAATCAATCCTTCTTCCATTCAAATTAAATAAATTAACAATTAAAGAAGATCTTACCGAAAGCCATGAAATAAATGAATGAAAATCTCAAATTTTTAGATCCAATCACCATCCTCCCACATGCAACATCCACCTGAAAGAATGCGCATAACTGTCATGCATGAGCAATCAATACAGGAATGTTGAAGTAAAACCATAAAACCAGAGATACTTACTGCACTTTCAGGATCTCCTCCATAATTAATGATCTCATTCTAAAACCCTTCTCCCTCTTCCTTTACCCAGGCTTGGGACCAGCAATGCAAGGAGTTGCATTGGCGGAGTTAAAAAAGGGCTTAGGCTCCATTTGGTTTGAAAAAAATGTATTCATAAATACTAATGTGATAACCAAATGGAGCTTAAGATTATAAATAAGTTCAAATATAGAGTATAAAATTCATTCAATATTAAAAAAAAAAATCAAATAACATCTAATGTAACTAGAAAGAACATGTAGACTATAACTATGTTGAACTATAGAGTGCCAAATTAGTTCAAAATTAAGAAACAAACAAGCCAAACATCATATAAAGTAACTAAAAAAATATGCACACTACACATGTTCAATTATAGACTACCAAATTTGTTCAAATTATTGAATTCTCAAAGCTTCTTTCCCCCATTGCACAAATGATCCCGTACCGGCCTCTCCAGGTGTAGATGTGAACCCATCTTCTTTCCACAAAGGAGTGCCAGGTTGTATAACCTCATTCAGGACAACAATAAAAGCTCCATCCTCCAACAGTTCATAATGGATAGTTGCATTTGGATTAACTCTGTGTACCTGACCACGAGCAACTACACCATGTTTTCCAAAACCAAGCAAGTCGTATCTCTTACCGATATATATAATATCCAGCTACATTTGCACATAAAATGGCATTGGTATTTTTAGCATTTATAATATAATTATGAGCTCAATACAGTTAAAAATTTATACTTGTATACCGACGATGCCTGAGTAGATTTAACGACTGCTGGTGATTAGAGATTTTTAGTATAATGTCCCTCTTTCTGCATATCCACCAATGTTTTCTTCATCTCAAATAACTCTTGAGTTATATCAACCAATGTTTTCTTCATCTCAAATAACTCTTTAGTTAGGCTCTCTTTTTCTTTTGTCACATTTTCTACCTTTGAACGAGCAGGGGCTAACTTCATCGGTCCTGTCTTGCTTATTGAGCAACCTAGACCCCAAATTCACCCTCTACTGTCAGAACCAGCCAACTGTAAAACATTGTAAATTAAGTTATTAGGATATTCACAATTACCATAAAACTTAAGTAATTTTTAAATTTTATTAGTACCTCTGTAAGGGCATCATCCACACCGGTCATCCTAGAAGCAAGATTGCTACTATAGAGCTCATCTAGTTTTTCCTGTGAAAAAATACAAATGAATGTAAAATAATTCAAAGTTATACATAGGCTTTTCATAAGGGTACTAGTTAGTGGTACGAGGGATGCACTCATAGCAAGATCAGGATACTGGACAACTTTGTCCTTTCTTGTATGGGCTCTTAAGTATACTTCACATCTACCTATCTCGACATCAGAGGTAAGATTTCTCTCCATCGCCTTTGGCACATTACATATCGTTCAAATACGGATTATTAATAGAGTTAGATGAATGATAATTCAAATTTAAATTCAATTTTAAACTATAATATCTATTTTTAAATACATACCATCTTATGGCGAGTAACATCCATGCCGCGCCTCCCAAGACACGCAAGTCCTTTTAGCTTGACCCGATTGACTTTATTCCTTGCGCTTGCCCTCTTGAATTTCTCAGTGGTATGTTGATCCACAAAGACCCTCTAATCCTCCATAAGGGTACCTGGGTGGGCCGGACCATCTCTCACAACAATAGGATCCTTGTTTTTAACATATTTTGCAGTCAACATTTTCTTATATCTCTTCCATGCTTCATTGATGTGTTGTGTAACATAATTAAGACTTGCATCCCAACATTGATCCTCAAACTCATAAAACTGTGACAATCTTTCTGTGACCATATAAATGTGTTCATAAGGCACCTGACAACAGTCCAGGTATATGATAGGAATATGAGAACGGGTGAGGACACCGACATGTGATGTAAAGTCTCTGTGATCGGAACAGTCCTCATTCGGTTGCCCGAATTCATTCATCTTCATGACTTTTTTCTTATCATGTTGCACAAGTAAAGAGAACCCCCTAGTAATGTCTCTCTTTCTAGACGAAGAAGAAGCTGACATAATTACATAAAAAGAATAACAGTTATATATACACATCATTGATTACTGCTAATATATAAGGAAAATAAAATTTATATATCTAATTAAGAAGAAGTATCTTATTACCTTCGGTGGTGCTTGCATTTGTACTCCCAAGCAATTGCGCACCCAATACCTCTGGTTGTGAATCCATGTGTCTATTTCTTTGATAAAATGAAAAAAAAAACACTAATTGTTAAGAAATAATTTAAATCATAGATGAAGTACAAATAATTCACTATATTATCCAAACCTTGATTGGATTAGCTCCAATAAATATCATTTTGTTACATGCTTAGAAAATATAAACAATTCAGTAGATTCTCCTTGATTGTTTTCTTTTCTTTATTTTCTTGACTATAACACTGACGTCTTCAGGTTCATTGAATATCAACTCATCAACAATTGCTAATGAGGCGAGATCAGGTCCTGCATCGGCATTACTTACAGCCTTTAATCGTTCTAATAGAACGCACGTCTCTTCTTAGACAAAAATCTTTTTTGAAACCTCCAATACCACATGCCAGTCAGGGTTTTTTAGATCTCTAGAGTAGAAAACTTGCGTGGCATGCTCTGTAAGAATGAAGGACTCGTCATCGACTTTGTCTGAACTATAAAGACTAGACAAATTTACTAATCTCACACTTACAAAAAATCGAGCAAAGGCTATGGACTTTGAAAGTTTTTGGCTATGGATTAAATCTATAGCAATTATTCTACAAATTTACTCCGTAACTAAAACATAATTGATCTATAGCTAAAACCTACCTCCTCACCATAACCTTATTAGATATTGATGGTGCTTAAGGGGCTCCATGGGGCCTCTGGAATATATGTGTTTGATCTAAGCCACCCATCAATTTTGATATATAATTTTAGTGGATGAGCCCAAAAATTATGTAGATTAAAGATCTAAGTGGACCACACCATAAGAAATAATAAAAATTAAATTTCTATTATTAATATGTTGTGAGGTCTTCTTACAGCTTCGATCTGACTCATTTTCTGCATCAACACTTAAAATAATAATTTAAAATGAATGGACAGAGTGGATAAATAAAATACATCATGGTGGGCCCCATGGTCATAAAACCCATAAGTGAGTTAAAGGGTCGTCCGTCATGCGCCCTTCCCAAAATGAAATGTGGAATTTGTCCGCCCTTTTCCCCCTCGCATAGCAGACCTCCCAAAACCCTACTCTCAATCTCTCTCCCCATCTCTCTCTCGCACTCAGCCTCTCTCTTTCCCTCACCCTCTCTTGATCTCCCACTCTCCCTCACCCTCTCCTTGTCTCTTGGCCGCATTCCCCTCTCTCTGTTTCCCAACCTCTCGCTCTCTCTCTCTCTCATTAGTGTTTTCAAAACCCTCTTTTGCCGCAAGAAGAAGAAGGAGAAAGAGAAGAAGAAGAAGAACGGTTAGTCTCTCTCTCTCTCTCTCTCTCTCTCTCTCTCTGTTTCTGAAATCTTTTGCGTTTGGATGCACAATCCTTCAATCCCTATGAATGGAAACTCATTTTCATTGACTAGTGAAGTTACTCTGATGGACCCCAACATGGATGGCAGATGCCTCATAAATTTACCAAATCAGATCTCTCTATTTTTTTTCTTTACTAAATCAGAAGATCTTACCAATCTAATCTTTGCTCTTCTTTCCAAAACTATTGTTGTATTTTCTTAATTGTCTATTTGTTGTCCACTAATCAAAGGATTAAGATATTCCTATCAAAGAGATCATGTTTATGTAACCTGGAAAACCTGCATTTCTATTTCATTTTTTAATTAATTTAAAATTTTTAGTGTTCCTATAAAGTAGGAGATCATGTTTATGTAACCTGTAAAGTTCTGGAGTTCATGCTCTGATCATGTTTAGTTGTATTCAACCTGTTTATGTAACTGGAACAAGAAAATTATTTGCATGCAACTAGGTCTGCAAAGTTAAGCTCTATTTGGACGAGAGGCTATGAAAGTCTTGGGTATGTATTTGGTACGAATTATAGGTTGTTATAGTGCTATGGTTGGGTTTATATGATGTTTAGAGGATTTGAGATTGGGTT
The DNA here is from genome assembly GCA_030180095.1 of Magnolia changhungtana. Lineage (NCBI taxonomy): Eukaryota > Viridiplantae > Streptophyta > Magnoliopsida > Magnoliales > Magnoliaceae > Magnolia > Magnolia changhungtana. Next base: position 11,594,957 of record JASAUF010000656.1, on the reverse strand, counting down.
ACCTTTAAATGTTGGAAATTGGACTCTAGGGGCTTCACAGGGTTGTAGTATTACTATATGGGCTGCTAACAGGTTACAGTTGGAGTTCTGAAGCTGTGTATGGAACTGGTTCAGCTTATTGGATGACAATAGGGGCTAAGTTTTTAACTTTAGGTGGCTATAGATATGTTGTACTTGGCATTTAACTGTTAGTTTGGACCAGTGTTGTCAAAATCCTACAATTTACGATTTGAGTTGAATCTTATGCAAAAACAATTTGAATCCCATCTTGAATCCCTTTTTTTTTTTTTTTTTTTTATGAATCCTGTGATTTTATTATTTGAATCCTATGATTTATGATTCAAATCCCAATTTATGATTCAAATTATATTTGTTGTATTCTATTTTAAGTTTCACTTGATTTTTATTTTATGTTTTTAAATTGGTGGGTGCTTTAAGAATAATTTAGAAAAGGTAAATTATTTGGTTTTGTTCTTTATAAGAGAGATTAAATGATATATATTCTCTTCAATGTCCAGCAGGTAACTGAAATGGATGAAAAGCTGTGAGTTACAGCAGCGCTTCTAACTCACTTGTGACTTACAACTTTGCTTCTCACCCACTCATGGCTACTGGATCATTCCTTGGTGAGATTCTAGTTGCTAAAATTTTGTCATCTCACTATGAAATGTATAGATGGTGGATTAGATTGTTTGTCTTATGCCACATGATGTTGCCTTTATTTAAGTCATTAATATTCCTAGTATTGCAATATCTTGGAAACACATCCTGCATTCAAAGTTTTTTGGGATCCATTGTGCAGAGAATATCAAAATGGGAGATGATCGAGGTTGATCCTTGCCAATTACTCAATTTGATAATAGATACAAGGTACTACACTTTCGTAGGGGCTCAATTTCATTGCATTTTCTCATGAATGAAATGTTAGTATTGTTTACTATAGTTCGCATTCATCTGTTGTTTCAGGGCCGATGTCGACCTCATGGGACTGATTCATTACCAAAAGGTATAATCCGTGAGACCTTCAACTTAGAGATGCGACCATTATGGGATTTCCCAAAGAAAAAGGTGTGTGAAACAAATGCAAATTTCAATTGGCAATGGAACCAAAACTGAATTTCCTTCATTGTTAGATATGAATTATTAGATGCCTGTATTGCTTTTTGTCATCTATGGGTGGCAATAAAAATAAGAAAAATGAAAGAATTGTCTGCTTTGTTAAATGGACTCTTCGAGCAGTTAGTCATCACGTGCAGTTGCACAATCAATCTCCATTGACATATATAGTACACGTACAAAATCCTGACTGCTCTTATGGTGCACCCCACCTTGAATGGGCGTTCAACCAAAAGTATACCAATTAGGCAAAATCTTAATTGGATTACATATTTCAGTTCCATTGATCACGTGGACCATGAATGTATTAGAAGATGGTTATAAAAGAAGGTAACAAACCCTTTATATGCAACAAACATGTGTCACGGGCCAGGTCATGTTAACAGTCCTTGTAGCTAACGAGCCAGGATCATGCACATGTGCCACATTAGCACGTATGCAACAAATCACCTCATTAGCATTACCATGTTATTTTTCGGACACTTCATATTGATGACTTCTAATATTTTTGAATCAGGGGAACGCGAAAGCTTCGAATAACTTACTGGCCATTGCGGTTGGAATAAAACAAAAAGAAAATGTGAACTATATTGTTGAAAAGGTATGTAAGGCTTTAAGAGCTTTTCTTTAAGAGTACAAGCATATGTAATAAAGCTCATGTACAACACCGCACATGAAAACATGTACCATTGGCCATAAGCCATGGTTTTTGGTGAAGAGGTTTATACCATTGACCATGAACCACCCTTTTTTCTTCTTATTTTTAATAACCAAGTACAATTATAAAGAGAGAAGCATAGAAAGGATAAGTAGAACTGGTAATGGCGCACCGCTCGAATGCCCCGTATAATGTACACCATGACATTACGATTTTGCCAACACTCCCACTCAAGTTGGAATGTAGATGTCACACATGCCCCACTTTCCTAAGACATCCACATCCCTTGTTCATCATCGACTGGTAGCCTTTTTGAAGTAGTTGGCCAATTGGCTGTTAGAACCGATAAACAACATTGTCAGCATTCTCTACATCAACTTTTTTGGAACAAAACAACAATCCATTTAGATATGCCTGGTCCTTGAGAAACCAGATTATTTGCAATATGGATGGAGCTTGACTGTCACAGTGAAGAGTTTGATATCTAGCTCTCTTCTTAAATGTATTTCTTTTTTTTTTTTCATGATTATCCCTAGTTAGAACAAGGTCTTAACCTGAACAGTTGGAATATCTGATCTGTAATTTTTTTGGCTATGGCATTCCATGGCGGGGCCCAATGGATGGCCGAAAGGGATCTTAAAGAGGCACAAGAGTGTCTCTCTAAGATTTCTATATATCCTAGATATTATATTCTAGAGACACGAGAACCTTCCTAGAAAAAGCTAGCCATACCCTTGGACTCACATCTTTGCACTCTTGCACTTGTCCTCTTGAGAACGTTTTCGTGAGGCATATGGATGTCCACACTTTGAGATTTGTTCAACACTTGGATGTGTAAATATTTCTGTTGAATTTTGGATCTGTGAGTTTATTGTCTCTTGAAGATAGTTTAATATCTCTATTCTTTCACACTTGCTGGAATGTCCAAAAAAGGATGACAAATCTATCTTAAGATATTAACTATTCAAGTCAAGACTTGAACCCACAAATATGATATTTTCATCTCAAATTTTTTTCATTTACACCATTGGGTGCTACTCTTCTTTCAAAATGGTGAAAAAATCTCACTAATTATGTGATCCTAACCATCCATTCAATAACATACACAATGGACAATTAATATCATCTAAAGAAAAATAGGTCCAATCATTCTAGTTTTGGGACCTCTCTTAGATTTGTATGATTCTAAAGAATTGCATGGTTAAGTTTATGCTCCCATTCGGTTGATTGCTCCAAAAATAGACATTATATGAAAAAATGGTCTATATTTAGATGATTGAAATTGTCTGGTTGGTCAGGATTCAGCACTGCAACCTGCAAAGAGTTTGATTCCTTCATTGTTCATTGTAGACCTGCAGCAACTTATTGTATATGATCTTTCTTCAAATACAAAATTCTTTTTATCTGCAAAGTAACCAAGTTATCTTTAGGTTGATTTTATGAGTTTATGGGATTTGTGGATGGATGTGTTGCATTGATGAAGCCAAGACTATGAACTTACATGCCTGTTACTTGCTACATTTATTCCTTTTACTGAAATTTTTATGTTGCTTGAAGTCCAGTGTGTGATATATTCTTATTCATGACCAGGGAAGTGGATCCGTTGATTCAGATGTGACATCTCCAAAGCAAATAATAAAATATTGCTATTGAAACAGCTAGTAATAGACCTGTGTACCAGTGAGTGAAGGATCCTATTTCGTGCCCAATATGTAAGCTATGTAACTTCCTGACTATGTTGCACTGATGGTTCATTCCAGGATACACAGTACAAATCATCCCCACCACATTAGTATTAAATGTAGTTATTTTAGTTAGTAATTTAAGAATAAAAAATCCCTAAGAGTCATTGACACATACGATGCTTTTTTAATTTGATGGTTGAGTTAGATGGAATTGGTATGACTCAACTTCAGTTTTTAGTTACGGGCTAGTATTTTTGACAGTCTAAACCATTACTTAGAAAGAGAAAACCTCAACTAAAATGGTTGCATGGGAAATTTACATGCAACCGAGATCACATGGGTCATGTGTCTGCCTTGCATACGATGGACTCCACCATGAGTCACCAGTCACAAAAATTAGGCCAGTCTGCTAATGAGGGCCGGTCGCCTTATACAAGAAGAATGGATAGTTTGATTCAACATACAAATGAGAGCCTATTTGTTGAGTGGACCAGTCTAATTTTTGTATCAGGTCATCTTCATGGTGGATCCCATTGTTTATAGCTAGATGTATTATACTTGACACATTGGCACATGAGCTTTGTTTCCTCTGAAGCTCACATGTAACCAATTGTATGCAATCATACAGGTGTTGTCAACCCCAAGTTGTTTCTAGCAGCAATGAATAAATCGACCGTATTATCATACTAGGTGATCGTTATTGTCTGGCCTAGATTCTTTCACGGATCAGATCTTCTGCACATTTGACACATTGGTGGAAAAAGAAATGGCTATAATTGTGACACCCTTAAGCCTAGTATCCATTTTGTTCCATCGGGTTCCGCGGTCCTACTAGTCAAATTCCAGCGACCCACGACCTACGGTTTGCATTTGCGATAACCCTTAAGTCCCATCATATAAACTCGACCCGGATCGACTTGAAACTAGCGCCATAGTGACCAAATCGTCGCCGCGGTTCCAACGCCATGTCTAGTGTGGCAATTCGAGTTGTACATCGAAAGATGTAGGTCGCGCTTCTTGTGGACCATTGATAGTGATTTGTGAGGACCACTTAGGGTATGCACAAATTTCCATGTATGCTTGCATCATCCTAGGATTCATGATTTCATAGCTAGTCTAGGCTAGGCTAGGTTATAGGTCCCTAGGTAGCTAGGTCCTTAGCTAGCCATTTCATCATGAGTTACCTTATCTAGGTAGCTACTTTCCCTTTCTCCCATGCTCGTATGCCCCCTTTTTCTCTTATCTAGGCCAAAAATCTAACCCTTTACTCTTCTCTAAGGGAGAGAAGATATCATGATCCTCTCTTTTCTAGCAACCTCATGATTGTTTTTGCTAAAACCCTCCCTCTTGCAATCTTCCTTTCATTCCTTCCCATTCTCTCTCCCTCTCTTGCAAGGCCTTGGATGTCCCACCCCTTAGCTGAAATCTAGCCCTCCTTCCACCCAAAAATCCCTTCATCCAACCCTCAACAATAGATCTAGACCGTTGATCCTTGTGCATAGAAGCTTGAGGAGTCCGTTTGTGGTGGTATTTTAAAGCTTTGATAGGTGGGTGTTCTTGTAGTTTAGATTTTCAGATTTAGTTTTGCTTTCTTTAGATGCTCTTCCTCTTCATTAATCTTGGAAGCATGTGGGGCCCATCAAATGATGGTGAAGGTCCCCATGTCTTCATGGGTGTGGCCAATGGCCCACCCCTTTTGCATGCATGATCCATGGATGGGGTCATTCTCCATGGACCCCATCATGGTCTTTTCTCTTAGATTTAAGGATTGTTGGGTTATCTAGACACTTGATCCTTGGTGAAGATGGCATCTCCACCTTAGATCTTGAATAAAAAGAGCCACGCATGTGTAAATCTATGTACATCAATGATATAGTGGATATGTGTTTGTGTAATGAAGGGAAGGGCTTCAATATGGCGGAGTCCCTTTCCTCGTGGCCAAATCTCTCTTATTTCCTTTATTTATCTCTTGTTCCTGATGTGTGTGGCCCACTTTGTGGCCTGGAAATATCCAGACCATCCAAGTAGAGTGGATGCCCATGGTTGTCCACTCTATGGATGTTGGTGTCTTATTTTCCCCATAATGGGCACATGCAATGGATTTTGAATAGAGGAAAGGGTCTGGATATTTGTGGGGCCCACTAAGGTGGACCATATCAACAATTTCACAGGGTGATTTCCCCTTTTCTTAGTTCTTATGCTCAGTTTATTTCAGAGATATATTGTTGTCCAAAAAAATTCTGGACTATTTCTGGATGATTTTGGTATGGATTTTTGGATTGTTTAGAGGGATTTTTTTACCCCTTTGATAGACTATTCCTAGAGGTGTGGACCCAACCTAGATGTATATCAAGTTTCACCTCCATCTGACCTTGTTTGACCACCCAAAGGAGTGGCCCAAGTGGGGTGGACGGTCCAGATTTTCTGGACTATCCAGCCACACTGCACTTTGTAAAATCATAAATATGAAATTGTGTCTAAGGTGGTGGGCCACTTTTGTGGACCCCACCTTGATGTACACTTAAATAGGGAGGTTGGGCACATTTTTCCCTAATTTTTGGCAGACTTGGGCCCACTCTAATGGGGTGCTCAAAACAGGGACAACATCATATTTTCTACTGTATTTTTTATTCTAGACCTTGCTGTCCATTTTTGTTTCAGGTATGTATGTGTGATGATGGCCTTCCCCTTCACCCATCTTATGGCCTAACTTGTAGAGACCAACCCTAGGTGCTTGTGGGCCACCTATCTGATCAAATTTCTGGGTGATTAGGGGTTGGGATAGCAACACCTTGCTGGACATCGAGCTTGGCTGAATGTCCAGCAATGCGGTGGCCGTCCACCCCACCTCAGGCCCACCATGATGTATATTTTCATCCAAGCCATCCATCCTTTATGAGGCCCCCTTGATGGTGGACCATTCCCTGGTGGGACATTACAAGTGGGGCTCACCTGGGGCACCAGATAGGGCCAGCCGTCCCACCCTTGGGGTGCTTAAGGTGGGCTGGCCGCCCCTACCTTGTGGCCCACTTTGATGTATGTGTTTTATCGAGGCCATCCTACCTAGTGTGGCCCACTAATGTGTGGACCACTCCCTGGAGGGACGTCCCCCATTGGAACCCACCTTGATGTTCATTTGATGGCCGTCCAGGCCCTTAGGATGCCCAGGCCCACCTGGGATGTCCAACATGTTTGAGGTGTTGCTGGACTACAAGCCCACCTCTTTTTGTGTGTTGTATTCACACTCTCCTTCTATTGGGGCCCACTATGAGTATTAAGGACCATTATAAGATTTTTTTCTATAAATCCTATCTACTGGACCTCAGCAAGCCTAGGAAGCTGGGTGGGCTGAAAGTCCAGCAATGTACTAAAAGATGTATGATGCATGTTGTGGATATTGTTAGGATGTGAGGCCCACTAAATGAAGAGTGTTGAGTACACACATGATCATATTAATTCTGAGATATTTTTGGGCTTAATTAATGCCTTACGAGGCCCATCCTTAGTTATATATTGTGGGCCATCCATAAAACAGATTTTTAATGGTCCAGTAGACCCAGATGGGTTGGTAGTCCATTATTTGAGCCCAATATTGTGTAAGGGCTGACCTCCTTGTATTATGGGCCAATGGGCTGCCTATAAGCCCAACTTGTATGATCGAACCTTGAATGCCCACATCTAGATCAAAGTCATGGGCTGACTTGCAAAGCCCACCTTGAAGCATCTTGGATAGGCCTTGGTAAGTCTTGGGTTGATGTTGTGCGGCCCACATGGATGATTTAGGTCTTGGCCTTGTGTTTTTGGGCTTGTGGGCTGCCATTTGATCCATTTAATGCATGGGTTCGAGCCATTTGCCCATAATAATGTGTACCTTGGGCCATGACTTGCCCCATTGGGCCCATGTTGTTGTATCTAGGCCTTGAGCCATTCTCTTGGGCCCCATTATGTGTTGTGATGAGTATTTATTGTTGCCCATTATATTTTCATGATGATAGTCAGGCCTTGGGCCTTGATTTAGCTAGTTTTCTTGTTGGGCCACCCTCCTGGGGACAATGGTGGTTAAATGTCCCCATTATGAACCCTTCTAGGCCATTCTCATATACTGGTGGTCGAATATTCACTTTAGACCTTGTTTGGGCCCATTCATACCCTTTCGGCCCATAGTATTGTTTACTCAGACCTTGTGGGCTACCCCAAACCATTAGACCCCACTATTAGTATGTATCTTTCACATTTTGAGGAATTGTCTAAGTATCTAGACTTAACCTTGGTAAAAGGAGAGTACAACATTGTCACATGTCATACTTAGTTACCTTCATGATTCATCCATGTGCATCATATGTATGCTTGGAGCATGGTATGATTGATCATAACTTATGCTATTGGGTAGATTATTTTATGGGACTCCCAGAGTTATGGAGTTGCCCTACATGAGCGCTGGGTGTGCAGGACTGATGCATGGTTGATTGGCGTGATTCATGCATCTTGCATTGGTATGGTATAGATATCTGCCCTAGCTTCATAAGGGTCGTGGCCTCCACAGGCATAATGTGGATGGCCAGATTTGGACATCAAAAGTATTATTTTGAGCATTGTGGGCACTTAGGATATCCTTGGGTGAAAGTCCCAAAACTTTCATGGTACTAGGAGACACTCCAACCTTTAGACCAAGTGAAAATATGAGCGCCGGTGCCTACACCTTAAGGCCGTGTCTCCCACTGTAACGTGGTCGGTTGGAAAGGGGTGTGGCCTTCTCCACCCTAGTGAGAGGACATTTAAGCTAGGCTAAGTTTGACCAGCTCGTAAATGGGGTTTGTTACCGTTGAGCTTTGTCAGTAATTAGCTATCCACAAGCAGGTAGTGAGGTCTCTTACGCTCGCTGGTTTGCGCGTCTAGGGAGACGACAGTCAGCATGTAGTGTATTTGACCTCGGTGATTTCCTTGAGAGGAATTGTATCGATATATGGACTTGATATGAGGACTGTCATAATTGCATTGCACCTTGCATATAACATTTGGCTATGTAGGCCTCTTATTGCAACGCCTTGGTATGGCGCTCAGTACTCATATGTTGTATTGCATGGCATTGTGACAGCTGATAGCATTCATGCTTGATATAGCATAGCCTTGGTATGACTAATAGTATTGATGATATTTATGGTCTTGCTAGCATTTCTGCATACTATAATATTGAACCCTTGGTGCCTATCCTGCACACACTTACACCACCCTCTAAGCTTTCTATAAGCTTATACACGATTGATGTATACAGGCGACGCTAGGCAGTAACAGGTGCTGGAGTAGGATCTTGTCGAGGAGCTATCTCTTTTGAAGTTTTATCATTTATTATTGTATCCTTCTTTATTTCGAGCCATGTATTGTAAAAAGTTTTTAATTCTTTATGGACTTTGTAATACTATTCTTATAGTTATTTTCTGTGCTTATGATGTTATGATCTTGGGTATGCTCGTTATGAATCAGGCTTATGTTATAGAAATCCTCATTGGAGAATCCCAGGATCAGAACCTGGTGAATGGGCACCAAGAGCCGAGAATGGAGTGCTATGGAGGTTGTTGGCACCGGAATCGGTGATCGGGAATCTTGTGAACCAGGTGTCCGAGTCCGGGGCGTGACACTAATGAAAGTTCACATGGAGACATTTTAAAATAAAAATCCTGATGTTTCCCTTTTTTGTTGATCTTTACCACTGACTAGAGGATAAGAATGCCTTTCTTATCTGCTTTCTGTTATACATATATATACATACTTATATTGTTTATTCTTTATGATTTATAGCTGTAACGCCCTGAAAAGCGGGGGTCGAGCAGAAGCTTAACTCCCAAGTTCCAACGCATCACTTATGCAACATAGATAATGATGATTAAATGTTGTTCATATTAGTGCATTAAACATGAATGAGATTATACCAAAACAACATATCATACTCCAGAGATAATTGAATTATGTAAGCGGAAGACTGTGATAAGTATATAAAGCATATAAGTGATTGTGAGTCTCCTGAGTATGATCATGTTACCAGGTCAATTGATTACATGTAAAATTCTAAAATATACAAAATGTGTAATAGTGTCTAGTCAGCATCCTAGTAATCCCCGTCGATCAAAACATGGTCTATATAGACCCGCCTGAAAGTTGCATATAGGAGAACTCCTCCTCATCATCATAAAAGTCCAGCTCCGCTACGTAAGCCTCACCATCATTGCAACTACAACAGGGTCTGGTCAGTGTTTAAAATACCGTCCCAGAACGTGGGAGTGAGTGATCAACTCAGTGGAGCTATAAGACAAAGGTTAACATGTTATCAATTCAATTAAGCAGTAATGATAAAGCAATAAAATCAAACATCCCTAAGTACTTTGGTTAATGCAAACATGATATGTATTAATGATGCATGCCCTCTCTTGCACTCCCTCTGTGATCTTCCTCTTACGATCGTGGCATGCACCCCTTCCTCTGTGCTCAACACCAGCGCCAAAGGCACATGCAATGCAGTACATGAGTATGATTACCGAGTTCTTATTAGACCTTTTCATACAACAAGATTGGAAAGCTAAGGTACCTCCCTTTATATCATTAACCCAAACAATGATCTATCTAGGGTCGTCAATCCTAGATAATCACATACAATAGGCAAGTTCGCGAGTTTACACTATACGTCGCTATGAGAGGCTCGACACCGTCAGCGTAGCTTTAATTCACACTCGAGGTCACCCCACCAATGTCCTACCAACTGGCAGTTGATTTTCGAAGGCTCGTCACCAACCTGACTAGGGACCACAGGTAGGTTGCACCGGGGTGGGCCTATTTCATACTCGAGGTCACTCCACCATTCCCCTACCAACTAACAGTCTAATTTCAAAGGCTCATCACCAACCCGACTAGGGAAAACAGCCAGGCTGTGCCAATGTAGGCCGACAGCTCAAATACAGTGCTCCATACCACTGTTTTGGCTCACGAGTTTAGGTTGCTCACTGGTCACTACAGGGAGGCTCGTCGCCCCAGCGTAGGCCGACAGCTCGACCACGGTGTCCCATACCACCATGTCCGGCTCATGAGTCTTAGTAGATCATGATATCAAGGTTAAATGGGTCTTTACATTGGTAAGTTGGTATCTTAGATTCAAGCAGTAGTGTCCATACATGATAAACACATAATAGGCCAATCGGTTTATTAGACATGTTCGACTGGTACGAGTGTACGCCGAATTAATCGACATGATACCATTGTTGACAATCATCCTATGCCTTGGATTCATCGAACGCGTGTTATATGGCGAAATAACCTCACCCACTACTCTAGAATCATTACTAATTGCCTGGAGTACATAGTAGCCTCAATCACACTTCAAACGATAACATTCACAAGTAATAATCAATGACAGCATGTGACAACCAAATATAAATATAAATCTTAGTTGAGCATTTCAACAAACACATAATACACATGTTATCTGACATAGGCATTTCATCTGTACAACACATAATAGTAAGATAGGTTACATAAAGGGAGCTGTAATTATAGAGAAAGGGATAGAGAATCCTATCTCAACACCCTCATTAAATACATTCCAACAAGCATTTCCTCATTAATGCATTTTATTAGACACTTAGACTACACATTTTAACATACTTGTATTAGACTAGTTATAACATATATCCTGAAAAACCCTTTTACAAAGGAGTTGCTGCATACACAACAAGCATACATTCATAGTTAATAATCATGACAATCACAAATCTAAATTCCATATTCATTCAGACATTTTTACAAGCACTTAAACTACACACTTCAACATATATGTATTAGACTAATTATAACATATACCCTGGCAAGCCCTTTTATAAAGGAGTTGCCACATACACAACAAGCATATATTCATAGTAAATAATCATGATAATCACAAATCCAAATTCCATATTCATTCATATATTTTTACAAGAACTTAGACTACACACTTCAACCTATATGACGTATGTTGGTTATAACAGGTGTTAGGGCAAACCCTTTTACTAAGGAGTTGCCACACGTATAACAACCATATATTCACGATGAATAATCATGGTAAGTACGAATCCAAATTCCATACTCATTCAATCATATCAACAAACACATGAAATACACTATATTCAACATAATTCATATATATGTGTAAAGCGCGGGAAACATCATATCTAAGCATGTGATAGCAATCAAGTCAGTCATAAATCATTAACTAACATTAAAAGCCTTGAAAACCATAACCTAAACATTTATAGTCTGCACCTTTCGCCGGTTGACCTGTAACGAACTCAGTTTAAACACTAAGTCCTTGCCCATGGCATGATGGGAACCTATAGCATGAAATAGGTTAGCTATTTTACTATTTACTCTCTTTGAATCCCTAAAACAGATTAGGGTTAGGATTTCTTACTCAAAAATGGAATCAGAATCGCCGGTATAACGATACAGTAGCGATGGTTAAGCACGTGGAGGGGTAGGATCGAATCCTAGGAACAAACTCTCTTTCTCTCTCTCTTCTCCTCACTTTCTTCTTCTCTTTTCTCTCTCTTATCTTTCCTAGGGTTTGAAATTCGTATGGAATGTGAGAGAGAGGGTGTTAAGTCCTTATATAGGCCCAAAAATGATGGGAATGGCCCAAGGGCCATGGTATACTTAGGTTATAGCCAAAACTCGTCTGTTTCAACCCAACGGAGCGCATCTAGGGGCCCCTTTCTGTATATAGTCAGGAGTAAGTCCCCTGACATGGGATCTTGGTCAAGATAAGTTTTCGGTCCGATCGGATTTACAGATTGACCGCGGGGGACCAGTTTCAATTCAACGGTCGCCGGTACTCCATCAGGGCCACAAGTACACTGACGTGTGTTGAAAATTTTTCCTAATCTGAGGGTGTAGTTGGGTCAGATTCTGACGGTCTGAATCCTTAGATTTGGCTTGCAAGTGAATGACTCAATTCACCGAAGTCTGAGTTCATTTTCTAAAGATATTCGCGTTTCTCACATACTTCGCTCCGGGCTCAAGTTGTACATTTTGGGATATTCTTTGGACTTAATTTTCAAGGTGGTTGTCAAGTCCAATGAGGTGGTCATAATGTTATAGTCTCGTAGTTATCAGACTTTCGATGCGCAGTTTAGGTCCGATACGGAGTTTCAATGCGCTCACAAGAGCAACTGGGTTTAGAGATTGATTCTAGGTTTTAGGGTAATGTAGCATCAGCGATCCTACTGATTTTGGGTCTTGCAGTTTGTATTGAAAGCTGTCCAAGCTAATTCAATAGGTGATTTAGTTAAGCACTTAATTAATCTTCATCTAATTTCTAAAGGATTCGGTCCTTAGTGATTTTTGCTTGAGGTGGTACTCGGGTCTTTGTACGGATTTTTTCAGGACATTACAATAGCTTCGCCCCAATTTTTATGATGCAAGGTCAAATTTAGCTAGTGCATATATGAGGAAAGGAAGACTTAATGAGGTAGCCCAGTGTTGTCGCCAGGCTCTTGCATTGAACCCTCGGTTGGTGAATCCTTGTTTTATTTTGTCATTTAGTTTCCTTCTTTTATTGTAGATGCATTGAAATTACTATTTGCAGATCTTCCCCTTATTGGCAGGTTGATGCTTATAACAACCTTGGTAATCTAATGAAGGCACAAGGCTTAGTACAAGAAGTCATAGTGGATTCGATACAATATTTTCGTTGGATGTTCTTTAATACTCGAAGTAAAATTCGAGAACCCTGATCCATGACTAGACTGCACTGGGTTGTGCAGTTGTTCTAGTAATGGTGTGTCTTAAGTGCTCTAATAATCTGTTTTGAAACTATTCCATGATTTCCTTTTTCATATTATTACTGCAATAGGATTCAATATCTAGAGATATCATATCTTCTTTCATCTCTGAATTGATTTAAATTGATTGTGATCTCTCATATTCAATGAGTATGTTAAATGGCTCGGAACGGGCTTGTATCTTGTAAATGCAGTGCTGGAATAAATTCTTTTCCAATTTTGAAGCCTTTCGTCAGCTTATATGTTATCTTTCATCAGTGCAATTACCAGTTGACCAAAGTAGATCAAGAACCTTTTCGGAATTCATTATAGTCGGTTCACTTAGCTTTTCTAATTAAAAGCCAGGGGCACCACTTCAGACATAAGAATGATTGTTTATCTGATACTAATGTTCTGCATAGGCATACAATTGTTATCTTGAGGCACTGCATATACAACCAACTTTTGCAATTGCATGGTCAAATCTTACTAGTTTTTTTTATGGAGACTTAGGATCTTAATAGAGACCTTACGTATTATAAGGTACCTCATACTTAATCCAGCCTTTCATGAACTAAGATTAACTGCGTTTCTTAGGAACCATGTGTTTAGTTTTTATTCTTCTATTCTCGCTTTGGTTGTTTGCATTTCGGTAACTTATCTTCAATTACAATGAAGAAAAATCCTTTCTCAGATATATTATTTTCCCTTTAATACCACTGAAATTGGATTTTATGTATTTATTTATTTATTGCCCACTACCAGCAATGGTTTTATTATGGAACCTATAACATACAGTTCATCATGTGATGTACCAAATTTCAGTCCTCGGGAGTCTGGCCCGCTAGTCATGTGTTTTTCAATTTGTTTGCGTGCCCCTTTATATTTAAATTAGATGCATAGAAGGCTGGCGTGTGTTTGTTAACATGAGTTTGGTCCTCTTGTCATGTGTTTGTCAACGATTTCTGTTTGTTTGTGTGCACAGACATTAGCATGCATGCTAGTTAAGAAAATGTATGTTATGTTGATACTGAATTTTTATATTCACTCTACTGGCAATAGGAAATCTTGAAGGAAAAAAGAACGGCTAGATGGAAAGGTATTGCCTCCTACAAAATAGAGAGAAATGCAAAGGAGATTGGTGCAAAGGGAAGAGGATCTTTGTAGCATGTGTCAGATTTGGGATATTCATCAGTCGGGGACCAGACTCACCAAGAAAAGGATAATGACCTTTTCTTTGTATTTTCTGCATTATTGTAATTGTTGTTGATTAAATGAAGGATTGTACTTGTAATTGATTGAATGAAGGATTGTAATCGTAATTGATTAAATGAAGGATTGTAATTGATTCATTATTGAATGAATGATTGTAATTGGATGAATGAATGATTGTAATTGAATGAATGAATTATTATGCAGGTGGTAATTGAATGAATGAATGATTATAGATTTTTTTAATGTAAGAAATAGCTACGGATATTGACCGTAGTTGATAATCTGACAACTGTAGCTATTATTAAATTTGGCATATTGCTACGGATCCAGCACTACTTTTAGCTACAAATACTATCTGTAGCTATATGTACTTTTAGCTACATAAATGGTTGCTACGGATTATATTTGTAGCTATTGTAATCTATGGCTACAGATTTAATTCGTAGCCATAGGTTTTAGATGTATTGTTACGGCACCTACGACTATGGTCATGCTACGGACTAAAACCGTAGCCATATGTCTTTAGCTATGGCTTTTATCCGTAGCCTTTGCCCAGTTTTTTGGTAGTGTCAAATTCGCTTCGACATAAAATAAAATAAAATAAAAAACACCATGATGTGTCTGTCACCTTCACCTAATCACACTTAAATAGGATGGGCTTGTACCCTGTTCGGTACTCCAATTGGATAATTCTACGAAGGACTCCATAGTAAGGTTGATTTTTATCAACTGTATTCATATCCTTAGAACTCGCTCGAAAGGTTGTCATACCCTCTGTCATAACCCCACTGTTTTGGTTCATTTTATTCTCCTCATAGTCCTTAGTAATAAAAAGGAAACCATTAATACAATACTTATTGTATTGCATAGAAAAAGTTGGAGGTCCCCTCACTATGTCTTTAAATCCTTTATCGTCAGATTCAATGAACTCTGGTTGCCTCTTCAACCAAGGTATGAATTCATCCTTGCTAGGCACCCTGTTGGTCCTCTTGTAGCATCATTACAAGAAATCTTTGTGCTTCCTGCACGATATTCGATAACATTGTTATATTAAAATCGCATAAAGTAAGGAATATATACATATATATATATGAGCTTATTGTACATACCCTTCCCACTCATCGTAGTGGGATGACTCTTCAGTACCCATGTATGAGCTTGTTCGTATTCGATACTGAAAGGGCCTAGCTATATGCCGTAGAGGGGGGGTGAATAGGGCAATTCCAACTAAAACTTAAAACAGCAGAATAATAAAAGATATAAATAACAATGCTGAAATAATAACAATCTCAAAGCACATGAAATATGAGAATGATACTAAATCAGTTCTAAGGACAACCTTACACCAAAAACCAATGGCTTATGGTAGGACAACCTTATTTTTAGAACAATCTACCAATCACAAATGATATGGAAAATAAATCAAGAATAACTTGCAGAAATAAATTCTAAGTTATTACACCATTCAACCACACTTGCTTGAAATGAAAATTACAACATTCATCCACAAAAGCAATCCACAATACTGAAGGAATAAATGAATAAAGAAATCAAGCACATCCACAACACAACGATATATAGTGGTTCGCCTGTGTGTTCACCAACTGTTAGCCAACAGCCACACAGAATGCTACTCCACTCCTAATATCCTCACACAGGGGATATTAGCATGCACTCTCAAAATAGGTTTTCACAAGTTTACCAAAAACCTTCACAATTGTGTCTTTTTATCTCGAGCTTACACAATCCAAAAACCCCCACAATCTGAGTTTTCTGGCTCTCCTTAGATAACCAATACAATGAGATTTTTCTGGCAAATCTTAAACAAAACCAGAGAAAGTAAATTACAAAGTAAAATACCTGGATCTCCTTTTGAAGTAGCCCAGTAGAACCAATTGGAGTAGATGTATGATACGTCGTTCAATGTCCAATACTCACTCAAAGAATGGTTCTATGTCTAATTGATTTTAGATTAAATCAAGAAGAGCAAGGTCTATTTGATTTTGATCCGAGAAGAAGGAATATCACAAGTTCCTCTTTTCTAAATGAGATTGGAATGTGGATCAAAATCATAATAGAATAATGCTATCAAAAGGAATATTAAATACGCACAATAACTTTAAAAAAATAATCACAACTTATCTCAGAGTATAGCCTTAAATCGCTTGAATTGAATGGAATAGAATGCATAAACTCTGAAATTCGTGCATTATTTATAGCCTAAAAAATCCCATCTTCAACTGGTCTTAGGATCCCTAGGACCGGTCGTAGCTTCAAATATTTTGAAAGATTTCCGCGGGATTAGATTATCTGTTCTTACGACTGGTCTTAGGTAACCTACGACCGGTCGTGGGCCACCTACGACTGGTCGTGAGTCACCTACGACTGGTCGCGGGACTCGAGATAGGTCACTGGAGTTCGAGTCGTAGGACTACGACCGGTCGAAGGATGAGTCGTAGGACTTCCCAGGACTGGTCGAAGCAAGTTCAGGACTGGTCGAAGGACAACCAGGAAAATCTGAAAATCTGTAACAACATAACCTAAGACTGATCGAAGCAAAGCTAGGACTGGTCTTAAGATTTCTAGGACTAGTCTTAGAACAGTCACACCAAGCATATTAAAATATTCGGATTATGTATCCAGAATGACCTATCATATAGATCAACCTAAGGTCAATCTAAGGTCAAATAAACCTTGAAGTGAGATGGACATTGAAGTCTTGAAGGTCTGTATTCTCAGATGATCTTGAAGTAGAAGCTTGAATTGAGTTGACGGCATTCTAAAGCTTGGTACATTCTTGACTTGTCTTGATGAAGTCTTCTAATCTTGAACTTGTTAAAAGCAAACTTGAAGTCTTCTATTCTTGTAGACTTCATCCATGACATGTCTTGCAAACATTCTTCATTTATGATCTTGTCTTGAAAACATTCTTCATTCATGATCTTGTCTTGAAGCAGTGTGTAGTCACAAACAAGAAACACAAGAAGTACAAGACATATAGGTTTTTGCACTACAAAATTTGACAACCAAAGGAATATGAAATCATAGCACTAACAATCTCGCCCTTTGTCAAATTTGTGACAAAACACATTTATAAATATAAGAGTAAAATGAAGAAAGAATCATGAGCCATCAGAGCCATCAAAAATACTCTACTCCCCCTAAGTGAGTAGAAACAATCAACCATATTCAAGTACTCACTCTCTCCCTATCTCCCATTCTCCCCCTTTTCATACTACTCCCCCTTTTTGTCACAAAATGACAAGGGAAGGCCAAATGAGAGAAGAGAACACCATATGAAGAGTCAAGATTAATTATCAAATTAGTACAACACTTCAATGTCATCAATCCAAACCATACAACCAAAGTCATCAACCGTAATAGAAATACAGAATCCATCATATAAAACAAACCAAAAACTAATCCACCTAATCAGATCCAGATGAAGGAGCAGGGATGGTTGGATCAATCTGAAGTAAGCCCCTATTAATGCGACGAAGATATTTTCACATATATTTAAATTGCATATCATGGGTTATACTCAGGTTATCAACCTTCTCCTCCAATGCACTTAGACATGCATCATAACTAGAAGAGGGATCGTAATCAAAATCATTTTGGGAGTCAGTTTCAATTTCTTCAAATATATCATCCATATTTATATCCGCCTGTGGAGGAAGATCAGCTGCTTCTCCTTCATTTTCTGCTTCAGCACCTTCACCACCACCTTCATAGAATTGACTAGGAAGCAAATCCAACTTCATCTTATTTAAAATAGTATTATTGAATGAAAGATGATGAATTGGTGCCTCATTCTCAGGTAAAGCAACAAGCATATTTGTGGCTAAACAAGTCATAAGATAATCAAAAGGAATATCACTATGACCCGGATGAAGACGAAACTGAATGATAAAATGACATATCAAAGAAGGTAAACAGACAACAATGCTAGACACAACAGAGTGCAAAACCCGAACCATGAAAGCAGTCAACTCGGTTTTATTGTTAGACTGAGGATACAAGTTTGAAATGAAGATCCGGTGCAAAAATCTGTATCTGGGTAATAAAAATTTTGAGGGGAGCGCATTTCCTTTGTGCGTCCATTGTACTTCCATATTACATAAATCTCTTGTCAACATTTGTTTTTCCAATTCTGATGGTTTGTCATATAATGTATGAATCGGAATACCTTCATCCTTGACAGGTATATCCATAATACCAGATATCAAATGTCGATCTATTAGAAATTTCCCTTCTCTAGTAGTAATTGAGAAAGTTAAATTATCAAGGGAAAAATCAGAGATACATGCAACCATAGATTGTGCAATGGACTGGTATGCAGGCCCACCCCAAAACAAAATGTTAGCCGAGCCAACAGATTCAAGGAGAGGCACAATCCCAAATTGTTCAATGTGATTGACACTTACAGGACACTCAACAATAACTTTACGGCTACGTAAATCCCGTACATCATTGGGATCATCTTCGGGTGACCGAAGGTGCCGTTTTATTATAGATGTAGATCTAGATGAAGATGGATCACGGGATGTTTTCTTTTTCCCTCTAACATCCATTTTCAATAAGATTTACCAAGGAGCAAGCATAAAGAACACTAGAGGTGGTGGGTTTCTCTAGATCAGAATTTCAGAGAGAGAACCTAAAAAAAAAAATCAACAAAAGACAAGATCTAGCTTATGGAATAAGAAAATCAAAGCATAAATCTTCAATAAAAATGAAGAAAAACGACTTATCTTGAAGAAAATCACGAACTCTCAACACTGGTCGAGCCACAACTCGTCAAAGGAAGAAGAGAAAATGAAGAACAAAGTGATTTTCCCCAAATTATATGATGCTCACGATCTCCACGACCGGTCGAGTGCAGTCTACGACCGGTCGAGTTAGGACCGGTCGTGTATGGCAAGGGCCAGTCAAGCATCGACAAGAATCAATATTTTTATGCAAAAATTGAAATTTATACACATAAAAATTCAAAATATAGTACACTATGATACATGCAGAGAAGTATATTCAATTTAAAATGCACATACCAATATCAAATTTCATTTTAGTAAACCTGCTTTTGTCGATTGGTTTAGTAAATATATCAGCAAGTTGGACATCGGTTGGAATATATTCCAAAGAGATAGCTTTTTCTTCAACTAATTCACGAATGTAATGATACCTAATATCAATATGCTTAGTACGCGAATGTTGAATTGGATTTTTGGAAATATTGATAGCACTGGAATTATCACAATGTAAGATCATTGAATCTTGATTAATTCTGTAATCGCTTAACATCCGTTTCATCCATACAAGTTGAGTACATGCATATCCGGCTGCGATATACTCAGCCTCAACAGTGGAAAGTGATATTGAACTTTGCTTCTTGCTAAACCAAGAAACCAAATAGTTTCTAATGTAAAAACAACCACCATTGGTTGATTTTCTATCATTAATATTACCAGCCCAATCAGCATCTGAATACCCAGCTAATTTAACATTAGTATCAAAAGGATACTAAAGACCCAACTCAGTTGTACTTACGACATATCTAATAATCCGTTTGACAGCAATAAGATGTGAATCTTTAGGATTAGACTGATATCTCACACAAATACCAACGCTAAAAGCGATATCAGGTCTACTAGCAGTTAGATATAATAAACTACCAATCATACTACAATATAGCTTAGGATCTACATCTTTACATGTAGAGTCTTTTGAGAGTTTCAAGGTTGTACTTATAAGAGTATCAAATTTTTTACCATTCTCAAATCCAAACCTTTTAACCAAGTTTGTAGCATACTTGGTTTGAGAAATGAAGATTCCGTCAGGTTATTATTTTACTTGTAACCCTAGGAAGTAATTTAGTTCACCAACCATGCTCATTTCAAATCTTGATTTCATCAACTCTGCAAACTCAATAGACATGTTAGAACAAGTTGATCCATAAATAATATCGTCTACATAGATTTGAACCATTAAAATCTCATTATTATGTTTCTTAACAAATAGCGTCTTATCGATACTTCCCACTTGAAAACTATGACTAAGTAAGAATTTAGTCAATTTTTCATACCATGCCCTGGGCGCTTGTTTCAGACCATAGAGAGCCTTTTTGAGACGAAATATATGATCAGAAAGCTTGGGGTCTTCAAACCCTGAAGGTTGTTCTACATAAACTTCTTCATGTAAATCGCCATTTAAGAAGGCACTCTTTACATCCATCGATAAATTTTAAACTTTCTAAAGCAAGCGATGGAAATAAAAAGTCTGATAGTTTCAAGGCGAGCGAATGGAGCAAAGGTTTCATCGTAATCGATGCCTTCAATCTGAGTGTACCCTTGTACAACCAGTCTAGCCTTGTTTCGTATAATATTTCCAAGTTCATCAGACTTATTTTTAAAGATCTATTTTGTTCCAATAATGTGTTTATCTTTAGGTCTAGGAACAAGATACCAGACATCATTACGAACAAATTGATTAAGTTCATCCTTCATAGCTACTATCCAATTTTCGTCAGAAAGAGCTTTTTTTACATTGACCGGATCTATTTAGGATGTAAAACAAACATAATTACATGTTTTCAAGTTGTTTACGTGTACGAACTCTAGTGAGAGGGTTTTCAAGGATTTGATTGGTTGGATGATCTTTGACAGTCCTAGGTTCAGATTGAGATGAAGAGGTATCTTGATTGTCGATTATAAGAATTTCATCATCATCTGAACTCGGAGCAAGTGTATTCAAATGATCATCAATGACCACATTGATGGACTCTTGAATCACACCTGTTCTTTTATTTAGAACCCTATAGGCTCGACTGTTTAAGGAATATCCAAGGAAAATACCTTCATCACTCTTCGAATCAAATTTTCCCAAATTTTCATGATCTCATAAAACGTAACACTTACTGCCAAAAATTCGAAAGTATTTGACAGTAGGTTTCTTTTCGAACCATAACTCATAAGCAGTCTTATTTTCAGATTTACTAGTATAAACACGATTAATAATGTAGCAGCGTGATTAATAGCTTCCAAATTAAAGATTTTTGGAGAGCTTCATACTATTTAACATGACATTAGCCATATCCTGAAGCGCTCTATTTTTTCTCTCAACTATACCATTTTGTTGAGGAGTTTTGGGCGCAGAGAATTCATGTGATATTCCCTGATCGCTACAGAATTTCTCAAAACTATTATTTTCGAATTCAGATCCATGATCACTACGGATCTTATAAACTTGAGAACCTTTTTCATTTTGGATTCGTTTGATGATCTTCTTTACTTCATTTTTGAGTTTCTCGTTCTCGGATTTCAAATCATCAACTTGGGAGGTTTTAATTTTTAAATCACGTTTGGTCCTTTAAAAAAAATCAGAAATATGAGATTTTTCTAAAATAAGAGACTCATAATCTTCTTGAAGTTTAGAAAATTTTTCTTTTTGTAATTTAAGCTTGACAGCAATTTTACAACTCTCCTTATAAAGGGCATTGTATGCATCCTGAAGATCATCTTCATTGTCGCAATCACTATTCAGATTCTCTTCGCAAGTTACTTCATCATAATCTGAAAAAGTGACTTTGGCTAGAGTCATAAGGGCTTTAATATCATCTCCCGACTCGTTTTCAGAATCTTCTGATTTTGAAGAGGATTCCGAATCAGATGATTCATCCCAAGTAGCCAACATACTCTTCCTTTTTAATTTGTCCTTTTTAGGACATTTGTTAGCCAAGTGCCCATACTCTTGACAGTTGTAACATTGACTATCTTTCAAAGATTTTCGAGCTCTAGGTTTAGATTGTCTCTTATTGTTTGATTTTTGAAAATCTACTTGTTTCTTATTTTTGAAAATTTTATAAAACCTTTTTACAAAAAGTGCCATATCATCTTCAGAATTTTCAAAGTCTGAAGTGCTCTCTTGTGGAATATTTTTAGATGATTTGAGAGCAATTGATTTTCCTTTTGGAGCTTTAAAGTTTAATTCATAGGTCTGTAAAGAACCAACTAGTTCCTCAACCCTCGTGTTATCCGTATCATGAAGTTCCTGAATCGCGGTTACTTTTGAGTTGAACCGTTCAGGAAGTGAGCGTAGTATCTTTGCACACACTTTACTTTCTGGGATTCTATCACCAAGACCCCACATTGAGTTTACAATGTCATTCAATCTAGTGTAGAAGTCCATAAACATTTCATTCTCCTCCATATGAATTTCTTCAAATTTCATTGTGAGGAGTTGGACTTTAGATTTCTTGACAATTGATGTACCCTCGTGTGTCATTTTTAAAAGATCCCATGCTTGTTTAGCATTTTCACACGAGATGATTCTTTTGAATTCATCTGGTGATAATGCACAAGTAATTGCATTTAGTGCTTTTGCATTGGCACTACTCTCACTTTTCTGAAGTGTAGTCCAAAGGGCATAAGATATTACTTTCATTGATTTTGAACCATCTTCATCAGTTACTTCAGTGATAGGTAGTTTCCATTCGTTCACTGTGGCCAGCCACACACTTTCATCCATGGATTTGAGAAAGATTCTCATCCTTGCTTTCCAATAGGCATAGTTTGTGCCATTAAAGGGTGGTGGCCTAGTGACAGATAGGCTATCAAAATTTTAATATAGCTTAGATCGTTAGCTCAGGAAATAAATCCAATAAATAAGCAATAAGCACGAGCTATTTGGCTTTGATACCACTTGAAAGGGCCTAGCTATATGCCCTAGAGGGGGGGGGGGTGAATAGGGTAATGCCAACTAAAACTTAAAACAGCGGAATAATAAAAGATATAAATAACAATACTGAAATAATAACAATCTCAAAGCACATGCAATATGAGAATGATACTAAATTAGTTCTAAGGACAACCTTACACCAAAAACCAATGGCTTATGGTAGGACAACCTTATTTCTAGAACAATCTAGCAATCACAAATGATATGGAAAATAAATCAAGAATAACTTGCAGAAATAAATTCTAAGTTATTACACCATTCAACCACACTTGCTTGAAATGAAAATTACAACATTCATCCACAAAAGCAATCCACAATACTGAAGGAATAAATGAATAAAGAAATCAAGCACATCCACAACACAATGATATATAGTGGTTCGCCTGTGTGTTCACCAACTGTTAGCCAACAACCACACAGAATGCTACTCCACTCCTAATATCCTCACACGGGGGATATTAGCATGCACTATCAAAATAGGTTTTCACAGGTTCACTAAAAACCTTCACAATTGTGTCTTTTTATCTTGGGCTTACACAATCCAAAAACCCCCACAATCTGAGTTTTCTAGCTCTCCTCAGATAACCAATACAATGAGATTTTTCTGGCAAATATCAAACAAAACCAGAGAAAGTAAATTACAAAGTAAAATACCTGGATCTCCTTTTGAAGTAGCCCAGTAGAACCAATCAGAGTAGATGTATGATACATTGTTCAATGTCCAATACTCACTTAAAGAATTGTTATATGTCTAATTGATTTTAGATTAAATCAAGAAGAGCAAGGTCTATTTGATTTTGATCCGAGAAGAAGGAATATCACAAGTTCCTCTTTTATAAATGAGATTGGAATGTGGATCAAAATCACAATAGAATAATGCTATCAAAAGGAATATTAAATACGCACAATAGCTTAAAAAAATAATCACAACTTATCTCAGAGTATAGCCTTAAATCGCTTGAATAAAATGGAATAGAATGCATAAACTCTGAAATTCGTGCATTATTTATAGCCTAAAAAATCCCATCTTCGACTGGTCTTAAGATCCCTAGGACCGATCGTAGCTTCAAAGATTTTAAAAGATTTCCACGGGATTAGATTAGCTGTTCTCACGACTGGTCTTAGGTAACCTACGACCGGTTGTGGGCCACCTACGACTGGTCGTGAGTCACCTACGACTGGTCGCGGGACTCGAGATAGGTCGCTGGAGTTCGAGTCGTAGGACTACGACCGGTCGAAGGATGAGTCGTAGGACTTCCCAGGACTGGTCGAAGCAAGTCCAGGACTAGTCGAAGGACAACCAGGAAAATCCAAAAATCTGTAACAACCTAGGACTGGTCCTAAGAAACCTAAGACTGGTTGAAGCAAAGCTAGGACTGGTCTTAAGATTTCTAGGACTGGTCTTAGAACACTCACACCAAGCATATTAAAATATTTGGATTATGTATCTAGAATGACCTATCGTACAGATTAACCTAAGGTCAATCTAAGGTCAAACAAACCTTGAAGTGAGATGGACATTGAAGTCTTGAAGGTCTGTATTCTCAGATGATCTTGAAGTAGAAGCTTGAATCGAGTTGACGGCATTCTAGAGCTTGGTACATTCTTGACTTGTCTTGATGAAGTCTTCTAATCTTAAACTTGTTAGAAGCAAACTTGAAGTCTTCTATTCTTGTAGACTTCGTCCATGACATGTCTTGCAAACATTCTTCATTTATGATCTTGTCTTGAAAACATTCTTCATTCATGATCTTGTCTTGAAGCAGTGTGTAGTCACAAACAAGAAACACAAGAAGTACAAGATATATAGGTTTTGGCACTACAAAATTTGACAACCAAAGGAATATGAAATCATAGCACTAATAGATACCCACTAGGATAACACTTTGACCCGAACCTACTGGACCAGCATCGTCATCATTATAGTTATCACTAATGATATCTTGCAACTTACGTAGTCCTAGAATGACTCTGTTAAACCATTTTTCTAGCTTTTCCAATAGGCTTGTTTTCTATTTTCCTTTATATTGGTTATAGAATATAATCGTCTCCTCTTGGATATACTGCTCTGCAATATAATCCTCAGGTCATGTCTTGTTATGGACATAGGCCTTGAATGTCTTCATGAACCTGACAATGTTAATGATACATTATATATATATATGTGTAAATGTAGATGTTAAGTTGATTTATTCTTATTAAGCTCAAAGTGACCTTTTGAATGGATACATCCATCGATAATATACAGGACCACATATGTGAGCCTCGTAAGACAAATGGATCAACAAATACATTATAATGACAAATATCGATGGTGGGCATATAGTCTCAAGCTGACATAATGTCTTATCCATGCCCCTCTCGAGAGTAAGGAGCATTCGAAGGTCTACGGTTGTCGAGCACAAGGCATTAACGAAGGTACAAATGCTTGTAATTATTAGAGTCGCAAAGAATCTGTGTTGGGACCACATACAGGACAACCATACTTACCCTTGGTCTTACAACCAGAAACGTTACCATATGCTTGAAAGTCATAGATTGTCTAGAGTAGAATGACATGCACGTTGAATTTGTTTTTATGGCATACGTCGAATGTCGTGACCCCTTCTCACCATAACTCTTGCAGTTCATCAATCAATAGTTGTAAATAAATGTTAATATCTTTTCTCAGTTATTGCGGTCCCTCAATGAGCAAAGTCAATATAGTAAACTGAGGTTTCATGCAAAAAGCTTTGGTGGAATGTTGTACATCACACACATAACAGGCCATGAACTATACGATGTACTGAAAGCGCCAAATGGGTTAAACCCATCTGTAGCCAAACCCAATCGAACATTGCGAAGCTCAGCTGAAAAATCTGTATACTTGTCATCGAGATTCTTCCATGCAATAAAATCAGCCGTATGCTCCATCTTTTCATGTTGAAATTTCTTGGTTAAGTGTCAAGACATTTCTTTCGCCAACCATGGCACACTAAACATTCTTTGTAGCCTTAGTGTTAATTGAAAATACCTTAACACATTCGGAGATATTTGAGATTGTTGTCTCAGAATCCATTTCAGTCTTGAACCTAGGACTTTTACAATTTTGACAAATGGTTTTCATCTCGTTCTCTCTCCAGTATAAGATGCAATCATTTGGACAAGCATAAATTTTCACATAATCAAGATCCAACTTTGTAATGATCTTCTTCGCTTGGTAGGTATTAGTTGGGGCCTTGTTATCGGAAGGTAACACCTTCTTTAGTAGTTAAAGGGGCTCTATAAAGCTTTTTCCACTCCATCCATGATTCACCTTTAGTTTGAAAAGTTGTACAATGAAAGTCAGCACAGTGAAATCTTGGGCCCTAGGGTATACCTCAGTCATTACGTCTCGTAGATTTACTTCAAACTCATTAGTTTCATTTTCTCCAAAGACGCCTTCGACTATAGGGGTCACATTCGGCTCATCTTGTACAACTTCATCTCAGTTATTACCTCCAATTTCTTAAACGATCGCATTGTGAACCTCATTTAAGCTCGGGACACTATGGTATTGCTGGGAACTTGATTCACGTACAATACACTTAGGTGATACATGCTCCCCATGCATGTTCCGAACCCTATAGCTTAGGTCGAATCCATTTTTCATCATATGTATTTCCATATCATCATATGAAACCGAAAAATGTGCACATCTGCAAGTGTTGCATGAACATGGAACAGATTCTCTACTAGGAAGGTTTTCTTATGGAAACTTTGAAAAACTTCTTATTCTAGAAAGAAAATGTGGGTCTAGGAAACTTAGTGTCATCCACTCCCTATTCATTACAGTCGGATCTCGATTAACTAAGGGGTCCATTTTCAACTTGCACCTTACCAAAAATTAAAGTTGAAAATTAGCCTCATGCACCATCCTCCTCAAAGTTGGAAATGAAGTAAGTGCAAAACGCACACATCTATTATACTCAGAAGTAGTAACCAAAGAAGAACTACCACTACCAAAAAATAAGGCAACGCTGACGGCTAAAAACCGTCGATAATGACCTTCTCCGACGGCTTTTAGCCGTCGCAAGGTCCGTCGGTAAAGGGTGCGGTGGGGTTGCTCGCCGATGGCTAAAAACCATCGACATTTCCGGTGGCTAAAAACCGTTGGCGTTGTCGGCGGCTAAACACCGTCGAGGTTATCGGGGGCTAAAAACCGTCGGCGATTTCGGCTGCTAAAATCCGTTGGCACTACCAGCGGCTAAAATCCGTCGGCGATTCTCATTAATTTTTAAAAAAAAAGAAAAAAAAAAGAAATTGGATGATATATTTGATTTTGATTTCTTCATTTTCTTATAAACTTTTCCTTCTCAAATAAGTTGGTTCATTAGAGCTTTGGAGAAATTGGTATATCTAGTTATGGATGTGTATTAATCAATGCACACATCCAAAACTAGATATACTCATATCTCCAAAGCTCTGAACGAACCAACCTATTTGAGAAGGTAAGTCTACACAATAGATTTCGGAAGAAATCAAAATCAAATATATCATCTAAATTCCAAATATTTGGATTGGATATATGCTTTTAAAAAAAAGAACAAAAAAAAGAACACATCATTTAAGTCTCTTTGGTTTTTTTTTTGCTGCTCGACCTGTGGGGGGGTTCTTTGAAGTCCTTAGCTTTAAATGTAGAAATGCAGTCCACATTCAACTATTCAAATTTGGGTTGCATTTGCACGTGATTATATTGAAGACAAACAATCGCATGATTAAGCACATTAGAATAGAGATAATGTAAAAAGATGAGACATATAGTAATGAAATTGATGAAATGAAAAGGAAAAAGATCCCCTAGCAAGATGAAATGCCAAAACAACCCAACCTGCAGAAATTGATGACTATATCCATAATATGCAAGCCTTATATATGAATGACAAATTGTCAGACCTAATAACTAACACAAAATTTATTAGGATACGAAGATTTGCTGATAAGAAGACGAAGACCAACATTGTTTTATTGTGTGAAAGAGCACTAAAACTGTAAAAAGAAAAACAAGAACCAGCCAATAATCTTTAATGCATTATGAAATCCAGCTCATAGATAAGAAATTGCATATGTAAGTCATAAAGAAGTTGCAAATGGTTCTAACTCTTGGTCACAAAGCATCTAATGGCCATGCTCGATCCACATTAGGGTCCATAATTTGGACGATCTTGACTGACATGCATGTATGTAAATGTACTTTGGATGAGTTGTTGCACCTGAGTAAGGTGCATTTTGCCTGAATTATACCTTTACCTTATTGCTAAATCCATGGAAGCCATTTCACATAGGGCTGTCATTGGGCCAGGCTTGGGGTTAGCTTAGGCCTAGATTTTGAATTGCTTGGGTAGGAACTGTTAGAATTTTATATTTTGCTTGGCATGGGCTTAGCCTATTGACATCATTAACTTCACAGCATTTTCTGACTTTAAATGTCCAATGCATCAACTAATACAAAATCCTTACAAAAGCATGCAAGAGGAACAACTCGCATGAGAAACATTCCCTTGTGCAGAAAACAACAGCTTACAATTCCCAAGTCGAATAGGAGAGGTACCTGGTACGAGGCCTTCAATTGTTGGTACAGATCCTCAATTGTCACTCCTAAAGCCATTTCTACATAAATGGTAGATTGCTTTCCATGGCTCTATAAAATTCAGATGTACATACAGAAGCTAAGAGCCATTATAGGAATTGCAGCTTTAGCATTTTAAATGTTGCTTAATAGAATCCACGATAAATTGGTTTTGATGAGTTTTAGAGAATTCAATTAAAAGGTTTACCATTGGCATCAAATGAGTGAAGTGATCATTGTTTTTTTGATGTGAAGCATCGAGAGTCCTTGCTCAATTTCAGAATCTGTAAGTGAAGGATAAAAATTAGCAACTCCCAAGTCATTTCGAATGTTTGAAACACAAATAAAGATATTGATGCTAGTACAGTGCCAAGAGATCGTATGGATACATATGGGGAGACGACATGCAAGGAATGTTGAGAGAAACCATGATGGGCACATTGTAACTTCTATATTCCAGGACAGGTATTGTATCCCACACCCATTAATACCAAGATATTGACCGATATCGTTGATTCATTGGACAATGCATACATGCACATTCAAAAAAATTAAAAAAAAAAATCAACCTAGAAATCTTATTTTTCCTTCAGATTCTCAGTTTTGGACTCAATGAGTTGTATGATACTCAGGTTGTGCATGACACTTGATGATACAAGCAAAACTGGAGTGGAATTGGCACAGGACCAGATGCAATTCCATCTAATCAATTCCAAGCTTTTCCATTCTTCCTAAACATGGAGTGGAATTGGCATAGGACCAGATGCAATTCCATCCCACCTAAGCCCACCTAAGCCCATCTAATACCATGCGCTAAACGCCCCCTAATGTTCTTGGGGAAATCAAGTCCCAAAGACTGTAGATGTCCAAGAAGAAAGCCATGAGAAAGCCCAAGGATGCTATTTGGTTTTATGTGAGAAAAGGTTTTCTCATAATTATCCACCTACAACAAAGGCCTAGAATTAGAAAAAATTCCACAAACATTCAGTTGTTAAGCTTCATAAGGTTGTGGATGAGCACACATGCACAAAAAGGTTAGGTTTAGTAGTTTAAGATGTGTTAAATTTCCCTGGATAAGTATTATATATCAGGCTATTTTAAAAAAGTTTTTAAGGTATTTATACACAAATTCAATAAGTGCACACATGCATTGTTTCACCATTTTATCACAAGGGGAATTAACTGGCTCCAAGTGGAGAGTTTTCTTCTCACAAGTGTTTTGGAGAATGCACGATGAGGTGTTTGGATGGAGGAAAAACTGAAATGTGCGGATGGAAAAGAATGTCCAGTTTTTTAGGAAAAGTTCAGAAAGTCCCGTAAAGGTTGGCTGATGTTGTGGAGGAAATACTAGACCTGAATGCATTTCATTTAATGTACTGTAGCATTTTTCAACTACAAATCAATCTCTTTTAATCTTTGTTAATCTCTACTTGCTTTGTTTTCTTACGTTGAATTTTCTCACATTTTCCAAAACAAAGATTTTGAGCAAGTTAATAGGAAACACACTTATCATAGTGATTCAGTCTCAAACTGACAAGGAACAAGAACTCAAAATGCACAAACCATCTGCAAATTTTCTTGCTTACTAATGTTTGCTGAGCTCGAGTTCTTCAAAGCAGCAACTGATGGAGTTGGAATGCAAAAGTGATGGGCCAACCTGGCCTGTCACCATCCCCTTAAATGTATATCTAGGCTGCTCATTCGAGGACCTCCAACATGCATGGATTGCTGATTGCCAAGAAAAATCACACCAAATTATCGTAATTTACATGCAGGAGAACTTTTATTCATCAAAAGTGAAACATTAGTCAAACTTTTTGACAGTCCCTTTTTCTCTAATGACGCTTCGGTGAAATAGTTAGGATCATCCATCCAACATGTATTTTGGTTACGACCAATCCACTATGAGGCCTGCCAGATGAATGGTCCATCCATCATACATGTATGTCATGTGTCACATGGACCGAACGTGATATTAGAGCATTCACATAGCACATGGGTTAGGATCTTCTCTAATTCAAGCAAGTTAATTCAGCACAGAGAGACTCATATAATTGTTTCAGGAACTCACGATTGACTTTTGTACATAAAACTAGCAGAAAAATAAAAAAATAAAAAGAAACTGCCACACAAAAGAATATGATCGTCAAGAAAATATTAGTATTCATATATATGTTAATTGATGCTTCATCAAGTAAAAAAGAACTCACAACTTTTCTAACAGTGAATCAGTCATTTCAATCCTGTAAGGGTCTCTTGGATCGATCTGCTTCAAAATGTTTACAAGCTTTTGCACCATCCGACATATACTTGAATATTTGAAAATCAAGGACATAAGCAAAATCTATATAACTACCTCCATAGTCCATAGCTCAGCTATAAAAAAAAAACATTTCAAATTAAGAGGTTATCTATTTGGTGCACCGGTGCTCCTTATTATTTTCCACTGTTGCTCGACCACATTAAAAAAATAATAATAACATTGAACAAGTGATCTTAACAATCTTATTGGGAATGCTTGTAACAAATTAAACCTGCAAAACAATTCAAATGCATTATGTACAGGATCATCAATACATCCCAATACAAAAGCCATATACTATCAGAATGCATCTCCTGTACCATCCAAATACATCCTCCATGTATGCTTCTAAGAGAATCCAATACCCCAATCAAGGTAAATAAAATCAACATGAACCAAGTTCATCTAGGAGCAGGGAGAAACAGTTGAGCTGAAGAACACACCTTGGATATTGTAGGGGTATCTCGTATCAACGGCAAGAGCCCCTCATGTGCATAGCTAGCTATGTATTGGAAGAATGTCTATATAGAGATATGCCAACAGGTCCCAAGACCATGTGAAGGATGGTTGTATTAGCAATTCGTATGGAAATCAAGTACAAGGTGTGTGCAGGCGGTTGAGAAAGCCATCAGGATATAATTTTGCAAGCCACCATGAAACTATACTCATAGAAGTACAATTGGATGATTAAAGTGCAACATGCTGGAATAGAAAAAATAGAGTTGTATAGAAAAGGAGTATGTGGCTGAGAAAACTCATTGGAGATTTATGCTTGGAACTAGATCCTTTCCATAGAGGTGGAGGTGGAGGTGGATTTCATTGTCCAAAAGAGGGGGTTTTAGGAAGAGAGATCTTTTTAGTTGTGGAATGGATATCAATGGTCAAATAGTGTATTTTCTTTTGGATTCAAGATGGTTATCTGAATCTATAAGCTGAAACGATTAACTACACAACTAGGCCTAATACCTCAAACTAGATCAGCAGGACCTTATTATTCTTTCTTGCTAGCTATGTACATAATGAAACATAAAATCTTAAGACCATTTGTAATGTTGTCAAGCCTTTGGACGGCCTAAACCACGAATCTCAAGGCCATGTAAAGGATGCTTGACCTTAGGTGAGCAACCAATCTCAGATTATTTTTATTTTTAGTTTTATTTTTAAAGTAAGCAGGATAATAGCCCACCCTAATAAGTTACAAGATAAGAAAATGATAACAATAATTGACTGCGAGAAGCCAATATCTTGCCCATTGTGTTTATTAACTGTCTATTTGTAGGCCACAAATCAAAATGCTCTGATTCCTGTTGAGGCATAGTTCTTTTATGGAGGGGCCCAACTGACTAATGGTTTGGGTATTGAACCATCGACCCCACTTTTCAGAACCAAGAGCCCAGGTATATTATGCATAACTTCCATCCACTGCCTTATAATTCTTCAAGGATAGGTTGGAAAGGTGAACTGTCCACTGTCCTATAATTCTTCAAGGACCAGTTGGAAAGGTGAACCGCAAGAGAGATTCACAAAGATGAGAGATTGAAGGCACTATGTGCCTCTACCTCTTGAATTTATCTAATCTCATGCAGAGCTAAGAAAATGAAGAAACTGCCAAAACAGAAATCACAGTTAAGTTCTGAAGAAGAGATGGATAATCCAGAGTCTTGGAGGGATGAGTTGGAAATCACATTTATAGTCCTTAGATACAAGTTGGATGAACAAGCTACCCAGTTATCATTGCTGCAGGAATATGAGGATGAGCTGATGAAGTTGTGGCATGAGCATAGTGTGCTTGCCTACAGGCTTTTTGAGTAGATATTGAAAACAGAAGAGTTAGAGAATACCCATTTAAAAGAACACAAGGACAAAGCAGATGCTGAGAGTATCCAAGCCTGTGAGAAAAGAGAAATTGAAGAATCAGCCATTGCTATGCAGGTTACTTATATCAGAGAACAGTGTGAAACTAAGTTGCAAGATGCACTTTGATTAGATTGAGAATCTATGCATCACCATCAACCCATCTCTGCATCTTCGTTACAAAAACACTTTCTTTAGCTGAAATCCACCCAACAGCAAGCCATTCCGCTACCGGATGCCCAAATCTCTCTACTCATTCATCTCAAACCGGCAATCTCCATTGCAACCCCTCCCAAAAAACAAATCTTCCATCTCCGGCCCCTTCTTCTCCGTCTTCGTCGACCACTGTGCATCAACAGACATACCATTGTGGCTATCAAATAGGGCGATCTCTGCTTCCAGCAGTGATCATTTGACTGGGAGAGAGATCTGGATTTTGGGGGTAGAGAGCGCACGATTTTAGGGATTTTTTGAGTTTGGGGGGAGAGAGAGGGAGGGAGAGAGATCTGGATTTTGGGGTAGAGAGCGCACAATTTTAGGGATTTTTTGACTTTGGGGGGAGAGAGAGATGGGTTTGGATTTTGGGGGCAAATAGTGAGCGATATTTGGGAATTTTTATTTTGGGGAGAGAGCAATGCGGATTAGGGGAAACGGATTGACTACCCCCCTTACACACGCCAATGGCTGATGGTTGGTACTCCATGGGCCCCACAATGACGTATGTATTTCATCCATACCGTCCATCTATTTTTACAGATCATTTTATGTTATGAGACAAAAAATTATATATATCCAAATCTCAAGTGGACCACATTACAAGAAATAATTTTGAATGAGTGTTGACCATTAAAAACATTTCGGGGGCTATAAAAGTTTTGGATCAAGCTGATTTTTATTTTTTTCCCTTCATCCGGGCCTGTATGACCTAATCAACATATTAGATGTCAAATAAATAGTACAGTCAGCCTTAGGAGTATTTTAATGGTGGATATCCAATCACTGTTGTTTTCATGTGGTGTGGTCCACTTGATATTTATCTCTCTCATTTTTAGGATGAAGCCCTAAAATGATCTGTAAAAATGGATGAACGGAATGGATGAAACACATACATCATGGAGGGCCCACAGAGCACCGACCATCAGCCACGTGGCTGGTGGCAGGGATAGCCAATCCGTTTTCCTGGATTTCCTGTAAAAGACTTGCGTAGCAAGTTCCTGCGCTTGATGCAAGATGGGGTCCACCATGATGTTTATTAGAAATCGAATCTGTCCATCCATTTTTTGATCTCATTTTAGGACAAGCGGCCAAAACTGAGAAGGATCCAAAATTCAAGTGGTCCATACGAGATGAAACAGTGGGAAAGGAATACCTATCGTCGAAACCTTCCTAGGCTCCACCTTGATGTTTATATTCCATCCACTTAAACATTTTTTCCGCCTAATTTTTTTGCTTTAAACCCTAAAATGATCTCTAAATATGGATGGATGGTGTAGATTAAACTCTTACATCAAGATGGACCCCACGAGCCCTGCTCGGACGGACGAATCATAGTTTGGGCGGGGCAAGACGCAGTTTGCTTCCTTGTGCGGTTTGGCTCATGACGCTGCCACTAGTTACATGGGTAGTGGCAAGTGCTGTGGAACCTACTATGATGAATGTGCTTCATCCATGCCATCTATCCATTTCTCAAGATCCTTTTAGGGTTTGATCTAAAAAATGAGCAAGATCTAAATCTAAGGTGGACCACACCAAAGGAAAACAGTAGTGACTGAATGTTCAACATTAAAAATCACCTACTTTTTCTGACGATTTTTTTTTGATTCACCGATGGCTTTTAGCCATCGGGGAAACCCCTACAAAGCCGTCAGCGTTGGTCATTTTTTTGGTAGTGTACGTGATGTCACATGTTATGATTCCTTAGAGGGAAGTCCAGGATCATAACATAGTAAGCAAATGAGCATCCCACAGTCCTTGTTTGGAATAGATCCAAACAGGCCCCTATTCTTTTCACCCTCTTAGTGCTCTTTTTGGTCCCTACACATCCAAACAGGCCCTTATACGTCCAAACAGGCAAACAGGCCCTTGTTCGGCACTCTCTTAATAAATTAAAGAAAGAAAGAAACAAAGAAACAAAGAAAAGAAAAGATCTTATTTTATAAAAATAGACATATAGAACATTACTTGATTTCTATAACAATGTTCAAAAATCTAACTTTAAGGAATATAAAATACTTGGGTCACGACAAACACAATAAAAAACAATTACAGACTTTTTTATTCCTTTTTTTTTAAGAGCATCAAACAATTATAAATGAAACAAAACTTCAGAAAAAACAAGTTCATAGAAAAGAATATATAGATTTGAATACCTCCTTTAATGAATTAATGAAGTTTATATGTGAGATTTTTATAGCTACAAAGTCGTAAGTGGTGTGCTCTCACTCAATTTTGTTACAGAGAAATCTTGCCGACAGCTACATTCCACCTAATTTTGTTACGGAGAATGGGTCCTTGATTTAATAGCCTAGCTTATGCATTTCATCATTCCAAATACTTTTGGTGTATTAGCTAGGTTCTTAACAGTGACCCACTATAGTGTGTATGACATCCACCCCATCAGTAAAATGTTCCTAACTGAGATAAAGGAGTATCCATAAATAACGCAAATCAAAACATAAGTGGGCCGAACCACTAGAATTTAAAGGTTGGAACATACTTTCACATTGTTGCATATGGAGTGGCCCATGTGAGTTTTGGATTAGCACATTCCATCTTCATGTGCTTCAGTGGATTTTTTATTTGGGTGTTACACAAATGTTGTTATGGGCACCAAAATCAATCCCCTTTTATTAGTACCGTATATTCAACTCAAGCATGCACATATAAATTATACATGTGATCTAATTAACCCTGACTTAACTAGATAAATGCAAGGGAACCTTTCCATGCAGCACATGGTTACACTTGAACCTGTTAGCATTCGCATCAACCATCTAGATTTTGTAGTGACCTTGCCATTACTAATACTGGTCGGTGCTCTATGGCCCCACTACGATGTATGTTTTATTCATAGCGTCGATCCATTTTCCAACTAATTGTTAAAAAATGAGGTAGATTCAAATCTTAAATAGACCACACCAAAGGAAAGATGGTAATTGAACACCCACCGTTAAATACTTATTAGGGCAATAAAGTTTTGGATTAAGATGATATTTATGTTTTCCCTTCATCCAGATCTGTCTAACATAAATCAACATGTTGGATATCAAATAAACATTTTACTGGACCTTAGGAAGTATTTAATGGTGGGCGTTCAATCACCATAGTTTCCTATGGTGTGGTCCACCTGAGATTTGGCTCTTCCTGACTTTTGAGCTCATGCCCTAAAATGAGCTGGAAAAATGAATGGCCCACATACACATACATTATGGTGGAGCCCACAACACATTTTCAGCACCAACCAAGGCATAATTGTCAAATATGAGTCCAAACTTTTAGATTTCAGAAATAGAGAGAGGGGAATGCGAATTGAAGGATTGAAAGAATGCATAGGGATTGAAGGATTGAAGGTAACATGATCAATTTTCATTCATAGGGATTGAAGGATTGCGCATCCAAACACAACAAATTTCAGAAACAGAGAGAGAGAGAGATAGAGAGAGAGAGACTAACCTTTCTTCTTCTTCTTCTCCTTCTTACGGTGAAAGTGGTTTTTAAAAATGCTAGAGAGAGAGAGAGAGAGAGAGGTTGGGAAACAAAGAGAGGGGAATGTGGCCAAGAGACAGGAGAGGGTGAGGGAGAGCGGGAGATCGAGAGAGGGCGAGGGAAAGAGAGAAGCTGAGTGCTAGAGAGAGATGGTGAGATGGGTTTTGGGAGGTTTGCTGTGCGCGGGAGAAAAGGGCACACAATTTGGGAGGGATGTGTTTTATCTTGGGAGGGTGCGTTTCATTTTAGGAGGGACGTGTGACGGACGACCCATTTAGACTTTGGATTTTAGGACCATGGGACCCACTATGATGTATTTTGTTTATCCACTCAATCCATTAATTTTAAAGTATTATTTTAAGCGTTGATGCAAAAAATGAGTCAGATCGAAGATGTAAGAAGACCACACAACATATTAACAATAGAAATTTAATTTTTATTATTTCTTATGGTGTGGTCCACTTAGACCTTTAATCTACATAATTTTTGGGCTCATCCATTGAAATTATATATCAAAATTGATGGGTGGCTTAGATCAAACACATATATTCCAATGAGCCCCATGGAGCCCCTTAAGCACCATCAATATCTAATAAGGTTATGGTGAGGAGGTAGGTTTTAGCCACAGATCAATTAGGTTTTAACTACGGATTAAATCTATAGCATAATTGCTACAGATTTAATCCATAGCCAAAAACTTTCAAAGTCTGTACCCTTTACTTAATTTTTTGGTAGTGGTTAGAAACTATTTAGTTTCCTGGCTTAGCAAGAAACAAAATTTGGTATCACTATTTACAGCTGAAGCTGAATACATTGCAGCTAGAAATACTAGTACCCAGCTGGTCTGGATGAAAAGAATGTTAATTGATTATGGGATTGCACAATATACTATGATACTATATTGTGATAACTTAAGCGTTATTAATATTTAAAAAAATCCCATTCAACATTCTTGTATGAAACATATCAACATTCGATATCATTACATTTGAGAATTAGTTGAGGATAAGAGCATTTTATTAGAATACATTCAGACGGAAAAGCAGCTTGCAAACATTATGACCAAATCACTTGATGGAAATAGATTTTCTAAATTAAAACATGATATTGGTCTGTGCACTTTTAATTAATTAAATCATATTGTTTATGCATTTTGAAATTTTTACAAAAAATATATAAATTTGAAAATTTTACAATATATATATATATATTTAAAAATTTCTTGCTGCACGACTAGTCGAGCATGTACTTGACTAGTAGAGCTTCGACGGGTCAACATGTACTCAACCAGTCGAAGTGCACTGGTGGGCCTTCCTAAAAGAGGGGAAATCACTTTTTCTTCTTTGTTTTACTCATCTTCCTCGACTCGCTGAACCCATCTCCATAGAATCATTGTAAGTGGTTTATTTTCAATTTCTTTCTAGATTTGGGTTCCTTGTTGCTAGTTAGTCTTCATTTTATTTTTGATTTGAGATTTACATCCTTTCCGTAGAGGGTTTTTGTGCAAAAAACTAATTTAAGCCAAACTCATCTTTAATATATTCTTTTGCAAACTTTACATGGAGCATCGGTCTAAGATGAAGGCTTTATGCAAGGGCCCTAGCGGCTCCTCCTCCTGGACGACTCCAGTTAGGGCGAGAACCCTGAGTGCTCCCAAAGAAGCTTATGAGCATGTAAGGGATCTCCGGACTAGAGATATTATTATAGAAAGGACTGTGGATCTTGATCACATTGCTCTATTTAAACTTGTGCCCATTCTTTTTGCTGTTGGTTGGGAAAATATTCTGGGTTGGGGTGGAACAGCATATCGCTCCATAGCTCAAGGGATGTATGCATCAATAGGAGAGCTGTCTCTTGAAAACCTTACATTCTCTATTAATTTTAGAGAAAGGGACATTTCTGGTTGATTAACACCTAATCTCAAGATTGCTTGCTGTGAATGTGAATGTGAATGATGAAGGCATACCCATTCCTCCACTTGCTGATAGAATGTTTGAATCTGAGCGTTGGGATATTACCCGTAAACTCTGTCAGTTTAATGTCGAATGGAGTTCTGGTAATGCTCTCCATGCCACCCAGATGATTCCAAGATTCAGGGTCCTTCATCGTATTTTTAGTTCGAATGTGTATCATCGTTTCGGGAATAAGTCAGAATTTACTCCCTTTATGACTCGTATTCTTCATGTTGTTGCATCTGGCATTCCTATTTGTCTTCCCTCATTGATATGTTACTTCATTATTCAATTTCGTATCCATCCGGGTCATGGGTTGATTCCTTTTGCATGTCTCATGATAACTCTTGTTATCCATTGATAATGGGTCAATTCCATCAACTGGGGCGCCAGAGTCTGATCTTCCTTTTGATAATACGAATATTCACAAGATGAACTTGGCATACCTCCCCGGTCAAAGAAGGAAAACGATGTTGAATAAGAAGAAGCAACATTAGCAGAGGACACATCTATGGATGATATTTTTGCAGAATTGGAATCAGATGATGAAGTTGATCCTGAGTATCAACCATTTTAGGTTGATGATCAGCTTAAGTCTTTAGAAGAAAAAGTTGTTGAGTTGAAGGTATCACAGGACAATCTACCTGAATGTCATAAATCTTCAATGAAGTATATGCGTAAATACTTTCATCGCATTATTAGAGGACTTCACCAGATTGACCCATCTATACCTCCTCCATCCTCTTCTCGATCTGATTAGATTGCTATCATTTTATTTTTGGATTGTATAACTTTATATTATGTGTTTTGGATAATAACTTTCTAATACTCCTTTCGTATATCCTTGTTGATGACTTGACGTTAACTCTTAATTACCATTTTCTATGCATTTTCCTCTTATTGGTCTACTATTTTGGTTGTGATTTATAGATTTTGCTCACATGTGTATTCTTCCCTTTGTCATTTTGTGACAAAAGGGGGAGAGATTACTAATTTAATAAGTAGATTTAATGAGTTATGCATTGTATTAAATGTTGATAAATTAATATGGATGGTCGTTGAGAGTTTTGTGTTGGAAATGTATTATTTGTCATAACACATGATAATCTCACATTGAGGGGTAGTAAATTTTGTAGATTCAATAAATCTCCAACTTCTACAAACATGGAAATCAAGTTGATAGTATGGATGTTGTTATGATAAGCGTTTTGTCACGAATTTGACAAAGGGGGAGATTGCA
The DNA here is from genome assembly GCA_030180095.1 of Magnolia changhungtana. Lineage (NCBI taxonomy): Eukaryota > Viridiplantae > Streptophyta > Magnoliopsida > Magnoliales > Magnoliaceae > Magnolia > Magnolia changhungtana. Next base: position 11,555,131 of record JASAUF010000656.1, on the reverse strand, counting down.
AGTGCTATAATGTATAAAGCACACTCTTGTTTGTCAAATTTCAATGAGACAACAACTTATGATATAGTTCACCTTTAAGTGAATCAAGATGGAAAGTTCTTCTTCAAGTGAATCAAGAAGATGGAAAGTTTAAAAAGGACAAGTTATATGTCCTAGATGGGGGGAATAAGCGAAATATAGGCAATAAGATAGCCAAATGAATTACAAATAACCAAAGGAAATAGCAACCTCAAAAATCTAGTATTGAGAGGTTGATACAAACTTAGTTTTAAGGACAACTTGACACCAAAAACCAATGGTTTATGATAGGACAACCTTACTAGAATGTGGGTGTGCATCAAAAACTCAAACTGACGAGGATATGAAAGAAATAGAAACTAATGTATTACAACATTCACCACACAATGCTGAAATGTAAAGATTACAACATTCACATCCATAAATACATCACACAATCTTAAATCATAAAAGATAAAGAAATAAATCACACATCCACAAAACACAAAGAATTATAGTGGTTCGCTTGTGTGTACATCAACTGTCAACCAACAGCCACACAACTACTCCACTCCTAATATCCTCACACCGTGGATATTATCATTCACTATGAAATAGGTTTTTCAAGGTTCACCTAAAACCCTCACAATTGTGTCTTTCAAGTGGGTTTACACAATTCAAAAATCCCACACTGAGTTTTTTGTATCACCTCAGACAAACCAAAAGAAAGAGATTTTTTTGGCACAATCTCAAAGAAACTAAAAGAATAAGATTTACAAAACAGTAAAATACTTATCTAGATATTCTCCTCTGTTGTAGCCCAGTAGAACCAATTCGGAGTAGAAGTTCAATCGTAGATGTTCAATGTTCACATTCACTATTGAAATGGTTCTAAGTTCTAAATGAATTTTAGATTAAATCACCTTAGGCTAGCTTGATTTGATTTTGATTCCAAGAAAGGGGAAAATTTCAATCCCTTCTTCAAATAAGATTGGAATATAGAATATAAAATCAAATGCAAAAAGCTAATAAAGAGAATATTAAATGAGCACTAAATAGCTAAAGAATAACACAAACTTATCTCTCAGAGTGGTGTATTGATTTTTCTTGAATTGGATATCAAACTCTGAAAATCATGCTCTATTTATAAGTGCAAAAATCATCCACTCGACTGGCCCAAGTGTTGGCTCGACTAGTTGTATGACAAAAAAACATTTGAAATTTTGACCGTGATAAGATTAGACCATTCCACGACTGGTCGAAGGACCTACTAGACCGATCGAGTGGCCTCCACGACCGGTTGAGTCCTGTCTACGACTGGTCGTGTGGGACTCATTTTAGTTGCTGGACTTTGAGTCGAGCCTGCAGGAATGGTCGAGGACAGGTCGAGCACTGTTCACACAACCGGTCGAGCAATCTCTAGGACTGGTTGAGGCTTTAACAAAAAATTTTGAAATTTATAAATAAACTCAGGACTGGTCGAGGAATTTCTTGGACTGGTCGAGTCAATGCTAGGACTAGCTGAACATAGTCTAAGACTAGTTAAAAAATAGACTATGCACTTATAAAGTGACCGAATTAAATTATGTATTCAAAATGACCTATCCTAAGGTCAATCTAGGGTCATACATACCTTATAACCGATGTTTGTACATTGAAACATCTTTTGCTTCGGTTGACTGTTGTTCTTTAAAGACCACGAAGCTTGTTATCTTGACATATGATGAAGCTTGAACTTGAGACATTTTGAAGCTTCAACTTGAACGTATTTTGAAACTTGAATTTGCAACCTTAAGAAGCTTGAACTTGAAATTGAAATGGCGGTAAAGACCGCACCAGTTGAAGAAGGAATATGTCAATATGTCATAGAGGGGGGTGAATAGGACTTTTTAAAGTTTTTACAGCTTTACTTAGAAATCTTATTTCACTAATCCTATGAATATGTCATATATCAGGATTACTCAAATGTAACTCTACTGACTTCCAAGCCTGGCAGAGGATCCAATCACAAACTATTTAAAAGATAGCAATATATGACTTAGTTTATGATGGATGTGACTGTGTATGTGTGTGGGGTGTAATCAGATATATAAATATGAACGCATTAATAAATCACACACACAAAAGAAGAGCAATCATAAATACAGTCATTTTTATAGTGGTTCGACTACTTGTCTACTCCACACTTGGTAACCGCACTCAACCCTTGAGTGTACCAGATTTCACTAAGGAGGTTTCACAATGGTTCACCTTAAACCTAAGGTTTTAAATCAGGTTCATCTTCAACCTTTACAACCTGCACTGAGGCTGACTGTTTATGCTCTCACAAGCAAGGGTCAATGCAACGCACCCACTTTTAAGCACACTCCAAGGATCTTCCATAAAACCTTACTGGAGGTTTCTACATGGTTCACCTCAAACCCAAGAGTTTTACTGGTTCACTCCTAACCAGAAGTTTATGCTCTCCACAGAGCAAGGGTCCACATAATGCACCCACCACGTACACTCCCGCCGGAGGCCTCCTTGAGGACTTTAAAGGGTAAGAACCACTTAAGACCCAATCCTATAAAGGAATGACCACAAGTGTCCTCTTGGACTCCAGATACTTACAAATAAGTTGATGAGTCCTAATAAGCACAATGCCGAAGATCTCCTCCTCCTTGTTGACAAAGAGTCTTTTACTCCCTTGATCCGCAACCTTAAATGATATACCAGTATTTGGCTTCGGGTTGGGTCAAGGTCAAGATTGAATCCTACTCTCAAAGTATTTTCCTATAAGGAAGATAGAGTAGTTCCAATCTTATGCATTCAGGGCATCCCAGCGTAATGATTTCCCATTAAGGTAGTAGCTGGAGGATCCTTGAATGCGGAAGTTCATTCCCCAATCCACTCTATTGAATATCAATAATGAGGGTGGATTGGAGGATGAACTTCCTTGAGAGAAAGGGCATTGGGTATATGATCTAAAGTTAAACACTCAAAAGCTCTCTCTACTTTCTCCCTCTCAGCAATAATAGACAAGTCCTCTATATATAGGTAAAAAGGTTCCAACAGATATAAAACGGTCACATTTATGACTGAGTTCGATATCATCAAGCAGGTTCGATATCATCGAGCGTATACTCTCGATAGCATCGATGGTCTGCTCGATGACTTGAACTCAAAGTCATATGCGTTTGAAACCTTTTGCCAGATGGTCGATGGATCAAAACCACTATCGATATCATCGGATTTCGAACTCTGATTCCATCGATGGTAGGTTCGATCAATCGACACTTGAAAAATGAGAGAGACTTGACATGAAATACTTTAGGTTTTTAAGATATGATCGAGGGTCACCCGATGTCATCGCAATTTGTATATCAATGATATCAAAGGCAGTGTCGATGTATTAATAAATCCAATAGATTTACCAGTAAACTCGGTGGACAGTTTGTGTCCAGTTTCGATGCAATCGACTCAGCCTTGATATCATCGACATATGAATATCGATCTCCTCGAATGGCCCCTGATTAATGTTAAAAGCAACCTGAAATATCTGCTGAAAGAAATGTACACCCACGGTCGATATCATCGATGGACTTCCGATCTTATCGATATTTAATTTCAGATCATATCGGAAGGCGCATCGATATATCGAAGAAATTTGAAATTTTCTCTAAAAAACAGGGGCACCAGAAATTTGCCTGTCAATCTTATCGAGCCACTTTCGATGGGCTCGAGATTTAGGTGTATCGATACATCGATAATTCATCTAGATACGTTGTGAAGTTGCTGGACATATTTGGCCCTCTTTCCAATCATATCGATGAAGCATCGAGGACTCGACAGCGCAGGTCGATCATATCAAGGGTGTTTTGATAAAATCGACAAGCGAGAAAAACTTAGAGATTTTCTTATTTTGAAAAAGTTTTCTCACCTATAAACTTTATGCTTTTCTAACTTGTTTTTAAGAGTTTTTATTCACTTGGTGTTTTGGGACAAGGGATGTGAGGCTTTAAATTTACCTGTGGCGAGCTTGCACACATCCGGTTGAGGCAGACGCTTGAATTGATCTTCCTATCAGCCTCTGTAGACAATCTGACTCAACACTCACGTAACTTGACAAACCAGGACACTTTCAATCTCCCCCTTTGTCAATTACGTGACAAAAACCCAAAACACCCTAGAATGCTCTAGACAAACACACTCTAAATTGTGTGTATATACTTTTACACAATTTTACAATTTCTAGCCCGTGTACACAACCAGAAAGCTGCTCCCCCTGACTTGTAAACTCCCCCTTTATTGTTGCAACTGCTCCCCCTAACACCTGTACAACATCAAGCAGATATACAATTTTCTATTCGGGGTGTTTGCAAATGTTCTCCCCCTTTTTGTTAGTCGTTGACAAAGATAGATCAAGTGATGTTGATTGAAGAGTGAATTACTTGGGAGAACCACCCAGGAAGAAGCAGATCAATTGATGTATAATAATCAACTTAGTTTAAGCAGCCGTCAATTTCAGAACCTATCACTACCAAAAAAAGGAACAAGGATACAGACGACATTTGTTTTTTGCTATGGATATAAACCGTAGCTATACTTACTACGGTTTTAACCCGTAGCTAAAAAGTTGCCGCACCCTTAATAAATAACGATGGTGTAAGGAGCTCTACGGGGCCTAAAAAATATATGTATTCTATATAAGTCGTCCATCTATTTTGAAATATTATTATAGATTACGAAACTAAAAATCAGCTAGATCGAATGCTAAAGTAGACCACACGGTAGGAAACATGGAGATTAAATCACATGTGTTTCCTATGGTGTGGTCCACTTGGGACTTCAATATACTTTATTTTTGGGATCATATACTAAAGTTATTTAATAAGTTAATGGACAGAATGGATAAACCAAATACATCATGGTGGGCCCCACGGAGCTCTTAACAGGACCGTCCATGGGTCCTTCTTACCGTTCGACACCCAAAAATGGGTGCGTGCTCAAAACAGAGCCGCGCCTAAAAACCCTTCATTTCTCTCTCTCTCTCTCTCTCTCTCACTTCGTTACCTAACCCCATCTCTCATCTTCCTCCCTCTCTCTCTCCTTTCCGCAATCTTCTCTCTCCCGATCTCTGCTCAATCTTTCTCAATATCCTCCCTCTCTCTCCAACGCATCTCTGCCGTCTCTTCTATCTCCCTCACATCATCACCATGACTCCGGCGCCGTAACCCCTCTCTCTTTCCTTCCCTCCCTCCCCCCCCCCCCCTCTCTCTCTCTAGCTGCCTTTCTCTTTAAGATGTTGGAAATGGTAGGGTTTCTATGAGCTCTTAAACATGTAAGCTATTATTTTTATTAGTTTAATTTATCAAGTCCCATTTGTTTACTGATCTTTCTTTGTGCATGTGTAGTTGTCTTTCTCTATTTAAGATGTTGCAATTGATAGGGTTTCTTTGAGATCTTAATATGTAGGCTTTATGATTATTATTGTTTCCTGATTTGTGTCTTTATAATGACAGGATCTTATTTTGTACAAGAAGTAGTTTTTACAAACTGGGCTGCGGAGTGGTTTTTCTGGCATTTCTATTATTCATTCAGTCATTTCAGTGACTTCCTGTAAACCAAATCTGGATTTTTAATTTCTATATTTTATAGTTCTAAATTGAGTTTTGTAGGGAAACTTCTACATGATTCATAACCCAAATTTGATGTCTAACCGATTGGAATCTTATTTTTCTATCCTGAATTAGGAATTTAATTTAGCGAAGTTGTAATCCAAACTGGGTTCTGTCATTTCCATCATTTCTAGCCCTGAATTGGGTCTGGAAGGGATTCATTTCACCAACTGTTGAAACCCAAACAATACTTCTTGCTGTAAATGATTTTACTTGAATTCTACATGGATTTTCTATTCTTGAATTGGGGATTGGACTGTGGAGTGATCCTTTGGAGTGAATAATCTAGACTGTGGAGCGATCCTTTTGAGTGAAAATCACAATCCAAACTAGGTTTCGTGATGTATGTCTTCCGAATTGGATTTTAGATGGCTTCTTTTGATTAATAATACAAAATCAAAATAATGTTTCTTACTACAAGTAGTTTCGGTGAATTCGATTGTAGTGTTTTTCTAGCATTTCTACTCTAGATTTAGTGCCATTTCAGTGACTCATTGAGCCCAATGCAGATTTCTAATATATATATACCTTAATTGGGTTTCAGAGGGAATTGGCATCATTCACCTTAACCCGAGCTGAATTCTTAATGGAAAGTATTCCCGAATCATAGTCCTGAACTGGATTCTGTGATTTGTATTGTTTCTAACCCTGAATTGGCTTTGAATGGGATATTATTATTATTAGTATTATTATAAATTTCTCAAGTCCTGTTTGTTTGAGTCGAAAACATGAATCAAGGGTGTTTTGTGTAGTTGTTTATCTCACCTATGCTTCTTTATTATGTGACATTTGCACAAGTTATCATGAGGCAATCTGTTTTTTTTTTTTTTTTTTTAAATGTTTTTCCCTCTTTGTACTTGCTTACTAAATCTAATTAAATTTTCTTAAAATGTTAGACATGCTACACATGTATGAGATCCAAGTTGTCCATCAGGTGTGTCCCAATGTTTAAATGGCATCTGCCCAAAAATTGGGCAGTTCACCTATTAAAAGCCCATGATGCTAGAAATGAAAGGATGGTTTACTAAAATTTTCTAACAGTCCCATATTTGTTCCACAAACTTTAGCCCAATTAATCAACGCATGTTATAAATGTTTCCTAATGGATGGACTGCTTCCACAAATTTTCTCTTTAAGGACCCCCCCCCCCCCCCCTTTTGCACAAAAGGCTAATTTCCTTTTCACTCTCAAACCAAAAGAGAAAAATTAAATTAAATCTCTTCCTTTCCACCATTTTTCTCATGCCATGTTTTCCTTTTCTTAGTTACTTTTTTAATTTCAACCCATCCAAATACGAGAGAGACGGCTGCAAATCACATGCCTCCTCCCATAGGCCCAGGCTTCCATCCCAAAAAGATCTGCATAGCCACTTGCAATGCTAAGGTGGACCAGTTCCATGAGAAAATGGCCTTGGTGATTAGCCAGCACCTCCACACCGTGTAAAACTTGATTAATATCCTTAAAATGGGCACAATGCATCATAGTCATGCCATGGCCAAGCCTTCTCTTTCAATGCCATGTCTCCACTAAAGGCTAGCTAAAATCTGTTTTACATGCATGAATAAATAGCACTAACATTGTTGTATAGAACACACGCTTTCAAAATGGCAGAGCCAATAGCTAGGACAAGTGTCATTGGCTTTGTTTCTCTCTATCCTCATAAAAGGGAAGATGCGAGTTCATTCACATTTGATGCAACTTGGGTGCAATCTGCCTTCAGTTTTTCTAGTTCTTCCTGGCCTAACTCCCCCTTGGTAGGTTTGGTTAGCACCAAAACAAAGCATGTAGGCCTCTTGGTGGCTCCTGTGGTAGTAAGATCCTCCTTCGACGGAACGTATATGTATGGGATTTCAGCTTCTTCACATAAGATGGGTACATGTGTGATCACGTCGATTGGAGAAATGTTTCCAGCTATTACACACAAGATATGGAAGGAGTGTTTCTGCATCCATGTAGGTATTATTGTTTGAATGATCTTATTATTCACCCATGGTTACAATAATTTAGAAACTTGAAATTTTGTTTGTTTTATGACATCTTTGTTTCAATTTTCTGAATTTGTTTCCGCAAAAGCAGATTTTGGATCTGAACTAGCTATAAGTATAAGAACAGAGCTTGAGCTAGGTGATAAGATTAAAGTGCTTAATCACTCAATCAGTTGTTCTTAATTATTTGTATGAATGTAATGATTAAATGTTTTATATACATAATGATTGTTTTATTGGTGATAATAAGATGCTCTTCTTCTTGACTTATTAGTTACTTGGTGGCAACAACATGGGATTAATTGCTTACAACTCCAGCGGATTGCCATAGGCATATTAAGCCAGAGATGCTCTTCGTTTGTTTGCGAACACAGCTAGAATTCATTTGATTACATGCATTGTAAAATTACCTTTTCGAAGCCCAAGAGCACCCAACTAAGGTAATTTTAATAGCACTAGCATAAATGCTAAGTGTACTTGTTAGAGTACTTTTTAAAGGTGCACTTGCCTCACGCATATTAGATGGGACCTCACTGTCTGGATTCCATGCATTTAAATTTAGGTGAATATGATTAATATGTGTTGAGGAACAATTGCCCATTTGTCTTAGTCATTGATTCATCTTGTCTTCTTGTCACTCACTCAAGCATTATTTCCAAATGCTACATGCACTGATTTAGCATTCAGCATGCAAGTCATACCAAATCAATCCAAATCATGGTCTCTCACGTAGATGTATCTTAAACCAAAATCTTTTAATATTAGTTACTATCTTTTGACGAGTTATCTGACATTTTTTATTCTTTTATGTGAATTCAAAGAGAAATGAACAGGATCTTTGTTTCAGCTTATATTGAATATCATACTTGTAAAATTCAATGAAATTTTCCTGTTGTTATCTATAGCTCCATGAAACCAAAGCTACATCAATTTATGCAACACTATGATGCATGTGAGAGCGTATCTAACATGTGTAAACATGGAAAACCCATTATATACATCCATCATGCTTGCATTTTAGTTTACCAGTGTAATACTGACAATATTCAACTGTATGATGCTTAGTACTAACACTAACACAAAAACTATGACTTGTTTTTCCTTTTTCTTTCTTTCTTTTTATTTTCTTTTTCTTTTTCTTCTGTTTAGGTATTTAACTGGGAATATGCTGACTAGGCCTATACCTGGATGGATCTTGCAAAGAAACAACAACTTGTACGTATAAGTACCTTGATGCTGAAGATTTTCCCTTCATGTTTCCATTTCAACCAAACCTCACTAACCAAACCTGGGTTTCCAATTTCCAAGCATGCCATGAGAATTCCACTCACTCTCATGATTCTCTGCTTTTTCTAGACATGTCTCTATATAACAAGAAATGTGCTCAAATGGCCAAAACCATAATTTTAAAACTCAAAAGAAATCAACTCATTTAGCCAGCACCTCCACAAAAAATTTGACTCAACTCAGGCAACTTGACATTATTTATATATTCTTTAGACTCTTAATGTTAATGTTCATGGTAGTGTTATTTTGGATGGCAGTAATCTATTTCCTTTCTTTTCTTTCTTTCTTCCTTTGTGCAAAGATGTCTAAACTGTACTAATATTACTACCATACCACCAAGTTGAATAGGTAGTAACAGAAAATAGAGCATCGATACGCGCATTGCCATTAATGGAACTTTTAGCATTTGGCCACCATGGTACAGTTAGCAGCTATATCCAAGTAACTTATTTAGTTGGCTTTCAAGTTCCTGAGTTTTTCACCAATATGAGGTTGATTAGATTGTTGTTGATGCCCACATGAATTGTAATGATTCTATTTCTTTAGAAAGATTGTGAGGATAAGCTGTGTTGGATCTTTTTAAGCATAAATGTCATCTCAATAATACTTTCACATGTCATTGTTATTAATTATTATTCCTTATTTCCATGAAACTAGCATAAGCTACATGTGTCCTGCATGAATCCACAACCCATAGATTTATTTGTCACATGCTAACTTTCAACATTGTATCTTCTTTTTCCTTCTTTATTTCTTACTTTTTTATCATCTTGAACTAATTTATGATATTTTCCCTTTTATTTTCATTTATGCTAACTTTCTTCACATTGAGGTAGTGTAAACCCTTTAAGTAGCTTGTATCCTTTGAAGTTTGAACTTGTTTGTAAATGTTTTTGACTTCATGTATTATGACATGTTATCAGTATGGATCTTCTGAAATGGTGCAAGAGAATTGTAGGTTTAGGGTTTAGCTTTTCTGGGTTTGCTTTGTTAGCTTCTGAGTGTAGAAGCATTTATCAAGGGGTCTACATATGATTCACTTCTTCTTACTGCTCCTGCCTTTTGTGTTTCTCCAGTGTTAAATCTTGTATGACTGACACCTATCTTTTTGTTGTAACTGTTTACTTATATGTAAGATTGTCTTCAGGCTGTGGACATTTTTGCAGCTTCCTCAGCTTCTTCTATCAGCATATTGTCTATAATAAAAGAAATTGGGAAGATGTTGTGTGTTCCGACATCAGAAGTAGAAACATTATACCCTCAAAATATGCCTACAATACAGGTATCTGCTTTACTGTAATGATGACATCTTTTGTTATTTCAATTGATTGTATCTAGCAGTTTCTTTGTTTGTTCTTCTTAATTGTAGAACTTGCTGTTAGAGTTGCTAGTTGGACGAATTACCCTCCCCTGCACTTCAGCATCGGTATGTGTATGCATTTAAAGTTAGGTTCTAAATGCATACACATACTGCTTCATTTTTTTTTCCATTGAGTTCAATACAGGTCATTCTGTGTACATTTCTTGTGATTGGGACTTGATAATAACGCTTTAGAAAATAGCAGCCACATCTTTCATTTTCCTAACATGGGGCTTCTATTGGCAACCTCTGCACCATTTTAGGTGGCAATTGGATATATTGCCTAATTGTAGTCAGTGGGGCTTCCTAAATGTACTTAATAGTAGCCACATCTTTCATTTTAGCTTGTTGTAGTTGTTCACACAGTAATCATTCTCGAATGTCCATGCAGGCTACATATTGGGAGAGGATATAGTTCAACAATCTTCATCAGTAAGCGTCTCAAACATATTGCTTTGTATATATGAATTGTAAGGAAGATGGTAATTTGTAGTTTTGTAAAGTATTTAATTATTTTTATTTTTTTTATATAGAAATTTGCACACTAATCGTTTAAAGAAATGACTCAACCAAGACCCTTTTAGGATGAAACCATGCTAGAGGTCCTCTATTTTAACACACATAGGTCATCGTACAGTAGGAAGAAATCACTGTATCAGCCATCTAGTTCACCTGACTCTTCTTTGATGGACTATTGTATAAATTCACAATAATTTGACAACTTTATTTGTTAGATGAATGACTATTCCTTGTTATATGTGAACTGTAGGCCATTTTTTGTTTGAAGGACATTGTTCATATGATGACCAACATCATCTTTTCGGTTTGATTTTTGAATAGTAGTCATTCACAATTAGCTTGTTAAGACGATTGTTTGGATGAATCAAATATGTATGAGGATGAATTAGCAAATTGTCATCCATGAATAAGTCAACCAAAGAACCTCAATGACTCCACTGACAGAAAATGTTCTTATCTAGAATGGTGCCATACATGTATGTATTTCATTCACATAAGATTAGCTTACTTGATTTGCATTCAACCTGATTCTTGGACTCACGCAGAAGTTGTGGGTGAGGTTTCCTAAGCCCACAAGTGTCTTGAGCATTGCCCAACAAAATGCAGCCACATGCACCAATGCAGCACAAGGATGTGAGATCAAAGCTTTCTATCAAGTGGGTTGTACTTTTTATTTTTAGAACTTCCGTCTTAAAAATTAAGTGTTTCACTCCTTTGATGGGCCACTGTATACAAACAACATGTATAATGTTTAGTTGCAATAGTGTAGTTTTTGTTGTATATAAAGAACTCATTGAGAAGCCAATCCATTTGGATTGTTTGCATTCATTCCATGATCTTAAGTCCATATTCACATCATGAGCTTGAAACTTGTTTGTGTTAGTTTTTTTTTTTTTTTTTTTTTAAAATTAACCTGTTCATATAGTCTTTTTTCCAGCTTCTGATGAACTTTGGCATATTTGATGTTGGAGACGTACCAAATGTAAAAACATTAGACTCTTTATTTCATTTTAGTTACATTCAATTGATTACAAAAAGCTACTGTTTCAATATTGTAAAAACATTAGATCAATGTTGCCACTACAAGGTTCAATATTGAAATGGTAAAGTTTTTTACTATTTATTTTATCTTTGAAATGGTTATTTTTTCACTCAGATGTACTTAAAATTTAGCTCTTTATTTATATTTTCAGATACACAATTTTCTAGTTGTTGCTTTTGTGTTGCAAATTGGCATTCAGCTTTTACATCCAAGTAAATTTGTGTTTTATTGGTGTTGTTTATAAATCTATCCTACTAGTGCAGATAAAACCTTTGGTGAAGCTAACCAAAGACATAATGAAAGTTCGTCGCATTAAATATGCTTGGCATGAGTTTTTTCTTGAAGGTACTCATCTTCCTCTTGGTCCATGATATCCTGGCTTTTTGTCATTTCATTCGTGTAATTTTTTTGTTCTGTCAATGCAGTTAGGTACAACATTTGTACAGTTATCTTGCTCTGGGCACCTATAGTCTTGGTATGTCTCATTGTCCTCCAATAATTTAATATATCGAGATTTCTTTCCAATCATCATTTACATTTTTCTTCTTAATCGATACTTGGAAGTTAATATAATCATTTACTCTATTTTACAATATTTAAAATCTTTATATGTAAATTTGTGCCCATATGCATTGTCGGAGAAACTAAAAAATTTACTCATTCTCAGATTGCATTGTGGAATATGCATCCATTATTCAAAGAAAGGGCGATATTCGAAGCTCTGACACTTTCTCTCCTTGTTAGCTAAATTGGTGAGTCTTCTTTCCTTCATACTATATGATTCATTAATGAAGTGGCCTGACCATTTGGACAGGTCCATGTTTATATATTATCTCAAAATTGATGAAGTAGATCTAGATGTGCGTCGGAGCTATCCAGATGTTGAGCGGGGGTCCCTGAAAGGTAGAAACTGCTGTTATGACCATGATGAAGCTGTTCATTTCCTATGGACAACAATATGGGTGGCCTGGCCATTTGGATAGGCCCGTGTTTATGTATTATCTCAAAATTGATGAAGCAGATCCGGATGTGCGTCGGAGCTATCAGGATGTTGAACGAGGGTCCGTAGAAGGTGGGAACCGCTGTTATGACCATGATAAAGCTGCCCATTTCCTATGGACAGCAATATAGGTGGCTTGGCCATTTGGACAGGCCCATGTTTATATATTATCTTGAAATTGATGAAGCAAATCCGGATGTGTGTCGGAGTTATCCGGATGTTGAGTGGGGGTCCATGGAAGATGGGAACCACTGTTATGACCATGATGAAGCTGTCCATTTCCTATGGACAGTATTGGAGGGGCCTGGCCATTTGGACAGGCAGTGCTTATATCAGTATTTGCAGGGACCACACTCTTAACCTAAACCACACCCTAAACTTATAACCTAAACCTAAACCTTAACCTATAACCTAAACGTTAACCTATAACCTATAACCAAAACCTAAACCTATAACATATAACCTAACCTAAACCTAAACCTATAACCTGTAACCTAAACTTATAACCTAAACCCGAGCGTAAACCCGAACCCGAACCCGAACCCGATTTCCTAAACCTAAACCTTAACCTATTCTCAATTCTCCAAAGCCATAACCTATAACCTAAACTTAAACCTAACCTAAACTTAAAACCTAAACCTAAACCTAAACTAAAACCTATAACCTTAACCTAAACCAAAACCTATAACCTAAACCTTAACCTATAACCTATAACCTATAACCTAATCCTAAAACCTAAACCTAAACCTATAACCTCAACCTATAAACTAAAACCTAAACCTAAACCTAAAACCTAAATGTATTTTCAAATTCCTAAACCTAAACATATAAACTAAAACCTAAACCTATAACCTAAACCTATAAACTAAAACCTAAACCTAAACATAAAACCTAAATGTATTCTCAAATCCCTAAACCTAATCTCAACTCCCTAACCTAAACCTAAACCTAAACTTGAAAACCGAAACCTAAACCCGATCCCAACACGAACCCGATTTCTAAACCTAAACCTTAACCTATTCTCAATTCCTGAAAGTTATAACCTATAACCTATAACATATAACCTAAACCTAAACCTTAACCTAAACCTAAACATATAACCTTAACCTAAACCAAAACCTATAAACTAAACCTTAACCTATAACCTATAACCGATAAACTAACCTTAACCTAAAGCTAAAACCTAAACCTAAACCTAAAACCTAAAACCTAAACCAAAACCAAAACCTAAACCTATAACCTAAAACCTAAACTTAAACTTAAACCTAAACTAAAACCTAAATGTATTCTCAAATCCCTAAACCTAAACCTACACCTAATCCTAATCTCAACTCCCTAACCTAAACCTAAACCCAATCCCGAACTCAAACCCGATTTCCTAAACCTAAACCTTAACCTATTCTCAATTCCCTAAAGCGATAACCTATAACCTATAACCTATAACCTATAACCTACACCTAAACCTAACTTAAACCTATAACATTAACCTAAACCTAAAACCAAAACCTAAACCTAAAATCTAAATGTATTCTCAAATCCTTAAACCTAAACCTACACCTAATCCTAATCGCAACTCCTTAACCTAAACCTAAACCTAAACTTGAAAACCCAAACCTAAACCCGTTCCCGAACCCGAACCCGATTTCCTAAACCTAAACCTTAACCTATTCTCAATTCCTTAAAGCTATAACCTATAACCTATAACATATAACCTAAACCTAAACCTTAACCTAAACCTAAACCTTAACCTATAAACTAAACCTTAACCTATAACCTATAACCTAAACTTATAACCGATAACCTAACCTTAACCTAAACCTAAAACCTAAACCTAAACCTATAACCTAAAACCTAAACCTAAACCTAAACCTAAACCTATAACCTAAAACCTAAACCTAAACCTAAACCTAAACCTAAACCTATAACCTAAATGTTTTCTCAAATCCCTAAACCTAAACCTACACCTAATCCTAATCTCAGCTCCCTAACCTAAACCTAAACCCGATCCCGAACTCAAACCTGATTTCTTAAACCTAAACCTTAACCTATTCTCAATTCCCTAAAGCTATAACCTATAACCTATAACCTACACCTAAACCTAACGTAAACCTATAACCTTAACCTAAACCTAAAACCAAAACCTAAACCTAAAACCTAAATGTATTCTCAAATCCTTAAACCTAAACCTACACCTAATCATAATCTCAACTCCTTAACCTAAACCTAAACTTGAAAACTCAAACTAAACCCGATCTCAAACCCGAACCCGATTTCCTAAACCTAAACCTTAACCAATTCTCAATTCCCTAAAAGCTTTAACCTATAACCTATAACCTATAACTTAAACCTAAACCTTAACCTAAACCTATAACCTAAACCTAAACCTTAACCTAAACCTAAACTTATAACCAAAACCTATAACCTAAACCTTAACCTATAACCTATAACCTATAACCTAAACTTATAACCTATAACCTAACCTTAACCTGAACTTAAAACCTAAATCTATTCTCAAATCCTTAAACCTAAACCTACACCTAATCCTAATCTCAACTCCTTAACCTAAACCTAAACCTACACCTAATCCTAATCTCAACTCCCTAACCTAAACCTAAACCTAAACTTGAAAACCCAGACCTAAACTCGATCCTGATCCCGAACTCGATTGATGTAATAATGTAGCATAATTACATGGCAAAGAACAAGAAAATCTTGCTTTGTTGGCAAGCATACTCGAACTCAAGCATCATAATGCATCTATTTCCATCTCTATTATCTCTTATAACATAGATTATTTGAGATTTGGATTTATCTCATTTTTAGAGCATGTTCTAACACAATATGATAATATTAATAGACTAGGTGGATTTGTCACCAACATTATTCCAAGACCCGTATAACTTCTCCTTATAGGAAGTTGGGTAGGGCACATGCAGCTTGAATCCATCAAAGGAGATAAGGATCATCCATCATATGTTCTCTCCCTTTTCATTTTTTTTTTCCATAGGATTGTTTATTTTGTAGTGTCTGCTCACGTACAACATTTTAGCGTGTCAACATCTTAGCAAACCATAATGAGTTTTTCAACATATCATATATTATTTTAGGTAGGAGAAGCTACTTTAGCAAACAAATGCCACTACGCCAGGTTATCCACGCCGAATTTATAAGATTTTATTCGATTAATTGTCAAAAGTCCATTTTATTTTCATTTTTACTATAAATGGTAAGTTTTAGATTGCATATAACTTTTGATCCTTCTGAGTTATAGGAGACGTGCCAACATGAAAAGGGCTCCAAACAATTAGGAGAATAATGTGGTTACGCCAAATTGGGTTGTTACTACTTTTGGCATAAAACCATGAAGTCTAGTAGGAATGGATATCATCTGTAAATAGTAAGTTTACTTTTTATAGTAAGTCACATATTTTAGTGTGTTTGAGTTGGAGTTTTGAGTTTAAAAGTCCATCTTAGGTTTGAATACATTACTTATATTGGATTTTTCCATAGTTTAGAAGATTTGTAGGTACATTTTTTATTTCTTTATATATAAGTGTTTTATTTTTATCTTTCTTCCTTTTGAGATGTGTACGATGGCATGCTTGTTTGATTGTGTCTACAAATGTTGTATTATACAAGCTGACAAGCTAAAGAAGTCAGTGGAGGATGAAATTCATTTTCTCAAGGGAATGGTTTCAGAACTTGAAAGTGATCTTGTGTCAAAGTCCATAGAAGTTACATAAGTAATTTTAAGGAAAGAAGAAGCTCTATCTTCTGCATTTGCTTAATTGACCGTCTGAAGGAAGAAAATTCTATAAAAATGTGAGCATTATTGAATGCATATGGAGGATGTTTACTGTATTGAAGTGTATTTGTTTCTTACACATGAGGGCATGCCTTAGTTGGAATTCTTATGATAGGTTGAGCAAAGTGAAGTATTGTTTGTTTAGAAATGTGAATGTAGGATGCATTGTATGATTTGATTGCTATTTGTAATAAATGCATTGTTTTTTTTTTCTGATTGCATTTTATGTACTATTTTTATCAGCATTAAGCTTAGATGAGTTATCAATCACAGCAGGTTCTTGCAATGGAAACAGGTCGTATTATTACAATTTTTAAAAAATAGCTACGAATATAATCCGTAGTTATAGCTACGGCTTTTGTCCATAGTTATTGGCATCATTTGCTACGGATATTGTTCGTTGCTATTGGTATTTATTGCTACGGATATAATCTGTAACTGTTAGTATCTATTGCTACGAATATAGTCCGTAGTTATTGGTATCTATTGATTCGGATATAATCCGTAGCGATACCTTTAACTTCCCCACCAATAGCGATGGACGTGCTACGAATTATATCCGTAGCAAAAGGACTTTTGCTACAGTTTTTGGCAGTAGCCTTTACCCGTTTTACTTGTAGTGTATGGATGCTTTTTAGATAAAATGGTGCAGTTATATAGCAATTAAAATATTCATTAAAGACATCTTATGCAATCCATAGCAGAAACTTGATAAACCCGGGGAACTCAAGACAAAATCATGGTAGTAAAAATTTGAATTCTCTTCGGCCATATACCAGAGTGAAGACAAAATATCCAACATATACTGCCACAGACAGCAGTAAGTTAATAGTTTATCTAAAAGATATAAGCTCATGCAAGGGCACCCATAAGCAAATACCAGTATCAATCCCCACATCAGGGCATATACAAAAAAAAAAACTTATGCAGGTTAGAGAGCTGTCACATGCACTCAAGGGAGTGTAGAACGTTCAAAAATATACTAATGTTCATACGCTAAGTTAGGAGGTGTATGTGTGTGACAGCATTCAGGGATCAGTGCTATGGAGCAGAGTGCGATGGTGCAGTGTCATCTCGTCGACACATCATCAAATCTACCAGTTGTTGCACAGACTGCTGTACTTTATGGACAACCCGCTCCAAGACTGTCATCCGCTCATGCATAGAGTGGATATCTCTCTGAATTACCCCGATTATGTCCAGCTTATATCGTTTAGCATGTCCAGGCGTTGACGCTAATGGGGCTGGATCGGGTCTTGAGGATTCATCTCCCGCCATCTCTGTTTCCTCAGCATGAGAAGCACCAACTTCTGTTCCCCCTTCTTTAATGCCTTCTTATTCGTCTTCAACATACTCAATGGTATTGGATATCCTGTTGATGATCCAGGGATATGGGAGATGAAGATCCTTGGAGGTATGAACAACATTTACTAACTGACTGACGAGCTAAGTTAGGAGGCACATCCTTGTCCCATTTGCAACAGAATAAACTATCATGACCATGAGTCCAGTGAGATCGGATTTGTTGGTGCTTCTTGGATATACATTTGTGGTGAATATGCCATGCAGAATCTGAAATCGGGGCTTCATGAATCTAGCTTTCGGCGCATTCCCTTGATGTCAAAAGATGTCTTGACCATTACATAAATACTTGGTTACCATAGATTGAACATTAGGGTAGTTGAGGTCCAATTGAGGGAGGACTTGTGGAGCCATTTCCAGATTAAGGATGTTAGCCATGGTGGTAGGAGTAATCAACACATCATCATGACTATTCAGAGACACCATAAATGAAGGAGTATCTGATACAGGTGAGTGACACGTGGCGAGGAAGTTTCGTGTTTGCTCAAGCTGGCACGACCCCCTGAAGTCTAGAATAGGTAGCCACTCAATCGCAGCAAATAATGGTTCCAAATTGCACGGTGCTAAGCAATCCTCGTCTACTTTTCTTTCATGGATTAGTTTCCTACCGGTGTATTTTGCAGGACGTTGGCTAGCCGGAGGTGAGGGTACCGGTTGAGAAGGTGCCTGAAATTCGGTCTAGGACTTGCCTCGTGAAGTTTGTCGTGATCTTTGCCGAGTGGGGATCCCAAATTCCAGGGCCCTGGCCCTTTCTTTTGAAGTAAGGACTTTTTGTCGGGTAGTTCTTGAAGACTCCCCTGGATTAGATGCTAACCTTTGTCCTTTCCCATGTGGACAAGTGGATTTTGAAGGATTTTTTTTAAAAAAAAAGACAAACACACCTGTCAGCCCCAAAAATACCCAAAAAGGGATGACGTAAAAGGGTATTACCCAATTTATGGAGTGATTTGAGTAGTCCAACGTAGCTACCAACAGTTTGGTTGAGAGAATCGATTAGAGAAGATGACTGAAACCCTTGAGAAAATGAACCCCTTTTTCGCTTCGCTGACTTTTATCGAGCGGCATTTGTCGATATTATTGATCATTAGTTCGATAACATCGAGAAGTTGTTGTTTGATTCTATCAAGTTTGTCTTCGATATCAATCTCGGTCACACGACTATTCATATTCTCAAGAGGCGTCGATGATATTGACCTTTTATCGATATATCGAGAAAGTCATATCGATAATCATATCGAAGATGAAGATTTTCAATTTTCAACATTCAGACGACTCTTTAAGTATACCTTTTCATATTTCTTATCGACAGTATACTCAACATGAAATATGTACTTGTACTGTACACAACAAAATTATAAACATTTGAATATTTATACAAAAGATTGAGGTAAGGAACCTCAGATATATCATTTTAAGGTAAAAAATTTTTTTTTCTCATTTTAGCACTCGTTCAAATCTTTGATGCTCAATTTGAACTAATTCTTCCTTATCCATTTCATATTGTTAACCGATTTGGGTGGTGGTGCAAGGACATTGCTTCTATCCATATCCTTAAGAGGACTTTTAAAGTTCTGTATTTCTCTGATTAACAATTTGTTAGCATGATTCTGACCAGAGTTAGGTTGAGTCCTCCTAGGTGTTATGCATTCAAAATTATAATGACCTGAATCACCACACAAATGACATACTGGAGTTGTTCTGGTTTTACTCCCAGAAGCAGTAGATTTTTCGGTTCTAGGTACTGCATTTCCAGCCTTTGGCTTAAAATTTTCATATCCTAAGCTACTTTTATCCTTTCCAGGTCTTCCCATTCCCAACAGTTTTTCTAGCTTTTCACTACTCTGGGAAAACTTGTAATTTATCTTGGCCATCTTCTTGGATTCTTCTAGATCAAACAGGAGTGTATGATTTTCATTGCAAAGAAGTCTATTCTTATCTTCTAGTAGTTCAACCTGTTTGTTCAATTTATCAGACTCATTTTCAAGAAAAGTAATAATTCGTTCAAGTCTATCATTATCCATATGATATTGCTGTAGATCATTTATTAATTGTGTATTGATTTCCAATGTGTTATCCAAATCTTTCTGCAACAACTTACTTTTGTACTTTGCTATTCCGAGTCTCTTAAGGATATTTATGCTATGAATATAGAGTTGATTATAATCATCTTGCAGTTTATCCTTTTTTATTTCTTCTTCTTCTTCCCCAGTTCCCTCATTATCAGATGAAAATGATTCAGTAGCTAGTTGTTCTTTCTCGTTCTCAGATTCAGTGGGAATGATTGAAGCAGTGGAGACCATGAGTATTTTCAATGATTTCTGATCTCCATCGCTTTCTAAGTCACTAGATTCTGAATTTGACTCCTCAATATCATCCCATGTGGCAGCCATTGTCTTGCCCTTAGTTTTTCTGTTTGGGCATTCAGTAGATAGGTGTCCACACTCATGATAGGCATAACATTGTGGTTCTTTGGTTCTTTTACCAAATTTGCCTACAGAAGGTTTATAGTTCACCTTTCTTCCTTTGGAAGGACAACCACGATTCTTTTGAAAGAATTTCCTGAATCGTTGGGCCAGCAAAGCCACTTCCTCATCTTCATTTTCATTTTCGCTCTCACTGTCCTCATGTAATGTTTTCTTAGAGGTTTTTAGGACAGTTTTTTTGGATTTAAGGAATTGTTTAAGGTGTAGTTCGAAAGTTTGTAGTGAACCTGCTAGTTCTTCTACTTTCATCTTATCAATGTTCCTACACTCCTCAATTGTTGTAACCTTGGGATTAAATCGTTCTGAAAGGGATCTTAAGAATTTTCTACAAATTTTTGGTATCGAAACTTTTTCTTCCAATCCACCCATGGAGTTACAGATGATATACAACTTTGTGAAAAACTCAATAAATGTCTCATGCTCTTCCATTCTGAGACTTTCAAACTGCGAAGTCAGGAGTTGAAGTTTAGACCTCCTCATAGTGCTTGTGCCTTCATCGATTGTTTCCAATAGATCCCATGCTTCCCTGGATGTCTCACGCATACTTATCTGATTGAATATGTCCTGCGACATGGCATAGTAGATAGCATTCATAGCCTTGGCTTCAGATGTTTGCCTTTCTTTGTCTAATGCTTTCCACTTTTCTTTAGGTTTGGGTTTTGTGATGGTTGTGCCTTTGTCAAGTACAATTTGTTTAGTAGGTGGCACATATCCATTTTCAACTATATCCCAAACATCAAGGTCCAAAATTCTTAGAAAGTAGTGCATCCAAGCCTTCTAGTATGCATAATTTGAGCCATCAAATACTGGATTTCTAGTGACTGATAAGCCTTCTCCTTTGGCCATATTCCCAACTTCAGTCATGATCACTCTTTAGGCGGTGAAGCCCTTAAAATGAGACCCGCTTTGATACCAATTGAAAAGGTGATAAAGACCGCACCAGTTGAAGAAGGAATATGTCAATATGTCCTAAAGGGGGGTGAATAGGACTCTTTAAAGTTTTTACAGCTTTACTTAGAAATCCTATTTTACTAAGCATATGAATATGCCATATATCAGGATTACTCAAATGTAACTCTACTGGCTTCCAAGCCTGGTAGAGGATACAATCACAAATTATTTAAAAGATAGCAATATATAACTTAGTTTAAGATGGATGTGACTGTGTATGTGTGTGGGGTGTAATTAGATATATAAATATGAATGCATTAATAAATCACACACACAAAAGACGAGCAAACACAAACATAGTCATTTTTATAGTGGTTCGACTACTTATCTACTCCACTCCTAGTAATCGTACTCAACCCTTGAGTGTACCGGATTTCACTAAGGAGGTTTCACAATGGTTCACCTTTAACCTTTACAACTTGCACTTAGGCTGATTGTTTATGCTCTCATGAGCAAGGGTCAACACAACGCACCCACTTTTAGGCTCACTAGCCAATGATCTTCTATAAAACCCTACTGGAGGTTTCTACACGGTTCACCTCATACCCAAGAGTTTTACTGGTTCACTCCTAACCAGATGTTCATGCTCTCCACAGAGCAAGGGTCCACACAACGTACCCACCACGTACACTCTCGCCGAAGGCCTCCTTGAGGACTTCAAAGGGTGAAAACCACTTAAGACCCAATCCTAAAAAGGAATGATCACAAGTGTCCTTTTGGACTCTAGATACTTACAAATAAGTTGATGAGTCTCGATAAGCACAATGCCGAAGATCTCTTCCTCCTTATTGACGAAGAGTCTTCTACACCCTTGATCCGCAACACAAAATGATATACTAGTATTTGGCTTCGGGTTGGGTCAAGGTCAAGATGAAATCCTACTCTCAAAGTGTTTTTATATAAGGAAGATAGAGTAGTTTCAATCTTATGCATTCAAGGCATCCCAGCTTAACGATTTGCCATTAAGGTAGTAGTTGGAGGATCCTTGAATGCGGAAGTTCATTCCCCAATCCACTCTATTGAATATCAATGATGAGCGTGGATTGGAGGATGAACTTCCTTAAGAGAAAGGGCTTAGGGTATATGATCTAAGGTTAAACACTCAAAAGCTCTCTCTACTTTCTCCCTCTCAGCAACAATAGACAAGTCCTCTATATATAGGTAAAAAGGTTCCAACAGATATAAAATGGTCACATTTATGACTGAGTTCGATATCATTGAGCAGGTTCAATATCATCAAACGTATACTCTCGATAGCATCGATGGTCTGCTCGATGACTTTAACTCAAAGTCATATACTTTTGAAACCTTTTGCCAAATGGTCGATGGATCGAAACCATTGTCGATATCATCAGATTTCAAACTCCAATTACATCGATGGTAGGTTCGATCAATCGACACTTAAAAAATGAGAGAGACTTGACATGAAATATTTAAGGTTTTTAAAATATGATCGAGGGTCAGCTGATGTCATCAGAATTTGTATATCAATGATATCGAAAGCAGTGTCGATGTATCGATAAATCCAATAGATTTACCAGTAAACTCGCTAGACAATTTGTGTCCAGTTTCAATGCAATCGACCCGGCCTCGATATCATCGACATATGAATATCGGTTTCATCGAATGGCCCCCGATCAAAGTTAAAAACAACCTGAAATATCTGCTAAAAGAAATGCGCGCCCACTGTCGATATCATCGATGGACTTCCGATCTTATCGAATTTGATTTCAGATCATATCGGAAGGCACATCGATATATCGAAGAAATTCAAAATTTTCTCTAAAAAATAGGGGCGCTAGAAATCTGTCTGTCGATCATATCAAGCCACTTTCGATGGGCACAAGATTTGAGTATCGATGGTATCGATAGGTGTATCGATACATCGATAATTCGTCCAGATATGTTGTGAAGTTGTTGGACATATCTGGTCCTCTTTCCGATCATATCGATGAAGCATCGAGGACTCGACAGCACAAGTCGATCATATCGAGGGTGTTTCGATAAAATCAACAAGGCGAGAAAAACTTAGAGATTTTCTTATTTTGAAAAAGTTTTCTCACCTAGAAACCCTATCCTTTTCTAACTTATTTTTAAGGGTTTTTATTCACCTAGTGTTTTGGGACAAGGGATGTGAGGCTTTAAATTTACCTATGGTGAGCTTGCGCACATCCGGTTGAGGCAGACACTTGAATTGATCTTCCTATCAGGCTCTGTAGGCAATCTGACTCAATACTCACGTAACTTGACAAACCAGGGCACTTTCAGAAATATCCTGAAGCTTGAGCTTGAGGTACTTGAGTTATATTTCACCATGTGCTTTGAATACCAAAGTAATGACTATTGAATCTTTGAAAGCTTGAACTATCAGTTGTTATTTTACTTGAATTGTGATGCTTGAATCTAAAAATGGAACACCTTTTAATGGATTATCTTGAGCTTGTACAAGAATTGTATTTAACATGAAGATGAGCTACACAAGATAGAAAATCTAAGAGGTTTTGGCATGACAAAATTTGACAATCATAGGAGTTAGAAAACATAGCACTTATAATCTCCCCCTTTATCAAATTTGTATAAAACACACTTCATAATAATAAGATAAGCATAACACGCACAATAAAGAATCATGCACCAGTTTTAGCCTGATCAAAGAATCAGACACCAGTTATAAACAGGTTAAACAAATATTCTCCCAACAATACTCCCCCTTACTTCCAACTTCATGCAATGAAAAATTTGTCTACCTATCCACACAATTGTACATACACAATTAAATATTATCATAAGCATTCTCATAAATTCTCCCCCTTTTTGTCACAATATGTCAAAGGAAAGAGTGATAATGGAAGTAGATCAATAAAGAAGTAAATAGAAGAGAAAAATAAGAGAATAATGAGCAAGAGAAGTTCTCAAGTAAAATAACTAAGTTAACAAAATCTAAAAGAAATCAAGTTCAAATATGTCCAAGCCTAAATCAAATAAGAGAAATTCAAGAATCTTAAGAGTTATTACAAACCACAAATTCAAATACTAATATGAACCCGATGAAGGAGCAGGTATTGAAGGGTCAATTTGATGAAGTCCCTTGTTAATGCGCTTCAGATACTTGCACATATATTTGAATTGTATATCATGGGACACATTCATGTTTTCAACATTCTCCTCTAGTAGTGTAAACGTGCATTAAAGTCAGATGGTTGATAGTCAGGATCATCTGCTGAATCAGATTCGATTTCTCCAAAAATATCATCCATATTGATGTTATCTGGAGGCAAATCACCCTCCTTTTCATTTGCGGCATCAGCTCCACCAGCACCCACATTAACTTGACGGAGGGCCAACCTCAAATTCATCTTGTTAATATTTGAGTTGTTGAAGGTTAAGTGGTGAATGGGAGCTTCCCCAATAGGTTTAGCCACTAGACTATGGGTGGCCAACACAGTCATAAGATAAACGAAGGGAATGTCACTATGTCCAGGATGGAGACAGAATTGAATGATGCAATGACAAATTAGAGAAGGAAGACATACAGAAGTTTCAGAAATGATGGTATGACAATAGTGAGTTCGGTTTTGTTACCAGATCGAGGATAAACATTAGAAATGAAAATCCTATAAAGGATTCTATATCTATGTAACAAATACTTTGAGGTAAGCGCATTTCTAACAATATTCCATTCCGCATTTATATTGCATAAATCTCTAGTCAGCATTCTCTTCTCAGTTTCAGATGGTTTTGCCACTAGAGTGTTAATGGGAATACCTTCATCATTGACAGGTATATCCATTAATCCATAGATAAAGTGACGGTCCACCTCTATTGGACCTTCTCTGGTTGAGATAATGAATGTCAGATTTTCTGTAGAAAAATTAGTGATGCAAGCATACATAGCCTGTGCAATGGAGCAGTATGCAGGCCTACCCCAATGTAGTATGTTATCCCATCCTACAGACTGAAGGAGAGGAAGGATATCAAATGGAGCCAAATGATCAATATTAATAGGTCATTTTACTGTAACATCGCGCAACCTAATATCCCGCACATAAGGAGGATCATATTTGGGCGACCGAAGGTAGCGCACTGTAATGGAGCTGAACGGGATGTAGAGGGACCATGAGACCCTTTCTTTTTAGTTCTACCTTCCATTTTCAACAAGGATATCCAGAAAAATGGAGATGGTAAAAGAGGTAAAGTGGGTTTCCAAAAGATCGGATTTCAGAGAAGAAAACCACAAAATCTAACATAAATCATGAAATAAACCACATAAATGATGAAGAGGAAGTGCAAAGAACTTAAGTCTACAAGAAAAATGAAAACAATGCATTAACCAGGAAGAAATAGAAGATGGGTTCAACCGGTCGACGAAGGAGCCATTGGGGAAGATAACCCAAATGAGAAAAAAGTTATTTTCCTCCAAATAAAGCACCAAACCCGCAGTTCACGACTGGTCGAGTACATGCTCGACCGGTCGTGCCACGATTGGTTGAGTATGTACTTGACTGGTCGTACATAGCCCAAAATGTGCAAATTTTCATAAAATTTGAAATTCTAAAAATTTTAAAATAAAAATATATACATTGTGATAAAAAGTCATGAATTATCAATTCACATTGCACATACCAAGATCAAATTTTAAATTTGTAAACCTACTTTTGTCCAGCGGTTTAGTGAATATGTTAGCTAGTTGATTCTCGGTAGGAATATAATCCAAGGAAATTGTCGTCTTCCACTAATTCATGAATGTAGTGATATCTAATGTCAATATGCTTGGTTCATGAATCCTGGATTGGATTTTTGGAGATATTAATTGCGCTTGAATTATCACAATATAAAACCATAAAATCTTGCAAAATTCCGTAATCGCTTAGCGATCTTTTCATCCAAACAAGCTGAGTGCATTCATTACCTGTAGCAATGTATTCAGCCTCAGCCATTGAGAGCAATAAGAAACTTTATTTCTTACTTAGCCAAGAAACTAAATAGTTCCCTACATAGAAACAACCACCACTGGTTGATTTTTTATCATCAATGTTACCAGCCCAATCAGCATCCGAGTAACCAGCTAATTGCACACTAGTGTCATGAGGATACCAGAGACCAAGATTTACTGAACTAGCGACATATCGTATAATCTGCTTAACAACAATTAAATGTGACTCTTTAGGGCCAGATTGATATCTAGTGCAAATTCCTATGCTAAATGCAATATTAGGTCTACTCGTAGTTAAATAAAGCAAGCTACCTATCATACTATGATATAATTTAGGATCAACATTCTTACCTGTAGAGTCCTTTGAGAGTTTAAGATAGTACTCATTGGAATATCAAAATTTTTCCTACTCTCAAATCCAAACTTTTTAACTAAGTTCAAAGCATATTTGGTTTGAGAGATAAAGAAACCATCAGGTTGTTGATTAACTTGTAACCCTATAAAATAATTCAATTCTCCAACCATGCTCATTTAAAATTTAGACTTCATAAGATCTGCAAACTCAACAGTCATATTAGCAAAGGTAGATCCATAAATAATATCATCAACATATATTTGCACTATAAGAATATGATCATTATGTTTCTTTATAAACAATGTCCTATCAACAATTCCCATTATAAAGTTACGACTTAGTAAAAACTTAGTCAATTTTTCATACCATGCCATGGGAGCTTGTTTCAAACCATACAGTGCCTTTTTTAGGCGATAAACATGATTAACATGCTTAGGGCTCAAAACCCGAAGGTTGTTCAACATACATTTCTTCATGTAAATCGTCATTCAAGAATGCACTCTTTACATCCATTTGGTAAATCTTAAATTTTCTAAAGCACGCAATAGATATAAATAGTTTAATTGATTCATGATGAGCTACTGGGGCAAAGGTCTCATCATAATCGATGCCTTCTATTTGAGTATACCCTTTTACAACTAACCTAGCCTTGTTTCTAATGATATTACCAAGTTCATCAGACTTATTTTTGAAAATCCATTTTGTTCCAATAATATGTTTATCTTTTGATCTTGGAACTAAGTACCAAGCATCATTTTTAACAAATTGATTAAGTTCTTCTTACATCGCAACAATCCAATTTTTGTCAGTAAGAGCTTCTTTTAGTTAGCCGGTTCTATATGAGATGTAAAGCACATGTAGTTACATATATCTTCAAGTTGTCTACTAGTGCATACACTTGTGAGAGGGTTTTCAAGAATTTGATTAGTAGGAAGGTTTTTAATTGTCCTCAGTTTAGTATTATCGTGACTTGATGAAGTATTAAGTTTATCAATTAAAAGAACTTCATCATTTTCTGAACTTGAGACAGGTGTATTAAGTCCTCTTGTTAAGAACCCGATATGCTCGACTATTTAGATAATACCCTAAAAATATCCCTTCATCACTTTTGGTGTTAAACTTACGCAGATTTTCTCGGTCACGTAAAATGTAGCACTTACTGCAAAAAACTCGAAAGTATTTGATAGTAGGCTTCTTATCAAACCACATTTCATAAGTTGTTTTACCATTTAGATTTCTAGTGTAAACGCGGTTAATTATAAAACAATCAGCATTTACAGCTTCGGCCCAAACATTTTTAGGAAGCTTCATACTATTCAGCATAACATTTGTCATTTCTTGAAGCACTATATTTTTCCTTTTTACTAAACCATTTTGTTGTGGTATTTTGGGCACTGAATATTCATGTGATATTCCTTGATCACTGTAAAAGTTCTCAAAACCACTATTTTCAAATTCTAATCCATGATCACTACAGATCTTAAAGACTTGTGATTCTTTTTCTGTTTGAATACGTTTAAGTACCCTTTTACTTAATCGAGAGTTTCTGATTTATCTCTTAAGAAAATTACCCAAGTGTACCCAGTAAATTCATTAACAATTACCAATATGTAATTCTTGCCACCTCGACTCTCCGTTCTGGTTGGTCAAATAAGATCCATGTGAAGAAGTTTGAGCAGTTTAGATGTGGCATTGGAGTTCACCTTTTTATGAGTACTCTTAGTTTATTTGCCAATCTGGCATTCGCTACATATTTTGTTTACTTTCTGTATTTTGGGTAAACCTCTCACTCTCTTTTGCTCAATCTATACAAGTTGCGGTAGTGTAATGTCCTAGGCGCTTATGCCATAATTCGGTTTCATCAGTAAGGACCATCTAGCATGATAGATTAGATGAGCTTGAATCACTCACAATGTAGCAGTTTTCAGAAGTTCTGCGACTAGTTAATATTACAGAACCATTTTTATTTAAAATTTCACACCCTTAGTTAATAAATTTTACATTATGATTTTTACCACATATTTGAGAGATGCTTAATAAATTATGTTTTAACCCTTCTACATATAAAACAATCTCAAATTTCACACCAAGGTATGTTTGAACCCTACCTTGGCCAATAATCCTGCAGTTGCTACCATCACCGAATGCAGCAGTGCCATAGTCATGTCTTTAAGATTGGTGAACAAACCTTTGTCACCTATCATGTGTCTGGAGCATCCATTGTCTAGGTACCAATTCGAATGGCATGAAGCTTTGAAAGCGGTGTGAGTAACCAAGCAAGTAACCTTAGGAACCCATTTCATTACAGTTTTGGGTTTAGGAGTATAGTTGGTCTTATTATGTTTGTAGTTGTTATAAGACCGACCCACTGAGTTGGATTTTAAGAGCTCCTTAAGTAAGTCAACAATTTTCTCAGCGAAAGGATTTCGATTTTGATTTTTCTAGCTGATATGCTTACTTATAGGTTTTAAGGTTTGAAAAGACTTAGTATTTTTAAAATGATTTTGATTCAGACTTTTCCCTTTTGAGTTTGAAGACTCCCCTTTCCCAAATCTAGGTGGAGTATTCTTATGTTTGGGAGGAATACTTTTGTCGTAGCCCAATCCAGATCGATCCCCACATTTTCTGGATCTCGATAAGAGTTTTTCTAACTTGGGATCACCTTGGGCACACCTCTATATGTCTTTTAAACTCAAAAGTGAAGAGACTTCTAGTTTTAGCTTTTCATTTTTAAATTTTAAATTTTCAACAAGGGAGGTTTTGAAATCTAAATCGCATTTAGTTTTTTCAAAACAATCTAAAATGTGTGATTTTTCTAAGACTAGATTGTCAAAATTTTCTTTAAGTTTTGAAAACTTTTCTTTTTGAAGTTTTAGTTTTACAGTAATTTTACAACTTTCCTTTTATAGGGCATTATAAGCATCTTGAAGATCTTCTTAATTTTCATGATTACTATTCAATTTTTCTTCACTAGTTGAATCATCGTTATCTGAAAAAGTGAACTTGGCTAGAGTCATTAGGGCTTTGACATCATTACCTGACTTGGTTTCAGAATCTTCTAACTCAAAAGAAGCTTCAGAGCAGGAAGATTCACCCCTTGTAGCCAACATACCTTTCTTTTTCGGTTTATGCTTTTTAGGACATTTGTTTCCTAGATGCCCATATTCATGGCAGTTGTAACATTGGCTGTCATTTAAAGATTTCCAAGTTTTAGATCTAGATCTTTTCTTTTCAATAGATTTTTGAAAATAACCCTCTTTTTACTTTTGAAAATTTTATAAAACTTTTTAGCTAAAAGGGTCATATCATCTTCAGAATTTTCTATATCAGAATTGTTATTTTCTTAAGAAATATTTTTAGAAGACTTAAGGGCGATAGATTTACCTTTAGGAGCTTGAAAGTTTAACTCATAGGTTTGTAAAGAACCAACCAATTCTTCTACCCTCATATTATCCGCATCATGAAGTTCCTGAATCGCAATCACCTTTGAATTGAACCGTTCAGGGAATGAGCATAGTATCTTTCCACAGACTTTACTTTCTGAGATTTTATCACCAAGACCCCACATAGAGTTGACAATGTCATTCAATCTTATATAGAAGTCCATGAAAGCTTCACTTTCTTTCATACGTATTTCCTCAAATTTGGTTGTGAGGATTTGTACTTTAGATTTCTTAACAATTGTTATTCCCTTGTGTGTTATTTCTAAAATATCCTAGGCTAGCTTTGCAGTATCACAGGATATAATTCTTTTGAATTCATCCGGTAATAGTGCACAAGTAATTGCATTTCGAGCCTTTGCATTGGCACTACTCTCACTTTTCTAAAGAGCGGACCAAGAAAAATAAGGTGAGACTTTTATAGTTTTAGATCCATCGGTACCAGTTACTTCAGTGGTAGGAGGGATCCAATTAGTCACTGTGGCTTGCCACATGCTCTCATCCATGAATTTTAAGAAAATCCTCATTCTGGCTTTTTAATAGGCATAATTGGAGCCATCAAATAGTGAAGGCCTATTGACTGTTAGGCTATCAAAATTTGACATCTTAAAAGCTTAGATCAATTAGCTCAGGAATTTAATCCAAAATAATAATAATAAAAGCAAGCTATTAGGCTTTGATACCACTTGAAAAGGCTGAGCTATATGTCCTAGAGGGAGGGGGGGTGAATAGGACTATGCCAAATAAAAATTAATAAGCAGAATATAAGTAATAT
Source organism: Magnolia changhungtana (assembly GCA_030180095.1). NCBI lineage: Eukaryota > Viridiplantae > Streptophyta > Magnoliopsida > Magnoliales > Magnoliaceae > Magnolia > Magnolia changhungtana. The sequence goes on along the minus strand of JASAUF010000656.1, from coordinate 11,524,180 downwards.
TATAGCCAAATGAATTGCAAATAACCAAAGAAAATTACAACCTTAAAAGTCTAGTATTGAGAGGTTGATACAAACTTGGTTCTAAGGATAGCCTGATACCAAAAACCAATGGTTTATGTCAGGACAACCTTACTAGACTGTGGGTGAGTATCAAAAATTAAAACTGAAGAGGATATAAAAGAAATAGAAACTAATCTATTACAACATTTACCACACAATGCTAAAATGTAAAGATTACAACATTCACATCCACAAATACATCCCATAATCTTAAATCATAAAAGATAAAAAAATAAATCACACATACACCAAACACAAAGAATTATAGTCATTCGCTTGTGTGTACATCAACTGTTAAACAACAGCCATATAACTAGTTCACTCCTAATATCCTCACACAGTGGATATTAGCATTCACTATGAAATAGTTTTTCAAGGTTCACCTAAAACCCTCACAATTGTGTCTTTCAAGTGGGCTTACACAATTCAAAAACCCCATACTCTGAGTTTTCTCGATCACCTCAGACAAACCCAAAGAAAGAGATTTTTCTGGCATAGTCTCAAAAAAACTAAAAGAATAAGATTTAAAAACAGTTAAATACTTATCTGGATATTCTCCTTTATAACAGCCCAGTAGAACCATTTTAGAGTAGAAGTTCAATTGTAGATGTTTAATGTTCACACTCACTATTAAAATGGTTCTAAGTTCTAAATGGATTTTAGATTAAATCACATTGGGCTAGCTTGATTTGATTTTGATTCCAAGAAAGGGGAAAATTTCAATCCCTTCTTTAAATAAGATTGGAATATAGAATAGAAAATCAAATGCAAAAAGCTAAATAAAGAGAATATTAAATGAGCACTAAATAGCTAAAGAATAACACAAACTTATCTCTCAGAGTGATGTATTGATTTTGCTTGAATTGGATATCAAAATCTAAAAATCGTGCTCTAATTACAAGTACAGAAATTGTCCACTCTACTGGCCCAGGGGTCGGCTCGACTGGTCATAGGACCAACAAACATTTGAAATTTTGAGCGCGATAAGATTATACCATTTCATGACTGGTTGAAGGACCTGCTCGACTGGTCGAGTGGTCTCCACGACCGATCTAAAAGTGCACCTGCTAGTTCCCTGATTTATTAAGCTACGTGAGTTGTGGGTCAGACTGTCTACAGATCTCGATAGGAAGAACAATTCAAGCGTCTGCCTCATCCGGATGTGTGGAAGTTCGCCAAAGGTAAATCATAGACTCACATCCCTTGTCCCAAAACACCAGGTGATTAAAACACTTAAAACAAGATAGACATCTTATGATTTTTATGGTGAGAAAACTTTTTTTAACAAGAAAATTTCTAAGTTTTTCTCACTGTGTCGATTTTATCGAAGCACTCTCAATAAGATTGACCTGCTCTGTCGATGTCCTCAATACCTTACCGATATTATCAATATGAGGACTAAATCTATCCAGTAACTAAATATTCATCTGGACGGATTTATCGATGTATCGATACACCTATCGATATCATCGATAAAAGCACTAAATATGTCCAGCAACTTCACAATATATCTGGACGAATTATCGATGTATCGATACACCTATCGATATTATCGATATTCAAACCTCAAGTCCATCAGGAGTGGCTCGATAAGATCGACAGGCAGATATCCGGTGCCCCTGTTTTATAATAAAAATTCCAAATTCCTTCGATATATCGACGACCGTCCGATATGATCTGAATTCAAATATCGATAAGATCGGAGGTCCATTGATGATATTGAAGTGGGTGCACATTTCTTACAACAAATATTTCAGGTTATTTTTAACTATGATTGGGGGCCCTTCGATAGAATCGATATTCAAATATCGATGATATCGACACCAGGTCGATTGCATCGAATAAGGACACAAATCGTCCAATAAGCTTAAAGACAAATCCGTTGGATTTATCGATGCATCGACTCTGATCTCGATATCATCGACATTCAAATTCCGGTGATCTCGACGATTCCCCCAATCAGTCATGAAAACCTGAAATATCTCAAAGTCAAGTCTCTCTCATTTTTCATGTGTCGATTAATCGAACCAGTCATCGACGGAATCGGAGTTTAATATCCGATGACATCGACAATAGTTTCGATTCATTGACCATTTGATAAAGAGTTTCAAAAGCGTCTGACATTAAGTCTGAGTTATCGAAGATACCATCGATGCTATCGAGAGTATACGCTCGATGATATCGAACCTGCTCGATGATATCAAACTCTGTCATAAATGTGACCATTTTATATCTGTTGGAGCTTTTTGCCTATATATAGAGGACTTGTCTTTTGTTAATGTGAGAGAGAGAAAATAGAGAGAGCTTTTGTGTGTTTCATCTTACATCCTATATCTTAAGCCCTTTCTCTCGAGGGAGTTCATCCTCCAATCCACCCTCACCATTGATATTGAATAGAGTGGATCGGGGAATGAACTTTCGCATTCAAGGATCCTCCAGCTACTACCTTAATTGCAAATCATTAAGTTGGGATGCCTTGAATGCATAGGATTGGAGCTACTCTATCTTCCTAATAGGAAAATCTTTAGAGAGTAGGATTCCATCTTCACCTTGACCCAACCCTAAGCCTAGTCTTGGTATATATTTTGTGTTGCGGATCAAGGGAGCAGAAGACTCTTTGTCAACAAGGAGGAGGAGATCTTCGGCATTGTGTTAAATATGACTCATCAACTTATCTGTAAGTATCTAGAGTCCAGAGGACACTTGTGATCATTCCCTTATAGGATTGGGTCTTAAGTGGTTCTCACCCTTTAAAGTACTTAAGGAGGCCTTCGACGGGAGTGTACATGGTGGGTGCGTTGTGTGGACCCATGCTCTGTCAAGAGCATAAACATCTGGTTAGGAGTGAACCAGTAAAACTCCATGGTTAGAGGTGAACGGAGTAGAAACCTCCGTGTAAAGGTTGAACGTGAACCTAATTTAAAACCTTAGGTTTGAGGTGAACCGTGAGAAACCTCATTGGTGAAATTCGATACACTCAAGGGTTTAGTGTGGCAGCCGGGAGTGGAGTAGACTTATCGTCAAACCACTATAAAATGACTGTGTTTGAGATTGTTATTTTGATTGAGTGATTTGTAATAATATTTTTATATCTGAATATCTGATCACTTCTCACACACCTACACAGTCATATCCATCATGAACTAGACATTTTATTGTTTAATCTTTAAGCATTTTGTGATTGGATCCTCTACCAGGCTTGGAAGCCAGTAGAGTTACATTTGAGTAGTCCTAATAATTGTATATTTAAAAGGATTAGTGAAATATGATTTTAAATAAACTATAAAAACTTTTAAAAGTCCTATTCACCCCCTCTAGGACATATTGGCATATTCCTTCTTCAACTCAAGCTGTCTTCACCGCTATTTCAATTGGTATCAGAGCGGGTCTCTCTTTAAGGGCTTCACTGCCTAGAGAGTGATCTTGACTGAAGTTCGGAATATGGCCAAAGGAGAGGGCTCATCAGTCACTAGACCTCCAGTATTTGACGGTTCAAACTATGCATACTGAAAGGCTAGAATGCACTACTCTCTGAGATCTTTAGATCATGACGTTTGGGATATAGTTGAAAGTGGATATGTGCTACCTACTGAACAAATTGTACTTGATAATGGCGCATCAATCACAAAGCCCAAATCTAAGGAAAAGTAGACAACATTCGACAAAGAAAGGCAGACATCTGAAGCCAAGTCTATGAATGCTATCTACTGTGCCGTGTCCCAGGATATATTCAATTAGATAAGTATGTGTGGGACATCAAAGGAAGCATGAAATTTATTGGAAACAACCCATGAAGGCACAAGCACTGTGAAGTGATCCAAACTTCAACTCCTTCATAGTTCGAAAGTCTCAGAATGGAGGAGCATGAGACATTTATGGAGTTTTTCACAATGTTAAATATAATTTGCAACTCCATGGGTGGATTGGGTGAGAAAGTTCAGGTACAAAAAATTTGTAGGAAAATTCCAAGATCCCTATCGGAGCGTTTTAATCCCAAGGTTACAACAATAGAGGAGTGTAGAAACATAGATGAAATGAAAGTAGAAGAACCGGTAAGTTCCCTACAAAGTTTTGAACTACATTTCACACAATCCCAAAAATCCAAAAACACTATCCTAAAAACCTCCAAGAAAGCATTACATTAAGACAGTGAGAGTGAAAATGAAAAAAAAAAAAAAAAAAGAAGATGAAGAAGTGGCTTTGCTGGCACAAAAATTCAGAAAATTCTTTTAAAAGAATCGTGGCCGTCCTTCTGGAGGAAGAAAGGTGAACTATAAACCTCCTGCAGGCAAATTTGGTAAAAGAACCAGAGAACCACAATGTTACGCCTGTCATGAGTATGGATACCTATCTACCGAATGCCCAAACAGAAAAATCAAGGGCAAGGCAATGGCCGCCACGTGGGATGATACAAATGAGTTAAATTCAGAATCTAGCGACCCAGAAAGCAATGAAGATCAGAAATCATTGAAAATACTCATGGTCTCCACTGCTTCAATCACTCCCACCGGATCAGAAAACGAGAAAGAACAGCTAGCCACGGATTCATCTTCATCCGACAATGAAAAAGAAGAAGAAATTGAAAAGGATGAATTATAAGATGCTTACAATCAACTTTACATTCATAGCGTCAACATTGTCAAAAGACTTGAAATAGTTGAGAACAAAAAGGAATTGCTACAACTAGATCTAAATAAAACTTTAGATATCAACGTTCATCTGATTAATGATTTGCAGCAATATCATTTAGATAATGATAAACTTGAAAGAATCAACATTTCTCTTAATTCTGAGTCTAAAAGATTAAATAAACAAATTAAAACATTAAATGAGAAAAACATGATTCTTCAAAATGAAAATCATTCACTTCAAGTTGAATTAGAGGAATCCATAAAAATGGCCAACTTAAACTGCAAATTTTCCTAAAGTGGTGAGAAATTAGAAAAACTGTTAGGCATGGGAAAATGTGGAGAGGACAAAAAGGGATTAGGTTATGAAAAAAGCCAGAACAAAAACTAAATATGATGCACAACCTTTTGGAAAATCTATTGCTCTAGTAGTAACATCAGACCTATCTCAGCCCATCACAAAAATGGTGAGTCAGTTTATGAGCCTAACAAAATAAATATGCAATCATCACCACTCTAACTAGTTGACGGGATGAAGGAGTCATTAAGTCACGTGGAGAAATCGGATAAGATGAACAAACCTACCACAAGTAAAACTCTTGTCACAAAGTGGGTGATTAAGGAAAAGACAAATTGCCTTGTTACACATTCAGATCGTCTACCAGGCAATGAGGTCAAATGGTACCTTGACAGTGGTTACTCAAGACACATCACAGGTGACAAATCCCTTCTCTCAAACTATAAAATACTTCATAAAGGGATAGTCACCTACGGAGATGGAGCCACTGCCAATATAATTGGATAAGGAATGATAAGAGGAATTGATTTGCTCAAAAAATGAGAGTGCTTTTTGCATAAAAGGACTAGCACACAATCTGTTAAGCATCTCTCAAATTTGTGATAATGGGCATGTGGTCAAATTCAACAAAGATGAATGCGACATCATAGATCAATCAAAAAAGTCAGTAATTAAGGGTCATCGCACAAACAACCACCGCTACATTATTATATGAAAAGAAAGGAACGATATTGAGAAATACTGAGAATGAAGGAACTAGTCCAGATCATGCATCAAAATCTGGATACCTGCTAAAATGATGCATTTTTTATGAGTGTTCAAAGAAACTATCTGAGGTCCCTCACCTCAATCTTTTGTAAATAAACATGCAAATGTTTATAATTTATGATGTACAGTATCTTGCTGAGTATGCTATCGATATGCTTGAAGGGTTGGAAAAGAACAATGCTCCTTCTCATCTGACATTTCCGATTAATCGATCACGGGTCGATATTATCGACATCTCTTCAGAATGTGGAAAGTCACAGATCGAGACTACTATCAAAGCAATTACTGATAACATCGGATGTGATCATCGATATAATCGAAAGAAGGCTCGATAAAATCGAAGACTCCTGGTTGATAAAAGGCGGTAGAGTGAAAAGATTGTTATTTCTCTGGAATTTTTTTTTCTTTTTTTTCCCTTTACTCTTTGCTTGAATCCTCGGCCAGGAGACCATCAATGGGTCCAAGAAGCTTCAAAAGAAACGGATACTATCCTTCCATCCCTTCCACTCCAAGGTCTAATCTCAATTTCGGTTGGGTACTTTCCATTCTTTTGGTTAACCTCCCTTACCTTTAGTCGCCTCTTACAGTGAACAAAGGGAAAGGTAAGTCTCTTTCTCAATCTTCAAAACGGAAAGCAAAATAACCCAGTTTGCATCAACTCACTTCATCAGTGAGACATCCAGACACTGCTGTTGAACGTTTGGTTCTCAACAGCGCCATCGAGTCTTTTAGTATAGATCTGCTTCTAGAAGTAATAGGATGGCAAAATATTCTGAATCTTGGCAGTACTTATCAAATTGAAGTGATCCATGACTTCCTCAGTAAAAGTCATGTTATTTGTGACGATCCACCCTGTGTTCAAGTAGAATTATTGCACTACTCCAAGCACATCACTCTCATAACCTTGGGTCACCTTTTAGATCTCCAAGTCACTCATATTCATGTTACTAGTCGGAATCTAAATGGTCTTGGTGTGTGGGGCGAGATAACTCGTGCACTATGTCAGGGAACTACTATTTCTCGAACGATGATAACTCTCTTCATATTAATTATCTTGGACCCACTTTAAAAATTCTTCATGACATCTTTGGGTCCAATGTCTATCCGTGTGATGTAAATGGTAATCATCTGTCACCCTTTGTGTTAAATGTGTTGTATGATGTATATCACGAAGTTCAGGTGTGCCTTCCAACACTTCTTCTTAAACAGCTAATTCAGGTCATTTAAGGAAATCATCAGGATACACTAGCTTTTCCTGTAATCATCTGCAAATTAGCTCATTATGTTGGTATTCCTGGCTCATTTGATATAGTTTATCCAGAGAAGTGGTTTGACAGTGATTCAGCTCAGGCGGCACAACAGCTCTGTCTTCCTTTAGTTCTTCCTGAGAACAGTGCTACCCTGCAGTCTGCAGCGCCATATGCTCCTTTGTCATATCCATGGGGATCCAACCGAACATCATTGCTGTGTCCAAAGTCAATCACAAATTTCCAAACTCATCATCTTGAATGTCACCTACTGAACAGTATGACGAGCATGGAGGAGCGACTTCACAATTATGAGAGACGTCTCACAGTGATTGAAGAAAAAGTCAGCTCTATCCAATAAACAAATCAGCAAATCGTTGATTTGCTCACACGTGGTGACTCGAGAAAATGGTAGAAGCTGGTTGGGGTAATTAAATACACATTTTTTTAAGGCTTCGTGTTTTTGCTAGGATAATTGTTAATTTGCTACCAATCGTGGGCAGTCTATTTTGGATAATCGGATAACTTTAGCCTTATTTTGAATATGGCTGAATAAAATTCATATCATTAATGCCATATTTCTGTTCTGAGTTCCCCCTGGTTTATCAAAGTTGTGGAATGCATGTGATGCCTTTAAATGAATATATTCTTTTCACTACTATATAACTGCTATACCTTATCTAATATTCATTCATTCTGAGATTGATGTTTGACTAAAATGTGTTATCTTTTATACATCAATGATTTGCTTCTGCCTGATAGTTCTCCCATGCAATTCACTCTTCAATCAATATCACTTGCTATACCTTTGTCAATGACTGACAAAAAGAGGGAGAACATTTGCTAACACCCCGAGCGAAAAATTGTATATCTAATGTGTTGCATGTGTTAGGGGGAGCAGCTACACCAAGAAAGGGGGAGTTTTTGAAGTAAGGGGGAGAAGACACTGGTTGTGTACATGGGTTAGAAAATTGTAAAATTGTGTAAAAGTATATATAAACAATTTAGGATGTGTTTATCTAGACGTATTTTAGGGTGTTTTGGGTATTTTGTCACGTAATTGACAAAGGGGGAAATTGAAAGTGCACTGCTAGTGCCCCGGTTTGTCAAGTTACATGAGTTGTGGGTCAGACTGTCTACAGAGCTCCATAGGAAGAACAATTCAAGTGTCTACCTCATCCGGATGTGTGGAAGCTCGCCATAGGTAAATCATAGCCTCACATCCCTTGCCTCAAAACACTAGGTGATTAAAACCCTTAAAACAAGATAGACATCTTAGGGTTTTTATGGTGAGAAAATATTTTTGAACAAGAAAATTTCTAACTTTCTCTTGTTGTGTCGATTTTATCAAAGCACTCTCGATATGATCGACCCGCTTTGTCGATGTCCTCGATACCTTACCAATATTATCGATATGAGGACTAAATCTGTCCAGCAACTAAATATTCATCTAGACGGATTTATCGATGTATCGATACACCTATTGATATCATCGATATTCAAACCTCGAGTTTATCGGGAGTGGCTCGATAAGATCGACAGGCAAATATCCGGTGCCCCTGTTTTATAATAAAAATCTTAAATTCCTTCGATATATCGATGACCGTCCGATAAGATCTGAATTCAAATATCGATAAGATTGGAGGTCCATCGATGATATCGATAGTGGGCGCACATTTCTTACAACAAATATTTCAGGTTATTTTTAACTATGATCGGGGTCCCTTCGATAGAATCGATATTCAAATATCGATGATATCGGCACCAGGTCAATTGCATTGACAAGGACACAAATCATCCAGCAAGCTTAAAAACAAATCCGCTGGATTTATCGATGCATCGACTCTAATCTCGATATCATCAACATTCAAATTCCGGTGATCTCGACGGTTCCCCTGATCATTCATGAAAACCTGAAATATCTCAAAGTCAAGTCTCTCTCATTTTTCACGTGTCAATTAATCGAACCTGTCATCGATGGAATCGGAGTTCGATATTCGATGACATCGACAATAGTTTCGATTCATCGACCATTTGATAAAGAGTTTCAAAAGCGTCTGACATTGAGTCTGAGTCATCGAAGATACCATCGATGCTATCGAGAGTATATGCTCGATGATATCGAACCTGCTCGATGATATCAAACTCTGTCATAAATGTGACCATTTTATATCTGTTGGAGCTTTTTGCCTATATATAGAGGACTTGTCTTTTGTTGATGTGAGAGAGAGAAAATAGAGAGAGCTTTTGTGTGTTTCATCTTACATCCTATATCTTAAGCCCTTTCTCTCGAGGGAGTTCATCCTCCAATCCACCCTCACCATTGATATTGAATAGAGTGGATCGGGGAATGAACTTTCGCATTCAAGGATCCTCCAGCTACTACCTTAATTGCAAATCATTAAGTTGGGATGCCTTAAATGCATAAGATTGGAGCTACTCTATCTTCCTAATAGGAAAATCTTTAGAGAGTAGGATTCCATCTTCACCTTGACCCAACCCTAAGCCTAGTCTTGGTATATATTTTGTGTTGCGGATCAAGGGAGCAGAAGACTCTTTGTCAATAAGGAGGAGGAGATTTTCGGCATTGTGTTAAATAGGATTCATCAACTTATCTATAAGTATCTAGAGTCCAGAGGACACTTGTGATCATTCCTTTCTAGGATTGGGTCTTAAGTGGTTCTCACCCTTTGAAGTCCTTAAGGAGGCCTTCGATGGGAGTGTACGTGGTGGGTGCGTTGTGTGAACCCTTACTCTGTCGAGGGCATAAACATCTGGTTAGGAGTGAACCAGTAAAACTCCAGGGTTAGAGGTGAACGGAGTAGAAACCTCCGTGTAAAGGTTGAAGGTGAACCTAATTTAAAACCTTAGGTTTGAGGTGAACCGTGGGAAACCTCGTTGGTGAAATCCGGTACACTCAAGGGTTGAGTGCGGCAGCCGGGAGTGGAGTAGACTTATTGTCGAACCATTATAAAATGACTGTGTTTAAGATTGTTATTTTGATTGAGTGATTTGCATTAATATTTTTATATCTGGATATCTGATCACTTCTCATACACCTACACAGTCATATCCATCATGAACTAGACTTTTTATTGTTTAATCTTTAAGCAGTTTGTGATTGGATCCTCTACCAGGCTTGGAAGCCAGTAGAGTTACGTTTGAGTAGTCCTAATAATTGTATATTTAAAAGGATTAGTGAAATAAGATTTTAAATAAACAATAAAAACTTTTAGAAGTCCTATTCACCCCCCTCTAGGACATATTGGCATATTCCTTCTTCAACTCAAGCAGTCTTCACCGCTATTTCATGATCGAGTCATGTCCACGACTGGTTGCGTGGGACTCATTTTAGTTACTGAATTTTGAGTCGAGCCTACAGGACTGGTCGAGCACAGGTCGAGCACTATTTACACGACCGATCGACCAGTCTTTATGACTGGTTGAGGCTTTAACAAAAAATTCCAAAAATTATAAACAAACTCAGGAGTGGTCGAGTAATTTCTTGGACTGGTCTAGCCAGTGCTAGGACTAGTCAAACATAGTTTAAGACTAGTCGAAAAATAGACTATGTACTTATAAAGTGACCGAATTAAATTATGTATTCAAAATGATTTATCTTATGGTCAATCTAGGGTCATTCATACCTTATAAGCGATGTTTATACATTAAAACATTTTTTGCTTCGGTTGATTGTTATTCTTTGAAGATCACGAAGCTTGTTATCATAACATATAATGAAGCTTAAACTAGCTTCAACTTAAACGTATTTTGAAACTTGAATTTGTAACCTTAAGAAGCTTGAACTTGAAATATCCTGAACCTTGAGCTTGAGGTACTTGAGTTATATTTCACCATGAGCTTTGAGTACCAAAGTAATGACTATTGAATCTTTGAAAGCTTGAACTATCAGTTGATATTTTACGTGAATTCTAATGCTTGAATCTCAAAATAGAACACCTTGTAATGGATCATCTTAAGAACACCTTGTAATGGATCATCTTGAGCTTGTACAAGAATTGTATTTGACATGAAGATGAACTACACAAGATAGAAAATCGAAGAGGTTTTGGCACTATAATATTTGACAATCATTGGAACTAGAAATCATATCACTTACAAAGTTCACCTTCAAGTACAAGTAATGAGGTTGGAAAGTACAAGCTTAAGTACAAGTTGGGAAGTTGGAAAGTTCAAGATGAAATGAGTTCAAGTTCTATTACACTTAAAGTAGAAGATCAAGCTCCAACTTCGACTACACTTCAAGTATAAGATCAACTATGCTTTATTGAAGATTCAAGCTATACACTTCAATGTCTAATCTTCTCAGCTATAATAGACCCTAGAAAGACCTAAACTTAGCTGCTTTCAAAAGATAAACTAATATGGGTTTTTATACTTTGGTTAGGCTTAATTTTGACTAGTCTAAGTTGTAGCTCGACCAGTCTAAGATAATCTTTGACCAGTCCAAGTTTGAAAAAAAAAACCGATATTTCTGGTGGTTTCTTTACCAGTCGAGTAGATTGCTCGACTAGTCGAAGAGGGACCTTTGACCAGTCGAGGCTCGAAGTCCAGCAACCATATTTTAGCTCCCTCGACCAATCGAGCAGGGCCTTCGACCAGTAGAAGAATAGTTTTATCCGATCGCGCCCAAAATTTAAAATTTTGTTAGATCTTAGACGAGTCAAATGAGACCTTAGATGAGTCGAAGCAACAACAATTCTAATTATAAATAGAGGCATTCTCTCATTCCGAAATTAGTCATTCAAGCTAAGAAAAACCTTCACCAAGAGAGAGAAGTCCTCACTATCTTCAAGCTATTGCATGGTATTTTAATATTTTCTTTATATAACTTTTTTTTTAATTCTTTGATCTCTTTTCATAAATCTTATTCTTTAAAGAGAGTAATTGCTCTTCTTTGAGATCTTAATGAATTCAAACAATTAGCCTTTGCTTTGAATTAATTTAAAATCAATCTATAACCTATAACCCTCGTTTGTGTTACTGGATATTGAACATTTTACTTCAAGCGAAGCGGTTCTACAGGATATATCAAAAACATCTTTAAAGAGAAGATAACTACAATTCTATTATTTGTATTTTAGTTTCTTTGAGATAGCTAGAAAATATCATGTGTTGGTTTTGATTGAGATAGCCAGAAAATCTCAGTGTGGGGTTTTTGTTTATATAAGCCCTTCTAAAATCACAACTGTCCCTACCAAAAAATAGGGCAACGCTGATGGCTAAAAACTGTCGACATTCACCTTCTCTAATGTAACGACTCAGAAAATCCCGTACAATGGCCCGAGTACCACCTCAGGCAGAAATCACTTAGGATCAAATCCTTTAGAAATTAAACAAAGTTAACTAAGTGCTAAACTAGATTAGCCACGAAATCCGTTTGATCCACTTTAAATCCGATTTGCAAGACCCAAAACTTATAGAATCAGTGACGCTAAGTTACCCTAAAATCTAGGATCAATCTCATTACCCAGTTGCTCTGGGGAGCACATTGAAACTTCATATTAGATCTGGACCGCACATCGAAAGTCCGAATAATATGAGGTTATAGAATTAGGACCGCCTTGCTGGGCTTGACAACCATCTCAGAAATTAAATCCAGATAGTATTCTAGGGCTATTCGCTTGAGCTCGGAGTGAAGAGTGTGAGAAAATGTGATTTTCTTACTCGGCGAAAGGATTCGCCCTAATACATGTTTTTGCTAGTATACGTTATGTATGTTAAATAAGTGTATTCTAAGTGTTTGTGAAAATGCTTGTAAGAGTAAGTACTTAGATGATTGTGCTTTGGATAGGTGTTGAGATAGGATTATCAACTACCTTAGAGATGTGTATGATTTCCTTCATGCAAGTTGTTTAATTTAACCGCTTACTTATGAAATGTATGTGTCTACATTTCCTGTTTATATTGTGCTTTACAACATGCTTGTTAACATGCTTGAATTACTTTATTTATTCTGCTTTACTCTACATGCTTCTGGTTAAGGATTGAATATGATTGGGGCTATGTTATAGTCTAGGCGATCGGTAACAGACTTGAGTTCGTGGTTGAGATTCATTCGCCACGTCGGACGTGTTTGACGAACCCGAGTCGTACTTCAGTTAGCAACAGTGGTTAGGCCACGCGAAGTGTTTATGCACTTCATGTCGTTCAGCTGGTTGTACGCTCGTGCTAGTTGAGCTCGTCAAGTAACCCAATCTGTCTAACGTATGTTCACCATGTTTGGACACTACTACTTGAAACTAAGGTACCAAACTTACCAGTGTAACCCCATTAACCTTGGTACCTCGATCCGCTAAGACTCATGAGTCGGGCATGGTGGTATGGGACACCGTGATCGAGATGTCGGCCTACGTTGGGGCCATGAGCCTCCTCATAGTGGCCAGTGAGCAACCCAAACTCGTGAGCCTAATACGGTGGTATGGGACACTGTATTCGAGTTGTCAGCCTACACTGATAAGGTGATGGGGGAGTGGTGTAACGATTGGGTGTAACAGCCCTGGCAGCCCTTTGGAGTGACCTCGAGCATACTCTGAATCTGCGGAGAGACGACGAGCCTTCCCGTAGTAAACAAAGTATAAACTAGGCCTGTGTTGATAAGGTGATGGGGGAGCGGTGTAACGAGTGTGTGTAACAGCCCTAGTAGCCCTTTACAGCGACCTAAAACTGTATCATCGTATGAGATTATCTAGGACTGACGACCCTATAATGGATCATTATTTGGGAATGATATAAGGAAGGTTCCATAGTTTTACAATACTGCTGTATGAAAATGACTAATAATAACTCGGTAATCACGCTCATAGCATAGCACTGTATGTGCATGGAAGATGTGAAGCACTGAGGGATGAACGCATGTCACGTTCGTAAGATATTGTCGCACGAGGGAGCATTGGCGAGGGCATGCATCATGACTGCATTTTAACCTTACACTAATAAGAGTATTTAGGATTGTTTGATTGTACTGCTTTATCATTACTGCTTGACTGAATTAATAACATGTTAACCTGTGCTCTATTGTTCCACTGAGTTAGCTACTCACTCCCACGTTACGGGACGGTGTTCTGGACACCTACCAGACTCTGTCTTAGATGCAGGTATCAACGAGACGCAAGAGGCTGAGCCTGATTGTAATGATGATCAGGATGAGTTCTCCTACATGCAGTTCTCTGGAGGCTTCGCTTAGGCCATTCAGATGACGAGGCTACAAGGTGTACCATTATAGTTGTACCATTTTTGGCATTTTTATTTTTGAAACTAATACATGTATATGGTGACTCAGTAAGGTGTTGATACTCTGGAGACCGATTATGATGTTTTTGGCTTTATATACATCTTTCAGTCTTCCCCTGTGTTTTATAACTTGATCTGGACTATGAATTATTGTTTTGGTACAATCCCACTCATGATTATTGCACTAACACAGACAACATTCAATCATAAGCATTTATGTTGCATAAGTGATGTTTTGGAACTCGGGTGTTGAGTTGCTACTCGACCCCCGATTTTCAGGGCATTACAAGTTCGTATCAGAGCATAATTTAGATTAAACCAGGCCTAGGTTATGGTCAAACGACGTATGTTGTCACCCTTCGACTTAGGTGGGTGCGAGAAAAATGTAGAAACAGTCATAAGTATCCCGATTTTGGCAATTGGCGAAGTTCACTGAAATCGATCATTTTGTTTGAGTCTGTACTCAACCGCGATCGGACGAGTCGACCCCAAAACACATCTAGACCGTCAAACGATGGGTTTAGATCACAACTCACCCCATTCTAGCCACTAGAAATCGGTAAATACAATTATGTCGTAGAGACTTCCCGCAATGACCCGAAATGACTCAAAATGGAGTCATGGCCTATCCACACCATTCCAGAGGGACTCAAGGTGGGACCCATACTTTTTTGGGACCTAGGGGGCACGAGGACCTCACCCAAATGGTGAGGCATCACCAAACACTCCAGAGAGTGGCGAGACGCTCGCCGAGTTTGCGAGGTCTCGCCGGTTAACGGCCTGGCCCCGGCGGGCCAGTCGGGCCGACGATCTTTAGGGCCTAGGGTGACCCCCTGGTACATGGGTCGTGGCTTAAATCCTCCCCAAAGGCCTACCTCCTTTACAAAACCTACCTCCAAGCTCTCCCTTTCCTTCAAATTTTTTATTTTCTCTCTCAAACCTCCCCTCCATTCGCCCATTCCGGTATTTTCTGCTAAAATCTACACCCTTCCATCGTTTACAGCAACACCTACTCCCCTACCTCTCCATTTTCTTTCATTTGAGCTCTTACACCCCCTCATTTAAAGCTTAAAATCGTGTAAGCTCTTAACCCATCCCATCTCTTCATTTCCTTTCTTCAAACCTTGTCTTTTGGGCCTTTACAATCCCTGTTGAGGCTCAAATCCGTGGAGAACCAGAAACTCCAGCCCCATTTCCCCTTATCCTCATTTTCCATGGCTTTCTTTGAATTCATTGCGGCCATTTTCTCAATTTTCACCATCTTTTCTCTTATGGGAAAGAGAAAGGGGGCCATGGATGAAGCTGCGCCTAGCCGCCCTACACGTTCAAGGAGGCCGAGAGGTACAGCCGCTAGCATAAGCGCCGCTCGGGAGTTTCAGACGTAGCGGGATCTTGATCCTCGGATTCTTGCTGAAAGGGCTCTGTTGGCGGAGCTGTCTCATGGAGTGTATGAGGGTCATAGGGTCCTCTTTGAAGCTCAGGTGAATGGATGGCTCTTTGGAAAATATCTGTTGTTCGAGTTCCTGGAAGGAGCCCATTGGGGTCCACTATTTGATGGCGGGTATCGCGCCAATGCGAGCTCTGTCCGAGCTTTTTATGCTAACATTCGTGAGCCTACGCTTGCACCCCTGAAGTTCAAGATTCATGTGGAAGGGAATGGTTGGCCACTGTTGATGTCAGATTGATATCTCGGCTTCTGAATGTGGCCCTTGGCGAGGTGCATGCTAGCGAGCTGAATCTGAGGACTGTATGTGAAAGGGATCGTAGCACACATTTCCTTTGTGGTGGCCAACTGGTCGAGTGGCAGCCGAACAAAAGTCTTCTAGCGACTGATATGTCTAACGACTTCCGTTTACTCCATCACATCTTCACATTCAATGTCTACCCCAAGTGGAGAAATCGCAGTGAGTGTACATGCCTCATGGTAAATTTCCTGTATCAGGTAGGACAGAGAGCAAACCTGTGAGTGCCTACGTTCATGTTGCGATAGATAATTAATACTGCACGCTCTGCTAGAAGGACTGATTCGCTCCCATTCGGCCGAATCATATGCAAGATTGCACATGAGTTTGGCTACAGTTTTAGGGCGGAGATGGTGGTGCCTATCCATCACATCAACGAGGCTGCCCCCAACCAGATGAATATCGGGCCACGACAACGCCAAGCTCGACTTGAGGAGAGCGATGATAAGACAAGGAGCGAGGAAGAAGAGAGTGATGAAGAAGATGGAGCTGAGATAGAAGGGGAGGAACACGAAGAAGAGGAAGAGGAGCCCCAAGATACTGAGGAGAGCTCCCCTCCTACGACACCGGTGCAGGACACTGGTCGGGCTGCTTGGGATGCTCGTATAGCTCGACTGGAGGAAGATCATACTGAGCTATGATAGGGTCGGGCTGTCCTGTGATAGGATGTCATGGATCTTCGGGGCCTTGTGAAGTACAAGTTCAAGAAAGTAACTTGCGCGTTGAAAACTATCATGTGATGCCTGAAGGATAAGGGTGCCCCTTCTCCATCGCCAGACTTGGATGCCTAGTCATCCATACTGTTGTATTGCAGTTTGCTTTGGTTACCACCTTAGGATGCTTATGTTTTCATGTTGATGGGTGTAGTAGTTGGTAGAATGTTTTAGATGTTTAAGGATTTGGTTGTATTAGCTCCCATGTATTTTCTATTATGATTCATGTAACTCTGTATTCCATGTATTGTGACGATTTTGGTAAATGAAATGCATGCAGCCTCTTTTACTATGAAGTGTGTGGAATGCTTGAGTGATTGTGTATTGTGTTGCTATGTTTCATCTTACATGTATTGCACCCTATGTTGTATAGGGCATGCCATGGAAATATACGCAGAGCACAGCACACCTTGCACTCACTGATACGATGGATCAGGTTCCTTCCCACAGAGATAGTCGTATGGACCCTGATTTGGGCCCGGATCGTGAGACTATACCTGCATCTCGGCCTTCCACTAGTCCTACAGCTGGGCTACCACCTTATACACCACCAGTTCATGAGCAGAACCGTGCGTCTTCGTCGACGAAGTACGTGCCTCAGCCTGCCCCACCTACTGATAGGTTTGAACTGATGATGATGTTGATGCAGCAGTAGCACCAGCAGCTTTTGACCACTATTGCAAGGGCCTTATCTCAGGGTGGGAGTGCGACTCCACCTTCACTATCTACATGTCCTACTGAGACTACAGAGCCTTCTGCTCAGGCTGAGGACATGCCTCCGCCTGCACCTGTTGCATACCCTGCAGGAAATTTGGGTACTAGCGGCCTTTTCGAGTGATTCCAGTGCTTGAGGCCTCCTACTTTTATGGGTTCTCAAAGATCCGAGGAGGCTGAGTATTGGCTAGACCGCATCTCCAAGATGCTATGGATACTGCATTGTACCGAGTCAGAGTAGGTTGAGTTGGCCACTTTTATATTTGAGAAGGAGGCCAGTATGTGGTGGGATAGTGTCCTACGAACAGTCACAGTTGGGTACGTATGGACTTGGGCACCTTT
Organism: Magnolia changhungtana; assembly: GCA_030180095.1. Taxonomy (NCBI): domain Eukaryota; kingdom Viridiplantae; phylum Streptophyta; class Magnoliopsida; order Magnoliales; family Magnoliaceae; genus Magnolia; species Magnolia changhungtana. The sequence goes on along the minus strand of JASAUF010000656.1, from coordinate 11,506,414 downwards.
TGAGTTTTGTTTTCATGAAAAAGAGTACGAGCATCGATTTACTGAGTTGGGCAGATACGTCCCTACAATACTTGCTGACGAGCAGATGAAGATACGACATTTTTCTGAGGGCTTCGACGTGATATTCGGTCGAAGATGTACTGTGTCAGCATACCCTCCTATGCCGAGCTGGTACATATGTCTATGTGGGGTAGAGCAGGACGTAGAGCAATTGACACGTTCTCATGGCCCTATGGTTCCTAGGCCACGACCAGATATCCAGGGCAGGTCATTCCTCGGCAAGAGGCCTCGTATTGACTCTCCTCCCAGGATTGCGGCACCAGTAGTTCCGATGAGGCGTCCAAGTGTGACCTGTTCTTACTGCGGGAAATCGGGTCATCCTGTGTAGAGTTGCTTCGTATGGATGAGAGACAGTGGGTTTGCACCACCACAGCGGATTGATCGCTCTCACCTTCAGGCTTTATCGGCTCACCACTACGGACAGCACCTACACATCCATCCTTCAGACTACCCGCACCTTGTTTTAGGCCTCCACAGAGACCTATGGTGCCTCAACCCAACCGACCTCAACAAGCACGCATTCATGCACTTACGGCGGAGGAGCCAAAGACAGCACCTTCAGCACCTATGGCTTTCGAGGTCACTGCACATGTCCAAGGTATTCCTGTCTTCTTGCTGGTGAACACAGGGTCCACTACCTATATGATCTCATGCATGGCATTCAAGCGACTGGAGTTAATCACTACTCCTACGAGGGGAGTCAGGGTCATCACTGCCACAGGGACTTTCTCTGATGTTACTAGTATGTGTGAGGGCTACCTAATAGAGTTGGGTGGCAGAACTATATTAGTCGACCTGATCGTCATCCCCCTATTCCATTACGAGGTCATTTTCAGTATGGACTGGCTTACTGAGATGCGAGCAGAGATCGATTGTCAGTCATGCTTCTCAGTTGGGGTGTTTCGCTTCTTCATTGGAGGATACTGATGTTCGACGCTTATGAATAAGCTTATAGTTCAGACTTTTGTGGACGTGTTTGAGCCGATTCCTGGTTTGCCTCCTCGGCACGAGATCGATTTTACTATTGACCTTGTGCCTGGTGCGACACCCATTTCATTATCGATGTATCGCATGCCTCCATGTGAGATGGAGGATTTGAGGAAACAGATTGACAGACTGGTAGAGAAGGGCTTTATATGACACAGGAGAGCCCATGTGAATCCATCAGAGAACTGCATGTAAGAGTACTCATCCTGATCATCGTAATAATTAGGCTCTGCCTCGGGAGTCATGCCAACATCTGAAATCAAGACAGAGTCTAGTTGGTGTTTAAAACACAGTCCCATAATGTGGGAGTGAGTGATCAACTCAGTGGAACAATAAAGCATAGGTTAGCATGTTATCAATTCAGTCAAGCAGTAATGATAAAGCAGTAAATCACACATTCATAAGTACTGTTATTAATGCAAGAATGGTATGGATGTATGATGCATGCCCTCGCCTACGCTCTCTCAGTAACTTCATCTCATGTTCGCATATGACAATACTGCCTCAGTGCTTGACCTGCAACCCCTGAACGCACGCGTAATGCGGTGCATGCATATGATTACCAAGTTCTTATTAGTCCTTTTCATACAGCCGGATTGGGAAACTAAGGTACCTCCCTTATTTCATTTCTCAAACAATGATCCATTCTAGGGTCGTCAGTCCTAGGAAATCTCATACAATGTTATGGTTTTAGGTCGCTGCAAAGGGATCGTCACCAATCAGTGTAGGCCTAGTTTATACTCCAGATGCTACGGAAAGGTTCGTCGCCTCTATGCAGACTCAAAGTATACTTGAGGTCACTACAAAGGGCTCGTCACCAATCAGTATAGGCCGACAGCTCGAATACAGTGTCCCATACCACCGTATTCGGCTCACGTGTCTTGGTTACTCACTGGCCACTACGAGGAGGCTCGTCGCCACAGCGTAGGCCGACAGATCGACCACGGTGTCCCATACAACCATGTCTGGCTCATGAGTCATGGCGGATCGAGGTACCAAGGTTAAATGGGATTTCACTGGTGAGCTTGGTACCTTAGGTTCAAGTAGTAGCGTCCATACATGGTGAACATACAATGGCGAATCGGGTTACTTGACTGGCTCGACAAGCACGAGTGCACATTGCATCGATCGACATGAAGTTCATAAGCACTTCGTGTGGCCTAACAACTGCCGACGACCAACACACGACTCAGGTTCTTCAAACACGTCCTACGTGGCGAATGAATCTCAGCCACGATTTCAAGCCTGTTACCCAATTGCCTGGACTATAACATAGCCCCAATCACATTCAATCCGTAACCGGAAAGCATGTATAATAGCCAAAGCAGAATTTACAAAGTAATTCAAACATGTTAACAAGCATGTTATAAAGCACAATATAAATAAGAAATACAAATATATACATTTCATAAGTAAGTGATTAAATTAAACAACTTGCATGAAGGGAATCATACACATCTCTAAGGTAGTTGAGAATCATATCTCAACACCTACCTTAAGCACTATCATCTAAGTACTTACTCTTACAAGCATTTTCACAAACACTTAGAATACACTTATTTACATACATAACGTATATTAGCCAAAACATGTATTTGGGTGAATCCTTTCGTCGAGTAAGTATTATACACATCTATAGCATATACATATAGTAATTTATCATGGCAAACACACTTTCATATTTTATATGTATACGGTATTTTCTACAAATGTACAGAATACACTAAACGCCACAATTCGCATACGTAGCTGAATCGCAAAACAAACGTCGCATGTTGCATGTAGAATAACACTCAAATTATAAATCTATCATTATCTGACATTGAAAGCTTTGAAAACTATAACATATGCGTCTAAAGTCCTCACCTTATGCCGTATAAGCGAGTAACAGACTTAGTTTAACACCAAGTCTTTATCAACGGTTAGAACGGCAACCTATGACATGAAATAGGTTAGCTATTTCATCATTTACACTAATTGAATCTCTAAAACTGATTAGGGTTAGGATATTTTATCCGAAAATGGAATCAGAATCGCCGGAAAAGCGATACAGTTGTGATGGATAGACACGTAGGATAACAGGGATCGATTCCCAGGAAGAACACCAACTTCTCTCTCACTTTCTCTCTCTTTACTCTCTTCTCTCTCCTAGGATTTTCTCAAATTCGTATGGTGTGAATGAGAGAGGGTTTAAGGTCCTATATAGGCCTAAAACTGATGGAAATTGCCCCAGGTCCAAAGTATACTTAGGTTATATCCAAAGGGCATTTGTTTCAGCTCAACAAAGCATTTCCAGACCACCCCTTAAGCCAAAGGTTGGACTTAAGCTTCCTGACAATGGATCTAGGTCGAGTTAAGGTTTCATTCCAATCGAGTTTCCAGATCGCATGTGGCAAACCAGTTTCAGTTCAATGGTCACCGAAACTCGATCAGGGTTACAAGTACACAGACATGTGTATGAAATTTCCCCTGATCTGAGGGTGTATTTGGGTCAGATTCTGACGGTCTGATTACTTATATCAGGCCCACAAGCGACAGGTCTCAGATTACTTAAATTAGGTTTAATTTTAAAGGAATCCACGTTTTCTCATACTTTTCACTCCGGGCTCAAGTGAATAGCCTCGGGACACTATCTAGATTTGATTTCTGAGATGGTTATGAAGCCCAACAAGGCGGTCCTAAATGCTTATTCTCGTGGTCATCGGACTTTCTACGTGCGGTCCAGATCCGATACGGAGTTTCAATGTGCTCCCGAGAGTAACTGGGTAATGAGATTGATCCTAGATTTTAGGGTAACCTAGCGTCAATGATTCTACAAGTTTTGGGGCTTGCAGATCGTATTTAAAGTGGATCAAACAGATTCTGTAGCTAATTCAGTTTAGCACTTAGTTACTTTTGTCTAATTCCTAAAGGATTTGATCCTGAGTAATTTCTGCTTAAGGTTGTACTCGAGTCTTTGTACAAAATTTTTCGAGACGTTACATTGTCTGTTTGACTGTGGCTGATACTGCCTATCTTGTTGTGGCTCCGATTGCAGAGTGTATTGATTACCCTGAGTGTTAGTGACGATATTGTTAACCTCTGTGGTACGTTGTGCGGGAACAGTGTCATTTCTATTCTCGTATCCTACAGGTTTCCCCTCAACTTAGTTCCTTTTGACTGAGGAGGCCTGGTGGGGCCATGGGGAAATGGTCTCAGCTCTGATCCCGGCTTCGACCTATTCTCCAGCTAGGATGAGTTGGGAGAAATTTACGTAGGGATATGAGATTAAATATCCTGAAATGCTTGGATTTGCTGAATGCACAATCATGGATAACTTCTCCTTGTTATCGATGGGGTTTCTCATTTGAGCTTCCATGGCTCTCTACCGTCCTACATATGCTGATAAGGATTTGTCACTTTTTTGTCTCAAGGCAGCTAGGTCAGACTTACTTGGAGCTATGTTCAGGTTATATGACAACTTATTAATGAATGCCTGGGAAAGCTTATCCCAGGTTCTGATTTGATGGTTGTCCAGTGATGTGTACCAATCCAAAGCGTCGCCCTTAAGGGATTTTTGAAAGAGTTGTATCAAGGCTCCATCATTCCCTGCTACCGCATTGAACTCCCCACAAAATGCTTTTAGGTGTGTTGTGAGGCACCCGCTGCCGTCATACATTTTAAATTCTAGTACCTCGAACTTCGGAGATACCTGGGCATCTAGGAAGGGACAAAGGTCCTTGAACTTGGTGGATGGGTGATCCACTCCTTGATGTTTCTAGAGCTGATTTTGCACCATTTATAACTGCTCTCGTAGTTCCTCAATTTCTGACTTGCCTTGCTGCGGGTACCTTACCCCTTGCTGTCGGGCTTGTGCTGCTTCTTCTTCATATGGATCAAGGATGGGGTATTGTTGGAAAGATGGTGGACTCCCGGTGGTGGGAGGTAGTTAAAATTGAGCACCACTCCCTTTCGGAGGAGGGTGTGATGTTCGAAAATGGCTCCTACCTGGGGTATCTGCCAATTCTGGAATGTTACTCCCGTTAGGGGGACTGAATTGGACTCAAAACCGGCCCCCTTCGTGGGCATTCACCAGTTCTGGTTTGTGGTTCCCGTTAGGGGGAACCTGTATTGTAACCTGATTGTTGTGATGTGCTGAGGAGAGATGTGTGGGAGAGTTGCTCCCGTTTGCTGGTTGTTGTTGATCTTGTGCTGATTCTTTTGGAGAAGGGAGAACGAGATTTGTTAGATGAATGAGGGAAAAACCAAAAGGGGTTTGAGGGAGTGAACTGTTCTGTACACTCGGTTGGGTTGCCCGTGTGTTTGTTGTGGCATTTGGTACTAAGCGAAGTAGATCTCTTGCACCGCTTAGAGACTCTGAGCCATTTCTTACATGTTGGTGTTGGCTTGCGGATCTACTGAAGCCACTGGTGGTGGTAGCGCGGTTGCTGGTGTAGGTGCGGGAGCTGATGTTTCGGGAGTTGGTTGAACTGTCGGCTCTTCTTCATGGGTAGCTTGAGAGGTCATGACTGCATGGGATCGAGTGGTCATGGTTCAAATAAATGCCTAAGAAAGTGCAAGCCAAAGATTTTTTTTTCATTTTTATGAATGCAGTGATGAATGTCCCTTGAGATTGGAATACCACGCTTTCAAGTCGGGTCTCAGCTCGTGTGAGTTACCACCTCCCCAGTGGAGTCGCCATTTTGTAGACACTAAAAATCAGTGCCCACGCTAATTTTGAATGGTAATGTTTGTGGTGGATGATTAGGCTAGGTGTGGATGTTAGAGTCGCCACTAGCCAAAAAATTTCAGAATCCCGTAGTCAGCTAGAACCACGGAATATGCAAGGTTGGGAAACCTGGGGACTCCCCTCCCTTAAATTGACTCATTGTTTGCGGTCTGGGATTATAGGTAAGGGACCTCGGTTACAAAGAGGGAAGGGGTTAGGCACCCTCTCTGTCCATACAAGTATACGGTCTCTACTTAGTGTGGTAAAACAATCTCAAGGGATATTGGATGCTGTGGTCGAGATGGGACTAGGCACACATGGGAATTTCTTATGTAGCAAGATCCGAGATTTCGGCAAGCCACAGAGCATACACCCAATGGGGTACCTAGAAAGCGAATGTGATGATGCTTATGTAGAAAGGTAAAGAAGTGTGGAATAGATCCCTAGAAATTTTTGATGTTACACGATCTGGTGTACGGCAAGTCATAGAGCATACATTCACTAGAGATCTAGGGTAACAGGGGATTGAGAAGGGAATAGATGTCATGATGAATGCTTGTATGATGGTGGATCTTTGGCTTGATCTTTGAATTTCCTAAGATACGAACTGAACCATGACCATACTGGGTTAAGTTTATGGATTTGGAAGGTTAAGAGGAAGGCTAGGGGTGGCTCAAAAGATCGGGGCTTAGAAGGTCTGAGAGCTTCTTCCCTCTCCTTCACTCTCTTCCCTACTCTCTCTATCTTTTTCTCACTCTCTTCCTTATTCTCTTTCACTCTCTCTTTCCCTTGGATGAGGTGTGTGGAAATGAGAAGAGGAGAGGGCTATTTATAGCCTTCTCCAATGGTATTTTGGTAAATATGGTGGTTAGGAAGGGTGAAAGCTGATGTGGCAAGTGATGATTGGTGGAGAGGAGAGAGACACCATGTGGCGTGCTCCTATTGGCTATTGAGGCTGGTAAAACTATAAATAGTGGGGATGAGAGGGGTAAATTCTATGAAAAGTTAACTTTTGGACGCTGGGATAGCTGTCCACACGGGGGCTGCGAGTGGCGGCACTCGGAGTACCACAGGTGGTAGTCAGACCACCGCCCGCGCCACGTTCGAGTTGGGCTCGAACGTGTGGGCTTTGCTGGCCTCCCTTTTGGGTTTCTATGGCATAGATAGGTGGATTTAGGTTTGGTTAAAGGGTTTTAGCCATGGTATGGGGTATGAGCGTGGCCGTATGTGTGCTGAACGGTTTGGATTACGGTTTCGGGTTGCGGATTGGGATTTTTTTTAGGGACTTTTGGGTCAAGGTTCGGTTTAGGCTGGGATTGGGGTTTGGTTCAAGGTATGATCATAGTTCCTGGATGGTCTTAGCTTTCCCAAGATATTAGCCTAGGTGAGGTGTCTACACTAAGTAAGAAACAAAAGTTTCGTATCACTCTCAATAGTTGAGGCTAAATATATTATTGCTGGTAATGCATGCACTCAGCTTATGTGGATGAAAAAAATGCTAAGTGATTACAAAATTGCACAAGAATCCATGGTTTTATATTGTGATAATTCAAGCATAATTAATATCTCTAAAAATCCAATTCAGCATTCACGAACCAAGCATATTGACATTAGATATCACTATATTCGTGAATTAGTGGAAGACAAGACAATTTCTTTGGATTATATTTCAATCGAGATTCAGCTAGCTGACATATTTACAAAATCGCTCGACAAAATTAGGTTTGTAAAATTGAACTTTGATCTTGGTATGTGCAAAATGATCTGATAATTTGTGTCTTTTGTATCATAATGTATATATTTTTATTTTGAAATTTTTTAGAATTCAAAATTTATGAAAAATTACAAATTTTGTGAGGTGCACGACCAGTCGAGTACATATTCGACCAATCGTGGCATGACCAGTCGAGCATGTACTCGACCTGTCGTGAAACATGGGTTTGACCTTTTATTTGGGAAAAAAATCACTTTTTCTTCATTTGGGTCTTTTTCTCCAATGAGCCCTACCTCAACCGGTCGAACCCATCTTCGATTCCTCCATGGTTAGTGCGTTATTTTCAATTTTCTTGTAGATTCAAGTCCTTTGCACATCATTTTCTTCATTTGTATGGTTTATTTCACGCTTTATGATTATTTTGGGGTTTTTTAATCAAAAAATCTGATCTTATAGAAACCCTTCTTGCCTTTTTTGCAATCTCTTTATTCCTTACGTTCTCTATTGCAAATGGAGGGTAGAATTAAGAAGAAAGGATCTCTTGGTCCTTCTTCATCTCGTTCGGCTCCTATCACGGTGCGCCACCTTTAATTGCCCGAGGGAGATCTGTAAGTGTTATGGTCTCATGCTTCTTTAGTTGTCAAATTTTGATGTGTCAAAACAATATCTATCTGTGTCTTGTGCTTGTATGATGATTTATATGAATTCAAGACACTGCATAAACACTTCAAGAAGCTACAAGTTGAACTTTTCAAGAAGCTACATATTGAAGTTCAAGAAGCTACATGTTGAAGTCTCAAGAAGCTACAATATTGATGTTCAAGTCTTAAGAAACAACTCATGACTTCAAGACTAATAAGCAATGCATGGAGTACTTATGCTGATGAAGATCTCAAGTTTGAAGCTACAACAAGTTCAAGATCTCAAGCCTGATATGGTTCAAACAATCTACATTCGTTGAATGGTTGAAGTTCAATGTCCATACGACATGATTCAGGTTTGAATGACCTTAGGTTGACCCTTTAAGTAGGTCACTTTGGATACATAAATCAAATATTTATTTTACATAAGTTTGGTCTATTCTACGACCAGTCCTAGCTCTTGTTCGACCAATCCTGGCATTGGTTCGACTAGTCCAAGAAATTCCACGACCAGTCCTAAGTAGTTGAAGACTTTTCAGAATTTTTGGTTCGCCCACGACCAGTCCTGGAGGTCCTTCGACCGGTCGTAGATGTGGCTTCGACTCGTCCACGACCAGTCGTGGAGCTACGACTCAAAGTCCAGCAACGTAATCTATGGTCCTACGACCAGTCGTAAGGATCTATGACCAGTCGTAGGTGACCCACGACCAGTCGTAGGCTACTCACGACCAGTCGTGGAACGACTTTCAAAGATCACGCTCAATATTTCAAAAATCTGTTAGAGCTACGACCAGTCGTAAGTTTCTAAGACCAGTCGTAGGAACGATTTTTGCTTCTATAAATTGAACACGAAATTCGAGTTTTCACACTTCAACTCTATTCAATTCAAGAATTTTCAAGTGATCACTCTGAGATAAGTCTGTGTTTATTTTAAGCTACATTATGCTTATTTAATATTCCTTTTTGCTAGCTTATTTAATTTGATTTTGTTTCTATATTCCAATCTTATCTGAAAAGAGGAATTATCTTATTCGTTCTTCTTGGAATCAAAATCAAATATAGCTACGCCCAACAAGTTAAATCTAAAATCTATTAGAATTTAGAACCTTATGAATGTGAGTATTAGAAATTAAACTTTGACATTCAATCATCTACTCCGGTTGGTTCTACCAGGCGCTAAGAAAAGGAGAAATCCGGTATTTTACAATTCAGAAATTTATTTAGTTTTGGTTTTGTTTGAGGTTAAGCGAGAAAAATCTCATTGTCTTGGTTTTGTTTGAGGTTGAGCGAGAAAAATCTCATTGTATTGGTTGTCCGAGGAAAACCGAAAACTTCGAAAAGAGGGTTTTTGAATTGTGTAAGCCCAAGTGAAAAAGACACAATTGTAAAGGTTTTTGGTGAACCTGAGAAAACCTATTTGATAGTGAACGCTAATATCCCCTGTGTGAGGATATTAGGAGTGGATTAGCTTTTTGTGTGGCTGTTGGAAAATAGTTGGTGTACACACAGGCGAACCACTATAACTCTTTGTCTTGTGGATTGAATGCTTGCTTAATTTTCATATCTTTTATCATTCGATTGTATGGAATGTACAAGTGGATGTGAATGTTGTAACTATTTACAATTCAAGCAAGTGTGGGGATTGTTGTAATAATTTAGATCTATACTTCTACATTTAATTTCAATTCCTTGCTATTTCATTTACTTATATTAAAATTGAGTCCTTGATCTAAAAGATGTTCTAGAAATAAGGTTATCCTACCATAAGCCCTTGTTTATTATGGTGTAAGGTTGTCTTTAGAACTGAATTTGTATCAATCTCTCAATACTTATTTATCAAGGTGATTTAAATTTAGCATTGTGAATTGATTCATAATTGTAAGGATATTGGTTTACTTTATTTCCGCTGATTTTATTTTAAATTTGACATAGTCCTATTCACCCCCCCCCCCTCTAGGACATATAGCTTGGCCTTTTCAAGTGGTATCAAAGCCTAATAGCTCATTTTTGTTGTTTTTTTTTTGGATTTATTTCCTGAGCTAACGATCTAAGCTATATAAAAAGATGTCAATTTTTGATAGCCTTTCAGTTACTAGGCCTCCACCCTTTGATGGCTCCAACTATGCATATTGGAAAGCCAGGATGAGGATCTTCCTCAAATCAATGGATGAAAGTGTGTGGCAAGCCACAGTAACTGAATGGATACCTCCTATCATGGAAGTAACTGGTGTTGATGGTTCAAAATCTATGAAAATTACACCGTATTACCAATGGACCACACTTCAGAAAAATGAGAGTAGTGCTAATGCTAAAGCACTAAATGCAATCACTTGCGCACTATCACCGGATGAGTTCAAAAGAATCATATCCTGTGATACTGCAAAGCAAGCCTGGGATATTTTAGAAATGACACACGAAGGTACATCAATTGTCAAGAAATCTAAAGTCCAACTCCTCACAACTAAATTTGAAGAAATTCATATGGAGGAAAATGAAATGTTTATGGACTTTTACACTAGATTGAATGATATTGTAAACTCAATGTGGGGTCTTGGCGATAAGATCCCAGAAAGTAAAGTATGTGCAAAAATACTACGCTCTCTTCCTGAACGGTTCAATTTTAAGGTAACCGCAATCCAGGAACTTCGTGATACGGACAATATGAAGGTAGAAGAATTAGTTGGTTCTTTACAAACCTATGAATTAAGTTTTAAAGCTCCTAAACGTAAATCTATTGCTTTGAAGTCATCTAAAAGTATTACTCAAGAAAATTCAGATTCAGAAAAGTCTGAAGATGATATGGCCCTTTTGGCGAAAAAGTTTTATAAGATTTTCAAAAGTAAGAAAAGATTCGATTTTCAAAAGGCAAAAGAAAAGAAACATTCCAAACCTAACTCTAAAACTTGGAAATCATTGAAAGATAGTCAATGCTACAACTGTTAAGAATATGGGCATTTAGCAAACAAATGTCCTATAAAGGACAGATCCAAAAGGAAGGGTATGTTGGCTACTTGGGATGAATCGTCTGATTCTGAAGCCTCTTCTGAATCAGAAAATTCAGAAACCGAGTCGGACAGTGAACTTAAGGCCCTTATGACTCTAGCCAAGTTTACCTTTTCCGATTACGATGATTCAACAAGTGAAGAAAATCTGGATAGTGATCATGAAAATGATGAAGATCTTCAAGATGCTTACAATGCCTTATATAAGGAAAGTTGTAAAATTGCTGTCAAACTTAAACTTCAAAAAGAAAAGTTTTTTAAACTTAAAGAATGTTTTGAAACCCTTGTTTTAGAAAAATCTCAAATTTCAGATTGTTTTGAAAAATTAAAGTGTGATCTAGAATTCAAAACCTCCCTAATTGAAAATTTGAAATCAGAAAATGAGAAACTTAAAAATGAAGTATCTTCTCTTCTGAGTTTTTCTAAACAGTTGGTATACATACAAGCGAACCACTATAATTTCTGGTCTTGTGGTGGATGATTGATCGTGTCTTTGTGTGAATGTTGTAATTTCTTTTTATTATGGAGAATGTTGTAATCTTTTTATGTAAGTGTGGGAATGTTGTAATAGCTTAGTTATTTTCTTTGTTATTTTTATTCTTTATTCCTCTATATCGGTTTAAGATCTTGATACACAGACCGTTCTAGGAATCAAGTTGTCCTACCATAAGCCATTGGTTTTTGTGTAAGGTTGTCCTTAGAACAACATCTATATCAACCTCTCAATACTTGTACATTTGATGTTGTTATTCGTTTCTGCTATGTAGGATTCTTTTGTATTATCTTTATTTATATTTGTTTATTTCCGCATTTAATTTTTAATTTGGCATAGTCCTATTCACCCCCCCCTTTAGGACTTTTAGTTCGGCCTTTTCAAGTCTCTCCTTTGATCATGATCGCTCTGCGTGCCGGCCCACTCAACCTCCTAAATTTGAGCCCACCGTACTACCACCTCATAGTCGGGAGATCATGCCCAACGACATGACCACGGAGACCATAATGCAAGTCGTTCTTAAAATGGCGAGCTTTTTACTCCTCATCATCAACTAAGTACGACGCAAATCTGGATAGCACAACAAAGTGAGCCACATACTAGGCCATGGATATATCTCCCTGCACCAGGGTTACAAATTCCAATGCTCGCTGTCGTTGAATGCGGTTGGGGAAATACTACTAGTTAAACTGGTCCACGAGATCCTCCCATATCCAGACGAAACTAGGCCTTGCAACAAGGGCAATGGAGGTCCAGCAAAGCTCGGCCTCACCCTCAAGTATATACACTGCCATTAGGACCTCTTGTTGGTCGTACATCTCATGGTCTCGAATATCTTCTACACTCGGGAGTGTCATCTCTCTGTTGTAGTCAAATCGAGCTCTCCCTGGAATCGCGGGGGATCGAGTCGAAGAAAATCTTGTACTAGGGCGCTCACATGCTCCTGCTCTACCTTCTTCGGGGTCTCAGTGGGGCACCTACCCTGCCCCTGGAGGCCGACTGTCACAGCCTGGAGGAACTGCTGCAACTGATCGGCACCAACTAACACCGTAGGGGCTGCATGTAACACCCTGAAATTCGAGGGTCGAGTGGTAACTTAACTCTCGAGTTCCAGAACATCACTTATGCAACATAGATGATGATGATTGAATGTTGTCTCTGTTAGTGCAATAGACATGAGTGAGATTATACCAAAACAGTAATTCATACTCCAGATCAATTGTATAAAGGCATGCGGAAGACTGAAACTGTATACATAAGGTATGTGAAGAAACAAAACCATCTCGATCTCCAGAGTATGAACACAAACTGAGTAACCATATACAGGTATTGTTTTTTAATCAAAAGGTCAAAATACAACTAAAAACAAATATATCCTGAAATCCCCGCGATCCAGTCAGCCTAAGCAAAGCCGTCTGAGTACTGCATGTATGAGAACTCGTCCTGGTCCTCATCGTAGTCTAGCTCACCCTCCTGAATCGACGTATCATCTATACCTGAGATAGAGTCTGGTTGGTGTGTACAACATCGTCCCATAACGTGGGAGTGAGTAGCTAACTTAGTGGAACAATAAAGCATAGGTTAACAAGTTATCAATTCAATCAAGCAGTAATAATAAAGCAGTACAATCAAATAATCCTAACTACTCTTACTTAATGCAGGTATGAAATGACATGATGAATGCCCTTGCCAAACCACCCTCACGCGACACCATCTTACGTTCTCGATATGCATTCATCCTTCAGTGCTCCACATCTACCAGGCACCTGCAGTGCGATGATGAGCATGATTACCAAGTAGTTATTAGTCCTTTCAAACAGCAGTATTGGGAAACTAAGGTACCTCCCTTATATCATTCCCAAACATGATCCATTCTAAGGTCGTCAGTCCTAGTTAATCTCATACGATAGTGTGTTTCTAGGTCACTGCAAACGCTGCCAGGGATGTTACGCACAAAGGTTACACTTCTCCCCCATCACCTTTTTAACGGTTCATCACTATACAGATACAGGCCTAGTTCATACTCTATACACTGCAGCAAAACTCGTCGCCTCACCACAAATTCAGAGTATACTCGAGGTCACTACAAAGGGCTATCAGGGCTGTTACGTACAAAGGTTACACCGCTCCCCCATCACCTTATCAATGTAGGACGACAACACGAATATAGTGTCCCATACCACCATAATTGGCTCACGAGTCTGGTTGCTCACTGGTCACTACGGGGAGGCACGTGGCCCCAGCGTAGGCCGACAGCACAACCACGGTCTCCCATACCACCATGCCCGGATCATGAGTCTTAGCGGATCGAGGTACTATGGTTAACGGGATTTCACTGGTAAGTTTGGTACACTAGGTTCAAGCAGTAGCGATCAAACATGGTGAATATACATTAGACATATCGGGTTACTTGACGAGCTTGACTAGCTCGAGTGCACATCCAACTGAACGACATGAAGTGCATAAGCACTTCGTGTGGCCTGACCACTGTCGCCATCCGAAGTACGACTCGTGTTAGTCAAACACATCTTACGTGGCGAAATGAATCTCAACCACGATCTCAAGTCTGGTACCGATTAACATAGTCCCAAACTCAATCCTTATTCACAGCATGTGGAGTAAAGCATAATAAATAAAGTAATTCAAGCAAGTTAACAAGTATGTCATAAAGCATGTTATAAAGCATGTTGTAAAGCATGTTGTAAAGCATGTTATAAAGCACCATATAAACAGGAGCTACAAACACATATATTTCATAAATAAGCGATTAAGGTAAACAACCACGTGGAGGAAATCATACATGTCTCTAAGGAAGTTGAGAATCCCTCCTCAACTCCTACCTAAGGCACCATCATCCAAACACTTACTCTCACAAGCATTTTCACAAACACTTAGAATACACTATTTCAACATACATAGTGTATGTTAGCAAAACATATATTAGGGCGAGTCCTTTCACCAAGCAAGTATTTTATGCACATATGATATATTCATACAACAAATAATCATGGCAAACACATTTCCAAAATATATACGTATACGGTACTTTTTACAATACACTATTCTAAATACATAGTGCATATTAGTAAAACATGTATTAGGGCGAATCCTTTCACCAAATAAGTATTTTATCTATATATTCATATATTCATACAACAAATAATCATGTCAAACACATTTTCAAAATATATATGTATACGATATTTTCTATGAATACCTAGAATATGTAGAATTCCATATTCTACATTTTAATCGAAATGGAAAACAGACGGCACTTTGTACATGTGCAATTGCATGCAGATCATGAATCTATCATTATCTGATATTGAAAGCATTGAAAACCATAACCTATACACCTAAAGTCCTCACCTTATACCGTAGAATCGCAACGAATATGATAGGTTTGCCAAGCTTCCATATTCGGCAGTTTGGTAGCCTATAGAATAAAATATGTTAGCTACTTCATAACCTACAACCCTTACAACTCCAAAACAGATTAGGGTTAGGGTTTCTTACCTAGAAATGAAGTCGGATTCGCTGGGAAAGTGACAAGAATGGAGTGGTGGAGCTTGGGTAGTGGTAGGAGATGGTAGTAGGGAGATTCTCCCACTTCTCTCACTCTTTCTCTCTCTTTTCTCTCTTCTCTCTAGGGTTTCTCTCAAATTCGTATGGCTATGAGAGAGAGGGTTCTAAGGTCCTTATATAGCCTAAAAACACTATGAAATAGACTTGTGGACAAGGTATACTTAGGTTATAACTAAAGCGGCACTTTTCCAACTTAACAGAGGACTTCTGGTGGGCTTCCTTGAGCCAAAGGTCGGACTTAAGCTCACCAACCTTGGATCAAGGAGGAGTTAAAGTTTTCATTTCCGTCAGATTCCCAGATCACGCGTGGCATACCAGTTTCAGTTCAATGGTCAGCGGGTCTCTATCCGAAATTTCAAGTACATGGATATGTTTATGAAAATTTTCCTGATCCGAGGGTGTATTTGGGTCAAATTCTGACGGTCAGGTTGCTTACAAAATGTCCGCAAGTAATAAGTCTCAGATTACTATTCAAGATATTTATTTTAGAAAGAAAACAAGTGTTTTCACACCCTCTCGCTTCGGACTCAAGCAAACAGTCGTGGGATACTTGCTGAATTTGATTTCCGAGATGGTTGTCAAGCCTAGCGAGGCGGTCCTAAGTCCTTAACCTCGTATTATTTAGACTCCCGATGTGTGGTCCAGACCTGATACGAAATTTCAATGTGACCCCGAGAGCAAACGGGTAATGAGTCTGATCCTAGATTTTAAGGTAACCTAGCATCAATGATTCTACAAGTTTTGGGTCTTGTAGATCGTATTTAAAGTGATTCAAACAGATTTCATGGCTACTCTAGTTTAGCACTTAGTTAACTTTGTCAAATTTCCAAAGGATTTAATCCTAAGTGATTTTTGGTCGAGGTGGTACTCGAGTCATTATACGGAAATTTTTAAGTCGTTACAGTCTATGCCCCTTAACAAAAATTTCATCCTCGAAATTTGTACTTTTTCGTATTCCTCGAGAATCTGAGGGTAGTTCTTTCTGACCTCGGCCTCTGTCTCCCACTAGCCTCTTCTTCTGAATGATGCGTCCACAGTACCTTAACAAGTGGAATGACCTTGCTACGCAGTACCTACTCCTTCATGTAAAGTATACGCGTCGGACGTAGCTCATATGTAGCATCCTCGCTCAACTGTACTTGCTCCCAGCTGATAATGTGTGAAGGATTAGGAACGTACTTCTTCAGCATAGATACATGAACTACGTTATGTACAGCCGCAAGTGGTGTGGGCAAAGCGAGACGATATGCCACAGCACCCACTTGATCAAGGATCTAAAATGTACCGATAAACCTTAGTGTGAGCTTCCCCTTCTTCCCAAACCATAGGACTCCCTTCATAGGGAAAACTCGGAGGAATACATGATCTCCGACCTTGAACTTAAGCGGTCACCGCCTCGTATCGGCGTGTCACGCCCCGAAATCCGGCACCTGGGTATATTCGACCCCGATTCCGTACCCGAAGGCATGACTTATGTTTTATATGTTTACATTTAATAATCCCCACATATATTAAAAAAATAATCTCATTCATAAAATATAACAATCCAAAAATTGAATAATTAAACATTTATTTAAAGAAGAAAAATGTCCATGTTCCGACTATTCAAGATTATCATCAAACACGTGTCATCGTAATGTTGTCATACTAAATGTTTATTACACTTATTTTGAAAATGATAAAGAAAAAAATAAATAAATGAAAGAAATCTCTTTAAGCTCCTCCATGTGATCCCGATCCTGAAATTTTAAAATCCCAACAGGGTAAGCTGCGAAGCCTAGTGAGTAATCTCAACACAGGTTTCAAAATAACCTCATATAACATGAATAAAAGTATTAAAAGATACAATACCTATTTAGGCAAAACAACAAATGAGGAGATTTAACAAACAAAATACTTCAATGTAAATTCAAAGAAAAATGAATGAATGAAATCAACATATGTTATACTCCATAATAACATGTGTGGTTTATTCTTTTTAATACCAGGGGAACTTTACACCGTTGGCCAACACCAGCGCCAATACAACACCTAGCCTGGCAATGGGAACCTTTCGCATAACATGCTCACCCATCCAAAGGGCACTTGGTGAGGGACCCATTCGTACGTTAGCTGGTCAGACTACTACCCTACCGAACCTGACAGTGGGAACCTTTTGCAATCCTGACATGCTCACCCACTCAAAGGGTACGGTAGAGGTTCCAAAAGGTACCAGTTGGGTTTCTGGGACTTTCAACCCAAGGGTCTTGATCGCCCCACCTATTTACGCTTTAGGGATTTTCAACCCAGAGGACTTGATCGCCCCACCTATTTTCTGGTGTTTCACAATTATAATGATGCATGATTTTAATATTTCACAAATCAAATATTTCTAAAAAAAACATTTAACGACTCCTATTGATCAATTCATAAATACGTGATGTGCACAATTTATTAAATTTAAAACAAAATTGTTAATCAATGTAAATTACATATACATGACGAAAGTTCTACAAAAAAAATATATATAAATAAATAAATAAAAAAATAAACTTGCAATATAATTTATTTGATTTAAGAATCCAAAATTTATAAACTCAAGATTTTTGCAATAATATCATGTCAATAAAATAAAGACAACTGAACGATTAAAATGACATGTTTAAACCTATAGTATGCATTTAAATAATAAAAATTTAAACAAACAACAAGATGGGCAAGTAAGATCAAATTATTTGAATGAATGAATAATTTAATAATAATAAATAAAAAAAAACATTATTATTATTATTATTTTAAATATCAAGTGAGAGAAAACTCACCTTTTTAAAAAAAAAATATTTTATTTTCTTTTCTTTTCTTCCTCTTTCTTCCTTTTTCTCTCTCCTCTTTTCTTTCTTCCTTTTTCTCTCTCTTCTCTCTCTCCCTCTCTTTCCAACGTGAATGTCCAGCAACCCTTCTTATATATTTTTTTTTTAATATTTCTCCCTCTTCTCTCTCTCTCTCTCTCTCTCTCTCTCTCTCTCTCTCTCTCTCTCTCACTCTTCTCACGTCACAACACCTCACCTCATCTCACGTTTTTTTTTTTTTGTCTCTCATGCCTCCCATTTATAGCCTCTTCATTCACATCTTTAACACGTGTAAGAGAGAGTGGCTCTTACTACTCTCTTACCGTTTCTCCTCCTTCTTTATTAGTCCATTTAAAGCATGAGTTGCATTTTCTCTGGTTTGCATGCACCACCGGTTCTACATTGCACATGTGCTATGTGTTACGTGTGTGGACATCAGGTGCATGTGGTGCATGTGGTGCATGTGTGCCACACGTATAAGAGATGTGTGTATGCAATAGGTATTCATGGTGGGAAATCTAGTGTGCATGTGCATCATGTATCTCATGTGTGCGTGCCACATGTTTGTGCATGAATGAAATTGTTATACATGGTGTCCAGTATTAAGCTAAGGTTGTGATGATTTAGATGGATGGATGGATCAATAGATGGACGGATGGATGTATGGATAGATGGATGGATGTGCGTGATGTGGTTGGTGCATGTGTGTGGTTGTGATGTATTTGATGGTGCATAGGTGTATGATGTAGATGGACGGATCAATGTATAATAGATGGATAGGTGTATGTATGGATAGATGGATGGATGTGCATGATGTATGGTTGGATGAGTTCATGTGTGATCGGGGAAATGGACTATGTGATGTACTGATGGATTAGTGGTGAGATGGATGGTCAATTTAGATGGATGGACAAGTATTTTGATGATTTCAGCATGTGGACGGTTAGATGAATGTATCGTTGGATGGATGGTTACATGTATGGTTGGATTTATTAGTTAACGAATAGTCGGATCAGATATGTCCAAATCAATGGTTGAGATTGAACCAGTTGATCTTGTAGATCGATTGTCACATCGGACTAATTGGGTACGTCGATTAATGATTAAAATTCAACGGTCAAGATTTGTTTGGGTTATTACATTCTACCCTCCTTAAAAGAAATTTCGTCCTCGAAATTTACATACCTATAATGTGAATAGATGAGGGTATTTCTCTTGATCTCGGCCTCCGTTCCCAAGAAGCCTCTTCCTCGCATGGCGACTCCACCGAACTTTGACTAATGGTATAACTCGAGATCGAAGCACTTGGTCTTTCCGGTCAAGAATACGTACTGGGTGTTCGATGTATGAAGCGTCTTCTCGGATCTCTAATGGTTGCCAGTCTATAACATGAGAAATGTCCCGCTCATATTTCCTTAACATCGATATATGGAAAACATCATGAATACCCGGACAACTGAGGCGGTAAAGCAAGCCTATATGCGACAACACCAACCCTCTCTAGAATCTCAAACGGACCTATATACCTTGGAGCCAATTTTCCCTTTTTACTGAACCTCATGACGCCCTTCATAGGAGAAATCTTTAAGAAGACATGATCTCCAACTGCAAACTCTAGATCTCTTCTACGATTGTCTGCATAACTCTTCTGACGACTTTGGGCTGCACGCAAACGGTTTCTAATGATAAAAATCTTCTTTGTTGTCTCTTGCAAAATCTCTGGTCCAAGAAAACTACTTTCTCCAACTTCTGTCCAACAATTTGGAGATCTACAAGGCCTCCCGTACAAAGCCTCATATGGCGCCATGCCGATACTCATCTGGTAGCTATTATTATAAGCGAACTCGATCAATGGTAAATGATCATCCCAACTCCCTTTGAAATCAAGCACGCAAGCTCGGAGCATGTCTTCAAGGATCTGATTCACTCGTTCAGTCTGCCCGTCAGTCTGAGGGTGAAAAGCGGTGCTAAAATCAAGAGTGGTTCCCAGTGCCTTCTGTAAACTTCTCCAAAAACGAGACGTAAACCTGGAATCCCGATCGGATACGATAGATACAGGCACTCCGTGCAATCTAATTATTTCTTTAATATATAGTTTACATAATTCCTCTAGGGATAGGTAGCACGTATAGGAAGAAAATGTGCAGACTTAGTTAACCGGTCAACGATGACCCAAACTGCATTATGATTATTACGTGTACGTGGCAATCCCATAATGAAATCCATGGATATGTGCTCCCACTTCCACTCGGAAATCGGTAGTGGCTGTAACATCCCTGACGGCTTCGATGCTCTGCTTTCACACAGTTGACATGTCAGACATTTGGCCACAAAATCGGCGATCTCCCTCTTCATATTATTCCACCAATATTGCCTACGCATATCATGATACATCTTCGTACCTCCGGGTGGATTGTGAACTTTGTGCGGTGTGCCTCGTCCATAATTTCCTTCTTTAATTCACCACATTTGGTATACATAATCTTCCTTGGAATCTTAATCCACCATCGGTACCAACTTTCCATTCCGACTTACCATCTTTTTCACTTCTTTTACCTTAGCTTGTAGCCATGAATCTTGTTGTTGAGCTTCTATAACCTTACTAATTAAGGAAGGTTGAACGGCTAGGTTAAAGAGACGAGCTCTGATGATGTTTGCGGATTTAATTGGATGTCAAAATCCTTCACCGTATCTAACATTTTCCATCGAATCATGAGGTGAGCGATTACTCCATGCGGCTTACGACTTAAGGCATCTGCTACTACATTGGCTTTACCTGGATGATATTGGAGGGTGAAATCATAGTCCTTTAAGAATTCCATCCACCGACGTTGCCTCATATTTAATTCTTTATGTGAGAAAAGATACTTCAAACTCTTATGGTCTGAAAAATAGCTCGAACTTCTCCCCATATAGATAATGCCTCCATACTTTAAGAGCGAAAACCACAAATTTTGCCAACTCCAAGTCATGAGTAGGGTAATTCTGCTCATGCACTTTCAGTTGCCTAGAGGCATAAGCTACAACCTTACCTTGCTGCATAAGGACGCAACCTAAACCTCTATATGAAGCGTCACTGAAGATTACAAACTTTTCACCACTCGAAGGAATGGTGAGGACAAAGTATTATGTCGTCAACCTAATCTTTAACTCGAAAATGCTTGATCACAAGTATCATCCCAAATGAACTTTACACCCTTCTTGGTCAATCGAGTTAACGGTGCTGCAATTCGAGAGAAGTTTTTGATAAATCTTCGATAATACCCCGCTAAACCAAGAAAACTACGTATTTCGGTCACACTCGTGGGTTGTTCCCACTTCAGTACTGCTTCTACCTTTGATGGGTCTACTGACACGCCCTTCTTCGAAACTACATGGCCCAAAAATTTCACTTCCTCCTTCCAAAAGTCACACTTTTCAAATTTAGCATATAATTGATGTTCTGCGCAGTTTGAAGAGTAACTCTAAGATGTTGCTCATGTTCTTCCAGGGTCTTAGAATATATAAGAATATCATCAATGAATACTATGACAAAACAATCTAGGTGTGGCTTAAATACTGTTCATCAAGTCCATAAATCTTCTTTGGTGCATTTGTTAGTCCAAACGGCATCACGAGAAACTCGTAGTGGCCATAACGAGTTCTAAAGGTCATTTGTCTTTGGTATGTCCACTTCTTTAATTCTAAGTGGTGGTACCCTTCGACCGCAAATCTATTTTGGAGAAAAACTTGGCTTCTTTCAACTGTCGAAAAGGTCATCTATCCTAGGAAGTGGGTATTTGTTTTTAATGGTGACCTTGTTTAGTGGCGATAATCAATACATAATCTCATCGAGCCATCCTTCTTCTTTACAAATAAGATCAGCGCACCCCACGGTGACGTACTTGGCCGAATGAAACCCTGCTCCAATAACTTTTGAATCGCTCCTTCAGTTCCTTCAACTCTACTGGTGCCATACGATACGGTGCCATGGAGATTGGTGAGACTCGGGCATAAGATCTATACCAAATTCGATCTCTCTTCTTGGGGGCAACCCCGGTATGTCTTGAAATACGTCGGAAAACTCACATACGATTGGAATTTGATCGATACCTACTTCGTATGGTTCTTCCTCCAAAAGAGCTAAGAAATCGCATAACGGTCCATTCTTTTGCTTTTCAAGAAGCTGGAGTCTCGGTCGCCCAGGAATAGAGAATGTCACGGTCTTCTCAAAACAATCTAACTTTGCATGGAACGAAGCTAACCAATCCATTCCCAGAATAACATCAAACTCTTGCATATCTAATACGATAAGGTCGGCTAATAATACAGAATCTCCAACCATGACAGGGCAAGATCTACATATCTGATTTAATACTACGGAGCTTCCTATCAGTGTAGCAATTATTAAATTCTTATCTAGGAGTTCAGGAAATAGACCCAATGTTTGCACGAAAAGAGTCGAAATAAAAGAATGCGTAGCTCCTGAATCAAATAAAACTTGAGCGGGTGAGGAATAGATAATTATGGTACCTTCCACCACTGCTCCATTAGCATTTGCGTCTGATGGTACTATAGTAAACACACGACCCTGGGCCGATTGTCGAGAAGCCTGACCTTCCTGCCTCGGCTGGTAGTGTTGTTGCTGTGGGCGTTGTTGCTGCTGAGGGGGTCTTTGTTGTGGATGTCTCTGATACTGTTCCGGTACTTGATGATATGGAGGTCTTTGGTACTGTGGCTGAGGTGCTTGATACTGTAGCTGAGGTCTCGAGTGCATCTGTGGCGGCGCCTGATAATGTGGTTGCTGAGGCGGTTGTTTACAAAAACGAGCAGAGTGACCTTCCATTCCGCAGTTATAACATTTACCCGTAAATCGGTTCATTGGCTGAGCAGGAGTTGAAGTGTTTGTTATCGTCACCTTTTGTTTCTTAGAAGCATCACCTTTGTGCTTGATATGTATTCGGTGTAGCCCTACCATTGCTCTTCGCTTCTCTCTTCTGGTTACGACTTTTCCAGAATTCTTCGTTGTCTCGTTCTATCATTAGAGCACGTTCTACTACATCGGCATACAATCTAAGCTTAAGTGGAGTCAACTTGTTACGAATTGACCCTCTCAGACCTCGCTCAAACTTCTTAGCTTTGTGAGCTTCATCCTGAATCATAAATGGGGCAAAACGGGATAATTCAGTAAATTTAGACTCATACTGGCCTACAGTCATCTCCCCCTATTCTAAGCTTATGAATTCCTCTGCTTTCTGTTCCCGTACACACTCAGGAAAGTATTTTTCATTGAACTTCTCACAGAACATATCCCATGTCCATACGGTATTTTCATCAATTGTTCTAGCAATTGTCTCCCACCGTGGTCGGCCTCTCCTGGAACATGAAAACGCAAGTGTAACCTTCTCGCTCCTCATCACATCCTAAAACAGTGAATATCTTTTCTATTTGCTTTTTCCACTTTTCTCGCCTCCATAGGGCCCGATAAACCCTCAAAAGCGTGTGGTTTCAATCTCTTAAATTTCTCTATTAAGCCGCCAACGCCATCCCGCACAACTTGGGCGACACCTCTATTATCACGCCCGAATGTGTTGTCCAAGAATGGTCGCCATGTCGCCTAAAGCACGAAAGACCCCATCAAGTGATTGACCACTTTCGGTGGTCCCCTGGTGTGGCCGCCACGGACTGGCTCTACCTCTACCTCTATCACGCCGGCTCCCAGACATGTTCTAAATCAAACAATAAGCTTTAGATATCACATAAGGATGAATCACTAAAAGACAATACAACAAGTTAAGTTTTTTTTTTTTTTTTTTTTTTATTTTATTTTTATCACAACAACACTCGCAGGGGATATATCCTAATTTTCAAAGTGACTACGTTTGCAAGTAAAACCCTAGGTCCTCAATGATTCTAAACTTAAGCTTTGATACCAATCTGTCACGCCCCGAAATCCGGCACCTGGGTATATTCGACCCCGATTCCGTACCCGAAGGCATGACTTATGTTTTATATGTTTACATTTAATAATCCCCACATATATTAAAAAAAATAATCTCATTCATAAAATATAACAATCCAAAAATTGAATAATTAAACATTTATTTAAAGAAGAAAAATGTCCATGTTCCGACTATTCAAGATTATCATCAAACACGTGTCATCGTAATGTTGTCATACTAAATGTTTATTATACTTATTTTGAAAATGATAAAGAAAAAAAATAAATAAATGAAAGAAATCTCTTTAAGCTCCTCCATGTGATCCCGATCCTGAAATTTTAAAATCCCAACAGGGTAAGCTGCGAAGCCTAGTGAGTAATCTCAACACAGGTTTCAAAATAACCTCATATAACATGAATAAAAGTATTAAAAGATACAATACCTATTTAGGCAAAACAACAAATGAGGAGATTTAACAAACAAAATACTTCAATGTAAATTCAAAGAAAAATGAATGAATGAAATCAACATATGTTATACTCCATAATAACATGTGTGGTTTATTCTTTTCAATACCAGGGCCAGTTTACACCGGTTGGCCAACACCCGCGCCAATACAACACCTAGCCTGGCAATGGGAACCTTTCGCATAACATGCTCACCCATCCAAAGGGCACTTGGTGAGGGACCCATTCGTACGTTAGCTGGTCAGACTACTACCCTACCGAACCTGACAGTGGGAACCTTTTGCAATCCTGACATGCTCACCCACTCAAAGGGTACGGTAGAGGTTCCAAAAGGTACCAGCTTGGGTTTCGGGACTTTCAACCCAAGGGTCTTGATCGCCCCACCTATTTACGCTTTAGGGATTTTCAACCCGAGGACTTGATCGCCCCACCTATTTTCTGGTGTTTCACAATTATAATGATGCATGATTTTAATATTTCACAAATCAAATATTTCTAAAAAAAACATTTAACGACTCCTATTGATCAATTCATAAATACGTGATGTGCACAATTTATTAAATTTAAAACAAAATTGTTAATCAATGTAAATTACATATACATGACGAAAGTTCTACAAAAAAAATATATATAAATAAATAAATAAAAAAATAAACTTGCAATATAATTTATTTGATTTAAGAATCCAAAATTTATAAACTCAAGATTTTTGCAATAATATCATGTCAATAAAATAAAGACAACTGAACGATTAAAATGACATGTTTAAACCTATAGTATGCATTTAAATAATAAAAATTTAAACAAACAACAAGATGGGCAAGTAAGATCAAATTATTTGAATGAATGAATAATTAAATAATAATAAATAAAAAAAAACATTATTATTATTATTATTTTAAATATCAAGTGAGAGAAAACTCACCTTTTTAAAAAAAAAATATTTTATTTTCTTTTCTTTTCTTCCTCTTTCTTCCTTTTTCTCTCTCCTCTTTTCTTTCTTCCTTTTTCTCTCTCTTCTCTCTCTCCCTCTCTTTCCAACGTGAATGTCCAAAGAACCCTTCTTATATATTTTTTTTTTAATATTTCTCCCTCTTCTCTCTCTCTCTCTCTCTCTCTCTCTCTCTCTCTCTCTCTCTCTCTCTCTCTCTTCACTCTTCTCACGTCACAACACCTCACCTCATCTCACGTTTTTTTTTTTTTTGTCTCTCATGCCTCCCATTTATAGCCTCTTCATTCACATCTTTAACACGTGTAAGAGAGAGTGGCTCTTACTACTCTCTTACCGTTTCTCCTCCTTCTTTATTAGTCCATTTAAAGCATGAGTTGCATTTTCTCTGGTTTGCATGCACCACCGGTTCTACATTGCACATGTGCTATGTGTTACGTGTGTGGACATCAGGTGCATGTGGTGCATGTGGTGCATGTGTGCCACACGTATAAGAGATGTGTGTATGCAATATATTCATGGTGGGAAATCTAGTGTGCATGTGCATCATGTATCTCATGTGTGCGTGCCACATGTTTGTGCATGAATGAAATTGTTATACATGGTGTCCAAGTATTAAGCTAAGGTTGTGATGATTTAGATGGATGGATGGATCAATAGATGGACGGATGGATGTATGGATAGATGGATGGATGTGCGTGATGTGGTTGGTGCATGTGTGTGGTTGTGATGTATTTGATGGTGCATAGGTGTATGATGTAGATGGACGGATCAATGTATAATAGATGGATAGGTGTATGTATGGATAGATGGATGGATGTGCATGATGTATGGTTGGATGAGTTCATGTGTGATCGGGGAAATGGACTATGTGATGTACTGATGGATTAGTGGTGAGATGGATGGTCAATTTAGATGGATGGACAAGTATTTTGATGATTTCAGCATGTGGACGGTTAGATGAATGTATCGTTGGATGGATGGTTACATGTATGGTTGGATTTATTAGTTAACGAATAGTCGGATCAGATATGTCCAAATCAATGGTTGAGATTGAACCAGTTGATCTTGTAGATCGATTGTCACATCGGACTAATTGGGTACGTCGATTAATGATTAAAATTCAACGGTCAAGATTTGTTTGGGTTATTACACGGCGTAACTCTTCTGCCTGCTCTGTGTTGTAAGAAGTCGATGCCTGATAATGTCCACCTTCTCTGTGGTCGCCTGTACTAACTCTAGGCAATCAGACTACGCTCGCCAACCTCAGCCCAATAATGCGGTGCTCTGCAAGGATGACCATACAGGGCCTCATATGGCGCCGTACCAATACTCGCCTAGAAGCTGTTGTTGTAAGTGAATTTTGCGCAAGGAAGACAGTCATTCCAAATGTCCTTGAAGTCTAACACACATACTCGCAACATATCCTCTAGAATCTTATTCACCCGCTCTGTCTGCCCATCAGTCTGAGGATGAAATGCCGTAATGAACTTTAACTTCACACCCATCGCTTTCTGGATACGAGTCCAGAAGATAGATGTGAACTCCATGCAGACGGACAATCTCTCTGATGTACAATCTAGCCAGCTTGTCTGCAGAGTTTGTGACTCTGATAGGGAGAAAATGGGCCGATTTGGTCAACCAGTCCACAATCACCCAAATGGAATCGTGTCCCTTCCTTGTCTTCGGCAGCCCCAATATGAAATCCATGGAAATGAAGTCCCACTTCCATTCTGCTATGAGCATAGGCTAAAGCATTTCAGGAGATCGGCGATGTTCTGCCTTGACCTACTGGCACATCAGACAACGAGAAACGAACTCAGCCATGTGGGCCTTCATGTTATCCCACCAATACGACAGTCTCATATCTTAGTACATCTTCGTGCTACCAGGATGCATCGCAAGCTTCGAGTTTTGGACAGACTTGAGAAGCTCATGTCGCAAGTCAGGCATGTTCGGAACGCATAAGCAGCCACGGAATCGTAAACCCCCAACTGAATCAACTCTCCACTCGGAGTCCTTGGCGTCGCTAGCTTGCTCTCAAAGCTCAGACAATCGTTCATTGCCCTTCTAGGCCTCAATGATCCTGTCATCAACAAGTGGTTGCACCCGAACGTGCGCAACACACTCAAATGGCTCCTCCACGGTTAGTCTCTACTCGAAGTCTCGCACGAACTCAACCATGTCCCACTCTGCTATCATCAACGGAGCCACAAATGCTATAACCTTCTTGCGGCTTAACGCGTCTGCCACAAGGTTCGCCTTGCCCGGATGGTAGGAAACCTCGAACTTGAAGTCCTTCAAGGTCTCCATCCATCGGCGTTGTCTCATATTCAAGTCTCACTGCGTGAATATGTACTTAAGGCTCTTGTGGTCGCAGAAAAGCTCGAACTCCTCTCCGTAGAGGTAATGTCTCCAGAGATTCAATGCAAAGATGACAGCTGCCAACTCCAGGTCGTGTGTAGCGTAATTCTCCTCTTGCTTCCTTAATTGTCTCGAGGCATACGAAATCACCCTGTCCTTCTGCATAAGGACACAACCCAAACCAGCACGAGACGCATCAGTATATATCATGTACTTAACCCCTTACTATGACAATACTAGCATAGGAGCGGACGTCAACCTGTCCTTTAGCTCCTTGAAAGCTGCTTCCATCTTCTCATTCCAGGCGAACTTCAGGTCCTTCCGTGTCAACTGAGACAACGGCCTAGCAGTCTTCGAGAAATTCCGAATGAAGAGTCTATAATACCCTGTCAGACCGAGGAAACTCTTACTTCGATAACCGAACCAGGCTGCTACCAATCCTGAACCACGACTACCTTAGCAAGGTCCACTGCTATCCCATCCTTGGACACCACATGTCCGAGGAACTTGACTTCCTCCTGCTAGAAGTCGTACTTCTTATACTGCGTGAATAACTGGTTCTTCTTCAACGTATCCAACACCGCTCTCAGGTGCTTCTCGTGCTCCTCCTGACTCGTAGAGTATATCAAAATGTCATCAATAAAAATGATGATGAATCGGTATAGGAATGGCCGAAGTACCCGGTTCATCAGGTCCATGAACACGGCCGGTGCATTCGTAAGACCGAACGACATCACTAGAAACTCGTAGTGCCTAAAGCATGTCCTAAAAGCTGTCTTCTGCACGTCTTCATCTCTAACGCGCAGCTGATGATACCCTGACTGCAGATCAATCTTCGAAAAATACTTCGTCCCCTTCAACTGATCAAATAGATCATCTATCCTGGGCAAAGGATACTTGTTCTTCACCGTGACCTGGTTCAACCTACGGTAATCAATACATAACCGTAACGACCCATCCTTCTTCTTCACAAATAGTACAGGTGCTCCCCAAGGAGACACACTAGGTCATATGAAACCCTTCTCTACTAGCTCGTCAATCTGTCTCTGCAGTTCCTCCATCTCACATGGAGGCATTCGATAAGTCGGTAATGAGATAGGTGTCGCACCAGGCGTAAGATCAATGGTGAAGTCGATCTCGCACCGAGGAGGCAAACCAGGAATCATCGCAAACACACCTGTAAACTCCCGAACCACTACGTATCTTCTAATATCGGACCATCAATCGGCTCTAATAAAGTAGTATAACACTCAACATGGCAGGGCCAACTGACCTACACTGGAAACGTGAAAGTTGTGTTATCCGATCCATAGGCCGTCACGACCTGAGTATCATAATCAATCTCTGCCTTTATCTTAGTTAGTCAGTTCATACCGATGATAATGTCGTAATGCCATAGTGGAGCAACAATGAGGTCAACGAGCACTATTCTGCTACCCAAATCCACTAAGCAACCCTCATACACCCGTGTGACATCCGAAAAAGTCCCAGTAGCCGTAGTAAGTCTCATTCCCTTCGTGGGAGTAGTATGTAAAGCTAGATGCTTAACTGCCACACATGAAATAATAGAAGTAGTGGACCCAGTGTCCACCAATAAGGAGACAGAAGTATCTAGAATGTGGGTCGTACCCTCAAAAGCCATCGGGGCCATAATCGACGTCTTAGGTGCCTCAGCAACAAGCGTATGTACTTGAGCCTGCTGCTGACAGTTCTGCTGTGGAACCAAGGGTCGTTAAGGTGGCCTGAAGCATAATACAGAAGGTCTGAAGGATGCATGAGCAGGGGCAGTCCGTAGAGGTGGAGGTGATATGGCCTGAGGGTGAGGGCGATCCAGCCTCTGCGGTGGTGAGAACCCGCTAGCCCTGATACGTGAAAAATAGCTCTCTACAGGATGACCCGATTTCCCACAGAAAGAACAGGTCACACCTGGGCACCGCATCGGAACTACTGGCGCCACGGCCCTGGGGGGAGAGTCGATACGAGGCCTCTTGCCTAAGAAAGGCCTGCTCTGCATCTCTGGTCGTGGTCTTATAACCATAGTACCACGAGAACGCGTCAGCCGATCAACATCCCGCTCGGGCATCATAGACATGTGAACCAGCTCCACGTAAGAAGGTATACTGATACAACACATCTTCGACCGTATATCAGGTCGCAAACCCCCAAAAAAATGGCGTATCCGCATCTGCTCATCAACCAGGATGGTCGGGATAAAGCGGCCCAACTCCGTAAAGCGATGCTCGTACTCAGTAACATTCATGCCTCCCTGCCTGAGGCGTAAAAGCTCATCCTCCCACTCGTGTTTGTAGGTCTGTGGGTAATACTTCTCGTGGAACCAAAACTCAAATACTGCCCAAGTCCACACATAGTCCACTGTGACAAACTGCAGCACACTATCCCACCACAGGCTGGCCTCCCTCTCGAATATGAAAGTGGCCAACTTGACCTGCTTTGCCTCAGTACAGTGCAGCATCCGTAGCATCTTGGAGATGCGGTCTAGCCAAAACTCAGCCTCCTCAGGTCTGTGAGAACCCGTGAATGTGGGAGGCCTCAAGCGCTAGAATCGTTCGAGTAGGCCACGAGTACCAACATCTCCAGTAGGGGGTACAGCAGGTGCAATAGGAGGTATAGCCTCAGCTTGAGTAGGAGGATCTGTGGTCTCTGGTCGTGTAGATGATGAAGGTGGAACCACACTGCCACCCTGAGCCAATAAGACCGAAAGAAGCTGCTGATGCTGCTGCTGCATCAGCATCATCATCTGCTCAAACCTGTCAGGCGGTGGAGCAGCCTGTGGGTCATGATGTGTAGATGAGGCTGCCCAGTGCTGCTTGCGAACCGGGGGTGTATAAGGTGGCAGTCCACCAGTAGGACCAGCAGGAGGCTGATCAGAGCTAGAACCCGGGCCCGTAGGACCACCCCTATGGGAAGGAGTCTGGTCCATAGAGTCAGTGAGTAAGAAGGGTGTCGTGCTCCTCGTAGATCTCCGTGGCATGCCCTATACAACATAGGGTACATCACTTGTGAGATAAAGCATATCATCATATTATACAAGCACTTTAAGCATTCCACACATCTCATAGCAAAAGAGGCTGCATGCTTTTCATTTACCCAAAATTATCATAATACATGGAATACATAGTTACATGAATCATGACAGAAATTACATGTGAGCCAATTACATCTGTTGGGGACAAAAAATACCAAGTCCCGAGACTCGGAATTAGCACCTCGGGTCGCCGAGGGATACGTCAGAGCCGAGGTGAAGTCATAGATTCTTTAAACCGAGACAAAAGATAAGTCGGTCCAGACGACGAACCAGTAGTCCAGGCATGCCTCGGGCCGACCTTCTAACTGGACCGGCCGATAAAGGAGGGACAGCGCGAAACAAGGCCTCATCCCAAATATCTCGGAATAAGATCCCCGACCCGAAGCTCACGGGATCGGATAAAGACAAGAGACGGGCACAATCCTGTCTCCGCGATACTAGGAGAAGAATCCTCTTACGATTGCACGATACTGGGAGGAGAATCCTCCTAGGATTAAACGCTCCAGTAGCTATAAAAGGAGGACCTCCATCATCTTGGGAGGTACGCAAAATTCTTTCTCAAAATCCCTCGCTACATTTAGACCCGGAATCCAAGCCTGACTTTGGCATCGGAGGGTCCCCTGCTCAAGCCAGGGTGTCCTTTGTTGTTCTCTTTGTGCAGGCACGCGAAGGTCTAAGGGATCAAACCAGATTTTTGCATCAACAACATCCATAACATCAAACACTTAAAACATACTACTAACTACTACATCATCAACACGAAATATAAACCTACTACAGAGGAAACCAAACAACTACAAATCAGCAGTAAGGATGGCTAGGCATCTGAGTCAGGTGATGGAGGAGGGGTATTCTTGTCCTGTAGACAGCACATGATGGCCTTCAAGGTGCGAGACACCTTGCTAAGCTTGGTTTGACCCACCTGACTTCCTATTGCAGGGCGACTTGGCCCTCCTCGAGACGGGCTAAACACGCATCTATGGTAGCCCGATTGGTGCCCTGCTCCTCAACCATAGGAGGTGAACTCTCCTCTGTATCATGGGCCTTAGGTTCCTCTTCTTCTTCTTCTATCACTCTCATCTTCTTCACTCTCTATTTCATCCTCACTCTCCTCGTGTCTGGCCCATCGTCGTCGTGCCCCAAGTTCCATATGATGGAGAGTACTCTCATCGATTTGGTGAATCGGCGCTGGCCTTTCCATCCCCAGATTGTAGCGAAACTCTCATGCAATCCTGCATATGAGTTGGTCGAAGGGAAGTGAATCAAAGCTCCTGGTGGAGTGTGCAATATTCGCGATCTGTCGTAAAACGAATGTAGGCACGCACGAGTTCGCCCTCTGCCCCACTTGGTACAGAAAGTCTACTATGAGTCACATGCACTCACTATGATTATTGTGTCTGGGGTAGAGGTTGTATGTGAAGATGTGATGTAGTAGGCGGAAGTCGTCTGACATGTGGGGTGCTAGCAGACTTTTGTTCGGCTGCCACTCAACCAGTCGGCCACCACAAAGGTAACGTGTGCGATGATCCTATTCACGAGCAGTCCCCAGATTCTATTCGCTAGCATGTACGTCACCAAGAGGCATATTCATAAGTCGTGCAATCACTCTCATATCAACAATGACAAATAGATCCACCCCAACCAAGAGCCAAATTGCAAAGGTTCCAGTGTAAGCTCATGAATGTTGGCGTAGAAGGCTCTAACGGTACCAGGATTGGCGCGACCTCTGGCCTCAAATAGCGGACCCTAGTGGGCCGCCTCCACTTGCTCGAACAAGTAGTATTCCCCGAAGAGCCGTCCATTCACCTGGGCTTTAAAGAGAAC
This sequence comes from Magnolia changhungtana, assembly GCA_030180095.1. Lineage (NCBI taxonomy): Eukaryota > Viridiplantae > Streptophyta > Magnoliopsida > Magnoliales > Magnoliaceae > Magnolia > Magnolia changhungtana. The sequence goes on along the minus strand of JASAUF010000656.1, from coordinate 11,473,825 downwards.
CCTGCGGTCCTCATACACTTCATGAGGTAGTGCCGCCAACTGAGGTCGTTCGGCAGGGATCCGGGGATCAAGGTCCCGCTTCGTTCGAAATTCCTGGGCAAAGCTTGAGCTAGCAGCGGTGTCTCTTGGCCGCCTTGAACGTGTAAGGCGACTAGGCCCAGCCTCATCAGCGGCGCTCTTTCTCTTACCCATAAGAGAGAGGATGGTGGAGATGGAGAAAATGGCCAAAATAATTGCGAGAAAGGCCATGGAAAGGGAAGGAATGGAAAGAAAGAGGGCTAGAGGATTGGTTCTCCTCTGACTTGGGTCACAACAGTCGTTGTAGGGGCCCAAATAATAGGGATTAAAGAAAGAAAATGGAGAGATCAGATGGTGAGGAAGCTTACACGATTTTTGAGCTCCAAATGGGGGTGTGAGAGCTCAAACAAGAGAAACGGAGAGGGGAGAGAGGAATGGACTGCTGTGGATGATGGGAATGGATGGGTTGTGGTCAAAACTAGCAGAGAGGATGATTGAAAGGGCGATTTTGAAGAGAAAACAACAAGTGTAGAGGGAAAAATGGCTTGGATGTGGGTTTTGTGAAGGAAGTATAGGTTTGGGAGATTGGAAATGGATGGGAGGTCTATGAGGGGGTTTATTAGAACCCCAAAGAGGATCGGCCCGAGCCGCGGGCTCGACCCAGCACAAATTCCGGTGAGGCCTCGCTGACCGGGCGAGGGCCTCGCCGACCAACTGTTCAGATCATGAGGGCCCGCCCCATGGGCGAGACCCTCCTGTCCCCTAGGCCCCAAAAAATCCTGGGTCCCACCCTGGGTACCCCTAGATTGATGCAGGTAGGCCCCCGACCCCGATTTGCTCAATTTCGGGTAGTTTCTGTCACTTTCAGACACATACTTGCATTTACAGATCTTTGACTACTGGGATGAGGTGTATTGTGATCTAGACACATTAATAGACGATCTAGAAGTGATTTGGGATCAACTCGTGCAATCAGGATTGAGTACTAACTCGATCAAAACACTCGTTTTCGATGAACTTCGCCAAATGGAGAAATCGGGGAAACCTAGGACTGTTTCTATATTTTTCTTACACCCTCCTAAGTCAAAGCATTAGCGTACATCGTAGGAACATAACTCAGGTCCGGTTTAATCCAAATTATGCTCTGATACCAACTTGTCATGCCCTGAAATTTGAGGGTTGAGTAGCAACTCAACTCTCGAGTTCCAGAACATCACTTATGCAACATAGATGATGATGATTAAATATTGTCTGTGTCAGTGCAATAAACATGAGTGAGATTATACTAAAATAGTAATTCATACTCCAGATCAATTGTATAAAGGCAAGCGGATGACTAAAACTGTATACATAAGGTATGTGAAGAAACAAAACCGTCTCGATCTCCAGAGTATGAACAAAAACTGAGTAACCATATACATGCATTGTTTTTAAATCAAAAGGTCAAAATACAACTAAAAACAGATATATCCTAAAATCCCCGCGATCCAGTCAGCCTAAGCAAAGCCGTCTGAGTACTGCATGTATGAGAACTCATCCTGGTCCTCATCGTAGTCTGGCTCACCCTCCTGAATCAACGTATCATCTATACCTAAGACAGAGTCTGGTTGGTGTGTACAACATCGTCCCGTAACGTGGGAGTGAGTAGCTAACTCAGTAGAACAATAAAGCATAGGTTAACATGTTATCAATTCAATCAAGCAGTAATGATAAAGCAGTACAATCAAATAATCCTAACTACTCTTATTTAATGCAGGTATGAAATGACATGATGAATGCCCTTGCCAAACCATCCTCATGCGACACCATCTTACGATCGCGATATGCATTCATCCCTCAGTGCTCCACATCTACCAGGCACTTGCAGTGCGATGATGAACATGATTACCAAGTAGTTATTAGTCCTTTTAAACAGCAATATTGGGAAACTAAGGTACCTCTCTTGTATCATTCCCAAATATGATCCATTCTAGGGTCGTTAGTCCTAGTTAATCTCATAGGATAGTGTGTTTCTAGGTCGTTGCAAATGCTGTCAGGGCTGTTACGCACAAATGATATACCACTCCCCCATCTCCTTTTTAACAGTTCATCACTATATAGATACAGGCCTAGTTCATACTCTATACACTGCAGTAAAACTCATCGCCTCACCACAAATTCAGAGTATGCTCGAGGTCACTACAAAGGGCTGTTACGCATAAAGGTTACACCGCTCCCCCATCACCTTATCAATGTAGGCCGACAGCACGAATATAATGTCCCATATCACCATAATCGGCTCACGAGTCTGGTTGCTCACTGTTCACTACGGGGAGGCACGTGGCCCCAGCGTAGGCTGACAGCACGACCACAGTTTCCCCTACCACCATGCCATGAGTCTTAGCGGATCGAGGTACCATGCGGGATTTCACTGGTACGTTTGGTACCCTAGGTTCAAGCAGTAACGATCAAACATGGTGAACATACATTAGACATATCGGGTTACTTGACGAGCCTGACTAGCTCGAACGCACATCCAACTGAACGACATGAAGTGCATACGCACTTCATGTGGCCTGACCACTGTCGCCATCCGAAGTATGACTCGGTTTCATCAAACACATCTTAGTGGCGAAATGAATCTCAACCACGATCTCAAGTCTGGTACCGATTGTCTGGACTATAAACATAGTCCTAAACTCAATCCTTATTCACAGCATGTGAAGTAAAGCATAATAAACAAAGTAATTCAAGCAAGTTAACAAGTATGTCATAAAGCATGTTATAAAGCATGTTATAAAGCACCATATAAATAGGAGCTACAAACACATATATTTCATAAATAAGCGGTTAAGGTAAACAACCACATGGAGGAAATCATACATATCTCTAAGGTAGTTGAGAATCCCTCCTCAACTCCTACCTAAGGCACCATCATCCAAACACTTACTCTCACAAGCATTTTCATAAACACTTAGAATACACTATTTCAACATACATAGTGTATGTTAGCAAAACATATATTAGGGCGAGCCCTTTCGCTAAGCAAGTATTTTACGCACATATGATATATTCATACAGCAAATAATCATGGCAAACACATTTTCAAAATATATACGTGTACGGTACTTTCTACAATACACTATTTCTACATACATAGTGTATATTAGCAAAACATGTATTAGGGCGAATCCTTTCGCCAAATAAGTATTTTATCCATATATCATATATTCATACAACAAATAATCACGTCAAATACATTTCCAAAATATATACGCATACGGTATTTTCTACGAATACCTAGAATATGTAGAATTCCATATTATACATCTTTAATCGAAATGGAAAACAGACGGCACTTTGTACATGTGCAATTGCATGCAGATCATGAATCTATTATTATCTGACATTGAAAGCATTGAAAACCATAACCTATACACCTAAAGTTCTAACCTTATACCGTAGAATCGCAAAGAATGCGATAGGTTTGCCAAGCTTCCATATTCGGCAGTTTGGTAGCCTATAGAATGAAATATGTTAGCTACTTCATAACCTACAACCCTTACAACTCCAAAACAGATTAGGGTTCGGGTTTCTTACCTATAAATGAAGTCAGATTCGTCGGGAAAGCGACAAGAATGGAGTGGTGGAGCTTGGGTAGTGGCAGGAGATGGTAGTAGGGAGATTCTCCCACTTCTCTCACTCTTTCTCTCTCTTTTCTCTCTTCTCTCTCTAGGGTTTCTCTCAAATTTGTATGGCTATAAGAGAGAGGGTTCTAAGGTCCTTATATAGCCTAAAAACACTCTGAAATAGACTTGTGGACAAGGTATACTTAGGTTATAACTAAAGTGGCACTTTTCCAACTCAACGGAGGACTTCTAGAGGGCCTCCTTGAGCCAAAGGTCGAACTTAAGCTCACCAACCTTGGATCAAGGTGGAGTTGAGTTTTTATTTCCGTCAGATTCTCAGATCACGGGTGGCGGACCAGTTTTAGTTCAACGGTCAGCGGGTCTCTATCTGAAATTCCAAGTACATGGATATGTTTATGAAATTTTTCCTGATCCGAGGGTGTATTTGGGTCAGATTCTGACAATCAGGTTGCTTACAAAATGTCTGCAAGTAACAAGTATGAGATTACTATTTAAGATATTTATTTTGAAAAGAAAACAAGTGTTTTCACACCCTCTCGCTCCGGACTCAAGCGAACAGCCATGGGATACTGGTTGGATTTGATTTCCGAGATGGTTGTTATGCCCAGCGAGGCAGTCCTAAGTCCTTAACCTCGTATTATTCGGACTCCTGATGTGCGGTCTAGACCTGATACGGAGTTTCAATGTGCCCCCGAGAGCAGACGGGTAATGAGTTTGATCCTAGATTTTAGGGTAACCTAACATCAATGATTCTACAAGTTTTGGGTCTTGTAGATCGTATTTAAAGTGATTCAAATGGATTTCATGGTTACTTTAGTTTAGCACTTAGTTAACTTTGTCAAATTTCTAAAGGATTTAATCGTAAGTGATTTCTGGTCGATGTGGTACTCGAGCCATTGTATAGAAATTTTCGCGTCGTTACACTGCATTAGTCTCAGACGGAGGCGCAGGATCTGCAGGGGTCACGGGTTTGGGAGCAAGAGGCTCAGGTGGGGTAATGGGAACTGCTGGTGGAGGAATAAGAATCTCAAGCGGTGGAGCGCGAGTCGCTCGAGTCGCTCGAGCGCCTCGGGTACCTATGGTACCTCGCCTAGGCAGTATAGTCTAAGGAAAAGAACAAAGGGTGCTTATCAGCCTTTAGAACCCTCGAAGGCTCAGATGTTAGGGATCCAAACCAGAAGATTACGCACTCGGGACCTAATCATCCCTAGCTCGTAATAGACATGTGATGTTGTTCTCAGTTATTCCTAAGTTATGCTCTGTACCAACTCCTGTTATGCACCAAAATCGAAAACCAAGCTCATAAAATTTTTATCGCCGAATCTAGTACCGACAACCTCCATAATACCCTATTCTCGGCTCCTAACACCCATATACCACGTTTTGATCTTGGGATCCTACAAGGAGGATTTTTAATATAGATTTGTTTCAGAATAAGCATAACCATAAGCAGAAACCCTAAACAATAACAAGAACACCATCATAACATCCATTATAATCAAAATATTTAAAGTACAATGCATAAAGGGAAATACAATGATAATATCGGGACTCCAAAAGCTCAGCTGCACACTCCTACTCTTGCTCAGCTATGTCCTAGCATCACTTGCACGTAACGGTCGTGCATAAGCTTATAGAAAGCTTAGAGGGTGATGAAAGTGTGTGCACAAGGTAGAAATATAAGTATGTAATATCAGAGTAATGTGGAATGCTAGTAAGTCCATTAATGCTATCAGTTGTACCAAGGCTATACGATACAAGGCATGAACGCTATCCGCTACACCAACGTCATGCGAGGCAAGGCCTACATTGCCATTGTCATATACGAGATGCAACTCAAGCATGCCAGTCCTCATCTGAATCCATATATCAATACAACTCATTTCTAGGATATCACTGGAGTCTAATACACTTTATACCAGATCGTTGCCCCAACCGGATGCGCAACCATGTAAGTGGAAGAGACCTCACTACCTACCCGACTAGTAGTCTACAAATATCTACCCGGCACATCGGTAGTGGACCCATTTACTAGCTGGTCAGACTCAGCCTAGCATTGCCCCATACCCTCGAGTGGGTAAGGCCACACCTCCTTCCAACCAATCATGACACAGTGGGAGATAAGGCCTAACTGTATTTGGCACTCGTGCACTCTTACCTCCACTTGGTCTCGACGTTGGAGCATCCTCTTGGTACATAAGGGTTTGAGGACTTTCACCCTAGGATATTTATGGAGCCCCCATGCTTTAATAAGTATTTCTGGTATCCAATCCTGCCGTCCACACTATACCTGCGGAGGCTACAACCTTGATGTCGCTAGGGCATATAGTAATCATAACACACAATGTAAGATGCATGAGTCACACAATCCAGTCATGCATCAATCCTATGCGTACCGTGCACTCATATAGGATAACTCTGCCTATTAGGGAGTCCCATAAATAACCTACCCAATGGCATAATGCTATAATCAGTCACTCCTCATAACAAGTATGCAGATGATGCGTATGACATGTATCATGATGTTAGGCCATCACATACTCATAGTTGGAATCGATAATCAGCCTATAGACAAGGCGGGGTCCAAAGAAGGACAACGGATCTGATCTATAATGAGAAGATCGATCCTTAATAGTGGATATACCAAATCTGATACCACATATTCATCCATCTTTAGCAAGGGTGAATCACACAATAAGTGGGCTTCCTTACCCACACTATTATACAGTCGAATGGGCTATCAATGGGGCCCAAAAGATATAAATGGGCTAGCATTAGTGGGGGCCCAACAATTTTGGATAACCCAAACAAGTGAGATGGATCATACTTGTACTAGTGGGGGCCCATTAATTTGGGTTAGCCCACAACAAGGGGAGATGAGAGCGGGCTTAACATTGGGCCCTAGGGAGGATTACAAGGTAGGAATTTAACCACCATTACTTTTATAATGTGGACATTTAACCATCATTGCTCCCAAGGCAAGGCCCGTAGAATCTATCTCATGATGGGGGACTAAGGCCTTATACTAGCTAGGACAATAGTTGGGCATCATAAACATTGTTATATTCATCATGGTGGGTTTACACATCCTCACCACATAGGCCTCTCATATATCACATTGGGCGACCATATGGGCCTCTGAATATTACATTGGGCCTCACACAAGGGCCTCATATACATCACAATGGGCCTCACTCAAGGGCATCATATATATCCCATTGGGCCTCACACAAAGGGCCTCATATACATCATAATGGGCCTCACTCAAGGGCCTTATATACATCCCATTGGGCCTCACACAAAGGCCTCATATACATCACGAAGGGCCTCACCAAATGGGCCACATATACATCATATTGGGCCTCACACAAGGGCCTCGTATACATCACATTCAGCCTCACTCAAGGGCCACATACACATCATATTGGGCCTCACACAAGGGCTACAAATACATCATATTGGGCCTCACACAAGGGCCTCATATACATCACATTAAGCCTCACACAAAGGGCCTCATATACATCACATTGGGCCTCACACAAAGTGCCTCATACACATCACAATGGGCCTCACTTAAGGGCCTCATGAGGCAGCTCATGGTTTAACCAAAGTAGATGGGCAGCAATGTAAATATATCAAAGTGGCCCTGCACAATGGGCCTTAACTGGATGGGCTGGATACACTGTACACATCATGGTGGGCCTACACATGCACAAGGTGGGCCTGCACAATCCAGATTGGCCCCATTAAATGGACAACTTGGATAAAACACGTACAACATGGTGGGCCCACGCACCATCATCCAAGGATGGACGGTGTGAATATACAATACATACGTCAAGGGGGGCTTCCGCCCCACACGTGCATGGTGGGCCCTGCAGATGGATGACGTGAATATACTTCACATACATAGAGGTGGGTCCCACCGTCCAAAGTGCTGGACGTTGTGGATAAGACCCATACATCACAGCTAGCCCCACATAGCATCGTCCAGCGATGGACGGTGTTGAATATACAACACATCATCATGGTAAGCCCCACCCTTACACGTGCAGCATGTGTGGGGTGGGTCTCACATCTAAAAAAAGGGACGGACAGCATGGGTAAAACAGATACATCATGGTGCGTCCCACCATTAGACGGATGGTGCTGATAACATACATAAATAATGGTGGGTCCACGTCCCTGCTGGACGGTGGAGATCCCACATGTGCAGGGTGGGTCCCACTGTCCCAAGGACGGACGGCTTGCATTAAATACATAAATCAGGTGGGTCCACATGTGTGGGACCCACCAGCTTTGGGATTAAGCTAATATTTGAGTTTTCCCTTCATACAGTCTAGCAGCTGCTGCTGCTGGACGTCCCATGGCTGGATGGTCTGGATATAATTCATCCATTAAGTGGGGTCCACGCACACATGGCCAACCAGCCACATACATCATCATCAACAACATAATAATAATAATAATAATAAGAAGAAGAAGAAGAGAGCGAGAGAGAGGGAGAGACAGAGAGAGAGAGAGAGAGAGAGAATAGTGGTGGTGGGAGGAGCTCCACCACTATGAGCTCCCCTCATGCATGCACATGTGCATCATACATTCATCAAGATGGGTCCCATGCATTGCATGACCTTACATAAGAGAATCTAAGGTGGGGATGCCATCCCCACCATAAATCAAGGGTCTAGATGACCCATCAATAGCAAGGATTTAACAAAAAACATCATGATGGGGTCCATGGAGAATAGCCCCATCATGGATCATGCATGCATCAAGGATGGGCCATTAGCCACATCCAAAGGGTGAAGTAGGATCTCCACCATTCATTGGTTGGTCCTACATGATCTTATGCAATAAAAACTAAAGATCCAACAAGTGTTTCGACAAGGAAACAAATGTATTTGATTTGGGAGAATCATCTTATTTAAACATAACAGTGAAATAATTACAAAGACAATCATCACACTTTATTGATTCTGAATTCATTTACATCCTCTGGTATCCCTTGATTCTAAGATAGCTTACAAAGAACTCATTACAAATGTCTATTATTATAGCTAAATATAACTTCGGCAGCATAACGGCAATGATGTCAATCATCTCCTATGACTTAGGAAGAAATAGACAAGTTGTTCAACAGTCTTCAAGAGAACGGAAATTCCGGCAGCATTTCAGTACTATTTTGGTCATCTCCTGAAACTTAGGAGGAATACGTCTCTTCATCGATGATTCTTCCTTTCTCTTGATCAAGAAGAACTTGAAGCTTTGAGGACTCCAATCATTCCAACAGCATTTCAGCCCATTGCTGTCAAAACTGCCAAGAAATAGGTTTGCGCGGGTCCGCGCAAACCATAAAAACCCTTAGTTGCTTTGCGCCGACCCATAAAATCTTCCAGAGTCCAATACTCTTTGCGCGGATCGCGCAAAGTCTTCGAGAGTCCAATACTCCTTTGCGCGGGATCGCGCAAAGTGCAGGAGTCCAATACTCCGCACCTTCTGTCTTCTCTTTCGTCCCTGCTTCACTTCTGAAATCTTCGAACCCCTTTTCAGAGAAGGAATGGGGTTTTTATAGATGTTTTCACCAGTGGAAATCTCAGATCTGGTCGATGTGGGACAAAAATATCATCCAACTATTTTCATCACCTGATTTTAGACTTTGCGCGGAAACGCGCAAACAATATACTTTGCGCGACCTCGCGCAAACCGTCAATCTCGCGCAAACTCCTTATTTTTCAATCCGCGCAAACTCTTCACTTTGCGCGGTCTTTGGGTAGCCATTTCACTTTGCGCGACCCCGCGCAAAGTGGTTTTGAAGCTGTTTTTCTTTTATCTTCAAAGTGATTTCTTGATCTTTTTCTTCTTCTCTTCCTTGCTTATTTTATGCCTCAACAGATGCCCCCTTGATCCGTTCTTTGTTTGTTCAGAAATCAAAGAAAAGGATCAAACTATTCCTTTCTTCCAAGGTTTGCGCGACCTCGCGCAAAGCCCTACCCGAGTACCGTACTCGGCCATAAAGCCTATAAATAGTCCAATGACTTAGTCATTTTCACGAACTTCCCTCTGCTGACACTTGCTCTGGCGATTTTATTCCGCGCAAACCCTTCACTTTGTCGCGACCCCACGATAAACCGTTTAGCTTTGCGCGAGCTCTCCGAACTTTGTGACTTTCCGCGCAAACTCCTAGACTTTGCGCGACCTCGCGCAAAGTTTCGTGTACTTAGAAAATTTTCAGCACTTAGACCTATTTCTTCTTTCTTCATTTCTTGCTCTTTGACTTATCTTCTTTCTTTTTCTTTTTCATTATGGCTCGTATCAAAACGGATTTTCGTCTTGTATCTCCTTCAAACTCTCCTCCTTCGACCAACCGCTTTCTAAAAGAATAAAAACAACTTCTAGAAATCCACTTACTTTAAAGAGCTGTTCTCCCCACTTTCGATTTCTCGACCGTATCAAATCTTTACCTTCTCCTATTCACAGATCCATCTCCTTGGGAGATATTAAATGCCCGTCAAAGCATGGGAGAGAATACGATTGGGATGAGTGGCTCAAGACCACGCCCATATCCGTCAGATAGTGAGAGACCGCCTTTACGCGAAGATACTCCTCCCTTCTTCTCCCGAAGAAGACTCGCCACAACAAGGCGAAGGAATTTGAAGAAAAATTAAAGAACATAAGAAGAAGCGACTTGAAACTCATGGGACTCGGTTCGAGTCGTTGAAGGGTTATGAAGTTCGACAACCCTCATGCGAGAGGGTATGACCATCATTCCCATAAAGGTGTATCGCCATCGGTCTATCTTTGGAATGAACCTAAAGATTGTGTTCATGGCGAAAGATGTGTACACCAAATCATGGGCCACAAGAGAGCCCCGGATTCTAGAAGGCACTATTCAAGCTCAAAAGCCACGACAGAATGTCGAGAAGCTCGCCCCATGATTTTCCTGACTCCCTTCCACAGTCCTCATGATCTCTTTCCTTCTCATTTCTATGAGACAGTGAGACAGCGTTTCAGAGATCGAGAGCAACTCTGGGGCCAAGCAGAATTCCGCATCAGAGGCCTGCTAATTGCTCGTCGCTATTATTCTGAATGGGCGGAGGCTATTTTGCTAAAACATACAAGTACTCTTGCAAAGATAGGCCTATATGATGCAATAGAAGTAACTTCAAAATACTTCTATCGGGAACCTAACGTTCTGAAAGGCTTCCTTGAATATTGGTCGCCTACGACCAACTCCTTTCATCTTCCTTACGGTGAAATGAGCATATCTCTTTGGGACCTTCATCGTATAGCTGGTCTCACAATAACGGGGAAATTCTACGATGAATTCATTCCTACCAACAGAGAATTGGCCTTTGTGTCTTTTCCGGATCGCAAGCCCTCCATATCCGAGACTACCATAGAGCTATTCAAAGAGATGGGCAAATTCCCCAATTTCCACAAAATTCCCCCTCTTCAATGGTGGCCCATTTTTCTAGGGGTTTAAGGTATTTATCACTCTAATAATTGATCTTCCTCTTTGTATTCTTCAGCCATTTATATATATTAACCTCTTCACTTTTATTTCCTTTGAAGGTTTCGCGACTGCAATTCCAAAGAACTGACAAAGCTTCGGGATGCAGTAAGAGGAAAGCCGGAATATAGCTCTTTTGGAGAGCTTGCAGCGTTTCTGGCCTATTGGCTGAGCTTAGTCGTTTTGCCCAGCTCCAAATGGGCAGATGCTATCCGTCCAAGTGTCTTTGTTGTGGCCGGTGCCTTGGCGGAGGGACATAAATACTCACTTGCTCCTCCAGTATTATGTTCTATCTACCGGGCCCTTGGAGAAATAGCGACTCATATAAAAAACCCCATTCTTGGAACTTCATCTGCGCATACTTCTTGGCACTATTTTACAGGCTGGCTTGGAGTCTACTTCCCTTGGACTTTTGAGGTTTCAGAGCAAGCATATTCTCATCCTTCTCATCTTCCACTCTGGTTTTTCCAACAGAGGGCAATGGCTAGAAGAGCATATGAATGGGTTATAAATAAGATTCGGGATGATGATCAGATAAACTTCTTTCAGTTCCGCCTTTATCGCTATCCTGCAGACACAGACATGGTGGACGACGAAACTCTTCTTTGCGAGAGAGAGCCTTCTTCTTTTCTATTCGCTCATGCAGTTGCCTCTGCGGGAAGGGACAGAATTCTGGAGAGAACCTTACTACCCCAGTCGTTTTGCTCGTCAATTTGGTTATGATCAAACTGTGCCACAAGACTGTGGGTTGGTTACCAGACAAATGCGCTGTTATGGAACTGGTCCTCTTAACTGGGCCATGATATGGAAACAATTCTTGAATAGGTGTGTTGGCTCCTCCTTCATAATTCCGAGTTGTGATCGCATAGTCCGTACATCATATAGTGGATGCGATGGTGGGATCATCAATCATACATAGTCAATAAATGCCTACGAGTAGACTCTTCCATCTTTCTTCATCCACCCAGGCTGAAGGGCAGAAATTTAGAGAGCGGGATTGGCTACATTCCGGAGAAGAGCCATGCATCTCATCCAGGCGAGATTTGCAGAAAGATATCATTAGAAGATCCCATCCGTGAAATCAAGCCTATCAACACTTTGGATGGCTGGTTTGCCCACGGAGTTCTGAGAGAATTTGAGAAATCTCGTCGAGATTCTTCAAACCAGTGCGGATGATGCTGCAGGTACATCTTCTCCAATTCCTGCAGAGACTGTGGCGGCTCAAGAGGGACCAGTTATTGGTACTTCAATATCTCCTCCGCAGCCCCTTGGTCCTAGTCCGTCTTCTCCAATGACTAGATCGAGAACACGTTTGCAATCATCGTCTCCTATCCCTTCGGAAAAGATCAGCCAAGCATCTGCTTCCCCTTCAATTCAAGAGCCTATACTGGAGAGTAGCCAGCCTGTTTCTTACAAAGGGAAGCAGGTTGTTGTTGAAGAGGTTGATGAAGAAATTTTGGACGATGAAAGTTCAACTTCTTCATCGGATACAACTGAATCCTCGCCATACGAAGACAGCAAGGATAGCGATAGTGGTGAAGATAAAGATGACGACTTCGAAGAAGGTGAAGTTGACATTGGCGAAGAGAGAGGAGCATTTGTAAAAAGAAGTTGAAATGGATTCTTCCCCTGTTGTTATTAAGACTCCTTCCAGCATTAATGTTCCTGTTAAATCTCCTGTAGCAGAGGAAGATGAAGAAGAGCCCTTAGATTATGGGGAATATGGGTATTCTCCAGGTAAAGAAATTTCAATTTTCATGCATATATATATTATTTTATTTTTAACAACTATTTATTTAAAATTATTTTATCTCCCTTTTTAGGTGCCCAAGTTGCAGAAACAGGTGTCATCTCTCCAGTGGCCCCTTTTGTAATATCTTCACCGAGAGCATCGTAGCTCGTTGGTAGTACCAAGAGTAGTTGCTCGTGAAATTATATTTTCTACGAAAACTACTTGATCTTGCCAACTCCGGCTACTAGGGATTCTAGTACGGGCTTGAGCACCCTCTTTTCTTGATATGGTGGGACTTGGTCCTTCCATAACTCGAGAGCTTCTCCTTCTCTTAGCCGTATCCCAATAACGGTATATATATATATATATATGCGTGATTTTCCTTTCTTCAAGATTATTTAATAATATTTTGAATATCCTTCTCCTTTACTATAGGAACTCCTTCTTGTAGTGGTGCGGCTAGTTCGATTACTGTAGCCACCGCTTTTGAATTATCATCTTTTGCGAAGATACCGTTCATAAGATGCTTATGGTGAAGCATTCCTTATTAGCAATAATCCATATCTTCAAGAATCCCAATCAATGGTGGATTTGGACGTTGCGTTGCCATAGAGATTTTGGAGAGTTCTGCCAGGATGGCCAGAATTGACATATCTCCCTTACGGGATTCACTCTTCAAGTTTCGTGATTCTGTAATTTCTTTAGCTTCAGTGGAAAATATCACGATTGCGCCTGAAATTTTAGAATATAAAAAACTGCTGGCTCTTTCTCAAGAACAAGTCTCTTTAACAGCTTCTTCAATTTCCAAATTTGAACAAGAACGTATGATTCTTCAAGATCAATTAAAGATTCATGTCGATGAAAGCATAACTATCCAAGATCGCATTGCAGCTCTGAAGGAAGAAATCTCTCAGCTGGAGAGAAAGAATCATGAGCAAGCCTTAATTATTCAAGAGGTTGAAGAGAAGATGCGAGTGAATGCCAAATCTATTGATACTGAAAAATCTGCACAACTTCAGAATAAAGAAATGGTTATTTCTTTGGAGAACAAGCTTGCTGGCATTCCTGATCAGGCGAAACTTATTCTTGAAGAAAAATCTCGACATAATGCAGCTCAGGCACAATTAAAAGAAGATTTGCTCAGATATTCAGAAGCAATGGGGATCACAGAGAATCTTTGAATCATGTAATTTTAAACATGTGATATTTGCTTTTTGTGTTTCTCGGATGTAATTTATTTTGCTTGACATCTATTTCATGAGATTATTTTGGGATGTTTATGATGGTATTTTCCACCTTGCATATTGATGATATTTGTACTAATATTATCGAATTATATTTATACCTAATATAATATTTTCATTACTAATTTTATCTAATTGTATCTATATTTTATATAATTTTTCTATTTATATATATTTTTTACAATTTCTAAACATTTTATGTTTTGTTAGTATGGGATTTTCTAGGTGAGTATTTAGATTGGCGGTACTAAGTTTCAGTTCAATTAGCCACACACAGTTTATGCTCGTGAGTAGTGGAGCGTGCGCACACACACAGTTTAAGCTCGTGAGTAGTGGAGCATTTATGGGTCTTATGTGATGGCCACTGTAACTCTCTAGAGTTCGCTTTTGGGCTTCTCACTGCCTTGAGCTCACGGTCACGGTCCATCAGAGGGGCCCATTGACGCTACCGGACGGTGAACTGTTGGATTTACGCGCAGGGTTGGCCACGGTAACTCTCTAGAGTTCGCAGGGCTCGCAAGGCTACCTTTGGGCACCAAATCTAGGGTCGCCATCCATCAATGAGTAGGTTTAAGCCCTTCCTCACGAGTTACTACTTGAAATCAAACCCTAGACACGGAGGGTCTTACGCACGGTTGGCATAAAGCTCGCCTGCGGCCCCATTTTCTTCGTCTGCAAGGTCGAGCCCATTCACGGGAGGGCATTTTCATCCGTTCCCGTGTGTATTTCCGCTGTAGGAAGCTATACAGACGGCATGGGAATTACGGTGACTAGTCTTCACGGATTTATGGCCTTTTAGGCTTTGAATCCTTGACTTCATCAGCTACCCGCATGGGTGCGCATGATGGTCTTCGCGGGCTTTTTAGGGCCACTGACTCCTCGCCGCTGCCCGAATGGCGATCTTCATAGGTCTTACGTATAGTTGGCCGGCTCTTTTAGAGCTTGATCCTTTGAGAGCATTTTTTTTATTTTTTATTTATTTATTTTTTTTTTTTTATGAGCTTGATCTTTTTGATTTTGCTCAATTTTGCTCTTTTGGGATTTTGGCTTGGCTATACTGCCTCTTTGATTGATTTGATATATCCTTGTAAGGCGATAATATCTTCAAGAAGATCCATGCCTTGTAAGGCAATATAATTCTCACTTAGATAATATCTTCAAGAGAATCTTCAAGAATTTGTGCCTTGTAAGGCCATAATATATATATATGATCATCATCATTTGCAAATATAGTAGATATTTCCGAAATATCTTCAAGAAGATCCATGCCTTGTAAGGCAATATAACTTTGAGCTTAGATAATATCTTCAAGAGAATCTTCAAAAATTTGTGCCTTGTAAGGCGATATAACCTTGAGAATTTGTGCCTTGTAAGGCAATATGACTTTGTCAATCTCTTCAAGAGAATCTTCAAGATAATGATATTGTCTCTATCATACTTATTTGGTGATGATGATGACCATATATATTTTCGGATTTTGATGCTTGATAATTGACATGCTTGTGAGCTTCTTCTTCATAGCTTCTTTTGTTGACATATAGACATGATTTTATTCATCTTTGCCCCCTTTTGATACAGAATCATTATGCCGATAATGTTTTGGGTCAAAATCCAGGTGTCTATCTTTAAGGATAGTATCTTTTGATGAAGCGGGCGTTGACGAGTACACCAATACCACCCTTCTTGATTTGTGATTCTATATGCCCCATTGGAATATACTTCTTTTACCACATATGGACCGTCCCATTTAGGCTCGAACTTGCCCCCTATCCGGCGAGTGACCACTATAGGTCTTTTCAACATTAACACCATATCCCCTTTTTTGAAAGAACGATATTTGACTTTGTTTATCAAAGGCGTACCGATATTACGGCACGATATGATTTTCAACCGTCCGCTTTGGCATAAGACGTTTCTCATCAAGCAAATCTAATTCTTTCGACCTTATTTTTGCATTTTCATCATCTGTTATAGTGATGTCTTGCTATTCGAGTGATGCCACCGCATTTCAATCGGGATAAGCGCCTCCATACCATAGACTAATGAATATGGTGTTGCCCTGTTCTTTGTCGTATGATGAGTGGTTACGTAGGCCCATAATGCTTCTGTAACTTTTCATCCCAATCGCGCTTATTACACATCCTTTGTTTTCTTCATTATCTTGACAATTGTTTTGTTAAACGCCTCTGCTAATCCATTGGCCGGCGGATAGTAAGGTGTTGAAAAAGAATGCTGAATGCCAAACTTCTGACATAACTTTTCCATGCCTTTATTTTTAAAAGGAGTGCCATTATCAGTGACGATCTTCTTTGGAATACCATGACGATATATTATAGCATGCTGGATAAAATTGACCACGTCTTTCTCTTTAACACTTCGTAAGGCAACTGCTTGGTCCATTTGGAGAAATAGTCTGTTGCCGCCAGAATATATTGTTTTCCTTTAGATGAAGGGGGATTTATGGGACCAATTACATCGAGTCCCCAAGCTGAAAAAGGCCAAGAAGCAACAGACTGATGTAATTCTTCTGGAGGAACATGTATTACATCTCCGTGTATTTGACATTCATGACACCGCTTTGCATATTCTATCGCATCTTTAAACATAGTAGGCCAATAATAACCCATTCGATGCACTCTATGGCATAAATTCCGGCCGACTTGATGTGCTCGCATTCACTGAATGTGCCTCCGCATGATATTTGGTTTGCTTCTTGCTTGTCCAAGCACCTTATGACATTCCATTATAAGATTTTTATATAATACTTATTTGCATATGACAAATTTTCTGATCGCATTGCTTAATCTGCCTATGTGCATTATCTTACGGCAAGATATTATATTTAAGATAGTCAACAAAAGTGACGCTAATCATTCATTGTTACCTCTAAACAAGATATAGGCAACATTTCAACGGTTTCTTCAATAACTTCACAGATGGCGGGAATCTTCTTTCTTCTATAGTTACACAAGAGGACTTCGGTTTGTGCGGGATAAAGCATTGCTAAAGCCCAGCTAAAGCATCTGCTTTTGCATTCTCCAACCGCGGTATGTGTTTTATTTTCACATAATAGAATTGTTCAAGCAACTGTTGTGCCTTCCGATAATAAGGTAAGAGTTCCTCTTTCCTTACTTCAAATTCTGTGGTTAACTGATTTACAACCAATTTAGAATCTCCGAAGATATGCAATGATTTTATTTCCATTTGTTGTGCTATTTCCATTCCGATGATAAGAGCTTTATATTCGGCCTCATTGTTTGTGCATGCGATACCCAATGTGAAAGAGTATGGTAATAAATCGCCCTGAGGTGTAATGAATATCACTCCTGCCCCTGCTCCCGATACTCGAGCAGCACCATCAAAATACATCTGCCAAAGAGTTTGAGATTCTGCCAACATAACCTGTTCATTTGGGAATTCATCATTGATTTCTTCATTTTCTGCTATAGGATGTGCTGCGAGAAAATCTGCCATAGCTTGTCCTTTCACTGCTTTCGCAGGCTTATATGAAATAGTATATTCAGATAACAATAGCATCCACTTGGCTAGTCTCCCTGATAGCATTGGCCTGGTCATCAAGAATTTTATCGGATCTGCTCTCGAGATCAGAGTTATATCATGGGATAGACAATAATGCCTTAACTTTTGCACAGCGAATACCAATGCCAAACATTCTTTTTCAATCGGAGAATAATTGGATTCTGCCCCCATCAGTGTTCGGCTCAGATAATAAAGAGCAGTCTCTTTTCCGGCTTCGTTTACCTGTGCCAACAAAGCACCCAAAGAATTTGCATGAGATGTATATAAAATAAGTGGCTTACCTTTTATTGGAGTGCTTAACACTTGGTGTTTGTTTTAATAATTCTTTAATTGAATCAAAGGCATTACGCAAGCAAGCGATCCCATACGAATTCCATATCTTTCTTCATTAATCGGGAAAATGGCTGACACCTACCTGCGAGGTTTGAAATGAAACGGCGAATGTATGCCAATTTTCCTTGTAAGCTTTTTAATTCCTTCAGCGTTGTTGGTGGTGGCATATTTTGAATAGCTTTAACTTTTTCTGGATCAATTTCGATTCCTCTATGCCGTACCACAAAGCGAGGAATTTGCTTGGAAGACACTCCAAATGCACATTTAGCGGGTTCATTTTTAATTGTTTCTTTATGAGTCGTCGGAAAGACCGATGCGGATGTTCGCGGTGTTCTTGATGATCTCCAGATCGACTACCAAGTCATCAACATAGCATTCGACATGTTTATGCATCATATCTTGAAAGATATTTTTCATTGCCCTTTGATATGTTGCCCCGCATTTTTGAGACCGAAAGGCATGACTTTGTAACATGAAATTCCAAGCGGCGTTAGAAGCCGGCGTCGCCTCTTCGTCTTCGGGAGCCATCCTGATTTGATTATAGCACTGCATACCATCCATCCATAAAAGACATGATAGCATCTTGAGTAGTACTATCAATTAGTAATTACATTATCGGGAGAGAAATCGTCTTTTGGACATGCCTCATTCAGGTCTCTGAAGTCAATACATACTACGATTTGTCCGTTCTTCTTTTTCACCGGACAATATTTGATATCCATTTGGGATATTTAACTTCTCGATGAACCCAACCTTTATTAGCTTATTTACTTCTTTTTCGATTAACGGAATCAGTGCAGGTGAAATCGCCTTTGTGCTTGCTTGATTTGGTTTCTTTTCTTTGGAGATATTTAACCGATGCATCGCTACGGAGGGTTCGATCCGGCATTTCTTCATATGTCCAAGCGAAGACATCTTTATTTTCTTTGAGAAGTTGACCATATTTCTCGAATTCTTGATCTGAAAGGCTGACGCTGATGAATGTGTTCCTTGGTTCTTCTGTTGTTCCCAAATTTATTTCTCGCAGGCCATCTATCGTCGGTTGCCCCCCGTCTTCTATTTGCTTTGGAGCGATTTCAGGATATTCAACTATCTTAGTATCTTGCGCGGCTGAAGTCATATTAACTGATATCATGTTTACTGCTGACTCTACTCCCAATCCTTGGAATTTTCTTCGTTTTTCTTGATTAACCCCGAGTGGGATTTGAATCCCTTTTCCATTATTCAAGCCGGTGGGTTTATCACAATCAAAACCCATGTTTCTCATGATCTTCTTGCTTATTGCACTGTATTTTTTTTAAATTCTGCGGTGCTAATTCTCCATGATATACATTGCTTGCATTTTCACTCTTCTCTTCTGATGCAGCATGGAATTCTATCGGTTCAGGATATTTATCACTGGCTTTGACTTGAAATGTTCTTGGAGCGGCTGCAAATGGCTTACATCTTTCGATGTTGGGTAATGGAACTGTGTAATTGGACTGTAAAACTTTCAGCTGTTCTGTCGACAACAGTGTCAACGGCGGTTGTCCCGGTTGTCTCAGGCGCTTTGGTACAAAATAGAATTTCTTTCTTGCTTCTGCAGACCCGGAAGATTCTGCTCTTTCTTCTTTAACTTTATTTAACCTAGCATCTTTTACGATTCTCTTCTCATAATCATTTCCCATTTCTTCAGAGAAACATTTGTAATAACTGGCGTCTGCAAAGAAAGACTCAGCTTCTGTGTAGGGTTTTGCATCAGCCATTACTTTACACTGCACCCCATCTTTACAGTATTTGAAACATTGGTGTAGAGTAGAAGGTACGATATGATACTGATGTATCCATGGCCTTCCCAAGAGAAGGTTATATGTCGTCACAGCATTTATAACATGACATACAACAGTAGTGATTAATTCCTCTATTTCCAATGTTATTGTGATTTTACCGAGTGCACGTTGCCCATCTTGATTAAACCCTGTATCATCATTCATTTGGCTAAGTCGATCGGCGAAAACCCAATTTAGTAACCATGGAGAGCGGCAAAAGGTTCACCGCCGACCCATTGTCTATCATAATTCGTTTTATCTTCTTTTTCGCAAATATACCCTTCTATCATCAGTGGCTTGTTATGTTCCATTTCACCAATTAAATCATCTTCAGAGAAAGATATTACTGGTAGACAATTCATCTTTTCATTGTTCTTTTCATTCTTCATTTCTGCCAGTAAAGTTTCTCGACATCGTGGTCAGATAGTGCTTGAATCAAACTCTGTCGAATTCTTGAGACAACTTGAGTGCATCATAAATACTTAGACGTGCTGGTATTCCTTTCAAGTGGCTGACCACATCATAAGCTACTTTTGTTACCGCATCTCCATTTCTACTTTTGTCCTCAGTATTCTGTCTTTCAGTCATTTCCTTTCTTATAACTCCTGTTTTTTGCTTTACCGGACTCGTTATTTGCTTCCCTGATCGCAACGTGATCATTGTTGCATTTCTTGTTGCCCTTTCCTTTTTCATTCCCCGTGTGTTTTCTTGCATTGACAGTACATTTACTGTTGCCCTTGTATTCTTTTCTTTGCTTCCACTGGTTATTATATCACCTCTGTTTATCATTCGCTGTATGATGCATTTTAACGTATAACAATTTTCTGTCGGATGCCCCACTAGGCGATGATAACGGCAAAAGTTTCTTTCTCGAGTTCTTGTCGCATCTTCAGGGCGCTTTGGTTCTGGTAATTCCAGAGTTCCTGCTTTTAACAATTGTTGCATCATGGGTACCACGTCCTCTTTATCAAACTCAAATCCTTCATGAGAATCAAGCATTCTGAGCTTTTTCCCACCGTATCTGTCCCTTGCTTGGTTCCAGCCTTCTTTTCCTTCTGGCCTTTTATCTCTTGAGCCCCTCGCATCCTGATTCTTCTTATCCCGGTCGACGGTATTGACGGTTGTCCTGCCAGGTATTCTTCTGACAGTTTCATGATGAAATGCCGAGCATCTTGCGAGTCATCAGTTCAATGCATGGGCTTTAGTAGCCAAATCACGAAAGGTTCCGATATCGGCGCTAGTGAGTCCAAACGCAATTCTGTCTCCATAGAGTTTAGACACATTTTCACTTGTTCTTTTCTTAGGCAATTGCACGCATGCATGCCCCAGTGTCTTCCATCATCATGAATTTCTCAACGGGTTCTCCTTCTCGTACATTTGTCGTCTTGAAGCCGGTTACGTGATGCTAACGTCACGTTCGACGAAAAGAAGTTTGACATGAAAGCATCTTGCATTTCTTCCCATGTACGTATGGATCCGGTGCTAAATTTGAATACCACACAGAAAGCTTTACTTGTTAATGATGATCCAAATAGGCGTAAACAATATTGAGGTATCGTGGAGAAATTCCCCATCTTTGGTGATGAAATGCATCGGTGTTCTTCCTGGTGATCCTTCCCCATTGAACTTTTGGAAATCCGGGTGTTTGAAGTTGGTGGAAATGGAACATCCTCTACCTCTCTCGGGTAGGGTGTTCGGTATCTGACGAAACGGCACCTAGGTGTTCGCACGCTCTCTTTCTATTCTATTTGCTTCTTCGACGACTTGTCTTACGTCATCTTGTGTTATAGCTCTTGTCATGGAACCCCGACCCTCGTGATCCTATCCCCTGCGGGCGGGAACCTTGCTGGTTCTCTTGTCCATTGGTCGCTCCCATCATGGGTGGAGCCGCTATCTGGGCTACATTATGCGCCAGCGTTGCCAGGGCTTCTCTGAGGTTTCGGCATTCATCCATTAGCATTCTTTGTGCCTCCGCCATTTGATCAACACGTTCTTCAGTAGTCGGTCTATTTCCTTGACTGTCTCTGCCATGTATACTGCGACCTCTTATTTGTTCATCGAAACTGTTTTTGGAGTAGAACGAGTATCTTGATATAACGGGACTTATGAAGAGGAGAAATTGGAGTCTCATTTGACTCTTGTGTACTTTACGTGCTTTTAACCGATCGAGGTGATACGATTATAAGCGAGCTTATTTGCGGTGATACTTGCATCGGTGATCCTATCATCGTAACTTTACCTTTTTGTGCTTGTGTCCATTTGGTCTTTGGAGCGACCAAAGCCGGAAAATCTGCGATGAGAACTGCTGAAGCAACTCGTTCGGGATAAATCGCGGGGAGCGAGTTCGGGTTTTCTTCTTGCTATGCTCCGTGTAATTGGTCCCTCGGTTCTTGGTGCAAACAATTTTGCTTTGCGACTCTTTAAGGCCTTTGCTTTTGTCCTTTTGGATAAAACCAGAGTCCGATTTTCATCATTTTCTTGTAGTTGAGGTGAAACGGAAATGACTCCATTGTCACTTGAATCACATTGCACCGCTTGAAGTGCTTGCTTTTGTATTCTCGGGAATTTAAGCTTGCGCATACTCAATTACAAACCCGAGCGATGATGAATCGGAAGTTTACCTTTCTCACGGTGTTAGCCATTAGCGGTGTTGTGTGATTGAATTTGAGTACCTTCAATAACAAAACATATCTGAAATTAGTACATGAAAGACTAAGTAAACTATCTTGGAGATGAAGGGGAGGATGTTCCCACTGAGAGTCGCCATTTTGGCGTCTAATAGACGCCAAAAAATAGTGACGAGAGTCTTGCAACTTTCCCAATGTTAGTGTTAAATAAGATAATGTCCCCAGCAGAGTCGCCATTTTGTTTCGACAAGGAAACAAATGTATTTGATTTGGGAGAATCATCTTATTTAAACATAACAGTGAAATAATTACAAAGACAATCATCACACTTTATTGATTCTGAATTCATTTACATCCTCTGGTATCCCTTGATTCTAAGATAGCTTACAAAGAACTCATTACAAATGTCTATTATTATAGCTAAATATAATTTCGGCAGCATAACGGCAATGATGTCAATCATCTCCTATGACTTAGGAAGAAATAGACAAGTTGTTCAACAGTCTTCAAGAGAACGGAAATTCCGGCAGCATTTCAGTACTATTTTGGTCATCTCCTGAAACTTAGGAGGAATACGTCTCTTCATCGATGATTCTTCCTTTCTCTTGATCAAGAAGAACTTGAAGCTTTGAGGACTCCAATCATTCCAACAGCATTTCAGCCCATTGCTGTCAAAACTGCCAAGAAATAGGTTTGCGCGGGTCCGCGCAAACCATATGCTTTGCGCGGGTCCGCGCAAACCATAAAAACCCTTAGTTGCTTTGCGCCGACCGGCGCAATCTTCCAGGAGTCCAATACTCCTTTGCGCGGGATCGCGCAAAGTGCAGGAGTCCAATACTCCTTTGCGCGGGATCGCGCAAAGTGCAGGAGTCCAATACTCCGCACCTTCTGTCTTCTCTTTCGTCCCTGCTTCACTTCTGAAATCTTCGAACCCCTTTTCAGAGAAGGAATGGGGTTTTTATAGATGTTTTCACCAGTGGAAATCTCAGATCTGGTCGATGTGGGACAAAAATATCATCCAACTATTTTCATCACCTGATTTTAGACTTTGCGCGGAAACGCGCAAACAATATACTTTGCGCGACCTCGCGCAAACCGTCAATCTCGCGCAAACTCCTTATTTTTCAATCCGCGCAAACTCTTCACTTTGCGCGGTCTTTGGGTAGCCATTTCACTTTGCGCGACCCCGCGTAAAGTGGTTTTGAAGCTGTTTTTTCTTTTATCTTCAAAGTGATTTCTTGATCTTTTTCTTCTTCTCTTCCTTGCTTATTTTATGCCTCAACAACAAGAAAAAAGTAAATCTAGCCCTAAACATGCACCTACCTTGGATCTTGATCTTCTTCCTCCACCAATGGGTTTCAATGCTCTAAGGGAACAAGATTCAATGGTTGAGATGAAGATTGGAGGGTTGGATTGGGGGTACTAGAGAGAGGGAGTTGCTGGATTTTTGGAGAATGGTGAGACATCCATAGCTTCTTGATAGGGAGAATGAGAAATGAAAAAGAGAGGGAGAGAGTTAAGAGAGAGAGAGAGGGAGTGGTAGCTTCTCTAGCTAGGCAATGATGGCGTGAAAGAAGCATGGACGAGAAAGCATGATTACTTGTAAGGTAATAATGGATTTGTAACAGGCATGAGATAGGTTAGCAATCGTAACTTGCTAGGGTAGGGTGGCTATAGCTAGGGTGATATCATCACTCTTATGATTACCTAGGAAATGGTGTCATATGTGATAAGTGGGTCCAGCAACGTGCGGTCCATGACCATTGTAATGCGCAGTCCACATCTTATGATCTAAGAGTCGGATTGGCAAATAAGACGCGACATCGGAACCGCGGTGACGGCGCGGTCTCAATGGCATGAGTCTTGAGTTAAGTTGGCTCGGGTTTATAAGATGCGACTTAAGATTGCATACAAATGATTCTACAGGTCGTGAGTCACCAGAATTCGATTTGGAGGACCGCGACATCCTACGGAATGGTGAGATGCTAGGACACAAGCCTGATAGCTTGTCTATTACTAGGCCACCACCCTTTGATGACTCTAACTATGCATATTGGAAAGCCATAATGAGGATTTTCTTAAAATCCTTAGATGAAAGCGTGTGGCAAGCCACAGTTACCAAATGGAAACCACCTGTGTCTGAAGTTCTAGGTTGTGATGGAACCAAGCCCATGAAATAAACTCCATTTTATTTTTAGACTACACCTCATAAAAATGAAAGCAGTGTAAATGTTAAGGCCTTAAATGCCATTACTTGTGATCTATCACCTGATGAATTTACGAGAATTATTTCATGTGATACAGGTAAACAAGCCTGAGATATTCTTGAAATGACAAATGAAGGAATTACTATAGTCAAGAAATCTAAAGTTCAAATCCTCACTACAAACTTTGAGAAAATTCGTATGGAAGAAAATGAAACCTTCATGGACTTCTATAAGAAATTAAATGATATAGTAAATTCCATGTGGGGTCTAGGAGATGGAATCCCAAAAAGCAAGGTTTGTGCTAAAATACTGCAATCTCTTCCTGAGAGATTTAATTCCAAAGTAACTGACATTCAGGAACTGAGAGACACTGATTTAATGAAGGTTAAGGAGTTAGTTGGTTCTCTTAAAATATATGAGTTAAATTTTAAAGCTCCTAAAGGTAAGTCCATTGCTCTTAAGTCATCCAAATATATTTTAAAAGATAAATGTGTTAATTCTGATGTTGAAGATATAGAAGATGATATGGCTTTACTTGTTAAGAAATTTTTTAGGATTTTCAAAAATAAGAAAAGATCTGATTTTCAAAAACCATCTGATAAAAGAAAAGGAAAATTTAAAACCTGAAAATATGTAAAAGACAGTTAATGTTTCAACTGCCATGAATACAGGCATTTGAGGAATAAATGTCCTAAAAGGGATAAATAAAAAAGAAAGGGTATGACTGCTAATTAGGATGAATCATCTTACTCTGAAAGTTTTTCTAAGTCAGATGATTTAGAACAAGAAATTTCAAATGAAGTAAAAGCCCTGATGACTATAGCCAGAGTCACCTCCTCAGATAGTTGTAATTTATCTAATTATGAGAATCTCAAGAGTGACCCTGAATTTAACGCCCCAAAAATCGAGGGTCGAGCAAAGCTCAACTCCCGAGATCAAACGCATCACTTATGCAACATAGATAATGATGTTTAAATGTTGTCCATATTAGTGCATTAAACATGAGTGGGATTACATAAACAACACATCATACTCCGAAGACAATTTAAATTGAGCAAACGGAAGACTGTGATAGATATAAAAAGTATGTAAGTGTTTATCGATCCCCAGAGTATGAATATGTCACCAGGCTAAATAATTACATGTATAGTTCCAAAATTTACAAAATGACAAAGTATAATGGCCAACCAATACATATCCCTGTAATCCTGGCGACACAACTCTAAGTCTACATAGACCCGCCTGAGAGTTGCATGTAGGAGAACTCCTCCTCATCATCACAAAAGTTTGTCTCCATCACATAAGCCTTGCCATCATCTGTAGCTAAAACAGAGTCTGGTTGGTATTTTAAAACACCGTCCCGACATGGGAGTGAGTGATTAACTCAATAGTACTATAAGGCAAAGGTTAACATGTTATCAATTCAGTCAAGCAGTAATGATAAAGTAGTACAACAGTCATGTCCTAAGTACTCTTGTTAATGCATAAATGGTATGCTATAATAATGCATGCCCTCGCTTACACTCCCTCAGTGACATTATCTCACGATCACGCACGACAAACTCCATAAATGTGTTCTTCCTCGCCAAAGCACATGCAATGCGGTGCATGATCGTGTTAGTTAAGTAATTATTTAGGCTTATTCATACAGCAGATTTGTGAAGCTAAGGTACCTCCCTTTATATTGTTAACCCAAATAGAGATCTATCTCGGGTCGTCAATCCTAGTTAATCATATACGATAGGCAAGTTGTAGGGTGTCACCCCAAATGAAAATAGTGGATAGGCAAGTTCAAGAGTTTACACTCGAGGTCACTACGGGAGGCTCGTCATAGGGCTAATTTATACTTGAGGTCATTACAAGAGGCTCGTCACCTGATCGTAGGCTGACAGCTTGAATACAGTGTCCCATACCACCGTATTCAGTTCATGAGTTTGGGTTGCTCGCTGGTCAATACGGGAAGGCTCATCACCCCAGCGTAGGCCGATAGCTCGACCACGGTGTCCCATACCACCATTCCTGGCTCATAAGTCTTAGCAGATCGTGGTACCAAGGTTGAAACAGGACGAGCGTCCATATATCGTAAACATATAATAGTCCAATCGAGGTATTTGACAAGTTCGATTGGTACGTACGCACGCTAAATTAGTCGACGTGGAGTACATACGCACTCCTCGTGGCCTAACCACCATCGATAATCGCCGTACGACTCAAATTCATCGAATGTATCCATTGTGGCAAGACTAGTTCAGCCACTCAATCGAAAACTATTACCGATTGCCTGAACTACCTAGTAGTCACAATCACTCTCGAATGCAACAGGTAATCACATGTGATGGTCATAACAGTATTGAACAAATAATTTAGACATTACAAGCATTTAAGCATTTTATAAAACACAATATTATCATACATATGTATTTCATACATAAATCACGTAGTTGAATTTAAGTTACATGAAGGAATTTATACATATAGCTAAGGTAGTTGGGAATCCTATCTCAACTCCCTGAGTATGTACAATTCACCATACACTTACTCATTCAGACATTTTATCAAACACTTAGACTACACATTTCAATATACATGACATAAATTAGTTATAACATATATTAGGGCAAATCCTTTCACAAGGAGTTATCATGCATATAACAATCATGTATTGTAGGTTATTAGTCATGGCAAGCACAAATCATGATTTCACTTTCCTTCAAACATTTCAATAAACACATGGAATGCATTATATTTTTCAACATAGTTCATATACGTGTGGTATATGGAAAACATCTATCTAGGTACATGTGGCAGCAATCAGGTCAGTCATAAATTATTAACTAACATTGAAAGCCTTGAAAACTAAAACCTAAATGTTTATAGTCTGCACCTTTCATCGGTACGCCCGTTACGAACTCGGTTCATACACTACGTGTCTACCTACAGCACAATGGCTACCTAAATCATGAAATAGGTTAGCTCTTTCGCTGATTCCTCTATTTGGATTCCTAAGCAAGATTAGGGTTAGGATTTCTTACCCAAATTAGAGTCGAGATCACCGGTATAGCAAAACGGGAGAGATGATTCGGTACGTGGAGTGGTGTGAGTGAATCCCAACAATGATCTACTGATCCCTCTCTCTTCTCCTCACTCTTCACTCTTCTTTTCTCTCTTCTCTCTCCTAGGGTCAGAGAAATTCGTATGGAATGAGAGAGGGGTTGGTTAAGGGCTTTAAATAGGCCCAAAAGTGATGCTAATGGCCCTAGGGCCATGGTATACTTAGGTTATAGCTAAAGGGTGCCTGTTTTTGACAAACGGGGCCCTTAGGAAGGTTCATTTCTCACTTAAGTCGTGGAACAAGGTCCCTGACAATGGATCTATGCCAGGATTGTGTTTATGGTGAGATCTGACAAACCGATCGGTGGAGAAGGACCAGTTTCCGTTTGACGGTCATCGTTACTCGATCAGGGCCACAAGTATATGGATATGTCTAGGGAAATTTTCCTGATCCATGAGTATAGTTTGGTTAGAAACTGACGGTCTGAAACCCTAAATTTCGCCTGCAAGCAAACGGCCCAATTCACTTAAGTTGTGACTCCTTTTGTAAACATATTCACGTTTCTCACACACTTCGCTCAGGGCTCAAGTTATGCATTTCTGGATACTATTTAGGCTTGATTCCTGCAATGGTTGTCAAGCCTAGTAAGGTGGTTATAACCTTATAGTTTCACGGTTATCAGACTTTCGACGCGAGGTCCAGGTCCGATATAGAGTTTCAATGCGCTCCTGAGAGCAACTGGGTTTTGAGATTGCTCCTAGGTTCTTGGGTAATGTTGAGTTAGTGATTCTAGTGGTTTTGGTTCTTGCAGTTCGTATAGATAGTGGTCTAAGCTAATTCCAATAATTATTTAGTTTAGTACTTAATTAGTTTTCGTCTAATTTCCACAGAATTTGATCTTTAGTGATTTCTGCTTGAGGTGGTACTTGGGTCTTTGTACGAATTTTTCTGAGACATTACATTAAAAATGAGAATGAAGATGATCTTCAAGACGCTTGCAATGCCCTATATAGGGGAAGTTGCAAAATAGCTATCAAACAAAAAATTCAGAAGGAAAAATATCTTAAACTAAAAGAAGAACTTGAAAAATAATATTTTGGAAAAATCTCATCTTTTTTATTATTTTGAAAAAGTAAAACTTGATTTAAATTTCAAAACCTCTGAATTAGAAAAACTTAGAATCAAAATTGAGAATCTAAAACTTGAAGTTTCTTCTCTTTTGAGTTTTAAGGATACTTGGAGATATGCCGATGGAGACCCTAAGCTAGAAAAATTATTAACCGCATCTAAAAAATATGGTGATAAATTGGGTTTGGGCTATATCAAAGATAGTTTAACGAAAAATAAAAATGCATCTCCTATATTTGTAAAAGGAGAATCCTCAAACTCAAAAGTTAAGAATTTGAGAAATTATAATCAAAATGAATTCAAAAATCCAAAACCTTTTCAAGCTTCTAAGATTAATTCTAATAACATCAGCTATAGAAATCAAAGATATAATCCTTTAGCAGAAAAAAATAGTGGACTTACTCAAAGAGCTTTTTATATCTAGCTCTAATGAAATCAAAGTTAATAGACAAAGAAATCCCAACTCTCATAAACTGAGAAAAAATAATAGAATTCTTAAACCTATAACTATAATGAAATGGGGTCCAAAAGTTACTTTTCTCATTGCCCACATTGCCTTCAAAGCTTCTAGCCATTCAAAATGGTACCTAGATAGTGGATGTTCAAGACATATGACAGGTCACAAATATATATTCACCAACTTCAAAGAGATGAATGATGGTGCAGTTACCTTTGGTGATGGAAGCAACTACAAAATTATAGGCAAAGGTACTATTCAAATTTCCAACCTTTCTCCTTTTTAAAATGTTTTATATGTTGAAGGACTTAAACACAATCTTCTAAGTATATCTAAAATCTATGATAACAAACACAGCATGAAATTTACTAATCACGGATGCGAGATAACAAATGAGAAATGTTGTGTGATATTAAATGGTCGTAGGACTTCTAAAAATTGCTATATTATCAATGATTCATGCTCTTCTAACTTCTCTTGTTACATGGTCCAAACAGACGAAACGGAACTGTGACATAAATGTCTTGGACATGTTGACTACCGAAATCTTTATAGATTAAGAAAAATATATCTTATTTGAGCTCTACCCAAATTAGAAAAAGGTTGATAAAATATGTAGCACATGCCAAATTGGCAAACAAATGAGTAGTCACAAGAAAGTGAACTCCTTACCCACAACTAAACCGCTTGAACTTCTCCATATGGATTTTATTAGACCTACAAGAATGGAGAGTAAAGGCGGAAAGAAGTACTTTCTGGTTATTGTTGATGATTTTACCAGATTTACTTTGGTAGCCTTCATGAGAGAGACATCTGAGACTCTCGATGAAGTCAAAAGAATATTGAAACGAATTTAGACTGAAAAAGAAGTAAATATAATCAAAATCAGAAGTGATCATGGTACTGAATTCGAAAATATAACAATTTTGAGAAATTCTGTACAGATCATGGCATATCACATGAGTTATCTAGTCCTAAAACACCTCAACAGAATGGGGTTGTTGAAAGGAAGAATAGAGTGCTACAAGAGATGGCCAATGTTGTGTTAAATAGCATGAATTTACCAAAACACTTGTGGGCTGAAGCTGTTTATACCGCATGCTACGTTATAAATTGTGTGTATGTAAGAAAATCAAAAGATAAAACAACTTATGAGTTATGGTTCAATAAGAAACCAACTATCAAATACTTTCGAATATTTAGAAGTGCTTCATATTACGTAACTGAGAAAATTTAGGAAAGTTTGAAGCTAAGAATGATGAAGGAATATTCTTAGGTTATGCTCTGAATAATCGAGCATATCGTGTTCTTAATAAAAGAACAGGAGTGATACAGGAATCCATTAACATTGTAATTGACGACCACCTGATCACACCCTCACCAAATGTAGATGATGATGAAGTCAACTTTATTGAGAAACCTGACTCTTCATCTAATCCAATTAATGTTGAACATGGATCAGTCAATGATCATCCTTCTGATCTGATATTAGGTAATCCTCTTACTGGTGTGCGAACAAGAAAATAGTTAGAGAATATCTGTAACTACGTTTGCTTCACTTATCAAATTGAATCGGCTGATATAAAAGAAGCACTTACCGATGAAAATTGGATAGTAGCCATACAAGAAGAGTTAAATCAATTTGTAAGAAATGATGTTTGGTATTTGGTTCCCAGAGCATCTGATAAACATACAAGTGGAACTAAATAGATATTCAAGAACAAATCTGATGAAATGGGAAATATAATTAGAAATAAGGCTAGACTGGTTGTATAAGGATACACTCAGATAGAAGAAATCGATTACGATGAAACCTTTGCACCAGTTGCTCGCCTTGAATCCATTAGATTGTTTATATCAATTGCATGCTTTAAAAAATTCAAAATATATCAAATTGATGTTAAAAGTGCATTTTTAAACGGTGATTTACATGAAGAGGTTTATGTTGAACAACCTAAGGGTTTTGAGGACCCTAAACTCTCAGATCATGTATATCATCTTAAAAAGGTACTTTATCATCTAAAACAAGCTCTCAGGGCATGGTATGAGAAGTTGACTAAGTTATTACTCAATCACAACTTTATTATGGGAAGCGTTGATAAAACTTTATTTGTCAAAAAAATATAATGAACGCATATTGATTGTAAAGATCTACATTGATGATATTATCTATGGATCTACAAGCACTAAGTTGTCCGTTGAGTTTGTAGAGCTTATAAAATCCAAGTTCGAAATGAGTATGGTTGGTGAATTGAATTACTTTCTAGGTTTACATGTAAAACAACAGGATGATGGTATTTTCTTTTTTCAAACCAAATATGCTTTAAATTTGGTAAAGAAATTTGGATTCGAGAACGGTAAAAAGTTTGATACTCCTATGAGTACAACTTTCAAACTTTTAAAGGATGAAACAGGTAAAAGTATAAACTCTCGCTTATATCGTAGCATGATTGGAAGTCTCTTATACTTAACTGCCACTAGACCTGATATTACGTTTCGTGTTAGAATCTGTGCTAGATATCAATTTGATCCAAAAGAATCTCATCTTATTACTATTAAACGTATAGTCAGATATGTTACAGGTACTGCTAATTTCGGTCTATGGTATCCGTATGATACAAATGTACAACTTGGCAGATATACCGATATTGACTAGGCAGAAAACATTGATGATAGAAAGTCTACAAGTGGTGGATGTTTCTATGTAAGAAATTGCTTAGTTTCCCAACATAGTAAGAAACAGAGTTATGTATCTTTATCTACAGTTGAAGCTGAATACATTGCAGCTGGTAATGCTTGTACCCAGTTGGTTTGGATGAAAAGAATGTTAGCTAATTACAGAATTGCACAAAATACAATGATCTCATATTGTGATAACTCTAGCGCAATCAATATTTCAAAGAATCCTATTTAACATTCTCGTACGAAACATATAGACATTAGATATCATTATATTCGAGAATTGGTTGAGGATAAAAGCAATTCATTGGAATATATCTAGACTAAAAATCAGCTTGCTTATATTGCGACTAAATGGCTTGATAGGAATAGATATTCCAAATTAATACATGATATTGGTATGCGTATTTCTAATTACTTAAATCATGTTACATATTTATTATTTTCTTTGCATATAAATAAAACTTGCAAAACATTTTTAAAAAATAATAAAAATGAGACTCTGTTTCATTTTCTCGATGGGTCGAGTACGTCCTTGACCAGTTAACCTCGACGAGTCGAGGATAGCACTCGACCGGTCGTGGACCTCGGGCTGACCCATTAAATGAGGGAAAAATCTCTTTTTTATGCCATTTCTTTCATTTTCTCGATTAGTCGTGGCTTCATTCCTCAAACCCATCTTCATAGAGTCATTGTAAGTGCTTTATTTTTCTTATTTCCTTCTAGATTTAAGTTCTTGTATGCTAGTTAATCTTCATTTTGTAGTTGATTTGAGATTTGCATCCTTTCCATAGAGGGTTTTTGGGCAAAAATCTGATTTAAGACAAACCCATCATTTACATCTTCTTTTGCAAACTCTAGATGGAGTATCGGTCTAAGAGGAAGGCTTCTCGTAAAGGCCCTAGTGGTTCCTCCTCCCGAACGGCTCCAGTTAGGGTGAGAACCTTGAGAGCTCCTGAAGAAGATTCAGAGCATGTAAGGGATCTCCGCACTAGAGATATAATCACAGAAAGGACTGTGAATCATTATCACAATGCTCCATTCAAACTCTTGCCCATCTTGTCTGCCATCGGTTGGGAAAACATGTTGGGTTGGGACGGAATGGCATACCGCTCCATAACTCAACCAATGTATGCCTCCATAGGAGAATTGTCTCTTGAAAATCTTACATTCTCTATTAACTTTAGATAATAAACATTTTTAGTTGATAGGCACCTTATCTCAGGATTGCTTGATGTGAATGTAAATGATGAAGGCATACCCATTCCTCCACTTATAGATAGAATATATGAGTCTGAATGTTGGGAGAGTACCTAGAAAATATGTCGGTTTGATGTCGAATGAAGTTCTGGTAATGCTCTTCGTGCCACCCAGATGATTCCTAGATTCAGAGTACTTCATCGCATTTTTACTTCAAATGTGTATCCTCATTTTGGAAATAAGTCTAAACTTACTCCCTTCATGGCACGTCTTCTTCACGTCGTTGCATCTGGCTTACCTATCTATTTCATATCTTTGATATGTTATTTAATCATTCAATTTCATATACATCTGGGTCATGGTTCCATCCCATTTGCCTATTTTATGACAACTCTTGTTATCCATTGTAATGTAGTCATTCCTTCGACTGAGGCTCCTGAGGCAGTTCTACCTTTTGATAACACAAATATTAACAAGATGAAATTAGAGTACCTCCTTGGTCAGCTAGATGATGATGATGTAGAAGAAGAGGAAGCACCATTGCCTGTAGACATGACTATGGATGACTTATTTGCTGAGATGGAATCATATGATGAAGCTGATCCTAATTTTTAGCCTTCTCAGGTTGATGATCGGCTTCGATCCTTAGAGGAGAAGGTTGTTGAATTGAAGGTATCCTAGGACAATCTGGTGGAAACTCATAGATCCGCAATGAAGTATATGCGTAAATACTTTCATCGCATTACTAAAGGACTTCACGGGATTGACCCATCTATACTTCCTCCTTCCTCCTCTGGTTCTGATTAGGTTGATTTGATTTTCTTTTCATGTTGGGTTGTATAACTTATAACTTTGTTGGGCTGTATAACTTGTTAAACTCGTGGAACATACTCACTTTTTATGCTTTTGTTATGTGTTGAACTTGCTGAACTTAATTATAATGCCTAGCTTATGGTTCAGTTATGCTTATCTAGTTCTTATTCTGATGATTCAGTCATATATATGTTCACATTGATACTCTTTCCTTTGTCAATTTGTGACAAAAAGGGGGAGAAAATAGTATTTTGTTGATAATGATGAATGATTGATCTGTTAATTAGAATAATGAATGGCAAGATACTTGTTAGAATTATGCATTGCATTGGGAGTATATTTTATAATACAAGTGAAATAGAAGGGTACAAAGTAGAGAGAAGCTCTCATTGAGGGGAGTAGCAGAGTAGTAGGTAACAAAGTAAAAGAGGAAGAAATTTCAAGATATTTTAGCTACATTCATCTACATTATTTTGTGATTGATGTACTAAGTGTTTTGTCACGAATTTGACAAAGGGGGAGATTGTAAGTGTTGTGCACACTTTTGTTTGTCAAATTTCAATGAGAAAAAAAAAACGTTAAGTGATAGAATGTTCACCTTCAAATGGACCTTCAAATAGACCTTCAAGTTCACCTCCAAGAAAGATGAAAAGTTCACCTTCAAGAACAAACCATGAAGATTGGATAGTGCAAGAACAAGTTCAAGTCATGGATAATTCAAGCTAAGGAGTATTCAAGTTCTACCACTTTTCTAGTAGAAGATTCATCCTATACACTTCAATGTCTAGTTTTTTTAGGTATAAATGACTCTAGAAAGACCTTAGACTTAGATGCTTTCAAATGTTAAACTTACACGGGTTTTTATACTTTGGTTAGGCTTTAGTTCGACTAGTCTAAGCTATGGCTCGGCAGTTGTAACATTCTGAATTTTTTACCAACCTAGAATTAGATGTCCTTAGGCAATGGGTCGCTCCTAACACCTTATTAACTTGTCAGAACTCAATCCTACAGTTAAAAATCGCTTTTGAACCCATTTACTTCACAAATCTCACCTTTCACCACCTTGTTCTTTCAATTTTTCTAAGTACTTTCACATTAGATGCTATCTTAAAGTTTAGGTGATGAAGAACAATACTTAAACTAAACATTACTGTAAATAGTAAATACATAAATAAAATGGGCTTTTAACCATTACCCTTATCGAATCTCATAAAACGAATAGGTTATTTGGAACATCAGCCTCTCCTGCCCTAGGACCTTCTTCTGTTGTAATTAGGGTATGTTTTAGTTAAGTATTAATTGCCTGGATTACTTTATATTCAAGCTACAAAAGCCCAGGTACCACCTCAGACAGAAATCATACAGGACTAAATCCTTTAGAAATTAGGCAAGAATTAGCTAGTGCTAAACTAGAGTGCCTATGAAATTAGCACTAATCACTTTAAATACAATCTGCAAGACTCAAAACTTGTACAATCATTGACGCTAGGTTACCCTAAAATTTAAGATTAATCTCATTACCCAATTGCTCTCGGGAGCATCACGAAACTTCGTATCAGATCTGGACCGCACGTCAAAAGTTTGATTAATGCGAAGTTAAACGGTTAGGACCGCCTTGCTGGGCTTGACAACCATCTCAAAAATCAAGTCTAGATAATGTCCTGGGGCTATTCGCTTGAGCCTGTAGTGAAGAGTGTGAGAAACGTGAAATTAAGTAGAAATAAATTCTAAATTTAAGTAATCTGAGACTTGTCGCTTGCGGGCTTGATATAAGCAATCAGACCGTCAGAATCTGACCCAAACACACCCTCGGATCAGGAGAAATTTCATACACAGGTCAGTGTGCTTGTGGCCCTGATCAAGTTCCGATGACCATTGAACTGAAACTGGTCCGCCACGGGCGATCGGTAAATCCGATCTGATAAAAAATGTAACTTGACCTAGATCCAATGTCTATGAGCTTAAGTCCAACCTTTGGCTCAAGGGGGGCTTCCAGAAGTGCTCCGTTGAGACGGAACTGTTTGTATTTGGACATAACCTAAGTATACCTTGGCCCTGGGTCTAATTTGGTGAGTTTTGGGCCTATATAAGGACCTTAAGCCCTCACTCTCTCATCCCATACGAATTTGAGAAAAACCTAAGAGAGAGAAGAGATAAAAGAGAGAGAAAGTGTGAGAGAAGTGGGAGCATCCTCCTGATACTCCATCCCCCTGCTATATGTGTTTAACCATCGCTATTTAATCACTTTTTTGGCGATTCCGGTTTCGTTCGTAGGTAAGAAAACCTAACCCTAAGCTATTTTAGGGTTTCCAAGAGTGTAGGTGATGGAATAGCTGACCTGTTTCATGATTCAGGTTGTCGTTGTGCCGTATACAAAGACGTTGGGTTCAAACTGATTTTGGTTCAAGTTTACCGACAAAAGGTGCAAACTTTAGACGTATAGGTTATGGTTTTCAATGCTTTCAATGTTAGATAAGGATAGATTCATGATCTAGATGCTATTGCACATGTACAAAGTGCTGTCCATTTCATTTTTCGGTTATACGTTAACTATGTTGAATATACTGTATTCCTCGTATTTGTAGAAAATACCGTATACGTATGAAATATGGATTTATGCTTGCCATGATTAATTGTTGTCTAGGTATGTTAGATACATGTGTATCAACTTCTGGGTGAATGGATTAGCCTAACACTTGTTATATTAACATACGTCGTGTATATACTAGTTGTATTCTAAGTGTTTGCAGAAATTTTCGAATGAATATGGAACTATGATTTATGCTTGCCATGACTATTGGTCATGAATGCATGATCGTGGTTCATGTGGTAATCCTTTGAAAAATGATTCGCTACGACTTGTGTTTTAACTAGTATATTATAGGTATGTTGGAATGTGTAGTCTAAGTGTCTGTGAAAATGCTTGTATAGATATGTACTTAATCTAGTAGTGCCTTGAGTAGGTGATGAGATAGGATTCTCAACTACCTTAGTAATGTGTATGATTTCCTTCATGTAAGTTGTTTAGTTTAATCACTTACTGGTTTATGAAACGTATGTGTTTATATTTCCTGTTTGCATTGTGTTTTATAACATGCTTGTTAATATATTTAAATTACTTGTTTATTTAATTCTGCTCTGACTACTTTACATGTTTAAGTTGTATTCCATAAAATCCATGAAGGGTGATGGAAGAGTGGTGTAACAATTCCGTGCAATAGCCCTGACAGCCCTAAGCGGACAATATTGGATATTTAATTGTATGATTTGAAATCTTGATCCATTACTGCTTTAACTGTTCCGTAATTGAATGTGATTGGGACTATTGTATAGTCCAGGCAATCGGTAACGGGATTCAAGTCGTGGCTGAGATTCATTCAATGCACTTCATGTCATTCAACTTGTCATGCGCTCGAGCTAGCCGAGTTCGTCAAGTAACCCGATCTATTTAATGTATGTTCACCATGTTTGGACACTAATGCTTGAACTTGAGGTACCGAACTTACCAGTGCAACCCTGTTAACCTTGGTACCTCGATCCGCTAAGACTCATGAGCCAAGCATGGTGGTATGGGACATTGTGGTCGAGCTGTCAGCCTACACTGGGGTGATGTGCCCAGTGAGCAACTCAGACTCGTGAGCCGAATACGGTGGTATGAGACACTGTATTCGAGCTATCAGCCTACACTATTTTGATGGGTGCTGGGGAAGTGCTGTAATGATTCCATGTAACAGCCCTAGCAGCTCTGACCGTACCCGGTGTAGTGACCTCGAGCATACTCTGAATCTACAGCGAGGCGACGAGCCTTCCCGTAGTAAACAGAGTATAAACTAGGCCTGTATTGATAAGGTGATGGGGAAGTGGTGCAACGAGTGCGTGTAACGGCCCTAGCAGCCCTTGCAGCGACCTAGAACCGCAACATCGTATGAGATTTTGCCAGGAGTGACGACCTTAGACAGGATCCTTGTTTGGGAATGATATAAGGGAGGTACCTTAGTTTCCAAATACTGTTGTATGAAAAGGACTAATAACAACTCGGTAATCATGTTCATATCGCACTACATGTACCTGGAAGATGTGGAGCACTGAGGGATGAAGCATGCCACGGACGTAAGATGGTGTCGCATGAGGGAGTATTTTAACGAGGGCATGCATCATGACAGCATTTCATACTTGCATTAACAAGAGTACTTAGGATTGTTGATTGTACTGCTTTATCATTACTGCTTGACTATTTTGATAACATGTTAACCTATGCTTTACTGTTCCACTGAGTTGATCACTCACTCATACGTTACGAGACGGTGTTCCGAACACCTACTAGACTTTGTCTGATTGCAGATGGCGATGCTACTCCTGAAGTGGAACCAGACTTTTGTGACGACGAGAATGCTTTCTCGTATATGCTGTTTTCTGGCAGTTTCATGTGAGTGGTGCCTTGATCGACGGGGTTACAGGGATGTTGACCAGATGACACTATACCTTTGGTATATTTTGAAATTATACTTGTAATTCATTAACCTGACAACATTATCACACACTAGAGACTTACCATAGTTTATATCTTCTATACATCTATCACAGTCTTCTGCTTGCAATTTAACTGTCTCTGGAGTATAATATGCTATTTTGGTATAATCTCATTCATGTTTTAATACTCTCATCATAACCATCATTATTTATGTTGCATAAGTGATGCATTGAAACTCGGGAGCTGAGATTTGCTCGACCCCCGATTTTCAGGGCGTTACACCAGTTGAAGTATATGTTCGACCAGTCCAAGATTTAAAGTCAAAAATGGATATTTCTGGTGGTTACTCAACCAGTCGAAGAGACACCTTCGACTAGTCGAAGGGTGCTCGACTCGAAATCCAACAACAAATTTTTAGCACCCTCGACCAGTCAAAGGCTGTGCTCGACTAGTTAAACAAGGCCCTCGACCAGTAGAAGAGCGATTTTATCTGATCACGCTCAAAATTTGAAATTTGGTTGGATCTTTGATGAGTCGAAGGAAACCTTAAATGACTCAAAATAACAACATTTCAACCTATAAATAGAGGCCTTCTCTCATTCCAAAATTACCAATCTAAGCTAATAGAGCCTTTATTTGGAGAGAGAGAAGTCCCCACTATAATCAAGCTATTGCACGGTATTTTATATTTATGTTTATATAGCTTTTGTTTTGATTATTTGATCTTTGGTTTATGAATCTTACTTTTTTAAAAAGAGAGTAATTACTATTCTTTTGAGATATAAATGATTCAAACAAGCAGCATGAGGTTTGAATTAATTTAAAATCAATTTAGAACTTAGAACCCTTAATTGTGTTACTGGACATTGAACATTCTACGTCAAATGAATCGGTTCTACGGGCTACATCAAGAACGTCTTCAAAGAAGAAGAAAAGTATCATTTTGAACTTTTCTTTTTGGTTTCTTTAAGATATCCAGAAAATCTCTTGTATTGGTTTTGACTAAGATATGCAAAAAATCTCAGCGTGGGGTTTTGTTTGTGATAGCCCATCTGAAAACACAACTGTATAGGTTTTAAGGTGAACCTGTGAAAACCTTGTTTACTAGTGAATGTCAATATCATGTGGCTTTTGATTAATGGTAGTGGTGTAGGTGTGGTTGTTTGAGAATAGTTGGTGTACACATCAAACCACTATAACTTATGGAGTTTGTGGTGAATGGTTTAAATTTTTGTATGTGGTGAATGATTGTAATTTGTTTATGCTTATATGGCGAATGCTTGTAATAATAGCTCTCTCTTATCTGTTGCTTAGTTTGTGATCTTGATCCTTACTACGTTCATGAAATCAGGTTGTCCTGCCTAAAACTTTGTTTTTGGTGTAAGGTTGTCCCATGAACAAAGTTTGAATCAATTTCTCAATACTAATGCTATTGAGATAAGTGATTTATTTATTATTTCAGTACCTTGAAATTTTTATTTGACAGTCCTATTCACACCCCCTCTCTAGGATTGTTAGCTCGCCTCTTTCAAACACAAACATGAGTAAAATAGGACATTAAACAGAATCATGTTCATAAAACTAAGATATAAATGGGGTTCAATATGCAATATTTGACCCTCAACACAATCCCCAACCAGCATTTTGCTAGTCCCGAACAAAGTATGCGTAAAATATATTTCAATACTAAATGTCAGAAATCTTTTTCAGAAAATAATCTTTTATGCAATCAAGGATGAATGGGTAGAATTAAGATACGAAAGTGAGATTTTGAAAACCTATAACCTAATCACATAAGCAACCAATCACATAAGTTATTTGTCCATTAAATCGAAGCATAATTTGTATATTATGTTTTTCAATTTGCTCAGTGAAAGTCAATTTCTTCTCGTATGATACTATCAATTCATCATGTTAGCCATGCTCAATATCAGTTTGAAACTCAAGTACTGTTTCCGAACTTATCCCCTTTTCCTTCTTTTTCCACTTTTTGATTTTCTATCGACGGTCAATTTTTTATTCATTCTTTTTATTTGTTTACATTCTTTTCTAGATTTTCCATTCTTTTTCATGACCTCTTTGTCGATCTTCTATTTTTTTAACTAGTACTTTTCTTCTTTTAAGGTGGATAAAACTCTCAAGACTCGATTCTCACCATCTATCAATGATTCACATACTAATGATCAGAACTTCTAGAATGTCTTATAGAAAATAAATTGAATGTGCCTTGTGATTTAGATTAACATGATATTCAAACTTCCTTTTAATTATTTGAGCTTAAGAACTTATGTGATACATTACTTAGTTGATTAAACTCTAGCAATTCAAAATTCAAGCTCTATCTTCTCATGCTCATAGCACTCTTAAGTACACAATTCATCGCTTCCCAAATAGATTTCAACTTGAAACATTGAAAATTTTCAAAAATTTTGCTCGAAACTGAGAAA
Source organism: Magnolia changhungtana (assembly GCA_030180095.1). Lineage (NCBI taxonomy): Eukaryota > Viridiplantae > Streptophyta > Magnoliopsida > Magnoliales > Magnoliaceae > Magnolia > Magnolia changhungtana. The sequence continues at coordinate 11,432,930 of JASAUF010000656.1, read as the reverse complement.
ACACTGATTAGGTTATCTAATCCCCTATCCCCAACTGAAAAATCTACATTGTCTTCGATGTAAAAGAAATAAGCATGTAATGCAGAAGAGGCGATGAAAAGAAAAGGGAAGTAATGGAAAGGTAATACCTGAAGAAGAAAATTTGAGGCTTTTCCAATGATCTCAGTGTGAAGATGGGGGAGCACAAAATAAAACCCAACAAAGTATAAGCAAACTATCATAAACAACGGAACCAAACTACCCTAGTCCTATGAAAGCGATAAATCTAACTATACCTCCATTAGACTAGGAGGTCAATCCTGGTAAACAGGATCACTTAGAGGTATGGACATGTCCTTTGAATCAAATTTCTCAACAAATGGCTTTAACCGATGTCCATTTACTTTGAATTCATTGCCAATATTTGGATTCTGAATCTCGATAGCCCCATGAGGATAAACATTACTAATAGTGAAAGGGCCGGTCCAACGATATCAGAGTTTACCTAGAAAGAGATGTAACCGAGAATTGTACAAGAGGACCTTTTGACCTGGTGTGAATGATTTCTGAAGAATGTGTTGGTCATGAAACACCTTTATACTGTCTTTGTAAAATTTTGAGTTCTCATATGCATCATTCCGGATCTCTTCAAGTTCATTCAACTGAAGTTTGTGCAGTGAGCTAGCGTTGTCAAAATTGGAATTCAGATTTTTAATAGCCCAGTAGGCCCTATGTTCCAACTCCACGGGTAAGTGGCAGGCCTTCCCATAGACAAGTCTAAAGGAAGACATTCCAATAGGGGCCTTAAGTGCAGTATGGTAAGCCCATAAGGCATCAGTCAAGCAGATTGACTAATCCATACAGTTGGGGTTAACCATTTTTTCCAAAATGTGTTTGATCTCCCTAATGGTAATCTCAGCTTACTCACTTATTTGTGGGTGGTAAAGGGTGCTCACCTTGTGAGCGATGTCATATTTCTTCATTAAGTTTGTAAATGACTTCTTATAGAAATGTGAGCCTCCATTACTTATGATGGCTCGAGGTGTTCCGAACAGGGAAAGGATGTTCTCTTTTAAGAATTTAATGATTGTTTAATGATCATTGTTCTAGCACGGGATTGCTTCGACCCATTTAGTGACATAGTCTATTACGAGTAATATATATATATTTCCAAAAGATTGGGGGAATGACCCATGAAATCGATGCCCCATCAATCAAATGCTTCAATGATCAGAATGAGGTTCAAGGGCATCATATTTCGATGGGACAATGCTCCCAATTTATGACAATGCTCACAAGCTTTGCAAAACTCATGAGTGTCCTTGAACATAGTGGGTCAATAAAAGTCGTACTGCAGAATTTGGCCGTGGTCTTTTTAGCAGAAAAGTGACCAATATAGGCCTGAGAATGACAGAAGGAGATGATACTTCGGTGTTCATTGGTTGGCACACATCTCCTTAAGATTTGTTCTGGGCAATATTTAAACAAATATGGATCATGTAAGACCTGTACCCTAACTCGTATTATTTCATAGACTTCTGCGGTCCTCCCAGTCGAATTCTGGTGACCTGCGATCTATTATCGGTAGTTGCACGCAACCTTGAGTCATGTCTCATATTCCAGAGTTGGCTTGACCCGAGACTTGTACCCGTGCGACCGCGCCATCGCCGCGGTTCCGAGGCCGCGTCTCGCGCACCAAGGCGATACCCTGACCAGGAGATGTGGGCCTGTATTCAGTTCGAAGAAAAATACCGCGCGTTGCAAAACCCAAGAGAACATCACATCAAATCCCATCAATCCCATCAATCACACCTCATGTTAAGTACACATCACCCCATCCCCAAGCAACCTTTAAAGTCAACACTCTCTTACACAAAGTACATGCCCATCACCCATCACTCACTCCCCATCACTCCATTACTTACACCCATCCCTCTTTGTCTTACACCTCTCACTCTCATCTCTCTCTCATTTTTTACTCCCAAGCAACTCCAACGTCCAAGCCTCCCATGGAGAGGCTAGTGTGGCCCACCTTCCTACCTCCCATCTCCACCGTCAAAGCCTCATCTCAACCGTTGGATCACGTTCTTTGGAGCTATAGAACGCGTTGATGAAAGAAAGACAAAGAGATCTTGAGGTGGGTGATTTTTATTTGGATTTGATGAATTGAGGGCCCATTTATGATGGGACCCATTTTGATGTATGTGTATGATCAAAGAGGGGCCCATAGTGGCGGTCTCTCTCTCTCTCTCTCTCTCTCTCTCTCTCTCTCTCTCTCTCTCTCTCTCTCTCGTTCCCATAATTCATGGCCCATCTTGATGTACTTTATCCATGCCATCCACCCAAATGGACCAAACGGCTGTCCAACTTGCTGCCCATTTCCGGGCAGAGCTAGACGTAAGAAAAATAAATATCAGCTTTGATCCAAACGGGTGGATTATACTGATGTGGACCCCACCATATTTATGTGAGGAATGCGTACCGTCCAGCAGCAGGCGCTGATGGATACAACCTCAGTTTGATGCAAAACTCTAGTGGGCCACACCACGTGGACCCACCCATCATGTATTCATTGCATCCTTACCGTCCAGATAGGCTGGACGGTAGGACCTCTTGGTCTATGTGTTGCACACACACCGTCCATACTGTTCAAAGGAGTGATGCAGCAGGTTTTGGTGGGCCCTGATCATGAGGTATGATGTATACCCAAACCATTCATCCGTGTGGGGCCACACGTGCTACATATCCACAACGTCCAATGGTTTGGATGGTGGGGATCCCCCGATTTAGTCCTCTGTATCCAGGCCGTTTAGGCTCTGGACGTGAGATGCAAACATCATGTTTAAAAAAAAAAAATAGAAAAGAAGAAAGAACATGTATATAATATAATATAAGAAATATTAATATATATATATATATATATATATATATATATATATATATATATATATATATATATATATATATATATATATATATGATGGTGGGACCACCCCGGCATGTGGGTTCCATTCCCACCGTCCATCCACTTACTACGATGTGGACCCATCCATGTGGGACTCACCTGATGAAGTGGATGGGCTGGTGCATCTCACACCATCAGCTTGCAGGATGTCAGCAACTCCGTGGACCACACTATCCAGGTGTGGGGCCCACGATAGGATGTATGTGTTATATCCTAACCGGCTATCAAGTGGACCATCCTGCAAGAAACAGTGGGGGAATTGAAAGGCTAGCCTTGAAACCCTTTTGGATACACAGGAGCTTTGGATTAATGAGATATTCCACTTAATTCAGGTCCTTGTGACCATATGAGCGGATTGGGTGGAAAATAAATGTTATGGTGGCCTTATAGGATTTTAACGGTGGAAATTGTCATCTCCACTGCCACTCGTTGTATGGTCTAGATGATCTTTCAATATGATTCATTTTTTTGGGAATGTGTGCGACCCATTTGATGTAGTTGAGGCCCATGTGCAGGGCTCACCTATTGTGTATATGAGGCCCATTTATGTGGCTCACTTGTTATATTTGAGGCCCGTGGGTTGCGGCCCATTATGATGTACTGAGGCACATAGGTCATGACACATTGAGATGTATTTTCAGCCCATATGCCGTGGCCCATTGTGATGTATTCGAGGCCCATCTGATATGGCCCATGGCGATGTATATTAGCCCCTTGTGTGGGGCCATGAGCCCACTATACGTATGACTCTATGTGGACCACTCATTGGGAGAAATGTCGATTAAATGTCCACATTGATGGGGCAATGATGGTTAGATGTCCACATTGTGACCTTCCATTAGGCCTTGTTAGGCCCATTCTTACCAATCTCGATTTACCGATTTGCTGACTCTGATTATTGATCGATTTCGATTATCGTGACCGATTACCGACTTCGATTGACGTGACCGATTTACTTATTCTGAGTATCAATCGATTCCGATTGCCATGACCGATTACCGACTTTGATTGGTGACCGATTTGCCGACTCTGATTATCGATCGATTCTGATTGTCATGACCGATTGCCGATTCTGATTGACGTAACTAATTTGCCGATGCTGATTATCGATCGATTCTGATTGCCTTGATGTAACGCCCTGAAAATCGGGGGTCGAGTATGAACTCAACTCCCGAGTTCCAACGCATCACTTATGCAACATACACAATGATGGTTAAATGTTGTCTGAGTTAGCGCAATAAACATGAATGAGATTATACCAAAACAGTAATTCATACTCCAGTTCAATTGTATAAAGGCAAGCGGAAGACTAAAATTTTATATTCAACATATGTAAAGTATCAAAATTTTGTGAACTCCAGAGTATGAGTACTAACGAGTACCAATATACATGTAATGTCTCTAAGTCAAAAAAAATCAAAATACAATCCTCAAAGAGGCCCTCAAATCCCGCGATGCGGCCGGCCTAAGCGTAGCCGTCGTAGTCATCTTGCATAAAGGAGAACTCCTCCCGATCCTCCTCATAGTCTAGCTCCGGCTCCCGAACGGAGGCGCCATCTACACAGTGACAGAGTCCGGTGGGTGTTGCAAACACCGTCCCGTAACGTGGGAGTGAGTAGCTAACTCAAAGTGGAACAATAAAGCATAGGTTAACATGTTATCAAATCAATCAAGCAGTAATGATAACGCAGTACAAATCAAACATTTCTAATTACTCTTGTTAAATGCAAAAATGATATGACATGATGCTGTATGCCCTTGCCAAACCACCCTCAAGCGACATCATCTTACGTTCGCGAATGCTACTCCCTTAGTGCGCCACATCTACAAAGCACATGCGGTGCATGATGATCATGATTACCAAGTTTTTATTAATCCATTTCAACCAAAGCAGATATTGGGAAACTAAGGTACCTCCCTTGTATAATTCCCAAACATGATCCATTCTAGGGTCGTCAATCCTAGTTAATCTCATACGATGTTATGGTTTGAGAAGCGTAGTGAAGGCATCGCAAAGGGCTCGTCACCCGTCAGCGCGGATACAGATCTCACCGTATGCGGCTCAATTGTTGGCCGTCACTCAGTACATATCTCACCATACCGGCTCAATCACTAGCCGTCGGCTCAAGTACGGTCTCACCGTACTTGGCTCAACTCATACTCTAGTTCTTGTGAAAGACTCGTCGCCAATCACGAGACACTTGGAGTACTCGAAGATACTACGGAGGACTCGTCGCCGTCAAAGCACGAGCACGTCTCTCACCGTGCTCGGCTCTCGCCGTAAGTATCGACACCGGCTCGAATATAGTGTCCCATACCACCATAATCGGCTCACGAGGTTGGTTGCGCAATGGTCACTACGGGAGGCACATGACCCCAGCGTAGGCCGACAGCTCGACCACGGTGTCCCATACCACCATGCCCGGCTCATGCGTCTTAGCGGATCGAGGTACCATGGTTAATGGGATCGCCACTGGTAAGTTTGGTACCCTAGGTTCAAGCAGTAGCGACCAAACATGGTGAACATACATATACACATATCGGTTTGCTTGACGAGCCTGACTAGCTCGAGCGCACCACAAGTTGAGCGATATGGAGCGCAAAAGCACTCCGTGTGGCCAACCACTATCGCCAACCGAAGTACGACTCGGGTTCGCCCGGAGACACGTCCATCGTGGCGATATGAATCTCGGCCACAACAGTAAGTCTGGTACCGAATGTATGGACTATAGGCATAGTCCCAAACTCAATCGGTGGTAGAGCATAAAGTAAAGCATGAAGTAGAGCATGTATTATAAAGCATGAAGTATAGCATGTTATAAGGCATGTTGTAAAGCATGTTGTAAAGCATGTTATAAAGCATGTTATAAGACACTATACACATAGGGATACAAATACTTATAGTTCATAGGTGAGTGGTTAGAGTGAACAACCACATGGAGAGTGTCATATGTGACACTAAGATAGCGGAGAATCCCATCTCAGCACCTAACTAAGGTTCTAACACTTAAGCACTTACATTCACAAGTGATTTCACCAACACTTGGAATGCAAAGGTTCAACATACATGACGTATGCTAGGGCAAGTGTGTACTAGGGTTGTCCCTTTACCGAGCTAGTATTTTATACATATACATCCTATGCATACAAAATAAACATAGCAAACACATCAGCAAATTTTATACGTATAGGGTACTTTCACGTATACCCAATTTCGACATACATAGTGTTTACAAAGGAACATAGGTTTCGGCGATTCCTTTCGCCAAGCTAGTATTTTAATCATGTATTGTATAATCATACATTAAATACATATGTCAAACATTATTCCAAAAGAAATACGTATACGGTATTTCTACAATACGTATTTTCAACATACGGCACATTTACAAAGGAACATATATTTTGGCGATCTCTTTCGCCAAACTAGTATTTTATTCGTATGTTATATAATTAAACATTAAATAAACATGTCAAGCAATTATCCAAAAAATACGTATACGGTATTTCTACGTATACCTAGAATATGTGAAATTCCATATTTCACACCGCTAATCAAAACAGGAAACGGAAAGCACTTTGTACATGTGCAATTGCAAGCAAATCATGAATCTACCATTATCTGACATTGAAAGCGTTGAAAACCTTAACTTATACACTTAAAGTCCTCACCTTTGCCTTTGGAAACGGAATAAATCAGCAAGGGTGATGGATCTTCCGTCTACTACCGATTTCTAGCCTAAAGAGCGGAATCGGTTAGTCAGATACACCCCACTTCGATTCCACCACAAATCAGACCTAGGGTTAGGTTTTCTTACCTTTAAATGAGGCGGAAAACACCGGGAGAACGCCGAGAATAAGGCGGTGTAGGCCGTGTAGCAATCCGGTGCAAGTGGAGGAAGATCGGCAACGATTTCCAAGTCCTTCTCTCTCTTTTCTCTCTCTCTCTCTAGGGTTTCCACCAAAATTCGTATGGCTGTGAGAGGGGCTGCTCTAAGCCCCTTTTATAGCCTCAAACATTACGAAAACAGACTTATGTTCATAGGGTACTGCCTATATAGGTTTTTTCGCCGCTTTTTCCTACTCAAAAGGGTAGTTCGGTGGCCTCTTTTGAACCAAACGTCGACTTAAGCTCACCACCAATGGATCTACGTGGGATTACGTTTTGACTCATTCGGATCGCAGATCGCACGTGGCGGACCACTTTCGATTCGACGGTCAGTGGGCCACGATCAGAAATTCCAAGTACATGTAAATGTTCCTGAAATTTTTCTTAATCCGAGGGTGTAATTTGGTCTGATTCGACGGTCAGGTTGCTTAATCTTCGACGCGTCAACGAACGATGCCAGATCACTATTCCAGATATTTATTTCGGCTTGTGAATAGTGTTTTTCACACTTCCTCGCTCCGATTCGAAACGAATGGCCGTGGAATGTCGGATAAGGCCGATTTTTGAGATGATTGTTAAGTCCAGTGGGGCGGTCCTAGTTCCTTAACTTCGGGTTAATCGGAATCCCGAGGTGCGATCTAGACCTAATACGAAGTTTCGTTTCATTCCCGAGAGCAGACGGGGAATGAGTTCGGTTCTAAACTTTAGGGTAACCTAGCGTCAATGATTCTGCTAGGTTTGGGTCTTGCAGATCGTATTTAAAGCGATCCTAACGGATTTCATACTTAATTGAGTTTAGTACTTAGTTAACTTTGTTAAATTTCTAAAGGATTTAATCCTATGTGATTTCTGGTCGAGGTGGTACTCGACCCAATGTACGGAATTTTCCAGGTCGTTACAATCTACCCCCCTTAGACAAAAAATTTCGTCCTCGAAATTTATACCTGTTCGTACTCCTCGAGAATCTGAGGGTAGTTCTTCCTGACCTCGGCCTCGTCTCCCAGGTAGCTTCCTCCTCAGAATGATGTGTCCAAAGTACCTTCACAAGCGGGATGACCTTGCTACGCAAGCACATCCTTCCTGTCAAGGATGCGCGTCGGCGCAACTCATATGTAGCATCCTCGCTCAACCGCACACTGCTCCCATCTGATGATATGCGAAGGATCAGGAACGTACTTCTTCAAAGATAGATACATGAAATACGTTGTGCACGGAAGCAAGCGGTGTAGGCAAGGCGAGACGATACGCCACATCACCCACTCGATCCAGTATCTGAAATGGACCGATAAACCTCGGTGTGAGTTTCCCCTTCTTCCCAAACCGAAGGACTCCCTTCATAGGGGAAACCCGAAGGAACACATGATCACCGACCTCGAACTCCAGCGGTCGCCGCCTCGTATCGGCGTAACTCTTCTGTCTGCTCTGCGCTGTGAGTAATCGACGTCTGATAATGTCTACCTTCTCTGTAGTCGCCTGAACCAACTCCGGGCCAATCAGGCTACGCTCTCCAACCTCTGCCCAACAGTGCGGTGCCCTACAAGGTCGACCATATAGAGCCTCATATGGCGCCATGCCAATCGTCGCCTGGAAGCTGTTATTGTAGGCGAACTCTGCGTACGGAAGACAGTCGTCCCAACTGTCCTTGAAGTCCAACACACACGCTCGCAACATATCCTCCAGAATCTGATTCACTCGCTCTGTCTCCCATCGGTCCCGAGGATGAAACGCTGTACTGAACTTCAACTTCACACCCATCGCCTCCTGGATACGAGTCCAGAAGATGGATGTGAACCGCGTGTCTCTGTCCGACACAATCTCTAAAGGAACCCCGTGCAGACGGACGATCTCCCTGATGTACAATCTAGCCAGCTCGTCTGCGGAGTTCGTAACTCTGATAGGGAGGAAATGGGCCGATTTAGTCAACCGGTCCACAATCACCCAAATGGAATCGTGCCCCTTCCTCGTCTTCGGCAACCCTGATATGAAGTCCATGGAGATGAAGTCCCACTTCCACTCCGCTATAGGCATGGGTGAAGCGCCCAGAGAGGTCGGCGATGTTACGCCTTGACCCGCTGTGGCATGTCGACACCGAGACACAAACTCAAAGAATGTGGGCCTTCATGTTGTCCCACCAATACGTCCGTCTCATATCCCGGTACATCTTCGTGCTACCAGGGATGCATCGCAAACTTCGACTATTATGGGCGGACTCGAGAAGCTCGCGTCTCAAGTCGAGCACATCCGGAACACATAGGCGGCCACGGAACCGTAAACCCCCATCAGATCCAACTCTCCACTCGAGTCCACAGCGTCGCTAGCCTGCTCTCGAAGCTCAGACAGCCGTATGTCGCCCTCCTGGGCCTCAACAATCCTGTCGTCGATAAGTGGCCGCACCCGAATGTGCGCAACACACTCAAATGGCTCCTCGACAGTGAGTCTCTGCTCGAAGTCCCGCACAAACTCTACCATATCCCACTCGGCTATCATCAGCGTGCCGCAAATGCACGCCTTCTTGCGGCTCAACGCGTCTGCCACAAGGTTCGCCTTGCCAGGATGGTAGGAAACCTCGAACTTGAAGTCCTTCAAGGTCTCCATCCATCGGCGCTGTCTCATATTCAAATCTCGCTGCGTGAATATGTATTTAAGGCTCTTGTGGTCGCAGAAAAGCTCGAACTCCTCACCATAGAGGTAATGTCTCCAGAGCTTCAATGCAAAGATGACGACCCGCCAACTCCAGGTCATGTGTAGGGTAATTCTCCTCGTGCTTCCTTAATTGTCTCGAGGCATACGATATTACCCTATCTTTCTGCATCAAGACACAACCCAAACCAACGCGAGACGCGTCAGTATACACCGTGTATTTCACCCCTTGCTCTGCAATACTAGCACAGGGCGGACGTCAACTTATCCTTCGCTCCTTAAAAGCGCCTCCGCCTTCTCATTCCAGGCGAACTTCAGTCCTTCCGAGTCACCGAGACAATGGCCAGGCGATCTTCGAGAAATCCCGAATGAAACGTCCGTAGTATCCAAAGGCCAAAGCCAAAAACTCCTCACCTCGGAACCGATTCAGCCGCCGCTGCCAATCCCGAACCGCAGCCTACCTTAGCAAGGTCCATCGTATCCCATCCTTGGACACTACATGTCCCAGAACTTGACTTCCTCCCGCCGAAGTCGCACTTCTTATCGCGCAAACAACCGGTTCTTCTTCGGTGTATCCAATACCGCTCGCAAGTGCTCCTCGTGCTCCTCCCGACTCGTGGAGTATATCAAGATGTCATCGATAAAGACGATGACGAATCCCAGAGGAAGGGCCGAAATACCCTGGTTCATCAGATCCATGAACACGGTGGTGCGTTCGTCAGACCGAACGACATCACTAAGAACTCGTAGTGCCCAAAGCACGTCCTGAAGGCTGTCTTCTGCACGTCCTCCTCTCTCACGCGCAGCTGGTGGTAACCTGACTGGAGATCAATCTTCGAGAAATACTTCGCCCCTCAACTGATCGAACAGATCGTCAATCCTGGGCAAAGGATACTTGTTCTTCACCGTGACCTGGTTCAACCTACGGTAATCAATACACAACCGTAGGGACCCGTCCTTCTTCTTCACGAACAACACAGGTGCTCCCCAAGGAGACACACTAGGTCGAATAAAACCTCTCTCTACAAGCACGTCAATCTGTGTCCGCAGCTCCTCCATCTCACATGGAGGCATACGATAAGTAGGCAACGAGATGGGCGTCGCACCAGGCGTAAGATCTATCGTAAAATCAATCTCACGCCGAGGAGGTAAACCCGGATAGTCTCAAACACGCCCGCAAAGTCTCGAACCACTGGCGTACTATCTACTGTCGGACCATCAGTCGGCACAAGCAAAGCAAACATAACAATCAACTCGACAGGCCAATCGACCCGCACCGGAACGTGAAAGCCGCACCGTCAGTCCATAGGCCGTCACGATCCGAGTATCGCAATCTATCTCCGCCCTCATCCCGGTGAGCCAATCCATACCCGGGATAACATCATAGTGCCACAAATGGAGCAACAATGAGGTCGACGAGCACCGTGTCCGCTACCCAAAACTACCGAGCAACCTCACATAACCGTGTGACATCCGAACAGTGTCCCGGTAGCCGTGGTAGTGAGTCTCATTCCCTTAGTGGGAATCGTATGCAAAGATAAGCGTTTCACCGCCCCACAGGAAATAATAGAGGTAGTGGACCCAGTGTCCACCAACAGAGAGACGGGAGTGTCGTGAATAAGAGCCGTACCCTCGTAAGCCGTCGAGCTGGAACCGACGTCTCGGTGCCTCAGCCACGAGAGTATGAACGCGAGCCCGTCACGGCGGCTTCGGGCCGTGGAGCCAAGGGTCGCCGTGGCGGCCCGAAGGACGGTACGGAGGTCGGAATGAAGGATGTGCGTGAACGGTGCCGTAGCGGCGGAGCCGATATGGCCTGTGGATAAGAGCGACCCACCTCGTGGTGGCGCAAAGCCGCTAGCTCTCATGCGCGAGAAGCGCCTCGCCAGGGGTGTCCAGTTTCCCGCAAACGTGCAGGTCACCAACGGGCGTCTCATAGGAATAGCTGGCGCTGCGGCCCGGGGGAGAATCAGCCCGAGGCCTCTTGCCTAAAATAGGCCTGCTCTGTACATCCTGCCGCGGTCTCGCAACCATAGTGCCCCGTGATCTGGCCAGACGGTCCACATCCTGCTCGGCCGTCATAGACATGTGGACCAACGCCGCATACGTAGGAATACGTGGCAAAGATATCCTCGACCGAATCTCCGGTCGCAAACCCAAAGAAAATCGACGCATCCGCATCTGCTCGTCCACTAGTATAGTCGGGACAAAGCGGCCCAACTCGGTGAAGCGGTGCTCGTACTCTGTGATAGTCATGCCTCCCTGCCTGAGGCGCAAAACTCTTCCTCCCGCCGTGCCGATAAGTCTGCGGGGTAGTACTTTTCGTGGAACCGAGACTCGAAAGCCTCCCAGGTCCACACGAAGTCTACTGCGACAGCGCAAAGACGCCGTCCCACCATAAGCTCGCCTCTCTCTCAAACATGAAGGCGGCCACCTACTGCCGCTCGCCTCCCGAACGGTGAAGCATCCGTCGTAGCATCTTGGAGATGCGGTCTAACCGAACTCCGCCTCCTCGGTCCGTGAGAACCCATAAACGAGGGAGGCCTCAAGCGCCGGAATCGCCGAGTAGGCCGCGTGTACCGACCTCTCCAAGGGAGGTACGACGGATGGGGCGCAGGCACATCCTCAACCCGAGCAGAGGCCCAGATGCTCATCGGGACGTGTAGATGTCGCAGTGGAGTCGCACTACCACCACGGGACAAGGCCTCGCCGATAGTGGCCATAAGCCGCCGATGCCGCCGCCGCCAGTATCTCCCGCCTGCTGCTGCTCGCACCGCCGCCGCTCGCACCGCCGTCGATGCATCATCATCATCAGCTGCTCAAACCTATCAGTCGGCGGAGCAGACTGGGAGTCATACTGTGCAGAAGATGATGGCCGAAACTGCTCACGGACCGGGGGCGTGTATGGTGGCAACCCGCCAGCAGGACCAGTAGGGGGCTGATCGGAACCCAACCCACGGTCCGCAGGACCACTACTACTAGAAGGTGTCTGGTCCATGGAGCCAGTCAGAAGGAGATGTGCCGTACTCCGCGTATACTGTCGCGGCATGCCCTATACAACACAGGGTACAAGCATTGGTGAGATACAAAGATAATACACTCCATAAAGCACTTAAGCATTCCACACATCATCAAACAAAAGAGGCTATATGCTTTTCATTTACTCAAAATTGTCATAATACATGGACTACAGAGTTTACATGAATCATGACTAAATCACATTATAGCCAATACATCCACACATCAAACACCTAAACATGCTACTACCTAATACAACATCCACTACATGAAAACATAAACCGCCTATCGCGGCAACCAAAACAAACGACAACACATAACAACATGGATGACTAAGCATCCGAAGTAGGCGGTGGAGGAGGAGCGTTCTTGTCTTGCGCACAGCACAGGATAGCCTTCAACGTACGGACATCTTCTTGAAACTCTTCTTCATGTAGGCTTCATTCTCCTCAAGCTTGGCTCGAACTTGACCAATCTCTTGTCATAGGGCGGCTTGCCCCTCCTCAAGACGGGCCAATCGTGCATCAAAGCATCTCGATCCACACCCCGCCTCGAGCCGCAGGGGTGAACTCTCCTCTCGTGTCCCGAGCCTCGTGTTCTTCCTCCCCCGTATGTCATCACCGCGCTCCTCATCGCTCTCACCGGAGGTCAACACTCTCCTCACCGGCGCTATCCGACTCATCTCCGGACTCGTCGAGTGGGGCTTGCCGCCGTTGGGGCCGATCTTCATATTCCCGAGTGTCGCTTCATTTATGATTCTGACCGGTGCAAGATCCTCCATATTCAATCAGAGCCTACATCACGAGCCATCCTGCAGATCAGTCGGCCAAATGGGAGCGAAAGATCGTTCCTGGCAGAACGAACAACATTAACTATCTGGGATAGGATGAATGTGGGTAGGCATATGTTTTCCCAGTGTCCCATCTTGTACAGAAAGTCCACCATCACCCTAGTACATTCCGTGCGGTTACCCCACCGTGGGTAAACATTGTATGTGAAGATGTGATGGAGCAAATGGAAGTCTTCAGACATCTTTGTCGCCGCAATACAATTTCCTCGCTTCCAAGTAACCCGGCGACCACAGAGAAATCGCGTGCGGCGATCCCTTTCCCGCGCAGTTCTAGAGAAGTCATCACTAGGATGCACTTGACCAAGCGGAATTTTTGTGATTCGAGCCACCTCATTCACAGTGATTGTGCGCCTTATGCCCCTCACAGAGACAGTAAACTGAAGAGGCTCTACTGATGAGTCTATGATGTGAGCGTAGAAGGCACGAACCGTGTGCTCACATGCGGGGGACTCGCCTTCAAAAACATGATTCCACCCGATATCCACCAAGTGGTCCATCATCGGGTGTAGACCAAACATCCTCTCATCCACCTGAGCTTCAAACACAACCTTACGGCCCGCGAAGCGCCCATATTCCATGCCGATCGGGTAAGCATTCCTGGCGGGGTGGTCAGGATCCAGGTCTCGCTTCGACCTAAACTCCCGCACGGTACTTGTGCCGGCCCCAACATCAGATTTTCTTCGGGAACGGGCTGGCCTACTTGGGCCGGCGTCATCGGCCGCGGTTTTCCTCTTTCCCATGAGAGATAGGATGGAGGAAATGGAGAAAATGGTGGCCACCACACCAAGGAGAGCCATGAAAATTTTTCCAAAATGGGAAACAAAGGGCTGACCTCTTTTACCTTCCACAACCAACAATCCAACAGGTGTGAATAAGCTCTAGAGGTAGGAAATGAAGAAGAAACAAGAAGGAAATGAGATGGGTTAGAATATTACCCAATTTTGAGCTCCAAGGAGGGTTATGAGAGCTCCAACTTGTGGAAATGGGGAAAGGGAGAGGCTAGGGCTGTTGTAGGAGGTAGGGGTGTGTGAGTTATGGAAGAAAATGGAGGGATTGAAGGTTTGGAGGGATGGTTTTTCTAAAAATCGAAAATGGAGGTGGTGGTGGGTGAAAAGAGGGGAAATGGGAGAGATGGGTGCTTCACCCCTAAAAGCTAATCAAATGCCAAAATGGCACGTGCCATGGGTTAGGGGGACCAAACCGACCAGGGCCCACGTTTGAAACGTGGCGAAGAAAGTGATCCGGGCGCGGTCCGCACGGTGCAGCGGTGGCGCCGCGGGTCGGGCTTGGCCGGAACCGCGCCGCCGCGGTCTGGCCTTGTTCGTCAGACTCCCAGGGTGCCAAATGCACCCTGTCTTGGTCCAAAATGTTAACGGATTAGTCGTGGGGGCCCACGGACTCAGTTTTGTGCCAAAACGGTCAGTTCCGGCAAAATTTTGACATAATCTGGTTTTTCCTGATTTTTAACGACTTATTTTTGGTAAATTGTGACCTGGACACGTCAATAGACGGTCTAGGAGTGACTTGGGGTCCATAAGTGTGGTCGGGATCGAGTACGCACTCGATCAAACTGTCCGTGTGTAGCGAACTTCGCCGAACAATGAAAATCGGAGACCCTAGGGATCATGTTGCTAGATTTTTGCGCACCCTCCTAAGTGAAATGCGTCAGCGTACGTAGTGGGGACATAACTCAGGTCCAGTTTAATCAAAATCATTCTCTGATACCAACTTGTAACGCCCTGAAAATCGGGGGTCGAGTATGAACTCAACTCCCGAGTTCCAACGCATCACTTATGCAACATACACAATGATGGTTAAATGTTGTCTGAGTTAGCGCAATAAACATGAATGAGATTATACCAAAACAGTAATTCATACTCCAGTTCAATTGTATAAAGGCAAGCGGAAGACTAAAATTTTATATTCAACATATGTAAAGTATCAAAATTTTGTGAACTCCAGAGTATGAGTACTAACTGAGTACCAATATACATGTAATGTCTCTAAGTCAAAAAAATCAAAATACAATCCTCAAAGAGGCCCTGTAAATCCCGCGATGCACCGGCCTAAGCGTAGCCGTCAGAGTACTTGCATAAAGGAGAACTCCTCCCGATCCTCCTCATAGTCTAGCTCCGGCTCCCGAACAGGGCGCCATCTACACTGCGTGACAGAGTCCGGTGGGTGTTGCAAACACCGTCCCGTAACGTGGGAGTGAGTAGCTAACTCAAGTGGAACAATAAAGCATAGGTTAACATGTTATCAAATCAATCAAGCAAGAATGATAACGCAAAGACAAATCAAACATTTCTAATTACTCTTGTTAAATGCAAAATGATATGACATGATGCCGTATGCCCTTGCCAAACCACCCTCAAGCGACATCATCCTACGTTCGCGAATGCTACTCCCTTAGTGCGCCACATCTACAAAGCACATGCGGTGCATGATGATCATGATTACCAAGTTTTTATTAATCCATTTCAACCAAAGAAGATTGGGAAACTAAGGTACCTCCCTTGTATAATTCCCAAACATGATCCATTCTAGGGTCGTCAATCCTAGTTAATCTCATACGATGTTATGGTTTGAGAAGCGTAGTGAAGGCATCGCAAAGGGCTCGTCACCCGTCGGCGCGGATACTGATCTCACCGTATGCGGCTCAATTGTCGGCCGTCACCAGTACATATCTCACCATACCCGCTCAATCACTAGCCGTCACTCAAGTACATGGTCTCACCGTACTTTGGCTCAACTCATACTCTAGTTATCTGTGAAAGACTCGTCGCCAATCACAGACACTTGGAGTACTCGAAGATACTACGGAGGACTCGTCGCCCGTCAGCACGAGCACAGGTCTCACCGTGCTCGGCTCTCGCCGTAAGTATCGACACCGAATATAGTGTCCCATACCACCATAATCGGCTCACGAGGTTGGTTGCGCAATGGTCACTACGGGGAGGCACATGACCCCAGCGTAGGCCGACAGCTCGACCACGGTGTCCCATACCACCATGTCCGGCTCATGCGTCTTAGCGGATCGAGGTACCATGGTTAACGGGATCGCCACTGGTAAGTTTGGTACCCTAGGTTCAAGCAGTAGCGACCAAACATGGTGAACATACATATACACATATCGGTTTGCTTGACGAGCCTGACTAGCTCGAGCGCACCACAAGTTGAGCGATATGGAGCGCAAAAGCACTCCGTGTGGCCAACCACTATCGCCAACCGAAGTACGACTCGGGTTCGCCAGACACGTCCATCGTGGCGATATGAATCTCGGCCACAACAGTAAGTCTGGTACCGAATGTGTGGACTATAGGCATAGTCCCAAACTCAATCAGTGGTAGAGCATAAAGTAAAGCATGAAGTAGAGCATGTATTATAAAGCATGAAGTATAGCATGTTATAAGGCATGTTGTAAAGCATGTTGTAAAGCATGTTATAAAGCATGTTATAAGACACTATACACATAGGGATACAAATACTTATAGTTCATAGGTGAGTGGTTAGAGTGAACAACCACATGGAGAGTGTCATATGTGACACTAAGATAGCGGAGAATCCCATCTCAGCACTAACTAAGGTTCTAACACTTAAGCACTTACATTCACAAGTGATTTCACCAACACTTGGAATGCAAAGGTTCAACATACATGACGTATGCTAGGGCAGTGTGTACTAGGGTTGTCCCTTTACCGAGCTAGTATTTTATACATATACATCCTATGCATACAAAGAAATAAACATAGCAAACACATCAGCAAATTTTATACGTATAGGGTACTTTCACGTATACCCAATTTCGACATACATAGTGTTTACAAAGGAACATAGGTTTCGCGATTCCTTTCGCCAAGCTAGTATTTTAATCATGTATTGTATAATCATACATTAAATACATATGTCAAACATTATTCCAAAAGAAATACGTATACGGTATTTCTACAATACGTATTTTCAACATACGGCACATTTACAAAGGAACATATATTTTGGCGATCTCTTTCGCCAAACTAGTATTTTATTCGTATGTTATATAATTAAACATTAAATAAACATGTCAAGCAATTATCCAAAAAAATACGTATACGGTATTTCTACGTATACCTAGAATATGTGAAATTCCATATTTCACACCGCTAATCAAAACAGAAACGGAAAGCACTTTGTACATGTGCAATTGCAAGCAGATCATGAATCTACCATTATCTCGACATTGAAAGCGTTGAAAACCTTAACTTATACACTTAAAGTCCTCACCTTTGCCTTTGGAAACGGAATAAATCAGAAGGGTGATGGATCTTCCGTCTACGGCCGATTTCTAGCCTAAAGAGCGGAATCGGTTAGTCGGTATACACCCCACTTCGATTCCACCACAAATCAGACCTAGGGTTAGGTTTTCTTACCTTCAAATGAGGCGGAAAACACCGGAGAACGCCGAGAATAAGGCGGTGTAGGCCGTGTAGCAATCCGGTGCAAGTGGAGGAAGATCGCAACGATTTCCAAGTCCTTCTCTCTCTTTTCTCTCTCTCTCTAGGGTTTCCACCAAAATTCGTATGGCTGTGAGAGGGGCTGCTCTAAGCCCCTTTTATAGCCTCAAACATTACGAAAACAGACTTATGTTCATAGGGTACTGCCTATATAGGTTTTTCGCCGCTTTTCCGGCTCAAAAGGGTAGTTCTGGTGGCCTCTTTTGAACCAAACGTCAGACTTAAGCTCACCACCAATGGATCTACGTGGGATTACGTTTTTGACTCATTCGGATACGCAGATCGCACGTGGCGGACCACTTTCGCCTTGACGGTCATGGGCCACGATCGTAAATTCCAAGTACATGTAAATGTTCCTGAAATTTTTCTTAATCCGAGGGTGTAATTTGGTCTGATTCTGACGGTCAGGTTGCTTAATACTGACGCGTCAACGAACGATGCCAGATCACTATTCCAGATATTTATTTCGGCTTGTGAATAGTGTTTTTCACACTTCCTCGCTCCGATTCGAAACGAATGGCCGTGGAATGTCGGATAAGGCCGATTTTGAGATGATTGTTAAGTCCAATGGGGCGGTCCTAGTTCCTTAACTTCGGGTTAATCGGAATCCCGAGGTGCGATCTAGACCTAATACGAAGTTTCGTTTCATTCCCGAGAGCAGACGGGGAATGAGTTCGGTTCTAAACTTTAGGGTAACCTAGCGTCAATGATTCTGCTAGGTTTGGGTCTTGCAGATCGTATTTAAAGCGATCCTAACGGATTTCATACTTAATTGAGTTTAGTACTTAGTTAACTTTGTTAAATTTCTAAAGGATTTAATCCTATGTGATTTCTGGTCGAGGTGGTACTCGACCCAATGTACGGAATTTTCCAGGTCGTTACACTTGACCGATTGCCGATTTTGATTGACGTGACTGATTTACCGATTCCGACTATCGATCGGTGCGATCGTCGTGACCGATTTGCTGATTCTGATTACCTTGACCGATTATCAATTTCGATTAACGTGACCAATTTATCGATTTCGACTGTCGATCGGTGCGATTGTCGTGACTGATTTGCTAATTCTGATTACCTTGACCGATTGCCGACTCCAATTGACATGACTAATTTGCCGATGCTGATTATCGATCGATTCTGATTGCCTTGGCCGATTGCCGATTCTGATTGACGTGACCGATATGCCGATTCCGACTATCGATCAATGCTAATGTCATGACCGATTTATTGATTCTGATTATCTTGACCGCTTGCCAATTCCGATTGATGTGACCGATTTGCCGATTCCGATTATCGACCAATTTCGAGTATCAAAGACAATTCCGATGATTTCGATTTGTCGAGGCCGATTGTATATGTCGATTCTGATTGTTGAGGCTAAGTATTGAGGTCGATTCTAATCTGTCGAAGACCAAGTATCTTGGTCGATTCCGATTGTCGAAACCAAGTATTGAGGCTGATTCCGATTATCAATGCCGCGTATCGAGGCCGATTCTAAGTGTCAATTCGATTGTTGAGGCCGAGGCCGATTGTCACGACCTATATGATGTATATGCGACCCGTAGTTGGGGCCCAATGTGATGTATTCGTAGCCTATGGGC
The DNA here is from genome assembly GCA_030180095.1 of Magnolia changhungtana. Lineage (NCBI taxonomy): Eukaryota > Viridiplantae > Streptophyta > Magnoliopsida > Magnoliales > Magnoliaceae > Magnolia > Magnolia changhungtana. Next base: position 11,413,498 of record JASAUF010000656.1, on the reverse strand, counting down.
AAGGCCCATTGTGATATGTATTAGACCCATGATGTATAACCCATTTGATGTATTCGAGACCCATGTGTAAGGTCCACATGTCATGTATTTAAAGCCCATGAGCAGGGCCCACCTATTGTGTATATATGGCCCTTAAGTAAGGCCCATTATGTTATATATTAGGCCTTTATGTGAGGTCGTGGGCCCCTTTATATGTTTGGCTTTGTGTGAGCCATTCCTTGGGGACAATGTTGGTTAAATGTCCACATTGTCAAGGCTGATTGTTGATACCAGTTATTGATACCAATTATGAGTATGTGACTGCATAGCATCATGATACATGCCCATACGCATCATCTGTATGTTTGTTATGAGATGTGGTTGACCATTGCATATGTCATTAGGGAGATTGTTATGGGACTTCCTGATAGGCAGAGGTTATCTCACATGAGCGCACAGTATGCGCATGATTGATGCATGACTGGATTGTATGGCCCATGCATCTTGCATTGTGTGCCCTAGCAACATCAGGGCCGTATCCTCCACAGGCATATCGTGGATGGCCAGTCGGGACACCGGAAATCTATTCTACACGAGATGCTATAGATATCACTAGGTGAAAGTCCCTAAACCCTCTTAGTTCCAGAGGTTACTCTCACGTCTAGACCGAGTGGATGCATGAGCGCATGAGGGCCATATACCGTTAGGCCGTGTCTCCCACTGTGTCGTGGTTAGTTGGAAGGGGGTACGACTTTACCTGCCAGAGAGGAGGGGACAATGCTAGGCTGAGTCTGACCAGCTCGAGGAATGGGTCCGCTATCGACAAGCTGGACCTGATATTGATAGGTGAATAGTGAGGTCTCTTTCACTCACCTTGTTGCACGTGATGGGGCGGCAATCTGGTTTGGAGTGTAATAGACCCCGGTGACTTCTCAGAGAGGAACCGTACTGATATGTGGACTTATTGAGTATAAATTACATGCTCATTTGTTCATTCATTCACTATCCAATTGGGCTGGTGGTGCGCAACTAATTGTTTTGTACCTTCGTTATGGCAAAGATTTCGGTTGGGCGCGCGACTAACCTGAGATCAGGAGTTTACCGTGTTGAGTCTGACTATCCAAATTTAGGTATGGGACTGGTTTGGATAGAAGTCCCTTGTGGTGGACCCCGTAGCCTGCGATACTACATACTATCATCCTGACTTCACACTCCAGCATGGTCATTTCATTTGTATAGCATATTGCATCACATCCGTAGGCATATGACATTTTGGGTTGCTATGTTTCTGCACTTATATGGCCTAGACAAACTTAGCAGGATTTGTATATTGCATTATATCTTCGGCATCTGATTTTGGCTCTTTATGACTCCTTATTATACAATTGTTCTATATTACGTATTTTGATATTGATTAGCTTATAGACTTGTTCATACTTCTGCTTACTCTTTTATCGTATGATTTATGATCTTGTCAGTATTTCTACTTATTCTGATAATGTACGATTTATGAATTACCAGTAATTTCGGTATTGTATGATGATGACACTGTATTGAATACTTGACACTCACTTTGTACACACACTTACACCACCCTCTAAGCTTTCTATAAGCTTATGCATGATAGATGCGTGCAGGTGGCGTTAGGTTGCAGCAGCGTTGAGCTTGAAGCATGCAGTGAACCTCTAGAGCTTTAATTTTTGACATATGTATTTCCCTTTTTGCATTGTATTCAAATGTTTATATTAGTGGATATGTGATGATGATGTTGCCTTTATGATTTAGGTATACTTGTGGTTATGCTTCTTACGAGATAAATGTACGTTAAAAAAATCCTCCTTGTAGGATCCTATGATTGGAACCTGACATATGAGCACTGGGAGCCGAGAAAGGGGTACTACGGAGGCTGTCGGCACCAGATTAGGCGATCGGGATTCCGTGAATCCGATTTCCGGGTTTGGGGTGTGACAGATCATCCTAGAAGAATTTACATACCTCGGCGAAGAATTTATTCTTATCTTGCGTAGTACAATGTGTTGGCGTGAAACCTGTGGCAATATAATTAGCAATATCCATAAACCAAGGTGAATCAGAGACTTTAAACAATTTTTCGTCAGGGAACATGTCATTTATATGTGTCATTTCAAGGGAATCAGAGAGATCAAGGCAGGAAAGATGGCAGCCACTACGTTCTCTACTCCCTTTTTATCTTTTATTTCCAAATCAAATTCTTGGAGTAGGAGGATCCATCTTATAAGGTGTGGCTTAGCATCATTCTTAGAGAGAAGACACTTGAGTACTACATGGTGTGTGTAGATATGATCTTGAATCTAATCAAGTAAGACCTAAATTTGTCCAAAGTGAATACTACAGCCAAGAGTTCCTTCTCTGTAGTTGAGTAATTCACTTGGGCAGGATTTAAAGTTCTACTCGGGTAGTGTATAACATATGACTTCTTCTTTTTTTCTCTGGCCTAAAATCACCCCAAGAGCATAGTCAGATGCATCACACATAATTTCAAAAGGAAGGCTCCAGTCTAGTGGTTGCATGATAGGTGCGGTGGTTAACATGCCCTTAAGCTTAGAAAAACCTTCCTAACATTTTTCAGTCCACTCATATGGTGCATCCTTTTGAAGTAGATTGCATAAAGGGCAAGAGAGGTGAATAAAGTCCATTATGAATCTTTTATAAAATTCGGCGTGTCTTAGGAAGGATCGCACATCTCGTATGTTTTTGGGTGGAGGTAAGTTAGAGATAAAATCAATCTTAGCTTTATCTACCTCGATTCCCTTAGACGAGATGATATATCGAAGGACAATCCCGTTACGAACCATGAAGTGACACTTCTCCCAATTTAGTACCAAATTCTTTTCCTCACTCTGCTTCAACACACATTTAAGATTATTCAAACAATCACTGAAGGATGTACCAAAGACAGAGAAGTTATCCATGAAGACCTCTAAATATTGCCCACCATGTTAGAAAAAATACTCATCATGCATCACTAAAAAGTAGCAGGGGGGCATTATACAGTCCCTTAAGCAAAGGTGCTAAAGGGACATGTGAATGTGGTCTTTTCCTGACCTTCAGTGGCTATCTCTATGTAGTTGTAACCCGAATAACCGTTAATGAAGCAGTAGTATGAGTGACATGTTAGCCTTTCTAAAATCTGATCAATGAAGGGTAAAGGAAAGTGGTCCTTTCCTGTGACGGTATTCAATTTTCTGTAGTCAGTGCACATTCTCCAACCAGTAGTAACTTTAGTTAGCACGAGTTCATTATTAGCATTGGCTACGATGGTGATTTCGGACGTCTTAGGAGCTACCTGAGCTGGACTCACCCATTGGCTATCGGATATAGGGTATATGATACCCACATCCAATAGCTTAAGAACCTCAGTCTTTCCTTCATATTTAGATTCAATCTACGTTGTAGTTTCTAGGAGGTCTTTACACTATCCTTTAGATAAATGCGGTGAGTACAAATCAAAGGATCAATTCCCTTGAGATTCGCAATCGACCATTCAAGGGCTCCTTTATGCTTAATGAGAGTAGAGATAAGCATATTATCCTGTTCTTACTCAAGGTGGGAAGAAATCTCCACTGGGTATATCTCATCTTGACCTAAATAAACATATTTCAAATCAGAGAACAGAGGTTTTAGGTCAAGCTTCGGTGCCTTAAGGTTAGACGGTAGAGGCACTACAGCAGTTTGGGGCAATTCTTCAAATTGTGGCCTCTACCAGTTAACTTCAAGTACCGGCACAGTATCAAGCATGACACCCGTCTCTCTAATCATATCATCATCTAAATCATGGGAGAGTCAGAGGATAAGGTCAGAAGTGTTCTATCTTTCACAAAAGAATTAATCAAATTAACATCGTGAGCATCGTCATCATCATCTACCTGTTTGCTCATGTTGAAAAAGAAATTAAGCTCCAATATCATTAAAAAAAAGGTGAGCTTAACATTCATAGGGGGGGGGGGGGGGGTTGAATAGGACAATGCTAAATAAAAACTTAAAGTACTAAAATCATAAATAAATCAGAATAAATCATAAATCTCAATAGCACTAGTATTGAAAAATTAATTCAAACTTAGTTCGTAAGACAACCTTACACAAAAAACAAAGTTTTAAGTAGGACAACCTAATTTCATGAACGTTTGTAAGGATTAAGACTTCAAACCAAGCAAGAGATAATATACATATCTATTGTAATCATTCACCAGTGCCGAAATAAAGTTATAACCATTTACCACAGATATAAAAATTAAAATTCACCACAACACCAAGAGTTATTGTGGTTCGGTGTGTACACCAACTGTTCCCAAACAGCCACATCTACTCAACTCCCAATAATCACAATTCATGTGATATTGGTGTTCATTAAAAATAAGGTTTTCATAGGTTCACCTTAAAAAGTTACACACACTACTAAGAAAATGACTAACGCCAACGGTCGTGTAGGATTTTCCTCGATGGCTAAAATCCGTTGGCGAAGCACAATAAGCCATCGGCAAAACTAGTGGGTTAATAAACCAATATTTCAAGTATATTGGTAAAAAGGGTGGAGTATAAAGCCCACCACAATATTTTTATTTTATCTAAGCCATCCTTCCATTTTTAAAGATCATGTTAGGGCACGAGCCAAAAAATGAGGTAGATCAAAGGCCCAAGTCGACCACACCATAGGAAATGATGATATTAAGCATCTACCACTGATAAATGGTTTATCCCAATCAAATATTCAATTTGCCTCTATTTTGGGATCATGCTGTAAAATAAACTATACAAATGGATGAACGGATTGGATAAATAACATATATCATGGTGGGCTCCATAAGGACCTGACTAGACCGTCCGTCTCAAGCTCCACCTCCCGCAGATCGGAAGAGGATTGGCTGGTGTAGAAGTGCTGGGTTGATGTCACTAAGCTGTCTGAGTCTCATCGTAAGGCATGAGTTATATCCAAACCGTCCGTCCACTTGGTGATTTAGTGGTAAGGCTTAAGCTGAAAAATAAGATAGATCCAAAAATCAAGTGGACCACATTGTAAAATGTAGTGGGGGATTGAATGTTTGCCATTGAAACCCTTTCGGGGTCATAGAAATTTTGGATCAACATGATATTTGTTTTTTCTCTTCATCCAAGTCCATATGACCTTATGAACAGAATGGATGGAAAGTAAATGCTACAGTGGGCCCTACGAATGTTTTAATGGTGAGAATTTTGTCGCCAATGATATTTGTGGTGTGGTCCACTTGAATACGAAATTACTCATTTTTTAGATCAAGATATAAAATGATCTCATCAAATGGATGAACGGTGTAGATATGATAAAACATTATTGTGGGCCCATGTAGGTTTGATATCCTTTTAACCATTTGTAAACTCGGAACTCAGGAACGTCAGCGAGGGAAGTGGATTGTGTAGTGAGTAAACTATGTGAGGTCCTCCATGATTTATGTATTTTATCCACTCCCATTCATTTTAGTAGATAATTTTAGGTCTTGGGACCAAAAATGAAGCATATAAAATGTTCAAATGGACCACACCACATGAAACAGTTGAATTGAACGTCTATTGTTGAAACATTATTCGGGGCCACGAAAGTTTTGGATAAAGCTTATATTTGTGGTTTACCTTCATCCATTTTTGCCTGATCTCATGAATAGTTTAGATGACAAATAAACGTCATTGTGGGGCCTTGAAAGGTTTAAACGGTGGAAATCATTATCCCCACTGTTTCCTATAGTATGATCCACTTGAGCTTTGGATATGCTTCAATTTTGGGATCAACCCCTTAAATTAGATGAAAAGATGGATGGACTGTGTGGATAGACTACATACATTCAAGGTGGGCCTAACTGAGTTTACTCGGTATGATAAGAGTGCAATGAGGAACTCAGTAGGCAATCGGATTTCGTCATGGAGAAACAGAAACAAATTGGCTACTCCCTTGCACTACAACAAAGTTGGGCTTAGCCGACAGATGGGCTTACGCTTTACCTACGACCCGTTTTAACGGCTGCGGGCAAAGGGACCCTTTATATTAAAAAAAAAAGCCCTAACATTTGCGCTGTCTCTCGCTCTCCACTGCCTCTCGCTCTCCTTCCCTCTCCCTCCTGCATGCTCTCCTTCTCCCTCTCTCTCTCTCTGTGCCTCTCTCTCTCTCTGCACCTCTCCGTCTCTGCTCGATCTCTCTCTCGGCCCCCGTCCCCACCCTCCTGCTTCGAGAATCTCCATCTCTCTCTCTCTCTCTCTCTCTCTCTCTTCCTTCCTCGGCCAGATCTGGTCCTTTTACTCACTGCAACCGGGTACAGTCTAAACCCCTCTGCGGTAGGGCTTTTGCATTCCCTTCCCTTCCCTTCCCTCTCTTTCTCCCTTCTAGGTTTAGGGCTTTTGGATGAGATATTCGACATATGTTCTTCAGTGATGGAGGAGATTATTAAGGTGTGGTGGCATTGAATTCGTAACTTGCATTTCCTCATCTTGTGAACTAATTTGGTGAGACTTCTTTCCCCTTATCATTTTCATTTCACTACTGATAGTTACATGAAGTTAATGTAATCATATGAAAGTTTTGTAACTGATCAAGAAAGTAAGAAAATAATATGAATTTCTATTTTTATTTCACTAGAGCATTTCATTATTTTTATATGAAAATCTGCATGCTAATTGTTTGAGGAAATGCCTCAACCAAGAATGTTCTTGTGTTAATCATGCTAGAGGTCCTACGTTTCAACTCTCTGTAAATGGGGCACAAATCGTTGTATGGTTGGATGAACCCATTGTATCATCCATCTAGTTGACCCTTCTTTGGTGGACCAACACATAAATTCACAATGACTGGGGAATTTTCCCCGTTGACCATTTTTGTTTTCACCATCTGTTCGATCAAATGGCCGGACGATTATGTCAGTTTGACTTTTGAACTATGGTCAGAAGTCAAAATGAGGGCTATATAATTTCATTGGTTTGTTTTCACATGAATGTGTGCTATGTGTATGGTGGATGAGACAACATAAAGTGAAGAGTGCTGGTGAATGGCCTGGATCTCCAGTTGAGGTTCCTAGAGCAGATTCAGGTTCGGTATCCATCTCTTTGTCAACTGAATGTGTCTCATCTAATATTCTGGTACTTGTGTCTCAATTTTGCTCTTTAACTCATCTCTGCGATCAGTTAGCACCACTGATACAACTCTTTCTTCTGGTGATGGAGCTTTGGATCCTATGGATATGTCTCCTTGTTATACTAACCACTTAGATGGCATACATGATGACAACACTTACACAAGATTTGTAAATCAACGAAACCTGGAAGAAGGGCATCACCAGAAGCCATAAAGATGTGGAAAGAAAATGGTTTTACTAGGTAAATATACAAAAGGATGTACTAAATGGCTGAATGTTAGCAAGTTGTTAATATTACTTGGAGCATAGTTCAAGAGCTTCTACCACTTCTTTCAAATTCAAAGCCATTTTCCATTTATCATCAATATCTTCAGGTCCAATGCCCTGGGTCCTGTTGGCTTTATTTTGTGTGCATCTGTTAGTGTACTCTTTTTTATTGTAATCTGATATGATTTCCATTTTAGTTGGTCTTTGGCTCTTTCATTAGCTGTGTCTATAGAAACCATCTGCCAGCGAGATTCAAATGTTCATACCATAACCTATAGATGTGTGAGATTTCCTAGTAGATTAATTTAGCACTATTTGGATATGTAAATTAACTTATAAGCCGAATGTTTTGCTCAATGTTGTTTAAATCCCACAGTTTTCTGTTTGGATCCTATGATCTAATAGAAATCTCAAAGGGGGCTTAATTGCCTTTAGGGAAGATGATGAACCGTCTGAAATCCCAAAGAACGAAGAAAACATCTGATGGACAGCCCAGATCTCTTACAATGTGCTATGTTGGAACATGGGCAGTGCTATGTTGGAACATGGGCAACATCTGGGTTGTGGTGACTGTTGATGGTGGATGCAAGAATACATTGTTTCTACATTTGAATGTGTCTAGATGCCCAATAGAAATGTCATTTATGTATAGATTGTAGAGGTTTCTTATGCTGTTTCTAATCCAGATGTGTTTGAGTGGTTTTGCTTCTTTGCAGCTGCAGTTATTAGGATGGAAGACTAACGCTTCTATCATCTTCGATTATTTGGAGGAACATTGGATTCATGGTACTTGAATGAAAAGATTAACTAGGTAAGCCTCTCATTCATTATATCCCCTTGTGCGTTCGATCCTTGCTCATGCCCCCAATGTAGAATAGAGGAATTATACCGCGCACAACAAGACACGATCAAGCTTTCTGTTTGCATGGCCCACGTTTCAGCAATCCACAATGAAAAGAACAATAACTATTTTCTTGAATTAGAGTACCTATGCTATGCTTGGATGTACACAAGGATGGTTTTGTGCTTCTCTTTTTCATCCTTCTTCAAGGTAACTCAATAAACAAAATTGTTAGTCTTATTCTATTGGCAATTTTTTATTTTTTATTTTTTCAATTTTACAGTAATAAACATATGCTAGAATTCTAGATATTACTATTTAAGAAATTCCGCTTTCTGCTGCTTCATCTTCATCTATGAATGCAGATGGGTATCCAATCTAAGTGTAGTTTGAAATCATCCAATCACCATGCCATGTTTACTTTGGTGAGTTGGCTCTGCCATATTCAAGTTTGACCAGCTCTTCTACATAAATCTCCCTTTTCTTTGAATGAGAATATTGTTGGGGTTCCATGGGATTTCTATGGCTCCACTGTAGTTATGGCACATGAAAAGCGGTTGCATTCATAGTATGAATTCAGTGGGTTCTCTGAACTGTTTGCTGTCCTTGAAAGGGTTGTCATAGAATGATTGGCCAAGAGTTTGCAATGTACATTTAGGTTTCTGGTCTGTATTTCTTCCTCAAAGACATGTTTGGGTATGTGAATCCAAAGGAAAAAATAATAATCATTCTATGATGTTTTCCATGAGAACTACTGAAATGCGTAAGAGAGGGATAAGTGCTGCTAATGTAACATTAGCTGCTTTGGTTTATGGAGGGGATAAGATAGCTTGATGTGAGTGTTTACCATGAGCTGATCAAGGGTTTGTTGAAGCTTAGGAAGGCAAAGGAAGACACTCAAGTGTTTAGAATAGCACTTGTTTAGCCTATGTTACTCTATCCATGTCGTGTCTCATAGGTTTTGGCTCTTTCATGAATTTAGTATTTTGATGCTACACTAGTATATCTTGTCCTGATTTTATTATTGTTCAATTTCTATAGGCTGAGACTCAACAATACGGGGCTGAAGAGCTACAAAGCATTAAACAAATACGGGTTTGTTAGTGGTGCTCTATTTAATGCAGAAGTTGTCCACATTCAGGGACTGTTTGGTAGATGCCTAAATTGAGTTCATCTCATATTCGTCAATCTTTATCATGTATTAGAGATCACATTTCAGGATTAAAAAGAATCTTGATTACCAACATTCATTATCTCTAATACATATTATGAGTAAATAAAATGAGATGAACTCATTTTTAAGTGTCTAGCAAACAACCCTGTATATAATGCATGAAAATGTTTCCTTGTTATTGTTTCTATACATTTTTTTATATTGTTGAATCTTAAATTTTTTTTATATTGAAGCATGTTTTTAACTTTTTTTCTTCTTTTTTTTTTTTTGTTTGAGCTGTGCATTTCTTGTTTGAGCTGCTGGCTGCTGAAAATCTTATGGTTGCTGGAACAATGGTGCAGTGTCTTCTTATTATCCGCTTGCCTGCTCCTTGCACTGGAGGGGGGCATGGGGAAGAATTTCCAATCTACTGAAGTTGTTGCAGATCTTTAGTCGCGGTTCCAACTCTTGTGCAACTGTTGCCACTGTTCTGAGTGGCCAAGTGAGTTTAGCTATCTGTCCTCTGTTCAGGTATAGGCCTTTTATAGGTTTTGGCTTTTCAGGTTTAACTTGCTTTGCCTATACACTGTTTTGGTTGGTGTCCTTTAAAAATAGTGCTCTTGAATCTTGATAGTTCTTTCCCATTACACTTGAAACAGATCGTTGGGTGTGAGGTCACCACTGTTTCTGCTATTACCTCTCATGTGGATTTGACTTTGCCTCCCCCAGATAATATATCTGCTGCTTTGTAAGTATCAAAAGCCCATTGCAAATGTCGTGCAATTTTTACTTCAAATTTATTTATTTTTGAGTCCATTCAAAAGCCTAAAATTGGCAATCTTCAATGTTTTTCATCTGTCTATTCAATTGGAGAACGGTTGTGCTGGGGTGTTTGTAATAGTAGTTTCTGCAAGATCATCCAAGGTGAGCTAAGAACAAATAATCTTCTGTGATTTTGCTTGTATTCATGCTTATTATTATGAATTGCACTTACCACGTGTTTGATGTTTCTAGACATGTTGGCGAGTTGTTGGCTCAAAGGGCACTGTGCAAGTCGAGCGTGGTAACATAGATAGGAAGCACGACTACTTGGTAAATTAGAAATTTGCTGTCCACCATCGCATCTTGCTTGCAGAATCCGTTGTTCTGTGCATGGGAATGAGTACAGAAAATTTCTGTTGGTGTTTAATTTCAAGTCTTGTCGAGCTTTGGTTGAAAGACATTAATTTTCAAACGATCCCTTGTGGTGTTTCAGTTTTCATTTCATGCAGCTGACGGTCATTGCCAAAGTTCCTTCCATCCCCATTTTGTGGAGTGCATGAAGAACTAAGACCTTTTGTTCACGACATTTCACAGGCCACCCTTGCTGTAACGTGATGTTTCAAATTCATTTCAAAATAAAATGGCGTTTTGCAATATTCCTTGTTCTCCCATTTCTCCATCCTTATTCTTTCGTGTTGATGGAAACTGATTGCTTAGTTTTGACTTGGTTGTTCCATGAAGAAAAAATCCGAGGAAAAAAGGAAAAGGAGTTGTTGGCTGTTGACCTCTAGTTCTTTTGATTTCTTCATTTGCCATAAATCATTGTTCAAAAACCCAAAACTCTACTTGACTCGATGTTCATCTGGGTCGGGTTGACTCGAAGACTCAACCCAACTGGACTTGATAGTTAATTTATTATAAATTGAACATAGTAGGATTATTAATAGATATTTAAAATAGTTTGATCTCATATAAGTAATATAAATCCCAACTCAAAGCAACGAAATTGTTGGTACCTCACTAGCTAAGGTCGTTGCCTCCTAGTTGAGGTTAGGGGTTTGAATCTTTCTCCCAACATGTTTTAAATAGTTAAGCTCTCATATAAGTGATATAAATCCTAACTCAAAGTAAAAACTTGTTGGTACTTTACTAGTTAAGGCCGTTGCCTCCCAAGTAGATCTCCTAGTTGTTAATAGATATTTAAAATAGTTAGAACTTGTATAAGTAATATAAATCCTAACTCAAAGCAAAAAAAATTGTTGCTACCTCGCTAGTTAAGGTCGTTGCCTCCTAGTTGAGATTAGGGGTTCAAATCTTGCTCCCAATATATTTAAAGCCGAGTCAGGCTCAGTACCGAGTTTCCCAAAGACAGCTCGAAATCTTGTTAAGTCATTGTTTTTTGTTGAGTTAAGTTGACTCGGCTGAGTTTTTAGTTGAAGGCATACCATCAGAGTAGCTTCCTTGACCAATACGGTAAATGAAGAAAACAATAGTAGCATGTCAATGAGTTTTGGAACCAAGCCATAAATGCACCTTGGACGAGGACATGTCTCCATTTCAAACTGCTTTGACCTTGGAAAATCCAACATCCCCAATATGTCCAACATGCTTATATAGATATATGATGTTAAAAGACATTAGTAACTTTAAACGGTCCCCACCCCATGTAGAGGAGGGTTGATGTTAGGTAGGCAGCCAGTAGCTTTGGCCACTATCATGAGAATTCTTGTTTCAAATCTTCAAGATTGGTGAAACAGGATTTGTGAAGCTGACCCCAAATAGCTGGCATGGGGCAATTCAGTGAATGAAATACTTCACACCCTTGCATTCTTAGGAGGTGTTATGATTTGGTCACAGGTGTGATATAAAATCTTCCAATGGTTCCCAAATAATTAAATTGTACTTCATTTTTGAAAAATTGACTATAGTTTTCATGTCTCATAGTACTCTTTTTCTTGTATTTGGTGTGGAAACTTGAATTTCATTCATGTAATCATCATGTGATGAGATATCTCATTTTTTTTCTCCTCACTGAGTTTGTGAAGTTGAGAAATCTTCTCCTATAATTTTTTTCCTTTTTCCAATGTGGATATATAAAACAATACATGGATATCCATATCCAACTTCACTAGTTAAATAGATTGATTGTATGCCCAACATAGTACATATTGTTATTTATTTTCATTAATATATGTGGGATTGTATGTACATGCTAAAGTCAGCAAGGAAGTTCATGCAAGGTCGAAGTCGTTTAGCAGGTATCTCATTGCCCCAGCTTGTATGTGTCTTGGCCAAAAATTAGGATAGTTATGATGTTGCCTATATTGTGTAGTACAGTGTGTGTGTGTGTGTGTGTGTGTGTGTGTGTGTGTGTATATTTGACTGGTCCAACTGACCACCAAAAATATTTATTCAACTTGCATCCAAGCAGTTAATTAAGAGGGGAGAAGAACTAGTCAACAAGCGAATTAAAAAGATCCCCCATTCCTTGAACTGCCAATCTTCAAGGAGTATTCATCATCATCATAATAGCCTGGTGCCAACTATTTGGTCTGGCTTTATGAATCCTGTTATGCCAATCATTTGAAATCGGAATTCCCATGGTTGCTTGGAAACTGTATGAAAACTGGCATCCATCGACTTCACTTTCTTTTATCCGAGCTGGGGTCCATAAAATTAGATACATGCCTATAAATAAGCGAGTCCATTCTTTCTGGTCGCATTAACAATTTTCCACGAGAAAACAGAGATTTTCAACTAGAATAGAAGATAACAACACATCCTAAATTGCTAAAGAAGTTCATCATGCCACACATGAAAATTTTGGTGCTTGATATAGGGAAAAGATATAATCATTCCATTTATTTGCTAAATGATCTGTTATGGGTACAATCACTAAGCAGCTGGTAGATAGTTATATTTGTTGCTTTTCTCAATGATGTCCATTAAAATGCTGCAGGTTTCTCATCTGTTCACTGAATGGTATCAGATTTGTGAACTTCTTATGCCCATAATATTTCACAATTGCAGCAAAGTGGGCTACTTAAAGGTTTTCTTTGTTATGTGGTCATGACTTGTTTGTTTCTTCTCCCACTACGATTAAACTAGTTATATCTGATATTGTTGAGCTTGACTTCTTTCAAGGAGTATTAATTCAGACCCAATTAAGCTTTAAAGCTTGATGTTGTTGCGATGTTTTCCGGATGGTAAGTGGTGGGTTTTAATTGTATAAACAGGTGTAGTTCTGTTAAAGCATTCTTTTTCGGATGTTAAAACTTCAGGATTCTGATGGTAGTTGGAGGTGTTAGATGACACAGGTGTTATCTGTGATTTTAGAATAGACTAATTGATTTGTTGTTGGAGTGATTTTGTCAATAGAATTTTTATGTACAAAGGCATTCCTAACCGCTTCTTGAGGATGTTGTTATTTGAGTTGGTGTTTGTTTATTCCAATAGAATGGCACTGGTAGAACTCCATGGTTCTCTCTAACTTGGAGTTTTTGTTTTCCTGACAATTCAGGTGCTGCTAGTTATGATAATGGGTGCCTTCTCTCTCTCGCCTCTGGTTTTTGGATTTTCAAGTTCTCTGTTGTCTTGAAAAAAGAAGAAAAGGGTGAAAAGCTTTGATCATTTACACTCTGCTGGATCAAACACAACATGGCGAAATCTGCATTATTGGTTGCCAGACTCTGTCTTTATAAATAGTCAGGAAGGCACTGTCTTATTCTTTGGGGCTTCATGTTTCTTACTCTGGAAGTCAGATCTAATCTTGAGAAATTAGGCACTGTGATCACTTGTGTGTGGTCTGATTGGTCATAGATCATACATGCATGCTAGTAACTTTCTCTGAGAGAGTTTAGATTCATGTCATTTTTCTTATTGTAACAGATGGATGGTACTTACTTGTTCAACTTAGAAGGCTTGATTCCCAAGCTCTGTCAGCTAGCCCAAGAAATGGGAGAGGATGAAAGGGCATGCCAACTGCGTTCAGCAGGGCTACAGTGCCCTTTCATCAATGGTATCTTCTCTCTCATGGCCATCTGATTGTATATTCAATATCATTTCCATAGAATGTGTCTTATACTAGCTATATATTTTGTAAAAAATCATTTATTTCTTGTAAATAGATTATGTTCCTTTCCTAAACTAAGTTAGAAAATGTTCTCTTGATGGTTATGGGAAAGAAGTTTGGTAGTGTATGATGCTCTCTTATCGTTCATGTCACCTGAGACAATGAAATTCCTATAAAATGCAATTTCCTTTTAGCCTTTCGTTTCACTATTTATTAAATTGCATTCAGGAGTACACACACCCAAATGAGAGCACTGAGGTTACTTTAATGTGATTTAGAGGGCCCAAGGGTCATCTTTTCTTTCTTTTTCCTTCTTCCCACATGAACACCAAGCTAAAAAGAGCCCAAAAAGTTCAATGAGAAAAATTCACTTACAATTCACAACATATCTAACTGGGATGGGTTAATTCTTGTGCCGAATTTTCATTGGTCCTATTCAGAATGTGCTTCAACAATTATTTTTAAAGCTTTTCCTAGTGTATCCCATTATTGTCTTCAATAAAAAGTTATTATTTCAGTTGGGTTATTTTGTTGTTTCTTGGTTTTACAATTTTCATTCTCTATAGTCAGATATTTCTCTAAGCTAAAAATATCTTCATTATCATTGTCATCATTGTCATCATCATCATCACATCATTGTCCCTACTATTTGGGTTAGGCTCTTCGAATCTTTTACTCTGGTCGATATGTTGACTTGTAATATATTATCATTGCCGTCATCATCATCATCTTAGCCTTTCTATGAACACATTGGGGTTGGCTTTTAAATGTTAGATTGGCAGAAGTTTTAGGATCGGTTGCCATGTGGCATGAACCTTCATATTTTTGATGGGTTTGGGGGTCATTAGAGGGGAATGAGAGATGGTTTTGGATGGCAACATTAGAGTTGATGATTTAGGGTTTGTTGTTTTAGATTTGATGAGTTTGGGGGTTTTGAGTGTAAGTTGAGGTTGGGGTGATTTGGGTTTTCTCATCGGGTGAATGGGTGATGGTCTTTGAGTGGTATGTTGGGTGGATTTAGGGAATTGATATTGGTGGTGGATTTGGCTTTGGGATTTGTACTGCAGTTTGTTGATGTGTTTGGAGGGTTATTAGAGGGGAATGGGAGATGGGTTTTGGATCACTGATGATTAGGTTTACTGGATTTGGTGCTTTAATGTTTGAACTTGGAGGATTTCGGCCTTTGAGGGTTGAAATTGGTGGGGATTGGAGGTGATTTTGGGCCTTTTGAGTTTTAGTTAATGTTTGTCGATTGGTCCTTACAATACAATATCCAAACTTTCATGTTAAAAATAAATAAAAAAATAAATAAAAATTATTTTCTACATTGTGTACTTTGAGTGTGGAATGCTTTCAGGATTTTTTCACTTTGTACATTAGTGGTCAACCTGATGAGTTATGACTGACTTTTGCATCAGGCTATCTAGTGGAGTCCACCCGATGTGCTATATGGTAGCACATGGACTAAAAAAAAGCTCTCAATTTAAATACAGGCTTATGGATCATTTTGATGGCATGAGAATGTTCAGATTTGCTTACATTGCAGATTTAGAAAGAAAAAACTTACCAACAGAATGTGGCTTAATTGGTATGCCAGCAATTTATTTTGTTCAAGGAGAAGGTTATTCCAACAGAGTGTTATTGTATCTTTTTTTTTTCAGACTGAGTGCTTTTGTGGTCAAGTTGGAATAAACAAGGTGTGATAATATTTCAGAAGCATGAATATTGGACATTGAAACAAATTTAAATGGCATTGTCACAGTGGGAATCTTTTGCCAATATGCCATGATTACATGTAGATGAGCTGCCTTGTACATGCATGCAGGCTTAATGACCCTCTTATTTAGAAGGTTGCATTTTCATTGAAGGCAGACATAAAAAGCTTGAGATTGGTTCATGCTGAAAAATGGATTTAACTATGCATTGTTTCTTTGTTCTTTTCTTTTAACTATTTAACTATGCATTGTTGAATTCTTCCAATGGGGTTGGAAGCCTTATAGTCAATCCTTGGTGTGGTATGTGGGTGTGTTTAACTTAGATGTAAATATTATCATGTAATTCAAAATGAGCAGAAAATAGGCATCAAACCTGTTTTTCCATAGGGTCGCCCAGACACTTGAAAATGGTGTTTTGTTGTTATAGGTTGGCCTTAAGTACAATGAGTCAGTAGTAATAGTGGTAACTGGATGCCCCAATGGTTATGCCAGGCCTTATATGGCTGAGCTTGGACTGGTTGGTGATGGACCTAACAGCTACCAAGTATTTCACATGCTGATTTTGTCAGAAACTATGGATCAATGTTTAGGTTATAAAGAAGTGTTCTGTAGCAGACATCAGAGTGCATCATGTGACAATTACCACTATGGGCCCACTGGCATGGATGTGCTGCAACAGGACATTGTCGCATCCGAATGCATCATGGCCCTTCCATTTTATTACTCCGTAGAGATTTCATGTTCTGTTTGTGACAGGTTGTCTCATTGATCTTGGAAAATTATGGGAGTCCTCAAAAAAATTCAAAGAATCCTGACTAGCAAGGCCCCCAAAACTATTGGGTACAAGAAGTGCTTAAAGTTGAAGGCCAAATCTTTCTTTCTCCTGGTGTCATCTCTAGGGTTCCTTCTTGGAAGAGCATTGTGAATGACAGAGGCGAAGTAAACCTGACAGTGTAAGACTACATGCTCTGAGATTCTGTAAATGGGATTTAAATTTAAATTTCTTTTTCTTTTCTTACAGTCAATCATGCCTTCTCTCAAAATTTTGTTATGTTTCAACAGGGAAGATGCCTAGAGTCCCTACTTTTGGTCTAGGGTTTGTATGCATAACATGGCTAAACTAGCTAAGGAGGCTACAACTGTACGACGTGTCTTGGAATCTTTGTTCTGCTACTTCGATAATGAAAATCTCTGGTCGCCTCAACATGGGCTTGTCCTTGTTGTCTTGTTGGATATACAAATGTTAATGGAAAAAACTGGTAGAACTTTTCTCTACTTTTAGGTTATTTTTCTATCTTCATATTTTATTAAAACTCCTTGGCAACGAAAAGATCTCTCATGAGTGATTGACGCTAACAGAGCTATGTCTGGTAATATATAGTATACTGGAGCTTGTCATGACCAATTGTGCTTGTGAAAATTTCAGGGAATTCCACAAATTATTTTGTTGATGATATACTGTTTTATCAGACCAACTGTTTTTGTTTTTCCTGAAAATTGGTCTCTGATTTCTTTCATTTATGATGTTTGGTGCTTTTCATCTGTCGATTTGAATTTATAAAAGTCACTGCTAGATTTCAATCTTCTTATCCTTTCATCTCTTTTTTGCATGAAAGGAGAAAAACCCATAATTCATGTAAAAGTAAGGGGTTCTATTTGCTTTACTTGACAAACAACCTTATGAAGATTTTCAAAGAGGAAGCTGCAAGGTATCTTCAATGAGTAATTCAATAATTCCCTCAATTTTGAGACTCCGACCAAGAATGGTTCTTCACGGTTGCCATGCCATTGTTTTTTTTTAGTTGATAATTGGATACTTCATGGTTGTTTTTACATATCTTTTGTAGCCATGGTCACAAAAATACCATGCTCTATGTCAAGGGGAATTAAAATGGTGACTGGGTGCTAACTACCTCTAAGGATCAAATCATTAAGGTTTGTGTTACCGCCACTACTGAAGCCATTATTTGTTGCTACCTTGATTAAGATTTTTTTTTTTCCCATCTTTTCATCCTTTCCAAATCATGTTTTCTCTCATTCTTTTCTTTTAAGGGAACTATATTTTATAGTTCTTGTAACCAACTGTTCTGTGGATTTTTTTTTTTTTTTTTTAGGATTTATGTTGGCATTATCCATAAATTTTGTTAGCTAGAACTTTATTTTACCAAATTGTTTCATTTTTATGGATATTTCTGCATCTAAGATTCTTATTACTAGGAAATTTGCACTAATCTAAAATTATACTTTTAGTACTATTTATAGATTATTGTTGCTTCAAGACCTCCCATTTGAAATGCATTATTGTTTTATGATGAGCCTCTTGGTTAGGAGACTTGATGCGATCTGCCAATGCAAATGTCCAATATGACCCAAACTCGGGTTGGGTAAGTCGGGTTCAGTTTTATGAGATCTACTTTGGTTCATGAAGTATGGATTCTTTGCAAAATGTTTCATTGTTTTTGTAGAACACTTTCTGACAAATGATTCTTTTTGTATGCAATGCATGGGCCAAATAAAATCCTCTTTTAATTTGAATGTGAATTTAAGAAGGTTACAAAAGATCTGCTCATATTATAAAATTATGAGTTTGACCCTTGACTCATGACTTTTTTCCTTTTTAAACAGTTGCCACTACAACAAAATGGGGCTTAGCCAACCGATGGGCTTACCCTTTACCCGCGGCCAGTTTTAACGGCTGCGGGCAAAGGGTCCCTTTATATTAAAAAAAAATGCCCTAGCCATTTGCGCCGTATCTCCCTTTCTCTGCCTCTCGCTCTCCTCTCCCTCCCTCTCCCTCTCGCATGCTTTCCTCCCCCCTCTCTCTCTCTCTCTCTCTCTCTCTCTCTCTCTCTCCCTCTCTCACTCTCACTCTCGCTTGCTCTCCCTCTCCATCTCCCTCCCTCTCTTTGCCTCTCCAGCCCTCTCCCTTTTGCGCGCTCTCCCTTTCCCTCTCCCTTTCTCTGCCAACAAAGAACTCAAAGTAGAAATGAAGAATATGAGGGACAGCAGAAAGTGAGGCTTTTGAAGGTACGAGGCATAGTTGAGCTATTTGAGGTGAGATGCCTTGAGGCTTTCTGATGCTTAAGCCTCAAATTAAATAGAAAATAAAAAAGGTAAATCATACATGTTAAGGAAATGTTTGGTTGGACGAACAAAAATGCTGTTTCTTATGATTGAGCATCATGCAATTCTAAATTCAGCTCTTCCAAGTTATTCCTTCCTGTGGATTCCACCATTTCTCTATGCTTTTTTTTTTCAATTCTTTTCTTTTGTTTTTAATGTTTCTAAATCACCTACCACTGTTCATTCAGTTATACCAATGACATTTTCTGGCCTTCAGCTAATTTTTGATATTGTAACTCAGATTATCCATACTGAAGCATACATTAGGCAGTCAAAAGTGAAATCAAGCATCGTCTTGCTTGTCCCGTATGTTATAATTGTTTTTTTTTTCCTTCTCTTTTTTTTTTCTGCATCATCTAGTTGGTTCCATGAAATATAAGTGATATTAAGTTGCAATAACTATACATATTGGCCACCACCAAATAAATAATTACAGCTTTATGCATAATTAATTGTTTATTCTATCTTCTTTTATGACTTCTTCCTTATGGAATCCATGACCATTGCATTGTTTAGAAGCTGTATTTCAAGACATTGCACGCACTAGGGAAGGTAATTCCCAGATTCTTTGTTAATCACGAGTATATAGCTAGAATTCAGATCCAGAGCTGTGATGAATGCTCCATATGCAGGAACTGATTCTTGTGCATTTCGTGTAGGCGTGTGCTAAGCAGCAAGTCGATGTTATCCTTCGGCTTCTTACAGATTGTGTGTAATCCATACACAAGGATTGTGTTTCTTGCACCTTTAAGGTCAGTAAACCCCTTAAGCAGTAAATCCGTCTTCAATGCCAATCACCGGTTTCGTCTATTGTGTCGATGCCATGCGACTCATATGTCAACCCAATGACTCGGCTGCTTTTGTTCTTTAAATCAGACCCTTGAGAATACTTTTGCTTCCAATTTACCTCGCTTTTTGGCTCATGCCCTAAAATGAGATAGTAACATAGATCATACACATATATTACTGTGAGACTCACAAATTTTAATAGTACTAAATAATTTTTCATTTCATACATTTGGACATTGTTTTCAAGGCCTAATTAGGTAGTTACTTTTCTTTCAAACAAACATCTTTCAAAATTCATTATCAGCTATTTACCCCCATTTATGACTGCAATTGAAAGAACAAACAACGCCTACATCACCATGCAAATTGGTAATCCAAATAGTCCCTCAATGTAATTTCCTTACACTTACCACCAACCTTTAAAAACAAAAAAGAGAGTCCATTTTGACTGTCTACTCATTCATGCCACTAATCACAAGCTACGGTGCAAAGAACCCATTTATATTATATAAAAATAAGAAAAAAAATACAAATCTACTATAAAAATCTCTACAATCTTGTACGTTGAATCCTTGGCCATGCTTTTATTCCATAGCTCTAAAAACCCAACAAAAGAAATTAGAGAAAAAATATAATTACAGCTTTATGCTATTTTGTTTTGCAGGTTTTAGGCATGGATGAATGGGAGCTATAGATCAATTGATTTTTTATTTTTATTTTTTAAACTATTTGATTTATTATTGTAAATATTATTCGCGGTAGTTCGATGCATGTGAAAGGGCCACATAGGCATGTATTTTTTTTTTTTTCAATTATTATTACAAACTGAATGTTTGCAATCTAATGAGCCTGTACATCCAAAACTGCAGGCAACATGAAGCTGCCATAGGCAATGGAAAAGAAAGCTTAACCATACGATTTTCATATTTGAATTTGGACCGTTAAACTTGCCTTTTTAACTCGGTGATTTGAAAGCCCCGCTGGTTGGACGGACTAGATCTTCTGATTTTATCTGGTAAGTTTCTGTGGCATGCTCTGTCGTTCATGGGCCCACCATTTGAATGGTCTAGATTACATGCACGATTTGTTGGTTGTATCAGTCGTCTGTAAACAGTTGCATGTGATTAACCCATATTATCATCATGTTAACCTTGCCCAAGTACCCGGGTGGGATGGGCTTTCTGATTGTTTGGCAGAAGTTCAACGACTAGCTATTTATCTAAATCAACACTCCTTTATTCAAGTTCAGATCCAGTCCACTGTGTCTGGGGTTAAGTGTTCAATCATACACATGGAATGTAACACAAAAGTCCAAGTTAATTATTTTATTTTTTTAAATGAAAACATTTGATTGTTTAAATCAAGTCCAACAATTGTAGATGCAGTTAAAGTAGGCCTACCAGATCTATGATTCAACTACATGAACAAAAAAAAAAGGTACAAAAGAAAACGACACAACCCATGCTTAGACAGAGACATATACACATTCTAATGTAGCTCTATCATCCCTTCAAAGAGAAAAGACACCTGTTGGTAAATCTCACATGCAGCGGCGGCTAGGACAACCGCCAGTAAATCCCGCATGTCGTGGCGGCCTGCACAATCGCCAGTAAAGGGAGCACGACCGTCGGTAAAGCCTTTACCGACCGAGGCTTCGCCGACTGTTAGCGAACCGCGGGAAAAGGCTTTGCCGGTAGTTTTTAGACCTTTTGCCAGTGGTTTTGACCACCGGTAAAGGCCAGTTTTCTTGTAGTGTTGCCACCAGCCCGGTGGCTGGTGGTCTGTACTTTGTGGATTTAAAGAAGAAGGCTTTCACAGGAAGTTCATGCGCGATGTTAGGTGGGGCCCACATGGATATTTTTGATAAATCTATCTCATCCATCTGTTTTTAGAGATCATTTTAGGACAAGCAATGGAAAATTATATGGATCCAAAACTCAAGTGGGTCACACGATAGGGAAATTTGGGATCAATCACTATTATTTTCTTATGGTGTGGTTCACATGAGATTTATATACCTCACATTTTTAGTATTAAGAACTAAAATGATTTATAAAAATGTATGAATGACATGGATGAAAGACATACATCTGGTGGGGCCCACAGAGCACCGATCATGCTAGTGGCAGGGGAGTGGCCAATCCGTTCTCTCTCTCTCTCTCTCTCTCTCTCTCTCTCTCTCTCTCTCTCTCTCTCCGACAGCCCATGCACCATCTCCCTCTCCCTCCTACTTATGTTTTGGTAGACCCCTTACCTAGTATTTTCTCATTCTAGCTCGCTTATTTGATTAAGGTAAGTCCTTCCCCTCAAAACCATTAACATTATCTCAATTAATTTTGTACTTGCTTTCATTTGTTGTTTTCCCCGAGCCTAGCATTTAGTTTATAGAAATGGGGCTTTATGGTCCATTATTCAAACCATTGATATTTCTTGACTATAGTGTGGATGGTCAATGGACCAAAAATACCCCAAATCGATAAATCCTAACCCTTTAATAGGTCTCCTAAAAAAATAAGATGGTTGAGAAAGAAAATACGACATTATTCACATCCAACAGGTGAAAACCCAAAAATTCTACATCTAGAATATTCCAATCTAGATGATGTTCAGTACATGGGCCACCCAGGATGAGGCCAATCATATCAATGGTTAGGGCCGAGGTAGAGCTAGGTATGCTAGCTTGTTGTTGTAAAAGGTTTGCATCTTTTGTATTGAATGCTTTGACCTAACTTTATATGATATTTTCTAGTTTTAGAGAATTGAACCATAATGTTGCGGCTTTTTTTTCCCAACACTTATGATGGCACATGGCATAGGTGGCATAGGTAGTGTTGCTGCCAAGATGCTCACAAGGTGATGTCTTTTGTTGTACGATTATGACACAGTCTAGTTAGCTAATATTAATCGACTCTTCTTTCATCTAGAGCAGGCATGCATTCTTCAACATCTTGTCAATTTTCACTTTTTGAATGCATTGTGCTTGAGGGCACAGTAATTTAACTATAACTTGCTTAAGTAGTGAACCCTTGGAACAATATGTGATTTGTAATAATGGAATATATATGAACACATCTAACACTGAGAATGATTTTGATGGAGAATCTACTTGTATGACCCTTAACATCTATGCACCTTATTTATTTTCCATCTCAGGTTGGCACAACCAAGACAGACGCAGCTATTTAGACCCTTTCAGAAATTAATCCTGATGTTGTGCTTGAGGTAAGAATTCAACTAGGAATCTAATTTTGTGGAAATTATTCGTTTAAGGTCCTTACCTTTTTCTTGACTTGATTGTTTCGGATCTTTGTGTATTGCTTAATGGTCATGTGTTGTTTATGCAATTACATGTCCCATGATCATGCTAGGATGTGTGGTTATGTTATTAATTGGGAAGCAATCTTTAAGTGCTTACATTTAACAAAATGCACATTTAAGTTATTGATTATTGTGCTTACTGAAACACTACTGATTTAAACTGAAGATATAATGGTAGTTCAACACCATTTAGCTATCAAATTGGCATTTAACAAATAAAATGGTTAGAGGCCCAAATTCAATGAGCAATATCAGATTGTTAAGATCGCAGAATCAAGTGTGGATTTGGGCTACAATCAATAATGGGGCCTTAATTTGTTATTTTGTATGCTCTTTGTTTTTTAGGGTAATTTGTATTATCTGGGTTGCCAACTTGTCATGCATTTATGCCATATGGTGGATGAGAACCAGCATTAAGAATTGTGTACTATTTGAATTCTAGCTCATGTTTTAATGGTAGCTACATTTTAGACAACAAATGCTACAAATGTAACACATTTGCTGGTTAAATGGGACCCAACAATTTATTATTATTATTTTTTATATAAATTATTCATTTATAAAAGGAAAGGGTGAACTTGTGAACACATGGTAGTGATGTAGCATTAGTTGGTAGCTAGAGCCAGAACAGATTTTGGCATGAGTGTGGGAATGCTGAACAAGTGGCACAATTGCTGATATGTACCATATGCATATACTGTTTTCCCTAGAAAACTGAAGCAAAACCTATTTAATCTTAATTCTTTGCCAGGAATGAGCTATCTATACCAAGTTTCAAAATAATTTTTTTTTTCACACTTCATATCTTTGTACAAACTGAATAAACCAGAAAACTATGTTGAAATGGATAAACTCCAATATGTTTGAAAAATGTGCCAAAAATTGGACCCTTATTGCAATTTTATCACTCTAAGCTACCTAGCCTTGAGAAATTCTATACTCCCATAAGTTCTTATTCAAAAAATAGGCAAAAGACAGATGTAGTTAATATGTTCATCGCATGTTTCAATCCAAATTGCATTTTTTTTCATATTTGTTTGACATTTCATATTTCAGAAATAGGAAAATACTTGTTCTTTGGATGTCTTTTATAATACTTTCAGGTGCTTTCTTGTACTAGCCGAGAAATCAAGTGCATGAAGATTCAAGTACTAGAAATCAAGTGATGCTAGCAATGATCTGCAGATTTTCAATACTGAGAATTTATAGAGCAACATTAAAATCTACTACAAGTTTGTTTTCACAACCAAATATGGGCAGTGGCCTTTATCACCAAATTGGTGTCTACTTTGAGGCTGAATCATTTTTTTTTAAGTTTTGCAATACAGAGTAATATGAGAAAAGCTAAAATTATGATTCATATCAATGAGGAATGATATGTTACTTTAGCTGTGTATGGAGAACCATACAAAAAAATGCATCCACCATACACATGGCTGAGGGATGCCAACTGTAATTATTCAACATGGCTGAGGTATGCCAACCCAATCATCCAAAAATAAACCCCTACAGTGGGAATGAACCATCCATAAACCATGTGCAGTTGAGTGGTAATGAAAGGGACTAATTAAGTCCTGCAATAATGTGAAGGCTCATGTAACTTAAACTTTGCATTTTATTCTTGGCTGTCACTGTCATTAGGCCATAAGATCTAAACATTTTAGCCCAATCTATTAGTTGTTGCTTGCAAAGTGTGTCTTCATGTGAAAATTTCTACACTTTGTTATATACCAATATGTGAAGACTTCAGCTTTTGTTTTTGGCTTTTCAGGCCTGTGATTGATTTCAATGAAATTGCATACCAATTCATGTAGTGTATGCATGTTTGTAGATCACTTTGAGCATTCTACATGTTCCTTGCATTTTGATGGAAGCATGAGTGAGGTTGTAGTAACAACAGGTTTCTTGTAATTTTTCAACATTGCAAGGAATGCAATTTTGAAGAAATCGGACCTAAAACCTGCTCTGAAAGCTTTGAAGGATCGACTTATGATTAAAAAAAAAGTAGTATGTTTATGCATCCAGTATATAAATATCCATTTTATTGGTGCATATTTAGCCTGTTTATAATATTTCATACATGGAGTGTATGAATCCAAAGGAAATTGCAATTTGTTCATGTTTGCACTTTAAGAGACTAACAATCGCTATTAATAGTGCAACTTGGGTACACATCCTGAACTCAAGTGGACCCAACCCACAATCCAATCTGTCTGGAATTCTAACCCCAGGTGCCCAACCTACACCCAACCCAAATGTTACATGCCATGAAGTGAAAAACAGGTTCAAAAATGAAGAGGAGATTAGCTCACCCCAGCTTGCAAATTGGATTTCATTATGTTGTAATCCATGCACTAGGGTGCATAAAAGTATGTTTTTTTGGTAAGATTTTCATTTAATATTGGGTAATGTAATTGTGGTCAAGTAAATTCCAGTTTGTTGTTTGTAAGAAGAAGAAAGGTCCTTATAGCCTTTGGGGTTATTCTAAATATGATCATGGGGATATCTTTTTTTTTTTTTTTTTAATTTTCTCTACTGTATTTAATTTGCTACTTTATTTCTCTTCTGTGAAGGATCCCTTGGCAGGTGGAATATCCTTTAATTCTCTTTAATGATAGTTTTTATTTTATTTGTTGTTGTATTTGATTTTTTGAAGTTTATTGATTTGATTTTATCTTTCCTCTCAACTCTTGTTATTGATTTTTTTGGAGAATAAATCCAAATCTTATTTTAGGTAATTTATTGAGAACTCAGAGGTTTGCTAGCTGGTTTCAAAGCTTCGGATTCATCTACAGTAATCATTTGTAATGCCTCGGATTTTGAGGGTCGAGCAAAGCTCTACTCCTGAGATCCAGCACATCACTTATGCAACATGGATGATGATGTTCAGATTTCGTCCATATGAAATGAGTTAAACATGAGTAGGATTATACTAAAATGACACATCATACACCAGAGATGATTTAATTGAGCAAGCAGAAGACTGAAACATATATATTTAAGTATGTATGTGTTTCACAACCTCCAGAGTATGATTACGTTACCGGGTTGAATATATACATGTATTGTCTCAAAATATACAAAATATCAAAATATAAAGTGTCCAACTAATCCACGTATCCCTGTAATCCCGTCGACTCAACACGAGGTCTACATAGACCCGCCTGAGAGCTGTACGTAAGAGAATTCTTCCCCCTCGTCCATGATGTCCAACTCC
The DNA here is from genome assembly GCA_030180095.1 of Magnolia changhungtana. Lineage (NCBI taxonomy): Eukaryota > Viridiplantae > Streptophyta > Magnoliopsida > Magnoliales > Magnoliaceae > Magnolia > Magnolia changhungtana. The sequence continues at coordinate 11,387,129 of JASAUF010000656.1, read as the reverse complement.
GCTGCATAGGCTTCCCCATCACCTGCATTTAAACTAGAGTCTGGTTGGTGTTTTAAAACACTGTCCTAGGGTGGGAGTGAGTGATCGACTCAGTGGTACTATAAGGAAAAGGTTAAAATGTTATCAAGTCAATCAAGCAGTAATGATAAAGCAATACAACAATCACTTCCTAACTACTCTTGTTAATGCAAGAATGAAGTGCAGTAAAGTTGCATGCCCTCACACAAAGCTCCCTCGCAAGCGACTCTGACAACCAAGTTTGCACATGACAACCTCCCTAAAGTGTAACTTCCTCGCCAAAGCACATGCAATGTGGTGCATGGTCATGTTAGCCAAGTACTTAATTAAGCTTATTCATACAGCAAGTTCGAGAAGCTAAGATACATCCCTTTATATTATTAACCTAAACGAAGGATCCATCTAGGGTCATCAATCCTAGTTAACCACATACGATAGGCAAGTTGTAGGGCATCACCCTTAATGAAAAGCAGTCGATAGGCAAATTCAAAGTTTATACACACGGTCACTATGGGAAGACTCATCACCTTAGCGTAGGGCGACAGCTCGAACACGGTGTCCCATACCACCATACTCAGCTCATGAGTTTGGGTTGCTCATTGGTCACTACGGGGAGGCTCGTCACCCTAGCGTAAGCCGACAGCTCGACCACGATGTCCCATACCACCATGCCTAGCTCATGAGTCTTAGTAGATTGTGGTACCATGGTTGAAATGGGCTTTTACATTGGTAAGTGGTACCTTAGATTCAAGTAGTGATGTCCGTACATGGTAAATACACATTAGGCCAATCGGTTTACTAGACAAGTTTGATTGGTACAAGAACATGCTGACTTAATCGACATAGAGTGCATAAGCACCCCTCGTGGCCTAACCAACATTAATAATCGTCGTGCGACCTAGATTCATCGAATATATCTGAGGTGGCGAGCTTAATTCGGCCATCTGAATGGGGACTATTTTTTATTGCATGGACTACAGCGTAGCCTCAATCCTACTCAGATGTAACAAGTAAACACATGTGATAATAATTCTAGCATTTGGCAATCAGTCCAAACAAATCTATCATTTGAGCATTTAATCAAACATATTGAACATGTCACCAACACTTGCATTTTGTCCATGAATTGTATAACAGCAAGTATGACTACATGGAAGAAACTATATATATGATTAAAGTAATTAAGAAATCCTATCTTAATACACTTCATCAACATTTTCTCATTCAGACATTTTATCAAACACCTAAGTTACACTTCACCCAATACATAGACTAGATTAGTTACGACATATATTATGGCGATTCCTTACACAAGAAGATCATCATACATACAACAAACATGAATCCTAGACTAACAGTCATGATAAACAGTAATTACAATTTCATGTTCATTCAAACATTTTAATAAACACATGGGATGCATCTTTTATTCGACATAATTCATACATGTATAATACATCGAAGACGTCGTATCTAAGACATTATGGCAACAATCAAGTCAAACATAAATCATTAGCTAACATTGAAAGCATTGAAAACCATAACTTAAACATTTATAGTTAGCACCTTTCGTCGGAATACTCGATTCAGACTCGGTTCGAATTCTACGTTCCCGAAAACAGAATGTCGGGTACCTAAATGGTGAAATCGGTTTGCTAGGTTGACAAATAACCATTCTAGATCTCAACTACGGTATTAGGGTTAGGATTTCTTACCCAAATCGGAGCCGAAACAGGTCGTGTAGTGAAATGGGAAAGTAAATCGAGGCGAGGAGTTGTGAGAGAGAAACACTGCAGCAATCTCCCAAGATCTCTCTTCTCTCCTTACTCTTTTCTCTTCTCTCTCCTACGGTTTGGAGAAATTCGTATAAGAGAGAGGTGGGGTGGTATATGGGCTATATATAAGCCCAGAAGTGATGTAAATGGCCCTAGGGCCATAGTAAACTTAGGTTATATCCAAAGGGCGACTGTTTTTGGCAAACATGGCACATAAGAAGGTACACAACTCACATACATCGTAGGGTAAGTTCTCTAACAATGGATCTGTGCCAGGATGTGATTTTAGTGTGATCTGATAAGCTGATCAACCGTGAAAGACCTATGTCAGATCAACGGTTGTATTTATTCGATTGGGGCCACAGTTATACAGATATACGCAGGGAAATTTCCTTTCCCCATGGGTGAAGTTTGGTCAGAAACTGACAGTGCGAAATCCTCAATTTCATGCGTGAGTGAATGACCCAATTCACTTAAGTTTCATTACATTTTTTAAAGGTATTCACGTTTCTCACACACTTTACTCAAGGCTCAAGTTGTGCATTTTTGGACACTATTTAGGCTTGATTCTCGCGATGGTTGTCAAGCCCAACAAGATGGACATAATTCTAAAGTTTCGCAGTCATCAAACTTTCGACGTGCAGTGCAGGTCCGATATGAAGTTTCAACGTGCTCCTGAGAACGACAGGCTCTTGGGATTTTTTCTAGATCTTTATGTAGAATTGAGTCAATGGTATTAACGGTTTTAGGTCTTCTCATTTGTGGAAATGGTGGTTCGAGCTAAGTCCATCAATTAATTAGTTTAGTACTTAATTAAATTTTGCCTAAATTATATGATAAGGATGTGGTCCAGAACTTATTCAGGAAATCAGGGTATTTTTGGAATGAATTAAGTATCAAGATTTCTTGTGTGCAATTATTAGGGTTTGGATTAGCTAAGTTCATAATGTGACCTATTCGCAACCAGTGGAAATAAAGATTCGATTATAATCACTCTAAACCGTCGGTTCTTAAGCTAAAAGGATACTGACTCAATTTGGTTTGTTAATTAAGATCTGACCCTTAGTTGTCACAAATTTTGGCATGTCTTTATTTAGTTACGATCATCTCAATTAGTTAGTGATAGGTCGACTAGAATTGGACCCTACATGAAAAAATCTCGAGTCTAAGCTCGATGTTTAAGTAATCGGGTAGATTCGTTGGTCTTCTACGGTCGATCAATCCTATTTGTACGGTTCTTTATCGTTACCAGCCGCGTATAAGCCCATCTCGAGTGTTGAGGGTCAGTAAGTGATGTTGTGGCTAGTTTTATATATATATATATATATATATATATATATATATATATATATATATAAGGATTTTTAGAAATTTCAAAATAGCGAAAAATCGGGGTGTTACATCATTGCAGGTAGTTTAATCCAAACTGCTCAAAGTTTATTTCTTAATCAAACTATGGTTTCTACATTTGTTTGAATGTAATCATTATCTTCACTAAAAAGGGAGAATTAGGTTTTAGTTTGAAAGATTTACCTCATATGATTTGTGAGAATTGAGATATATATTTTTTTGTTATCATAGATTTAATTATTGTATTAACGTTCCTCCAAAGATTGCTTTCAGAGGGAGTTGTCATGACATATGATCAATTTCTTTTTTTTAATGGAAATACAAATTTTATTTGTTTGGGATTTGGATGGTAGATCTGATTTTCATTTATTCCTTTTCATTTGTGTTAACTTTGATTTCAAATTGGTTGGTTGGTTTAGGGCTTTGGAGAATGTTTCTGAAATTAGTATTAAGGTAGTTTTGAATGTGTGCACTGATTAGAAAATACCCTCTTTTTCTTATTAGATGAGAAACGCCGACGGCCAAGAATCGTTGGCAAATGGCTAACGCCAATGGTTTTAACAGCTGAAAATGCTGACGGCTAAAACCGTTACCCTGAGCAGTCGAAAATGCCGACAGTTTTAGCCGTCGGTGACACTAATGGTTTTAATCTGTCCGCAAGCAACGCTGCCGCCCCCTTTCTTAATGGATCTTGTGACGGCTTTTAACCAATAGGTGTAACGCCCTGAAAATCGGGGGTCGAGTATCAACTCAACACTCGAGTTCCAAAACATCACTTATGCAACATAAATGCTTATGATTGAATGTTGTCTGTGTTAGTGCAATAATCATGAGTAAGATTATCCCAAAACAGTAATTCATACTCCAGATCAAGTTATAAAACACAGCGAAAGGCTGAAAGATGTATATAAATGTATATAAAGCAAAAAATGTCACAATCGGTCTCCAGAGTATAAACACCTTACTGAGTCACTATATACAAGTATTAGTTTCAAAAATCAAAATGCCAAAAATGGTACAACTATATTGGTACACCCTGTAGCCCCATCATCTGAATGGCCTAAGCGAAGCCTTCAGAGAACTGCATGTAGGAGAACTCATCCTGATCCTCACAGTAATCAGGCTCAGCCTCCTGTGTATCGTCGATACCTACATCTAAGATAGAGTCTGGTGGGTGTCCAGAACACCATCCTGTAACGTGGGAGTGAGTAGCTAACTCAGTGGAACAATAAAGCACAGGTTAACATGTTATCAATTTAGTCAAGCAGTAATGATAAAGCAGTACAATCAAACAATTCTAATTACTCTTATGAGTGCAAGGATGAAATGCAGTCATGATGCATGCCCTCACTAATGCTCCCTCGTGCGACAACATCTTACGTCCGCGACATGCGTTCATCCCTTAGTGCTCCACATAGATTTAATTATTGTATTAACGTTCCTCCAAAGATTGCTTTCAGAGGGAGTTGTCATGACATACGATAAATTTTTTTAATGGAAATACAAATTTTATTTATTTGGGATTTGGATGGTAGATCTCATTTTCATTTATTCCTTTTCATTTGTGTTAACTTCGATTTTAAATAGGTTAGTTGGATTAGGGCTTTGGAGAATGTTTCTGAAATTGATATTAAGGTAGTTTTGAATGTGTGCACTGATTAGAAAATACCCTCACTTTTTTTTATTAGATGAGAAACGCCGACGGCCAAGAACCGTTGGCAAATGGTTAACGCCAATGGTTTTAACCGCTGAAAATGCTGACGGCTAAAACCGTCGCCCTGAGCAGTTAAAAATGCCGACGGTTTTAGCCGTCGGCGATGCCGATGTTTTAATCCGTCCGCATGTAACGCCAACGCCCGCTTTCCTGATGGATCTTGTGACGACTTTTAGCCATCAGGTGTAACGCCCTGAAAATCGGGGGTCGAGTAGCAACTCAGCACCCGAGTTCCGAAACATCACTTATGTAATATAAATGCTTATAATTGAATGTTGACTGTGTTAGTGCAATAATCATGAGTGAGATTATACCAAAACAGTAATTCATACTCCAGATCAAGTTATAAAACACAGCAGAAGACTGAAAGATGTATATAAATGTATATAAAGCCAAAAACGTCATAATCGGTCTCCAGAGTATGAACACCTTACTGAGTCACCATATACATGTATTAGTTTCAAAAATCAAAATGCCAAAAATGGTACAACTATAATGGTGCCCCCTGTAGCCCCGTCATTTGAATGGCCTAACCGAAGCCTCCAGTGAACTGCATGTAGGAGAACTCATCCTGATCATCATAGTAATCAGGCTCAGCCTCCTGTGTGTCGTCGATATCTACATCTAAGACAGAGTCTGGTGGGTGTCCAGAACACCGTCCCGTAACGTGGGAGTGAGTAGCTAACTCAGTGGAACAATAAAGCACAGGTTAACATGTTATCAATTCAGTCAAGTAGTAATGATAAAGCAGTACAATCAAACAATCCTAATTATTCTTATTAGTGCAAGGATAAAATGCAGTCATGGTGCATGCCCTCGCCAATGCTTCCTCGTGCGTAACATCTTACGTCCGCAGCACGCGTTCATCCCTCAGTGCTCCACATCTTCCAGGCACATGCAGTGTTATGCTATGAGCATGATTACCGAGTTATTATTAGTCCTTTTCATATAGCAATATTGGGAAACTAAGGAACCTTCCTTATATCATTCTCAAATAATGATCCATTCAAGGGTCGTCAGTCCTAGATAATCTCATACGATGATATGGTTCTAGGTCGCTATAAAGGGCTGCCAGGGCTGTTACATGCACTCGTTGCACCGCTCCCCCATCACCTTATCAATACAGGCCTAGTTTATACTCTGTTTACTACAAGAAGGCTCGTCGTCTCTTCGCAGATTCAGAGTATGCTTGAAGTCACTACAAAGGGCTGTCAGGGTTGTTACACGTAATCATTACACCACTCCCCCATCACCTTATCAGTGTAAGCCGACAACTCGATTAAAGTGTCCGATACCACCGTATTCAGCTCACGAGTTTGGGTTGCTCAATGGTCACTACGAGGAGGCTTGTGGCCCCAACGTAGGCCGACATCTCGATCACGGTGTCCCATACCACCATGCCCGACTCATGAGTCTTAGCGGATCAAGGTACAAAGGTTAATGGGGTTACACTGGTAAGTTTGGTACCTCGATTTCAAGCAGTAGTGTCCAAACATGGTGAACATACGTTAGACAGATCGGTTTACTTGACGAGCTCGACTAGCACGAGTATACAACCAGCTGAATGACATGAAGTGCATAAACACTTCGCGTGGCCTAACCACTATCGCCAACTGAAGTACGACTCGTGTTCGTCAAACACGTCCGATGTGGCGAATGAATCTCAACCACGAACTCAAGTCTGTTACCGATTGCCTGGACTATAACATAGCCCCAATCATATTCAATCCTTAACCAGAAGCATGTAGAGTAAAGCAGAATAAACAAAGTAATTTAAGCATGTTATAAAGCACAATATAAACAAGAAATGTAGACACATACATTTCATAAGTAAGCGGTTAAATTAAACAACTTGCATGGAGGAAATCATACACATCTCTAAGGTAGTTGATAATCCTATCTCAACACCTATCTAAAGCACAATCATCTAAGTACTTACTCTTACAAGCATTTTCATAAATACTTAGAATACACTTATTTAACATACATAACGTATACTAGCAAAAACATGTATTAGGGCGAATCCTTTCGCCAAGTAAGTATTACACATATATATATATAGCATGTTCATACATTAATTAACCATGGCAAGCACACTTTCAAAATTTGTACGTATACAGTATTTTCTACAAATATATAGAATACACAACATGCCATAATTTGCATACGCAACTGAAACGCAAAACGAACATCGCATTGTGCATGTACAATAACACCCAGATCATGAATCTATCATTATCTGGCATTGAAAGCTTTTAAAACCTTAACCTATATGTCTAAAGTCCTCACCTTACACCGTAGAAATGTAACGAACATAATAGAAACTCTACGCTTTCGTCAACGTCAATACGACTACCTATAACACAAGGTAAGTCAGCTACTTCGCTACTTGTACCAATAGAAACCCTAAAACAAGTTAGGGTTAGGGTTTTCTTACCTAGAAATGAAGTCGGAATTGCCGGAAAAGCGTTTAGATCGTGGTGGTTAAGAAAGTATAGCACCAGGGTAGAATAGCAAGAAGATTCTCCCACTTCTCTCACACTCTCTCTCTTTCTTCTCTTCTCTCTCCTAGGGTTTTCTCAAATTCGTATGGTGAGAATGAGAGAGGGTTTAAGGTCCTTATATAGGCCTAAAATTCACTAAACTAGACTCAGGGCCAAGGTATACTTAGGTTATGTCCAAAGGGCACCTGTTCCGGCTCAACGGAGCATTTTTGGAGCCCCCCTTGAGCCAAGGGTCGGACTTAAGCTCACAGACTATAGATCTAGGTCGAGTTAAGTTTTCATTCCAATCAGGTTTCCAGATCACACGTGGCAGACCAGTTTCAGTTCAACGGCCACCGAAACTCAATCAGGGTTACAAGTATACTGACCTGTGTATGAAATTTCCCATGATCCGAGGGTGTATTTGGGTCAGATTCTAACAGTCTGATTGCTTATACTTGGGCCGTAAACAACAGGTCTCAGATTACCTAAATTAGATATAATTTCTAAAGAAAATCTCGTTTTCTCACACTCTTCACTCCGGGCTCAAGCGAATAGCCCCAGAATACTATCTGGATTTGATCTCCAAGATGGTTGTCAAGCCCAGCAAGGTGGTCCTAATTCCATAACCTTGTATTATTCGGACTTTCGATGTGTGGTCCAGATCTAATACGGAGTTTCAATGTGCACCCGAGAGCAACTGGGTAATGAGATTGATCCTAGATTTCAGGGTAACTTAGCGTCACTGATTCTACAAGTTTTGGGTCTTGTAGATCAGATTTAAAGTGGATCAAATGGATTTCGTGGTTAATCTAGTTTAGCACGTAGTTAACTTTGTCTAATTTCTTAAGGATTTGATCTTAAGTGATTTCTAGTTGAGGTGGTACTCGGGCCATTGTACAGGATTTTCCAAGACGTTACAATCTACCCCTCTTAATGAAAAATTTTGTCCTTGAAATTAGTACCTTTTCGTACTCCTCGAGAAGCTGAGGGTAGTTCTTTCTGACCTCAGATTCTGTCTCCCAGGTAGCTTCCTCCTCTGTATGATGCGTCCACAGTACCTTCACGAGTGGAATCACCTTACTGCGCAACACCTGCTCCTTCCTGTCTAGGATACGTGTCAGACATAGTACATATGTAGCAACCTCGCTCAACTTCACCTGCTCCCAATGGATGATGTGTGATGGATTAGGGACGTATTTCTTCAACATAGATACATGAAATACGTTGTGCATTCCTGCGAGTGGTGTAGGTAAAGCGAGACAATATTCCACCGCACCCACTCGATCAAGTATCTGAAATGGACCAATGAACCGCGGCATAAACTTTCCCTTCTTCCCAAACCGAAGGACTCCCTTCATAGGGAAAACTCTGAGGAATACATGATCTCCAACCTCAAACTCAAGTGGTCGCCGCCTCGTATCGGCATAACTCTTCTGTCTGCTCTAGGCTGTCAGGAGTCAACTCCTGATAATGTCGATCTTTTCCGAGGTCGCCTGTACTAACTCTGGGCCAACCAAACTGCGCTCACCAACCTCTACCTAGCAATGCGGTGCTCTGTATGGGCGCCCATATAAGGCCTCATAAGGAGCCATACCAATACTCGCCCGAAAGCTGTTGTTGTATGCGAACTTTACGTATGGGAGGCAGTCATCCCAACTGTCCCTGAAGTTCAAAACATAAGCTCACATCATATCTTCTAAAATCTGATTCACCCGCTCTGTCTGCCCGTCGGTCTGAGGGTGAAACACGGTACCGAACTTCAACTTCACACCCATTTCTTCCTAGATACGAGTCCAGAAGATAGACGTGAATCACGTGTCGCGGTCCGACATGATTTCCAAGGGAACTCCATGCAGACGTACTATTTCTTTGATGTATAACTTAGCCAAGTCATCTGCAGAGTTCGTCACTCTGAAGAGAGAAAATGAGCCGATTTGGTCAATCGATCCACGATCACCCAAATAGAGTCATAACCCTTTCTCATCTTCGGTATCCCCGAGATGAAGTCCCACTTCCATTCAGTTATGGGCATGGGCTGAAGGAGTCCAGGAGGTCAGCGATGCTCGAACTTGACCTATTGACATGTGAGACAATGTGAAACATACTCTGCTATATGAACCTTCATATTATCCTACCAATACGACTGCTTCATATCCTGATGCATCTTTGTGCTACCCGGATGCATAGCAAGCTTCGATCTGTGGGCAGTCTCAAGAATCTCCTATCTTAAGTCCTGAATATCTGGGACGCATAGGAGGCCACGGTATCATAGACCCCCATCTGTTCCAACTCTCCACTCGGAGTCCACGACATCGCTAGCCTGCTCTCGAAGCTCAGACAACCGCTCGTCGCCCTTCTAGGACTCGATAATCTGGTCATCAATAAGTCGCAGCACCCGAACATATGCGACGCACTCGAATGACTCCTCCACTCTGAGTTTCTGCTCGAAGTCCTGCATGAACTCCAACATATCCCACTCTGCTATCATCAACGGAGCCGCAAATGCTATAACCTTCTTGTGACTCAACGCGTCTGCCACAAGGTTGGCCTTACCAGGATGGTAGGAAACCTCGAACTTGAAGTCCTTCAAGGTCTCCATCCATCGGCACTGCCTCATATTCAAGTCCCGTTGAGTAAATATATACTTAAGGCTCTTGTGGTTGCAGAAAAGCTCGAACTCCTCTCCGTAGAGGTAATGTCTCCAGAGCTTCAATGCAAATATGACTGCTGCTAACTCAAGGTCTCTGTAGGGTAATTCTCCTCGTGCTTCCTTAATTGTCTTGAGGTATACGCAATCACCCTGTCCTTCTGCATAAGGACACAACCCAAACCAACGTGAGACGCGTCAGTATATATAGTGTACTTAACCCCTTGCTCTGGCAATACTAGCATAGAGATGGACATCAGTCTGTCCTTCAGCTCCTGAAAGCTGCCTCCGCCTTCTCATTCCAAGCGAACTTCAAATCCTTCCATGTCAACTGAGACAACGGTCTGGCTATCTTCGAGAAGTCTCGAATGAATCGTCGGTAATAGCCTGCCAGGGCTAGAAAACTCCCCCCCTCAGTAACCGTTATTCAGTTGAACTACCTTTGATACTTTTGACTTTTATAACATCACATGTAATATTTCAAGTACACAGTGACTCAGTGTTATATTCATACTCTGGAGACCGATTCTGATCTTTTGACTTACATACGTTTATTTATATTTCTCAGTCTTCCGCTTGCATTTTACAACTGATCTGGAGTATGAATTACTTTTTGGTATAATCCCATTCATGATTAATGCACTAACACAGACAACATTGAATCATAAGCATATATGTTGCATAAGTGATGTTTTGGAACACGAGAGTTGAGTTGCTACTCGACCCCCAATTTTCAGGGCGTTATAGACAGTACTAACCACAGCAAGCCCAACAATGATATTAGGGATAACCGTCAACAGCAACAACCCATGGGGAATGCACCTGGCCCTTACAAACAGGCAATGTTAGGGAGGAAGTTCACTCATTTAACACAGACATATAGTCAGGTTCTGACCATGTTAATATAAAAGTAACTCCTGACACCGCTCCAACCGCGACTCCCCCCTAACCCCTTGCCACCTAGCTACAACGAAAATCAATACTAAGCATTTTACTAGGTTCCTGGCCATCTAACGGACCGCTGCTTCGCATTGAAACATGCGATCCAAGATTTGATCGAAAGACAGAAGATTGCAATCACCCCACAGACTAACATCTCCAAAAATCCCCTACCATCGCATCAAGTAGGACCCAGTACATCCGGCACCTCTACCGTCAAGCATATTGAAGGAAGACAATCCATATATCCCTCTCCACATTATTCTATACAAGCAATCATGACCGATACAACAAATCGGACATGGGGTTACCAATATGCGCCAACGCCTGGGCCACAGATAGCCCTTGAGGCAACACCAACAACACAACCCCTCATATTCCTTGAAGCAGCACCAGCAGTTCAGCCTCTCGTGACATTCGAAGCAGCACCTAACAGCTCACACCTGCAGCATCCTATCCCCCAAGGGACACGCTCAGCACCAGTATATCCAAAAAGGTCGAATTCTAAACCGGTCATTCTCCCAATAGGTCTCCCTGATCTAGCCTCGTTAACCTTGCAAGGGGCACCCCCAGTTCAAATTCCAAAATTCCTGATGCATCATCAACTAGCACATGCCCAGAGGGCCTCTCCCAGACATCAAGTGGAGGAAGAAAACCCCAATATCAAATCTCACCAAGACTTGGCAGCACCTCAAGAGAAATTGTCAAGCTCATCACAAACAATTCCAACCACAATCTCTCACCATTAAGAACCAATGATATACCTGGAAGGAAGAATGGTTCCCTCCTACAACCCAAAAGCAGTCCCATGACATTACCCAGAATGCGATGAGGTGGGTAATAATGGGAGATATTTCAGGAGAGATAACCTAAACCTAAGGGAAACCCGGGGAGCTTTGTCGGGAACCACTTACAAAACCAATGCTGCTTACGACATAGTAGCTCAACTCAAAACCATTCCCACACAAATATCCATCTGGGAACTCCTATGTACATCAAGATCACATCGAGAAATCTTTGCGAAAACATTGAACGATGCACACATCTCTCCTAACGTACCTCCTGAAATGGTGGCAAGTATGATCAGACAACTTCTCATACCACGAGCTATAACTTTCTCTAATGAGGAATTACCACCTGAAGGTCGCAAACATGGGTGTTCATAAAATATAGTTGTCCGTTATGAGAATTTCAAAGTTCCACTTGTACTTATTGACAACAGATCCAGCCTTAACGTTTACCCTTTAAGGACTGCCGAATGATTGGGGATAGAACCATCTTCTTTCAGACCTAGTACCATGAGCGTTAGAGCCTTTGATAATTCTCGAAGACAGGTTCAGGCAGAAATCGACTTGGAGTTGCAAATCAGACTAGACATGACCATTATCACATTTTAGGTCATCGACATTCCTTCCTCATTTAACCTTTTGTTGGGGTGACCATGGCTCCATATTGTTGGAGCCATCCCATCTACCTTCCATCAAAGGGTTAAATTCCCTTCGGGAAATCGAATTATTTTAGTTTTAGCCGAGCTAGAAACCATCTTACCGATGACGGTCAATATCCCAGAAACCGACATCCTTGTGATTGACGTTCAGTATACAGAGGGTGACATATCGTATCACAGTTTCGAATTCAAAAATGTGAATGCAATCGCCAATCCCTGACCCCTCTCTCTGAATATGTCATCCCCCGGCTGAGCGATTAATCCTGAACTATCGTACCAAGTTCCATGAAAAGGTATGATGGTAAAACCAACACCTACCAACGTACAGAGACGGGGACTGGGATATCAGCCGACACCAGTGGATCAAGGTGAAAGGCTAAAAACAGGTCAACTGTTTAAGTGCACACCCATCAAGTTCATCAAGGCTAGCACAGTTTGTGAAGACATGACGATTTCCCTCGAGGACCACCTCCAGCGACTCAAACTCTCAGAACATTCCAACCAGGAGTCTGTCTGGCCACCGATAAGGTGGGATAGGATCTTCAGTGCATCAAAAGTACACCCAATGCTAGGGGTAAAACCCTCAGACCCATCACATGAGACTAGGGGCATGGAAATAAGTCCACCCATGGAGGACCCAAGACCAAAGGTGCCCCTTACAAAGGATACATGTGAGAATGGGGAGGCACCCATCTCCACCCATAGTCAGGGGGACCCATCCCTACCACCAACTCAGCAACACAAGGAGCAAAAGCAGCCCATCCATTGGATTGATAAAGGGAAGTGACCTTCCCTTGACTGGACGAATGTCAAAGTCCCACCATCGGATGAACCTGAGGAACTAGAAGAACTCCAACTCTTAGGTGAAGAGATTGAATCTGATTCCGACTCGAGCCCAAATTTCAACGACATCATGGTCATCGTGACGTGTGACCCTCGGAACAGACAGACGAGCAACAAAGAAGATCGAAAGGAGGAAAGAACCAAACTGGTCAGCTATCCATCTGACGATCGAATCAGTCGGTGAACCATTCATGGATGCCGGTCCCAAAAAAAATGCCAATGTAAATAGTAGTTGGTACCCCGAACTAGGACTAGACCAATCATGGTTCGTAACACTGTCCTGTTAGGGACACCTCGACGACACAAAAAAAATCAGAAAATTTGCAAAACACAGAAACATCACAAAATTTAAAAAATGCAAAAAAAAAATAAATCAAATTTTCCTCAAAACCATAAAAATAAAAAAATCTTCAAAATACAAAAACAATAGAAAAACCTTCAAAAACCACTTTGCCAAACGCCTCACACACATTGCAAGAGTTTAAGGTCGACTCGTATGATTTCGATATAGAGTTGGACTTTGAACTCATGGGTTTGGATGAAGCACTGGATGAGGGAAATGATGATACAACTCTCGAACTCGAGGATTCCCTCGAAAAGTTTGAAATAAAGGCCAACGTTATAGTAGACAACTTCGAAATTGTGAACTTAGGGTCAGCAGAATATCCCAGAGAGGTGTGCATCGGAAGGTCGTTGTCTCCGGAACACAAGTAGAGGATGATGGAGTTTCTGAAACCAAGGTTGTCCAACTTTGCCTTCTCTTATAAGGACATGTCAAGGCTCGATAAGGATCTGGTCGTGCACCATTTGCCAACAAAGCCAGACATGAAGCCTCTCAAACAAAAGCTGTGGAGAATGAAACCAAAATGGGCCCTGAAGGTCCGTGATGAAGTCATTAAGCAATACAACACGGGGTTCTTGGTAGTCTCCAACTACCCGGAATGGCTCGCGAACATCGTACCAGTTCCAAAGAAAGACGGTAAAGTCAGGATGTGCATCGACTTTAGTCCCTCTGCCTCACATTGACATACTGGTAGATAACACTGCTGGACACAAGATCTTCTCCTTCATGGACGGTTTCTTCGGGTATAATCAAATCAAGATGGCCATCGACGATCGCGAGAAGACTTCCTTCATCACGCCATGGGGAACTTTTTGTTACCGGGTCATGCCCTTCGGATTGAAGAATGCAGGATCTACATATCAGCGAGCCATGACTACCTTGTTTCATGACATGATAAACAAGGAAATGGAAGTCTATGTGGACGACATGATCGTCAAGTCCCACACAATCGAAGAACATTTCAAAGATCTTAAGAAGCTTTTCGACAGGCTAGAAAAGTTCAAGCTCCGCCTCAATCCACAAAAATGTGTCTTCGGCGCAACAGGAGGCAAGCTGTTAGGCTTCGTTGTCAGTGAAGATGATATCCGGGTGGATGAGATCAAGACTAAGGCAATCATCGAAATGCCACCACCCAAGACTGAAAAAGAAATTCGGGGCTTCCTCGGGCGAATCCAGTATATCAGCCGATTCATTGCACAGCTCACCCCTGTCCGTGAGCCCATATTCAAGCTACTACGAAAGAACTCACCAAAGGAATGGAATAAAGACTGTCAGGCGGCCTTCAACAAGATCAAAAAGTACCTACTAAATCCCCCAGTGCTCATGCCATCTACTCTTGGTAGGCCATTACTATTATATATCTCCGTCGCGACAGAAGCAATCGGATCTGTTCTTGGCCAATATGACGACACAGGAAGAAAATAGCAAGCGATCTACTATCTGAGCAGACGATTCACGAGCTACGAAGCCAAATACTCCAGCTTAGAAAAGACATGCCTCGCCCTAGTCTGGGCAACTCAACAACTACGACCGTATATGATCGATCACTCAGTCCTTCTACTTGCTCGCATGGACCCATTGAAATACTTGTTCGAGAAACCAACACTAACGGGCAGGATCGCAAAATGACAATTATTGCTGTCTGAGTTCGATATCACATATGTCACTCAGAAGGCAATCAATGGGCAAACGCTAGCCGATCACCTAGCAGTACACTCTCTGCCAGACTACCAACCACTGAAGACCTTCTTCCCCAACGAGGATATCCTCCTGATTGAGGAAGAAGAAGAAAGAAAGGCAGGAGAATGGACACTGTTCTTCGACGGGGCTGCAAACTCAAAAGGGAGTGGAGTAGGCGTCATACTCTACTCTCCCGATGACGTCTCAATTCTCATATCCAGGCGACTGACATTCCAATATACTAACAACGTAGCTAAATATGAAGCATGTATTGTCGGTCTAAGAGAAGCCATAATCCTCGATGTGAAAAAGTTACGAGTCTTCGGAGACTCGCAATTCATCATCAATCAGATAAATGGTGACTGGAGAACCAAAGATGAAAAGCTGATCCCTTATCATGTCTACATGGAGAATCTAACCTAGGAATTCAAAGAGATCACATTCTCTTTCATGCCCTGAGCCAAGAACTAATTTGCAAATGCTCTGGCTACCCTCGCCTCAATGCTGGAAATCTTAAAAGGAGTTGCTGAATGGGAACTCACCGTCGAACACCAGGAGGAACCTGCATTCTGCCTACAGATTGACGAAGCTGAACCTCCCTCAAATGGTCGGCCATGGTATATAAACATCAAGGAATATCTCGAACATCAGAAGTACCCTGAAGGAGCAGCCTCAGCTGATCGACGTACTATCCAACGCCTGTCAGCACAATTCGTGATCACTAGGGCATCCTCTACAAGCGATCTTTCAACCAAGTCCTTCTCCGCTGCGTGGATGAAGTAGAAGCATCATAGATCATATCAAAAATCCACAAAGGACTATGTGGCCCACACATAAATGAACACATGATGGCGAAGAAGATCTTACGACTCAGCTACTATTAGCTTACAATGGAGACAGATTGCTGCAAACACGTCAGGAAATGCTTCAAGTGTCAGGAGCATGCAAATTAGATCCATGCGCCTGCCTCCAAACTTTATAACCTGACATCACCATGGCCCTTCTCTGTATGGGGATTGGATATCATTGGCAAGATCAGCTCCAAAGCATCAAACAGGCACGAATACATCCTGGTGGCAGTAGTTTACTTCACCAGATGGATAGAGGCAGCTTCATATACCACCATCACAGCATCTCATGTGGTCAAGTTTATGAAGAACAACATCATTAGCCAATATGGGATCCCTCAGGCCATTATTACTGATAACAGTATCTCATTCATCAATAAAAGGATGGGCGATTTCCTCGACCAGTTCAAGATCCAACACCATCGATCAAGCCCCTACCGCCCTCAAATGAATGGTGAGGTCAAATCTTCCAACAAAACTATCATCCGTATACTGAAAAAAATGGTGAAGACATATCGTTATTGGTCATAAATGCTTCCTTACACACTTTGGGCCTATCGGACGTCTGTACGGTCTACAACAGGCGCAACTTCATACGAACTCGCATACGGAATGGAAGTAGTGCTACTAGTAGAAATTGAAATCCCATCACTCCGGATACTGCTGGAAAGTGAAGTCAAGGAAGGCGAGTGGCAACAAGCAAGATACGATCAACTGCATCTGAAAAATGAAAAGCACATGC
This sequence comes from Magnolia changhungtana, assembly GCA_030180095.1. Lineage (NCBI taxonomy): Eukaryota > Viridiplantae > Streptophyta > Magnoliopsida > Magnoliales > Magnoliaceae > Magnolia > Magnolia changhungtana. The sequence goes on along the minus strand of JASAUF010000656.1, from coordinate 11,370,297 downwards.
GGGCGCTAAGTCACTCCTAATGTTATTAACGAAGGATCACTCGGGCCTACAATAAAAGGGTCCGAAAGAGAAGTTTCAAAGTCGGTGAAATGGTCATGAAACGCATCTTACCACCGCCTTTGTCAGATCCTAGAGGAAAATTCAAACCTCATGGGACGAACCGCTGATTATTCGAGGAGTACTCCCAGGAGGCGCCCTTCGACTCACCAATCTGAAAGGAGAGGATCTTCCCGAGCCCATCAACGCTGGTATTGTGAAAATCTATCACGGGTAACCACACCTAACCTTATCAATGATTACAATCGCAAAGTTATACCCATAAAAAATATCCGTCATCTCTCCCATCAAAAAGACCTGTCATTTCTCCCACAAAAAAGAGGAGAAATTAAAAGCACGAAAGAAAATAAAAAAGAAAGGAAAAAGAGAAAAAGATAGGAAATCTCCTGAAAAAAAGAGACAAGAAGAAATAAAATCCATCCCAAATCTCCAAACAATCCACTCAAAAACAACTTACTATTGTAATCAAAGCAAGGACAGGAAGGTAACCAGTTGGCCGGCTATGAAGGAAGTCTCTCTATCACTCCCAGCATTTCAAAAAAAAAAGAGAGAGAAAAAGATATGTCTAAGCAAAAGGGGCGAGTTGAAAACCTGAAAGAGGGTGCCTCGAGTAAAAACAACGGACATGTAGCAGACTTGATGAAAACCTGAAAGGGCGCCAAGGGTAAAAACATCATAGATGCCAAGGGGTAGGTAAGATAAAAAACTCGAGACATAGTGAAAATTCAAAAGGATGCTATGGGAAAAAATGACGGGAAGAGCCGGACGTAGTGAAAACCTGAATGGGCGCTACGGGCAAAAAATGACAGGAAATAAAAAACAAAAAAAATATATAATAATAAAAGTGCAGGTACAGAAGAGGCCAAGATAGTGAGTATCACAGCGAGATATAAAGGAAAGATCAACTGCAGATCAGTTCTCCGTCAAACTCTACTTGAATCCAAAGATGTGATCCCAGACACCCTCTCAGGGAACCAAGACCCTATGAACACAATCTAGGATACTGCATGCAACGTGGGCTGAGCACAAGATTCTGATCCCAATCATCCAAAGCACAAATCCAAACACAAGCAAACATAGGCAGATTGAGCACAAACAAAATTTTCTTTCATTCCTTTAAAAAACTTTCCTACAAGCGCATTGTTTTCTTTCTTCACAAAAAGCCAAAAACATAAAAAAATAAAAAAAAATATATACAGAACAAGCGGGTGATCAACACCAGGATCCATAAGTAAGCTCCTATCCCTCATACACCGATAATCTCTGTCTAAGGCTCTCTATTTCCATGCGCATGTAAAAGGCGTCATCCCTATACAGGCGGTGTGTCGCGAGCATATCCTCATCATACTGCCGCCCCACTGCCAGTCGACGATCCATATCCTCACATGTGTGACGAAGGACAACAATCTCAGAGATCAGATGACCATGTGTAGCAAGCAAGAAGGAAGGATCAATGAAAGGTTCTCCTCAAAGGCCTTAAATGAGTCAATAAAACATGAAGAGGAAGCAGTAGTATCACCACCATATCCTGATCAGTAGCCTCATCTGCTAAATGCCATTCGGAAACTTGATAATAAAGTGACTGATCGGCCACCCATCGCTGATACGGCACTGTGGCTAAGGTAGTAGCCCAAGACTCGAGCTCCAGCATCGTCGCGTCCAAAGATCACTGCCAGGAAATCCAGACTCATATATACAAAGCAATCAAATAAGAAGGAAGAGGGGCATGCCTAAAAAAAAAAAGAACTCCGGAATATCCTGCCAAAAACCAAACTGAAGGAAGAATCACACGGGATGGTAAAAGCAGTATTCCCGCAGACCTAGTAACGGTAAAGGAGTGTGAGCTGCACTACAAATCAATGGCAAGTGACTGAGCCAGGTAGCCTCCCAGCTGATCTCCCATCCCCAAAGCTAAGAGAGCATGCGACGGTCAACGACTCAGTGGTCGCAGCACCAAGAGGAAGGCCATCAATCAACAGAGAGAGTACATCATCACGGAGGGAATCAAGCCACATAAGCATAGGGGTAATGTACAGGTGTTCCCATAACCACACCTGAGAGAGGAATAAATCAGTTTTAAATAGAAAACAAAACAAGGAAAAGGACCAGGGCGAGGAATACTTGAAGAAATGAGCAGCCGCCTCGGAGAATATGAGTGTGTCCAACTGAGCATTTAGTGAGCCCCAAGAAGAGCTCTGCTACCATTACAGATATGATGCTCCTATGATGAAGGACACGACGGAATACGTCCAGCAAAACTCCTAGCGATGACTGTCTCCAGCCCAAGAAAAGCAGCTTGGCCAAGACACAGAATATCAGTGCATTCAAGCGCTAAAGATGGCGGTCGGATCCAGGTCCCCCACGGGCTATAGAACAGTGATTATACAAGACCTCAAAGGAGAGCTCACCAGCCCCACCTGCTGTAATAAGAAGGGCAGTAAGAAATCTGAAACAAGAGATCAAGTTCGAAGGACGAACCAACTTATAAGAAGGAACATATGGCTCTAGGGTAAGAGGAAGACCAGACAAGCGTGAAAACTCCTCCGGTGATGGGCCCAACTCCAAATCATTGAATGAAAATAAGTTCAGTGATGGGACCGAATCATACGAAGTTGCGCTCAACAGTCACCAGTCTAGGCGAACTCGAAGAAAATGAAGGACCTCTCTCAAGCCCAGGGAGCGCAACTCAAAAAGCTCAGACTCGGTCAAGTTGTCAATCTATATATGCAACCGCACAGAACAAGTACCGCGTGGCTGCAACTGACATGTCCGAACAGGCACACCCTCTACAATCTGAAACCCCGAATCCATCGGTGAATCGTAAAAAATGGGCATGCCCTCATCCAACAAGTTTATCTCATGATGGTGAAAGAAGCCCGCCCCCCCCATCGCATCACGCAAGGTGTCCTGGAAAGTTGCAACAAGCGGGCCTAAACCACCAACAATAGTCACATCAGGAGCTGTTTGAAACACACAAACCCCAAGAGTTGTAACATTCGCAGTGACCCACTGGCTGACTAGGCCTATGCCCTGATCCCCGATAACAACTCCTTGTCCCATCATAGCTTTGAAATCCGCACCAAAGATCTGACCCAATCCATTTGCAAAAAGTCCATCACCTGTCAAATCCAAGCCATCCAAGCCGCCGATATGTAACCCGCCACCCATCCAAGCCTGATCCATATCATCCAAACCATCCATCATCCCCATACCACTATCCACACCACCCATAACCACCCCTCCATCAATCAAGCCATCGATTGCCATCATCACATCATCCTCACCCTCTAAACCATCTACCCTCATCGCGGTAACATCTACAAACCCTGGTGGCCCATCAAATCCATCCAACCCAACCAATCCACCCTCATGATCACCATTTATGAAAGAAGGCTCCAAGCCACAAATAACATTTACCTCTCCTAGAAGACCCATTACTCCACCAACCTCCATCAGTCCATCCATAAATGGATTTTCTCCACCATTTAAAGGCCCACCTACCCCTCTGCCATTAATAAATCTATCATCATGGTCACCCATAACAGCAATAAAAAGGAAAGAAAAAGACAAAGGAGAAGAAGACAAAATGGAGAAAAGAGCAAAAGGACAAAAAGATGGGACAAAGGGAATGATTGGACGATCTGATTCGGCGAGGAGGGACAAAAAGGAGGCAAAAAGAATTAACAGAGAAGAGAGGTACTCGTTGGAAGAAAAGATGAACGGAAGCGGCGATCCGATTATCGCCTGCGGTATTCCAATCACCGTCGTTAGATCTAACATTTTTACATCACTACAACACTAACAGAACTGAACTGGAGGAAAAAAGTGAGCAGGCGGCAGTTTGACTGCCGCCCACGGTAGACCAACTACCACCTGGGCCCACTTTCAGGCGAAATTAGTGCAGGGCCCACTCCGAAAGGCCGGGACCTAAGAATAAACCTCCATGTGTTCAATTGGGATTGCGAAATTTGATCAAGAGGCAATGCAAGAAGGAAACATGGAACAATGGGAACTTCATATAAACATGGGATTACACAGCTAAGGATACATAACTACATGATACAATGGAACTAATCATCATCAGGAAGATAGGTGTCTACATCCTTGTGAAGAAAATGGGGCCCCAAGATCCCTACTCTAGCAAAACGCGCACCGCCACCAGGAGCATAGCTGGATTGCAAGATCGAACCAATATTATGTTGCTCACACCAGGAGTTGTATCCTCTATCCGGATCGATGAAGGCACTGGCATCATAGCCCTCTAATGCGGCAACCAGCTCTCTCTCGAGCACCGATCTCCAGTCAGAAGGACTGGATGGCGGGCTAAGTGGCACCATGGGACTACCGGTCAACAACTAAAAAAGTCTCTCTCACAGGTACCACTTCATTATAGTGGATCCTCTAAAATACGACGTCGTCATGAGGCCTGAAAGGCCTCCTGAGCTCCAGGTGTGAGCGCTGCATTCGACCGGAGATAAGGCCTGGTATGAAATTGTAAAAGAGGAGAAAAAGTCAAAGGCTGAGACATAAGCAGAAAGCAAGTAACACATGGGCAACACGAGATAAGGCGAATTGCTCACATCATCGAGAACAAGGGCATCAATGTTCGACCTCCAAGAAAGATCGGAAAACATGTGCGTGCGGCTGCGGTTATCCTTATACCACAGCATCATGCGGGGAAAAGGAGGGGAATGATCAATCAAGGTAGGTGCTAAGTGGGGAAAATGGTCGAAAAGCAGACCTGCGCAAAACTACTATCAGATAAGGTACATCAAATCAATCCCCAGGGAAAGTAGGGCATAAAGGATGACAGGAAGTACCTCGATGACCAGATAAAAGCCAGTCAAAGATCGACTAATGTAACCACTGGCCTTCTCCAGCCCTTCATACAAATGGGCCAGAAGGGCCACATTCTAGTTGTACGGTGTGGGGAAAGTGATGTCTGTGACAAGCAACAACAAACGGGAACTCACCAGCTCATTCCCGTGACAGAAAATCATCGCGCCCATAGTGTACAAAATCAGGGCCCAAGCCTTCACGACAGCCGCAACTTCGGTCTCAGGGATGCACCTAGTAAAGTTTACTGATAGCCAGAGAAGATTGAATCAAGGACCAGTAAAATCCGCGGCATCTGGCACCATCCCCAATAATCCCATGCAGTCATCCTAAGTGGGCACCGAAAGGTCATCCTCAAAAGGAACAGATCCTCCGTCGTACCGAAGGGCCAACTGCATGTATATATCATATGGGGTAATACCCCACTCTCCAAAAGGCAGCTGGAAAGTATGGGTCTCAGGGTGCCACCACTCAGTCAAAGCAGACAAGAGAGACATGTTCGACTTGCTTAAATGAACTCGGAATAAGTGTGCAAATGGCGTCTGCTCCAAAACCTCAATGAACAATGGTTACGAGTGATGAAACCAATCAGGCCAATACGTCCTGACCCCTCGCCCTCTCAAGACCGCAAGAGCACCACCTTCCCAAGCTATGTCAGACAAGTGTCGCCCCTCTCGTGGCACTTAACATGGATCAGTTAACTGACGAGAAGAACTATCTTCATTTCTGCCACTGCGAGGCATGCTGCACAAGTAAGGTGTACACGTAAGTATCCATTTCAAAGCTCATCTCAAAGCCCATTTCAAAAAAGCTCATCTTAAGGCTCACTTCAAAAGTCCATCTAAAGGCCCTTTTCAAAAGCCGTCTTGAGGCCCATTTCTAGAAGCCCATCTTGAGGCCCAAGCCTATTTTAAAAAGCCCATGTCCAGGCCCATCCAAGAAAAACCATGCCTAGGCTCATTTTCAAGGCCCATCCCAAAGCCCACTTCAAAAAGCTCATGATCCAAAGGTCCATCTCCAAAATCCATGTTCAGAGACCCATCTCCAAAATCACCATCCATGCCCATAACAAATCCATGTGTCTAAGCATGTCAAGATCATGTTGTGGGGCCCACTTGAAAAATCCCACCCGTCCATCATTCACCAAAAGGGCCAACCATCAAGATTCACACCATCCATACACACAAATAGGCCCCAAATCATCTATCCAATGACCTAGATCATCATAAAATAAATACAAAGAAAAAGATGAAACAACAAAAACACAAACATCAAAATAAATAAGGTTCTAAGGGTGGGGCCCTTTTCTTATCACACCCCACTCCATCACAAAAAAAAAACAAGAGAAAATCAACACAAAAATATATAAAAATCCAGCCAACAACTTAGCCCAGAACAAATGAGTCCAGCAGGATCTAATGGATCAGATCCAACCAAGGCGGTCCAATGGTCCTGATCATCGCCTTTCCAAGGTCCATGAAGAAATCCAACCCATCGAAGGCTCCTTGAGAAAATGGTCCAGCAAGATCCAACAAGGATTTATTGGCCACGAATACATGAAATAGAAGGAAAGAAGAGTATGTAATGGAAATAGGCTGAAAAACTCCTCCAAGATAACTTCAGGGACCATAAATGGATCCCTAGATGTCCCAAATGAAGGATTCAAATAAGGAAGAGGGTGTCACCGGGCGGACCAGTGCACCCCTCGGACCACCGGACCATAGAAAGGACCGGCGATAGTCGGACTACCGCATGCGGCAGTCCGACCGCCGCCTAACCAAAGCATGTATGGGACAGCGGGCCTGTCTCCAAGGGCAGTTTTAAAGGACCGATCCTCCCTTTGGACCATTGGATAAAACCCGAGAAAAAAAGAAAAAATAATAATAATAATAATAATAATAATAATAATAATAATAATAAATATAATAATAAAAGGAAAAAATTAAATTCCTTCTAAAATATCACGAGAAACTCAAAATATCGCGATATTTTGGAGATCTCAGACAAAAAAATAATAAAATAAAATAAAATAAAAATAAAAATAAATTTGTGAAAAATGCCAAAATTGCCAACAACTCCAAAACAAAATAATAAATCCCCAAGGAGTATAGCACCAAAAAGCCCCATTAAAATATTAGTGGAGGCCATCTGACTTTGCTGCAACTAAAAACTGAATAATCTCAACCATTCGTAAGATTGGACGGATCTTTAAAAAATCTAAAAATATTTCAAGCCAATAACCCCATTAAAATATTAGTGGAGGCCATCTGACTTTGCTGCAACTGAAAACCGAACAATCTTAACTATCTGTAAGATTGGACGGATCTTTAAAAAATCTAAAAATATTCCAAACCGATAGCCCCATTAATTCATTAGTGGAGGCCATTTGATTTTTTCTGTAAATAAAAACCGAACGACGACGCCCACCCGTAAGATCGAACGAATATTTTTCACAAAAAAAAAAATTTTCAAAAATGCACGCGGCGCATAGTACACTGAGGAATCTTCCATATTCTCTAGTTGTGGTCAATGCAAACAGCTAAATAAGATTTGATATCTCTCGGTTTCGCCAAAGGATAATCGGATCCGTACATGATACTCATCTGATTGGCCCGACCTTTATATCTGGACTGTCGTACGAATGCCAATAGAAGTAGGTGGATCTATCTCTGGAAAGAATAATCAAACTTAAAGTGACAACAATCCATTGTAATCAAAGTATCAAAATCAGTGGACTGCATGGCAAAGGATTACCTGCACATACCTAGTCTGGGATGTTCACAAAATTTGATCGAGTCCAACTCGGTGTAGTGAATTCCCCATAAGGCCGCACCAACTTGCAAGGCAGCTAACCACTTTGATGATCAAATGGAACGAATATTCCTAGGGTGATTACGAAGCAAAGGAAATGATAGACCAAACCGTATGGGAATCCTCGTAAAGCCACGATGAATGCGTAGAGGCCCTTACTTTTCAGACTTACTCTCCAATGCTATCAACAATCTGACGCAAAAGGGTTGTGATTGGTGACCTGTAAAGCCACAACAAATGCACAGGGGACAATCACAACGCTTTCCACAACCCTCGTGATATGTGCAAGTCATCTTCTTTCTAAGCAGTCAACTGGCAATGATACAATGACAGGCAACATATTTGAATCACTATCCTTTCTAACCAGAAGGGTGGGGTGTCCACTCGCTTTGGCCTTCGGTTGCTTGCAACCTTAACCAAAGTGGGGCATCTGTAGACACCCCACTTAGGCTAATATCTTGGGAAAGCTAAGACCATCTGGGAACCATGATCATACCTTGAAACAAACCCTAATCCCAGCCTAAACTGAACCCTGACGTAAAAGTCCTAAAAAAAAAACTCAATCAGCAACCCGAAACCGTAATCCAAATCGTTCAGCACACATACGGCTCTGCCCATACCCCATACCATGGCTAAAACCCTTTAACCGAACCTAAATCCACCTATCTATGCTATAAAAACCTAAAATGGAGGCCAGTAAAGCCCACACGTTCGAGCCCAACCCGAACGTGGCGTGGGCAGTGGTCTGACTACCACCTGTGGTACTCCGAGTGCCGCCGCTCGCAGCCCCTGTTTGGACAGCTGTCCCAGCGTCCAAAAGTCAACTTTTCGTAGAATTTACCCCTCACTTCCCCACTATTTATAGTTTTACCAGCCTTAATAGCCAATAGGAGCACGCCACATGGTATCTCTCTCCTCTCCACCAATCATCACTTGCCACATCAGCTTTCACCCTTCCTAACCCCCATATTTACCAAAATACCATTGGAAAAGGCTATAAATAGCCCTCTCCTCTTCTCATTTCCACACACATCATCCAAGGGAAAGAGAGAGTGAAAGAGAATAAGGAAGAGAGTGAGAAAAAGATAGAGAGAGTAGGGAAGAGAGTGAAGGAGAGGAAAGAAGCTCTCAGACTTTCCAAGCCCCGATCTTTTGAGCCACCCCTAGCCTTCCTCTTAACCTTCCCAATCCATAAACTTAACCCAGTATGGTCATGGTTCAATCCTTATCTTATGAAATTCAAAGATCAAGCCAAAGATCCACCATCATATAAGCATTCATCATGACATCTATTCCCTTCTCAACCCCCCTGTTCCCCTAGATCTCTAGTGAACGTATGCTCTGTGACTTACCGTACACCGGATCTTGTCACATCAAAAATTTCTACGGATATAGTCCATTTTTCTTTACCTTTTTACATAAGCATCATCACATCCGCTTTCTAGGCACGCTGTTGGGCATATGCTTTGTGGCTTGCCGAAATCTCAGATCTTGATACATCAGAAATCCGCGTGTGTGCCTAGTCCCATCTCAACCACAACATCCATTATCCCTTGAGAATGTTTCACCACACTAAGTAAAGACCGTACATTTTTACGGGCAGAGAAGGTGCCTAACCCCTTCTCTCATTGTAACCGAGGTCCCTTACCCATAATCCTGGATAGCAGACCAAGAGTCAATTTAAGGGAGGGGAGTCCTTAGGTTTTGTCAACCTTGCGTATTTCGTGGTTCTAGCCGACTGTGGGATTCTAAAAGTTTGCAGCTAGTGGCTACTCCAACATCCATACTTAGCCTAATCATCTGCCATAAACATTACCATCCAAAATCAGCGTGGGTGCAAATTTTCAGTGTTTACACTTAGCTAAGAAACTAAACAGTTCCTTACATAGAAACAACCACCGCTGGTTGATTTACGATCATCAATGTTACTAGCCCAATCAGCATCCATGTAACCAACTAATTGCACACTAATATCATATGGATACCAGAGACCAAGATTAACAGAACTTACGACATATCGCAAAATGTGCTTAACACCTATCAGATGTGACTCTTTAGGGTCAGATTGATATCTAGCACAAATTCCTACGGTAAATGCAATATCAAGTCAGCTCGCAGTTAAATAAAGTAAAATACCTTTCATACTGTGATACAACTTAGGATCCACACTTTTACCTGTTAAATCCTTAAAGAGTTTTAGAGTAGTATTCATTGGGGTATCAAAATTTTTTCCACTCTCAAATCTGAACTTTTTAACTAAGTTCAGAACATAAATTATTTGAGAGATAAAGAAACCATCAGGTAGCTGTTTGACTTGCAACCCTAGGAAATAGTTTAGTTCTCCAACTATGCTCATTTTAAATTTAGAGTTCATAAGATCTACAAACTCAACAGTCATGTTAGCACAGGTAGATCTATAGATAATATCGTCAACATAGATTTGCATTATTAGTATGTGATCATTATGTTTCTTTACAAACTGTCTTATCAACACTTCCCATTATAAAGTTATGACTTAAAAGAAACTTAGTCAACTTTTCATATTATGCTCTGGGAGCTTGTTTCAAACCATAAATTGCCTTTTTCAGGAGGTAGACATGATTAACATGCTTAGGGTCTTCAAAACCTGTTGGTTGTTCAACATACACTTCTTCATGAAAATCGTCGTTTAAGAATGCATTCTTTACATCCATTTAGTATATTTTGAACTTTCTAAAGTAAGCAATGGATATAAATAGTCTGATTGATTCAAGACGAGCTACTGGAGCAAAGGTCTCATCATAATCGATGTTTTTTATTTGAGTGTACTCTTATACAACCAACCTAGCCTTGTTTCTAATAAAATTACCAAGTTCATCAAACTTATTTTTGAAAATCCATTTTGTTCTGATAATGTTTTTACCTTTCGGTCATGGAACTAAGTATCACACATCATTTCTTATAAACTGATTGAGCTCTTCTTGCATTGCTACAATCTAAATTTTGTCAGTAAGAGATTCTTTTGTGTTAGCCGGTTCTATCTGAGATGTAAAGCACACGTAGTTACACATATCTTCAAGTTGTTTACGAGTGCATACACCAGTGAGAGGGTTTTCAAGGATTTAATTAGAAGGATGGTCTTTAACTGTCCTTAGTTCAATGTTATTTTGACTAGATGAAGAGTTTGGTTTATCAATTAAAAGAACTTCATCATTTTTTAAACTTGAGATAGGTGTATTCAAGTGATCGTCTATAACCACATTAATGGACTCTTGAATTACACCAGTCCTCTTGTTAAGAACCCAATACGCTCGACTATTTAGAGCATACCCTAAAAATATTCCTTCATCACTTTTGGTGTTAAACTTACCCAAATTTTCTTAGTCACGTAAGACGTAGCACTTACTGTCAAAAACTCGAAATTATTTTTTTAACAGTAGGCTTCTTATCAAACCAAATTTTATAAGTCGTTTTACCATTTGATTTTCTAGTATAAACACAGTTAATTATATAACAAGCTATATTTACGGCTTCAACCCAAAGATTTTTAGGAAGCATCATACTATTTAGCATTACATTTACCATTTCTTGAAGCACTCTATTTTTCCTTTCCACTATACCATTTTATTGTGGTGTTTTGGGCACAGAATATTCATGTGATATTCCTTGATCACTGCAAACTTTCTCAAAATAACTATTTTCAAATTCAGAACCATGATCACTACGGATCTTAAAGACTTGTGATTCTTTTTCCGTTAGGATATGTTTAAGTACCCTCTTTACTTCATCGAGAGTTTCTGATTTCCCTCTCAAGAAGACTACCCATGTATATATGGTAAAGTCATCTACTATTACTAGAATGTACTTCTTGCCACCTCGACTCTCCATTCTAGTTGGTCCAATGAGATCCATGTAGAGAAGTTCGAGTCGTTTAGATGTTGCATTGGAGTTCACCTTTTTATGAGTACTCTTGGTTTATTTGCCAATCTAGCATTCGCAACATATTTTGTCTACTTTAGTTGTGGCAGTGTACATGTCTGAGGAGTTTATGTCATAATTTGGTTTCATCAGTATGGACCATGTAACACGATAGATTAGATGAGCTTGAATCACAAATAGTTAATATTACAGAACCATTTTTATTTAAAATTTCATACCCTTGGTTAGTAAATTTTACATTATGATTATTATCGCATATTTGAGAGATGCTTAATAAATTATGTTTTAACCCTTTTACATATAAAACATTCTCAAATAGAGGGAGTTTAAAGAGTTAAATCGTACCTTGGCCAACAATTCTGCAGTTGCTACCATCACTGAATGTGACTGAACCATCAGTCATGTCTTTAAGATTAGTGAACAGTCCTTTGTCACCTGTCATGTGTCTGGAGCAACCACTGTTTAGGTACAACTTTGAATGGCTCGAAGCTTTGAAAGCGATGTGGGCAACCAAACAAGTAACCATAGGAACCCATTTCATTACAGTTTTGGGTTTAGGAGTATAGTTGGTCTTCTTATGTTTGTAGTTGTTATAAGATCGACCCACTGAGTTAGATTTTAAGAGTTCCTTAAGTAAGTCAACAATTTTCTCAGCTAAAGGATTTTGATTTTGATTTTTATAGTAGATATGTTACTTTTAAGTTTTAAGGTTTGAAAAGTCTTAGCATTTTTAAAATAATTTTGATTCAGACCTTTCCCTTTTGAGTTTGAAGACTCCCATTTCATAAATTTGGGTGGAGTATTCTTATGTTTGGGAGGAATACTTTTATCGTAGCCCAATCCAGATCAATCGCCACATTTTCTAGTTTTGGATAAGAGTTTTTCTAACTTGGGATTACCTTGGGCATACCACCATGTGTCTTTTAAAATCAAAAGTGAACAGACTTCTAGTTTTAGTTTTTCATTTTCAGATTTTAGGTTTTCAACTAGGGAGGTTTTGAAATCTAAGTCGCACTTAGCTTTTTCAATGCAATCTGAAATGTGTGATTTTTCTAAGACTAGATTATCAAAAATTTCTTTTAGTTTTGAAAACGTTTTCTTTTTGAAGTTTAAACCTTACAACAATTTTGTAACTTTCCTTGTATAGGGCATCATAAGCATCTTGAAGATCTTCTTCATTTTCATGATCACTATTCAGATTTTCTTCACTGGTTGAATCATCATTATTTTAAAATGTGAATTTGGCTAGAGTCATTAGGACTTTAACATTATTACCCGACTCGGTTTCAGAATCTTTTGACTCAAAAGAAGCTTCAGATCAGGAAGATTCATCCCATGTAGCCAACATACCTTTATTTTTAGGTTTGTCCTTTTTACGACATTTGTTCGTTAGATACCCATATTCATGGCAGTTGTAACATTAGTTGTCTTTTAAAGATTTTCAAGTTTTAGATCTGGATCTTTTCTTTTCAGTAGGTTTTTGCAAATCTACCCTCTTTTTACTTTTGAAAATCTTGTAAAACTTTTTAGCTAAAAAGGTCATATCATCTTCAGAGCTTTCTAAATCAGAATTATTAGAATTTTCTTTAGAGATAATTTTAGATGACTTAAGGGCGATGGATTTACCTTTAGGAGCTTTAAAGTTTAACTCATAGGTTTGTAAAAATCCAACCAATTCTTCTACCCTCATATTATCCATATCATAAAATTCCTGGATCGCGGTCACCTTTGAATTGAACCATTCAGGCAATGAGAATAATATCTTTGGATAGACTTTACTTTTTGGGATTCTATCACCAAGACCCCACATAGAGTTGACAATGTCATTCAATCTTGTATAGAAGTCCATGAAAGTTTCACTTTCTTCCATACGTATTTCCTCAAATTTGGTTGTGAGGATTTGGACTTTAGATTTCTTGACAATTGTTGTTCCCTTGTGCATCATTTCCAAAATATCCCAGGCTTGCTTTGCAGTATCACAGGATATAATTCTCTTGAATTCATCTAGCGATAATGCGTAAGTTATAGCATTTAAAGCCTTTTCATTGGCACTACTCTCACTTTTCTGAAGAGCAGACCAAGAAAAATAAGGTGAGACTTTTACGGTTTTAGATCCATCAGTACCAGCTACTTTAGTGGTAGGAGGAGCCCAATTAGTCACTGTGGCTTGCCACACGCTCTCATCCACGGATTTTAAAAGAATCCTCAGTATCAAAATTTGACATCTTAAAAAGCTCAGATCGATTAGCTCAGGAAATTAATCCAAAAAATAAAGCAAGTTATTAGGCTTTAATACCACTTGAAAAGGCTGAGCTAAGAGTCCTAGAGAGGGGGGGCGGGGATATGAATAGAACTATGCCAAATTAAAAATTAAATGCGAAGTTTAAATAAATATAAATAAAGATAACATTAAACAATCTCACAAAGCATAAATGAATAACAACCTCAAATGTACAATTATGGAGAGGTTGATACAGATATTATTCTAAGAACCAAAAACCAATGGTTTATGGTGGACAACCTGATTCCTAGAAAGGTCTGTGTATCAAAATCTCAAACCGATACAGAGGAATAAATAAATAATTAGCAAAGAAAATAAACTAAGTTATTACAACATTCTTCCACAAGTGCTTAAAAGGAAATTACAACATTCACAGAAAGTCACAATCAATCAATCACCACAAGACCATAAATTATAGTGGTTCGCTTGTGTGTACACCAATTGTTTAGAAAAAATAGCCACACAACTACTCCACTCCCAATTCTCACACAATGGATATTAGCGTTCACTATACAAGAGCTTTTTCAAGGTTCACCTAAAACCATCACAATTGTGTCTTTCAAGTGGGCTTATACAATTCAAAAAGCCCACACTCCAAATTTTTTGGATCACCTCAGACAAACCAAAACGAAAGAGATTTTTCCTGGCACAATCTCAATAAAACCAAAAAACAAAAATTATAAAATACTTATCTGGATATTCTCCTTTGATGAAGCCTGGAAGAACCAATTCGAAGTAGATGTTCAATGTCCACACTCACTTATGAAAATGTTCTAAATTATAAATGATTTTTAAATTAAATCACCTTGGGCTTGCTTGATTTGATTTTGATTCTAATAAAGGGAAAAACTTCAATCCCTTCTTCAAATAAGATTAGAATGTAGAATCTCAAAATCAAATATAAAAAACTAATTAAATATAATATTAAATGAGCACTAAATAGCTTAAGAATATCACAAACTTATCTCTCAGAGTGGTATCTTGATTTTGCTTGAATTGAATAAAAAACTCTAGAAATCGTGCTCTATTTTTAAGTGCAGAAATTGTCACTCGACTGGTCCAGGGGACAGCTCGACTGGTCGAAGGACCAACAAACTTTTGAAATTTCTGGCGCGATAAGATAATATCGTTCCACGACTGGTCAAATAGCTTGCTCGACAGGTCGAGTGGCCTGCACAATCGGTCGAACCCTACATTTGACTGGTCGTGTGAGACCCAATTTAGTTGTTGGACTTTGAGTCGAGCCTGCTCGACTGGTCGAGCACTATTCACTCGACTGGTCGTGCAGTGTCCAGGACTAGTCAAAGATTCAACAAAAATTTCTGAAAATTAGTAACAAAACTTGGATTGGTCAAGGAATTTCTTAGACTGGTCGAGCCAGTACTAAGACTAGTCGAACATAGGCTAAGACTAGTCAAGAAATAGCTTATAGAGGTATATAGTGACCTAATTTAAGTATGCAATCAATATGACCTAACCTACGGTCAATCTAGGGTCTTACATACCTTGTAAGAGATATTTGAACATTGAATCATTCTTTGCTTCGGTTGATAGTTGATCTTGAAGTACACAAAGCTTGATATCTTGACTTGAATCTTAAACTTGAAGTAATTAAATAGTATTTCACCTTGAGCTTTGATTTTCAAAACAAACCACTTTGTCTTGTCATAGTTAAAGCTTTGAAACCTTGAACTATCACTTAATGTTATACTTGAACTTGTATATTTCTTATACTTGTGACGCTTGAATCTTGAATTGGAACATCTTGAACTTGTACTTGAAGTAAAGACCTTTGTTCTTGTACATGAGTTGCATGATCTTGAATATGTAGATGAGTTACATAAGATATAGATTTCAAGAGGTTTTGACACTACAAAATTTGACAAATATAGGAGCTAGAAAACATAACAGTTACAAATTTGATGAAGTCCCTTGTTAATGCGCCTAAGATATTTGTGCATATATTTAAATTGCATTTCTTGGGACACATGCATACCTTCAACCTTCTCCTAAAGTGAGCGCAACTGTGCATCATAATCAGATGACTGATAATCAGGATCACTAGCAGAATCGGATTTAATTTCATAAAAAATGTCATCCATATTGACATAATATGGAGGCAATTCACCCTCCTCTTCATTTGCTTCTGCAGCTCCACTAGCACCCACATCAACTTGGCATGTAATGCCCTGAAAATCGGGGGTCGAACATAAACTCAACTCTCAAGTTCCAACGCATCACTTATGCAATATAATGAATGATAATTAAATATTGTTTGGATTAGTGCATTGAACATGAGTGAGATTAAGCCAGAACAACATATCATACTCCAGAGACAGTTAAATTGCAAGCAGAAGACTGTGATAGATATATAGAATATATAAACTGTGGTGAGTCTCCAGAGTGTGATAACATTACCAGGTTAAATAATTACAAATATAATTCCAAATATACCAAATGTGTAAGGTCCTCTAGTCAACACCCATGTAACCTCGTCGATCAAGACACGGCTCACATGAAGCCGCCAGAATACAGCACATACAAGAAGGCATCCTCGTCGTCGCAAAAGTCCAGCTCCGCCTCATAAGCATCGCCGTCTACAATTAGACAAGTCTAGTGGGTGTCCAGAACACCGTCCCGTAACATGGGAGTGAGTAATCAACTCAGTGGAACAATAAAGCATAGGTTAACATGTTATCAATTCAGTCAAGCAGTAATGATAAAGCAGTACAATCAACATTCCTACGTACTGTAATTAATGCAAGGATGAGATGCGATTATAATGCATACCCTCGCTAACATATTCCCTCGGCACCATCTTACATCCGCAGCATGCTGTCACCCTCAGTGCTCCACATCTTCTAGGCACATGTAATGCGATGATAAGCATGATTACCGAGTTGTTATTAGTCCATTTCAAACAGCAGTATTGGGAAACTGAGGTACCTTCCTTATATCATTCCCAAACAACGATCCATTCTAGGGTCGTCAATCCTAGACAATCTCATACGATGGTGTGTTTCTAGGTCACTGCAAGGGTTGTCAAGGCTGTCACACGGAATTGTTACACCACTCTCCCATCACCTTATCAATACAGGCCTAGTTTATACTCTATTACTACGGAAAGGCTCGTCGCTTCACCGCAGATTTAGAGTATGCTTGAGGTCACTATACCGGGTACGGTCAATGCTACCAAGGCTGTTACACAGAATCGTTGCACCACTCCCTCATCACCCATCAAAGCAGTGTAGGCCGACAACTCGAATATAGTGTCACATACCACTATAATCAGCTCACGAGTTTGGTTGCTCAATGGTCACTACGAGGAGGCACATGGCCCCAGCGTAGGCCGACAGCTCGACCACGGTGTCCCATACCACCATGCCCGGCTCATGAGTCTCAACAGATCGAGGTACCAAGGTTAACGGGGTTGCACTGGTAAGTTCGGTACCTTACATTCAAGCAGTAGCATCCAAACATGGTGAACATACATTAGACAGATCGGGTTACTTGACGAGCTCGGCTAGCTTGATCGCACGACAAGTTGAACGATATGAAGTGTATAAGCACTTCGCGTGGCCAACCACTATTGCCAACCGAAGTACGACTCAGGTTCGTCGAACACATCTCACGTGGTGAATGAATCTCAGCCACGAATTCAATCCCGTTATCGATTGCCTGGACTATACAATAGCCCCAAACACAATCAATCCTTGACCAGAAGCATGTAGAGTAAAGCAGAATAAATAAAGTAATTCAAGCATGTTATAAAGCATGTTATAGAGCACAATATAAACAGGAAATACAAACACATATATTTCATAAGTATGTGGCTAAATTAAACAAACAACACGGAGGAAATCATATACATCTCTAAGGTAGCTAGGAATCCTATCTCAACACCTACCTAAAGCACAATCCTCTAAGTACTTACTTTTACAAGCATTTTCACAAACACTTAGGATACACTCTTTCAACATACATAGAGTATATTAGCAAGAACATGTATTAGGGCAAACCCTTTCACTAAGTAAGTATTATACACATATATAGCATGCTCATACAGTAATTAATCATGGAAAGCACACTTTCAAAATTTATATGTATACGGTACTTTCTACAAATACGAGGAATACAGTATATTCAGCATAGTTAACGTATAACCGAAAAAATGAAACGGACAGCACTTTGTACATGTGTAATTGTATGCAGATCATGAATCTATCATTATCTGACATTGAAAGCGTTGAAACCCGTAACCTATACATCTAAAGTCCGCACCTTACGCCGTAGAAGCGTAATGAACTCGATAGATTTGTTAAGTCTTCGTATACAGTAATTTGGCAACCTATAGAATGAAATAGATTAGCTATTTCATCATTTGTAATGATCATAACCCTAGAACAGCTTAGGGTTAGGGTTTCTTACCTAAGAACGAAGCCGGAATCGCCGGAAAAGCGATGAGATAGTGATGGTGAAACACGTATAGTAGGGGGATGGAGTATCAGGAAGATGCTCCCACTTCTCTCACACTTTCTCTCTCTTTTCTCTCTTCTCTCTCCTAGGTTTTCTCAAATTCGTATGGAATGAGAGAGTGGGAGTTTAAGGTCCTTATATAGGTCCAAAACTCACCAAACTAGACCTAGGGCCAAGGTATACTTAGGTTATGTCCAAATACGGACAGTTCTGTCTCAACGGAGCACTTTTGGAAGCCCCCCTTGAGCCAAAGGTCAGACTTAAGCTCACAAATATTGGATCTAGGTCGAGTTACATTTTTGGTCCGATTGGATTTACAGATCGCCCGTGGCGGACCAGTTTCAGTTTAACGGTCACTGAGACTCGATCAGGGCCACAAGTACACTGCCATGTGTATGAAATTTCTCCTGATCTAAGGGTGTATTTGGGTCAGATTCTGATGGTCTGATTGCTTATATTTGGCCCGTAAGCGACAAGTCTCAGATTACTTAAATGAGACCCAATTTCTAAAGAAATCTACGTTTTCTCACACTCTTCACTCTAGGCTCAAGCCAATAGTCATGGGACACTATTTGGATTTGATTTCTGAGATGATTGTCAAGCCCAACAAGGTGGTCCTAACCGTTTAACTTCGCATTAATCAGACTTCCGACGTGTGGTCCAGATCTGATACAGAGTTTCAATGTGCTCCCGAGAGCAACTGGGTAATGAGATTGATCCTAGATTTTAGGGTAATGTAGCGTCAATGATTCTACAAGTTTTAGGTCTTGCAGATCATATTTAAAGTGGATCAAGCAGATTTCGTAACTAATCTAGTTTAGCACTTAGTTAACTTTGTCTAATTCCTAAAGGATTTGAGGTTTGAGAGGTTCATAAGGGGTTAGGATCTACCCCTTGCCTAAGGACGTCTAATTCCAGGTTGGCAAAAATGGGGGATGTTACATGGCATGGGGTCAACTTCAAATTCATCTTGTTAATATTAGAGCTGTTGAAGGGGAGATGATGAATGGGAGCTTCTCCAATAGGCATAGCCACTAAACTATGAGTGGCTAACATAGTAATAAGATAAGCAAAGGGTATGTCACCGTGACCTGTGTGGAGACAAAATTGAATCATGATATAACAACTCAGAGAAAGAAGACATACAGAGACTCCAGAAATAATAGAATGAAGAATATGAACCATGAATGTAGTAAGTTGGGTTTTGTTACCAGATCGAGGATAGACATTTAAAATGAAAATCCTATAAAGAATTCTGTATCTAGGTAACATAAACTTGGATACGAGCACATTCCCAGTACTCCATTCCGCACCCATAATACATAAATCTCTAGTGAGCATTCACTTCTCAGATTCAGAAGGTTTTACCACAAGAGAACTAATGGGAATACCTTTGTCATTAACAGGTATATCCATTAACCTAGAAATAAGATGACGGTCCACATCAATCAGACCTTCTCTGGTCATAATAGTAAATGTCAGATTCTCAGTAGAGAAGTCTTTAATGCAAGCATACATAGCCTGCCAAATAAAGCGGTATGCCGGTCTACCCCAATGTAATATGTTATCCCATCCTATAGACTGAAGGAGAGAAACAACATAAAATTGTGCCAAATGATTAGGATTAACATTCGTTCTACTATCACATTGCACAAGCGAATATCCGTCACATAATTGGGATCTTACTCGGGTGATCGAAGGTGCCGCACCATAATAGGAGGCGAACGAGATGAAGAGGGACCACGAGATCCTTTCTTCTTGGTTCTACACTCCATTGTAATAAAGAAAACAATGAATAAAAAGATTGCAAAAGAGGTAAGAAAGGTTTCTAGTAGATTAAAATTTTTTATAGTAAACCCCCAAAACAATCATAAAGCATGAAATAAACCACACAGATGAAGAAAAAGGAGTGCAAAGGACTTAAATCTAGAAGAAAAATAAAAATAATGCACAAACCATGGAGGAATTGAAGATGGGTTCGACCGGTCGAGGTAGGGCTTGGTGGAGTAGAAGATCCAAATGAAGAAAAATTATTTTTTTCCCAAATAAAAGGTCAAACCTGTGTTACACGATTGGTCGAGTACATACTCGACCGGTCGTGCCACGACTGGTTGTGCACCTCACAAAATTTACAATTTTTCATAAAATTTGAATTTTAAAAATAATAACTATATACAATATGATACAAAAAAGACACAAATCATCAGTTCATAATGCACATACCAAGATCAAATTTCAATTTTGCAAGCCTGCTTTTGTCGAACAGTTTTGTGAATATGTCAGCTAGTTAAGTCTCGGTTGGAATATAATCCAAAAATAATGTCTTGTCTTCCACTAGTTCAGGAATATAATGATATGTAATGTCAATATGTGTAACGCCCTGAAAATCGGGGGTCGAGTGTAACTCAACTCCCGAGTTCCAACGCATCACTTATGCAACATGTTTAATGATATTTGGATGTTGTCTGTGTTAGAGCAGTAAACATGAATGAGATTATACCAAAGCAGTAATTCATACTCCAGATCAGTTGTATAAAAGCAAGCGGAAGACTGACTGTATATATATGTATGTAAAGAAACAAAATAAATGATTCGTTATCCAGAGTATGAATCCTTCTGAGTCACAATATACATGTCTGTGTAATAAACAAAATGTCAAAATAACTAAATACAATCTCTGTAAATCCCATCGGTCCGTGACCTAGTCGAAGCCGCCACCGAATCGCATATACGAGAACTCCTCCTGGTCCTCGTCAGAATGTCGAGCTCGCCTCCCGAGAATAGCCGGATCGCCTAAACTCGAGACAGAGTCCGGTTGGTGTGCGCAACACCGTCCCGTAACGTGGGAGTGAGTAGCTAACTCAAGGAACGATAAGACATAAGTTATCATGTTACCAATACAAATCAAGCAAGAATGATAAAGCAAGAAATCAAACACTCCTAGTTACTCGATTAATGCAAGTATGAATGCGCTTATGATGGATGCCCTCTCCGACGTACTCCCTCAAGCGACACCATCTCACGTTCGCGCATGCTTACATCCCACGTTGCTCCACATCTTCCAGGCACATGCGATGCATGATGAGTATGATTACCGAGTTTTTAATTAATTCATTTCAAACAAAGCAGGATTGGGAAACTAAGGTACCTCCCTCAGTATCATATCCAAACATGATCCAATCTAGGGTCGTCACCTAGTTAATATCGACGATGGTGTGTTTTCTAGGTCACCGCAGAGGTCTGCTGTGGCATTACGCACAAAGGTTGCACCACTCCCCATCACCCCTTAAACGATTCATCACGATACAACTATACGTAAACAGCCTAGTTCATACTCTATGTATCGCGGCGAACCCTAAGGCACGCCGCAACTTCGTAGTATGCTCGCGGTCACTACAAAGGGCGCTGTGGTCGTACACACAAAGATTGCACCACTCCCCATCACCTTATCGGTGTAGGGCCGACAAATACGAATATAGTGTCCCATACCACCATAATCGGCTCACGAGTTGAGTTGCTCACTGGTCACTACGGGAGGCACGTAGCCCCAGCGTAGGCCGACAGCTCGACCACGGTGTCCCATACCACCATGCCCGGCTCATGAGTCTTAGCGGATCGAGGTACCATGGTTAACGGATTTTTTTCACTGGTAAGTTTGGTACCCTAGGTTCAAGCATTAGCGACCAGACATTGTGAACATACATAAGGCATACGGTTTACTGACATGTTCGGCTAGCTCGAGCGCACAACAAGTTGGATGATATGAGGCGCAGAAGCACCTCGTGTGGCCAACCACTATCGCCAACCGAAGTACGACACGGGTTCACCAACACATCGTGCGTGGCGGAACGAAACCCCAACCACATCTTCAAGTCTGATACCGGATGCCTGGACTACGAACATAGTCCCAAGCTCAGTCAAATCCTAACCAAAGCATATGAAATAAGGCATGATAACATGGTAATTCAAGAACACTAGCAGGCGTAATATAAGCATAACATGAAGCATGTTAACAACAAGTCACAAAGCATGTTCAAAAGCATGTTATAAAGCATTATGTAAATAAGTATACAAATACTTACATTTCGTAGGCGAGTGGTTAGAGTGAATGACCACATGGAGAGTGACCTATGCGACTCTAAGGCAACCGAGAATCCCACCTCAGCACCTACCTAAGATTCTAACACTTAAGCACTTACACTCACAAGTGAATTCACCAACACTTGGAATGCAATAGTTCGACATACATGACGTATGCTAGGGAAGTGTGTACTAGGGTTGTCCCGTTACCGAGCTAGTATTTTATACATATACAACATATTCATACAGCAAATAAACATAGCAAACACATCAGCGAATTTTATACGTATAGGGTACTTTCACGTATACCCAATTTCGACATACATAGTGTTTACAAAGGAACATAGGTTTCGGCGATTCCTTTCGCCAAGTTAGTATTTTAATCATGTGTTGTATAATCATACATTAAATACATATGTCAAACATTATTCCAAAAGAAATACGTATACGGTATTTCTACAATACGTAATTTCGACATACGGCGCATTTACAAGTAAACATATAATTTGGCGATTCCTTTCGCCAAACTAGTATTTTATTCATATGTTATATAATTAAACATTAAATAAACATGTCAAGCATTTGTCCAAAAAAAATACGTATACGGTATTTATACGTATACCTACAATATGTGAAATTCCATATTTCACACCGTTAATCAAAACAGGAAACGGAAAGCACTTTGTACATGTGCAATTGCAAGCAGATCATGAATCTACCATTATCTGACATTGAAAGCGTTGAAAACCGTAACTTATAAGCTTAAAGTCCTCACCTTTGCCTTTGGAAACGGAATGAATCAGCAAGGGTGATGGATCTTCCGTCTACAGGCGATTTCTAGCCTAAAGAGCGGAATCGGTTAGTCGGAATACATCCTACCTCGATTCCAACTCAAATCAGACCTAGGGTTAGGTTTTCTTACCTTCAAATGAGGCGGAATACGCCGGAAAGCGTCTAGATCGAGAGAGATGTAGGCCGTGTAGCAAGCCAGCAAAGGCAGGGAGGAAGATCGGCAACGATCTCCAAGTCTTTCCTCTCTTTTCTCTCTCTCCTCTAGGGTTTCTCCCAAAATTCGTATGGCTGTGAGAGGGGCTGCTCTAAGCCCCTTTTATAGCCTCAAACATTACGAGAATAGACTTAGGTTCATGGGTACCGCTTATATAGGATATTCGGCGCTTTTCCACCAAAAAGGGGAGTTCGGTAGGCCTCTTTGAACCAAACGTCGACTTAAACTTATCATCAATGGATCTACGTGGGATTACATTTTTGACTCATTCGGATGTGCGATCGCACGTGGCGGACCACTTTCGGGCCGACGGTCGGTGGGCCACGATCGAAATTCCAAGTACATGTAAATGTTCCCGAAATTTTTCTTAATCCGAGGGTGTAATTTGGTCCGATTCTGACGGTCGTTGTTTAATCTTGACGCGTCAACGAACGATGCCGATCACTATTCCGGATATTTATTTCGGCTTGTGAATAGTGTTTTTCACACTACCTCGCTCCGATTCGAAACGAATGGCCGTGGAATATCTGATAAGGCCGATTTTTGAGATGATTGTTAAGCCCAAGGGCGGTCCTAGTTCCTTAACTTCGGGTTAATCGGAATCCCGATGTGTGATCTAGACCTAATACGAAGTTTCGTTTCATTCTCGAGAGCAGACGGAAATGAGTTTGGTTCTAAACTTTAGGGTAACCTAGCGTCAATGATTCTCAAGTTTTGGGTCTTGCAGATCGTATTTAAAGCGATCCTAACGGATTTCATAACTAATTGAGTTTAGTACTTAGTTAACTTTGTTAAATTTCTAAAGGATTTAATCCTATGTGATTTCTCGGTCGAGGTGGTACTCGACCCAATGTACGGAATTTTTCGTGTCGTTACAATCTACCCCTTAAACAAAAAAATTTCGTCCTCGAAATTTATACTTTCGTACTCCTCGAGAATCGAGGGTAGTTCTTCCCGACCTCGGCCTCGCCTCCCGGTAGCTTCCTCCTCGAATGATGTGTCCAAAGTACCTTCACAAGTGGGATGACCTTGCTACGCAAGACTGCTCCTTCCTGTCAAGGATGCACGTCGGCGCAACTCATATGTCGCATCCTCGCTCAACTCAGTACTGCTCCCATCCGATGATATGCGAAGGATCGAGAACGTACTTCTTCAAAGATGTAGATACATGAAATACGTTATGTACGGTAAGCAAGTGGTGTAGGCAAGGCGAGACGATACGCCACATCACCCACTCGATCCAGTATCTGAAATGGACCGATGAACCTCGGTGTGAGCTTCCCCTTCTTCCCAAACCGAAGGACTCCCTTCATAGGGGAAACCCGAAGGAACACATGATCACCAACCTCGAACTCCAGCGGCGCCGCCTCGTATCGGCGTAACTCTTCTGCGCTCGCTCTGCGCCGTGAGTAATCGACGCCTGATAATGTCTACCTTCTCTCGTAGTCGCCTGAACCAACTCGGGCCAATCAGGTTACGCTCTCCAACCTCTGCCCAACAGTGCGGTGCTCTACAAGGTCGACCATATAGAGCCTCATATGGCGCCATGCCAATCGTCGCCCGGAAGCCGTTGTTGTTGTAGGCGAACTCACGTACGGAAGACAAATCGTCCCAACCGTCCTCAAGTCCAACACACAAGCTCGCAACATATCCTCCAGACCGATTCACTCGCTCCGTCTCGCCCATCGCCCGAGGATGAAACGCCAGATCTTGAACTTCAACTTCACACCCATCGCCTCCGGATACGAGTCCGTAAGATGGATGTGAACCGCGTGTCTCGTCCGACACAATCTCCAAAGGAACTCCGTGCGGACGGACGATCTCCCCGATATACAATCTAGCTGGCTCATCTGCAGAGTTCGTAACTCGATAGGGAGGAAATGGGCCGATTTAGTCAACCGGTCCACAATCACCCAAATGGAATCGTGCCCCTTCCTCGTCTTCTAAACCCGATATGAAGTCCATGGAGATGAAGTCCCACTTCCACTCCGCTATAGGCATGGGCCGAAGCAGCCCAGAGGTCGGCGATGTTCGCCTTGACCCGCCGGGCACGTCGCATCGAGACACATACTCAAGCAATATGGGCCTTCATGTTATCCCACCAATACGTCCTTCTCATATCCCGGTACATCTTCGTGCTACCAGATGCATCGCAAACTTCGAGTTATGGGCGCACTCGAGAAGTTCGCGTCTCAAGTCGTGCACATCCGAACACATAGGCGGCCACGGAACCGTAAACCCCATCGATCCAACTCTCCACTCGGAGTCCGCGGCGTCGCTAGCCTCGCTCTCGGCTCGAGGCAGTATATGTCGCCCTCCCGGGCCTCAACAATCTCGTCGTCGATAAGTGGTCGCACCCGAACGTGCGCAACACACTCAAATGGCTCCTCGACAAGAGTCTCCGCCTCGAAGTCCCGCACAAACTCTACCATATCCCACTCGGCTATCATCGGCGGTGCCGCAAATGCACCGCCTTCTTGCGGCTCAACGCGTCTGCCACAAGGTTCGCCTTGCCAGATGGTAGGAAACCTCGAACTTGAAGTCCTTCAAGGTCTCCATCCATCGGCTGCCTCATATTCAAATCTCGCCGCGTGAATATGTATTTAAGGCTCTTGTGGTCACAGAAAAGCTCGAACTCCTCACCGTAGAGGTAATGTCTCCAGAGCTTCGGCAATGCAAAGATGATGCCCGCCAACTCCAGTCATGTGTAGGGTAATTCTCCTCGTGCTTCCTTAATTGTCTCGAGGCATACGATATCACCCTATCTTTCTCGCATCAAAGACACAACCCAAACCAACGCGAGACGCGTCGATATACACCGTGTATTTCACCCCTTGCTCCGGCAATACTAGCACAGGGGCGGACGTCAACTTGTCCTTCACCTCCTTAAAAGCCGCCTCCGCCTTCTCACTCCAGCGAACTTCAGTCCTTCCGAGTCACCGAGACAAGTGGCACAGCGATCTTCGAGAAATCCCGAATGAAACGTCTCGTAGTATCCACCAGTGCCAAGGAAACTCCTCACCTCAAGAATCGATTCAGTGCGCCAATCCCGAACCGCAGCCTACCTTAGCAAGGTCCATCGCTATCCCATCCTTGGACACTACATGTCCCAGAACTTGACTTCCTCCCGCCGTAAGTCGCACTTCTTGTCTTTACCGCGCAAACAACTGGTTCTTCTTCAGTGTCTCCAATACCGCTCGCAAGTGCTCCTCGTGCTCCTCCCGACTCGTGGAGTATATCAAGATGTCATCGATAAAGACGATGACGAATCGGTAAAGGAAGGGCCGAAATACCCGGTTCATCAGATCCATGAACACGGCTGGTGCGTTCGTCAGACCGAACGACATCACTAAGAACTCGTAGTGCCCAAAGCACGTCCTGAAGGCTGTCTTCTGCACGTCCTCCTCTCTCACGCGCAACTGGTGGTACCCTGACTGGAGATCAATCTTCGAGAAATACTTCGCCCTCTCAACTGATCGAATGATCGTCAATCCCGGGCAAAGGATACTTGTTCTTCACCGTGACTGGTTCAACCTACGGTAATCAATACACAACCGTAGCGACCCGTCCTTCTTCTTCACGAACAACACAGTGCTCCCCAAGGAGACACACTAGGTCGAATAAAACCTCTCTCTACAAGTACATCAATCTGTGTCCGCAGCTCCTCCATCTCACATGGAGGCATACGATACGTAGGCAACGAGATGGGCGTCGCACTATGCGTAAGATCTATCGTAAAATCAATCTCACGCCGAGGAGGTAAACCAGGGGATAGTCTCAAACACGCCCGCAAAGTCTCGAACCACCGGCGTACTATCAACCGTCGGACCATCACGGCACAAGCAAAGCAAAGATAACAATCAACTCGACAGGCCAACCGACTCGCACCGGAACGTGAAAGCCGTACCGGGTCCATAGGCGATCACGATCCGAGCATCGCAATCTATCTCCGCCTCATCCCGGCGAGCCAATCCATGCCAAGTATAACGTCGTAGTGCCATACGGAGCAACAATAAGGTCGACGAGCACCGTGTCGCTACCCAAAACTACCGAGCAACCCTCGCATAATCGTGTGACATCCGAATGTGTCCCAGAGTCGTAGTGAGTCTCATTC
Source organism: Magnolia changhungtana (assembly GCA_030180095.1). Taxonomy (NCBI): domain Eukaryota; kingdom Viridiplantae; phylum Streptophyta; class Magnoliopsida; order Magnoliales; family Magnoliaceae; genus Magnolia; species Magnolia changhungtana. Next base: position 11,342,718 of record JASAUF010000656.1, on the reverse strand, counting down.
CCTTAGTGGGAATCGTATGCAAAGATAGGCGCTTCACCGCCCCACAAGAAATAATAGAAGTAGTGGACCCAAGTGTCCACCAATAAAGAGACGGGAGTGTCGCGAATAAAAGCCGTACCCTCGAAGGCCGTCGAGCCGAAACCGACGTCTCGTGCCTCGCCACGAGAGTATGAACGCGAGCCCGCTGGCCGGCGGTTCTCCGAGAGGAGCCAAGGGTCGCCGTGGCGGCCCGAAGTCCGCACAGAGGCCGGAAGGAAGGATGTGCGGAGCCGCTCAGTAGCGGTGGAGCCGATATGGCCCGTGGGGGCGAGAACGGCCCATCATCCGTGGCGGAGAGAACCCACCGTCCTTCATCCGCGCGAAGCAACTCCCAATAAGATGACCCCGTTTCCCGCAATGCGTGCGTGTCACAATAGGCGCCTCGCCCGAGCCCCCGGCGCCGCGATCCTAGGAGGCGAGTCAACACGAGGCCTCTTGCCTAGGATAGGCCTCGCTTCAGTATCTCCCGTCGTGGTCTCGCAACCATAGTGCCACGTGATCGGCCAACCGGTCCACATCCCGCTCTGCCGTCATAGACATGTGAACCAAGTCTTTGCATATGTGGGTATAGTGAGGCAAAGATATCTTCGACCGTATCTCCTGGCCGCAAGCCCAATGAAAATCGACGCATCCGCATCGCTCGTCCACTAGTATAGTCGGGACAAAGCGGCCCAACTCGGTGAAGCGGTGCTCGTACTCAGTAATAGTCATGCCTCCCCGCCCGAGGCGCAGAAACTCGTCCTCCCGCTCATGTCTGTAAGTCGGCGGGTAGTATTTCTCATGGAACCGAACTCGAACGCCTCCCGTGTCCATACGTAGTCCGCCGCGACAGCACCGCAACACACCGTCCCACCATAAACTCGCCTCTCTCTCAAACATGAAGGCGGCCGCTCTACCCGCTTCCGCCTCGAGCAATGCAAAGATCCGAAGCATCTTCGAGATGCGGTCAAGCCAAAACTCTGCCTCCTCGGGCCTATGAGTGCCCATGAACGAAGGAGGCCTCAAGCGCTGAAACCGCTCGAGTAGACCGCGCGTGCCGACATCTCCAGTAGGAGGCACCACGGGTGGAGGCAGGGGCACATCCTCACACTGAGCAGGAGGCTCAGGGTGCCCGGCAGGACAAACAGGAGTCGTAGGTGGAGTCGCACTACCACCACGTGACAAGGCCTCAGCGATAGTGGCCATAAGCTGCTGATGCTGCTGCTGCTAGACTGCTGCTGTGCGCCGTGCATCCGCTCGCTTCTTGCAGCATCTCTTCTTGATGCATCATCATCATCAGCTGCTCAAACCTATCAGTCGGCGGAGCAGCCTGGGAGTCATGCTGCGCAGACGATGATGGCCGGAACTGCTCACGGACCGGGGGCGTGTATGGTGGCAACCCGCCAGCAGGACCAGTAGGGGGCTGATCGGAACCCAACCCACGGTCCGCAGGACCACTACTACTAGAAGGTGTCTGGTCCATAGAGCCAGTCAGACGGAGATGTGCGGTGCTCCGCGTATACTGTCGCGGCATGCCCTATACAACACAGGGTACATTTGTGAGATACAAAGATAATACACTCCATAAAGCACTTAAGCAATCCACACATCATCAAACAAAAGAGGCTATATGCTTTTCATTAACTCAAAATTGTCATAATACATGGACTACAGAGTTTACATGAATCATGACGGAAATCACATTATAGCCAATACATCCACACATCAAACACTTAGAACACGCTACTATCTACTACATCCACTACATGAAAACATAAACTGCCTATCGCGGCAACCAAAACAAACAACAACACACAACCACTTGGACGACTAAGCATCCGAATCAGGCGATGGAGGAGGGGCATTCTTGTCCTGCAGACAACACAAGATGGCCTTTAAAGTACGAGACACCTTGCTAAGCTTGGTTCGGACTCGTCCGACTTCCTGCTGTAGGGCGGCTTGACCCTCCTCAAGACGGGCCAAACGTGCATCAAAGGCATCCCGATCCACACCCTGCTCCTGAGCCGCAGGAGGTGAACTCTCCTCAGTGTCCTGAGCCTCGGGTTCTTCTTCCTCTTCTTCAGCTTCACTGCCGTCTTCGCTCGTATCTTCATCGCTCTCAATCTCAACCTGTCGGGCCCGTTGTCGCTGTGCCCCAAGTTTCATCTGTTTGAGAGTATTTTCGTCAATCTGGTGGACTCAGACCGCATCTCGCCCCCCGGACTATAGCCATACTCTCGTGCGATCCCGCATATGAGTCGGCCGAAAGGAAGCGAATCGAACTCCCCGGTGGAGCGTGCAACACTCACGATCCGTTGTAACACGAAAGTGGGCACACACAAGTTCGCCCGCCGCCCCACTTGGTACGTAAAATCAACCATAAGTCGCGTACACTCGCCGCGACATTACGTGCCTCGGGGTAAAGATTGTATGTGAAGATGTGATGCAAGAGGGCGGAAATCGTCGACATGTGGGACGCTAGAGGCTTTTGTTCGGGCCGCCACTCAGCTAGTCGGCCACCACAAAGGTATCGAGTGCGACGATTCCTTTCACGAGCAGTCGCCAAATTCAGCTCGCTAGCATGTACGTCACCAAGGGGCATATTCATAAGTCGCGCAATCATCCTTACATCAATGGTGATAAACAGATCCACCCCAACTCTGAGCTGGAACTGCAAAGGGTCTAGTGTAGGCTTGCGAATGTTGGCGTAGAAGGCTCTAACAGTGCCGGAATTTGCGCGACCCCTGGCCTCAAATAACGGACCCCAGTGGGCCGCCTCCACTTGTTCAAACAAGTAATACTCCCCAAATAGCCGACCATCCACCTGGGCTTCGAAAAGAACCCTGCGGTCCTCATAGACACCATGAGGTAGCGCCGCCAACTGCACCCGCTCGGCAGGGATTCGGGGATCAAGGTCCCGCTTCGTGCGAAACTCCCGGGCAGAGCTCGAGCTAGCGGCGGCACCTCGCGGTCGCCTCGATTGTGTAGGGCGACTAGGCCCGGCCTCATCAGCGGCACTCTTCCTCTTGCCCATCAGAGAGAGGATGGTGGAGATGGAGAAAAGGGTCGCCACAACACCCAAAAGGGCCATAGAAAATCGACGAAATAGGAAAGAGGGGGCTGATCTCCCAAGTTCTTCACGATCAGCAGATCTAACAGGCGTGGGAGGTGAAAAGGATCAGGGAAATGGAGAAATAAGATGGGAAGGACGGTTTGGGAGATGACTCTCACGGTTTTGGGACCTCCAACCATGTGTAGGGGTCCAAACGAGTGGGAAGAAGAAGAAATGGAGGAGAGGGCAACGTACTTACGATGGAGGATGGTAAGGGGTGGCCGAAATCGGTAGAGAAGAGAGGTGGAGAGGCGTTTCTACAAGAGAGGGCAAAGAAGGTGGAAGGGAAAACGGCCAAGGGAGGGGTTTGTGAAGGAAGTGGGTATTTTCGAAAGGGTTTTAGGAAGGGAGATAGGGCGGGGGGTTGTAGGGACCCCAAAGTCGACCGGCCCGAACCGCGAGCCCGCCCAACCCGATAACCGGGAGGCTCACCCAACCGGCGAGGGCCTCGCCAAAAATTGTGGAGATTGGGAAATGGGGCTCCATGGTTCTGATCCTCCAGTCCCCGGGCCCCAAAATCCCTGGGTCCCACCTTAGATCCCTCCGGAAGTGTTCCGTTTGGCCCCCCCGATCCCGATTCGCTCCATTTCGGGCAGTTTCGGAATAAGTGAACGTAACTCGTAATCCAGAATGAGTTATCTGATGTAAAATATATGAATTTGGGGTAGAACGAGATAATGAAGCCAACCAACCCGCGACGTCGGGTTGCGCAGCCCGGAATTGCGAGAAAACCCTCCGATTAACGGTAATTTTCCCGTTTCAATTTCATTTTGCTAAAAATGGTAGTTTAGTTTAATGATTCTTCATCCGTTGGGTTTTAGGAGTTGCGCTCATCGCGCAAAGAACTTAAGATAATTAGGAGGACGGTTTGGTGAAGCCAAATAGGATTCTTACTATCATATATATATATATATTTATTATTCTTATCATTTTTTTTTGGCTGATAACCTTGTGCACTAGTAGACATTACGACCTTATAGTAAGTCGCGAATTCTAGGAGTCTTAGTTGTAGTTTATTTCTGATTTCATTCTCATTACTTGGTATCCCTATTTAAAGGGTTGTGAATGGTCTAGAAATGTTTTAAGGTCGACCCGTGCGACCATGGTTGATTACGGACTCGATTTCGGCGTTCGACTTAAGGGAACTTCACCGTTTGGCGAAGTCGGAATACCTATGACTGTTTCTATATTCTGTCGCTCCCTCCTAAATTGTAATGCGTCAGCGTACGTAGTGGGGACATAACTCAGGTCCGGTTTAATCAAAATCATGCTCTGATACCAACTTGTAACGCCCTGAAAATCGGGGGTCGAGTGTAACTCAACTCCCGAGTTCCAACGCATCACTTATGCAACATGTTTAATGATATTTGGATGTTGTCTGTGTTAGAGCAGTAAACATGAATGAGATTATACCAAAGCAGTAATTCATACTCCAGATCAGTTGTATAAAAGCAAGCGGAAGACTGACTGTATATATATGTATGTAAAGAAACAAAATAAATGATTCGTTATCCAGAGTATGAATCCTTCTGAGTCACAATATACATGTCTGTGTAATAAACAAAATGTCAAAATAACTAAATACAATCTCTGTAAATCCCATCATCCCCGGCACTTAGTCGGCCGCCAATAATCGCATATACGAGAACTCCTCCGGTCCTCGTCGAATCGGCTCCGCCTCCCGAATAACCGGATCGCCTAAACCCGAGATGCAGTCCGGTTGGTGTGCGCAACACCGTCCCCGTAACGTGGGAGTGAGTAGCTAACTCGGTGGAACGATAAGACATAAGTTATCATGTTACCAATACAATCAAGAATGATAAAGCAAGAAATCAAACACTCCTAGTTACTCGATTAATGCAAGTATGAATGCGCTTATGATGGATGCCCTCTCCGACGTACTCCCTCAAGCGACACCATCTCACGTTCGCGCATGCTTACATCCCACGGCTCCACATCTTCCAGGCACATGCGATGCATGATGAGTATGATTACCGAGTTTTTAATTAATTCATTTCAAACAGCAGGATTGGGAAACTAAGGTACCTCCCTTGTATCATATCCAAACATGATCCAATCTAGGGTCGTCAGTCCTAGTTAATATCAGACGATGGTGTGTTTTCTAGGTCACTGCAGAGGCGCCAGGGCTGTTACGCACAAAGGTTGCACCACTCCCCCATCACCCCTTAAACGATTCATCACGATACAACTATACAGAAACAGGCCTAGTTCATACTCTATATATCGCGGCGAACCCTAAGGCACGCTGCAACTTCAGAATATGCTCGCGGTCACTACAAAGGGTCGCTGTGGTTGTACACACAAAGATTGCACCACTCCCCCATCACCTTATCGGTGTAGGCCGACAGCCGCGAATATAGTGTCCCATACCACCATAATCGGCTCACGAGTTGAGTTGCTCACTGGTCACTACGGGAGGCACGTAGCCCAGCGTAGGCCGACAGCGACCACGGTGTCCCATACCACCATGCCCGGCTCATGAGTCTTAGCGGATCGAGGTACCATGGTTAACGGATTTTTTCACCGGTAAGTTTGGTACCCTAGGTTCAAGCATTAGCGACCAGGACATTGTGAACATACATAAGGCATACGGTTTGCTCGACATGTTCGGCTAGCTCGAGCGCACAACAAGTTGGACGATATGAGGCGCGAGAGCACCTCGTGTGGCCAACCACTATCGCCAACCGAAGTACGACACGGGTTCACCAACACATCGTGCGTGGCGGAACGAAACCCCAACCACATCTTCAAGTCGATCTGGGATGCCTGGACTACGAACATAGTCCCAAGCTCAGTCAAATCCTAACCAAAGCATATGAAATAAGGCATGATAACATGGTAATTCAAGAACACTAGCAGGCGTAATATAAGCATAACATGAAGCATGTTAACAACAAGTCACAAAGCATGTTCAAAAGCATGTTATAAAGCATTATGTAAATAAGTATACAAATACTTACATTTCGTAGGCGAGTGGTTAGAGTGAACAGCCACATGGAGAGTGACCTATGCGACTCTAAGGCAACCGAGAATCCCACCTCAGCACCTACCTAAGATTCTAACACTTAAGCACTTACACTCACAAGTGAATTCACCAACACTTGGAATGCAATAGTTCGACATACATGACGTATGCTAGGGAAGTGTGTACTAGGGTTGTCCCGTTACCGAGCTAGTATTTTATACATATACAACATATTCATACAGCAAATAAACATAGCAAACACATCAGCGAATTTTATACGTATAGGGTACTTTCACGTATACCCAATTTCGACATACATAGTGTTTACAAAGGAACATAGGTTTCGGCGATTCCTTTCGCCAAGTTAGTATTTTAATCATGTGTTGTATAATCATACATTAAATACATATGTCAAACATTATTCCAAAAGAAATACGTATACGGTATTTCTACAATACGTAATTTCGACATACGGCGCATTTACAAGTAAACATATAATTTGGCGATTCCTTTCGCCAAACTAGTATTTTATTCATATGTTATATAATTAAACATTAAATAAACATGTCAAGCATTTGTCCAAAAAAATACGTATACGGTATTTATACGTATACCTACAATATGTGAAATTCCATATTTCACACCGTTAATCAAAACAGGAAACGGAAAGCACTTTGTACATGTGTGCAATTGCAAGCGGATCATGAATCTACCATTATCTGACATTGAAAGCGTTGAAAACCGTAACTTATAAGCTTAAAGTCCTCACCTTTGCCTTTGGAAACGGAATGAATCAGCAAGGGTGATGGATCTTCCGTCTACAGGCGATTTCTAGCCTAAAGAGCGGAATCGGTTAGTCGGAATACATCCTACCTCGATTCCAACTCAAATCAGACCTAGGGTTAGGTTTTCTTACCTTCAAATGAGGCGGAATACGCCGGGAAAGCGTCTAGATCAGAGAGATGTAGGCCGTGTAGCAAGCCAAAGCAGCAGGAGGAAGATCGGCAACGATCTCCAAGTCTTTCCCTCTCTTTTCTCTCTCTCCCTCTAGGGTTTCTCCCAAAATTCGTATGGCTGTGAGAGGGGCTGCTCTAAGCCCCTTTTATAGCCTCAAACATTACGAGAATAGACTTAGGTTCATGGGGTACTGCTTATATAGGATATTCGGCGCTTTTCCAGCTCAAAAGGGGAGTTCTGGTAGGCCTCTTTGAACCAAACGTCAGACTTAAACTTATCATCAATGGATCTACGTGGGATTACATTTTTGACTCATTCGGATGTGCAGATCGCACGTGGCGGACCACTTTCAGTTCGACGGTCAGTGGGCCACGATCAGAAATTCCAAGTACATGTAAATGTTCCTGAAATTTTTCTTAATCCGAGGGTGTAATTTGGTCTGATTCTGACGGTCAGGTTGTTTAATACTGACGCGTCAACGAACGATGCCAGATCACTATTCCAGATATTTATTTCGGCTTGTGAATAGTGTTTTTCACACTACCTCGCTCCGATTCAAACGAATGGCCGTGGAATATCTGATAAGGCCGATTTTTGAGATGATTGTTAAGCCCAGTGGGGCGGTCCTAGTTCCTTAACTTCGGGTTAATCGGAATCCCGATGTGTGATCTAGACCTAATACGAAGTTTCGTTTCATTCCCGAGAGCAGACGGGAAATGAGTTTGGTTCTAAACTTTAGGGTAACCTAGCGTCAATGATTCTGCAAGTTTTGGGTCTTGCAGATCGTATTTAAAGCGATCCTAACGGATTTCATAACTAATTGAGTTTAGTACTTAGTTAACTTTGTTAAATTTCTAAAGGATTTAATCCTATGTGATTTCTGGTCGAGGTGGTACTCGACCCAATGTACGGAATTTTTCAGGTCGTTACAATATGCTTGGTTTGTGAATACTAAATTGGATTTTTAGAGATATTAATTGCGCTTTAATTATTACAATGTAAAACCATGGATTCTTGCACAATTCCGTAATCGCTCAGCATTCTTTTCATCCACACAAGCTGGTGCATGCATTACCAGCAACAATATATTCAGCCTTAGTTGTTGAGAGCGATACGAAACTTTGTTTCTTACTTAGCTAAGAAACTAAACAATTTCCTACATAGAAACAACCACCGCTGGTTGATTTACGATCATCAATGTTACCAGCCCAATCAGCATCCGTGTAACCAGCTAATTACACACTAGTATCATGTGAATACCAGAGACCAAGATTTGTTAAACTAGTGACATATCGCGAAATGCGCTTAACAGGAATTAGATGTGACTCTTTAGGGTCAGATTGATATCTAGCACAAATTCCTATGGTAAATGCAATATCAGGTCGGCTCGTAGTTAAATAAAGCAAACTACCTATCATACTGCGATACAACTTAGGATCCACACTTTTACCTGTTGAATCCTTATAGAGTTTTAAAGTAATACTCATTGGTGTATCTAAATTTTTCTCACTCTCAAATCGGAACTTTTTAACTATGTTCAGAGCATATTTGGTTTGAGAGAGAAAGAAACCATCAGGTAGCTGTTTAACTTACAACCGTAGGAAATAATTTAGTTCTCCAACCATGCTCATTTCAAATTTAGACTTCATAAGATCTGCAGACTCAACAGTTATATTAGCACATGTAGATCCATAGATAATATCATCAACTTAGATTTGCAATATTAGTATGTGATCATTATGTTTCTTTACAAATAATGTCTTATCAACACTTCCCATTATAAGGTTATGACTTGGTAAAAACTTAATCAACTTTGATACCATGCCCTGGGAGCTCGTTTCAATCCATATAGTGCCTGTTTCAGGTGGTAGACATGATTAGCATGCTTAGGGTCTTGAAAAACCCATTGGTTGTTCAACATACACTTCTTCATGCAAATCGCCGTTCAAAAAAGCATTGTTTACATTCATTCGGTATATTTTGAACTTTCTAAAGCACGCAATTGATATAAATAGTCTGATAGATTCAAGACGAGCTACTGGGGCAAAGGTCTCATCATAATCAATGCCTTCAATTTTAGTGTACCCTTGTACAACCAGCCTATCCTTGTTTCTAATAATATTACCAAGTTCATCAGACTTGTTTTTGAAAATCCATTTTGTTCCGATAATGTGTTTATCTTTTGGTCTTGGAACTAAATACCAAATATCATTTCTTACATACTGATTAAACTCTTCTCGCATCGCTGCAATCCAGTTTTCGTCGTTAAGAGCTTCTTTTACGTTAGTCGGTTATATCTGAGATGTAAAACACACGTAGCTACACATATCTTCAAGTTGTTTACAAGTGCGCACACTAGTGAGAGGGTTTCCAAGGATTTGATTAGAAGGATGATCTTTAACCGTCCTGAGTTCAGTGTTATTTTGACTTGATGAAAAGTCTGGTTTTTTTAATTAAAAGAACTTCATCATTTTTTGAACTTGAGAGAGGTGTATTCAAGTGATCGTCTATAACCACATTAATGGACTCTTGAATTACACCAGTCCTCTTATTAAGAACCCGATACGCTCGACTATTCAGAGCATACCCTAAAAATATCCCTTCATCATTTCAGCGTCAAATTTACCCAGATTTTCTCGGTCACGTAAGATGTAACACTTGCTGCCAAAAACTTGAAAGTATTTGACAGTAAGCTTCTTATCAAACCACATTTCATAAGCCATTTTATCATTTGATTTTCTAGTATAAAAGTGGTTAATTATATAACAAGTTGTATTTAAGGCTTCAGCCTAAAGATATTTAGGAAGCTTTATATTATTTAGCATTACATTTGTCATTTCTTGAAGCACTCTATTTTTCCTTTCCACTATACCATTTTTTTATGGTGTTTTGGGCACAGAATATTCATATGATATTCCCTAATCGATGCAAAATTTCTCAAAACTGGTATTTTCAAATTCCGAGCCATGATCACTACGGATCTTAGGGACTTGTGATCTTTTTCCGTTTGAATACGTTTAAGTACTCTCTTTACTTTATTGAGAGTTTCTGATTTCTCTCTCAAGAAAACTATCGAAGTATATCTTGTAAAGTCATCTACTATCACTAGAATGAGATCCATGTGGAGAAGTTCGAGTGGTTTAGATGTGGCATTGGAGTTCACCTTTTTGTGAGTACTTCTGGTTTGTTTACCAATTTGGCACTTGCCACATATTTTGTCTACTTTCTATATTTTGGGCAGACCTCTTACCAACTCTCTTTTGCTCAATCTTACAAGTTGCGCTAGTGTACATGTCCGAGGCATTAATGCCATATTTCGGTTTCATCAATATGGACCATGTAACACGATAGATTAGATGAGCTTAAATCATAAATAACGTAGCACATTTTAGAAGTTCTGCAACCAATTAATATTACAGAACCATTTTTATTTAAAATTTTACACCCTTGGTTAGTGAATTTTACACTATGATTATTGTCGCATATTTGAGAGATGCTTAATAAATTATGTTTTAACCCTTCTACATATAAAACATTCTCAGATAGAGAGAGGTTAAAGAGTTGAACCGTACCTTCGCCAGCAATTTTGCAGTTGCTACCATCACCAAATGTGACTGAATCATCAGTCATGTCTTTAAGACTGGTGACAGACCTTTGTCACCTGTCATGTGTCTGGAGCATCCACTGTCTAGGTACCACTTTGAATGGCTCGAAGCTTTGAAAGCGGTGTGGGCAACCAAACAAGTAACCTTAGGGACCCATTCCATTATAGTTTTGGGTTTAGGTGTATAGTTGGTCTTCTTATGTTTGTAGTTGTTATAAGACCGACCCACTGAGTTAGATTTTAAGAGCTCCTTAATTAAGTCAACAATTTTCTTAGCTAATGGATTACAATTTTGATTTTTTATTGATGATATGGTTGCTTTTAGGTTTTAAGGTTTAAAAAATCTTAGCATTTTTAGTATAATTTTGATTCAGACTTTTCCCTTTTGAGTTTGAAGACTCCCCTTTCACAAATTTGGGCGGAGCATTCTTATGTTTGGGAGGAATACTATTGTCGTGGTCTAATCCAGATCGATCGCCACATTTTTTGGATCTGGAAAAGAGTTTTTCTAACTTAGGATCACCTTGGGCATACCTCTATGTGTCTTTTAAACTCAAAAGTGAAGAGACTTCTAGTTTTAGCTTTTCATTTTCAGATTTTAGGTTTCCAACTAGGGAAGTTTTGAAATCTAAGTCGCACTTAGTTTTTTCAAAGTAATCTGAAATGTGTGATTTTTCTAAGACTATATTATCAAAATTTTCTTTTAATTTATAAAACTTTTCTTTCTGAAGTTTTAGTTTTACAGCAATTTTGCAACTTTCCTTATATAGTGCATCATAAGCATCTTGAAGATCTTCTTCATTTTCATTATCACTATTTAGATTTTCTTCACTGGTTGAATCATCATTATCTAAAAATGTAAACTTGGCTAGAGTCATTAGGGCTTTAACATCATTACCTGACTCAGTTTTAGAATCTTCTAACTTAAAAGAAGCTTCAGAGCAGGAAGATTCATCCCATGTAGCCAACATACCTTTCTTTTTAGGTTTGTCCTTTTTAGGACGTTTGTTTGCTAGATGCCCATATTCATGGCAGTTGTAAAATTGGCCGTCTTTTAAAGATTTCCAAGTTTTAGATCTAGATCTTTTCTTTTCAGTAGGTTTTTGCAAATCTACCCTCTTTTTACTTTTGAAAATCTTGTAAAACTTTTTAGCTAAAAAGGCCATATCATCTTCAGAGCTTTCTAAATCATAATTATTCATATTATCCGTATCACAAAGTTCCTAGATCATGGTCACCTTTGAATTGAACCGTTCAGGCAATGAGCGTAGTACCCTTGCACAGACTTTACTTCTGGGATTCTATCACTAAGACCCCACATAGAGTTGACAATGTCATTCAATCTTGTATAGAAGTCCATGAAAGTTTCACTTTCTTCCATACATATTTCCTCAAATTTGGTTGTGAGGATTTGGACTTTAGATTTCTTGACAATTATTGTTCCCTCATGTGTAATTTCCAAAATATCTCAGGCTTGCTTTATTGTATCACATGATATAATTCTCTTGAATTCATCTGGTGATAGTGCACAAGTAATTGCATTTAAAGCCTTTGCATTGGCACTATTCTCACTTTTCTGAAGAGCGGTCCAAGAGAAGTAAGGTGTGACTTTTACTGTTTTAGATCCATCAGTACCAGTCACTTCAATGGTAGGAGGGGTCCAATTGGTCATTGTGGCTTGTCACACGCTCTCATCCATGGATTTTAAGAAAATCCTCATACTGGCTTTCCAATAGGCATAATTGGAGCCATTTAATGGTGGAGGCCTAGTTACTGAAAGGCTATCAAAATTCGACATTTTAAAATGGTCAAAATGATTAGCTTAAGAAATTAATCCAAAAAATTAAAGCGAGCTGTTAGGCTTTGATACCACTTGAAAAGGCGAAGCTAAGAGTCCTAGAGGGAGGGGGGTTGAATAGGACTATGCCAAATTAAAAATTAAACGTGAAAATAAAAAAATATATAAATAAAGGTAGCACTAAACAATCCCACAAAGTAGAAATGAATAACAACCTCAAATGTATAAGTATTGAGAGGTTGATACAGATGTTGTTCTAAGGACAACCTTACACTAAAAACCAATGACTTATGGTAGGACAACCTGATTCCTAGAACGGTCCATGATCAAAATCTTAAATCGATACAGAGGAATAAAGAATAAAAATAGCAAAGAAAATAAATAAGCTATTACAACATTCCCACACTTGCATAAAAAACTTACAACATTCTTCACAAATGCTTAAAAAGAAATTACAATATTCACACAAAGCCACAATCAATCATCCACCATAAGACCAGATATTATAGTAGTTCGCTTATGTGTACACCAACTGTTTAGAAAAATAGCACACAACTACTCTACTCCCACTATCCTCACATAGTGGATATTGGCGTTCACTATGCAATAGGTTTTTTAAGGTTCACCTAAAACCTTCACAATTGTGTCTTTCAAGTGGGCTTACACAATTAAAAAAACGCACACTCTGAGTTTTTTGGATCACCTCAGACAAACCAAAAAGAAAGATTTTTCCTAGCACAATCTCAAAAAAACCAAAAATAGATTTACAGAAATGTAAAATACTTATCTGGATATTCTCCTTCGATGAAGCCTGGTAAAACCAATTCAGAGTTGATGTTCAATGTAGATGTTCAATGTCCACACTCACTTATGAAAAGGTTTTAAGTTCTAATTAAATTTTAGATTAAATCACATTGGGCTTGCTTGATTTGATTTTGATTCCAAGAAAAGGGAAAACTTCAATCCCTTCTTCAAATAAGATTGGAATATAGAACTCAAAATCAAATACAAAAAGCTAATTAAAGATAATATTAAATGAGCAGTAAATAGCTTAAGAATATCACTAACTTATCTCTCAGATTGGTGTCTTGATTTTACTTGAATTGAATGGAAAACTCTGAAAATCGTGCTCTATTTATAAGTGCAAAGACTGTTCACTCGACTGGCGCAGAGGACAGCTCGACTAGTCGAAAGATAAACAAATTTTTGAAATTTCTGGTGCGATAAGATAAAACCATTCCATGACTGGTTGAGTGGCATCTACGACCGGTCAAACCTTGCTCTCAACTAGTCGTGTGAGACCCAATTTAGTTGTTAGATTTTGAGTCGAGCCTTCTCAACTGGTCAAGCATTGTACACTCGACTGGTCGAGCAGTATCCAGGACTAATCGAGGGTCCAACAAAAAATTCCAAAAAATAGTAACAAACCTTGGACTGGTCGAGGAAATTCTTGGACTGATCGAGCCAGTACTAGGATTAGTCGAACATAGGCTAAGACTAGCCGAGAAAAAGCCTATAGAAGTATATAGTGACCCAATTTAAGTATACAATCAACATGACCTAACCTATGGTCAATCTAGGGTCTTACATTCCTTATAAGTGAAGTTTGAACATTTAATTATCATTTGCTTCGATTGATAGTTGATCTTGAAGTACACAAAGCTTGATATCTTGACTTACTTTGAATCTTGAACTTGAAGTACTTTAAAGCTTGAACTTGAAGTACTTGTGAGTTGTATTTCACCTTGAGCTTTGAATTCCAAAGCAAAGCACATTGTCTTGACATAGTTGAAGCTTTGAAACCTTGAACTATCACTTGATGTTGTATTTAAACTTGTATATCTCTTATACGTGTGATGTTTGAATCTTGAATTGGAACATTTTGAACTTGTACTTGAATTGCATGATCTTGAATAAGAAGATGAACTAAATAAGATATAGATTCCAAGAGGTTTTGGCACTACAAAATTTGACAATCATAGGAGCTAGAAAACATAGTACTTATAAGACCGGAAGAGGCAAGCCCCTTCCGGTGGCTCATAGCAGTAGCAGCATTGACAGTAGCAAAGGTGCGCAACCCACCAAGCACTAGGGGCACCTTTAGTGCCACCTTAGAGGCCATTTACAGGGACTTGCTTTGGGTGAGATGGACTAGGATATTGCAGATAGGAGTGCCCCCATCCTCGGTAGTTGTGAGGCCCGTCTCCTAGCCCGTACTATTGTGTAGGCTTCCGTAGTCCTCTCGGTCAAATTCCAACAACCCTCTACCTGTATCCGACGTTTGCGTACGATCCTAAGCTGAGTCCTGCATACCGAAGTCGAGTCGACCTGAGACTTATACCAGTGCGACCGTGCCGTCCCCGCTGTCTTGTGCCGTATCTCGCGTGCTAAGGCGATACCCGAGCTAGGAGATATGGGCTCGCATTGAGTTCGAGGGAAATACCGCGCATTGCAATTCTGAGAGAATCTTTATGAAACATCACATCAATCCATCAATCAATGTAAAGTACACAACCTTACCTAGCCCATCCCTCTCCCATTCCCCAAGTTAACTCTCTCTTACACAACTCATACCCATCCTATTCATTTCTTACCCTAAGTCAACAAGCACCATGCCATCTCATCCCATCACTTCACCTCACCACTTCTCTCTCTCTCTCTCTCTCTCTCTCTCATTTCTCTCATTCCAAGTAACTCCCATGGGAACAACCGTCCAAGCTTCTCATGAGAGAGCTAAGAGTGTGGCCCACCTTCCTATCCCAAGATCTCTCATCCGCACCATCAAAACTTCATCATCCTCCATCAAGATCGAAGTCAAGGAGCCTAAGAGTCTAAGGAGCTAAAGAAGAAGGCCGATAGGTGGGTGATCTACCATTGATTTTCAATTTGATGGCCCACTTATGATGGGACCCAATTTGATGTATGTGTTGTAATCATATGAGGGGCCCATAGTGGCAAGGTCCCTCCATTTACACCGCCTCTCTCTCTCTCCTCTTCCTTTTGTGGCCCACCATGATGTATGTATTTTATCTATGCCGGCCACCTGTGGGGCCCACTTTTACCAATTTCCAGCAAGTGGCTGGAGCGGTCTAGCCCTTCTGGTACCGTCCGGTGGATCCAGATTAACAGAAAACACAAATATCAGTTTTATTGAAAGCTTGGTGGGCCACACACATGGACCCACCTTGACATATCTGCCTCATCCCCACAGTTCAGCACTATTGGACAGTGGGTCAATAAACCATTTTGAACAGGGACTTGCCCTGATATATCTATTACTCGCACGTGTAGGGCCTGCTTTGATTTGGTGCATTGCACCTGCACTGTAAGGCCTTGAAAATTAGGGGTGGAGCATAGGCCCAACTCCTGAGTTCTAACACATCACTTATGCAACATAAATAATGATGATTAAATGTTGTTCATATTAGTACATTAAACATGAACAGGATTATACCAAATCAGCATATCATAATCCAGAGACAAGTGAATTTTGCAAGCGAAAGACTGTAAAAGATGTATAAGATATATGAACTGTAGTAAGTCTCCGAAGTATAATCATGTTACCAGGTTATATATATATACATGTATAGTCCCAAGATGTATAAAATGAATATACATGTGTGCTTCAAAATTCAATCATAACGAGTGTAATGATATTTAGTCAGCATCCCTATAAGCCCCGTCTATCAGAACACTGTCTACATAGACCCGCCTGATAACTGTATGTAGGAGAATTCCTCCTCGTCATCAGAAAAGTCTAGCTCCATTTCATAAGCATCGCCATCATCCATAACTACAATAGGGTCTGGTTGGTATTTAAGCACCGTCTTAGAACGTGGAAGTGAGTGATCAACTCAGTGGAGCTATAAGGCAAATGTTAACATGTTATCAATTCAATCAAGCAGTAATGATAGAGCAATACAATCAAACATCCCTAAGTACTCTGGTTAATGCAAACATGATATGTATTAATGATGCATGCCCTCGCCTACACTCCCTTTGCGATCTTCCTCTTATGGTCGCGACATGCACCCCTTCCTCTATGCTCAACACCAACACCAAAGGAACATGCAATGCGGTGCATGAGCATGATTATCGAGTTCTTATTAGGCCTTTTCATACATAAGGATTGGGAAGTTAATGTACCACCCTTATATCATTTCCCAACCAATGATCCATTCTAGGGTCGTCAGTCCCAGCTAGTCTCATACGTTATTGCGGTTCCAGGTCACTACAAAGGGCTCATCACCTCAATGTAGGCCTAGCTTATACTCTAGTTGTTATGGAAAGGCTCGTCACCTCAGTGCAGTCTCAGAGTATGCTCAAGGTCACTATGAATGGCTCGTCACTTAGCCGTAGGCCGATAGCTTGATAATAATGTCACATACCACCGTATTCAGCTCACGAGCTTAGGTTGCTCACTGGTCACTACGGGTGACCTAATCACCCCTACGTAGGCCGACGACTTGACCACAGTGTCCCATTCTACCATGTCTGGCTCATGAGTCTTAACGGATCGAGGTACCAATGTTAACGGGTTTTGCATTGGTAAGTTGGTACCTTGGATTCAAGCAGCAGCGTCCATATATGGTGAATACACATCAGGTCAACCAGGTTACTTGACAAGCTCGACTGGTACAAGCATACGTCGAACCGATCGACAGGGAGCGTGTAAGCAATCCACCTGGCCTAACCACTGCCGACAAGCAGCGTACGACTCGGATTCATCAGGCGTGTTTGTCGTGGTTAAGCAGTTCAACCACCGTTCATAAATATTTACCAATTGCCTGGACTAAATAGTAGCCCCAATCACATTCTAAACAATAGCATTCACATCTAGTAATCCAAAACAGCATGTGACAACTGAAAATATATATAAATCTTTCTGGAGCAATTAAACAAACACGTACTACACATATTATCATACATAGACATTTCATTCATACAACACATAGTAGTAGGATAGGTTATATAAAGGATACTATAACAATAGTTAAGGGAATTGAGAATCATATCTCAAAATCCTCATTACATGCATTTAGACAAGCATTTCCACATTCAGGCATTTTATCAAACACGTAGGCTACACATATTATATACATGTAATAATGTAGTTATAATAGGTATTATAGCAAATCCCTTTACAAGGGTTCACTATACGTACAACAATCATGAATTCTCAGTCAATAAACATGGCAAGCATAAATCAAAATTTCATACTCATTCATACATTTCAACAAACACATGGAATGCATTATAAATCAACATAGTTTATATATTTGTACATAATACACGGAAACCCTCGTATCTAAGCACATGTGATAGCAATCAAGCCAGTCATAAATCATTACTGACATTGAAAGCCTTGAAAACCATAACCTAAACATTTATAATCTGCACCTTACGCTGGTAGACATGTAACGAACTCAGTTCGTTCTCTATCTCGTCATCTACGGCACAACTGCAACCTACAGTATGAAATAGATTAGCTATTTCATCCTTTACTCTATTTGAAAATAGGTTAGGGTTCGGATTTTTTACCTGAAAATGGAACCAGAATCACTGGTATAGCGATATGGTAGCGGTGATACGATACGTAGAGCGGCATGGAAGAATCTCTGCAACAAACCCTAGCTTTTCCTCACACTTTCTCTCTCTTTCATTCTCTTTCTTTTCTCTTCTATCACCTAGGGTTTCAAACTCATGTGGAATGAGAGAGAGGGGGTTTAAGGCCTTTTTATAAGCCCAAGATTGATGGAAATGGCCCTAGGGCTAAGGTATACTTGGGTTATAGCCAAGAGGTGGTTGTTTCAGTCCAACGGAGCACTTCTGGTGACCCCTTTTCTGTGTGCGGTCAGAGTTAAACTCCCTAAAATTGGATCAAGGTCGAGTTAAGGTTTCAGTTCGATTGGATTTACAAATCGACAGCGGAGGACCAGTTTCAGTTCAACGGTCAACGATATTCGATCAGGGACACAAGTACACTAACATGTATTAGAAATTTTTTCTGATCCGAGGGTGTAATTACGTCCAATTTCGATGGTTCGAATCCTTAGATTTGACCCACAAGCCAACGACTCAAATCACTTCAATCTGAGTTCAATTCCTAAAGATATTTACATTTCTCACACACTTCGCTCCAGGCTCAAGTTATGTGTTTTTGAATACTATCTGGATTTGATTCCTGAGATGGTTGTCAAGCCCAGTAAAGTGGTCATAAGCGTATAGTTTCATGGTAATCAGACTTTCGACGTGTGGTCCAGGTCTGATACAAAGTTTCAAGATGCTCCGGAGAGCAATCGGGTTTAGTGGTTGATCCTAGATTTCATGGTAATGTAGCGTTAATGATTCTATAAGTTTTGGGCCTTGTAGTTCATATTTAAAGTGGCTCAAGCTAATTTCACAACTAATCTAGTTTAGCACTTAGTTAATTTCGTCTAATTTCTAGAGGATTTGGTCCTGAGTGATTTCTGCTTGCGGTGATACTCAAGTCTTTGTACGGATTTTTTCGAGACGTTACAATCTACCCCCCTTAAAGAAAAATTTCATCCTCAAAATTGGTACCTTTTCGTACTCCTCGATAATCTGAGGGTAGTTATTTCAAACCTTGACTTCTGTTTCCCAAGTAACCTCTTCCTCAGTGTGATGCATCCATAATACATTCACTAGCGGAATAACCTTACTGCACAACACCTGCTCCTTCCTGTCTAGGATACGCGTCGGTCACAGTACATAAGTAGCATCCTCTCTCAACTGCACCTGCTCCCACTTGATAATGTGGGAAGGATCAAGATGTATTTCTTCAGCATAGATACATGAAATACGTTGTGCACGCCTACGAGTGATGTGGGAAAAGCAAGGTGGTAGGCCACCACACCCACTCGGTCTAGTATCTGGAACGGGCCAATAAATCTTGGCGTGAGCTTCCCTTTCTTCCCAAACCGAAGGACTCCCTTCATGAGGAAAACTTTCAGAAACACATGGTCCCCAACCTCCAACTCTAGTTGTCGCCACCTCGTGTCGGCGTAACTCTTCTGTCTGCTCTTCACTGCAAGAAGTCGACGCTTGATAATGTCGATCTTCTCTGAAGTCGCCTGTACTAACTTTGGACCTATCAAGCTCTTCTCGCCAACCTCTGCTCAGCAATACGATGCCCGACAGGGACGCCCATACAGTGCCTCGTAAGGAGCCATGCCAATACTCACCTGGAAGCTGTTGTCATAGGTAAACTCTGCATAAGGAAGACAGTCATCCTGACTGTCCTTGAAATCTAGTACACAAGCTCGCAGCATATCTTCCAACACCTGATTTACCCGTTCCATATGCCCGTCAGTCTATGGGTGGAACGTGGTACTGAACTTCAACTTCACACCCATTGCTTCCTGGATACCAGTCCAGTAGATAGATGTGAATCACATGTCTCAGTCCGACACTGTCTCAATAGGAACTCCATGTAGACATACTATCTCCTTGATGTACAGCCTGGCTAAATCGTCTGCCGAGTTCGAAACTCTAATAGGGAGAAAATGGGCCGATTTCGTCATCTGGTACACAATCACACAAATGTAATCATGTCCCTTCCTTGTCTTCGGTAGCCCTGAGATGAAATCCATAGAGATGAAGTCCCACTTCCATTCAGTTATGGGCATGGGCTGAAGTAGTCCAGGAAGTCGGCAATGTTCTGCCTTGACCTGCTAGCATGTGAGATAACGGGACACATAATCTGATATTTGGACCTTCATATTGTTCCACCAGTACGACCTCTTCATATCTCGATACATCTTCGTACTGCCAGGATTCATCGCCATCTTTGAATTGTGAGCGGCTTCGAAAACCTTGTTTCTCAAGTCATGAAGATTTAACATGCATAGGCGGCCATGATAATGTAAGCCCCTATCTGTACCAACTCTCCATTCAGAGTTTGCATCACTACTAGCTCATTTCCTCAACTCTATCAACCCTTCATCTTCCCGCTGAGCCACTATGATTCAGTCATCAATCAGTGGCTGCACACACATACGTGCGAAACTCTCAAATGGCTCTTCTATCATAAGTCTCTGCTCAAAATTCCACACAAACTCTACCATATCCCACTCTGCTATCATTAGCGGAGCCGCAAATGCTATAGTCTTCTTGTGGCTCAACGCGTCTGCCATAAGTTTGGCCTTGTCAGGATGGTAGGAGACCTCAAACTTGAAGTCTTTTAGGGTCTCCATCCATCGTCGCTGCCTCATATTCAAGTCCTTCTGAGTGAATATGTACCTAAGGCTCTTGTGGTCGCAAAAGAAGCCATACTCCTCTCCATATAGGTAATGTCTCTAGAGCTTCAATGCAAAGATGACAGCTGCTAACTTTAAGTCATGCATAGGGTAATTTTCCTCGTGTTTCCTCAACTGTCACGATGCATAGGCAATCACCCTATCCTTCTGCATAAGGACACAAACCAAACCAACACGAGACATGTCGGTATATATTGTATACTTGACCCCTTGCTCTAGCAATACTAACACAGGGGCGGACGTCAACTTGTCCTTTAGCTCCTGAAAAGCTGCCTCTGCCTTCTCATTCCAGGCGAACTTAAGATCCTTCCAAATTAGATGAGATAACGATCTAGCTATCTTGGAAAAATCCCGAATGAATTGTCGATAGTAACCTGTCAGGCCAAGAAAACTCCTTACTTCCGTAACCAAACCGAGTTGCTCCCAGTCTTGAACTGCGGTTACCATAGCAAGGTCCACAGCTATCCCTTCCTTGGACACCACATGTCCCAGGAACTTGAATTCTTCTTTCCATAAGTTACACTTCTTATACTGTGCAAATAACTGGTTCTTCCTGAGAGTATAAAAGACTGCTCGCAGGTGTTCCTCGTGATCTTTCCGACTCTTGGAGTATATCAGGATGTCATCTATAAATCGGATGACGAATCAAAATAGAAGTGGCCAAAACATCCTGTTCAACAAGTCCATGAACATGGCCGGTTCGTTCGTGAGTCCAAACAACATCACAAGGAACTCACAGTGCCCAAAACTAATCCTAAAATCTGTCTTCTGTACGTCCTCATCCCTAACGCGCAACTGGTGGTACCCTGACTATAAGTCAATCATCGTGAAATGTTGCGCCCCCTTCAACTGATCGAACAGATCATCTATCCTAAGAAAAGGATATTTGTTCTTTACCGTCATTTGATTCAGCTTGTGATAATTGATACACAGTCGTAGAGATCCATCTTTTTTCTTCACAAATAACATAGGTGCTCCCCAAGGAGACACACTCGATCGTATGAAGCCCGCATCCAACAAGCTGTCAATCTGTCTTCTCAATTCTTCCATCTTACATGGAGGCATGCGATACATGGGTAACGAGATGAGTGTCGCACCAGGCACAAGATCAATGGTAAAATCGATCTCGCACTGAGAATGTATTCTAGGAATCATCCTGAACCGGTCCACGAACTCCCAAACTACTGGTGTGCCCTCAAGTATTGGACCATCAACATTCTCTAACAAGGTGGCATAACAGCTAACAGGGTAGGGCCAACTGACCTGCACTGGAAAAGTAAAGACCGTGCCCTCAGGTCCATGAGCTGTCACCACTCTGGCATCACAATCAATTTCTACCCTCATCTCGGTAAGCCAATCCATACCGAGGATAACATCATAATGGTATAGTGGGGCAGCGATCAAATCCATAAGTACTGTCTTACTTCCTAAGTCTATCGAGCAACCCTCATAAGTTATGCTAACGTATGAAAAAGTCTGTGTAGCTGTAAGGATCCTCACTCCCTTCATGGGAGTAGTACCCAACCCCAGTCACTTGACTGTTGTGCATGATATGATCAAGATAGTGGACCCACTGTCCACCAACAAGAAGACATGTGTACCTTGAACGTAAGCCCTGACTTCAAAAGCCATCAGGGTTGTAGCTGATGTCTCAGGCGCTTCAACCGCAAGTGCGTGTACTCGAGCCTGTTGCAGATGGTTCGACTGCGATACCATAGGCCGTTGAGTCGGCCTGAAAGGAGGTGCAGACAGTTGATATGATGGATGTGCTAGTGCTGACCGTAGAAGTGGGGCTGTAATGCCCTGAGGAAGCTGGTTGTTGATCCTTTGAGGTGGCGAGAAGCCATTGTCCCTCATCTTGGTGAAACGGTAGATGTCCGCATGGCCCACCTTCCTGCAGTAAGTGCATCACAAGTCTGGTCACCTCATAGGGGCTAGTGGAGCCACTAGCCTGGGAGGTGAGTTTGCATGAGGCCTCTTACCGAGGAAAGGCCTGCTCGGCAACTCGGGTCGTGGCCTTAGAACCATAGGCCCATAAGTGCGAGATAACTTATCCCCGTCCTGTTCCACTCGCAAAGATATGTTCACTAGCTCAGCATAAGTGGGTATGCTAACACAACACATCTTCGAGTGAATCTCGGGTCGCAGACATTCATAGAAGTGCCGCCTCCTCATTGACTAATCGATGAGAATCAAAGGAGCATACCTAGCCAGCTCTATGAACTTATTCTCGTACTCTGCCACTATCATCCCTCCTTGACGGAGGCGAAGAAACTCACTTTCCTTCCAATGCAGATAAGTGAGGGGATAATACTTTTCATGGAATCGGGTCTTGAAAGCTGCCCATGTCCATACGTATCCCACGGCAATAGTTCAAAGGACACTATCCCACTAAAGGTTGGCCTCCTTTTCAGACATAAAGGTGACCAAGTCCACCTGCTCTGCCTCAGTGTAGTGCAATAGCTTTAGCATCTTAAAGATGCGGTCTAGCTAATACTCGGCCTCCTCGGGTCTATGAGTACCCATAAAAGTAGGGGGCCGCAAGCACTGGAATCACTTGAAAAGGCCGCTAACACTCACGGTTCCAATAGGGTGCATAAGTTGTGCAGGTGGATCCATACCCATACTCTGGGCAAAGTCCCCTGCGATGGTAGTTAGAAACTGTTGCTGCTGCTGTTGTTACTATATCTATTGCTGCTACATCAACAGCATCATTTGCTCTAGCCTATCAGGAGGCAGAGCGGACTATGGCAGGTGAGGCATCGAGGTAAACGCACGGTTCTACTCGGGAACCGATGGTATAACAGGTGGTGCCACAGGTGGTGTCACAGGTGTTAGCCTAGCGGTGGGGCCATTGGATGGCTGAGAATCCAGCATGGTGTCGTGAATCGGACCGAAGCTGGGTCCGTATAACTATTGCTTAGGGGAGGTGCCCCGTCAAAAGACTCGCCCAGTGAAAGATGTGCTAAGGTCCGTGTGACCTTAGGTGGCATTCCCTGTATACAACATAGGGTGTAACCCAGGTCAGATTTAGCATGCTCACAAACTCAACTACATAGCATTCACATTACAGCTCAAAGAAACTTCATGCAATTCATTTAACAAAATTGTCATAATACATGAGATGCAACATTACATAGATCATGACTGAAGATGCTTGTGAGCTAATCTAAATAAAGTCCCACATATTAAAACCTACAAACTACTCTACCACATACTAAGCTTATCAAGGCTATTCATGGAAACAAGAAAACAAGTAACCAAGCAAAACTAAAAGAAGATCATATGTACGACTAGTCGTCTAACTTAAGCAATGGGGGAGGTGTACCCTTATCCTGTAGACAACATAGGATGACCCTTAAGGTACGAGACACCTTCTTGAATTTTCGTTTCATGAAGGCCTCGGTCTCTCCAAGCTTGGCTCAGGTCTCTCCAAGTTTAGCCTGGACCTGTCCGACCTCCTGTCGCAGGGCGGCTTGGCTCTCCTCGATTCAAGCCCGACGGGCTTCTGAAGTAGCCTGATCCATATCAGGCACCTGTGTGGCTAGAGGAGGTGCCTCATCTGGCCCTTGTGCCTCCTCTTCTTCTTCGTGGTCTCCCTTTTCACCACTGCTCTCATCTTCACTGCCTTCCTCGCCACTTCTTTCTTCTTCATCGCCATTATGTTCCTCACCTTCGCTCTCCTCGATCTCGTCACTATCCTCTTCGACATCAACACTCTCCTCTTCTATATCGTCACTTTTCTCCCCAAGGTAGGCTCGTGTTGCCTTTCGCCAATCCCTATATTATCAAGTGTGCTTGCACTAATAATATGGATTGAGGCGACGTCATCCATATGGAGTCGAAAGCTGTAGCGGCGGGCGATCTTGCAAATTAGTTGATCGAATGGTAGCGCGGTGCTCTCCCTATTGGCCTCGCCGCTTTGATTATCTGCGTCAGGACGAGAGTGGGCAAACATACTTTATCTCCTTTTCCAACTCGAAACAAGAAGTCCACCATGAACCTCGAACACTCGGTGCGGTTACTCCACTAGGGATACATGTTATACATGCATATGTTGTGGAGTAGACGTAAGTCATTTGTCATCTTGGTTAAAGCGAGGCCAGTCCCCTGCCTCGACTGCTCGAACCGGCCACAGAGGAAACACGTGTGGAGTCACTTCTCCTGCTTACTAGCACAATTTCTCACGCTAGCATGCACTGATCCCTTCTCAACACCCATGACACGAGCAATCTCATCCACACCAATCGTAATCTCCTGCTTACCCAGAGGAATGGTAAACTGGAGAGGCTCATATATCGGATTTCGAATGAGGGCATAAAAAGTGAGCACAGTGTTTTCGCTTGTAGGCTCCTTTCCCTCAAATATGGGTCCCCACCCATTGTCTAGAAGGAAGTCAATCACTTGATACGTCCCAAACATCTTCTTATCGACGTGTGCTTTAAACATGACCTTGTGATTGTGAAACTTACCGAGATCGATGTTCGGTAGTAGGGATCTCTCCAACGAAATTCGAGGAATTAGGTCCCGCTTAGACCTCCATTCTTGCCCGGCACTAGTACTTGCTTCGGCGTCCGTCCTCCTCGTAGGATGACGTGATCGGCTTGGGGCTGGTCTTTTCCTTGTCATGAGAGATAAGAGCATAGAGATGGAGAAGATGGTGGTGACCACTTCAAAGAAAGCCATTGAGAATAGGATGGATTGGTGGGTCTTGGAGTTGTGAGACACACAAGTGGGTTTGTGTACTCAAATGGGAAGAAGAGAGGGAGATGGTGTGAAAAATGAAGGAAATGGTGGTGTTTGGAAGATATGAAAGAAGATTTGAGAGGGATTGAAAAAGTTAGTGGGGTTTGAATCACTTGGAAAGAGAAATAGGGAGGTAGTGATGATGAAAGAAGAATATTTGAAGCTTTAAAGATAGATTTATGCAATGGGTTAGAGAGGAAGAGAGATTTGGGCAAGAAATCAGAGTGGAGGGGGGTTGAGATTTTGTAAAAACACCCAAAAATGGGTTTTTAGAGGGAGGAGCGAGGTCCCACACGTGCAAAAAGGGCCCCACAGACGTTCGTTTTACGGGGCCCCGCCGGGCAGGCGGAGGCTCCACACGAGCGTTGTGTGTTCGGGCGGGGCCCTGGCGATTTGGCGAAGGCTCCCCCTGGGGTCTGTCTGGCCGGCGGTGACTCTACATGGAGGCAGTGTCCCCCCCCCCCCCCCCCTCGCATTCGTCCGGTGCACGTTCGCACTCCAACTTGCTAGTGTTCTCGCTTTTGGCATGTTTTATGGATGGGATTGACTGAATTGACATCCATATTTGTCAATTAATGGACTAGAGGGAGATTTGGATCATTTTACACGATCAGAGGTGCCTATGGGGTGAACCACAATGGCCAGTTTCGGTCGAATCCAATGACTGACGAAATTGGAAATCATATAACCGTATTTACGTTTATCGCACCCTCCTAAGTCAAAGTACATCAGTGGGAATCATGTGACCATAACCCAGGTCCAGTTTAATCCAAATCATGCTCTGATACCAATTTATAGCACCGTGAAAATCGGAAGTTGAGCATAGATGCAACTCCCGAGTTCCAACACATCACTTATGCAACATAAATAATGATGATTAAATGTTGTCCGTACTAGTGCATTAAACATAAATGGGATTATACCAAATTAGCATATCATACTCCAGAGATAAGTGAATTTCACAAGCGGAAGACTGTAAAAGATGTATAAGATATATGAACTGTAGTAAGTCTCCGTAGTATGATCATGTTACCAGGTTATATATATACATGTATACTCCCAAAATGTACAAAATGAATATACATGTGTGCTCCAAAATACAATCATAGTGAGTGTAATGATATCTAGTCAGCATCCTTGTAAGCCCCGTCGATCAGAACACTATCTACAAAGACCCGCCTAATAACTATATGTAGGAGAATTCCTCCTCATCATCATAAAAGTCCGGCTTTGCTTCATAAGCATCACCATCATTTGCAACTTTAATAGGGTCTGGTTGGTGTTTAAGCACCGTCTCAGAACATGGGAGTGAGTGATCAACTCAGTGGAGCTATAAGGTAAAGGTTAACATTTATCAATTCAATCAAGTAGTAATTATAAAGTAATACAATCAAACATCCCTAAGTACTCTGGTTAATACAAACATGATATGTATTAATGATGCATGCCTTTGCCTGCACTCTCACTATGATTTTTCTCTTACGATCACAACATGCACCACTTCCTCTGTGCTCAACACCAATACCAAAGGCACATGCAATGCGGTGCATGAGCGTGATTACCGATTTCTTATTAGGCCTTTTCATACAGCAGGATTGGGAAGTTAAGATACCTCCCTTATATCATTTCCCAAATAATGATCCATTATAAGGTCATTAGTCCCAACTAGTCTCATACGTTGTTGCAATTCTAGGTCACTATAAAGGGCTCGTCACCTCAATGCAGGCTTAGCTTATTCTCTAGTTGCTACGGAAAGGCTCATCGCCTCAGCGCAGTCTCAGAGTATGCTCGAGGTCACTACGAGTGGCTCGTCACCTAGTCATAGGCCGACAGCTCGAATACAACGTCCCATACCACCATATTCGGCTCATGAGCTTAGGTTGCTCACTGGTCACTACGGGTGGCCTTGTCACCCACCATAGGCCGACAACTCAACCATAGTGTCCCATACCACCATGTCCGGCTCATGAGTCATAACGGATCGATGTACCAGGGTTAATGAGTTTTGTACTTATAAGTTAATACCTTAGATTCAAATAGCAGCGTCCATACATGGTGAACACAAATTGGGTCAACCGGGTTGCTTGACAAGCTCGATTGGTACGAGCATACGTCGAGCTGATCTACAGGGAGCACTTAAGCACTCCGCGTGGCCGAACCATTGCCGATAAGTAGGGTACGACTCGGATTCATCGGGCGTGTCTGTAGTAGTTAAGCATTTCAACCACTATTCACAGACATTTATCGATTGCCTGGACTACATAGTAGCCCCAATCACATTCCAAACAATAGCATTCACATCTAGTAATCTAAAATAGCATGTAACAACTGAAATCAGATATAAATGTTACTTGAGCAATTTAACAAATACATACTACACATATTATCATACATAAACATTTCATCCACACAACACATAGTAGTAGGATATGTTATATAAAGGATACTATAACCATAGTTAAGGGAATTGAGAATCCTATCTCAACACTCTTATTACATACATTTAAACAAACATTTCCACATTCAGGCATTTTATCAAACACATAGGCTACACATATCATATATGTGTAGTAAGGTAGTTATAACAGGTATTATAGCAAATCCTTTTACAAGGGTTCACCATACGTACAACAATCATGAATTCTCAGTCAATAAACATGGTAAGAATAAATCACAATTCCATACTCATTCACACATTTCAACAAACACATGGAATGCATTATAAATCAACATAGTTTATATATATGTACATAATATACGGAAACCCTCATATCTAAGCACATGTGATAGCAATCAAGCTAGTCATAAATCATTACTGACATTGAAAGCCTTGAAAACCATAACCTAAACATTTATAGTCCACACCTTACGCCGGTAGACACGTAACGAACTCAGTTCGTTCTCTATCTCGTCGTCTACGGCACAACTGCAAACTACAGTATGAAATAGATTAGCTATTTCATCATTTACTCTATTTGAAACCCTAAAATAGGTTAAAATTAGGATTTTTTACCCGAAAATGGAACCAGAATCGCTGGTATAGTGATATGGTAGCGGTGATACGATACGTGGAGCGGCAGGGCAGAATCTTTGCAGCAAACCCTAGCTTTCCCTCACACTTTTTCTCTCTTTCCTTCTCTTTCTTTTCTCTTCTCTCACCTAGGGTTTCAAATTCGTATGAAATGAGAGCGAGGGGGTTTAAGGTCTTTTTATAAGCCCAGGACTGAGTATACTTGGGCTATAGCCAAGAGGTGGTTGTTTAAGTCCAACGGAGCACTTCTAGTGGCCCCTTTTCTACATGCAGTCAGACTTAAGCTCCATAAAATTAGATCTAGGTCGAGTTAAGGTTTTAGTCCAATTAGATTTACAGATCAACTGCAAAGGACCAGTTTTAGTTCAACGGTCGCCGGTATTCGATCAGGGCCACAAGTACACTAACATGTGTTGAAAATCTCCCCTGATCCGAGGGTGTAATTAGGTCAAATTCTAAAGGTCCGAATCCTTAGATTTGACCCGCAAGCGAACGGCGCAAATCACTTAAATCTGAGTTCAATTCCTAAAGATATTCGCATTTCTCACATACTTCGCTCCGTGCTCAAGTTGTACATTTTTGGATGCTATCTAAATTTGATTCCCGAGATGGTTGTCAAGCCTAGTAAAGCAGTCATAAGCATGTAGTTTCATAGTAATCAGACTTTCAACGCACAGTCTAGGTCTGATACGAAGTTTCAAGGTGCTCCCAAGAACAATCGGGTTTAGAGGTTGATCCTAGATTTCAAGGTAATGTAGTGCTAATGATTCTATAAGTTTTGGACCTTGCAGTTCGTATTTAAAGTAGCGCAAGCTAATTTCACAGCTAATCTAGTTTAGCACTTAGTTAATTTTGTCTAATTTCTACAGGAATTGGTCCTGAGTGATTTCTACCTGAGGTGGTACTCGAGTCTTTGTACAGATTTTTTTGAGATGTTACATGCACCGTCCATTGGCTGGACGAGGCCCCACAATGATGTATATGTTGTAATTCTACACGTCCAGTAGCTGGACGTGTAGGGACCACTGACGTATGTGTTTCATTCATGATGTCCATATGTTTGATGGTGGCCAGCAGCAGCCACTGCACGTGCAGTACATAGGGGCCACCATGAGGTATCTGTTGATCCCAGCCATCCAGTGGACTAGATGGTGGGACCCACCTGTAATATATGTGTTTTATCCCTATTGTGGGACCCATGTGATGTAAGGGTTTTATCTAGCTGTCCGTCCATTTGGATGTGGTCCACTGTAACATGGGCTTCATCCACGCCGTGCATCTCCCTGCAGCAGTAGTAGCTGCTGCTGCTGACATTAGTGGACTAGGCGTGGACCCCACACATGATGTATGTATTCCATTCTGTCCAACTACACCATTTATGGACCCCACCTCGATGTACGTGTTTTGGATCCATACCGCTCAGAGGTGGTATCCACCGTGATGTGTGTCTGGGCCATGCTGCTAGCAGCAGTGGACCCCACATGTATATGTGTTGCATCCACGCTGTCTGCAACTGCGGGGCATACCTGATGTATATGTTCTATCTCACCATCCATTCACCTGGACGGTGAGATCCACCTTGTTGTATGTGCCTTATCTGTAACATCCAAAACTTGGACAATGCTGATTTGATGGACCATGTTTGGGTGGCATTGTGGACCGCACCATGTTGTATATAATTCATCCACACCATCCCCCATATTTAGATGGTGCTGGATAATGTCAAGATGGTGATGATTTACTCTGTCAATGTTTGGGCAATGTTAATTTACATAAACGATGTTTGGACGGTGTTGATCATCATTAGTGTGTTATGTGGGACCCACTTATTGAGGCATAAAAAATGGTGATGAAGAAATGATTGAAGTAAGAGAAGATTAAGAGATAGAAAGAAAATTAGAAAAGAATAAGAATGAAGTAGCTTAAGGGGGGTTTGCGCGGGTCCGTGCAACCAATGTCTATTGCACAGGATCATTCAACTGACTCACAGGGTTTATTCTCTGAAAAGGATTTGAAATAGTGAAAGGTAGATTGCGCTGGTCCGCGCAACCAATGTCCGTTTCGCAGGACCGCACAACTGAAATATTAGTTGCGCGGGTTTGCACAATAAAATTGAGGACTGGTTCTTTGTGAAAAGGTCCAAAGCATTGAAAGGTGGATCACATGGCACCAAAATCGAGGTGTCACACGTGCGAGGGCCTATAAATACCCCCTCTCCTCCTTCATTTGGACGGATTGAAGATTTCGGAGAGGAAGCAAAGCAAAGAAGGGGATTGAAGGTAGGAGAAGAAGCTCCGGTCGGTTACAGAGGACCGTGCAATCAATATCTATTGTGCCGGTCCGTGCAACCAAAATGCCCTACAGTTACTGAAGTCAAGGAGCGAACATGCTACTGAAATGGCTAAGTCTCTAGATTTCTTCTGTTCAAGCTTCAAGGGGAGAAATCAGTAGAAGAGATCAATTCAACAATTCCTCCTAAGTACTAGGAGATGAATGAAACAGGCGTCGAAATGCTGCTAAAATTTCCATCAGACTATCTTCTTTAACTTTGATTAGTTGTACTTTATTTTCAGAATCAAGGGAATCCGAGGATGTAAATGAACTCAGAATAAATGTGATCAATGTTCTCTCATTCTTTCTTTGTTATGATTGAATAAATCCCCCAAACCAAATGCATTTGTTTTCTTGTCGAAACAAAATGGTGACTCTGCTGGGGACTTTTTCAATGGTAACTTAGAAAATATTCATAGAACATTTATCACTTTTTGGCATCAGCATAGATGCCAAAATGACAACTTTCAGTGGGACCATCCTCCCCTTCATCTCTGAGATAGAATGATTATCACTTAAATGCTTAATTGCAATTTTATATTTTTTGTCTACAGGTAAGTAGAAAGCATCAGAGAATACAAAGTCTGCTTTGATCAAGAGCAATGAATTTCATGTAATGGACGGAATAATCTCTATTTCGCTAGTAGCTCAAGAAGATGAGGGAGGATGGAGGATAGTAACATCCAAAAGTTGGAAACTTCGATCTACTCCCGCAAGAAGCATCATCTCGCTAAGTACTGGGTCGATTATGTAAAGTGTCATGAGACGCAGTCCTGCTTTGGTCATACAATAATCTCATTCAAGAAAAACAGAAAGGCCCATCACTCCAAAAGGTCTTCCAATACCATTAACTATAACTGTAAAGACATCCTCCATAGAATCATTACAAGTTTAAAAAAACAAAGGGAAGGCGACCGTAATCAGCGAATGTTCACTCGCAGCACCTCCTGCAAAAGATTTCAAGCAAACTCATGCATTATGAATGCCACAATTTGAGTCAGCTCGTCCTTCGAAGTGACAGTATGCTGGTGTCAAACCAGATAATAGTTCATCTTCTTCAATAGCATCAGCAGTGCAACCCTCATTTTCTCCCTTAATATCAAGACAGTTGAAGTATAAAGAAAGCCCGTCAACATATATTAATCAGCCTGATTAGTTTTCGCTAGATGAACGTACGGCTAAAGAAGTCTCTAAAATTCCGACAGTGACTCTTGTGAATAACCTTGAACCGCAAGAAGAAAGGCCACAACCGCAATCGGTTAGATTTCAAGAACTAAGGCCTAATATTACTCAGAATATAATGCAGGAAGAAATCCGATAGATGGTCATTGAAGTTATTCATTCAGAATAGAGATAAGGTCGGAATCAAAATTTTTAATATCAGACACCATACCCTCATGAAATAGAAGACATGCCATTTACCACCGATTTCAAACACCCGAACATTCAGAAATTTAACGGGAACGGATCACCAGAAGACCATACGATGCATTTCATAGCAAAGATGGAAAATTTCTCTAGAATTCCTCAATTTTCGTTGTGATTATTTGGGTCTTCTCTGATAGGAAGAGCTTTTAGATGGTATTCAGGTTTAATCCTAGGATCTATTCATACCTAGGAACAGATGCAGGATGCTTCTATGTTAAACTTTTTCTCTTTGGACCGAGAAGTTAGTTTGACCAAACTGACCTCTATTCACCAAGAATAAAATGAATCAGTTGAAGAATTCATCAGTCGATGGAAGGACTTGGCAGCATCATGTCAACATCCTCTTCGGGAATCAGAACAAGTAGAACTATGTTTAGAAAGCATGAGACCAGAACTGGCATGCCACCTAATTAGTAAAGATTGGAGAACTTTTCATAATTTTGCTACGAAGGCTTATGCTCTTGAAAAGATGATGGGAAGAGCGTCTGCTTTTCAGTCAAAATCAGCTAATATAACTCGGAAAGAAGAAACTAAAGAAGATTATCAGAATGTTAAAAGAGATAGCGATGAAGAAAATAGAAATGGTCGTGCGGTTATAATGACATATAAAAGGTCCAAGCAAAATAAAGGCCATATGAAATATGCATTCTCAAGAAAAGATATACTTCCTATGCTAAATCAATTATTGGCTATGAAGAGTATTGAATTACCTCAGCTAAGACACCTCGAAGAAATCAAAAATACAGGAGGAATGGATTATTGCCATTATCACCGTAAATTTGGACATCATACAGAAAATTGTAATTCTCTCAGGAAAAAGCTACAAACGATGATCGATAAGGGAGAAATTGTTATGGAAAGAGCATGACAAAAAGAAAAAAAAATGGTGAAAAATGATAGAAACTTGATAAAGAAAATTCTGGGGGCATCCGCGTTAAAAGACGGTAACATGCTTCGTATGATGAATCGTCGGTAATTGACAAGATAAAGCTGTCATTGCCTAAATACTCAAATGTAAAGAAGCAAGCGAGGCAAAAGATGTAAATCCGGGATAAAAAGCATATTCATTGCTGATATGCATTGCAATACCGGCCAGTTCAGGAAATGACTGCTATTTTGATTTTGAAAGGTATCGGTATGATACTTCCAAAATCAAAAGGGGACAAGATAGGTGAGTAAAAACTTCACCATAGAATGTATTTCTTTTGTATATAAATAAAATGCAGGCTTTTAAGCATATCAAGTCATCGCCAAATGCGAAGCACCAATGACAATCGCCAAAGGAAAAGCCAATCGCCAAAATTAGCAATTATCGCTATCGTCATCAATCACCAAAATTGATTATCATCGCCAAATTTGCATTTTCAGAACATTATCAACAGTGGCGAAATATCAATTATTAATTCTCATAACATTATCAGCAGCAACAAAATATCAATTATGGATTCACCATTCATGGCAATGAAATAAACAGTGGAATAAACCTACCATTCATGGCAATGAAATAAGCAGTGGATTAAACCTACATGGTCAACCACACAAATCTTACGACAGCGATGACAAATGATCATTTAAGGCAGTTTAGCCAAGCCTATATGGCCAACTATGCATAAGACTTATCACCATTTAAAGCCCGAAATCGACGGTAAACTATTTTGCTCTTAGAGCCCATCCCGAAATCAGCAGTAAACTATTTTGCTCCTTGAGCCCAGCCCGAAATCAGCAGTAAACTATTTTGCTCCTTGAGCCCAGCTCGAAATTGGCGGTAAACTATCTTGCTGATATATTTATCTAAAGTAATCTATGCCTTGGTCTTTCTGATAATCTCTTATACATGATGGAGAAATTCATATGCCGATATCGTAACTTCTCACTATCCTAGCAATGATATCAAGTCTCCAAGTATCAAATCTGATGGAGACAAAGAACAAATGGAATCATCATCGGTAACTTCTATGTCCTTTGAAAAACTAATAAGTGAAAATTGAAAGAAGTCTTGTCTATTTTTCAGAATCAACAAAGATCCCAAGAAAAGTCTATGAAGAAATGCTAAGGAACACAAACTAGAAAAGACTCGACAAAAGAATCAGTGGTTGAATCTTTGGAGCTGGAAATGATATCTCCAAGAGCGCGATTTAATGAGCAAAAGATACAATGTGAAGCACGATGACAGAGCGAATATCACAATCAACCTAAAGAGAGAAGAAGCTTTCAATATATTTAAATAATAATCATTCCTTCATGAAGCTAAATTGAAAATTATAATGTCTGAAAATACTAATTCTGACTAATTTGGCAGGAAAGACTATCATTCAAAAGCTTGGGCTATGTAGATCATGAATAAAGGAAACAATAGAAAAAGTTGTTGTAGTAGAATCAACATTAAAGAACAACTCTCTAAACACTAAATTGAAGGAAAGAGTCACTGGAGTTTATCAAAGAGATTGTTGCAGCAGCAACGGTGTTGAAAGATAGTTCTCTGATCAAATTGCTCAAAGACGAAGTCCTCACAGCTATTGTAGAGACGTGTTTCAATGAAAAGAGAGTTTTATCCTCTCTAGTGAAACATCCGCTTGACACTACTAGTTGGGGGCATTCCAGTCTTTCGTTTGAGCGTGATTATTAAGTCTTCTGTTCGAGCATAATCATTCAAAATCTTCCGTTCGATAGAAATCATCAAGTCTTCCGTTTGAGCATGATCATCAAGTCTTCCGTTCGAGAGCGATCATCAAGTCTTTCGTTCGAGCGCGATCATCAAGTCTTCCATTCGAGCGCAATTGTTCAAATCTTCCGTTTAAAGCATGATTATTCAAGTCTTTCATTCAAAGGTGAGCATTCAAATCTTCCGTTCGAGAGCGAGCATTCTAGTCTTCCGGTCGAACATGATCATTCGATGTTCTGGTCAAAATGATCATCTAGTTTTCCATGCAAGCATGATCATCCAGTCATCCTTCAGTTGCGTTTCATTCAAGTTCTTCAGGCGGAGGAAGATCAATCCTCCATTTGATATCAGGAATCCATCAAAGAAGGATTGAGGGGACATCTGTTGAGGCATAAAAAATGGTGATGAAGAAAGGATTGAAGTAAGAGAAGATTAAGAGATAGAAAGAAAATTGGAAAAGAAAAAGAATGAAGTAGCTTAAGGGGGGTTTGCACGGGTCTGCGCAACGGACCCAACCAATGTCCGTTGCGCAGGATCATTCAACTGACTTACAAGGTTTATTCTCTGAGAAGGATCTGAAATAGTGGAAGGTAGTTTGCGCTGGTCCGTGCAACCAATGTCCATTACGCAGGATCATGCAATCGAAATATCAGTTACGTGGATCCGCACAATGAAATTCAGGACTGGTTCTTTGTGAAAAGGTCCAAAACATTGAAAGGTGGGTCCCATGGCACCAAAATCGAGGTGTCACATGTGCGAGGGCCTATAAATACCCCTCCCCTCCATTTGGATGGATTGAAGATTTCGGCGAGGAAGCATAATAAAGAAGGGGATTGAAGGTAGGAGAAGAAGCTCCGGTAGATTGTGCAGGACCGCGCAACCGATAACCCTTTCACGGGTTAGCACAACCTAATTGCCCTGTAGTTAGTGAAGTCAATGAGTGGACATGCTGCTGAAATGGCTAAGTCTCTAGATTTCTTCTGTTCAAGCTTCAAGGGGAGAAATCAGTAGAAGAGATCAATTCAACAATTCCTCTTAAGTACTAGGAGATAAATGAAATAGGCGTCGAAATGTTGCTGAAATTTCCATCAGACTGTCTTATTTAACTTTGATTGATTGTACTTTATTTTCAGAATCAAGGGAATCTGAGGATGTAAATGAACTCAGAATAAATATGATCAATGTTCTCTCATTCTTTCTTTATTAACATTGAATAAATCCCTCAAACCAAATATATTTGTTTTCTTGTCGAAACACCATCATCGATGTATTTATTCTATATCCACATTATATATTAGGTGGACCACCGCAGTAAACAGTGGGTTTGAACGCCCACCATTAAAACCCTTAGGTTACAAAGTTTGCACTAATATGATATTTGTTTTCCTCTAAATTCAGGTCTTTTCAACCTTATGAATAGACTAGATGGAAATAAACCTTGTGGTGGGGCCCACTAGAATTTAAATGTGGAAATCATTATCACCACTATTAGATGTGGTATGGTCTAGTTGATTTTTTGATATGATTCATTTATATATATATATATAATACTCTATATTGATCTCTAAAAATATATGAATTGTGTTGTAAACGGCACATTCAACTCGGCCTATTTGAATCGGCCTATTTAAACCGGCCCAATTGATTCAGCCCATTTATATCGGCCCATTTAATCGGCCCAATTGATCCGACCCATTTGAATCGACCCTTTTGATTCGGCCCATTTGATTTAGCCCATTTGAATCGGCCCATTATGATATGTTTAGGCCGAGATACATGGGCCCACTGTATGTTCGGCCCTATATGGGCCACTCCTTGGGAGCAATGTTGGTTAAAGGTCCGCATGATGGGCAATGAGGGTTAAACATCCACAACGTAACCTTCCCTTAGGCCTGGTTAAGCCCATTCTCATCATTCTCTAGTGGGTTACCCCAAATGATTGGGCCCCATTGATATTACTTGGTCCATCTTTGGCTGTCCATCCATGGATCCCACCTTATGTCGAGGACAATTGTCGAGGCCGATTCTGATTGTCGAGGCTGATTATCGATCGAGGCCGATTATCATGGCCGATTACCAATTCCGATTATCATGGCCGATTACCAATTCTGATTATTATGGTCGATTGTCAATTCTTATTATCATGGCTGATTACCAATTCTGATTATCATGGCTGATTGCCAATTTCAATTATCATGGATGATTGCCGATTTCGATTATCATGGCCGATTACCGATTCCGATTATCAAAGACGATTATCGATCGATTCCGATTGTCGTGACTGATTGCCAATTCCGATTAACGTGGCCGATTGCCGATTGACATGGCTGAGTGCCAATTTTGATTATTAAGGCCGATTATCGATTGATTTCGATTATCGTGGCTGATTGTCGATTCTGATTGACGTGGCTGATTGCCGATGTCATGGCCGATTGTTGATTTCGATTATCAAGGCTAATTATCGATCAATTTCGATTGTCGTGGCCTATTGTTGATTTCGATTGTCGTGGCCAATTGTCGATTCTGATTATCAAGGTCGATTATCGATCGATTCCGATTGTCATGGCCGATTGCCGATTTCGATTGACGTGGCCGATTATCAATTGTCGTGACTGATTGCTGATTCCGATTATCGAGGCCGATTATCAATCGATTCCAATTGTCATGGCCGATTGTCGATTCCGATTGACATGGCCGATTGCCGATTGTCATGGCCGATTGCCGATTCCGATTATCAAGGTTGATTATCGATCGATTCTGATTGTCGATTTCCAGGTTTGGGGCGTGACAGCAGAGTAGTAGTCTAGAGCACCATAGCATCCCCCACAGCAGCCACCTCCATCGTATAGGCCCCACCCACAGCCTAGACAGCATTATAGGCCGCCGCAGCAGTAGCAACAGTAATAAGAGGGACCTCAAAGGGGACAGGCACCTCTCCAGCCAGCTTAAACTAGATTCTACGTGGCTCAGTAGGACCTGCAGTATTCAAGAGGGGTCGTTGAGGGTATTATTCCTTTCTCTACATGCATCTCCCAAGTTTTGTTTGATTCCGGTGCTTTGCACTCTTTTATGTCTGACGATTTTTTCCATTAGACTGGATTGCCGATAGAGTCTACTCGTGAGGGATTGTTAGTATCGACGCCCTTGGAGAAGACCGCTTTGTTAGGTCATTCTGTTCGTCTTACCCTGTCTTGGCAGGGGAGACTTTCTTGCCCGCGATTTCTTTGTGCTACCGATGTCAGAGTTTGACGTCATCCTAGTTATGGATTGGCTCGCTGAGTACCACGTCGTCTTAAACTACTCCGGGAGGATAGTCACGTTTTGTTTACCAGGCTTGCCGTAGTTCCAGTTCGTTGCTGAGCCTAGAGGATAGCCATTGTATTGTTTGATGTCGTGTGCAGTAGAGGAGCCCGTAGTAGTGAGCTTTGATCAGTTGCCAGTGGTTTGCAATTTTCCTGATGTATTCCAGGAGATTATGAGATTGCCACCATGTCGGCATATTGAATTTCAGATTGATCTTGTGCCCGGTACTGCGCCTATCTCGAAGGCCCTATATCGTATGGCACCGATAGTGTTGTGGGAGATATAACAGCAGTTGGATGAGTTACGTGAGTTGGGTTTCATTCATCCCAGCAGTTCGCCATGGGGAGCGCCAGTACTATTCGTAAGGAAGAAGGATGTCTTGTTGAGGCTCTGGGTGGATTACCGCGAGCTCAACCAGGTCACGATCAATAATAAGTATCCGCTCCCGAGGATTTATGATTTATTTGATTAGCTGCAGGGTACGAAGTTCTTTTCGAATATTGACCTTCGGTCAGGTCATTATCAGATTTGAGTCTGAGAGGAGGACATCATGAAGTCGGCTTTCAGGACATGTTATGGTCACTTTGAGTTTCAGGTCATCTTTCAAACTGACCAATGTGCCCGCGATCTTCATGAAGTTGATGAATGAGGTCTTCTGTCCTTATATCAATCAGTTTGTTGTGGTATT
This sequence comes from Magnolia changhungtana, assembly GCA_030180095.1. NCBI lineage: Eukaryota > Viridiplantae > Streptophyta > Magnoliopsida > Magnoliales > Magnoliaceae > Magnolia > Magnolia changhungtana. The sequence continues at coordinate 11,303,775 of JASAUF010000656.1, read as the reverse complement.
CATCGACGACATTTTGATTTATTCGAGGACCCGCGAGAACCATGAACAACATCTGGAGATTGCCTTGCAAACCCTCCTTGCCCACCAGCTGTATGTGAAGCTGGAGAAGTGTAAGTTTTGGTTGGAGGAGGTGAAGTTCCTCGGTCACGTGGTGATGAGGGAGGGTATTACGGTAGACCCCTCAAAGATAGATGCAGTGCATCAATTGAGACAGCCCATGAACGTGTCCCAAATCCAGAGTTTTCTTAGCTTGGTGGGATATTATCTACGCTTTATTAAGGGATTATCCCGTATCGCAGCACCGCTGACTAGGTTGACCCGGAAGGTCACAGAGTTTGTGTAGAGTGACACCTATGAGTGAGCATTTATGGAGATGAAGGGACGCCTCATGTCCGCTCCTGTCCTCACTCTTCCCTTTGGGAGTGATGGATTTGTGGTGTTTACCGATGCTTCGCATGTGAGTTTGGGTGCTTGAAATGGTGGTGAAGACCGCACTAGTTGAAGAAGGAATATGCCAATATGTCATAGAGGGGGGTGAATAGGACTTTTTAAAGTTTTTATGAGTTATTTAAAAATCCTACTTCACTAATCCTATGATCATGCAATTCTCAGGATTACTCAAATGTAACTCTACTAGTTTCCAAGCCTGGTAGAGAATCTAATCACAAACTGCTTGAGGAGTAAACAATATGCAATCTAGTTCATGATGGATATGAACTGTGTAGGTATGTGAGGAGTGATCAGATAATCAGATATGGAAGTATTAAAGCAAACCACTCAATCAAAATAACAATCTCAAACACAGTCATTTTATAGTGGTTCGACGATAAGTCTACTCCACTCCCGGTAACCGCACTCAACCCTTGAGTATACCGTATTTCACTGAGGAGGTTTCACAATGGTTCACCTCGAACCTAAGGTTTTAAATCAGGTTCACCTTCAACCTTTACAACTTACACTGAGGCTGACTATTTATGCTCTCACGAGCAAGGGTCAACACAACACACCCACTTTTAGGCACACTAGCTAAGGATCTTCCATAAGACCCTACTAGAGGTTTCTACACGGTTGACCTCAAACCCTAAGGTTTTACCTGGTTCACCTAAAACCCATAATTTTACTGGTTCACTCCTAACTAGATGTTTATGCTCTCTACAAAACAAGGGTCCACACAATGCACTCACCACGTACACTCCCGTCGGAGGTCTCCTTGAGGACTTCAAAGGGTGATAATCACTTAAGACCCAATCCTAGAAAGGAATGATCACAAGTGTCCTCTTGGACTCTAGATACTTATAAATAAGCTGATGAGTCCCGTTTAACTCAATGCCGAAGATCTCCTCCTCCTTATCGATGAAGAGTCTTCTGCTCCCTTGATCCGCAACATAAAATGATGTACCAATACTCGGCTTTAAGTTGGGTCAAGGTGAAAATGGAATCCTACTCTCAAAATATTTTACTATCAGGAATGTAGAGCGATTCCAATCTATGCATTCAAGGAATCCTAGCTTAATGATTTGCCATTAAGGTAGTAGCTGGAGGATCCTTAAATGTGGAAGTTCATTCCCCAATCCACTCTATTAAATGTCAATGGTAAGGGTGGATTGGAGGATGAACTCCCTTGAGAGAAAGGGATTTAGATATAAGATATAAGTTGAAACACTCAAAATCTATCTCTTATTTCTCTTACAGCAATAAAAGACAAGTCCTCTATATATAGGCAAAAAGTTCCAACGGATATAAAATGGTCACATTTATGACAAAGTTCGATATCATCGAGCAGGTTCGATATCATCGAGCGTATACTCTCGATATCATCGATGGTCTGCTCGATGACTCGGACTCAATGTCATATGCTTTTGAAACTCTTTGCCAATTGGTCGATGAATTGAAACTATTGTCGATGTCATCGAATTTCGAACTCCGATTCCATCGATGACAGGTTCGATCCATCGACACTTGAAAAATGAAAGAGACTTGACATTGAAATATTTCAGGTTTTCATGAATGTTCGAGGAACCATCGAGATCATCGAAATTTGAATGTTGATGATATCGAGATCAGAGTTGAGACATTGATAAATCCAACGATTTGTCTTTAAGGTTACTAGACAGTTTATGACCTTATTTGTTGCAATCGACCTGGTGCCGATATCATCGATATTTGAATATCTATTCTATCGAAGGGCCCCCGATCATAGTTAAAAATGACCTGAAATATCTGCTGTAAGAAATGCGCGCCCATGATCGGTATCATTGATGGACTTCTGATGTTATCGATATTTGATTTCAAATCATATTGGAAGAGCATCGATATATCGAAGGAATTTGAGATTTTCATTAAAAAACAGGGGCGCCGGAAATCTGCCTGTCGATCTTATCGAGTCACTCTTGATGGACTCGAGATTTAAATATCGATGATATCGATAGGTTTATCGATACATCAATAATTCATCCAGATATGTTGTGAAATTGCTGGACATATTTAGTGCTTGTATCAATGATATTGATAGATGTATCGATACATCGATAAATCTGTCCAGATGAATTTTTAGTTGCTAGACACTTTTGGTTCTCACGTTGATAATATCGTTAAGGTATCAAGGACATCGACAGAGTAGGTCGATTATATCGAGGGTGTTCCAATAAAATCGACAAGACGAGAAAAACTTAAAAATTTTCTTATTTTGAAAAAAGTGTTCTCACCTTTAAAACCCTATGATTTTTAACTTATTTTTAAGGATTTTCTTCACCTGGTGTTTTGGGTCATGGGATGTGAGGCTTAAGTTTTACCTGTGACGATCTTACACACATCCGGTTGAGGCAGACACTTGAATTGATCTTCCTGTCAGGCTCTGTAGACACTCTGACTCAACACTCACGTAACTTGACAAACCAGGGCACTTTCAGTGCTATCGTGATGAAGCATGGGAAGCCAGTAGTTTATGCCTCTCGCCAACTCAAGGTCCATGAGTTAAACTACAACACACATGATTTAGAGTTGGTAGCGGTTGTCTTCGAACTGAAGGTGTGGTGGTACTACTTCTCCAACCACAAGAGCTTGAAGTATCTCTTCTCACAATCTGAGTTGAACATGCGGCGCAGACGTTGGATAAAGCTCCTGAAGGACTACTATTTTGATCTCCAGTACCACCTAGGCAAGGCGAATGTGGTAGCGAATGCCCTCAGCCATCAGCCACGAAGCCTGGTGGTGCATATGATGATTTAGGAGTGGAAGATGTTCGAGGATATTGCACCGTATGACTTCGAGTTTGACTTGCAATCTTCTATCGTTCAGTTATCGAGCCTGTCATTTCAACACTGCCTTGTCACAAGGGTGATCGAGGCTCAGCAGTCAGACGAGTCACTTCAGAGTTATCGAGCAGATGCGGCATCTGAGAGTTAGTCAGATTGGCAAGTTAGTTCTGATTGTGGACTTCACTTCAGAGGTCGATTATGTGTTTCAGATATTCCAGAGTTGCGTAGAGATCTTATGACCGAGGAACATCAATAGAGCTTTTCTATCCACCATGGCTCGACGAAGATGTATCGCGATATGAGGTGTCAGTATTTTTAGGCAGGGATGAAGCACCAGATTGCCTATTTTGTGGCCGAGTGTGACATATGCCAGCATGTCAAGACCGAGCATCAGAGACCTCCAGGTCCATTGAAGCCATTGAGCATCCCGACGTGGAAGTGGGAGCACATATCCACTGATTTCATTATGGTCTTGCCGAGGACTCAGCGTGGTCATGACACCATCTGGGTTATTGTGGATCGTCTGACGAAGTCGGCACATTTTTTAGCAATTCGTGCGACTTAGCCTTTGGACCGACTTACCAGATTGTTTATTGATGAGTTTGTGAGACTACATGGTGTTCCGGTATCGATTGTTTCCGACCGAGATCCGAGGTTCACGTCTCAGTTTTAGAGGTGCTTCCAGAAGCCTATGGGGTCTGCCTTGCTGTTCAGCACCGCATATCATCCGCAAACCGATAGGCAGACCGAGAGGATCAACCAGATCCTTGAGGATATGCTAAGAGCTTGCATGATCGACTTCTCAGGTAGCTGGGATGATCATTTGCGTCTGGCTGAGTTTGCATATAATAACAGCTATCAAGGGACTACTAGTATGACTCTCTTTGAGGCCTTGTATGGCAAGCCATGTAGATCTCCCAGATGTTGGGCTGAGGTTGGAGAGCACCATCTCCTAGGCCCCGAGCTTGTGCAACAGACATCAGAGGTAATCGACGTCATCAGGCAGAGGATGTATACAGGTCGGAGCAGGTAGAAGAGTTTTGCTGATCGCCGGCGTCGTCCATTGGAGTTCACTGTTGGGGACAGAGTGTATCTCAAGGTCTCGCCCATAAAGGGCGTAGTTCGATTTAGAGCAAAGGGCAAGCTTACCCCAAGATTTATTTAACCTTTTGATATCACTGGGCACGTTGGCGCCATGGCCTATAGGCTTGCCTTACCTTCTCAGTTGTCTGGCATCTACAACGTTTTCCATGTTTCAATGTTGTGGAAGTGTGGGCCAAGCACCATTCCTGTGATTGATTGGCAGCCTCATGAGGTCCGTGAGGATGTTTCCTACATTGAGCAGCCAGTTCACATCCATAATCGGAAGGAGCAGGTCCTCCGGACCAAGGTCATTCCTCTGGTGAAGGTGCAGTGGGGTCATCATAATACTGATGAGGTGTCCTCAGAGCATGAGGCTAAGATTAGAGAGTGTTATCCCTATTTGTTTGTAGGTTGACTATGCCTTGTATTGCATAGATATATATATATATATATATATATATGTGTGTGTGTGAGACGATGTTTTCTCTTCCCTTGCTTTGTTCTGCGTGATAGTAGATTTTGTGGATGAAATTTTTATTATGAGGGGAGAGTTGTCAGGCCAGTGTCCTATCATCTCGTTGTTTTGTAGGATCCCGTGGTCCTCCCCATCGAATTTCGGTGACCCGCGACTTGTAGATATTATTTGCACGTGATCTTAAGTCGCATCCTATAAATCTGAGTTAACTCAACTCAAGACCTATGCCATTACAACCGCGCCGTCACCGCGGTTCCGACCCTGCATCTCGTGCACCAATCTAACGCTTAGATCATAAGATGTGGACTGCGCATTATAATTGTCGTGGACCACATGTTGCGGGACTCACCTATCTTGGCATCATTCCCTAGGTAATCAAGAGGCGATGACATCACCCTAGCTATAGCCACCCTACCCTAGCAAGTTATGATTGTTAACCTATCTCATGCCTCTTGCAAATTCATTATTACCTTACAAGTAAGGATGTTTTTCTCTTCCATGCTTCTTTCATGTCATCCTTGCCTAGCTAGAGAATCTCATTCTCCTTAGCAAGAAGCAATGGACGGCCCACCCTTCTCCAAAAATCCAGCAACTCCCTCTCTTTAGTACCCCTAATCTAACCCTCCAAACTTCATCTCAACCATTGAATCTTGTTCCCTTATAGCATTAGAACCTATTGGTAGAGGAAAAAGATCAAGATCCAAGGTGGGTGCATGTTTAGGGCTAGATTTACTTCTTTCTTGTATGGATCTTTAGTTTTTATTGCATATGATCATGTAGGACCAACCAATCAATGGTGGTGATCCTACGTGACTCTTTAGATGTGGCCAATGGCCCATCCTTGATGCATACATGATCCATGATGGGGCCATTCTCCATGGACCCCATTATGATGTTTTTGTTGAATTCGTGCTATTAATGGGTCATCTAGACCCTTGATTCATGGTGGGGATGGCATCCCCACCTTAGATTCTCTTATGTAGGGTCATGCAATGCATAGGACCCATCTTGATGAATGCATGATGTACATGTGCATGCATGAGGGGAGCTCATAGTGGCGGAGCTCCTCCCACCACCATCTCTCTCTCTCTCTCTCTCTCTCTCTCTCTCTCTTTCTCTCTCTCTCTCTCTTCCTTCTTATTCTTGTTGTTGTTGTTGTTCTTCTTATTCTTCTTATTCTTCTTATTATTATATTGATGATGATGATGTATGTGGTCGGTGGGCCATGTGTGTGTGGACCCCACTTGATGGATGAATTGCATCCAGACCGTCCAGCAATTGGACGTCCAACAGCAGCAGCTGCTAGACCGTATGAAAGGAAAACTCAAATACCAACTTAATCCCAAAGCTGGTGGGTCCCACACGTGTGGACCCACCTAATTTATGTATTTAATCCAAACCATCCATCCCTAGGATGGTGGGACCCACCCTGCACATGTGGGATCTCCACTGTCCAGCAGGGACGTGGACCCACCACGATTTATGTATGCTATCTGTACTATCCGTCTAACGATGGGACGCACCGTGATGTATCTGTTTTACCATGCTGTTTTTCCTTTTTTTAGACGTGGGACCCACCCCACACGTGCTGCACGTGTGGGGGTGGGGCCCTACCTTGATGATGTGTTGTATATTAGCATCGTCCATCCCTGGACGGTGATATGTGGGGCAAGTTGTGATGTATGGATCTTATCCACACTGTTCAACACTCTAGATGGTGGGACTCAAGTCACACCCTAAACTCAGAAACTGGGCTCACAAAATTCCTGATCGCCGAATCCGGTGCCGACAACCTTTGTAGTACCTCATTCTCAGCTCCCAACGCCTATATGCCAGATTTCGATCCTAGGATCCTACAAGGAGTTTTTTTTTTCAATGTACATTTATCTTGTAATAAGCGCAACCACAAGTATATCCAAATCATAAAGGCAACATTATCATCATATATCCACTAATAAAAACGGTTGAATACAGTGCAAGGAAAATACATATGTCAAAAATCAAAGCTCCATAAGTCTGTTGCACGCACCAAGTTCAATGCTACAGTAACCTAACTCCACTTGCAAACATCTATCGTATTTTAAGCTTATAGAAAGCTTAGCGGGTGGTGAAAGTGTGTGCACAAGGTAAGTGCCAAGTAAGCAATATCAGAGTAATCAAAGTAAGCAGAAATACTGACAGGCCCATAAATCATATAATATCGAAAATACTGGTAAGCTCATGAATCATACGATATCGGAATAAACGAAAATATACTAGTAAGTCCATGAATGCTATCAACCGTAAAAAGGCTATGTGATGCAAGAAGATAATAAGCCAATATCAAATACTGAGGATGCAATGCAATATGCGGTGCGAATGAAAAGACCAAGCTGGAGTGAAGTCGGGATGATGGTACGTAGTATTACAGGCTATAGGGTCCATCATAAGGGAATTCTATCCAAACCAGTCCCATACCTAAATTTGGATAGTCAGACACAATGTGGTAAACTCTTAATCTCAAGTTGGTCACGCGCCCAACCGAAATCCTGGCCATGCGAAGGTACTCGTAACAAATAGTTATGCACCACCATCCCTAGTGGATAGTGAATGAATGAATGAAGGAGAATGTAATTCCTGCACAATAAGTCCACATATCAGTACAATTCCTCTCTGGAAAATCACCGGAGTCTATTACACTCCAAACCAGATTGCCGCCCCATCGCGCGCAACAAGGTGAGTGGAAGAGACCTCACTATCTGCCTGCTAATATCGGGCCTGGCTCGTTGATAGCAAACCCATTCCTTAAGCTGGTCAGACTTATCATAGCATTGCTCCCTCCTCTCGGGTAGGTAAGGTCGTACCCCCTTCTAACCGACCACGACATAGTGGGAGACACGGCCTAACGGTATATGTCCCTCATGCGCTCATGCATCCACTCGATCTAGATATTTGAGCAACCTTTGGAACCAAGAGGGTTTAGGAACTTTCACCCAGGGATATCTATAACACCCCATGTAGAACAGATTTTCGGAGTCCCAACTGGCCAACCACGAAATACCTTAGAGGCTACGACCCTGATTCGCTAAGGCGTATGGTAGTCATAACACACAAATACGAGATACATGAGTCACACAGTCCAATCATGCATCAATCCTACGCATACCGTGCGCTCATGTGGGACAACTTCTCCTATTAGGGAGCCCTATGAACAACCTACCCTATGGCATATGCAATGGTTAATCATATAACAAACATGCAGATGATGCGTATGGGCATGTATTATGATGTTATGCTGTCATATACTCAGAATCGGTATCAATAACTAGCCTTAATAATCGACATCGACAATCGGCCTCGACAATGTGAACATTTAACAAACATTGACCCCAAGGGGTGGCCCAGATATAGCCTAACATATAGTGGACCCAAAGGGCCTGATATACAACACCATGGGCCTCACTAAAGAGCTTAATACACATCACGATGGGCCTAACATACATCACAATAGGCCCCATCGCCTCACCCTTAAATACATCACAATGGGCCTTATCACATAGGCCTTGACAATCGGCCTTGGCAATCAAAATCAGCCTCAACAATCGGAATCGACACTCGAAATCGGCCTCGACACTCCGTCTCGACAATCGAAATCTGCCTATATAATCGGCCTTGATAATCAGAATCGGGCTCGATACTCGGCCTCGACAATCGGAATCAGCCTATACAATCGGTCTCGATAATTGAAATCGGCCACGACAATCGGAATCGGCCTATACAATCGGCCTTGACAATCAAAATCGCCCTCGATAAACAGAATCGGCCTCACCAAACGGAATCAACGTCAATAATCACGATTGACCTTGACAAATGGAATCAGCCTCGACCAAATGAAATTGACCTCGATAATCGGAATCGGCCTCGACCAAAAGAAATTGGCCTCGATAATCGGAATCGACCTCGACAAATGGAATTAGCCTCATCAAACGAAATTGGCCTCGATAATCGAGATCAGCCTCGACAAACGGAATCAGCCTCACCATCAGAATCAACCTATACAATCGGCCTCGATACTCAGCATCAACTATCGGAATCGGCCTATACAATCAGCCTCGACAATCGGAATCGACCTCGATAATCGGTCTCAACATTCAGAATCGACCTATACAATCGGCCTCGACAAATCATAATCAGCCTCGACAAACGGAATAAACCTTATCAAACGGAATCGACGATTGTCCTAGCAAATGGGCTAAGGGAAGGTCATAATGTGGACATTAAACCATCATTGCCCATCAATGTGGCCATTAAACCATCATTGCTCCCATGGCATGGCCCGCCATAATCATCATTACATACATCATGGTGTAATTACATATCGCAATGGACCTCATATACATCACGTTCATCCCCATACAAAGGCCCCACATAGGTCTCATTGGGCCTCACTCGTGGCCCTTATATACATCACATTGGGCCTCAACCCGTGGGCCATCAAATACATCAAGTGGATCGCATCCACGGGCCCCACCAATGGGCCTCATATATATCGAGTCGGCTATATCACATAGGTTGCACCAATGGGCCTCATATACATCAAGTGGACCGCATCCACGGGCCACACCAATGGGCCTCAAATACAACAAGTGGGCCGCATACAATGGGCTTTAATAAATGGGTCACAAATACAACTTATTGGGCCTCTCAAATACAATAAATGGGCCACCCTACTTGGGCTGCACTAGCTACACCGTTTGTCTATTTTTAGAGATCATTATAGAGTATTAACAAAAAATGAATCCTATCCAAAGATCATCTGGACCATACTACAGATAATAGTGGAGATAATGATTTGAACCACTTAAAATTTTCAGGGCCCACCACAACATTTATTTTCCTCCCAATCTATTTCATAAGGTCACAAGGACCTAGATTAAGAGGAAAACAAATTCCATAATGATCCTGAACTCCTATGACCCAAATGGGTTTCAATGGTGGACGTTCAATCCTTCACTGATCTGCATGTGGTCCACCTAATAGATGGCACAGATAAAATACTCATACCATTGTGGGGTCCACTGCATAGACGGTGCAGATAAAATAATTATACCATGGTGGGGTCCACTACATAGATGTACAGCTTGGAATAAAACACATATATCATGGTAGGCTCCACATAGCACCATGGATGCACTGAGTGGATACAATACTACATCCGGGTGGGCTTCATGAGCCCTGTGCAGATGGACAACATGGATACAAGACACATACATTAGAGAGGGTCCCACATGGATGGTGTGTATAAGACATACACTACAGTGGAGTCCACATACTGTTATATGGACGTTGTGGATATAAAATAAATGCATCAAGGTGGGTCCCACTTGCCCACACGTGTCACACGTGTGGGGCAGGTCTCACGTCCACAACAGATGTACATGGTGGCTATAAAACACATTCATCAAGGTGGATCCCACGCGTTCAAAATATTGGACGGTCTGGATCAGACCCATACATCAAGTAGTCCCACCATTAGACGAACAGTTGGGATATCTACACATGCCTCATGCTGGGACCCACATAACTTGCTGACGTCAGTGGCAGCAGTGGGTCCCCCATCTCCAAATGGACAGACAGTTTGGATATATAACAAATACATCTAACTGGGTCCCATCCCACACATGCACCACGTGTGGGGTGGGCCACACGTGTTAAATGGCTGGATGGCATAGATATAAAAGATACCTTGTGATGGGGCTCACAAAGCGTGTTGCGTCAGTGCAGCAACTTACTGCGTCAGTGGGATGGACAATATAGATGTAAGGTACATGCATCATGGGTGGGTCGACACATGTGGGACCCACCATCTTGGATCACCTGACAATTGTTTTTCCTCTTCATCTGGGCCTGTCCAGATGGGTAGGCAGTGGGCCTGCCGCTAGACGGGTAGCAAAGTGGGCCCTATCATGGGGATGACATGGATATAACATGTCATGGTGGGCCACACACCTCATCATCATCATTATCAAAGGAAAGGGAAAGAGAGAGAGAGAGAGAATAAGAGAGAGACGGTGGAGGTGGGAGGGACCCCACCACTATGGGTCCCTCTAAATACAATGCATACATCAAGATGGGTCCCACCAATGAGGGCCCTTAAATCACAAAAAGACAGATATCAGATCAACCACCTATAATTTTCTCCTCCTTCTGCCAAAGCATGCTAGAGCTCCAAAGGGACAATTCTAATGGTTAAGATGAAACTTGGATGGTGGAGATGGGAAATAGAAAGTGGGCCACACAAAGCTTCTTCCAGGGAGAGCCATGGATGTGGGTTGCTTGGGAGGAATGAGAGAGAGAGGTGTAAGAGAGAGAGAGGGAGAGAGAGAGATAGATGGGTGAATGATGAGTGAGGGATGGGTGAGTGATGGGTGTACTTGGGTGTAAGAGAGAGAGTTGACTTTGGGGTTGCTTGGGGATGGGGTTGTACTTGACATGTGAAGTGATGTGCATTTGATTGATGGGATTGATGGGATTTGATGTGATGTTCTCTTAGGTTTTGCAACACGTGATATTTTCCTTGAATTGAACGCGGGCCCACATCTCCTGACCTAGGTATTGACTCAGCACGTGAGATGCAGCATCGGAACCGCGGCGACGCGCAGTCGTAATGGTATAAGTCTCAGGTCGAGTCGACTTAGATATGTAGGACACGGCTTAGGATAGTGAGCTAATACCCGTAATAGATTGCGGGTCACCAGAATTCGACCGTGAGGACCGCAGAGGCCTACGAAACGGTACGTGCTAGGATACGGGTCTTACAGCTCTCTCCACCTAATAAAAATTTTTCCCTCGAAATTTACAGAACAGACCAGGGAAGAGGAAACATCATCAAGTATATGTGTCAAGGCTCAATCAATCTATAAGAGGATGAAGATAGCGCTCTCTAATCTCAATCTTGCGCTCCCAATACCTCTCCTCAACAAAATGGGGACCCTTACTAAACCTCAGATCTCGGGTCAAAAACGATCAAAACGGGAATAATATATAGCCTCGTAATCTCAACGGTAGGGAGCAATATCAAAAAATGTCTAAGTTATTCGAACTCGAGGATCTAACCATTCTAAGTTCTAAACAATCATAGAGTGCAGGGCAGTTATCAGCAGATAAATGATGTTATCCTCAGGTATTCCCAAGTTACGCTCTGATACCAACTTCTGTCATGCCCCAAACTCGGAAACTGGGCTCACAAAATTTTCAATCACCGAATCCAGTGCCGACAGCATTCATAGTACCCCATTCTCGACTCCCAGTGCCTATACGCCAGATTCTGATCCTAGGATCCTACAAGGAGGATTTTTTTCAGTGTACATTTATCTCATAATAAGCATAACCACAAGTATACCCAAATTATAAAGGCAACATCAGCATCATATATCCACTAATATAAACGGTTGAATACAATGTTGAAAGGGAAATACAAATGTCAAAAATCAAAGCTCCATAAGTCCGTTGCACGCTCCAAGTTCAATGTCGCTGCAACCTAACGTCACTTGCACGCATCTATCATGCATAAACTTACAGAAAGCTTAGTGGGTGATGAAAGTGTGTGCACAAGGTAAGTGCCAAGTGAGCAATATTAGAGTAATCAGAGTAAGCGAAAATACTGACAGGCTCATAAATCATACAATATCGAAAATACTAGCAAGTTCATGAATCATACGATATCAGAATAAACGAAAACATACTAGTAAGTTCATGAATGCTATCAGCAGTACCAAGGCTATGTGATGTAAGAACATAATAAGCCAATATCAAATATTGACGACGCAATGCAATATGCGGTGCGAATGAAATGACCAAGCTGGAGTGAAGTCGGGATGATGGCACGTAGTATCGCAGGCTATAGGGTCCATCACAAGGGAATTCTATCCAAAGTCTCATACCTAAATTTGGATAGTCAGACACAATGTGGTAAACTCCTTATCTCAGGTTGGTCGCACGCCCAACCGAAATCCTGGCCATGGAAAGGTACTGGTAACAAATAGTTGCACACCACTGGCCCGAGTGGATAATAAATGAATGAATGAAGGAGTATACAATTCTTGCTCAATAAGTCTACATATCAGTATAGTTGCTCTCTGGAAAATCACCGGGATCTATTAGACTCTAAACTAGATTGTCGCCCTATCGCGCGTAACAAGGTGAGTGGAAGTTTAACGCCCCGTGTTTTCAGGACCCGAGTATATGACTCGTTTCCCAAAAACTCGAGTGTTAACCTTAAAGGATGGTTAAATTCAAGTATATATATTTTTTCTTTCATCTATCAGAGTAAGAAGATGAGCGTAGAATGGACAAGTCAGCATAAAAAAATTTTCATTTAAATTTAAAATATGCAAAGGTTGCCCATAATGACTTATACAAACCAATGTCTCTAAAATTAACAAATACAAGAATTACATGATCCAATACTTGAGAAATAGTAGAATGCAATTAAAATTAAGCCTTAAGACCCCTCAGTTCCTCAAAGTAGATACAGTAATGCAACCTTGGGCACCTGAACCCTGCTCCTTATCAGCCCGAACCTGAAAATCACTTAAGCCACCTGTGCTACCTGTACGGTTATATATTTGATGGATGAGTGGCCAACTCAGTGTGAATTCCCCTCAAGATTATGCACCACCGCATTAGGTAAGCATAGTTATAAAACATCTAGACAACCAAAACAAAGTAAATGCAGTCTTATTAGGTGCATAGATGCGTGAATGCAATCATCACCCCGGGCATGCTCATCTGTGCGGATAGTGGGTTGTCACCCATGCAATCATCAAACCTGGGAAACATCATCTAGTCAGAATCATTGAACATGGGAAACATCATCCAGTCAGAATCATCGAACCTGAGAAATATCATCCAGTTGGAACAATATGTGCCATGTATGCATGATTAGCCAAGTCATTATTAGTCCATTTACAACCAGCTAATTTAGATAATCTCAAAGGTCACTACGGGGAGCACATGGCCCAGTGTAGGCCGACGGCTCGGGCGGAGTATCCCATAACTACCATCCCTGGCCCATGAAGCTACCATCTTAGGATGTTTAATGAAAACTCATCGACTAGTGGTCAATCATATTACAGTATATGGGACTTACCATCGCATGGTTACACAATATAAAACATTGAACCCATGTAGGGAAAATATCAAATAAAACCACGTAGGGCGAGTATCAAAATATGCAACATAGGATTAATATCAAAACCATACGATAAAGACCATCCTTAAAAACCATTGGGTACAATAACCCTGGATGGTAGGCCCACATCAATGATCCATCTAGACCACCACTCAATAACCACCAAGTTGAAGGCCTATTATGATCACAAGTAGTCAAGTTACATCCTAAGTATGGGTGTACATTCATATGTGGGAATTTCCCACTAATGCACCAGTTTAAGTTCCGTAAGCAATCCACAAATAATCCACAAACATGAACAATTATGCAGGATAGTCATAAAACATGTAGTACAACAATTCAATTTCCACCAGCTAACACATGTGATTATAAAGGGAGATATCAATTATGAATTTAAATAAAAACTATAACTTAAGCTAATGAGAAGATGGAAAGCTCAAGGGGAAGAATATCACCTTATAGTTTGCATCGCCTGTACCATCAATACGAAATGCATGTTCCCTTAGAATTAATTCCTACCATCAATCGTAAAGTCGTAGAATTAGATTGAAGCTTACACACTACTTAGGGTTAGGGTCTTAACTTAGGGCTTAGATTTTATCCTAGAGTTTAGGTCTAGGCTAGATGTTTAGGGTTTGAACGCTAGTTGGTGTGTAAATAAATTTTAATGTTACTTTAGTAATTATAAACATTTGTTAACATTAGTGTTAATATTAGCTAATGTAGAAAAATAATCATCGTGATGGTAATGAATAGTGTGATCTATTATCAATGATAATACCTAAGAGTGGTAGATAAATATTAATATCTAATATCTAATGGTTTAAATTCGTTTATAATAGCTAACACTAGCATATATAATCCGCTAATAGCTAAACATGATTAATAATTGTAATAACTATAGTAGAACCAATTATAAAAATAAATCAAACTAATCATTATGTGAGCTAATTATCCCTTGTCTTTCCTTCACTATCTAAGAACCATGTAACACTTATTCGCTTGCAATGGTGAGTTGACCCGATGCGACTACGTGCAATGGTTCCATCTTAGTAAAGATAAGTAAGTTTTCTTAGTGAATAATTGGCACAAGCTGACTATAGGCAGTACTAAGGTATCAGGAAATAACTAGGAAAAAGGGATCGACTCACTGAATTGACTCAGTTGGCTCAAACTTGGTTGAGAGAACTACCTGACGAGTGTCGCTTGTGTTAGGATTTAGTCTGATAAGTCGATAGTCGGAGATGATCTACTAGTTGTGGGCGACCTGGGCTTACATTGTGACAGCCCATCATTGAGTCAATGAGTTGACTCACTGAGTCAGCACATCAGCATCCATTCCTCTCCTTCTTCTCTTCTCTCTTCCTTCCTTCCTCCCTTTCTTTTCTTCTTCCTTTCACTCTTTCCCTTCACTCTTTTTCTTCTTACTATGTTGGAATACCCAGCAGTACCCGAACCAGGCCCAACCTGGCTGGAGCAAGTCCAACTCAAACCTGGCTCGGCCCCGACTTGGCTCAGTTCGGGCTACGTGATGCAGTGGTGCACTTCGGCCCAGTCCAAACTGTCTCACCCTCTCTCATTCGTTCCTCTTCCTAACTTCTTAGGAAGCCTGGACACAAGCCATACATGCCCTCGACCAGCCTGGAAAACAAACCGCACACCGGCAGCTGCTCGCCCCCCTCTCTCTCTGTTTTCTGACTTCTTCTCACTTCCTTCTTCATTTCTCTTTTCTTTCTGGTTCTTCCTTTCTATCTTCTCCTTCCTACTACTGTTGTTAGAGACGTCCAACAGCAGCGTCAAGTCCAGACAGACTCCGACAGACTTAGTTTGGTGCAGATTAAATGAGGAAGAAGGCAAGTGGCAATGGAAGATCTCGAACAACAGTCCCCTTCCTCGAAACGAAGCTACTGGACTACTATAATGGGTCTCACGATGCTTCTAGATTGTTGATTTCGGAGCTCCATGGAGGTGTAGTTGGTGGGTTCAAAGGGAGGAAGAAAACGACCATTTTTTTTTGCTACAGCTACAAAAATGGAGGATGAGCTCCTATTTTCTTATTTCTAATGCCCTTATAACGAGCCTTAGATCTCCCAATGGCCATCGGATTCTAATGAAGGGCTAGGATGCAATCCTGCTACCGGTTTTCTGAAAAACTGCTGGTAGAATGGAGGTTTTGGGCCTCAGTTTTCCATGGAGAGCCCTAACTCGCGTGCTGAAATGGAAGGCTGGGATTAACCTCAATGAATGGCCAAGATTCGAGAATAAGGGCGCACTCGGATCGTGACAACTGGCTGAGAAAATAGTTTCCATTTTCAGAAATGTTGTGATAAAAGGGTCGATTTACACTGGGGATCGTGTGCAAGAACACATGCTGAATCACACGAAATTTGTAGGTTTTGGTCGAGCCCACGTTGCTAACATGATGGACGGTCTAAATCATCAAGGTGGGGCCCAGGTGGTGGGCCGCAGATGTCTCAAACGATCGTCTGACTGTTGGTTGCTGAAACATAGAGAGAGCACGTCCCCTCCGTGCATACACACCTCATGGTGGGGTCTGCCATGATGATAGAGAGAAATCCACACCGTCCATTAGGTTCCAGGGGCCTAAATGGGTCCCCATGCAAAAGATGAGGCATATATAAGATTTAGGTGGGACATACTAACAAAACTAAGGTCTTTTAGGACCGATTGCATCAACCCGAAGGTCAGATTGATTCCAATCCAAGTATCAATGGTTAAAAGGTCCTACTTGGTCATTTTCATCTTCAAGATTTGTTACCATCCATATAGTAATAATAATATTTATTTTATTTCATTTTACTTTGTCATGTGTATATATGTATTTATATTATTTTGTATTATTACGATTATTATTATATGCACACACATACATATATATGTATCTACATATAATTCATGTTGTGGACCACTTTGTAGGTCATTAGGACCATCATCTCATGGTTTAAATGATCCAACGATTGGATTGTCTAGTATTTAGTTATCGATAATTCTAGGGGTCCTAATGAATGTTTAGGTGTGATTTGGGAGTTGGACATGATGGATCTTCCTAAGAGACATTGTAGACCAATGAACGGTGGATCTTGTGATTTTAATCTCTAATTTTATTTTACATTATTCAGTTGTACTAAGTAAGCGTATGATGAGATGTCCTTACGCTCAAGATTCTAAAAATAAAATTCTCATTTATTTAAGTACAGGGTCAACTTGTGATAGTCAAATGGACAGATTGTTCTCAAATCTTATGATGATGTTGTAAGTTGTCATAGTCCAAAATCTAAGGGTTAAGATGGATAGATTGAGAGTCATTAGATGGTGATGCGCAAGGTAAATTATGCGGGTCACTATATACACATAAGCTCATTTGGATCTACGTGGTGACACCCGAGTACTGAAAGTACAGGGTGTTATAGGAAGAGACCTCACTATCCGCCTGCCAATATTGGGCCGGACTGGTCAATAGTGGACCCATTCCTCGAGCTGGTCAGACTCAACCTAGCATTGGCCCCTCCTCTCGGGTAGGTAAGGCCGTACCCCCTTCCAACTGACTACAACACAGTGGGAGACATGACCTAATGGCATATGGCCCTCATGTGCTTATATATCCACTCAGTCTAGACATTGGAGCAACCTCTGGAACCAAGAGGGTTTAAGGACTTTCACCCAGGGATATCTATAGCACCCCATGTTGAATAGATTTTTGGTGTCCCATCTAGCCAACCACGAAATACCTGTGGAGGCTATGGCCCTGATGTCAAGAGTGAAAGTGCCCTGGTTTGTCAATTTGCATGAGTGTTAAGTCAGTTCGTCTGCAGAGCCTGATAGGAAGATCCATTCAAGCGTCTACCTCAATCAGATGTGTGCAAGCTCGCCACAGGTAAATCCGATCCTCACATCCCTTGTCCCAAATCACCAGGTAAGCTAAAACCCTTAAAATTAAACTAGAACATCTTAGGGTTTTGGGTAAGAAAATGTTTTCAAAAATCAGAAAAATCTCTAAGTTTTCTTGCCTTGTCGATTGTATCGATACACATCTCGATATGATCGACCCGCACTGTCTTGTCCTCGATGCTCCATCGATACCATCGATAAGAGGACCAAATCTGTCCAGCAACCTTATAACTTATGTAACGCCCTGAAAATCGGGGGTCGAGTGTAACTCAACTCCCGAGTTCCAACGCATCACTTATGCAACATGTTTAATGATATTTGAATGTTGTCTGTGTTAGAGCAGTAAACATGAATGAGATTATACCAAAGCAGTAATTCATACTCCAGATCAGTTGTATAAAAGCAAGCGGAAGACTGAACTGTATATATATGTATGTAAAGAAACAAAATAAATGATTCATTATCCAGAGTATGAATCCTTCTGAGTCACAATATACATGTCTGTTTATATAAACAAAATGTCAAAATAAACTAGGTACAATCCCTGTAAATCCCATCAATCCGTGACCTAGTCGAAGCCGCCGTGGCGAATCGCATATACGAGAACTCCTCCTGGTCCTCGTCATAATCGGGCTCCGCCTCCAGAATAGTCGGATCGCCTAAACCTGAGACAGAGTCTGGTTGGTGTGCGCAACACCGTCCCATAACGTGGGAGTGAGTAGCTAACTCAGTGGAACGATAAGATATAAGTTATCATGTTATCAATACAGTCAAGCAGTAATGATAAAGCAGTAAATCAAACACTCCTAGTTACTCTAATTAATGCAAGTATGTATGCAGGTATGATGGATGCCCTCTCTGACATACTCCCTCAAGCGACACCATCTCACCTTCGCGCATGCTTACATCCCACAGTGCTCCACATCTTCCAGGCACATGCGATGCATGATGAGTATGATTACCGAGTTTTTAATTAGTTCGTTTCAAATAGCAGGATTGGGAAACTAAGGTACCTCCCTTGTATCATTCCCAAACATGATCCAATCTAGGGTCGTCAGTCCTAGTTAATATCAGACGATGGTGTGTTTTCTAGGTCACTGCAGAGGTTGCTGTGGTTATTACGCACAAAGGTTGCACCACTCCCCCATCACCCCTTAAACGATTCATCACTATACGCCTATACGTGAACAGGCCTAGTTCATACTCTATATATCGCGGCGAACCCTAAGGCACGCCGCAACTTCGAGTATGCTCATTGTCACTACAAAGGGCCGCTGTGGTCATTACGCACAAAGGTTGCACCACTCCCCATCACCTTATCAATGTAGGCCGACAGCGCGAATATAGTGTCCCATACCACCATAATTGGCTCACGAGTTGAGTTGCTCACTGGTCACTACGGGGAGGCACGTAGCCCCAGCATAGGCCGACAGCTCGACCACGGTGTCCCATACCACCATGCCCGGCTCATGAGTCTTAGCGGATCGAGGTACCATGGTTAACGGGATTATTACTGGTAAGTTTGGTACCCTAGGTTCAAGCATTAGCGACCAAACATGGTGAACATACATAAGACACACGGTTTACTTGACGTGTTCGGCTAGCTCGAGCGCACAACAAGTTGGGCGATATGAGGCGCAGAAGCACCTCGTGTGGCCAACCACTATCGCCAACCGAAGTACGACACGGGTTCACCAACACATCATGCGTGGCGGAACGAATCCCAACCACATCTTCAAGTCTGATACCGGATGCCTGGACTACGAACATAGTCCCAAGCTCAGTCAAATCCTAACCATAGCATGTGAAATACGGCATGATAACATGGTAATTCAAGAACACTAGCAAGCATATTATAAAGCATAACATGAAGCATGTTAATAAACAAGTCACAAAGCATGTTCAAAAGCATGTTATAAAGCATTATGTAATTAGGGATACAAATACTTAAATTTCGTAGGCGAGTGGTTAGAGTGAACAACCACATGGAGAGTGTCATATGTGACTCTAAGGTAGCCGAGAATCCCATCTCAGCACCTACCTAAGATTCTAACACTTAAGCACTTACACTCACAAGTGAATTCACCAACACTTGGAATGCAATATTTCAACATACATGACGTATGCTAGGGAAGTGTGTACTAGGGTTGTCCCTTTACCAAACTAGTATTTTATACATATACATCATATTCATACAGCAATTAAACATGGCAATCACATCAGCAAATTTTATACGTATAGGGTACTTCCACGTATACCCAATTTCGACATACATAGTGTTTACAAAGGAACATAGATTTCGACGATTCCTTTCTCCAAGCTAGTATTTTAATCATGTATTGTATAATCATACATTAAATAAATATGTCAAACATTATTCCAAAAGAAATACGTATACGGTATTTCTACAATACGTAATTTCAACATACGGCACATTTACAAGTAAACATATATTTTGGCGATTCCTTTCGCCAAACTAGTAATTTATTCATATATTATATAATCATACATTAAATAAACATGTCAAACATTTATCCGAAAAAAATACGTATACGGTATTTCTACGTATACCTAGAATATGTGAAATTCCATATTTCACACCGTTAATCAAAACAGGAAACGGAAAGCACTTTGTACATGTGCAATTGCAAGCAGATCATGAATCTACCATTATCTGACATTGAAAGCATTGAAAACCATAACTTATACACTTAAAGTCCTCACCTTTGCCTTTGGAAACGGAACGAATCAGCAAGGGTAATGGAACTTCCGTCTACGGGCGATTTCTAGCCTAAAGAGCGGAATCGGTTAGTCGGTACACATCCTACATCGATCCCACCTCAAATCAGACCTAGGGTTAGGGTTTCTTACCTTCAAATGGGACGGAAAACGCTGGGAAAACGCCTAGAATAAGGCGGTGTAGGCCGTGTAACAAGCCAAGGCAGGAGGAGGGAAATCGGCAACAATCTCCAAGCCTTTCTCTCTCTTTTCTCTCTCTCCCTCTAGGGTTTCCTCCAAAATTCATATGGCTGTGAGAGGGGCTGCTCTAAGCTCCTTTTATAGCCACAAACATTACGAATGTAAACTCAGGTTCAAGGGGTACTGCTAACATAGGATTTTCGCCGCTTTTCCAGCTCAAAAGGGAAGTTCTGGTAGCCCTCCTTGAACCAAACGTCAGACTTAAGCTCACCATCGATGGATCTACGTGGGATTACGTTTTTGACTCGATCGGATACCCATATCGCACGTGGCGGACCACTTTCGCTCGACGGTCGGTGGGCCACGATCGAAATTCGAAGTACATGTAAATGTTCTCAAATTTTTCTTAATCCGAGGGTGTAATTTGGTCCGATTCTCGACGGTCGGGTTTCTTAATACTTGACGCGTCAACAAATGATGCCGATCACTATTCCGTATATTTATTTTGGCATATGAATAGTGTTTTTCACACTACCTTGCTCCGATTCGAAACGAATGGCCGTGGAACATCGGATAAAGTCGATTTTGAGATGATTGTTAAGTCCAAGTGGGGCGGTCCTAGTTCCTTAGCTTCGGGTTAATCGGACTTCCGATGTGCGATCTAGACCTAATACGAAGTTTCGTTTCATTCCCGAGAGCAGACGGGAAATGAGTTTGGTTCTAAACTTTAGGGTAACCTAGCGTCAATGATTCTGCAACTTTTGGGTCTTGCAGATCGTATTTAAAGCGATCCTAACGGATTTCATAGCTAATTGAGTTTAGTACTTAGTTAACTTTGTTAAATTTCTAAAGGATTTAATCCTACGTGATTTCTGGTCGAGGTGGTACTCGACCCAATGTACGGAAATTTTCAGGTCGTTACAATCTACCCCCCTTAAACAAAAAAATTTCGTCCTCGAAATTTATACCTGTTCGTACTCCTCGAGAATCTGAGGGTAGTTCTTCCTGACCTCGGCCTCAGTCTCCCAGGTAGCTTCCTCCTCAGAATGATGTGTCCAAAGCACCTTCACAAGTGGGATGACCTTGCTACGCAAAGCACTGCTCCTTCCTCATCAGGATGCGCGTCGGGCGCAACTCATATGTAGCATCCTCGCTCAACTGTACCTGCTCCCATCTGATGATATGCGAAGGATCAGGAACGTACTTCTTCAGCATAGACACATGAAATACGTTGTATACAAAAGCAAGTAGTGTAGGCAAGGCGAGACGATACGCCACATCACCCACTCGATCCAGTATCTGAAATGGACTGATAAACCTCGGTGTGAGCTTCCCCTTCTTCCCAAACCGAAGGACTCCCTTCATAGGGGAAACCCGAAGGAACACATGATCACCAACCTCGAACTCCAGCGGTCGCCGCCTCTTATCGGCGTAACTCTTACTTCGCTCTGCTTCCGCGCGTGAGTAATCGACGCCGATAATGTCTACCTTCTCTCGTAGTCGCTGAACCAACTCCGGCCAATCGGGCTACGCTCTCAACCTCTCGCCAACAAGGTGCGGTGCCCTACAAGGTCGACCATATAGAGCCTCATATGGCGCCATGCCAATAGTCGCCCGGAAGCCGTTGTTGTAGGCGAACTCTGCGTACGGAAGACAGTCATCCCAACTGTCCTCAAGTCCAACACACATGCTCGCAACATATCCTCCAGAATCTGATTCACCCGCTCTGTCTGCCCATCAGTCTGAGGATGAAACGCTGTACTGAACTTCAACTTCACACCCATCGCCTCCTGGATACGAGTCCAGAAGATAGATGTGAACCGCGTGTCTCTGTCCGACACGATCTCCAAAGGAACCCCGTGCAGACGGACGATCTCCCTGATGTACAATCTAGCCAGCTCGTCTGCAGAGTTCGTAACTCTGATAGGGAGGAAATGGGCCGATTTGGTCAACCGGTCCACAATCACCCAAATGGAACCGTGACCCTTCCTCGTCTTCGGCAACCCTGATATGAAGTCCATGGAGATGAAGTCCCACTTCCACTCCGCTATAGGCATGGGCTGAAGCAGTCCCGGAGGTCGGCGATGTTCTGCCTTGACCTGCTGGCAGGTCAGACATCGAGACACATACTCAGCAATGTGGGCCTTCATGTTATCCCACCAATACGTCCGTCTCATATCCTGGTACATCTTCGTGCTACCAGGATGCATCGCAAACTTCGAATTATGGGCAGACTCGAGAAGCTCGCGTCTCAAGTCAGGCACATCTGGAACACATAGGCGGCCACGAAATCGTAAACCCCCATCAGAACCAACTCTCCACTCGGAGTCCACGGCGTCGCTAGCCTGCTCTCGAAGCTCAGACAGCCGTGTATCGCCCTCCTGGGCCTCAACAATCCTGTCGTCAATAAGTGGTCGCACCCGAACGTGCGCAACACACTCAAATGGCTCCTCGACAGTGAGTCTCTGCTCGAAGTCCCACACAAACTCTACCATGTCCCACTCGGCTATCATCAGCGGTGCCGCAAATGCAATCGCCTTCTTGCGGCTCAACGCGTCTGCCACAAGGTTCGCCTTGCCAGGATGGTAGGAAACCTCGAACTTGAAGTCCTTCAAGGTCTCCATCCATCGGCGATGTCTCATATTCAAATCCCGCTGTGTGAATATGTATTTAAGGCTCTTGTAGTCGCAGAAAAGCTCGAACTCCTCACCATAGAGGTAATGTCTCCAGAGCTTCAATGCAAAGATGATGACCGCCAAACTCCAGTCATGTGTAGGGTAATTCTCCTCGTGCTTCCTTAATTGTCTCGAGGCATACGATATCACCCTATCTTTCTGCATCAACACACAATCCAAACCAACGCGAGACGCGTCAGTATACACCGTGTATTTCACCCCTTGCTCTGGCAATACTAGCACAGGGGCGGACGTCAACTTGTCCTTCAGCTCCTTAAAAGCTGCCTCTGCCTTCTCATTCCAGGAGAACTTCAGGTCCTTCCGAGTCAGCTGAGACAATGGCCTGGCTATCTTCGAGAAATCCCGAATGAAACGTCTGTAGTACCCCGCCAGGCCAAGGAAACTCCTCACCTCAGTAACCGATTCAAGCTGCTGCCAATCCTGAACCGCAGCTACCTTAGCAAGGTCCACTGCTATCCCATCGTTGGACATTACATGTCCCAGGAACTTGACTTCCTCCTGCCAGAAGTCGCACTTCTTGTATTGCGCAAACAACTGGTTCTTCTTCAGTGTATCCAATACCGCTCGCAAGTGCTCCTCGTGCTCCTCCCGACTCGTGGAGTATATCAAGATGTCATCGATAAAAACGATGACGAATCGATAAAGGAAGGGCCGAAATACCAGGTTCATCAGATCCATGAACACGGCTGGTGCGTTCGTCAGACCAAACGACATCACCAAGAACTCATAATGGCCAAAGCACGTCCTGAAGGCTGTCTTCTGCACGTCCTCCTCTCTCACGCGCAACTGGTGGTACCCTGACTGAAGATCAATCTTCGAGAAATACTTCGCCCCCCTCAACTGATCGAACAGATCATCAATCCTGGGCAAGGGATACTTGTTCTTTACCGTGACCTGGTTCAACCTACGGTAATCAATACACAACCGTAGCGACCCGTCCTTCTTCTTCATGAACAACACAGGTGCTCCCCAAGGAGACACGCTAGGCCGAATAAAACCTTTCTCTACAAGTCCATCAATCTGTTTCCGCAGCTCCTCCATCTCACATGGAGGCATACGATAAGTCGGCAACGAGATGGGCGTCGCTCCAGGCGTAAGGTCAATCATGAAATCAATCTCACGCCGAGGAGGTAAACCAGGGATAGTCTCAAACACGCCTGCAAACTCTCGAACCACCGGCGTACCATCTATGGTCGGACCATCAACCGGCACAAGCAAAGCAGCATAACAATCAACTCGACAGGGCCAACTGACCTGCACCGGGAACGTGAAAGCTGCACCGTCAGGTCCATAGGCCGTCACGATCCGAGTATCGCAATCTACCTCCGCCCTCATCCTGGTGAGCCAATCCATACCAAGGATAACGTCGTAGTGCCATAGCGAAGCAACAATGAGGTCGACGAGCACTGTGCTGCTACCCAAAACTACCGAGCAACCCTCGTATAATCGTGTGACATCCGAACAGGTCCCGGTAGCCGTAGTGAGTCTCATTCCCTTAGTGGGAATCGTATGCAAAGATAGGCGTTTCATCGCCCCACAAGAAATAATAGAGGTAGTGGACCCAGTGTCCACCAATAAAGAGACGGGAGTGTCATGAATAAAGGCCGTACCCTCGAAAGCCGTCGGAGCTGAAACCGACGTCTCATGTGCCTCAGCCACAAGAGTATGAACGCGAGCCTGCTGCTAGTGGTTCGGCTGAGGAGCCAAGGGTCGCTGTGGCGGCCTGAAGCGCGGCACAGGAGGTTGAAAAGAAGGATGTGCAGGAGCCGTCTGTAGCGGTGGAGCTGATATGGCCTGTGGGCGAGAACGGCCCAACATCTGTGGCGGAGAGAAACCACTGTCCTTCATCCGCGCGAAGCAACTCCCAATAAGATGACCCTGTTTCCCGCAGTACGTGCAGGTCACAATAGGGCGCCTCACCTAAGCCCCTGGCGCTGCGATCCTAGGAGGCGAGTCAACACGAGGCCTCTTGCCTAGGATAGGCCTGCTCTGTATCTCCTGTCGTGGCCTCGCAACCATAGCACCACGTGATCGGGCCAACCGGTCCACATCCTGCTCTGCCGTCATAGACATGTGAACCAGTGCTGCATATGTAGGTATACTGAGGCAGCATATCTTCGACCGTATCTCCGGTCGCAAGCCCAAAGAAAATCGACGCATCCGCATCTGCTCGTCCACTAGTATAGTCGGGACAAAGCGGCCCAACTCTGTGAAGCGGTGCTCGTACTCGTGTCGTCATGCCTCCCCTCGCCCGAGGCGCGAAACTCATCCTCCCGCTCATGTCGATAAGTCGGCGGGTAGTATTTCTCATGGAACCGGAACTCAAAGCCTCCCGGTCCACACGTAGTCTGTGCCGCGACTGCCGCAACACTGCTGTCCCACCATAAACTAGCCTCCCTCTCAAACATGAAGGCGGCCAGCTCTACCTGCTCTGCCTCTGAGCAATGCAGCATCCGAAGCATCTTAGAGATGTGGTCAAGCCAAAACTCTGCCTCCTCGAGCCTATGAGTGCCCATGAATGAAGGAGGCCTCAAGCGCTGAAATCGCTCGAGTAGACCGCGTGTGCCGACATCTCCAGTAGGAGGCACCACGGGTGAAGGCAGAGGCACATCCTCACACTGCGCAGGAGGCTCAGGGTGCACGGCAGGACAAGCAGAAGTCGTAGGTGGAGTCGCACTACCACCATGGGACAAGGCCTCAGCAATAGTGGCCATAAGCTGCTGGTGCTGCTGCTGCTGCTGTATCTGCTGCTGATGCATCATCACCATCAGCTGCTCAAATCTATCAGTCGGCGGAGCAACATAGGAGTCATGCTGCGCAGAAGATGACGGCCGAAACTGTTCACGGACCGGGGGCGTGTATGGTGGCAACCCACCAGCAGGACCAACAGGGGGCTGGTCAGAACCTAACCCACGGTCCGCAGGACCACTACTACCAGAAGGAGTCTGGTCCATAGAGCCAGTCAGACGGAGATGTGCGGTGCTTCCCACGTATATTGTCGCGGCATGCCCTATACAACACAGTACAAACATTGGTGAGATACAGCATAACACACATCATAAAGCACTTTAAGCATTCCACACATAATCAAAACAAAAGGGGCTACATGCCTTTCATTTACCCAAAATTAGTCATAATACATGGATTACAGAGTTTACATGAACCATGACGGAAACCACATGATAGCCAATACATCTACTACATCAAACCCTAAACATGCTACTACCTAATACAACATCTGAACGAAAACACAAACCGCCTATCGCGATAACCAAAGCAAACACAACATACAACAACATGGATGACTAAGCATCCGAAGTAGGCGGTGGAGGAGGAGCATTCTTATCCTGCGCACAGCACAGGATGGCCTTCAACGTACGGGACATCTTCTTGAAATTCTTCTTCATGTAGGCTTCATTTTCTTCAAGTTTGGTTCGAACTTGACCAATCTCAGCCCGAACTTGTCCAACCTCTTGCTGCAGGGCGGTTTGCCTCTCCTCAAGACGGGCCAATCGCGCATCAAAAGCATCTCGACCCACACCCTGCTCCTGAGCCGCAGGGGGTGAACTCTCCTCGTGTCCCGAGCCTCGGGTTCTTCCTCCCGTATGTCATCACCGCGCTCCTCATCACTCTCGGCCGGAGGTCAACACTCTCCTCACCGGCGCTATCCGACTCATCTCCCGGACTCGTCGAGTCGGGCTTGCCGTTGTTGGGGCCGATCTTCATATTCCCGAGTGTCGCTTCACTTATGACTCGGACCGGTGCAAGATCCTCCATATTCAATCAGCCTACATCACGAGCCATCCTGCAGATCAGTCGGCCAAATGGGAGCGAAAGATCGTTCTGGCATAATGAACAACATTAACTATCTGGGATAGGATGAATGTGGGCAGGCATATGTTGTCCCAGCGTCCCATCTTGTACAGAAAGTCCACCATCACCCTAGTACATTCCGTGCGGTTACCCCACCGTGGGTATACATTGTATGTGAAGATGTGATGGAGCAAATGGAAGTCTTCGGACATCTTTGTCGCCGCAATACAATTTCCTCGCTTCCAAGTAACCCGGCGACCACAGAGAAATCGCGTGCGGCGATCCCTTTCCCGCGCACTTCTAGAGAAATCATCACTAGGATGCACTTGACTAAGCGGAATCTTCGTGATTCGAGCCACCTCATCCACAGTGATTGTGCGCCTTATGCCCCTCACAGAGACAGTAAACTGAAGAGGCTCTACTAATGAGTCCACGATGTGAGCGTAGAAAGCGCGGACCGTGTTCTCACATGTGGGAGACTCACCTTCAAAAATATAATTCCACCCGATATCCACCAAGTGGTCCATCATCGGGTGTAGCCCGAACATCCTTTCATCCACATGAGCTTCAAACACAACCTTACGGCCCGCGAAGCGCCCATATTCCATGCCTATTGGATAAGCATTTCTGGCGGGGTGGTCAGGATCCAG
This sequence comes from Magnolia changhungtana, assembly GCA_030180095.1. Classification (NCBI taxonomy): domain Eukaryota; kingdom Viridiplantae; phylum Streptophyta; class Magnoliopsida; order Magnoliales; family Magnoliaceae; genus Magnolia; species Magnolia changhungtana. The sequence continues at coordinate 11,275,801 of JASAUF010000656.1, read as the reverse complement.
GTCTCGCTTCGACCTAAACTCCCGCACGGTGCTTGTGCCGGCCCCAACATCGGATCTTCTTCGGGTATGGGCTGGCCTACTTGGGCCGGCGTCATCGGCCGCAGTTTTCCTCTTTCCCATGAAAGATAGGATGGAGGAAATGGAGAAAATGGTGGCCACCACACCAAGGAGGGCCATGAAAAATTTCCAAAATGGGAAATAAAGGGGCTGATCTCTTTTATCTTCCACAATCAACAATCCAACAGGTGTGGAAGGAGCTCTAGAGGTAGGAAATGAAGAAGGAACAAAAAGAAAATGGAATGGGTTAGTAGATTACCCGATTTTGAGCTCCAAGGAGGGTTATGAGAGCTCCAACTTGTGAAAATGGGGAAAGGGAGAGGCTAGGGCTGTTGTGGGAGGTAGGGGTGTGTGAGTTATGGAAGGAAATGGAAGGATTGAAGGTTTGGAGGGATGGGTTTTCAGCAAAATCGGAAATGGAGGTGAGGGTGCTTGAAAAGAGGGGAAATGAGAGAAAATGGTGCTCCAGCCCCTTAAAACCTAACCAAACAGCAAGTTGGCACGTGCCATGGGGTAGAGGGGGCTGGGCCGACCAACCCCATGCTCGGAAACTCGCCGAAAAGCTGACCGGAGCGCGGTCCGCCGCCTGTGCCGCGGTGGCGCCGCGGTCGGACTTGGCCGGAACCGCGCTGCAGTGGTCTGACCCTGTTTGCCACACTCCCAGGGTGCCAAATGCACCCTGTTTTGGTCTGAACCCTTAACGGATTAGTCGTGGGGGCCCACGGACTCATTTCAGTTCCAGAACGGTCAGTTCCGGTACATTTCTGATATAATCTGATTTTTCCTGATTTTTAACGACTCATTTTTGGTAGATTGTGACCTGGACACGTCAATAGACGGTCTAAGAGTGACTTGGGGTCCATGAGTGTGGTCGAGATCGAGTACGCACTCGATCAAACTGTCCATTTGCAATGAACTTCGCCGAACGGTGAAATCGGGAGACCCTAAGACTGTTGCTAGATTTTGTGCACCCTCCTAAGTGAAATGCGTCAGCGTACGTAGTGGGGACATAACTCAGGTCCGGTTTAATCAAAATCATGCTCTGATACCAACTTGTAACGCCCTGAAAATCGGGGGTCGAGTGTAACTCAACTCCCGAGTTCCAACGCATCACTTATGCAACATGTTTAATGATATTTGAATGTTGTCTGTGTTAGAGCAGTAAACATGAATGAGATTATACCAAAGCAGTAATTCATACTCCAGATCAGTTGTATAAAAGCAAGCGGAAGACTGAACTGTATATATATGTATGTAAAGAAACAAAATAAACGATTCATTATCCAGTATGAATCCTTCGAGTCACAATATACATGTCTTTTATATAAACAAAATGTCAAAATAAACTAGGTACAATCCACAGTAAATCCCATCGATCCCCGTGACCTAGTCGAAGCCGCCCGAATGCATATACGAGAACTCCTCCTGGTCCTCGTCATAATCGGACTCCGCCTCCCGAGAATAGTCGGATCGCCTAAACACGAGACAGTACCGGTTGGTGTGCGCAACACCGTCCCATAACGTGGGAGTGAGTAGCTAACTCAAGGAACGATAAGACATAAGTTATCATGTTATCAATACGATCAAGCAAGAATGATAAAGCGAGAAATCAAACACTCCTAGTTACTCGATTAATGCAAGTATGAATGCAGGTATGATGGATGCCCTCTCCGACATACTCCCTCAAGCGACACCATCTCACCTTCGCGCATGCTTACATCCCACAGTGCTCCACATCTTCCAGGCACATGCGATGCATGATGAGTATGATTATCGAGTTTTTAATTAGTTCGTTTCAAACAGCAGGATTGGGAAACTAAGGTACCTCCCTTGTATCATTCCCAAACATGATCCAATCTAGGGTCGTCGATCTCCTAGTTAATATCAGACGATGGTGTGTTTTCTAGGTCACTGCAGAGGCTGCCAGGGCTGTTACGCACAAAGGTTGCACCACTCCCCCATCACCCCTTAAACGATTCATCACTATACAGCTATACAGAAACAGGCCTAGTTCATACTCTATATATCGCGGCGAACCCTAAGGCACGCTGCAACTTCGAGTTTGCTCGTCCGTCACTACAAAGGGTGCTGTGGTACATTACGCACAAAGGTTGCACCACTCCCCCATCACCTTATCAATGTAGGCCGACAGCGCGAATATAGTGTCCCATACCACCATAATCGGCTCACGAGTTGAGTTGCTCACTGGTCACTACGGGAGGCACGTAGCCCCAGCGTAGGCCGACAGCTCGACCACGGTGTCCCATACCACCATGCCCGGCTCATGAGTCTTAGCGGATCGAGGTACCATGGTTAACGGGATTATCACTGGTAAGTTTGGTACCCTAGGTTCAAGCATTAGCGACCAAACATGGTGAACATACATAAGACACACGGTTTACTTGACGTGTTCGGCTAGCTCGAGCGCACAACAAGTTGGGCGATATGAGGCGCAGAAGCACCTCGTGTGGCCAACCACTATCGCCAACCGAAGTACGACACGGGTTCACCAACACATCATGCGTGGCGTAACGAATCCCAACCACATCTTCAAGTCGATCTGGGATGCCTAGGACTACGAACATAGTCCCAAGCTCAGCAAATCCTAACCATAGCATGTGAAATACGGCATGATAACATGGTAATTCAAGAACACTAGTAAGCATATTATAAAGCATAACATGAAGCATGTTAATAAACAAGTCACAAAGCATGTTCAAAAGCATGTTATAAAGCATTATGTAATTAGGGATACAAATACTTAAATTTCGTAGGCGAGTGGTTAGAGTGAACAACCACATGGAGAGTGTCATATGTGACTCTAAGGTAGCCGAGAATCCCATCTCAGCACCTACCTAAGATTCTAACACTTAAGCACTTACACTCACAAGTGAATTCACCAACACTTGGAATGCAATATTTCAACATACATGACGTATGCTAGGGAAGTGTGTACTAGGGTTGTCCCTTTACCAAACTAGTATTTTATACATATACATCATATTCATACAGCAATTAAACATGGCAATCACATCAGCAAATTTTATACGTATAGGGTACTTCCACGTATTCCCAATTTCGACATACATAGTGTTTACAAAGGAACATAGATTTCAGCGATTCCTTTCTCCAAGCTAGTATTTTAATCATGTATTGTATAATCATACATTAAATAAATATGTCAAACATTATTCCAAAAGAAATACGTATACGGTATTTCTACAATACGTAATTTCAACATACGGCGCATTTACAAGTAAACATATATTTTGGCGATTCCTTTCGCCAAACTAGTAATTTATTCATATATTATATAATCATACATTAAATAAACATGTCAAACATTTATCCGAAAAAATACGTATACGGTATTTCTACGTATACCTAGAATATGTGAAATTCATATTTCACAGTTAATCAAAACAGAAACGGAAAGCACTTTGTACATGTGCAATTGCAAGCAGATCATGAATCTACCATTATCTGACATTGAAAGCGTTGAAAACCGTAACTTATACACTTAAAGTCCTCACCTTTGCCTTTGGAAACGGAACGAATCAGCAAGGGTAATGGAACTTCCGTCTACGGGCGATTTCTAGCCTAAAGAGCGGAATCGGTTAGTCGGTACACATCCTACATCGATCCCACCTCAAATCAGACCTAGGGTTAGGGTTTCTTACCTTCAAATGGGACGGAAAACGCCGGAAAAACGCCTAGAATAAGGCGGTGTAGGCCGTGTAACAAGCCAAAGCAGGAGGAGGGAAATCGGCAACAATCTCCAAGCCTTTCTCTCTCTTTTCTCTCTCTCCCTCTAGGGTTTCCTCCAAAATTCGTATGGCTGTGAGAGGGGCTGCTCTAAGCTCCTTTTATAGCCACAAACATTACGAATGTAGACTCAGGTTCAAGGGGTACTGCTAACATAGGATTTTCGCCGCTTTTCCAGCTCAAAAGGGAAGTTCTGGTGGCCCTCCTTGAACCAAACGTCAGACTTAAGCTCACCATCGATGGATCTACGTGGGATTACGTTTTTGACTCGATCGGATACCCAGATCGCACGTGGCGGACCACTTTCAGTTCGACGGTCAGTGGGCCACGATCAGAAATTCCAAGTACATGTAAATGTTCCTGAAATTTTTCTTAATCCGAGGGTGTAATTTGGTCTGATTCTGACGGTCAGGTTGCTTAATACTGACGCGTCAACAAATGATGCCAGATCACTATTCCAGATATTTATTTTGGCATATGAATAGTATTTTTCACACTACCTTGCTCCGATTCGAAACGAATGGCCGTGGAACATCGGATAAAGCTGATTTTTGAGATGATTGTTAAGTCCAGTGGGGCGGTCCTAGTTCCTTAGCTTCGGGTTAATCGGACTTCCGATGTGCGATCTAGACCTAATACGAAGTTTCGTTTCATTCCCGAGAGCAGACGGGAAATGAGTTTGGTTCTAAACTTTAGGGTAACCTAGCGTCAATGATTCTGCAACTTTTGGGTTTTGCAGATCGTATTTAAAGCGATCCTAACGGATTTCATAGCTAATTGAGTTTAGTACTTAGTTAACTTTGTTAAATTTCTAAAGGATTTAATCCTACGTGATTTCTGGTCGAGGTGGTACTCGACCCAATGTACGGAAATTTTCAGGTCGTTACAACTTATCTGGATGAAATATCGATATATCAATACCCCTATCAATATCATCGATATTCAAATCTCAAGTATATCGAAGTCGACTCGATACTATCGATAAAAAGATTTTCGGTGCCTCTGTTTTTCTTAAAGAATATCATATAAGCATCGATATATCAAAGCCTCTTTGATACCATCGAAATTCAAACCTTAATGATATCAGTAGGCCTTCGATGATATTGATCTTAGGCGCCAAGTTCTATAGAAACATATTTCAGGGTGGTTTAACTATGATCAGGGGCCCCTCGATAGAATCGATATTCAAATATTGAAGACATCGGTACCAGGTCGATTACATCGAACAAGGACATAAACTATCCAGCATGCTTAATGAAAATTCTGTTAGATTTATCGATGCCTCGACTCTAATATCGATATCATCGACATTCAAATTCTGATGATCTCGATGGTTCCCCGATCATTCATGAAAACCTGAAATATTTCTAGTCAAGTCTCTCTCATTTTTCAAGTGTCGATGGATCGAACCTATCATCGATAGAATCGGAGTTCAAAATCCGATGACATCGACAATCATTTCAATTCATCGACCATTTGGCAAAAGGTTTCAAAAGCATATGACATTGAGTTCGAGTCATCGAGCAGACCATCGATGCTATCGAGAGTATACGCTAGATGATATCGAACCTGCTCGATGATATCGAACTCTGTCATAAATGTGAACGTTTTATATCCGTTGGAACCTTTTGCCTATATATAGAGGACTTGTCTGTTGTTGCTGCGAGAGAAAGAAGAGAGAGCTTTTGAGTGTTTAACCTTAGATCTTATACCTAAAGCCCTTTCTCTTAGGGAAGTTCATCCTCCAATCCACTCTCACTATTGATATTCTATAGAGTGGATTGGAGAATGAACTTTCGCACTCAAGAATCCTCCAGCTATCACCTTAATGGCAAATCATTAAGCCGGGATACCTTAAATGCTTAGATGATTGAAATTGCTCTATCTTCCTTATAGGAAAATCTTTTGAGTGGGATTTCATCATAACCTTGACCCAACCCGTCACCATGCATTGGTATATCTTTTGAGTAGAGGATCAAGGAGAGCGAAGTGTCTTTATCAACAAAGGATGAGATCTTATTCAACATGCTTAATGAGACTCATCAGCTTATCTGTAAGTATCTAAAGTCCAGAGGACACTTGTGATCATTCCTTTGTAGGATTAGGTCCTAGGTATTTCTCACCCCATGAAGCCCTCGTAGGAGGCCTCCAGCGGAAGTGTATGCGGTGGGTGCATTGTGTGGACCCTTGCTCTATAGAGAGCATAAACATCTGGTTGAAGGTGAACTAGCAAATCCTTAGGTTTGAGGTCAACCATTGTGAAACCTCAGGTTTGAGGTGAGCCGTGTAGAAACCTCTGGTAGGGTCTTATGGAAGATCCTTGGCCAGTGTGCCTAAAAGTGGGTGCGTTGTGTTGACCCTTGCTCCTGAGAGCATAAACAGTCAGCCTCAGTGTAGGTTGTAAAGGTTGAAGGTGAACCTGATTTAAAACCTTAGATTTGAGGTGAACCACTGTGAAACCTCCTTAGTGAAATCGGGCACACTCGAGGGTTGAGTGCATCTACCGAGAGTGGAGTAGACTGATCGTCGAACCACTATAAAAATGACTGTGTTTAAGATTGTTATTCTTCTGATTGTGTGATTTACTTCAATATTTACATATCTGAATATCTGAGATCATACCTCACACACTTACACAGTCATATCCATCATAAACTAGTTTGTATATTGTTTACTTCTCAAATAGTTTGTGATTGGATCCTCTACTAGGCTTGGAAGCCAGTAGAGTTAAGTTTGAGTAATCCTAATATGTGCCTGTTGTTAGGATTAGTGTAATAGGATTTTAAATAAATCATAAAAACTTTTAAAAAGTCCTATTCACTCCCCTCTAGGACATCTTGGCATATCCTGACTTCAACTAAAGCGGTCTTCACCGCAATTTCAATTGGTATTAGAGCAGGTCTCTCTTTAAGGGCTTCACCGCCTAGAGAGTGATCTTAACTGAAGTTGGGATTATGGCCAAAGGAGAGGGCTCATCTGTCGCTAGACCTACAGTATTTGATGTATCAAATTATCCATACTAGAAGGCTAGGATGCACTACTTTCTGAGATCTTTGGACCATAATATTTGTGATATAGTTGAAAGCGGATATGTGCCACTAACTGAACAAATTATACTTGACAGTGGCACAACCATCACAAAGCCCAAACCTAAAGAAAAGTGGATGGCATTCAACAAAGAAAAAATAGACTGCTGAAGCAAAAGATATGAACGCCATCTATTGTGTCATGTCCCAAGACATCTTCAACCAAATAAGTTTGTGTGGGACATCCAAAGAAGCATGAGACTTATTGAAAACGACCCATGAAGGCACAAGCACTATGAAGAGATCTAAACTACAACTCCTAACTTCACAGTTCGAAAGTCTTAGAATGGAAGAGCATGAGACTTTATAGAGGTTTTCACAAAGTTGAATATCATTTGTAACTCCATGGGTGGATTGGGAGAAAAAATTTCCGGTACCGAAAATCTGTAGAAAAATACTAGGATCCCTACCTAAATGATTTAATCCCAAAGCAACAACAATTGAAGAGTGTAGGAACATAGACGAAATGAAAGTAGAAGAACTAGTAAGTTCCCTACAAACTTTTGAACTACACTTCAAACAAACCTAAAAATCCAAAATAATTGTCCTAAAAACTTCTAAGAAAGCAATACATGAAGACAGTGAAAGAAAAAAGAAAGATGAAGATGAGGAAGTGGCTTTGCTAGTACAATGATTCAAGAAATTCTTTTAGAAGAATTGTGGCTAGCCTTCCAGAGGAAGAAAGGCGAACAACAAACCTTCTACAGGCAAATTTGGTAGAAGGACAAAAGAACCAGAGTGTTATGCTTGTCAAGAGTATGGACACCTGTCAACCGAATGCCCAAACAGAAAAACTAAGGGCAAGGTAATGGCTGCCACGTGGGGTAATACAGAAGAGTCAAACTCAGAATCTAGTGACTCTGAAAGCGATGGAGATCAGAAATCATTAAAAATCCTCTTGGTCTCCACTGCTTCAACCATTCCCACAAAATCTGAGAACGAGAGAGAATAGCAAGCCACTGAATCATTTCCATCTGACAATGAGGAAACTGGAGAAGATGAAGAAGAAGAAGAAGAAAAGTATAAACTATAGGATGCTTATAATCAACTCTACATCCATAGCATAAATATCCTTAAAAGACTTGGTATATCTGAGAACAAAAAGGAGTTGCTGCAAAAAGATCTGGATAAAACTCTAGAAACTAATACACATTTAATCAATGATTTATTGCAATATCACTCAGATAATGATAGACTTGAGAGAATTAATGCCTTCCTTAAATCTAAGTCCGAAAAACTAAACAAATAGGTTGAGCAATTAAAAGACAAAAATATGCTCCTTCAGAATGAAAATCATACACTCCTGTTTAATCTAGAAGAGTCTAGAAAAATTGCCAAACTAAACTATAAGTTTTCCCAAAGTGGTGAGAAGTTAGAAAAACTTTTAGGTATGGGAAAATCTAGAAATAACAAAAATGGCTTAGGATATGAGAAAGTTAAAGCTAAAACTGGGCATGGAACACAAATACTTGAAAAATCTGATGCCTCCAGTAGAAACACAAATCAAGTAGTTGAATCAAATATGAAAACTAAATCTACTACAAGTAAGAACCCTGCCACAAAGTGGATAATCAAAGAAAAGAAAAATTGTCTTGCTACTCACTCGAATCATTTAACAGGCAATGACACTAAGTGGTACCTAGGCAGTGGTTGCTCGAGACATGTTACAGGAGTTATGTCCCTTCTTTCAAACTATAAGAATATTTTGAGTGGGATAGTAGGGATGGAGGAACGATTGTACAACTGTAAAAGGCGCCTCACCACAATTGAAGAGAAGGTCAACGTCCTCCAGCACACTACTCAACAAATGGTGGACTTGCTTACATGGAGCAATCCTCGTGGACATTGAGCTCATGTTGAGGAGTACAACTGCGGACGGATTACCGAGCATGTCTATTTTGTCCTAACTAAATACTTTACTGTAAAATCTATGGCAGATTTTTTTTTGATATTTTTATGAAGTTTTGATTGGGATAACTGTTAAATTTACTGCTGTCTGGAGCAGTAGATGTTTTGGATAATGGTGAAAATGTCTGATTCTGCCATTTTTATACTTTTACGATCCCCTGACTTATCTTGGAATGCATGTGATATTTTTTTTCTGATTATCTGCTTTTATCACTGCCTTATCTAATATGCTTTCATACCGTCTGACAATGATATCTGCTTAAAAATGGTTTAATCTTTATACATCAATATCTGGCTGAGTAGTTCTCCCAAATACTTTAAGCTTCAGTCAATATCAACTGCTATATCTTTGTCAATGACTGACAAAAAGGGAGAGAACAATCCAAACACCTCGAATGGAAAATTGTATATCTGCTTAGATAATGTTGCAGGTGTTAGGGGGAGTTGTTGCATCAAGTAAGGGGGAGTTTGTAGAAAACATCTACTGGTTGTGTACATGGACTAGAAATTGTAAAATTGTGTAAAAAGCATGTACACACAATTTAGGATGTGTTTGTCTAGAATGTTCTAAGGTGTTTTGGAATTTTGTCACGTAATTGACAAAGGGGGAGATTGAAAGTGCCATGGTTTGTCAATTTGCATGAGTGTTGAGTCAGTTCATCTGCAGAGCCTGATAGGAAGATCAATTAAAGCGTCTACATCAACTGGATGTGTGCAAGCTCGACACAGGTAAATCTGAGCCTCACATCCCATGTCCTAAATCACCGGGTAAGCTAAAACCATTAAAATCAAACTAGAACATCTTAGGGTTTTGGGTAAAAAAACGTTTTCAAAAATCAAAAAATTCTCTAAGTTTGCTTACCCTATCAATTGTATCGATACACATCTCGATATGATCGACCTGCGCTGTCATGTCCTCGATGCTCCATCGATACCATCGATAAGAGGACCAAATATGTTTATTGATATACCGATACACCAACCGATATCATCAATATTCAAATCTCGAGTCTATCGAAGTCGACTCGATACTATCGACAGGAAGATTTCTGGTGCCCCTGTTTTTCTTAAAGAATATCATATAAGCATCAATATATTGAATCCTCCTCGAAACCATTGAAATTTAAACCTTGATGATATCGGTAGGCCTTCGATGATATCGATCTTGGGCGCCAAGTTCTATAGTAACATATTTCAGGGTAGTTTAACTATGATCGGGGGCCCCTCGATAGAATCGATATTCAAATATCGATGACATCAGTACCAGATCGATTACATAGAACAAGGACAAACTGTCCAGCAAGCTTAATAAAAATTTCGCTGGATTTATCGATGCCTCGACTCTAATATCGATATCATCAACATTAAAATTTCGATGATCTCGATAGTTCCACGATCATTCATGAAAACATGAAATATTTCTAGTCAAGTCTCTCTCATTTTTCAAGCGTCGATGGATCGAACTTATCATCGATGGAATCAGAGTTTGAAATCCGATGGCATCGACAATCGTTTTGATTCATCGACCATCTGGCAAAAGGTTTCAAAAGCGTATGACATTGAGTTCGAGTCATCGAGCGGACCATCGATGCTATCGAGGGTATACGCTTGATGATATCGAACCTGCTCGATGATATCGAACTCTGTCATAAATGTGACCATTTTATATCCGTTGGAACCTTTTGCCTATATATAGAGGACTTGTCTATTGTTGCTGCGAGAGAAAGAAGAGAGAGCTTTTGAGTATTTAATCTTAGATCTTATACCTAAAGCCCTTTCTCTCAGGGAAGTTCATCTTCCAATCCACTCTCACCATTGATATTCAATTGAGTGGATTGGGGAATGAACATTCGTATTTAAGGATCCTCCAGCTACCACCTTAATGGCAAATCATTAAGTTGGGATACCTTGAATGCTTAGATGATTTGAATCGCTCTATCTTCCTTATGAGAAAATCTTTTAAGAGTACGATTTCATCATAACATTGACACAACTTGTCACCATGCATTGGTATATCTTTTGAGTTGCGGATCAAGGAGAGTGAAGTGTTTTTGTCAACAAAGGAGGAGATCTTTGTCAACATGCTTAATGGGACTCATCAGCTTATCTGTAAGTATCTAGAGTCCAGAGGACACTTGTGATCATTCCTTTGTAGGATTGGGTCCTAAGTGTTTCTCCCCCCTTCAAGCCCTTGTAGGAGGCCTTCAGCGGGAGTGTATGTAGTGGATACATTGTGTGGACCCTTGCTCTGTGGAGAGCATAAACATCTGGTTGAAGGTGAACCATCAAAACCTTAGGTTTAAGGTCAACTGCTGTGAAACCTCGGGCTTGAGGTGAACCGTGTAGAAACCTCTGGTAAGGTCTTATAGAAGATCCTTGGCCAGTGTGCCTAAAAGTGGGTGCGTTGTGTTGACCCTTGCTCCTGAGAGCATAGACAGTCAGCCTCAGTGTACGTTGTACAGGTTGAAGGTGAACCTGATTTAAAACCTTAGGTTTGAGGTGAACTGCTGTGAAACCTCCTTAGTGAAATTCGGAACAGTCAAGGGTTGAGTGCGTCTGCCGGGAGTGCAGTAGACTGATCATCGAACCACTATAAAAATGACTGTGTTTGAGATTGCTATTCTTCTGATTGTGTGATTTACTTCAATATTTACATATCTGAATATCTGAGATCATACCTCACACACTTACACAGTCATATCCATCATAAACTAGTTTGCATATTGTTTACTTCTCAAATAGTTTGTGATTGGATCCTCTACCGGGCTTGGAAGCTAGTAGAGTTAAGTTTGAGTAATCCTAATATGTTCCTGTTGTTAGGATTAGTGTAATAGGATTTTAAATAAATCATAAAAACTTTTAAAAAGTCCTATTCACCCCCCTCTAGGACATATTGGTATATCCTAGCTTCAACTAAAGCGGTCTTCACCACAATTTCAGCTAGGGCGTACGGTGGTCATGTCATACAAATGTGAGATGCATGAGTCACACAGTCCAATCATGCATCATTCCTGCGCATACCGTGCGCTCATGTGGGGCAACTCCTTATATCAGGGAGCCCCATGAACAACCTGCCCTATGGCATATGCAATGGTCAATCATATAACAAACATGTAGTTGATGCTGATGGGCATATATTATGATATTATGCTGTCATATACTTATAATCGGTATTAATAATTGGCATCGACAATCGGCCTCGATAATGTGGACATTTAACCAACATCGCTCCCAAGGGATGGTCCACATAGAGCCTAACATATATTGGACCCATGGCCTCACAAAGGGCTTGATATGCAACACCATAGGCCTCACTCAAGAGCTTGATACACATCATGATGGCCTAAATTACATCACAATGGGACTCATCATCTGACCCTCCAATGCATCACAATGGGCCTCATGACATAGGCCTCAACAATCAGCCTCGTCAATCAAAATCGGCCTCAACAATCGGCCTCGACACTCGGTCTCGACAGTCAGAATCGGCCAATATAATTAGCCTCAATAATCGAAATCGGCTTCGATACTTGGCCTCGACAGTCAGAATCGGCCTACACAATTGGCCTCGACAATCGGAATCGGCCTCGATACTTGGCCTTGACAATCGGAATCGTCCTATACAATCGGCCTCGACAATCGGAATCGGCCTCGATACTCAGTCTCAACAATCAGAATCGGCCTATACAATCGGCCTTCACAAATCGGAATCGACCTCGATACTCGACCTCGATAAATCGGAATCGGCCTCGATACTCGGACTCGACAATCAGAATCAGCCTATATAATCGTCCTCGACAAATCAGAATCGGCCTCGATACTCGGCCTCAACAATCAGAATCGACCTATACAATCGGCCTCGACAATCGGAATCGGTCTCGATACTCGGCCTTAACAATCAGAATCGGCCTATATAATTAGCCTTGACAAATCAAAATCGGCCTCGATACTTGATCTCGACAAATCAAAATCGGCCTCGATACTCAGCCTCGATAATCAGAATTGGCCTATACAATCGGCCTTGACAATCAGAATTGTCCTATACAATCGGCCTCGACAATCGGAATCGGCCTCGATACTCAGCCTCGACAATCAGAATTGGTCTATACAATCGGCCTTCACAAATCGGAATCGGCCTCGATACTCGACCTCGATAAATCGAAATCGGCCTCGATACTCGGACTTAACAATCAGAATCAGCCTATATAATCATCCTCGATAAATCAGAATCGGCCTCGATACTCGGCCTCAACAATCAGAATCGACCTATACAATCGGCCTCGACAATCAGAATCGATCCTGATACTCGGCCTCAACAATCAGAATCGGCCTATATAATTGGCCTCGACAAATCAAAATCGGCCTCGATACTTGGTCTTGAAAAATCAAAATCGGCCTCAATACTCAGCCTCGACAATCAGAATCGGCTTATACAATCGGCCTCGACAATCGGGATCGACCTCGATACTCGACCTCAACAATCGAAATCATCCTATACAATTAGTCTCGACAAATTAGAATCGGCCTTGATTCTCGACCTCGACAAACAAAATCGGCCTCGATACTCGGCATCAACAATCGGAATCAGCCTATACAATCAGCCTCGACCATCAAAATCGGCCTCAATACTCAGCCTTAACAGTTGAAATCGGCCTATACAATCGGCCTCGACAAATCAGAGTCGGCCTCAACGATCAAAATCGACCTCATCAAATGGAATCGGTCTCAATAATCGAGATCGGCCTTGACAAACGGAATCAGCCTCGACCAAATGGAATTGACCTCGATAATCGGCCTCGACCAAACGGAATCGGCCTCGACCAAATGGAATTGGTCTCGATAATCAGAATTAAACTCGACAAACGGAATCCGCCTTATCAAACAAAATCGACCTCAATAATTGGGATCGGCCTCGAGCAAGCGGAATTAACTTTGACCATCAGAATAGGCCTATACAATTAGCCTCGATAAATCAGAATCGACCTCGATACTCGGCCTCAACAATCGAAATCGGCCTATACAATCGACCCCGATAATCAGAATCAGCCTCGATACTCAGCCTCAATAATCGGAATCGGCCAATATAATTATCCTCGAAAAATCAGAATCGGCCTCGACAAACGGAATTAGCCTCATCAAACAGAATCGACAACCGGCCTAACAAATGGGCTAAGGGAAGGTCATAATTTGGACATTAAACCATCATTGCCCATCAATGTGGCCATTAAACCATCATTGCTCCCAAGGCATGGCCCGCCATAATCATCATTACATACATCATGGTGTAATCACACATCGCAATGGACCTCATATACATCACGTTCATCGCCATACAAAGGCCCTACATACATCTCATTAGGCCTCACTCATGGCCCTTATATACATCACATTGAGCCTCAACCCGTGGGCCATCAAATACATCAAGTGGATCGCATCCACAGGTCATACTAATGGCCTCATATATATCGAGTCGGCCATATCACATGGGCCGCACCAGTGGGCCTCATATACATCAAGTAGACCATGTCTGCGGGCCGCACCAATGGGCCTCAAATACATCAAGTGGGCCGCATCAATGGGCTGCACCAATGGACCTGAACAAATGGGTCACAAATACAACTTAGAGATCATTATAGAGTATTAACCAAACATGAATCATATCTAAAGATCATCTGGACCATACTACAGATAACAATGGAGATAATGATTTGCACCGCTTAAAATTTCTAGGGCCCACCATAACGTTTATTTTTCACCCAATCTATTTCATAAGGTCACAAGGACCTAGATTAAGAGGAAAACAAATTCCATAATGATCTAGAACTCTTTTCTCCCAAATGGGTTTCAATGGTGGACATTCAATCCTTCACTGATCTACAATGTGGTCCACCTGATAGATGGCACAGATAAAATACTCATACCATGGTGGGGTCCACTGCATAGATGGTGCAAATAAAATACTTATACCATGGTGGGGTCCACTGCACAGATGTATGGCTTGGAATAAACACATATATCATGGTAGGCCCCACATAGCACCATGGATGCACTGAGTGGATACAATACTACATCCTGGTGGGCTTCACGCGCCCTGTGCAGATGGACAACATGGATACAAGACACATACATTAGAGAGGGTCCCACATGGACAGTGTGTATAAGACACATACACTGCAGTGGAGTCCACATACTTTTATATGGATGCTGTGGATATAAAATAAATGCATCAAGGTGGGTCCCACCTGCCTACACGTGTCACATGTGTGGGGCAGGTCCCACGTCCACAACAGATGTACGAAGTGGGTATAAAACACATTCATCAAGGTGGATCCCACCCGTTCAAAATATTGGACGGTCTGGATCAGACCCATACATCAAGTGCATCCCACCATTAGATGAACAGTTGAGATATATACACATGCCTCATGCTGGGACTCACATAACTTGCTGATGTTAGTGGCAGCAGTTGGTCCCACCGTCTCCAAATGGACAGATGGTTTGGATATACAACAAATACATCTAAGTGGGTCCCATCCCACATGTACACCACGTGTGGGGTGGGCCACATGTGTCAAATGGCTGGACGGCATGGGTATAAAAGATACCTCTTGATGGGGCTCACAGAGCTTGCTGCGTCAGTGGGATGGACAGTATAGATGTAAGGTACATGCATCGTAGGTGGGTCCACACGTGTGGGACCCACCATCTTGGATTAGCTGACATTTGTTTTTCCTTTACATCTGGTCTTGTCTAAACGGGCAGGCAGTGGGCCTACCACTGGACGGGGAGCAAAGTGGGCCCTATCATGGGGACCACATGGATATAACATGTCATGGTGGGCCACACACACACACACATCAAGTGGGCCACACACCTCATCATCATCATTATCAAAGGAAAGGGAAAGAGAGAGAGAGAGAGAGAGAGACAAGAAGAGAGAGACAGTGGAGATGGGAGGGACCCCACCACTATGGGTCCCTCTAAATACTATGCATACATCAAGATGGGTCCCACCAATGTGGGCCCTTAAATCACAAAAATACATATATCAGATCACCCACCTATGATTTTCTCCTCCTTCCGCCAAAGCATGCTAGAGCTCCAAAGGGATAATTCCAATGGTTGAGATGAAACTTGGATGGTGGAAATGGGAGATAGAAAGTGGGTCATACAAAGCGTCTTCCATGGAGAGCTGTGAACGTGGGTTGCTTGGGAGGAATGAGAGAGAGATAGAGATGAGAGAGAGAGGTGTAAGAGAGAGGGAGAGATGAGTGAGTGATGGGTGAGGGATGGGTGAGTGATGGGTGTACTTGGGTGTAAGAGAGAGATTTGACTTTGGGGTTGCTTGGGGATGGGGTTGTACTTGACATGTGAGGTGATGTACACTTGATTGATGGGATTGATGGGATTTGATGTGATGTTCTCTTAGGTTTTACAATACACGGTGTTTTCATTGAACTAAATGTGGGCCTACATCTCCTAGCCTGCATATCGCCTCGGCACGTGAGACGCGGCATCGGAACCGCGGTGACAGTGTTATTGCACTGATATAAGTCTCGGGTCGAGTCGACTCAGATATGCAGGACTCAGCTTAGGATCGTGCGCAAATGCTGGTAACAGATTGCGGGTCACCGAAATTCGACCATGACGATCGCAGAGGCCTACGAAACGGTACATGGTAGGATACGGGTCTTACAACCTACCTCTATGTATGTGTCGTATATTCATGTCGTCCATCTACAGGGCCCACCTTAAACGTGTGGGGGTGGGCCCACCTTGAAGTATGTATTGTATATTCATACTGTCCATCCTTGGACGATGGTGCATGGGCCCACCATGTTGTACGTGTTTGTAACACCCTGAAAATCGGGGGTCGAGCATAAACTCAACTCCCGAGTTCCAGAACATCACTTATGCAACAAAATGAATGATGATTGAATGTTGACTGTATTTGTGCATTGAACATGAGTGAGATTAAGCCAAAACAGAATATCATACTCCAGAGACAATAAATTAGCAAGTGGAAGACTGTGATAGGTAGATAAAATATATAAACTGTGGTGAGTCTCCAGAGTGTGATAAAGTTACCAGGTTAAATAATTACAAGTAAATTATACCAAGTTGTGTAGTATGATCTAGTCAACATCCCTGTAGCCCCGACAATCAAGGTACGGCTCTCACGAAGCCGCCAGAAAACAGCATATACGAGAAAGTATTCCCGTCGTCATAGAAGTCCGGCTCCGCCTCAGAAATAGCGTCGCCATCTGCAATCAAACAAAGTCTGGTGGGTGTTCAGAACACCGTCCCATATCGTGGGAGTGAGTGATCAACTCAGTGGAATAATAAAGCATAGGTTAACATGTTATCAATTCAGTCAAGCAGTAATGATAAAGCAGTACAAATCAAACAATTCTAACTACTCTTATTAAGTGCGAGAATGAAATGACATGATGCTGTATGCCCTTGCCAAACCACCCTCATGCAACATCATCTTACGTTCGCGAATGCTTAACTCCCTCATGCGCCACATCTACTAAGCACATGCGGTGCGATGATGATCATGATTACCGAGTTATTATTAGTCTATTTCAAACAGCAGTATTGGGAAACTAAGGTACCTCCCTTGTATCATTCCCAAACATGATCCATTCTAGGGTCATCAGTCCTAGTTAATCTCATACGATATTATGGTTTCAGAGGCGTAGCGAAGGCATCACAAAGGGCTCGTCACCCGTCAGCACGGATACAGATCTCACCGTATGCGACTCAATTGTTGACCGTCAGCTCGAGTACAGGTCTCACTGTACTCGGCTCAATCACTAGCCGTCAGCTCGAGTACAGGTCTCACCGTACTCGGCTCAACTCATACTCTAGTTGCTGTGAAAGACTCGTTGCCAATCACAGACCTTGGAGTATACTCGAAGATACTACAGAGGACTCGTCGCCCGTCAGCACGAGCACAAGTCTCACCGTACTCGGCTCTCACCGTAAGTATCGACAGCTCGAATATAGTGTCCCATACCACCATAATCGGCTCACGAGTCTGGTTGCTCACTGGTCACTACGGGGAGGCACGTGGCCCCAGCGTAGGCCGACAGCTCGACCACGGTGTCCCATACCACCATGCCCGGCTCATGAGTCTTAGCGGATCGAGGTACCATGGTTAAAAGGGATTTCACTGGTAAGTTTGGTACCCTAGGTTCAAGCGTGAATGACCAAACATGGTGAACATACATAAGACAGATCGGGTTACTTGACGAGCTCGGCTAGCTCGAGCGCACAACAAGTTGAACGACATGAAGTGCATAAGCACTTCGCGTGGCCAACCACTATCGCCAACCGAAGTACGACTCGGGTTCGTCGAACACGTCTCACGTGGTAAATTAATCGCAGCCACGAATTCAATTCTGGTACCGATTGTCTGGACTATAATCATAGCCCCAAACATGATAACTTGCAGATAGATAAAGCAGTAATGGATCAAGATTCCACTCATATAATCAAGGTATGGTATTATCCGTTTAGGGCTGTCAGGGCTGTTGCACGCACTCGTTGCACCGCTCCCCCATCACCCATGACGGATCATACAACGTAAATATAAATTTAAACATATGCATTACATAGTTATAGTCATAAAGCAGTTGAGCATGTTATGAATCACAACACAAGCATGAGTTTATACATGTTCAATTCCTAATCACACAACAATCCAAGGAGATCATACACATAGTTAAAAGAGGCTGAGAATCATATCTCAACACCCTTATACATTACAATTTGCTAACTACTACTCATTCAGACATTTCAAGAAACACTAAAACAAACATGCATCAACATACATGACATATGTCGATCACATAGGCATTAGGCCAAATCCTTTCACTAGGGAGTTGCCCCAATCATAACACGCGTACACCCACAACGGATAGTCATGGCAAGCAGGAATCCAAGTTTCATATTCATTCAGTCATTTCCACAAACACTTGGGCCACACATTTTAGCATATATGGTGTCTATTGGCCGTGGCGTGATTTAGGGCAAATCCTTTCGTCAAAAGGGTATCGCCAATACAACAATCATGAATCCATGACAATTAGTCATGGCGAGTACGAATGAGAATTCGGTACTCATTCAATCATTTTCACAAACACTTAGAATACACTGTTACAACATACATGGTGTATGTTAGCAAAACATGTATTAGGGCTATCCTTTAGCCAAGTGGGTATTTTATCCATGTATAATATATTACTACAGCAAATAATCATGATAAATACATCTCCCAATATTTATACGTATACAGTATTTTCTAGAATACGCATTTTCAACATACATAGTGTATACAAGCAAACATATATTACGGCGATTCCTTTCACCAAATAAGTAATTTATCCATATATTATATAATCATACAACAAATAATCATGGCAAACACATCGCTAAAATATACACGTATACGGTACTTCTTACAATGCCGTATTTCTACATACATGGTGTATTTTAGTAAACATGTATTTAGGCGAACCCTTTCGCCAAATGAGTATTTTATCCATACATCATATATCCCTACGACAAATAAACATGTCAAATATATTTTCATAAAAAATACGTATACGGTATTTTATACGAATACCTAGAGTATGTGAAATTCCAAATTCTACAATTCTAATCGAAACTGAAAACGGAAAGCACTTTGTACATGTGCAATTGCATGCAGATCATGAATCTACCATTACCTGACATTGAAAGCGTTGAAAACCGTAACCTATACACCTAAAGTCCGCACCTTGTGTCGTAGAATCGTAACGGAGTTGATAGGTTCGCTAAGCTTCCGTATACGGGAGTTTGGCAACCTATGGAACGAAATACGTTGGCTATTTCATAACCTACAACCTAAACAACCCTAAAACAGGTTAGGGTTAGGGTTTATTACCTAGAAATGACGCCGGAATCGCCAGAAAAGCGGCAAGAATGAGGTGGTTAAGCACCTATAGACGAGAAACAATGCGGCGGGAGTTTCTCCCAGATCTCCCACACTTTCTCTCTCTTTTCTCTCTCTCAAATCCAAATTCGTATGGCTGCCATGAGAGAGGATTTAAGGTCCTTATATAGTCTCAAAACTCACCGAAATAGACTCGGGAACAAAGTATACATAAGTTATGTCCAAAGCGGACCTATTTCAGCTCAACGGAGGACTTCTGGCGGGCCTCCTTGAGCCAAAGGTTGGACTTAAGCTCACTAACGCTGGATCTACGTTCTATTAAGTTTTCATTTCGGTCGGGATTTCATATCACGCGTGGCAGACCAGTTTCAGTTCGACGGTCGGTGGGCCACGATCCAAAATTCCAAGTACATGTAAATGTTCCTGAAATTTTTCCTGATCCGAGGGTGTAATATGGTCTGATTCGACGGCCTGTTGCTTAATATTGATGCGCAAGCGAATGGTGCCAGATCACTATTCCAGATATTTATTTTGTAAAGGGAATAGTATTTTTCACACTCCCTCGCTCCAGACTCAAGCAAATGGCCGTGGGACATCGGCTGGACCTGATTTCTGAGGTGGTTGTTAAGCCCAGTGAGGCGGTGCTAGTTCCTTAACTTCATGTTAATCGGATTTCCGATGTGCGGTCTAGACCTAATACGAAGTTTCGAGATGCTCCCGTGATCAGCCGGGTAATGAGATTGATCTTAAGTTTTAGGGTAACCTAGCGTCAATGATTCTAAAAGTTTTGAGTCTTGCAGAACGTATTTAAAGCGATTGGTGCTAATTTCACAGGCACTCTAGTTTAACACTAGCTAAATCTCACTTAATTTCTAAAGGATTTAGTCTTGTAAGATTTCTGTCTGAGATGGTACTTAGGCCTTTGTAGTTTGTATATAAAGTGATCCAAGTTTTACTACTTAGCTAGTTTAAGTTAGTGTCTAGGGCTAAAGTGCTTTGAAAAATTGAAAGCACAAGGTAGTGAAGGGTTGGATTTGTGAAGGAAATGGGTTCAGAAGTGATTTTAGACTATGGGATTCAGTTCTGACAAGTTAATGAGGTATTAGGATTGACCCATTGCCTAAGGACGTCTAATCCCAGGTTGGCAAAAATCCGGGGCGTTACAGTGTTTTATCCAAGTTGTCCATTTGGTGGGGCCGATTTGGATTGTGTAGGCTCACCTGCTGCATGTGCAGGCCCACTATGATGTGTATAATGTATCCGGGTCATCCAGTTAAGGCCCATTGTGCAGGGCCACTTTGATGTATTTACATTGTTGCCCATCTACTTTGGTTAAACCATGGGCTGCCTCATGAGGCCCTTGAGTGAGGCCCATTGTGATGTATATGAGACACTTTGTTTAAAGCCCAATGTGATGTATATGAGGCCTTTTGTATGAGGCCCAATGCGATGTATATAAGGCCCTTTGTGTGAGGCCTAATGTTATGTATATGAGGCCCTTATGTGAGGCCCAATATGATGTATTTTTGGCCCTTGTGTGAGGCCCAATATGATGTATTTTTGACCCTTGTGTGAGGCCTAATATGATGTATATGTGGATATGATGTATATGTGGCCCATTTGGTGAGGCCCATTGTGATGTATATGAAGCCTTTGTGTGAGGCCCAATGGGATGTATATGAGGCCTTGAGTGAGGCCCATTGTAATGTATATAAGGCCCTTTGTGTGAGGCCCAATGGGATGTATATGAAGCCCTTGAGTGAGGCCCATTGTGATGTATATGAGGCCCCTGTGTGAGGCCTAATGTAATATATCAGAGGCCCATATGGGGAGGCCCAATGAGATATATGAGAGGCCTATGTGGTGAGGCCATTATAATATGTAAACCCACCATGATGTATATAGTAATGTTTATAATGACTAACTATTGTCCTAGCTAGTATAAGGCCTTGGGCCCCCATCATGAGATAGATTCTACCGGCCTTGCCTTGGAAGCAATGATGGTTAAATGTCTACATTATAAAAGCAATGGTGGTTAAATGCCCACCTTGTAATCCTCCCTGGGGCCCATTATTAGGTCCGCTCTCATCCCCCCTTATTGTGGGCTAACCCAAATTGATGGGCCCCCACTAGTATAAGCATGAACCATCTTACCTTTATGGGCTATCCCAAATTGTTGGGCCCTCACTAATGCTAGCCCATTTATATCTTTTGGGCCCCGTTGATAGCCCAGCCGGCATTATAATAGGGCGGGTAAGGAAGCCCTCTTATTGAGTGATTCACCCTTGCTGAAGATGGATAAATATGCGGTATCAGATTTGGTATATCCATTATTGAGGATCGATCTTCACATTATAGATCAGATCCGCTGTCCTTCTATGGACCCCGCCTTGTCTATAGGCTGATTATCGATTTCGACTATGAGTATGTGATAGTATAACATCATGATACATGCCTATACGTATCATCTGCATGCTTGTTACGAGGAGTGATTAATCATAACATTATGTCATTGGGCAGTTTGTTTATGGGACTCCCTGATAGGCGGAGTTGTCCCGCATGAGCGCACGATACGCATAGGATTGATGCATGACTGGATTGTGTGACTCATGCATCTTGCATTATGTGTTATGATTATTATATGCCCTAGCAACATCAGGGTTGTCGCCTCTACAGGTATAGCGTGGACGACACGATTAGATACCGAAAATACTCGTTATAGCACGGGGGTGCCATAAATGTCCCATGGTGAAAGTCCCCAAATCCTTTTGATTCCAAGAAGATGCACCAACGTCAAGACCGAGTGGAGGTAAGGGCACACGTGTGCCGAATATCATTAGGCCGCGTCTCCCACTGTGTCGTGGTTGGTTGGAAGGGGGTGTGGCCTTACTCACCCAAGGGTAGGGGCAATGCTAAGCTGAGTCTGACGAGCTCATAAATAGGTCCGATACCATCGTGCCGGGTAGACATTAGCAGACTAATAGTTAGACGGGTAGTGAGGTCTCTTCCACTTGCATGGTTTTATGTCCAGTTGGGGCGACTATTTGGTGTAGAGTGTATTAGACCCCGATAATATTCCAGAGATGAGTTGTATTGATATATGGATTCAGATGAGGACTGGCATACTTGAGCTACATCTCACATATGACAGTGGCCATGTAGGCCTTGCATCACATGGCCTTGGTGTGGCCGATAGCATTCATGCCTTGTATCGCATAACCTTGGTACAACTGATAGCATTCATGGGCTTGCCAGCATTTTGCATTACTCTGATAATGCAAACTTGCATTTCTACCTTGCGCACACACTTTCACCACCCTCTAAGCTTTAAATAAGCTTATGCATGACCATTACATGTAGGTGATGCTAGGACATAGTTGAGCAGGAGCAGGAGCATGCGATAGAGCTTTTAGAGTCCCGATATTATCACTATATTTCCCCTCACGCATTATACTTTAAAGATTTTGATTATAGTGGATTTTGTGATGGTGTTCTTATTATTGTTCATGGGTCATGCTTATGGTTATGCTTATTATGAAATAAATTTATATTAAAAATCCTCCTTGTATGATTCCAGGATCGGAACCTGGTATACGGGTGTTGGGAGCCGAGAATAGGGTACTACGGAGGCTGTAAATGCCAGATTCGACGATCGAGAATTTTGTGAGCCCAGTTTTTGAGTTTGGGGCGGGACACAAGCTATCGAAATTTGACATAATGAAAGCTCTAGATCTTTAAACTCAAGGAACTTAATCCAAATAAATGAGCAACTTAGCTCTAATACCACTTGAAAGAGGTGAGCTAATACTCCTAGAGGGGGGGTGAATAGGACTATGCCAAATAAAATTTTCAGGGTACTGAAATAATAAATAAATCAGAATAAATCACTGATCTCAATCGCAGTAGTATTGAGAAATTCATTCAAATTTTGTTCATAGGACAACCTTAAACCAAAAATAAAGTTTTAGGTCAAACAACCTGATTTCATGAATGTAGTAAGGAGCAAGACCACAAACTAAGCAAGAGACAAGAGAGAGAGCTATCTATTACAAGCATTCACCAATAAGCATAAACAAATTACAATCATTCATCATATATACAAAAATTTAAACCATTCACCACAAACACCAAAAGTTATAGTGGTTCAGTGTGTAGACCAATAATTCTCAAACAACCACACCTACTCCACTCCCAATAATCACAACCCACATGATATTGGCATTCACTAATAAACAAGGTTTTCACAAGTTCACCTTAAAACCTATACAATTGTGTTTTTAAATAGGCTATCACAAACAAAACCCCACGCTAAGATTTTCTAGCTATCTCAATCAAAACTAATATAAGAGATTTTCTGGATATCTAAATGAAACCAAAAATAAAAGTACAAAATGATACTTATCTTCTTCTTTGAAGACATTCTTAATATAGCCCGTAGAACCGCTTTGCTTGATGTAAAATGTTCAATGTCTAGTAATACAATCAAGGGTTGTAAGTTTTAAATTGATTTTAAAATAATTCAAACCTCAGGCTACTTGTTTGAATCCCTTAAATCTCAAAAGAAGAGTGATTACTCTCTTTTTTAAAAGTAAAATTCATAAACCAGAGATCAAAGAATCAAAACAGAAGCTATATAAATAGAAATATAAATATCGTGCAATAGCTTGATGATAGTGGAGACTTCTCTCTTTCTAATTAAAGGTTTTTCTTACCTTGGATTGGTAATTTCAAAATGAAAGAAGACCTCTATTTATAGGCTAAAATGATGTTGCTTCGACTCGTCTAAAGTCTCTTTCAACTCGTCTAAGATTCAGCCAAATTTCAAATTTTGGGCGCGATCAAATAAAATCGTTCTTCGATTGGTCGAGAGCCCTATTCGACTAGTCGAGCACAGCCTTCGACTGGTCGAGGGTGCTAAAAATTAGTTGCTGGACTTCGAGTCAAGCACCCTTCGACTGGTCAAAGGTGTCTCTTCGACTGGTCGAGTAACCTGCTCGACTGGTTAAGAAACCACTAGAAATACCCATTTTTTTAGTTTGATTCTTAGATTGGTTGAAGATATACTTAAACTGGTCGAGCTATAGCTTAAACTAGTCGAACCAAGGCTTAGACTAGTCGAACTAAAGCCTAACCAAAGTATAAAAACTCGTATAAGTTTAACATTTGAAAGCACCTAAGTCTAAGGTCTTTCTAGGGTCATTTATACCTGAGAAAACTGGACATTGAAATGTATAGAATAAATCTTCTACTTGAAGGTAGAGCTTGATCTTCTACCAGAAAAGTAGTAAAACTTGAATACTCTTTAGCTTGAATTATCCATGACTTAAACTTGTTCTTGCACTATCCAATCTTCATGGTTTGTTTTTGAAGGTGAACTTTTCATCTTTCTTGAAGGTAAACTGTAACACCCCATAACTTTCAGTACTCGAGTGTTACTATGGAGACCTAGCCTAGTGTAAGCATATATCCAGCCTACTTAAACGTTTACCTCTAATCTAGCCTAAGTGTGACCATTGTGAGTAATCTCCACTCATAGATCAAGCTCCTATCCAACCGTTAATAGATTGATGACTGAAGGTTAAGACCCATGCATCGTGGCCCACTTACCAAAATAAAATGATCCGATCCTTCTAATTAAAGCCCGATAGGGGCCAGTTGAATGAATAAATGGCATTGATTGGAGTAAGACCCACGAAAATAAACTAGAGAATAATAATAATAATAATAATAATAATAATAATATAGATCTAAATATAAAAGAATAATTTAGTTTTGAAAAACCTGTTAAACATCCCTAAAGGAGAGAACCATCAGATTTAAATATAAGTAATCAGTGATTAAAAATGTAATAATAATTTTAATAATAACCAGCCCACTTACAAAAATAAAATGATCCGAACCTTCTAATTAAAGCCCGATAGGGGCCAGTTGAATGAATAAATGGCACTGATTAGAGTAAGACCCATGAAAATAACCTAGAGAATAAAAATAATAATAATAATAATAGTAATAATAATAATAATAATAATAATAATAATAATAATAATAATAATAATAATAATATACATCTAAATATAAAAGAGTAATTTAGATAGGAGTTCCCTTAGACCATTTTCTACCATTGGCGTTCAATTATGAAATGACCAAACTAGCAAATGTATAGCAACCTATAGTTATAACAAAATAAATTAGAAATATGGTCCACCTAAGCTTGGGATCGGTCTGATTGCCGGCCAAAGGTGATGATCAAACCCATGGCATCGAATAGACAGAGTAGATTTCTCAGATGTATCTCGGTGGACCCCACCTGAGAGTGCGTGTGCACAGATTGTGCATAGACGCAGTGTACGGGACCTCCACACCTTATCAAACTTACTCTGACCAGACGAAATTTCCAAAAAAGGGGATTTCAACCCATTTTCCCGCTCGACGCACATTCAAGCAGGGTCATCCGTCTAATGAAGCAAGTGACCCTCCGTTCAATCCCATCATTGAAATTTAAACCGTCCATTCTTTAAATAGGGTCCCACCGACCCTAACTATGGTTATATCTGCAATCGGAAGTCAACCAAACAGGCTCAGTCAGGGACTAATTAGACGTTGCTTATGGAAAAAGCTAATGGGGAGAGTTGGGCCACATATGCGATTGCGTTGACAAATCTGACCGTTGGAAACAGCCAGTCGGAAGCCACGCACGCAATGGGAGCTACGTCACCCCTACTATTTCCAGATATGGCTCCCTACTCAGTAAAAAGCAGAGAGAATATTATCCATTTTTAGCAACGATCAATCTTAGCCATCACTCGCCCTCTAGAAGCTTCGTCCAAGCTATCCGAGACGTCCAGGTTATGGCTACGTAAAAATCTTATAAGGAGAGATGTAACTTTGGCGAGACACAGCTACGACTCGCACCGACTTCTTTTTAAGATAGTTATCACCAATATCGTCCACATCCATCGTTAAATGGACGCCACAAGCTTGATGGACTCCATCAAGACCTTCTGAATGTCTCAGATCAATGAATCACTCGTCCAATAAGAAAACGCCATTTCCAGCTGACCATCTTCCTCAAACTAACCGTGAAATCAACTATCTGCTAATCGGGCCCATTCGCGGATCTGGTCTATTCATCGTGTAGCCCACCACATTTAATGTCCATAAGGGATAATCAAATGGACCCATATATGAGATCTAAAGCAGTGAGATATCCTGACGTCTAACCATCTTCGGCTAACTCAAGTTATCTCCGTGCTAATCCTCACGATTAGTTGCAGATCTTTCCAGAAATGAAAAAAACTATATAAAATCATGTATTAGGGTGAACCCCAAGGAGAAGAAAAAGATAGGAAATAGAAAGAGAAGGAGATGCGCCGTTCGAGCGAGTTACAGGCCTGGTAGCAACTCGACTCGGTTTCAGTCATCCTCTGCTAAGAAAGAGAGGAAATAAAGGAAGAAAAAAGGAGAAGGAAGGATGGAAGTCAGATAGATCCTAACTCTGCCTGGCCTGTGTTACCCAAATCACTTCAAGGAAGTTTGGTGAACGACTTGACTATCTAGCAAATGGACTAGACTCACCACAGATCTTGACCATTCCAGCTCGACTCGTCTATTTCAGCAATGTCTGTCTGCCAATAAACCATTTAATCAGCAGACAGTTTCAAGTAACAGACAGCCAATCCGACTATGTCTGTGACTGAGTCATTATCGAGTCATTAGTTTTCTGACCCGACCAAACTCTGTATTGCAGTTTTGATTCAGCATTATCTGACTAAACTTGCTCCACACCACTGATTAGATTTAACGACAATCAGGTACGGAACCTAACATCGCTGCCTACATTTGGAATTTCTTCTCAACTCGGCCACGATTTGACTCACTCGACTCCTTAAGCAGACGAATCTGATCAAATCTTAGTTGGACATTGGACGCCCTTACTAGAAATTTGAAGTATCACCATGGATCCGGGACTCTTAATAAACGATTACTACAACAGGTAGTTTTCCCTAGATTTAAAACTCAACTAGTTATAGGTTGAGTAGTCCAACTGAGTCGACTCAGTCGTGACTCACAAGGTTTTACAACACTTCGTGTAGGTACAATCATCAACTGTCTACCTTGAAAGACATTTCTTCCTTCAATCAGTCCAAACAAGATCATTACGCTCACCTCGTAAGAACGTTTCAAATTAGAGGAATACCCACCTAAGGTGAGGGCTGTCCCACATTGCTTCATTCATTTCATTGAACTCTAAACTAGTTTTGAGCCTAATGTGTAGAAATATTTAAGTTCTGATTTCATTCCTTGGTTCATTAATCAACTGTGAGTGAATGCCTAGAATTGTTACTCTTGTACATTTAAGGACTTGTATCATACTCCATAAGACATGTTTGAGATTTCATAGTTACATGTACATTCCAATCTGTTAAGCATGAGGAAAGAAATCTTATTCACAATCATATTATAAATAGTAGAATTTCTCATTACACTCTACATATGCTAGATTCATTCTTCTTTGAATCTGATGTGTTCTAACGTTTGGAATAATATGTACAATGAACTATTTCTCTACTTCTATTTTCTACATGAATCTGTAATTCATTTCCTATTCCAAGATCCTATATTTATATGATTTACACTTAGTCTTGTGTTTTATATGGTAATTTAGAAATTGCTTAACTTTGGGTATAGTACTACTAGTGGTGATAATTATCATGGTATTGCAATACTCTAAATGAGATCATGTATGATGTTACCTTCCATAAGGAATGTTGGATGGGTTCCCTAACTACATTCCATAAGTCACATTCATGGGCCCCATTAGTCCTAGAAAGGGTATTTGGAATTATATTGAACTTACATTAGATTGTCTGACATCCTATTATAAGACCACAAGCTTGGCTATATTTATGAAGCTGACTTTGTTAATATCATGGAGTGTACTTGAGTATCATGGTGCATGACATCCACGAATGACATATGAGCTTTTCCGAGTGCTCAAGGTAACTCACATCCTATACAATTTACTGAAGGTGTTATCCCTTGAGTGGACTCACAGAACATGCGCAATTATGACACTTTGGGTGTTCTATATTTATATGAGGCTTTTCCAGAATTTTAAATACCTCCTTGGGCATACCCCGAGTACTTTTCCAGGAGGTCATCCTTAGACCCATTCACCTTCATGGCCTTTTCTAGGTAGTCTACCTACCACGGGGGGTCTTTTATTTTGATAGCTGGATGTGCATCCCCAGATTTATGAATTTGCCATACATTCATACATCAATCCATTTACATTTAAATTCATATTACTCTCAATATGATTGATTACTTGTGGTTTAAACTGTTTTGGAATGATATGGTATTTTTGAATCATTGTGGGAAATTCCCACTGAGTTTTCACTCACCCAATAGTGCAGTTGCACCAAATAGATACAGGTATGATGGTAGGCAAAGACACCTATGACTGGATCCCAGGGACGGCTGAGTTGGAGTTAGGCAAGGAGGGCCTCTACGCGATTGCAGTTGAGTCGTTGGAGCTCGACTGATAATTTAGGATTTACTTGCTTTTATATTTTAGATTTTATATCTTGTTTGAATTGTAATAAAATATTTCCCCTATGGTGGGATTTCATTTTGCCCCCATTTACAATGTATTAAGCTTCCTTATTATTACTCTTGATATCCTTAGTTTATGCAATGCTGTACTACTTCATGCTTTGAAAATTACTATTAATTAGATGTATGATGGTCCACCTCATAACGTAATACTCGGGTCGTCAATGAGGAGCAGCTATCCTCGGGTTTTGAGGACCAGGGTGTTACAAGTTGGTATCAGAGCAAGAGTTTAGACAAACCTTGCCTTTGGAAAATAAACTGAGTTGTTGGAATTAGAAATTTGAACCTAAGTGAATATTCCCTAGACTTAGAGAAGTGCTGAGAATCTAGATACCTAGATTTAGGTTTCCTTTAAAGTTATTAGAATAGCTATTTGAACCTATTTAGAAATCCCTTAAAATTGGGAAATTGCGAACATAGAAAATCAAAACTGTAGGCGCCATAAGAAAGTTCAAGCTTAGTTGTTTGAATGTAGAAATTAAATTTAGAGTCCCTGTACTGGATCACATAAACACATTAGGTTTCATGGATATACTCTCACCCATATCAACGCCATTACTTCAACTGCACTCAGCTGTAAACATCTT
The DNA here is from genome assembly GCA_030180095.1 of Magnolia changhungtana. Lineage (NCBI taxonomy): Eukaryota > Viridiplantae > Streptophyta > Magnoliopsida > Magnoliales > Magnoliaceae > Magnolia > Magnolia changhungtana. The sequence goes on along the minus strand of JASAUF010000656.1, from coordinate 11,245,841 downwards.
GTTCTTTAACTAACAAGTATTCCCATCCATAACAACATTACTAATCTGATAACTATCCTATAAAACTTGACTTTCAATTCAAGTAGGTACACTGATTCCATGCTACACAATTTGAATTCCATTATAATGCCTTTCCTAAGTATAATAAACTGAAAAAAAAAAAATTGTTAGTTGAATGGGCGCAATCTTTGATTTATGAAACTGTGATTATCGTGAGCTACTAGTTTCAATTCATGAGGATATTTCACATGATTTTACATATTTAGTTGATGATTCATTTTAGTCTAATTATTATATTATATGTCATTTAAAGTGGGGACCACTGTGCATGTTTTAGATCACACATGACATGTTTACATTTTCTGAATACCTGTGTATTATTCAACACTAGAGTATCAAAGGTGTTTTTCTTATCCACCTTGAAGTATACAATTAAATTTTGACCGTCCACTACCCTTCGGCACATCGAGTTGAAGCTTGTTACTGAATGTTATGATCATTGCATATTTTCATTACAATGGCCGAATATATGCCCACCCCGTTTAGTTGTCTGAATATATAAATCAAACAAGGTTCCCCTTAGAAAAATTTTAGGGACGACATTTGAATTTATTTAAAGTTTCCTTAAGAATTAAGGAAGACTTTGAACATAGAGACACAAATTGTAGACCCCTTAGGAAATTTTAGGTTTAGTTATTTGAACTTAGAAATTAAATGTAAGTTCCCTAGGAGATCTTTTGGATAACCAAGGAACTTAGGAACAAAACCTAGGTTCCCACTGTAAACTATCAGGAAAGCTATTAAAGCTCAGAAACTGAACCTAGGTACCGTGGGTGGACAAAGGTCCATTATAATGAACTTTAGGTCACATGAGAATTTTCCTTAGACCTAACTTCCAAGGAACAATTTTTAGAAGCTTACAATTTAAACCTTTTCTATAATCTTCCTTAATTAAAATAACATTGTCACATCACTCAATGAATGAATCAAACATGGGCATCATATGAAATTCTTTAACCACCACCTTGCTCATTACCTCTAACATAAACACTCACTAAACTTAATGAATTATACTACGAATCAAAATCCGAAATCCCCCAATATGACCCTTTAGTTAGAGACAATACTTCTTATAAATTTCATTACCTAGAATTAACTAGAAGAGAAATTTAAGGGTTTTGGATAGACTCCTAACCCTAGACTGATTGTATCAGGACTGGATTCAGAAACCTAGGTGAAATTAGCAAAATTTTGAACTTGAATTTACATAAGGGAACTTGAATGCTTTAATTTCAGGTAGTACATTAGGCAATCAGAGTTTTTTTTTTTTTAAATGTGTGTTAGTCATTTAGGACTGTTTCACCTAGATTCCAAGCACTCTTATTATGAAAACAGAGAATTTCATGATTTCCCAAGTGTCTAGAATAATCAAGACCATGAACTGATGAAATCATATTTTAAGCATTGCATATGCGGTTTTATCCAAATTCTATATCCTAGAAATTTCTAATGATCTCAATGCCCTGATCAAGCAGAAGATTGAAAATTACTAGGATTGAAAAATGATATTAGTGAATCTACTGTTTGCACAACCGGAGGATCGATGTATCAGGCTCAAACCTACTACAACCATCTGATCGTATTAGCCCGAACGCTGAAGATAGAAAATTGTATTATACTTTAGATGACATGAAACTATCATTAAAAGTATAAGAAAATAAAGAGAAAGATATACTAGTGTTATTTAATCATCACTTGAACGAACTGGTAACCCTAATAAGGTGGGAGATAAGGCACACCATTAGGTTGAGTTAATCACTCATAGTATTGATAACTAGGTTGTGTGTTATAGAATCTAGAGGACGAGATTTTCTTTAAGGGCTGTAGATTGTAACAACCTCAATTCTAGCCGTTATTGGTATGTGTTCACACAAACAAACAACCTTTGTAGAAAAATAATTAACGCATAAAATCACTGTAAATGATAATATAATTGCCCCTAAACCTATTAGAAGCACTGAATCTCGTGGACGAGATTTTCTTTAAGGGGGGTAGATTGTAACACCCCGTAACTTTCAGTACGGGTGTTACTATGGACACCCAACCTAGTGTAAGCATAGATCCAGCCTACTTAAACATTTACCTCTAATATAGCCTAAGTGTGACCATTGTGAGTAATCTCCACTCATAGATCAAGCTTCTATCCAACCGTTAATAGATTGATGACTGAAGGTTAAGATCCATGTATCGAGTCCCAATTACAAAATTAAATAATCTGATCCTTCTAATTAAAGCCCGATAGGGGCCAGTTGAATGAATAAATGGCATTAGTTGGAGTAAGACCCATAAAAATAACCTACAGAAAAATAAAAATAAAAATAATAATATATGTAGATCTAAATATAAAAGAGTAATTTAGTTTTGAAAAACCTGTTAAACATCCCTAAAGGAGAGAACCATCAGAATTAAATATAAGTAATTAGTGATTAAAAATGTAATAATAATTTTAATAATAACCAGGATATTAAAAACAACATAAAAATGATATTAAATATTATGAATATTATTAGGCCATCTAATCTATATTCTGGCCATTGAATTTTAGATAGGAGTTCCCTTTGACCGTTTTCTACCATTAGCGTTCAATTATGAAATGATCAAACTAGCAAACGAATAGCAACCTATAGTTAGAATAAAATAAATTAGAAACATGGTCCACCTAAGTTTAGGATTGGTCTGATTGCCGGCCAAAGGTCATGATCAGACCCATGACATCGAATAAACGGAGTAGATTTCTCAAATGTATCTCTGTGGACCCCACCTGAGAGTGCGTGTGCACAGCTCGTGCATAGACACGGTGCATAGGACCTCCACACCCAGTCAAACTTACTCTGACCTAAAGAAATCCCAGAAAAATGGGATTTCTACCCATTTTCCTGCTCGACGCACATTCAAGCAGGGTCGTCCGTCTGATGATGCAAGTGACCCTCCGTCCAATCCCATCATTAAAATCTAAACCATCCATTCTTTAGATAAGGTCCCACCGACCCTAACTATGGTTAGATTTGCGATCAGAAGTCAACCAAATGGGCTCAGTCGGCGACTGATCAGGCGCTGCTTAGGGAAAACACTGACTGGGATAGTTGGGCCATGTATGTGATCGCGTTGGCAAATCTGACAATTGGAAATAGCCGGTCGGAAGCCACGCACGCAATGGGAGCCACGTCACCCCTACTATTTCCAGATATGGCTCCCTACTCAGTAAAAAGTGGAGAGAATATTATCCATTTTTAGCAACGATCAATCCTAGCCATCACTCGCCCTCTGGAAGCTTCGTTCAAGCTATATGAGACGTCCGGGTTAGGGCTACATGAAAATCTCGTAAGGAGAGATGTAACTTCAGCGAGACGTAGCTACGACTCGCACCGACTTCGTTTTAAGACAACTATCACCAATACTATTCACACCCACCATTGAATGGACCCCACAAGCTTGATGGACCCCACTAAGACCTTCTGAACGTCTCAGATCAATGAATCACCCGTCCAATAGGAAAACGCCATTTCCAGCCGACCATCTTCCTCAAACTAACTGTGAAACACACTTTCTAGTAACCGGGCCCATTCATTGATCTGGTCTATTCATCATGTAGCCCACCACATTTAATGTCCATCAGGGATAATCAAATGGACCCATATATGAGATCTAAAGTAGTGAGAGATCCTGACGCCTAACCATCTTCGGCTAACTCATGTCATCTCCGTGCTAATCCTTTAATTAGTTGCAGATCTTTCCAGAAATGAAGAAAACTATATAAAAACATGCATTAGGGTGAACCCCAAGGAGAAGAAAATGATTGGAAATAGAAAGAGAGGGAGATGCGCCGTTCGAGCGAGTTGCAGGCCTGGTAGCAACTCGACTAGGTTTGGATCGTCCTCTATTAAGAAAGAAAGGAGACAGTGGAAGAAGAAGGGAGAAGGAAGGAAGGAAGTCAGATAGATCATATCTCTGCCTAGCCTGTGTTATCCAAATCACTTCAAGGAAATTTGGTGATCGACTCGACTATCCAGCAAACAGACCAGACTCGCCATAGATCTTGACCATTCCAACTTGACTCGTCTATTTCAGCAATGTCTATCTACTAATAAACCATTCAATCAGCAGACAGTTTCAGGTAATAGACAACCAATTCGACCGAGTCTGTGACTGAGTGATTGTCGAGTCATTAGTTTTCTGACCCAACCAAACTCTGTATTGCAGTTTTGATTCAGTAATATCTGACTGAACTTGCTCCGCACCACCGATCAGATTTAACAACAATCAGGTATGAAACCTAACATTGCTGCCTACATTTGGAATTTCTTCTCAACTCAGCCACGAGTTGACTCGCTCGACTCCTTAAGCAGACGAATCTAATCAAATCTTAGATGGACATTGTAGGCCCTTACTAGAAATTTGAAGTATCGCCATGGATCCAGGACTCTTAATAACCGGTTACTACAACAGGTAGTTTTCTCTAGATTTAAAACTCAACTAGTTATGGGTTCAATAGTCCAACCAAGTCGACTCGGTCGTGACTCTGTAACGACCTGGAAAATTCCGTACATTGGGTCGAGTACCACCTCGACCAGAAATCACATAGGATTAAATCCTTTAGAAATTTAACAAAGTTAACTAAGTACTAAACTCAATTAAATATGAAATCCGTTAGGATCGCTTTAAATACGATCTGCAAGACCCAAACCTTGCAGAATCATTGACGCTAGGTTACCCTAAAGTTTAGAACCGAACTCATTCCCCGTCTGCTCTCGGGAATGAAACGAAACTTCGTATTAGGTCTAGATCGCACCTCGGGATTCCGATTAACCCGAAGTTAAGGAACTAGGACCGCCCCACTGGACTTAACAATCATCTCAAAAATCGGCCTTATCCGACATTCCACGGCCATTCGTTTCGAATCGGAGCGAGGAAGTGTGAAAAACACTATTCACAAGCCGAAATAAATATCTGGAATAGTGATCTGGCATCGTTCGTTGACGCGTCAGTATTAAGCAACCTGACCGTCAGAATCAGACCAAATTACACCCTCGGATTAAGAAAAATTTCAGGAACATTTACATGTACTTGGAATTTCGATCGTGGCCCACTGACCGTCGAACTGAAAGTGGTCCGCCACGTGCGATCTGCGCGTATCCGAATGAGTCAAAAACGTAATCCCACGTAGATCCATTGGTGGTGAGCTTAAGTCGACGTTTGGTTCAAAAGGGGCCACCAGAACTACCCTTTTGAGTGGAAAAGCGGCGAAAAACCTATATAGGCGTACCCTATGAACATAAGTCTGTTTTTCGTAATGTTTGAGGCTATAAAAGGGCTTAGAGCAGCCCCTCTCACAGCCATACGAATTTTGGTGGAAACCCTAGAGAGAGAGAGAAGAAGGAGAGAAGGGACTTGGAAATCGTTGCCGATCTTCCTCCACTTGCACTGGATTGCTACACGGCCTACACCGCCTTATTCTCGACGTTTTCCCGGTGTTTTCCGCCTCATTTGAAGGTAAGAAAACCTAACCCTAGGTCTGATTTGATGTGGAATTGAGGTAGGGTGTATACCGACTAACCGATTCCGCTCTTTAGGCTAGAAATCGTCGTAGACGGAAGATCCATCACCCTTGCTGATTTATTCCGTTTCCAAAGGCAAAGGTGAGGACTTTAAGTGTATAAGTTAAGGTTTTCAACGCTTTCAATGTCAGATAATGGTAGATTCATGATCTGCTTGCAATTGCACATGTACAAAGTGCTTTCCGTTCCTGTTTTGATTAGCGGTGTGAAATATGGAATTTCACATATTCTAGGTGTACGTAGAAATACCGTATACGTATTTTTTGGATAATTGCTTGACATGTTTATTTAATGTTTAATTATATAACATATGAATAAAATACTAGTTTGGCGAAAGAGATCGCCAAAATATATGTTCCTTTGTAAATGTGCCGTATGTTGAAAATACGTATTGTAGAAATACCGTATACGTATTTCTTTTGGAATAATGTTTGACATATGTATTTAATGTATGATTATACAATACATGATTAAAATACTAGCTCGGCGAAAGGAATCGCCGAAACCGATGTTCCTTTGTAAACACTATGTATGTCGAAATTGGGTATACGTGAAAGTACCCTATACGTATAAAATTTGCTTGATGTGTTTGCTATGTTTATTTGCTTTGTATGAATAGGATGTATATGTATAAAATACTAGCTCGGTAAAGGGACAACCCTAGTACACCCTTCTCTAGCATACGTCATGTATGTTGACGTAGTGTATTCCAAGTGTTGGTGAAATCACTTGCGAGTGTAAGTGTTTAAGTGTTAGAACCTTAGTTAGGTGCTGAGATGGGATTCTCCGCTACCTTAGAGTCACATATGACACTCTCCACGTGGTTGTTCACTCTAACCACTCATCTATGAACTCTAAGTAATTGTATCCCTATGTGTTTAGTGCTTTATAACATGTCTTACAACATGCTTTACAACATGCCTTATAACATGCTATACTTCATGCTTTATAATACATGCTCTACTTCATGCTTTACTTTATGTTCTACCACTGATTGAGTTTGGGACTATTCCTATAGTCCACACATTCGGTACTAGACTTCTTGTTGTGGTAGAGATTCATATCGCCACGATGGACGTGTCTGGCGAACCCGAGTCGTACTTCGGTTGGCGATAGTGGTTGGCCACACGGAGTACTTTGCGCTCCATATCGCTCAACTTGTGGTGCGCTCGAGCTAGCTAGTCGGGCTCGTCAAGCAAACCGATATGTGTATATGTATGTTCACCATGTTTGGTCGCTACTGCTTGAACCTAGGGTACCAAACTTACCAGTGGCGATCCCGTTAACCATGGTACCTCGATCCGCTAAGACGCATGAGCCGGACATGGTGGTATGGGACACCGTGGTCGAGCTGTCGGCCTCGCCGGGGGTCATGTGCCTCCCGTAGTGACCATTGCGCAACCAACCTCGTGAGCCGATTATGGTGGTATGGGACACTATATTCGAGCTGTCGATATTTACGGCGAGAGCCGAGCACGGTGAGACCTGTGCTCGTCTTGTGACGGCGACGAGTCCTCCGTAGTATCTTCGAGTACTCCAAGTGTCTGTGATTGGCGACGAGTCTTTCACAGTAACTAGAGTATGAGTTGAGCCAAGTACGGTGAGACCTGTACTTGAGCTGACGGCTAGTGATTGAGCCAGGTACGGTGAGATATGTACCTGAGCTGACGGCCAGCAATTGAGCCGCATACGGTGAGATCTGTATCCGCGCTGACGGGTGACGAGCCCTTTGCGATGCCTTCACTACGCTTCTCAAACCATAACATCGTATGAGATTAACTAGGATTGACGACCCTAGAATGGATCATGTTTGGGAATGATACAAGGGAGGTACCTTAGTTTCCCAATCTGGCTTGGTTGAAATGGATTAATAAAAACTTGGTAATCATGATCATCATGCACCGCATGTGCTTTGTAGATGTGGCGCACTAAGGGAGTAGCATTCGCGAACGTAAGATGATGTCGCTTGAGGGTGGTTTGGCAAGGGCATACAAAGACATCATGTCATATCATTTTGCACTTAACAAGAGTAATTAGAAATGTTTGATTTGTCTTTGCGTTATCATTCTTGCTTGATTGATTTGATAACATGTTAACCTATGCTTTATTGTTCCACTGAGTTAGCTACTCACTCCCACGTTACGGGATGGTTTTGCAACACCCACCGGACTGTCACGGTGTAGATGGCGCCTGCATTCGGGAGCCGGAGCTAGACTATGAGGAGGATCGGGAGGAGTTCTCCTTTATGCGATACTCTGACGGCTACGCTTAGGCCTATTTGCATCGCGGGATTTGAGGCCTCTTTGAGGATTGTATTTTGATTTTTTTGACTTAGAGACAATACATGTATATTGGTACTCGGTTAGTACTCATACTCTGGAGTTCACAAAATTTTGATACTTTACATATCTTGAATATAAAATTTTAGTCTTCCGCTTGCCTTTATACAATTGAACTGGAGTATGAATTCTTGTTTTGGTATAATCTCATTCATGTTTATTGCGCTAACTCGGACAACATTTAACCATCATTGTGTATGTTGCATAAGTGATGCGTTGGAACTCGGGAGTTGAGTTCATACTCGACCCCGATTTTCGAGCGTTACAAGTTGGTATCGAGCATGATTTTGATTAAACCGGACTGAGTTATGTCCCCACTACGTCGCCGACGCATTTCACTTAGGAGGGTGCGCAAATCTATGGCAGCAAGTCCTGGGTCTCCCGATTTCGCCGTTCGGCGAAGTTCGCCGCACACGGACGGTTTGATCGAGTGCGTACTCGATCCCGACCACACTTATGGATCCCAGTCACTCTAGACCGTCTATTGACGTGTCCAGGTCACAATTACCAAAAATAAGTCGTTAAAAATCGGGAAAAACCGACTTATGTCGAACTTTGCTTGGAACCGGCCGTTTTGGCACAAAATCGAGTCCGTGGGCCCCCACGACTAATACGTTAACATTTGGGACCAAGACAGGGGTGCATTTGGCACCACGGGAGTCTGACGAACAAAACCGAGACAAATGACGGCGGCGCGGTTCCGGCCAAGCCCGACCGCGGCGCCACCGCGGCACCGGCGGCGGACCGCGCCCCCGTTGACTTTCCGGTGGGTTTTAAAGCTTGGGAGTGGTCGGTTTGGTCCCCCCTACCCCATGGCACGTGCCATTTTGGCATTTGATTAGTATTTTAGGGGCTGAAGCACTCATCTCTCTCATTTCCCCTCTTTTCACCCACCACCACCTCCATTTTCGATTTTGCTGAAAACCCATCCCTCCAAACCTTCAATCCCTCCATTTTCTTCCATAACTCACACACCACTACCTCCTACAACAGCCTAGCCTCTCCCTTTCCCCATTTCCACAAGTTGGAGCTCTCATAACCCTCCTTGGAGCTCAAAATTGGGTAATATTCTAACCCATCTCATTTCCTTCTTGTTTCTTCTTCATTTCCTACCTCTAGAGCTTATTCCACACCTGTTGGATTGTTGGTTGTGGAAGGTAAAAGAGGTCAGCCCTTTGTTTCCCATTTTGGAAAATTTCCATGGCTCTCCTTGGTGTGGTGGCCACCATTTTCTCCATTTCCTCCATCCTATCTTTCATGGGAAAGAGGAAAACCGCGGCCGATGACGCCGGCCCAAGTAGGCCAGCCCGTTCCGAAGAAAATCTGATGTTGGGGCCGGCACAAGCACCGTGCGGGAGTTTAGGTCGAAGCGAGACTGGATCCTGACCACCCCGCCGAATGCTTATCCATAGGCATGGAATATGGGCGCTTCGCGGGCCGCAAGGTTGTGTTTGAAGCTCATGTGGATGAGAGGATGTTTGGTCTACACCCGATGATGGACCACTTGGTGGATATCGGGTGGAATCATATTTTGAAGGCGAGTCCCCCGCATGTGAGCACACGGTTCGTGCCTTCTACGCTCACATCATAGACGCATCACTAGAGCCTCTTCAGTTTACTGTTTCTGTGAGGGGCATAAGGCGCACAATCACTGTGGATGAGGTGGTTCGAATCACGAAGATTCCGCTTGGTCAGGTGCATCCTAGTGATGACTTCTCTAGAACTGCGCGGGAAAGGGATCGCCGCACGCGATTTCTCTGTGGTCGCCGGGTTACTTGGAAGCGAGGAAATTGTATTGCGGCGACAAAGATGTCTGAAGACTTCCATTTGCTCCATCACATCTTCACATACAATGTATACCCACGGTGGGGTAACCGCACGGAATGTACTAGGGTGATGGTGGACTTTCTCGTACAAGATGGGACACTTTGGGAAAACATATGCCCGCCCACATTCATCCTATCCCGGATAGTTAATGTTGTTCGTTACGCCAGAACGATCTTTCGCTCCCATTTGGCCGACGTGATCTGGGGATGGCTCGTGATGTAGGCTACAGATTGAATATGGAGGATCTTGCACCGGTCCGAATCATAAATGAAGCGACACTCAGGAATATGAAGATCGGCCCCCAACAGCGGCAAGCCCGACTCGACGAGTCTGGAGATGAGTCGGATAGTGCCGGAGGAGAGTGTTGACCTCCAGGCTGACAGCGATGAGGAGCGCAGTGATGACATACAGGAGGAAGAACACGAGGCTCGGGACACGAGGAGAGTTCACCCCTGCGGCTCGGGAGCGGGGTGTGGATCGAGATGTATCCGATGCGCGATTTGCCGTTTTGAGGAGAGGCAAGCCGCCTGCAAAGCAAGAGGTTGGACAAGTTCGGGCTGAGATTGGACAGAGTTCGGTGAGCTTGGTCAAGTTCGAACTAAACTTGAAGAGAATGAAGCCTACATGAAGAAGAATTTCAAGAAGATGTCCCGTACGTTGAAGGCCATCCTGTGTTGTGCGCAGGATAAGAATACTCCTCCTCCACCGCCTACTTCGGATGCTTAGTCATCCATATTGTTGTTTGTTGTGTTTGCTTTGGTTACCGCGATAGGCGGTTTGTGTTTTCGTACGGATGTTGCATTAGGTAGTAGCATGTTTAGGTGTTTGATGTGTGGATGTATTGGCTATAATGTTATTTCCGTCATGATTCATGTAAACTCTGTAGTCCATGTATTATGACAATTTTGAGTTAATGAAAAGCATATAGCCTCTTTTGTTTGATGATGTGTGGAATGCTAAAGCGCTTTATGATGTGTGTTATGCTGTATCTCACCAATGCTGTACCCTGTGTTGTGTAGGGTATGCCGCGACAGTATACGCGGAGCACCGCACATCTTCGTCTGACTGGCTCCATGGACCAGGCACCTTCTAGTAGTGGTGGTCCTGCGGACCGTGGGTTGGGTTCCGATCAGCCCCCTACTGGTCCTGCTGGCGGGTTGCCACCATACACGCCCCCGGTCCGTGAGCAGTTCCGGCCATCATCGTCTGCGCAGTATGACTCCCAGGCTGCTCCGCCGACCGATAGGTTTGAGCAGCTGATGATGATGATGCATCAGCAGCGGATGCGACAGCGGCAGCGGCACAGAGATACGAAGCCAGCGGCGACATCGCCAGCAGCTTATGGCCACTATCGGTGAGGCCTTGTCCCGTGGTGGTAGTGCGACTCCACCTGCGACATCTACACGTCCTGATGAGCATTCTGGGCCTCCTGCTCAGGTTGAGGATGTGCCTCTGCCCCCATCCGTCGCACCTCCTACTGGAGAGGTCGGTACACGCGGCCTACTCGAGCGATTCCAGCGCTTGAGGCCTCCCTCGTTTATGGGTTCTCACAGACCCGAGGAGGCGGAGTTACGGATTAGACCGCATCTCCAAGATGCTACGGATGCTTCAGCGTCGGAGGCGAGCAGGTAGAGCCGGGCCGCCTTCATGTTTGAGAGAGAGGCGAGCTTATGGTGGGACAACAGCGTCTTGCGCACTGCCGTCAAAGAGACTTCGTGTGGACCCGGGAGGCTTTCGAGTCTCGGTTCCACGAAAGTACTACCCGCAGACTTATCGACACGAGCGGGAGGAAGAGTTTTGCGCCTCGGGCGGGAGGCATGACTATCACGAGTACGAGCACCGCTTCACCGAGTTGGGCCGCTTTGTCCCGACTATACTAGTGGACGAGCGGTGCGGATGCGTCGATTTTCTTTGGGTTTGCGGCCGGAGATCGGTCGAGGATATCTTGCCACGATTCCTACGTATGCGGCGTTGGTCCACATGTCTATGACGGCCGAGCGGGATGTGGACCGTCCGGCCGATCACGGGGCACTATGGTTGCGAGACCGCGACAGGGATGTACGCAGCGAGGCCTATTTTAGGCAAGAGGCCTCGGGCCGATTCTCCCCCCGGGCCGCGCGTGCCGCTATTCCTATGAGACGCCCGTTGGTGACATGCACGTTTTGCGGGAAACCCGGACACCTGCTGAGAGCGCTTCTCGCGCATGAGAGCTAGCGGCTTTGCGCCACCACAGAGATTGGGTCGCTCTTATCCACAGGCCATATCAGCTCCGCCGCTACAGATCGTTCCTGCACATCCTTCATTCCGACCTCCCGTGCGTCCTTCGGGCCGCCACAGCGACCCTTGGCTCCACGGCCGAACCGCCGCGGCGGAGGGCTCGCGTTCATACTCTCGTGGCTGAGGCACCCGAGACGTCGGTTCCGCTCCGACGGCTTTCGAGGGTACGGCTCTTATTCACGACACTCCCGTCTCTTTGTTGGTGGACACTGGGTCCACTACCTCTATTATTTCCTGTGGGGCGATGAAACGCCTATCTTTGCATACGATTCCCACTAAGGGAATGAGACTCACTACGGCTACTAGGGACACATTCGGATGTCACACGGTTATGTGAGGGTTGCTCGGTAGTTTTGGGTAGCGACACAGGTGCTCGTCGACCTCATTGTTGCTCTCCGTGTGGCACTACGATGTTATCCAGGTATGGATTGGCTCACCAGGGAGGGGCGGAGATAGATTGCGATACTCGGATCGTGACGGCCTATGGACCCGACGGTGCGGCTTTCACGTTCCGGTGCGGTGTCGGTTGGCCTGTCGAGTTGATTGTTATCTTTGCTTTGCTTGTGCCGACCGATGGTCCGACAAGTAGATAGTACGCCGGTGGTTCGAGACTTCGCAGGCGTGTTTGAGACTATCCGGGTTTACCTCCTCGGCGTGAGATTGATTTTACGATAGATCTTACGCCTGGTGCGACGCCCATCTCGTTGCCTACGTATCGTATGCCTCCATGTGAGATGGAGGAGCTGCGGACACAGATTGACGTGCTTGTAGAGAGAGGTTTTATTCGACCTAGTGTGTCTCCTTGGGGAGCACACTGTGTTGTTCGTGAAGAAGAAGGACGGGTCCCTACGGTTGTGTATTGATTACCGTAGGTTGAACCAGGTCACGGTGAAGAACAAGTATCCTTTGCCCAGGATTGACGATCTGTTCGATCAGTTGAGAGGGGCGAAGTATTTCTCGAAGATTGATCTCCAGTCAGGGTACCACCACCGCGCGTGAGAGAGGAGGACGTGCGAGAAGACAGCCTTCAGGGCGTGCTTTGGGCACTACGAGTTCTTAGTGATGTCGTTCGGTCCCGACGAACGCACCGGCCGTGTTCATGGATCGATGAACCGGGTATTTCGGCCCTTCCTCTGCGATTCGTCATCGTCTTCATCGATGACATCTTGATATACTCCACGAGTCGGGAGGAGCACGAGGAGCACTTGCGAGCGGTATTGGAGACACCGAAGAAGAACCGGTTGTTTGCGCGATAAGAAGTGCGACTTCGGGGAGGAGGAAGTCAAATTCTGGGACATGTAGTGTCCAAGGATGGGATAGCAGTGGACCTTGCTAAGGTAGTCATGCGGTTCGGGATTGCGCAAATTTGAATCGGTTCTTGAGGTGAGGAGTTTCCTTGGCCTGGTAGAGGGTACTACGACGTTTCATTCGGGATTTCTCGAAGATAGCCGTGCCATTGTCTCACCGACTCGGAAGGACCTCAAGTTCGCCTGGAATGAGAAGGCGGAGGTAGCTTTAAGGAGCCGAAGGACAAGTTGACGTCCGCCCTGTGCTAGTATTGCCGGAGCAAGGGGTGAAATACACGGTGTATCTTGACGCGTCTCGCGTTGGTTTGGGTTGTGTGTTGATGCGAAAGATAGGGTGATATCGTATGCCTCGAGACAATTAAGGAAGCACGAGGAGAATTACCCTACACATGACTGAGTTGGCGGTCGTCATCTTTGCATTGAAGCTCGGAGACATTACCTCTATGGTGAGGAGTTCGAGCTTTTCTGCGACCACAAGAGCCTTAAATACATATTCACGCGAGATTTGAATATGAGACAGTAGCCGATGGATGGAGACCTTGAAGGACTTCAAGTTCGAGGTTTCCTACCATCCCGGCAAGGCGAACCTTGTGGCGACGCGTTGAGCCGCAAGAAGGTGATTGCATTTGCGGCACCACCGATGATAGCCGAGTGGGATATGGTAGAGTTTGTGCGGGACTTCGAGCGAGACTCACCGTCGAGGAGCCATTTGAGTGTGTTGCGCACATTCGGGTGCGGCCACTTATCGACGACGAGGATTGTTGAGGCCCGGAGGGCGACATACGGCATCGAGCTTCGAGAGCGAGCTAGCGACGCCGTGGACTCCGAGTGGAGAGTTGGATCCGATGGGGGTTTACGGTTCGTGGCCGCCTATGTGTTCCGGATGTGCTCGACTTGAGACGCGAGCTTCTCGAGTCGCCCATAATCGAAGTTTGCGATGCATCCTGGTAGCACGAAGATGTACCAGGATATGAGACGGACGTATTGGTGGGACAACATGAAGGCCCACATTGCTGAGTTTGTGTCTCGGTGTCTGACGTGCCAGCAGGTCAAGGCAGAACATCGCCGACCTCCTGGACTGCTTCAGCCCATGCCTATAGCGGAGTGGAAGTGGGACTTCATCTCCATGGACTTCATATCAGGGTTGCCGAAGACGAGGAAGGGGCACGATTCCATTTGGGTGATTGTGGACCGGTTGACTAAATCGGCCCATTTCCTCCCTATCAGAGTTACGAACTCCGCAGACGAGCTGGCTAGATTGTACATCAGGGAGATCGTCCGTCTGCACGGAGTTCCTTTGGAGATTGTGTCGGACAGAGACACGCGGTTCACATCCATCTTCTGGACTCGTATCCAGGAGGCGATGGGTGTGAAGTTGAAGTTCGATACTGGCGTTTCATCCTCGGGCCGATGGGCGGGCAGAGCGAGTGAATCGGTCTCGGAGGATATGTTGCGAGCGTGTGTGTTGGACTTCAAGGACGGTTGGGACGACCGTCTTCCGTACGCGAGTTCGCCTACAATGCGGCTTCCGGGCGACGATTGGCATGGCGCCATATGAGGCTCTATATGGTCGACCTTGTAGAGCACCGCACCGTTGGGCGAGGTTGGAGAGCGTAGCCCGATTGGCCCGGAGTTGTTCGGCGACTACGAGAGAAGGTAGACATTATCAGGCGTCGATTACTCACGGCGCAGAGCGAGCGAGAAGAGTTACGCCGATACGAGGCGGCGACCGCTGGAGTTCGAGGTTGGTGATCATGTGTTCCTTCGGGTTTCCCCTATGAAGGGAGTCCTTCGGTTTGGGAAGAAGGGGAAACTCACACCGAGGTTCATCGGTCCATTTCAGATACTGGATCGAGTGGGTGATGTGGCGTATCGTCTCGCCTTGCCTACACCACTTGCTTCCGTGCACAACGTATTTCATGTATCTATGCTGAAGAAGTACGTTCCTGATCCTTCGCATATCATCAGATGGGAGCAGGTACGCTTGAGCGAGGATGCTACATATGAGTTGCGCCGCGCCCGACGCGCATCCTTGACAGGAAGGAGCAGTGAGTCTTGCGTAGCAAGGTCATCCCGCTTGTGAAGGTACTTTGGACACATCATTCGAGGAGGAAGCTACCCGGGAGGCGACCGAGGCCGAGGTCGGGAAGAACTACCCTCGATTCTCGAGGAGTACGAACAGTATAAATTTCGAGGACGAAATTTTTTGTTTAAGGGGGTAGATTGTAACGACACGGAAAATTCCGTACATTGGGTCGAGTACCACCTCGACCAGAAATCACATAGGATTAAATCCTTTAGAAATTTAACAAAGTTAACTAAGTACTAAACTCAATTAAATATGAAATCCGTTAGGATCGCTTTAAATACGATCTGCAAGACCCAAACCTTGCATAATCATTGACGCTAGGTTACCCTAAAGTTTAGAACCGAACTCATTCCCGTCTGCTCTCTGAATGAAACGAAACTTCGTATTAGGTCTAGATCGCACCTCGGGATTCCGATTAACCCGAAGTTAAGGAACTAGGACCGCCCCACTGGACTTAACAATCATCTCAAAAATCGGCCTTATCCGACATTCCACGGCCATTCGTTTCGAATCGGAGCGAGGAAGTGTGAAAAACACTATTCACAAGCCGAAATAAATATCTGGAATAGTGATCTGGCATCGTTCGTTGACGCGTCGGTGATTAAGCAACCCGACCGTCGAATCGGACCAAATTACACCCTCGGATTAAGAAAAATTTCAGAACATTTACATGTACTTGGAATTTCGATCGTGGCCCACCGACCGTCGAATCGAAAGTGGTCCGCCACGTGCGATCTGCGTATCCGAATGAGTCAAAAACGTAATCCCACGTAGATCCATTGGTGGTGAGCTTAAGTCTGACGTTTGGTTCAAAAGGGGCCACCAGAACTACCCTTTTGAGCAGGAAAAGCGGCGAAAAACCTATATAGGCGTACCCTATGAACATAAGTCTGTTTTCGTAATGTTTGAGGCTATAAAAGGGCTTAGAGCAGCCCCTCTCACAGCCATACGAATTTTGGTGGAAACCCTAGAGAGAGAGAGAGAAAAGAGAGAGAAGGACTTGGAAATCGTTGCCGATCTTCCTCCACTTGCACTGGATTGCTACACGGCCTACACCGCCTTATTCTCGGCGTTTTCCCGGTGTTTTCCGCCTCATTTGAAGGTAAGAAAACCTAACCCTAGGTCTGATTTGATGTGGAATTGAGGTAGGGTGTATACCGACTAACCGATTCCGCTCTTTAGGCTAGAAATCGGCCGTAGACGGAAGATCCATCACCCTTGCTGATTTATTCCGTTTCCAAAGGCAAAGGTGAGGACTTTAAGTGTATAAGTTAAGGTTTTCAACGCTTTCAATGTCAGATAATGGTAGATTCATGATCTGCTTGCAATTGCACATGTACAAAGTGCTTTCCGTTTCCTGTTTTGATTAGCGGTGTGAAATATGGAATTTCACATATTCTAGGTGTACGTAGAAATACCGTATACGTATTTTTTTTGGATAATTGCTTGACATGTTTATTTAATGTTTAATTATATAACATATGAATAAAATACTAGTTTGGCGAAAGAGATCGCCAAAATATATGTTCCTTTGTAAATGTGCCGTATGTTGAAAATACGTATTGTAGAAATACCGTATACGTATTTCTTTTGGAATAATGTTTGACATATGTATTTAATGTATGATTATACAATACATGATTAAAATACTAGCTCGGCGAAAGGAATCGCCGAAACCGATGTTCCTTTGTAAACACTATGTATGTCGAAATTGGGTATACGTGAAAGTACCCTATACGTATAAAATTTGCTGATGTGTTTGCTATGTTTATTTGCTGTATGAATAGGATGTATATGTATAAAATACTAGCTCGGTAAAGGGACAACCCTAGTACACCCTTCTCTAGCATACGTCATGTATGTTGACGTAGTGTATTCCAAGTGTTGGTGAAATCACTTGCAGTGTAAGTGTTTAAGTGTTAGAACCTTAGTTAGGTGCTTGAGATGGGATTCTCCGCTACCTTAGAGTCACATATGACACTCTCCACGTGGTTGTTCACTCTAACCACTCATCTATGAACTCTAAGTAATTGTATCCCTATGTGTTTAGTGCTTTATAACATGTCTTACAACATGCTTTACAACATGCCTTATAACATGCTATACTTCATGCTTTATAATACATGCTCTACTTCATGCTTTACTTTATGTTCTACCACTGATTGAGTTTGGGACTATGCCTATAGTCCACACATTCGGTACTAGACTTCTTGTTGTGGCCGAGATTCATATCGCCACGATGGACGTGTCCGCGAACCCGAGTCGTACTTCGGTTGGCGATAGTGGTTGGCCACACGGAGTGCTTTTGCGCTCCATATCGCTCAACTTGTGGTGCGCTCGAGCTAGTCGGCTCGTCAAGCAAACCGATATGTGTATATGTATGTTCACCATGTTTGGTCGCTCTTGCTTGAACCTAGGGTACCAAACTTACCGGTGGCGATCCCGTTAACCATGGTACCTCGATCCGCTAAGACGCATGAGCCGGACATGGTGGTATGGGACACCGTGGTCGAGCCGTCGGCCTACGGCCGGGGTCATGTGCCTCCCCGTAGTGACCATTGCGCAACCAACCTCGTGAGCCGATTATGGTGGTATGGGACACTATATTCGAGCCGTCGATATTTACTGGCGAGAGCCGAGCACGGTGAGACCCGTGCTCGTCGACGGCGACGAGTCCTCCGTAGTATCTTCGAGTACTCCAAGTGTCTGTGATTGGCGACGAGTCTTTCACAAGAAACTAGAGTATGAGTTGAGCCAAGTACGGTGAGACCCGTACTTGAGTGACGGCTAGTGATTGAGCAGTGCACGGTGAGATATGTACCGAGCCGACGGCCGACAATTGAGCCGCATACGGTGAGATCTCAGTATCCGCGCCGACGGGTGACGAGCCCTTTGCGATGCCTTCACTACGCTTCTCAAACCATAACATCGTATGAGATTAACTAGGATTGACGACCCTAGAATGGATCATGTTTGGGAATGATACAAGGGAGGTACCTTAGTTTCCCAATACTTCTTTGGTTGAAATGGATTAATAAAAACTTGGTAATCATGATCATCATGCACCGCATGTGCTTTGTAGATGTGGCGCACTAAGGGAGTAGCATTCGCGAACGTAAGATGATGTCGCTTGAGGGTGGTTTGGCAAGGGCATACGGCATCATGTCATATCATTTTTGCACTTAACAAGAGTAATTAGAAATGTTTGATTTGTATGCTTTGCGTTATCATTACCGCTTGATTGATTTGATAACATGTTAACCTATGCTTTATTGTTCCACCGAGTTAGCTACTCACTCCCACGTTACGGGATGGTGTTTGCAACACCCACCGGACTCTGTCACGGTGTAGATGGCGCCTGTTCGGAGCCGGAGCTAGACTATGAGGAGGATCAGGAGGAGTTCTCCTTTATGCAGTACTGACGGCTACGCTTAGGCCGGTGCATCGCGGATTTAAGGGCCTCTTTGAGGATTGTATTTTGATTTTTTTGACTTAGAGACAATACATGTATATTGGTACTCAGTTAGTACTCATACTCTGGAGTTCACAAAATTTTGATACTTTACATATCTTGAATATAAAATTTTAGTCTTCCGCTTGCCTTTA
This sequence comes from Magnolia changhungtana, assembly GCA_030180095.1. Classification (NCBI taxonomy): domain Eukaryota; kingdom Viridiplantae; phylum Streptophyta; class Magnoliopsida; order Magnoliales; family Magnoliaceae; genus Magnolia; species Magnolia changhungtana. The sequence goes on along the minus strand of JASAUF010000656.1, from coordinate 11,226,781 downwards.
TACAATTGAACTGGAGTATGAATTACTGTTTTGGTATAATCTCATTCATGTTTATTGCGCTAACTCAGACAACATTTAACCATCATTGTGTATGTTGCATAAGTGATGCGTTGGAACTCGGGAGTTGAGTTCATACTCGACCCCCGATTTTCAGGGCGTTACAGACTCACAAGGTTATACAACACTTCGTGTAGATACAATTATCAACTGTCTACCTTGGAAGACATTTCTTCCTTCAATCAGTCTAAACAAGATCATTACACTCACCTCATAAGAATGTTTAAAATCTGAGGAACACCCACCTAAGGTGAGGGATGTCCCACATTGCTTCATTCATTTCATTGAACTCTAAACTAGTTTTGAGCCTAATGTGTAGAATTATTTAAGTTGTGATTTCATTTGTTGGTTCATTAATCAACTATGAGTGATTGCCCAAAATTGTTACTCTTGTACATTTACTGACTTGTATCATACTCCATAAGACATGTTTGAGATTTCATAGTTACATGTACATTCCTATCTGTTAAACATGAGGAAAGAAATCTTATTCACAATGATATTATAAATAGTAGAATTTCTCCTTACACTCTACATATGTTAGATTCATTCTTCTTGGAATCTGATGTGTTCTAACATTTGGAATAATATGTATAGTGAACTATTTCTTTACTTCTATTTCTTACATGAATCTGTAATTCATTTCCTATTCCACAGATCCTATATTTATAAGATCTACACTTAGTCATCTATTTTATATGGTAATTTAGAAATTGCTTGACTTTGGGTATAGTTCTACTAGTGGTGATAAGTATCATGGTATTGCAATGCTCTAAATGAGATCATGGATGATTTTACCTTCCATAAGGAATGATGGATGGGTTCCCTAACTACATTCCATATGTCACATTCATGGGCCGCATTAATCCTAGAAAGGGTATTTGGAATTATATTGAACTTACATTAGATTGTCTGACATCCTATTATAAGACCACAAGCTTGGCTATATTTATGAAGCTGACTTTGTTAATATCATGGAGTGTACTTGAGTATCATGGTGCATGACATCTACGCATGACATATGAGCTTTTCCGAATGCTCAACGTAAGTCACATCTTGTACAATTTACTGAAGGTGTTATCCCTTCAGTGGACACATAGAACATGTGCAATTATGATACTTTAGGTGCTCTCTATTTATATGAGGCTTTTCGGGGATTTTAAATACCTCCTCGGACGTACCCTGAGTACTTTTCCAGGAGGTCATCCTTGGGTGCACTCACCTTCATGGCCTTTTCTAGGTAGTCTACCTACCACAGGGGGTCTTTTGTTTTGACAGCTGGATGTGCATCCCTAGATCTGTGACTTTACCATACATTCATACATCAATCCATTTACATATAAATTCATATTACTCTCAATATGATTGATTACGTGTGGTTTAAACTGTTTTGGAATGATATGGTATGTTCGAATCCTTGTAGGAAAATCCCACTGAGTTTTCAATCTCCCAATAGTGCAGTTGCACCAAATAGATACAGGTATGATGATAGGTGGATACACCTATGATGGGATCCTAGGGACAGTTGAATTGGAGTTAGGCAAGGAGGGCCTCTACGCCATCGCAGTTGAGCCGTTGGAGCTCGACTGATAATTCGAGATTTACTTGCTTTCATATTTTAGATTTGATATCTTGTTTGAATTGTAATAAAATATTTCCCCTGTGGTGGGATTTCATTTTGCCCCCATTTACATGTATTAAGCTTCTTTGTTGTTATTCTTGATATCCTTAGTTTATGCAATGTTGTATTACTTTATGCTTTGGAATTTAGTATTAATTGGATGTATGATGGTCCACCTCATAACATAATACTCGGGTCGTCAATGAGGAGCGGCTATCCTCGGGTTTTGAGGACCAGGGTGTTACAAGTTGGTATCAGAGCAAGAGTTTAGACAAACCTTGCCTTTGGGAAACAAACTGAGATGTTGGAATTAGAAATTTGAACCTAAGTGAATATTCCCTAGACCTAGAGAAGTCTTGAGAATCTAGATACCTAGATTTAGGTTTCTTTTGAAGTTATTAGAATAGCTATTAGAACCTATTTAGAAATCCGTTAGAATTGGAAAATTGTGAACATAGAAACTCAAAACTTTATGCCCCGTAAGAAAGTTCAAGTTTAGTTGTTTGAACGTAGAAATTAAATTTAGATTCCCAGTACTAGATCACATAAACACATTAGGTTTCATGGATATACCCTCACCCATATCAACGCCATTACTTTAATTGCACTCAGCTATAAACATCTTGTTCCTTAACTAACAAATATTCCCATCCATAACAACATTACTAATCTAATAACCATCCTATAAAACTTGACTTTCAATTCAAGTAGGTACACTAATTCCATGCTACACAATTTGAATTCCATTATAATGCCTTTCCTTAGTATAATAAACTAAAAAAAAAAATCGTTAATTGAATGGTCGTAATCTTTGGTTTATGAAACTGTGATTATCGTGAGCTACTAGATTCATTTCATGAGGTTCATTCACTTGGTTTTACATAATTAGTTGATGATTCATTTTAGTTTAATTATTATTTTATATGTCATTTAAAGTGGGGACCTCTGTGCATGTTTTAGATCACACATGACATATTTACATTTTCTGAATACCTGTGTATTATTCACCACTAGAGTATCAAAGGTGTTTTTCTTATCCACCTTGAAGTATACAGTTAAATTTTGACTGTCCACTACCCTTTGGGAGATCGATTTGAAGCTTGCTACTGAATGTTATGATCATTGGATATTTTCATTACAACTGCCCAATAAATGCCTACTCCATTTACTTGTCTGAATATAGAAATCAAACAGGGTTCCCCTTAGAAAAATTTTAGGGAAGACATTTGAATTTATTTAGAGTTTCCTTAAGAGTTAAGGAAGATTTTGAAAATAGAGACCCAAATTGTAGACCCCTTAGGAAATTTCATGTTTAGTTATTTGAACTTAGAAATTAAATGTAAGTTCCCTAGGAGTTCTTTTGGATAACCAAGGAACTTAGGAACAAAACCTAGGTACCCACTGTAAACTATCAGGAAAGTAATTAAAGCTCAGAAATTGAACTTAGGAACCGTGGGTGGACAAAGGTCCATTATAATGAACTTTAGGTCACATGAGAATTTTCCTTAGACATAACTTCCAAGGAACAATTTTTAGAAGCTTACAATTTGAACTTTTTCTATAATCTTCCTTAATTACAATAACATTGCCACATCACTCAATGAATGAATCAAACTTGGACATCGTAGGAAATTCTTTAACCACCACCTTGCTCATGACCTCTAACATAAACACTCACTAAACTTAATGAATTATACTACAAATCAAAATCAGAAATCCCCCAATATGACCCTTTAGTTAGAGACAATACTTCTTATAAATTTCATTACCTAGAATTAACTAGAAGAGAAATTTAAGGGTTTCGGATAGACTCCTAACCCTAGACTGATCGTATCAGGACTGGATTTGGAAACCTAGGTGAAATTAGCAAAATTTTGAACTTGAATTTACATATGGAAACTTGAATCCTTCAATTTTAGGTAGTACATTAGGCGATCAGAGTTTTTTTTTTTTTTTTTTTTTTTTTAAATGTGTTAGTCATTTAGGACTGTTTCACCTAGATTCCAAGCACTCTTATTATGAAAACAGAGAATTTCATGATATTCCCAAGTGTCTAGAATAATCAGGACCATGAACTGATGGAATCATATTTTAAGCATATCATGTGCGGTTTGATCCAAATTCTATATCCTAGAAAATTTCCAATAATCTCAATGCCCTGATCAAGCAAAAGATCGAAAATTACTTGGATTGGAAAATGATATTAGTGAATCCACTGTTTACGCAATCGGAGGATCAATGTATCCGGCTCAATCCTACTACAACCATCTGATCGTATTAGCCCGAACTCTGAAGATAGAAAATTGTATTGTACTTTAGATGACATGAAACTATCAATAAAAGTATAAGAAAATAAAGAGAAAGATATACTAGTATTATTTAGTCATCATTTGAATGAACTGGTAACCCTAATAGGGTGGGAGATAAGGCACACCATTAGGTTGAGTTAATCACTCATAGTATTGATAATTAGGTTGTGTGTTATAGAATCTCAAGGACGAGATTGTTTTTAAGGCGGGTAGATTGTAACAACCTCAATTCTAGCCGTTATTGGTATGTGTTCGCGTAAACAAACAACCTTCGTAGGAAAATATTTAGAATTACTTCAAATGATAATATAATTGCCCCTAAACCTATTAGAAGCACTGAATCTCGTGGACGATATTTTCTTTAACGGGGGTAGATTGTAACACCCCGTAACTTTCAGTAGTCGGGGGTTACTTTGGAGACCTAACCTAGTATAAGCATAGATCCAGCCTACTTAAACATTTACCTCTAATCTAGCCTAAGTGCGACCATTGTGAGTAATCTCCACTCATAGATCAAGCTTCTATCCAACCATTAATAGATTGAATACTGAAGGTTAAGACCTATGTATCGTGGCCCACTTACAAAAATAAAATGATCTGATCCTTCTAATTAAAGCCCAATAGGGGCCAATTGAATGAATAAATGGCATTGATTGGAGTTTGACCCACGAAAATAACCTAGAGAATAATAATAATAATATATAGATCTAAATATAAAAGAGTAATTTAGTTTTGAAAAACCTGTTAAACATCCCTAAAGGAGAGAACCATTAGATTTAAATATAAGTAATTAGTGATTAAAAATGTAATAATAATTTTAATAATAACCAGGATATTAAAAATAACGTAAAAATGATATTAAATATTATGAATATGTATTAGGCCATCTAATCTATACTCTGGCCATTGAATTTTAGATAGGAGTTCCCTTGGACCTTTTTCTTCCATTGGTGTTCAATTATGAAATGATCAAACTAGCAAACGAATAGCAACCTACAGTTAGAACAAAATAAATTAGAAATATGGTCCACCTAAGCTTGGGATCGGTCTGATTGCCAGCCAAAGGTCATGATTAGACCCGTGGCATCGAATAGACGGAGTAGATTTCTCAGATGTATCTCTATGGACCCCACCTGAGAGTGCATGTGCACAACTCGTGCATAGACGCGGTGCACGGGACCTCCACACCCGGTCAAACTTACTCTGACCCAATGAAATCCCAGAAAAATGGGATTTCTACCCATTTTCCCTCCCGACACACATTCAAGTAGGGTCGTCCATCTGATGATGCAAGTGACCCTCCGTCCAATCCCATCATTAAAATCTAAACCGTCCATTCTTTAGATAGGGTCCCACCGACCCTAACTATGGTTAGATCCGCGATCGAAAGTCAACCGAACGGGTTCAATCAGCAACTGATCAAGCGCTGCTTAGGGAAAATGCTGACGGGGAGAGTTTGGCCACGTATGCGATTGCGTTGGCAAATATGACCGTTGGAAATAGCCGGTCAGAAGCCACGCACACAATAGGAGCCACATCACCCCTACTATTTCCAGATATGGCTCCCTACTCAATAAAAAGCGGAGAGAATATTATCCATTTCTAGCAACGATCAATCCTAGCCATCACTCACCCTCTAGAAGCTTCGTCCAAGCCATCTAACACGTCTGGGTTAGGGCTATGCGAAATCCTCGTAAGGAGAGAAGTAACTTCGGCGAGACACAGTTACGAGATGCAGTTACGACTCGCACCGACTTCGTTTTAAGACAGCTATCACCAATATCGCCCACACCCACCGTTAAATGGACCCCATAAGCTTGATGGACCCCATCAAGACCTTCTGAACGTCTCCGATCAATGAATCACCCGTCCAATAGGAAAACACCATTTCTAGCCGACCATCTTCCTCAAACTAATTGTGAGACCCACTTTCTGTTAATCGGGCCCATTCACTAATCTGGTCCGTTCATCATGTAGCCCACCACATATAATGTCCATCAGGGATAATCAAATGGACCCATTTATGAGATCTAAAGCAGTGAGATATCCTGACGTCTAACCATCTTCGGCTAACTCATATTATCTTCGTGCTAATCCTCACGATTAATTACAAATCTTTCCTGAAACAAAAAAAAAAAAAAAAAAAAAAAAAAAAAAAAAAAAATATATAAAATTATGCATTAGGGCGAACCTCAAGGAGAGGAAAAGGATAGGAAATAGAAAGAGAGGGAGATGCGTCGTTCGAGCGAGTTACAGGCCTGGTAGCAAGTAGACTCAGTTTGAGTCATCCTTTGCTAAGAAAGAGAGGAAACAAAGGAAGAATAAAGGAGAAGGAAGGAAGGAAGTCAGATAGATCCTATCTCTGCCTGGCCTGTGTTGCCCAAATCACTTCAAGGAAGTTTGGTGATCGACTCGACTATCCAGCAAACGGACCGGACTCGCCACAGATCTTGACCATTCCATCTTGACTCATCTATTTCAGCAATGTCTGTCTGCTAATAAACCATTCAATCAGCAGACATTTTCAGGTAACAGACAACCAATCTGACAGTTTCGTGGCAAACAGTTTTCTGACCCGACCAAACTCTGTATTGTAGTTTTGATTCAACAATATCTGACTGAACTTGCTCCACACCACCGATTAGATTTAACGACAATAAGGTACGGAACCCAACATCACTGCCTACATTTTTCTTCTCAACTTAGCCACGAGTTGACTCGCTTGACTCCTTAAGTAGATGAATCTGATCAAATCTTAGCTAGACATTGGAGGGCCTTACTAGAAATTTGAAGTATCACCATGGATCCGAGACTCTTAATAAACAGTTACTACAATAGGTAGTTTTCCCTAGATTTAAAACTCAACTAGTTATGGGTTGAGTAGTCCAACCAAGTTGACTCGGTCGTGACTCACAAGGTTTTACAACACTTCATGTACGTACAATCATCAACTGTCTACCTTGGAAGACATTTCTTCTTTCAATCAGTCCAAGGAAGATCATTATGCTCACTCATAAGAATGTTTCAAATCAGAGGAATACCCACCTAAGGTGAGGGAGGTCCCACATTGCTTCATTCATTTCATTGAACTCTATACTAGTTTTGAGCCTAATGTGTAGAAATATTTAAGTTGTGATTTCATTCCTTGGTTCATTAATCAACTATGAGTGAATACCTAGAATTGTTACTCTTGTACATTTAAGGACTTGTATCATACTCCATAAGACATCTTTGAGATTTAATAGTTACATGTACATTCCTATCTGTTAAACATGAGGAAAGAAATCTTATTCACAATCATATTATAAATAGTAGAATTTCTCATTACACTCTACATATGCTAGATTCATTCATCTTAGAATCTGATGTGTTCTAACGTTTGGAATAATATGTATAGTGAACTATTTCTCTACTTCTATTTCCTACATGAATCTGTAATTCATTTCCTACTCCACATATCCTATATTTATAAAATCTACACTTAGTCTTGTGTTTTATATGGTAATTTAGAAATTGCTTGACTTTGGGTATAGTGGTGATAAGTATCATGGTATTGCAATACACTAAATGAGATCATAGACGATGTTACCTTCCATAAGGAATGTTGGATGGGTTCCCTAACTACATTCCATATGTCACATTCATGGGCCCCATTGGTCCTAGAAAGGGTATTTGGAATTATATTGAACTTACATTAAATTGTCTAATATCCTATTATAAGACCATGAGCTTGGCTATATTTATGAAGGTGACTTTGTTAATATCAGGGAGTGTACTTGAGTATCATGGTGCATGACATCCATGCATGACATATGAGCTTTTCCGAGTGCTCAACGTAAGTCACATCCTATACAATTTACTGAAGGTGCTATCCCTTCAGTGGACTCACAGAACATGTGCAATTACGACACTTTGGGTGCTCTCTATTTATATGAGGCTTTTTTGGGATTTTAAATACCTCCTCGGGCATACCCCGAGTCCTTTTCCAGGAGGTCATCCTTGGGCCCATTCACCTTCATGGCCTTTTCTAGGTAGTCTACCTACCACGGGGGGTCTTTTATTTTGATAGCTGGATGTGCATCCCCAGATCTGTGACTTTGCCATACATTCATACATCAATCCATTTACATTTAAATTTATTACTCTCAATATGATTGATTACGTGTGGTTTAACCTGTTTTGGAATGATATGATATTTTTGAATCATTGCGGGAAATTCCCACTGAGTTTTCACTCACTCAATTATGCAGTTGCACTAAATGGATACAGGTATGATGGTAGGAGGAGACACCTATGACTGGATCCCAGGGATGGCTGAGTTGGAGTTAGGCAAGGAGGGCCTCTACGCCATTGCAGTTGAGCCATTGGAGCTCAACTGATAATTTGGGATTTACTTGCTTTTATATTTTAGATTTTATATCTTGTTTGAATTGTAATAAAATATTTCCCCTATGGTGGGATTTCATTTTGCCCCCATTTACATGTATCAAGCTTCCTTATTGTTACTCTTGATATCCTTAGTTTATGCAATGTTGTATTACTTCATGCTTTGAAATTTACTATTAATTAGATGTATGATGGTCCACCTCATAACGTAATACTCGAGTCGTCAGTAAGGAGCGGCTATCCTCGGGTTTTGAGGACCATGGTGTTACATAAACTTTTCATCTTTCTTGAAGGTCCATTTGAAGGTCCATTTACAGGTGAACGTTCCATCACTCAAGACGTTTTTTATCTCGTTGAAATTTGACAAACAAAAGTATGTACAACACTTATAGTGATGCAAGGTGAATTGAAGAGCTTGGATTGGAAAAGGTGTTAAAAGCATGGATTTGACACTCAAAGATATCTAAAGCAAAGAATGGAACTTATGAGATAAAGATTGAAGATTTCAAGGTCCCAAGATTCAAGAAAACCAAGTGGAGAAGGAACGAAGCCGAAAGAACAAGTGCGAAAAACACATTAATTGTGTCATCGATCACTGTTCGATGACATCGAAGACACATTCAATGAGATTGAACACAGGTCAATGACATCAAATTTATGAAGGAAAATCAAGTTGGTTGTTGTAACACCCCGTACTTTTCAGTACTCAAGTGTTACCATGTGACCTAATTTAATAGCTAAGTGAGCATTCATAGTTGAAATGCGATTGTTCTAAACAGTTCCCGTCCATATATCAAGCTATCCATCTGTTATCCTTCAAGATGGACCGTCACATCATGAGGAAGACCTATCCCTAGGATTTTAATTCCCTTGGTACACAGATCTAACCAATCACCAGGGTTACCTTTGTAAGGCCCATCATTCTTAAATGCAAACAGGCTATCCATCCATGGAGCAAATTAAAATCAATTTAATCTTTGTTTTTGAAAAATATATAACTTAGCATTAAGAGATTATAATAGAAATTATTCTGTGAGGTCCACTAATGCATGTGATTCACCTGGAATTTGGGTCCAAGGCCTAGTAAGAACTTACAGACTTAACAGATGTCACTGACAAGAAATAAAATAAAATAAAATAAGGTTTAGCCTTAAAAAGAAGATAATAAAAATAATAGTAATTATAACAATAATGAATAGTATTTTACGATGTATAGTTGAATTATAAATATCAACATAGTGTTAAATATTTTATACAAAAGTTATGAGATATTAATTTTAATCAGATGGTACATTATTTAACAGTGTGATTTCAAAAGAGATGTTATACAATTTTCAATCCATACATATGTGTAACATGGTATTGAATATTGAGAATTTTATTAGTAGCATGTTAATATTTAAAAAATAAAATAAATAAATAAATAAAAATAAATAATTATATATGTATGAGTTTTAAATTATTTTAAATACAAGTAAATCCATATTAATATTAGTCTTAGTTAATAATGCATGAAGAAAGCCTTAAATGGACCCACGAACCATTCTAGCCGTTGACGTTTAGTTTCAGGCCAATCCGACCATTAGATTAGCGGGAAACCACCTTTATGACTACAGATCAAGTGGTGGGCCCCATCCAGACCTTGGATTTGCCCTGTCTTTGGCTTAGGGCCCTAACTGGACCCTTAGAACCTAATGGAAGGTGTGGATTTCTCCTGAACAGCATGATGGACACCACATATGGTGCGTGTGCACCTTAGTCTACAAGCACAGGACATGCGCTGGATAGAGTTGCTCGGTCAAATTGCCTTTGACCGAGCAAAAATCTCGAAATGGCTGGGATCTCTCCCGCCACCAAAAATTTGAATCTGTGAATTTTTAAGCCCCAAAGTTAGCCATCTGGGGGATTTTCTAGATGATCCAAACCGTCCACTTTACTCACAAGGGTCCATTGATCAAAGCCGTGTAGGGTCCTTGACCATGCATCAAGACGGCAAAGATCAGCCCCAACCGTCCATTTACTTCACAAAGGGCTGAGATCCAATGGGGGGACCATCAGGTGGCTTGTTGGCCAAGCCAACACCCCATGGACCAGATGCTTTCAGCCTTCCTCCTTACCAGCTGAGAAGGTCTTCTCATGCCCCAAAAATGGGAAGAAAGAGAGTAAAGAAGGAAAAAAGAGATTTTCCCTTTATGGAAGGCAGAAGCTGTCACAACCGTGACCGTTCTTGGGGCCATGTGGCACCATCCCAGCCCTCCCAAGTGGAAGGTACGAGATGAGATAAGTAACCCTCTCATCTCATGAGATAGAGAGGAGAAAAAGGAAGATTCTCATGAGATGGAGCCAAGCATCGCTTGGGGTCCGACAAGTGGACCCCACACCACTTATGGGACCCATCCAGACTGATCAAAAGGTTTAGATTTCCCTGAGAACCCCTGAGCACAAATCCACCATTGCTATGTGGGTCAACTTCCTCAAAAACCCACCCAACCATGTCAACAAGATGGGCCCCACTAGGCCTAAAAATGTACTCCTAGGAAGCCCAGGGTGCTACAAACACATCTCCACAAATGGATGGGCCCCATCCATGGCCATCCTTAAATCCTAACCATTGTATATGGTGGGTTTTTTTAAACCGTTGGTGGCACCTCTCACTGCTTATAAATAAGACCCTGCTGCTTCAGGAAATTCTACACCAGAAGCAGAGAGAATAGAGAGTGAGAGTAGGAGGGAAGGAAAGAAAAGGAGAGAAAAGAGAGAGAAGAGAGAGAGAGAGAGAGAGAGAGAGAGAGAGAGAGAGAGAGAGAGAGAGAGAGAGAGAGAATGTGGGTGTGAGTGCACCAGTCCGGCCACGTAAAAAACGGCCAAACTCTGGTTTTTTTCTCTTCCATTTTCTTCTTCATTTTTTTGCCATATTGGTAGCCATGTTTTGGGCCGAAAGACAGGCCGGAATCATGCCAAACCAGGCCGTTCCTGGCTTGGAAACAGGGCAGAAAACGAGCCTCTACCTGGGCTCTAAAACAGGCTAGAAACGGCCCAGAGTGTGCCACGTTTGGAGCTGAAAATGGGGCCGGAAGTAGTTTCAAAATAGCCAGCGGCAGAGGAGCTGTACACGTTAATGGCACTAGTGGGCTACATTGTGTTGGGTCGCACCAAATCCCAGCTGGGCCTTACCACATTGCAGGTGGGCCTCACCAAAAAGAGAAGAAATTTCAGGTGGGCCGCACTATCAGACAATCTCAATGGGCCACCTAGATGTTTTACACCTAGCTCGTCCATCAATGGACATTGCCTCCTGGTCGTCCATCAATGGACGAGCAGTGCTGGACGGCTATTGTATAGGTTTTTTTTTTTTTTTTGAAAGAAAAAGAAAAAGAAAAAGAAAAAGAAAAAGAAAGAAAGGTGTATATATAATATTATAATAAGAAGTAATACATGCAATGCTATATTATATGTGGTGGGCCCCATGTGGGATCCACGTTGAGGTAATCTACATACATATTTTATATATATGGACCCACGTAGATGTAACTACATCCGCACCGTCCCTCTTGACGGTGTTTGTGAAACCCACCTTGATGACTTTATTTTAATCCAGGTCGTACATCTACCTGAAATCCAGACCATCCCCCCTATTGCGATTGCTGAAATACCCCTCCAGTACATCTAAAGTATAATAAAATACTAATATATATAATGGGCCATACATTTGGACTCCACCTCGATGTACATGATTCATCCAAACTATCCATCTTTGCAATGGATCCCATCCTAATGTAAGTGTTTTACACCGACCATGTGGCGGTGTGACCCACAATGGAATAGCCATGCATCCAGGGAACCCACTTGTGGTGTACGTATTTTGTACATTCCCACTGTCCATGCACATGGGCCCTACCATGGTGTGTGTTGAACACAACACCGTCCAATTGATGGGTCCCCTTTACATATGGGGTACCCCCAAAAATCAGCCATACACGGAGCTCAGGTGGCCCACTCCACCTACAATCTTGTGAAGACATGTTAAACCATATAAAAATACTTGTTGGGGTCCATCTGAGATTTTGATGCACCTGAAACTTGGTTTGACCCCTTAACCTAGTGGGACACACATAATGGATGGGTTGGATTTGTGAACCACAATTTGGTGAGGCCAACATACGATTATGAATGCTTTAATGGCGGATTATAGTATCTATTATCATAACTAAATCCACTATTAATACTTGATAACCATTATTATTATCATTAGTATTACGATAATAATTACGGTTATTAAACATAACTAACCATTAGTAAATTATTTGTGCTAATAGTAGTGCTTATAAACAAAATTATCATTATTACATATCAATCATTTAATTATCATTCTTAGGTGCAATCATTAATAGTAGATCATAGCAGTACTAGCATTATAATGATTAATATTAATAAATTTGCTAACAATTATTAAATTAATATGGTAAATTAACATATGCCAACTACAATCCAAATCCTAAAGGAAATTTATCGTAGACCTAGATTAAAGGGTGAACCCTAGACCTAGGTAATCCAAACCCCAAGTTATAATCTCAATCATAAATAGTATGTAGGACTTGATCTAACCATACAACTTACAATTCCTGATAGGATCTAAGTCTAAGGGCATGCACTCTTTCTAATAACATTGGAAGGCTAGTCGTTAAATAAGGTGATGATTCTTTCCCTTGAGCTTTCCATTTTCCCATTAGCTTAAGTTATAGCTTTTATTTAAATCTATAATTGATATCTCTCTCTTATAATCACATGTGTTGGCTAGTGGAAATTGAATTGCTATATTGCCTGCTTAAAAATTATCCTGCATATTTATTCATGCTTGTAGATTATTTGTGAATTGCTTATGGAACTTAAACTGGTACACCAGTGGAAAACCCCCACCTATATGTGTACACCCATACTTGGGATGTAACCCAACTGGTTGTGATAGTAATGGACCTACAGCTTAGTGGTTATTGAATGGTGGTTTAAATTAACCAGGGATGTGGGCCTACCATCCAAGGTTATACTGTCCAACGGTTTGTAAGGATGGTCTTTTATCGCATGATTTTGATACTCGCCCTACGTGGCTTAGTTGACATTTGCCTTATATGTACGCCTTATGTGTCTTTGTCCTAGTATTTTCCCTATATGGGTTCGATGTTTTTATATCGTGTAACCATGCGAAGGTAAACCCCATATATTGTAATATGATTGACCACTAGTCAATAGGTTTCCATTAAACATCTTATGGTGGTAGTCTCATAAGCCGGGGATGGTGGTATTGGACACTATGCCCAAGCTGTCGGCCTACGCTGGGATCTGAGCTCCCCGTAGTGACCTTGAGCTTACCTAAATTGGCTGATTGTAACTCAACTAATAATGGTTTGGTTAATCATGCATCCATAACATGTTGGCGATGACGGGTGGCTAATCTGGATGATGTAACACGTGCGCTTAGGATCTTCGGGGTATCATTTCGCTAGCTCCTAGACCACCGACTATCGACCCCTATCCAACTGGATGATTTTCCCAGGTCGATGATTTGCATGGGTGACGAGCTCAAGTCCAGTTGGATGTACATTCATGCATCCATGCATTTAAAAAGACTGCATCATGTATTGTTTTGATTGCTTTGCTGTTTTATAACTATGCTTACTTAATGCGACGGTGTGTAATCTTGAGGGGAATTCACACTGAGCTGGCCACTCATCCATCAAATATACAACCGTACAAGTAGAACAAGTGGCCCAGGTGATGTATATGATCAGACTTGATGAGGATCTGTGCAGGTGTAATGGATACACGGCCGTACTGCTAAGGGGAGCCGTGTGGTCATGTGGCTTACATTTATATGCTTTTTGTTATTTCTTATATATGTAAATCTTGTAATCGTTGATGTTAAGACATTGGTTTGTATAAGTCATTATGGGCAACCACTTATATATTCTAAATGAAATAAAAATTTTCATTTTTGTTGATTTGTCCATTCTATGCTCATCTGCTTACTCTGATAAATGAAAAAAATATATATATACTAGAGTTTGACCATCCTTTAAGGTTAACACTCGGGTTTTTGGGAAACGATCATATACTCGAGTTCTGAAAACACGGGGCATTATAGTCGCTGGATAAATTGAAGATGTTTTTCGATGACTTGAGAACTTGTTCAATGACTCGAAGCCTTGCTCAATGACATCGAAGGCCTTTTCGATAACATCGAATTTTCTATGAAAATTCGGCAAAACTCGTTGGGCACATTGGGCACCATGTTCGATTACTCGAAGGCTTCCTCGATGATAATGAAGACTTGCTCGATGTCATCGAACGTCGCTTCGATGATATCAAATTTATTGAAGAAATTGAATAAACTCTCTAGACTATTTTGGACACATTATTGATTCCTTAAACAAGGCTCGATGACATCGAAGGTACATTCAATGACATAGAAGGTTATAAAGTCCAGATGAAGTTACAAAAGCATGAAAAAAGCTCGTATAAAAGACACATTCGATGACATCGAAGCCAGTTTGATGTCATCAAACGAAGTGCGTAAATTTGTGGTAGTTTCTAGATTTTTTGAAGGAGGTGTGGAAGGAGGTATTGTACAATTATAAATAGGAGTCCCCAGGGCATCCCTAGGCATCAATCTAGTGTTTGGAAGAGCGAAGCACAAGGGTGGAGAGTCGTTGCCAAGCATTTTTCTTCTTTCTTCCTTAGTTTTTCATGTTTTCTTCTAGGGTTTTAGATCTAATCATGTCTATGGTTGGTTAAACCTCTTAGCTAGGGCTAAGAAGTAAAGCTTGTAGTGTGATGGGATGTTCCTATTCTTTGATTCATGTTTATGTTGAATTCTCTTTGATTCTAGTTTGGTATTTAAAGAATACTTTCAGCTCTTAATGGTTTGTTGTGACTCAAATTACAATAAGATTTGCAATAGCTTTGAGTATGTTCTTTTCATGTTTGAGTGTAACGCCCTTAAAATTCGGGGTCGAGTAGCAACTCAACACCCGAGTTCTAAAGCATCACTTATGCAACATAAATACTTATGATTGAATGTTATCTGTGTTAGTGCAATAATCATAAGTGGGATTATACCAAAATACTAATTCATACTCCAGATCAAGTTATAAAATGTAAGCGGAATACTGAAAGATGTATATAAATGCATATAAAGCCAGAAACGGTCACAATCGGTCTCTAGAGTATGAACACCTTACTGAGTCACCATATACATGTTTTAGTTTCAAAAATCAAAATGCCAAAACACAGTACAACTATAGTGGTAAACCCTGTAGCCCCTTCATTTGAATGGCCTAAGCGAAGCCTCTAGAGAACTGCATGTAGGAGAACTCATCCTGATCATCATAGTAATCAAGCTCAGCCTCCTGTGTCTCATCGATACCTGCATCTAAGACAGGGTCTGGTGGGTGTCAAGAGCACCGTCCCATAATGTGGGAGTGAGTAGCTAACTCAGTGGAACAATAAAGCATAGGTTAACATGTTATCAATTCAGTCAAGCACTAATGATAAAGCAGTATAATCAAACACTCCTAAATACTCTTATTAATGCAAGTATGGAATGCAGTCATGATGCATGCCCTTACCAAACCACCTTCGTGTGATACCATCTTACGTGCGTAGCATGCATTCATCCCCCAGTGCTCCACAACGCCAGGCACATGCAGTGCTATGTTATGAGCGTGATTACCGAGTTGTTATTAGTCCTTTTCATACAGCAGTATTGAAAAACTAAGGTACCTCCCTTATGTCATTCCTAAATAATGATCCATTCTAGGGTCGTCAGTCCTAGATAATCTCATACGATGATGGAGTTCTAGGTTGCTGTAAAGGGCTGCCAGGGATGTTACACGCACTCGTTGCACCGCTCTCCCATCACCTTATCAATACAGGCCTAGTTTATACTCTGTGTACTACGGGAAGGCTCGTCGCCTCACCGCAAATTCAAAGTATGCTCGAGGTCACTACAAAGGGATGTCAGGGCTGTTACACGCAATCGTTACACCACTCCCCCATCACCTTATTAGTGTAGGCCGACAGCTCGAATACAGTGTCCCATACCACCGTATTCGGCTCACAAGTCTGGGTTGCTCACTAGTCACTAAAAGGAGACACATCGCCCCAGCGTAGGCCGACAGCTCGACCACGGTGTCCCATACCACCATGTCCAGCTCATGAGTCTTAGTGGATCGAGGTACCAAGGTTAACGGGGTTACACTGGTAAGTTTGGTACCTTAGGTTCAAGCAGTAGCGTCCATACATGGTAAACATACAATGGTGGATCGGGTTACTTAACAGGCTCAACTAGCATGAGCACACATTGCATCAATTAACATGAAGTGCAGAAGCACTTCGTGTGGCCTAACCACTGCCAACGACCAACATATGACCCGGGTTTCTCAAACACGTCCTACGTGGCAAAATGAATCTCAGCCATGACTTTAAGCCTGTTACCAATTGTCTGGACTATAACATAGCCCCAATCACATTCAATCCGTAACCAGAAAGCATGTATAATAGTCAAAGCAGAATTAACAAAGTAATTCAAACATGTTAACAAGCATGTTATAAAGCACAATATAAACAGAAAATACAAACACATACATTTCATAAGTAAGCGATTGAATTAAACAACTAACAGGGAGGAAATCATATACATCTCTAAGGTAGTTGAGAATCCTATCTCAACACCTACCTAAAGCACAATCATCTAAGTACTTACTCATACAAGCATTTTTCCAAACACTTAGAATACACTTATTTAACATACATAACGTATATTAGCAAAAACATGTATTTGGGTGAATCCTTTCGCCGAGTAAGTACTACACATATATATAGCATGTACATACAGTAATTTATCATGGCAAACACACTTTCAAAATTTGTACGTATATGGTATTTTCTACAAATATACAGAATACACAATATGCCATAATTTGCATACGCAACTGAATCACAAAACGAACATCGCATTGTGCATGTACAATAACACCCAGATCATCAATCTATCATATCTGACATTGAAAGCTTTGAAAACCTTAACATATACGTCTAAAGTCCGCACCTTACGTCGTAGAAGTGTAACGAACTTAATAGAAACTCTACGCTTTCGTCAATGTCGATACGATGACCTATAACACAAGGTAAGTCAGCTACTTCGCTACTTGTACCAATAGAAACCCTAACACGGGTTAGGGTTAGGGTTTTCTTACCTAGAAATAAAGCCGAAATTGCCGGAATAGTGATTAGATCAGGGTGGTTAAGCACGTATGATAACAAGGTAGAGTATCAGGAAGAATCTCTCACTTCTCTCACACTTTCTCTCTCTTTCTTCTCTTCTCTCTCCTAGGGTTTTCTCAAATTCGTATGGTGAGAATGAGAGAGGGTTTAAGGTCCTTATATAAGCTTAAAACTCACTAAATTAGACCCAAGGTCATGGTATACTTAGGTTATAGCGAAAGTGAGGTTGTTCTGCCTCAACGGAGCACTTCTGGAGCCCCCCCTTGAGCCAAAGGTCGGACTTAAACTCACTGACTATGGATCTAGGTCAAGTTAAGTTTTCATTCCCATCGGGTTCCTACATCATACGTGGCGGACCAGTTTCAGTTCAACGGTCACTGAAACTCGATCAGGGTTACAAGTACACAGACATGTATGGGAAATGTTCCCTAATCCGAGGTTGTATTTGGGTCAGATTTCGACGGTCTGATTGCTTATATTTGGCCCGCAAACGACAAGTCTCAGATTACTTAAATTAGATTTATTTTCTAAAGAAAACCAAGTTTTCTCACACTCCTCGCTCCGGGCTCAAGCGAATAGCCCAGGTACACTATTTGGTTTTGACTTCCGAGATCGTTGTCAAGCCCAGCAAGATGGTCGTAATTCTATAACCTCGTATTATTCGGACTTTCGATGTGCGGTCCAGATCTGATTCGGAGTTTCATAATGCTCCCGAGAGCAGCCAGGTAATGAGATTGATCCTAAATTTTTTGGTAATGTAGTGTCAACGATTTCACAAGTTTTGGGTCTTGCAGATCGTATTTAAAGTGATTAGTGTGGATTTCGTATGCAATCTAGTTTAACACAAGTTAAACCTCGTCCAATTTCTAAAGAATTTGGTCTTGAATGATTTCTGCTTGAGGTGGTACTCGGGTCTTTGTACGGGATTTTTCGAGTCGTTGCAATCTACCCCCCTTAAAGAAAAATTTTGTCCTTGAAATTAGTACCTTTTCATACTCCTCGAGAAGCTGAGGGTAGTTCTTTCGGACCTCAGCTTCAGTCTCCCAGGTAGTTTCCTCCTCTGTATGATGCGTCCACAGTACCTTCACGAGTAGAATCACCTTACTGCACAACACCTACTCCTTCCTATTTTGGATACGCGTCGGACATAGTACATATGTAGTATCTTCACTCAACTGCACCTGCTCCCAATGGGTGATGTGTGAAGGATTAGGGACATATTTCTTCAGCATAGATACATGAAATACGTTGTGCATGCCTGCGAGTGGTGTGGCTAAAGCAAGACGATATACCACCGTTCCCACTTGATCAAGTATCTAAAATGAGCCAATGAACCGCGGTGTAAGCTTTCCCTTCTTTCCAAACTGAAGAACTTCCTTTATAGGGAAAACTCTGAGGAATACATGATCTCCAACCTCAAACTCAAGTGGTCGCCGCCTCGTATTGGCATAACTCTTTTGTATGCTCTGGGCCGTCAGGAGTCGACGCCTAATAATATCGATCTTCTCCGAGGTCGCCTGTACTAACTCTAGGCCAACCAAACTGTGCTCGCCAACCTCTACCCAGCAATGCAGTGCTCTGCAAGGGCGCCCACACAAGGCCTCATAAGGAGTCATGTCAATACTTGCCTAAAAACTATTGTTGTAGGCGAACTCTGCGTATGGGAGACAGTCATCCCAATTGTCCTTGAAGTCCATAACATAAGCCTGTAATATATCTTCTAAAATCTGATTCACCCGCTCTGTCTGCCCGTCGGTTTGAGGGTGAAACGGGGTACTGAACTTCAACTTCAGACCCATCGCTTCCTGGATATGAGTCCAGATGATAGACGTAAATCACGTGTCTTGGTCCGACACGATCTCCAAGGGAACTCCATGCAGATGCACTATTTCTTTAATGTACAACCTAGCCAAGTCGTCTATAGAGTTCATCACTCTAATAGGGAGAAAATGAGCTGATTTGGTTAATCGATCCACGTTCACCCAAATAGAGTCATAACCCTTTCTCGTCTTCGGCAGCCCCGAGATGAAGTCCATAAAGATGAAGTCCCACTTCCATTCAGCTATGGGCATGGGCTGAAGGAGTTCAGGAGGTCGGCGATGCTCGGCCTTGACCTGTTGACACGTGAGACAACGAGAAATATACTCTGCTATATGAACCTTCATATTGTCCCACCAATACGACCGCTTCATATCCTGATACATCTTCGTGCTACCAGGATGCATCACAAACTTCGATCTGTGAGCAGTCTCGAGAAGCTCCTATCTCAAGTCCTGAATATTTGGGATGCATAGGCGGCCACGGTATCGTAGGCCCCCATCTGTACCAACTCTCCACTCAGAGTTTACATCATTACTAGCTTGCTCTCGAAGCTCAGACAACCGCTCATCGCCCTTCTGGGCCTCGATAATTCGGTCATCAATAAGTGGCCTCACCCGAACATGTGTGACACACTGGATTGGTTCCTCCACTGTAAGTTTCTGCTCGAAGTCCCGCACGAACTCCAACATATCCCACTCTTCAATCATCAGCGGAGCCACAAATATGATCGCCTTCTTGCGACTCAACGTGTCTGCCACAAGGTTGGCCTTGCCAGGATGGTAGGAAACCTCGAACTTGAAGTCCTTCAAGGTCTCCATCCATCGGGCCTGCCTCATATTCAAGTTCCGCTGAGTGAATATATACTTAAGGCTCTTGTGGTCGCAGAAAAGCTTGAACTCCTCTGCGTAGAGGTAATGTCTCCAGAGCTTCAATGCGAATATGACCACTGGTAACTTAAGGTTATGCGTAGAGTAATTCTCCTCGTGCTTCCTTAATTGTCTCGAGGCATATGCAGTCACCCTATCCTTCTACATAAGGATACAACCCAAACCAACGCGAGACACGTTAGTATATATAGTGTACTTAACCCCTTGCTCTGGCAATACTAGCACAGGGCCGGATGTCAGCCTGTCCTTCTGTAATGCCCTGAAAATTGTCTGAGTTAGAGCATTAAACACGAATGAGATTATACCAAAACAGTAAATCATACTCCAATTCAATTGTATAGAGGCAAGCGGAAAACTGAAATTGTATATTTAAAGTATGTCAGGAAACAAAATTTTTATGAAACATCAGAGTATGATCGCTAACTGAGTACCCATATACATGTACTGTTTTTAGAGTCAAAAATCAAAATACAATCTAAAGATGTGTCCTGTAATTTCTAAAGGATTTAATCCTAATTGATTTCTGGTCGAGATGGTACTCGAGCCAAAGTACGAAAATTTACGTGTCGTTACAATCTACCCCCCTTAAATAAAAAATTTCATCCTCGAAATTTATACCTTTTCGTATTCCTCAAGAATCTGAGGGTAGTTCTTCCTGACCTCGGCCGCAGTCTCCCAAGTAGCTTCCTCGGAATGATGTGTCCATAACACCTTCACAAGTGGAATGACCTTACTACGTAGTACATGCTCCTTCCTGTCAAGGATACGTGTCAGGCGCAACTCATACGTAGCATCCTCACTCAGCTGTACATGCTCTCATCTGATGATATGCGAAGGATCGGGAACATACTTCTTCAGCATAGACACATGAAATACGTTGTGTACCGACGCAAGTGGTGTGGGCAGAGCGAGACAATACGCCACATCACCCACTCGATCCAGTATCTGAAAGGGACCGATAAACCTCGGTGTGAGCTTCCCCTTCTTCCCAAACCGAAGGACTCCCTTCATAGGGGAAACTCGAAGGAACACATGATCCCCGACCTCAAACTCAAGCGGTCGCCGCCTCGTATCGGCGTAACTCTTCTGCCTGCTCTGCGCTATGAGTAATCGATGCCTGATAATGTCGACCTTCTCTGTAGTCGCCTGTACCAACTCCGGGCCAATCAGACTACGCTCGCCAACCTCGGCCCAACAATGCGGTGCTCTAAAAGGACGACCATATAGAGCCTCATATGACGCCATGCCAATAGTCACCTGGAAGCTGTTGTTGTAAGCGAACTCTGCGTACGGAAGACAGTCATCCCAGCTGTCCTTGAAGTCCAACACACATGCTCGCAACATATCCTCCAGAATCTGATTCACCCGCTCTGTCTGCCCATCAGTCTGAGGATGAAACGCCGTACTGAACTTCAACTTCACACCCATCGCCTCCTGGATACGAGTCCAGAAGATGGATGTGAACCGCGTGTCTCTGTCCGACACGATCTCTAAAGGAACCCCATGCAGACGGACGATCTCTCTGGTGTATGCAGACGGACGATCTCTCTGGTGTACAATCTAGCCAGCTCGTCTGCAGAGTTTGTAACTCTGATAGGGAGGAAATGGGCCGATTTGGTCAACCGGTCCACAATCACCCAAATGGAATCGTGTCCCTTCCTCGTCTTCGGCAGCCCGGATATGAAATCCATGGAGATGAAGTCCCACTTCCACTCTGCTATGGGCATGGGTCAAGGAAGCCCAGGAGGTCGGCGATGTTCTGCCTTGACCTGCTGGCACGTCAGACATCGAGACACATACTCAGCAATGTGGGCCTTCATGTTATCCCACCAATACGTCCGTCTCATATCCCGGTACATCTTCGTGCTACCAGGATGCATTGCAAGCTTCGAGTTATGGGCAGACTCGAGAAGCTCGCGTCTCAAGTCAGGCACATCAGGAACGCATAGGCGGCCACGGAATCGTAGACCCCTATCAGAACCAACTCTCCACTCGGAGTCCTCGGCGTCGCTCGCTTGCTCTCGAAACTCAGACAGCCGCACATCGCCCTTCTGGGCCTCAATAACTCTGTCGTCAATAAGTGGTAGCACCCGAACGTGCGCAACACACTCAAATGGCTCCTCCATAGTGAGTCTCTGCTCGAAGTCTTGCACGAACTCAACCATGTCCCACTCAACTACCATCAACGGTGCCGCAAATGCTATAGCCTTCTTGCGGCTTAGCGCGTCTGCCACAAGGTTCGCCTTGCCAAGATGGTAAGAAACCTCGAACTTGAAGTCCTTCAAGGTCTCCCATCCATCGGCGTTGTCTCATATTCAAGTCTCACTGTGTGAATATATACTTAAGGCTCTTGTGGTCGCAGAAAAGCTCGAACTCCTCTCCGTAGAGGTAATGTCTCCAGAGCTTCAATGCAAAGATGACAGCTGCCAACTCCAGGTTGTGTGTAGGGTAATTCTCCTCATGCTTCCTTAATTGTTTCGAGGCATACGAAATCACCCTATCCTTCTGCATCAGAACACAACCTAAACCAATGCGAGACACGTCAGTATATATCGTGTATTTCTCCCCTTGCTCTGGCAATACTAGCACAGGGGCAGACGTCAACTTGTCCTTCAGCTCCTTAAAAGCTGCCTCCGCCTTCTCATTCCAGGCGAACTTCATGTCCTTCCGAGTCAACTGAGACAATGGCCTGGAGATCTTCGAGAAATCCTGAATGAAGCGTCTGTAATACCCAGCCAGACCAAGGAAACTCCTTACCTCGGTAACCGATTCAGGCTGCTGCCAATCCTGAACCGACCTACCTTAGCAAGGTCCACTGCTATCCCATCCTTGGACACTACATGTCCGAGGAACTTAACTTCCTCCTGCCAGAAGTCACACTTCTTGTACTGTGCGAACAATTGGTTCTTCTCCAGTGTACTTAACACCGTTCTCAAGTGCTCCTCGTGCTCCTCCCGACTTGTAGAGTATATCAAGATGTCATCAATAAAGATGATGACGAATCGGTACAGGAAAGGCCGAAATACCCGGTTCATCAGATCCATGAACACGGCTGGTGCATTCGTAAGGTCGAACGACATCACCAGGAACTCATAATGCCCAAAGCACGTCCTGAAGGCTGTCTTCTACACGTCCTCCTCCCTCACGCGCAACTGGTGGTACCCTGACTGAAGATCAATCTTCGAGAAATACTTCGCCCCCTCAACTGATTAAACAGATCATCTATCCTGGGCAAAGGATACTTGTTCTTCACCCTGACCTGGTTCAACCTACGGTAATTAATACACAACCGTAGCGACCCGTCTTTCTTCTTCACAAATAACACAGGTGCTCCCCAAGGAGACACACTAGGTCGTATAAAACCCTTGTCTACCAGATCGTCAATTTGTTTCCGCAGCTCCTCCATCTCACATGGAGGCATACGATAAGTCGGCGGTGAGATGGGTGTCGCACCCGGCGTAAGATCAATTGTAAAATCGATCTCGCGTCGAGGAGGTAAACCAGGAATAGGTCAAACACGCCTGCAAATTCTCGAACCATCGGCGTATTCCTCAACGTCAGACCATCAATCGGTGCCAACAAAGCAGTATAACAATCAACACGGCAGGGTCAACTGACCTGTACTGGAAACGTGAAAGCTGTGCCATCAGGTCCATAGACAGTCACGATCCGAGTATCGCAATCTATCTCCGCCCTCATCTTGGCGAGCCAATCCATACCAAGGATAACGTCGTAGTGCCATAGTGGAGCAACAATGAGGTCGACGAGCACTGTGCTGCTACCCAAAACTATCGAGCAACCCTCGCATAACTGTGTGACATCCGAGAAGGTCCCAGTGGCCGTAGTGAGTCTCGTTCCCTTAGTGGGAATAGTATGCAAAGATAGACGTTTAATCGCCCCACAAGAAACAATAGAAGTAGTGGACCCAGTGTCCACCAATAAGGAAACGGAAGTACCATGGATGTAAGCTATACCCTCAAAAGCTGTCGGGGCCGCAAGTGACGTCTCAGGTGCCTCAGCCACAAGCGTATGCACGCGCGCCTGCTGTTGACGGTTCGGCTGAGGATCCAAGGGTCGCTGTGGCGGCCTGAAGCGCGACACAGGAGGTCGGAAGGAAGGATGTGCAGGAGCAGTCTGTAGCGGTGGAGCTGATATGGCCTGTGGGTAAGGGCGATCCAACCTCTGCAGTGGCACAAAGCCGCTAGCCCTCATGCACGAGAAGCAACTCTCAGCAGGATGTCCCGGTTTCCCGCAAAACGTGCAGGTCACCATCGGGCGTCTCACAGGAGCTACTGGTGCCGTGGCCCTGGGAGTCGAATCAGCACGAGGCCTCTTTCCTAGAATAGGCCTACTCTGTAAATCCTGTCGTGGCCTCGCAACTATAGCACCACGCGATCTGGCTAATCGGTCCACATCCTGCTCGGCCGTTATAGACATGTGGACCAATGCCACATAGGTGGGGATACTGAGGCAGCATATCCTCGACCGTATGTCGGGTCGCAAGCCTCCAGAGAAGCGACGCATCCTCATCTGCTCATTGACAAGGATAGTTAGGACAAAGCGGCCCAACTCAGTGAAGCGGTGCTCATACTCCGTCACCGTCATGCCTCCCTGCCTGAGGCGCAGGAACTCCTCCTCCCGCTCGTGCCGATAAGTCTGCGGGTAGTATTTCTCGTGGAACCGAAACTCGAAGGCCTCCCAGGTCCACACGTAATCCACTACGACCGTCCGCAGCACACTGTTCCACCATAAACTGGCCTCCCTCTCAAACATGAAGGAAGCCAGCTCGACCTGCTCTGCCTCTGAACAGTGAAGCATCCGTAGCATCTTGGAGATGCGGTCTAGCCAGAACTCTGCCTCCTCGGGTCTGTGAGAACCCATAAATGAGGGAGGCCTCAAGCGCTAAAATCCCTCGAGTAAACCACGTGTACCTACATCTCCAGTAGGATGTGCGACGGATGTGGGCAGAGGCACATCCTCAAACCGAGCAGGAGGCTCAGAAGGCTCATCAGGATGTGCAGATGTCGTAGGTAGAGTCGCACTACCACCATGGGACAAGGCCTCAGCGATAGTGGCCATAAGCTGCTGGTGCTGTATCTGCTGCTGCTGCTGCTGCATCTGCTGCTGTTGCATCTGCTGCTGATGCATCATCAACATCAGCTGCTCAAACCTATCAGTCGGCGGAGCAGCCTGGGAGTCATGCTGCGCAGAAGAAGACGGCCGATACTGCTCACGGACTGGGGGCGTGTAAGGTGGCAGTCCACCGGTAGGACCAGCAGGAGGCTGATCAGAACCCAACCCTCGGTCCGCAGGACCGCTACTACCAGAAGGAGTCTGGTCCATAGAGCCAGTCAGACGGAGATGTGCCGTGCTCCCCGTATACTGTCGTGGCATGCCCTATACAACATAGGGTACAACATTTGTGAGATACAGCATAACACACATCATCAAAATAAAAGAGGCTACATGCCTTTCATTTACCCAAAATTGTCATAATACATGGAATACACAGTTACATGAATCATGACAGAAATCACATGATAGCCAATACATCCACAACATCAAACACGTAGAACACGCTACTATTTATTACATCAACTACATGAAAACATAAACCGCCTATTGTGGTAACCAAAACAAACAACCACACACAACAACGTGGATGCCTAGGCATCCGAGTCAGGCGATGGAGGAGGAGCGTTCTTGTCCTGCACATAGCACAGAATGGCCTTCAACGTACGAGACACCTTCTTAAAGCTCCTCTTCATGTAGGCTTCGGTCTCTTCAATCTTGGCTCGGGTCTCACCAAGCTCAGCTCAAACTTGTCCAATCTCTTGCCGCAGGGCGGCCTGGTTCTCCTCAATGCGATCCATACGAGCCTCTCTCGCTGCCTGAGCAGCGTCCAACTCAGGTGCATTAGGAGGAGAGCTCTCCTCAGTATCCTGAGCCTCCTCCTCCTCTTCTTGTATGTCATCACCGCCCTCCTCATCACTTTCTGCCTCAAGGTCAACGCTCTCCTCACCGGCACTATCCGACTCATCGCCAGACTCGTCGAGCCGGGCTTGCCGCTGGCAAGGACCGATCTTCATATTCTTAAGTGTCGCCTCGTTTATGACTCGGACTGGTGCAAGGTCTTCCATGTTGAGCCTATAGCCGACATCACGAGCCATCCTACATATCAGGCGGCTAAATGGGAGCGAAAGGTCGTTCCTGGTAGATCGAACAACCTGAACTATCTGAAATAGGATGAATGTGGGCAGGCATATGTTGTCTCCGCGTCCCATCTTGTACAGAAAGTCCACCATCAACCGAGTACACTCCGTACGGTTACCCCACCGTGGGTATACATTGTATGTGAAAATGTGATGGAGTAAACGGAAGTCTTCGGCCATCTTTGTCGCCGCAATACAATTTCCTCGCGTCTAAGTAACTCGGCGACCACAAAGGTATCGTGTGCGGCGATCCCTTTCCCGCCCAGTCCTGGAGAAGTCGTCACTAGGAAGTACTTGACCATGCGAGATGTTCATGAGCCGCGCCACCTCAGCCACAGTAATCGTACGCCTTATGCCTCTTACAGAAACCGTGAATTGGAGCGGCTCCAACGATGGGTCTATGATATGAGCGTAGAAGGCGCGAACCGTGTTCTCACATGCGGGAGACTCGCCTTCAAATATAGGACCCCATCCGACAACATCCACCAAATGGTCCATCATCAGGTGTGTTCCAAACATCCCTTCATCCACGTGAGCTTCAAACACGACCTTACGGTTGGCAAAACGACCGTATTCGAAACCGATCGATAGTGCTCCCTGAGCGACAGTCGGGGATCCAGGTCTCGCTTTGACCTATACTCCCGAACGGTGCTAGTGCCGGCCCCAACGTCAGATCTTCTTCGGGAATGGGCTGGCCTACTTGGGCCGGCGTCATCAGCCGCAGTCTTCCTCTTTCCCATGAGAGATAGGATGGAGGAAATGGAGAAAATAGTCGCCACTACACCAAAGAGGGCCATGGAAAAATGCCAAAATGGGGGAAAAGGGGCTGATCTCTTTGATCCTCCACAAGCAACAATCCAATAGGTGTGGAAGGGGCTCTAGAGGTAGGAAATGAAGGAGGAACAAAAAGAAAATGGAATGAGTTAGGAGATTACCCGATTTTGAGCTTCAAATAAGGGGTATGAGAACTCCAACATGAGAAAATGGGAAAAGGAGGAGGCTAGAGCTATTGTGGTCGGTTAGAATGGGTGGTTTATGGAAGAAAATGGAGGATTTGCAAGATTTAGGGGAATGGGTTGAGGGAGAAAACGAAAATGGGGGTTTGGGCGTTTGGAAGGGGTGAAATGAGAGAGAGGGGTGCTCCAGCCCTTAAAATCCCAACTTTCAGCCCATTTCGCACGTGTCAGGGGGTAGGGGAGGTCGGGCCGACCAACCCCAGCCCTGGCCCCACTCCAGATGGCCCACCGGACTGCGGTCCGCCGCGGCCAGCCTTGGCCGGAACTGCGCCGCCGCGGTGGGGCCCTGTTTGCCACGTGCCCAGGGTGCCAAATGCACCCTGGTTCGATCTTGAGGCTTAGTGGGTTTAAGTGGGGAGGCCCCCGACTCAGTTCAGCTCCAGAACGGGTGGTCCTGAAAAATTTCTGAACTAAACTGATTTTTTTTCTGATTTTAACGACTGGTTTTGGGTGGATGGTGATCTGGACACGTCAATAGATGGTCTAGGAGTGATTTGGAATCCATATGTGCGGTCAGGATCGAGTACAGACTCGATCAACATGTCCGTTTTTAAAGAACTTCGCCGAACGGCGAAGTCTGGAGACCCTAAGACTGTTTCTATATTTTTGCGCACCCTCCTAGGTTGTAACGCATCAGCGTACATAGTGGGGACATAACTCAGGTCCGTTTTAATCAAAATCATGATCTGATACCAACTTGAAATGCCCTGAAAATCGGGGGTCGAGTATGAACTCAACTCCCGAGTTCCAACGCATCACTTATGCAACATACACAATGATGGTTAAATGTTGTCTGAGTTAGAGCATTAAACATGAATGAGATTATACCAAAACAATAAATCATACTCTAGTTCAATTGTATAAAGGCAAGCGGAAGACTGAAATTGTATATTTAAAGTATGTCAGGAAACAAAATTTTTATGAAACATCAGAGTATGATCGCTAACTGAGTACCCATATACATGTACTGTTTTTAGAGTCAAAAATTAAAATACAATCTAGAGATGTGTCCTGTAATCCCCGCGGTGCAATTGGCCTAAGCAAAGCCGTCCGAATACTGCATAAATGATAACTCGTCCTGGTCCTCGTCGAAATCGGCTGGCTCTGAACCGAACCGTCATTGTCTATACCGCGACAGAGTCTGGTTGGTGTTGCAAACACCGTCCCGTAAGTGGGAGTGAGTAGCTAACTCAGTGGAACAATAAAGCATAGGTTAACATGTTATCAATTCAATCAAGCAGTAATGATAAAGCAGTACAAATCAAACAATTCTAACTACTCTTATTAAGTGCGAGAATGAAATGACATGATGCTGTATGCCCTTGCCAAACCACCCTCATGCGACATCATCTTACGTTCGCGAATGCTTAACTCCCTTAGTGCGCCACATTTACTAAGCACATGCGGTGCGATGATGATCATGATTACCGAGTTATTATTAGTCCATTTCAAACAGCAGTATTGGGAAACTAAGGTACCTCCCTTGTATCATTCTCAAACATGATCCATTCTAGGGTCGTCAATCCTAGTTAATCTCATACGATATTATGGATCGAGAAACATAGCGAAGGCATTGCAAAGGACTCGTCACCCGTCAGCGCGGATACAGATCTCACCGTATGCGGCTCAATTGCTGGCCGTCAGCTCGAGTACAAGTCTCACCGTACTCAGCTCAATCACTAGCCGTCAGCTCGAGTACAGGTCTCACCGTACTCGGATCAACTCATACTCTAGTTGCTGTGAAAGACTCGTCGCCAATCACAGACCCTTGGAGTATACTCGAAGATACTACGGAGGATTCATCGCCCGTCAGCACGAGCACAGGTCTCACCGTACTTGGCTCTCACCGTAAGTATCGATAGCTCGAATACAGTATCGCATACCACCGTATTCAGCTCACGAGGTTTGGTTGCTCAATGGTTACTCTGGGGAGGCACTTAGCCCCAGCATAGGCCGACAGCTCGGCCACGGTGTCCCATACCACCATGACCGGCTCATAAGTCTTAGCGGATCGAGGTACCATGGTTAACGGGATCGCCACTGGTAAGTTTGGCACCCTAGGTTCAAACAGTAATGACCAAATATGGTGAACACACATTCGACAATCGGGTTACTTGACGAGCCTGACTAGCTCGAGCGCACAACAAGTTGGGCGATATGAAGCGCAAAAGTACTCCGTGTGGCCAACCACTATCGCCAACCGAAGTACGACTCGGGTTCGCCAGACACATTCCTTGTGGCGACATGAATCTCAGCCACAATGTCCAATCTGGTACCGAATGCCTGGACTATAAACATAGTCCCAAACTCATACAGTTCTCATCAATAGCATGTGGAGTTAAGCATGATAAACAAAGTAATACAACATGTTAGGAAGCATATCATAGAGCATGTTATGAAGCATGATATAAAGCATGTTGTAAAGCATGTTGTAGAGTACTATACAAATAGGGACACAATTACGTATACATCACAAGTGAGTGGCTAAAGTAAACCACCACATGGAGGGTATCCTACATGTCTCTAAGGTAGTCGGGAATTTCATATCAGCACCTACTTAAGTCACTAACACTTAAACATTTACACTCACAAGCGCTTACACAAACACTTAGAGTACACCATTCCAACATACATGACGTATGTTAGCAAAATACGTCTTAGGGCTATCCTTTCGCCAAGCGGTTGTTTTATCCATGTATACCATAATCATACAGCAAATAATCACGACAAATGCATTTCCAAAATTTACACATATACGGTATTTCTAGAATACACAATTTCTACATACGTAGTATTTACAAGCGAGCATGTATTACGGCGATTCCTTTCGCCAAACTAGTATTTTATCCATATGTTGTATAATCATACATTAAATAAACATGTCAACCATTTTTCAAAAAAAATACATATATGGTATTTCTACGTATACCTAGAGTATGTGAAATTCCATATTCTACAACGTTAATCGAAACAGAAAACGGAAAGCACTTTGTACATGTGCATTTGCATGCAGATCATGAATCTATCATTTTCTTACATTGAAAGCGTTGAAAACCGTAACCTATACACCTAAAGTCCTCACCTTTGCCCTTGGAATCACAACGGATCTGTAAGGTTTGGTGAGCTTCCGTATTCGGGGGTTTTCTTGCCTAAAGAGCGGAATCGGTTAGCCTTTTCACAACCTATAGCCTATCTACTTCAAATCAGACCTAGGGTTAGGGTTTTTCACCTTCAAACGGAGTGGATAAATGCCGGGAAAGCGCCTGGAAAGAGGCGGTGTAGGCCGTGCGATAATCGAAAGCAGCAGGAGGAAGTTCTCCCACAAATCCCAAGCTTTTCTCTCTCTTTTCTCTCTCTCTCTCTCTAGGGTTTTATCCCAAATTCGTATGGCTATGAGAGGGGCTATTCTAAGCCTCTTTTATAGACAAAAACCTTCCCAAAATAGACTCAGGTTCAAGGGTTACTGCTAATATAGGTATTTCGTCACTTTTCCAGCTCAAAAGAGAGGTTCTGGTGGCCCTCCTTAAGCCAAACGTCAGACTTAAGCTCACCACACATGGATCTATGTGGGATTACGTTTTCGACTCGATCGGATTCCCAGATCGCACGTGGCGGACCACTTTCAGTTCAACGGTTAGTGAGCCACGATCCGAAATTCCAAGCACATGTAAATGTTCATGAAATTTTTCTTAATCTGAGGGTGTAATTTAGTCTGATTCTGACGGTCTGGTTGCTTAATACTGATGCGCAAGCGAATGGTGCCAGATCACTATTCCAGATATTTATTTTGTAAAGGGAATAGTGTTTTTCACACTCCTCGCTCCGATCCAAACGAATGGCCGTGGGACTCGGCTGGACCTGATTTTTGAGATGATAGTCAAGCCCAGCGAGGCGGTCCTAAGTCCTTAACTTTACATTAATCGGATTTCCGATGTGCGGTCTAGACCTAATACAAAGTTTCAAGTCATTCCCGAGAATAGCCGGGTAATGAGTTTGATCCTAATCTTTAGGGTAACCTAGCGTCAATGATTCTACAAGTTTTGGGTCTTGCAGATCGTATTTAAAGCGATCCCAACGGATTTCATGGCTAATCGAGTTTTGCACTTAGTTAACTATGTTAAATTTCTAAAGGATTTAATCCTAATTGATTTCTGGTCAAGATGGTACTCGAGCCAAAGTACGGAAATTTACGGGTCGTTACACCTTCAGCTCTTGAAAAGATGCTTTCGCCTTCTCATTCCAGGCGAACTTCAGATCCCTTCGCGTTAACTGTGATAACGGTCTGGCTATCTTTGAGAAGTCCCGGATGAATTGTCGGTAATAACCTGCCAGGCCTAGAAAACTCCTCACCTTAGTAACTGAACCAGGTTGCTTCCAATCATGAACTATGGTTACTTTAGCCAGGTTCACTGCTATCCCTTCCTTTGACACCACATGTCCCAGGAACTTGACTTCTACCTGCCAGAAGTCACATTTCTTATACTGCGCAAACAACTGGTTCTTCCTCAGAGTTTCTAGGACTACCTGTAAGTGTTCCTCGTGCTCTTCCCGACTCGTAGAGTATACTAGGATGTTATCGATAAACACGATGACGAATTGGTATAGGAATGGCCAAAATACCCGGTTCATCAAGTTCATGAACACGACCGGTGCATTCGTGAGACCGAACGACATCACAAGGAACTCGTAATGCCCAAAACTAGTCCTGAAGGCCGTCTTCTGCACGTCTTCATCCCTGACGCGCAACTGATGATACCTTGACTGCAAATCGATCTTCGAAAAATACTTTGCTCCTTTCAATTGATCAAACAGGTCGTCTATCCTGGGCAAAGGATATTTGTTCTTCATAGTCAACTGGTTCAACTTGCGGTAATCAATACATAACCGTAGCGACCCGTCTTTCTTCTTGACAAACAACATAGGTGCTCCCCAAGGAGACACACTGGGGCATATGAAGCCCTTCTCTACAAGCTCGTCAATCTGTTTCTGTAGTTCTTCCATCTCACATGGAGGCATCCGATACATGGGTAATGAAATGGGGGTTACACCGAGCACAAGATCATTTATAAAATCGATCTCACGCCGAGGAGGTAATCCAGGGATCATCCTGAACACATCTGAAAAGTCCCGAACTATTGTCATGTTTCCTAACGTCGGCCCATCAACAGGCTCAAGTAAAGCGGCATAACATCCAACGCGACATGTCCAACTAACCTATACTGGAAAAGTAAAGACCGTGCCGTCAGGTTCGCTGGCTATCACGACCCGAGTATCGTAATCAATCTCTGCCTTCATCTCGGTGAGCCAGTCTATACCGAGGATAATGTCGTAGTGTCATAGTGGAGCGACAATGAAGTCAACACATACCGTCCTACGACCTAAATCTATGGAGCAACCCTCACACACCCGTGTGATATACAAAAAAGTCCCAGTAGCAGTAGTGAGTTTCACGCCCTTCGTGGGAGTAGTATGTAAAGCTAGACGCTTAACTGCAACAACTGAAATAATGGAGGTAGTGGACCCAGTGTCCACCAATAAAAAGACAGGGGTACCTTGAACATGTGCAGTGACCTCGAAGGCCATAGGTGTTGTCTCTGGCTCCTCCGATGTAAGCGCATGAACACGTGCTTGTTGTGGTCGGTTGGGCTGAGGCACCATAGGTCACTGTGGTGGCCTAAAAGAGGTGCAGGTGGTCTGAAGGATGGATGTGCAGGTGCTGACCGTAGTGGTGGAGCTGATAAAGCCTGAGGGCAAGAACGATCAATCCTCTGCGGTGGTGCAAACCCACTATCTCTCATCCATGCAAAGCAACTCTTTGTAGGGTGACCCGGTTTCCTACAGTAAGAATAGGTCACACCTGGATGCCTCATCGGAACTACTGGCGCCACAATCCTGGGAGGAGAGTCAATACAAGGCCTCTTGCTGAGGAATGGGCTGCTCTGGATATCTGGTCGTGGCCTAGTAACCATAGGGCCACGAGAGCGTGTCAGTCGCTCAACATCTTGCTCTGCCTGCATAGACATATGTACCAGCTCAGCATAGGAGGGTATGCTAACATAGCACATCTTCGACCAAATGCCAGGTCGCAAGCCCTCAGAAAAACATCGTATTCGCATCTGCTTGTCAGCAAGTATCGTAGGGACGTATCTGCCCAACTCAGTAAATTGATGCTCGTACTCAGTAACAGTCATGCCTCCTACCTGAGGTGTAAGAACTTATTCTCCCTCTCATATCGGTAAGTCTGAGGGTAATACTTTTTGTGTAAATAAAACTCGAAAGCTGCCCAAGTCCATACGTAGCCAACTGCGACCGCCCGTAGGATGCTATCCCACCACATACTGGCCTCCTTCTCAAACATAAATGTGGCCAACTTAACCTTCTCTGACTCGGTACAATGTAGCATCCGTAGCATCTTGGAGATGTGGTTAGCTAATATTCAGCCTCCTCAGGTCTGTGAGAACCCGTAAAAGTAGGAGGCCTCAAGCGCTGGAATCGCTCAAGAAGGCCACTAATACCCAAATTCCCTGCAGGGTATACAGCAGGTGCAGGCGGAGGCACATCCTCAGCCTGAGCAGAAGGCTCTGCAGTTTAAGAAGGATGTACAGATGGTGAAGGTGGAGTCACACTCCCACCCTAAGATAAGGCCCCTGCAATAGTGGTCAAGAGCTGCCGGTGCTGCTGCTGCATCAACATCATCATCTGCTCAAACCTATCAGTAGGTGGGGCAGGCTGAGGCACGTACTGCATCGAGGAAGATGGACGGTTCTGCTCACGAATCAGTGGTGTATAAGGTAGTAGTCCAGCTGTAGGACCAATGGAAGGTTGAGACGCAGGTATAGTCTCACGATCCGGCCCCAAACCAGGGTCCGTACGATCATCTCTGTGGTAAGGAGCCTTATCCATCGTATCAATGAGTGCGAGGTGTGTCGTGCTCCGCATATATTTCCATGACATACCCTATATAACATAGGGTGCAACGCATGTAAGATGAAGCATAGTAATACAATACACAATCACTTAAGCATTCTACACACTTCATAGCAAAGAGGCTGCATGCATTTCATTACCAAAATTGTCACAATACATAGGTTGTAGAGTTACATGAATCATGACAGAAGATGCATGTGAGCTAATACAACTAAGGTTTCAAACATCTAAAACATTCTACCAACTGCTACACCCATCAACATGAAAATATAAACATCCTAAGGTGGTAATCAAAGCAAACTACAAGACAACAGTATGGATGACTAGGCATACGAGTCTGACGATGGAGGAGGGGCACCCTTATCCTGCAAGCAGCACAAGAGAGTCTTTAACGTGTGAGTCACCTTCTTGAACTTGTGCTTCACAAGGCCCCAAAGATCCATAACATCCTATCGCAGGACCGCCTAACCTAGTCGTAGGGCAGGATGATCCTCTTCCAGTCGAGCTATACGAGCATCCCAAGCAGCCCGATCAACGTCCTGCTCTGGTGCCGTAGGCGGTGAGCTCTCCTCTGTATCTTGGGCCTCTTCTTCTTCCTCTTCTTCCTCTTCTTCATGTTCCTCCTCTATCTCATCACCACTTCTTTCCTCACTCTCCTCATCTAGATCAATGTTTTCCTCCCCTTCGCCATCGGACTCCAACCCATACTTGTCGAGTCGGGCTTGGTGCTGTCGAGGGCCGATCCCCATGTTGTTAACCGTAGCATCGCTTATGATCCGGATCGGCGCAACATCATCCATGTTAAGTCTATAGCCGACCTCTCGAGCAATCTTACATACCAGACGGCCAAACGGGAGAGAGATGTCATTTCTGATAGATCGAGCGGTCTGGTTTATCTGGAATAGGGCGAACGTGGGTAGGCACAACTTATCTCCATGTCCAACCCTGTAAAGGAAGTTTACCATCAACCAAGTACATTCAGTGTGTTGCCCCACCGTGGATACACATTGTACATGAAAATATAGTGAAGCAAACAGAAATCATCTGTCAATTTCGTCGATGGGAAACAGTTGCCTCTGGTCCAGGGAACCAATCAGCCATAAAGGTATGCGTACGATGGTCTCTTTCTCTCACACTCTTGAAATAATCCTCACCAGCATATACTTCACCACGTGAAATTCCCATGACCCAGGACACTAAGTCCATGTTGATTATGTAATCCCGCCTTATGAGGGAAACAGTAAATTGTAGAGGTTCTACCGATGGGTCTCGAATATGGGCATAGAAAGCACGAACTGTATTCTCACATGCGGGAGACCTAGATTCGAACATGGGACCCCACTCAACGTCCACCAAGCGGTCCATGATTGGGTGTAGCCCAAACAACCTCTCATCTATGTGAGCTTCAAGGACAACCCTGCGGTCACGAAACCGACCATATTTGAAGCCTATCGGTAGCGCTCTCTCTATCGGGATTTGGGGATCGAGGTCTCGCTTTGACCTGTGCTCACGGACGGCGCTTGTGCTTGCTTTGGCGCGCAGCCCCCTTCTTAAACGGGTTGGGCAACTAGGTCTAGCTTCGTCTACGGTGCCTTTTCTCTTTCCCATAAGAGAAAGAAAAGTATAAATGGAGAAGATGGCAGTTACAAGCTCAAACAATGCCATTGAAGTGTTAGATGAAGGTAGATTGTTGATTTGTGAGAGGTTGAGCCACAAAAATAGGACTTGGTGCACTCAAACCATAAAAAATGAGTGAGATAGAAGAGGGGGTTTGCTGGAATCGGTGGAGGGGTGTGTGATGTGAAGGTAAATGGGGAAATGGAAGAATGTAGGGAAGATTTGAGAGAGAAAATTGAAATTTTGGAGAGGGAGAGAGACTTTGAGGGGTAGGAAATGAAGGAGGGGAGCAAAAGGGACAGATATAGGGGTCCCCACGAGATTTCGCGGGCCCCACACGTGTCTAGAGGTCGGCCCGATGCCGGCCCGCGTCGATCTGACAGGCCTAGACAGACCGGACCACGGTGCACCATGGTCCTCTGGACTGGCCACAGTGCCGCTGGGGCAGGGCGGTGGCCACCCCCCTCCCGGGGTACCGTTGAGGCCCTAGGTCAACCGTGGGTCCCCCCCAGAGTGTACCGTTTGGCCCCCGACTCCGATTCGAGTCGCTTCAGGGCCTTCCGGGTAATTTCTGAAGTATACCCTCATTTACCGACTGTCGACGGCTGGGATGGGGTAATTTATGATCTAGACTCATCGTTTAACGGTCTAGGAGTGATCCGGAGTCACCTCATGCGATCACGAATGTGTACGGACTCAAACAAAAGGGTCGATTTCGGTGAACTTCACCATTTGGCGAAACGGGGACACCTAGGATTGTTTCTACATTTCTTCGCACCCGCCTAAGTTGAAAAGCGTTAGCGTACGTCATGTGTGACCATGACCCAGGTCCAGGTTAATCCAAATCATGCTCTGATACCAACTTGTAACGCCCTGAAAATCGGGGGTCGAGTAGCAACTTAACACCCGAGTTCCAAAACATCACTTATGCAACATAAATGCTTATGATTGAATGTTGTCTATGTTAGTGTAATAATCATGAGTGGGATTATACTAAAACAGTAATTCATACTCCATATCAAGTTATAAAATGCAAGTGGAAGACTGAAAGATGTATATAAATGCATATAAAGCCAGAAACGGTCACAATCGGTCTCCAGAGTATGAACACCTTATTGAGTCACCATATACATGTTTTAGTTTCAAAAATCAAAATGCCAATACATGGTATAACTATAGTGGTAAATCCTGTAGCCCCTTCATCTGAATGGCCTAAGCGAAACCTCTAGAGAATTGCATGTAGGAGAACTCATCCTGATCATCATAGTAATGAAGCTCGGCCTCCTGCGCCTCGTTGATACCTGCATCTAAGACAGAGTTTGGTGGGTGTCCATAGCATCGTCTCATAACGTGGGAGTGAGTAGCTAACTAAATGGAACAATAAAGCATAGGTTAACATGTTATCAATTCAGTCAAGCACTAATGATAAAGCAGTACAATCAAACACTCCTAAATACTCTTATTAATGCAAGTATGGAATGCAGTCATGATGCATGCCCTTGCCAAACCATCCTCGTGCGACATCATCTTACGTCCGCGGCATACGTTCATCCCTCAGTGCTCCACAACGCCAGGCACATGCAGTGCTATGTTGTGAGCGTGATTACCGATTTGTTATTAGTCCTTTCCATACAACAGTATTGGGAAATAAGGTACCTCCCTTATATCATTCCCAAATAATGATCCATTCTAGGGTCGTCAGTCCTAAATAATCTCATACGATGATGTGGTTCTAGGTTACTGTAAAGGGCGGTCAGGGCTGTTACGTGCACTCGTTGCACCGCTCCCCTATCACCTTATCAATACAGGCCTAGTTTATACTCTGTGTACTACGGGAAGGCTCGTCGCCTCACCGTAGATTCAAAGTTTGCTCGAGGCCACTACAAAGGGCTGTCAGGGCTGTTACACTCAATTGTTACACCACTCCCCCATCACCTTATCAGTGTAGGCCGACAGCTCAAATACAGTGTCCCATACCACCGTATTCGGCTCACGAGTCTGGGTTACTCACTGGTCACTATGGGGAGGCACATTGCCCTAGCGTAGGCCAACAGCTCGACCACGGTGTCCCATACCACCATGTCCAGCTAATGAATCTTAGCGGATCGAGGTACTAAGGTTAACGGGGTTATACCGGTAAGTTTGGTACCTTAGGTTCAAGCAGTAGCATCCATACATGGTGAACATACAATGGCGGATCGGGTTACTTAACGGGCTCAACTAGCATAAGTGCACATCGCATCGATCGACATGAAGTGCATAAGCAATTCGTGTGGCCTAACCACTGCCGACGACCAACATACGACCCGGGTTTGTCAAACACGTCCTACGTGGCGAAATGAATCTCATCCATGACTTTAAGCCTGTTACCGATTGCCTGGACTATAACATAGCCCTAATCACATTCAATCCGTAACCAGAAAGCATGTATAATAGTTAAAGCAGAATTAACAAAGTAATTCAAACATGTTAACAAGCATGTTATAAAGCACAATATAAACAGGAAATACAAACACATACATTTCATAAGTAAGCGATTAAATTAAACAACTAACAGGGAGGAAATTATATACAACTCTAAGGTAGTTGAGAATCCTATCTCAACACCTACCTAAAGCATAATCATCTAAGTACTTACTCATACAAGCATTTTCATAAACACTTAGAATACACTTATTTAACATACATAACGTATATTAGCAAAAACATGTATTTGGGCGAATCCTTTTGCCGAGTAAGTATTACACATATATATAGCATGTACATACAGTAATTAATCATGGAAAACACACTTTCAAATTTTGTACGTATACGTTATTTTCTACAAATATACAGAATACATAATATGCCATAATTTGCATACGCGACTGAATCGCAAAACGAACATTGCATTGTGCATGTACAATAACACCCAGATCATGAATCTATCATTATATGTAACGCCCTGAAAATCGGGGGTCGAGTATGAACTCAACTCCCGAGTTCCAACGCATCACTTATGCAACATACACAATAATGGTTAAATGTTGTCTGAGTTAGAGCAATAAACATGAATGAGATTATACCAAAACAGTAATCATACTCCAGTTCAATTGTATAAAGGCAAGCGGAAGACTGAAATTTTATATTCAAAGTATGTAAAGTAACAAAATTTTATGAACTTCAAAGTATGAGTGTTAACTGAGTACCAATATACATGTATTGTTTCTAAGTCAAAAATCAAAATACAACTCCCAAGAGAAGCCCTAAAATCCCCGCGATGCAGCCGGCCTAAGCAAAGCCGTCAGAGTACTGCATAAAGGAGAACTCCTCCTGATCCTCATCGAAGTCGGGCTCCGGCTCCTGAACCGAGGCGCCATCTATACCTGCGACAGAGTCTGGTGGGTGTTGCAAACACCGTCCCGTAACGTGGGAGTGAGTAGCTAACTCAGTGGAACAATAAAGCATAGGTTAACATGTTATCAATTTAATCAAGCAGTAATGCTAAAGCAGTACAAATCAAACAATTCTAACTACTCTTATTAAGTGCGAGAATGAAATGACATAATGCTGTATGCCCTTACCAAACCACCCTCATGCGACATCATCTTACGTTCGGGAATGCTTAACTCCCTCAGTGCACCACATCTACTAAGCACATGCGGTGCGATGATGATCATGATTACCGAGTTATTATTAGTCCATTTCAAACAGAAGTATTGGGAAACTAAGGTACCTCCCTTGTATCATTCCCAAACATGATCCATTATAGGGTCGTCAATCCTAGTTAATCTCATACGATATTATGGTTCGAGAAGCATAGCGAAGGCATCGCAAAGGGCTCGTCACCCGTCAACGCAGATACAGATCTCACCGTATGCGGCTCAATTGCTAGCCATCAGCTCGAGTACAGGTCTCACCGTACTCGGCTCAATCACTAGCCGTCAGCTCGAGTATAGGTCTCACCGTACTTGGCTCAACTCATACTCTAGTTGCTGTGAAAGACTCGTCGCCAATCACAGACCCTTGGAGTATACTCGAAGATACTACGGAAGACTCGTTGCCCGTCAGCAAGAGCACAGGTCTCACCGTACTCGGCTCTCGCCGTAAGTATCGATAGCTCGAATATAGTGTCCCATAGCACCATAATCGGCTCACGAGTTTGGTTGCGCAATGGTCACTACGGGGAGGCACATGGCCCCAGCGTAGGCCAACAACTCGACCACGATGTCCCATACCACCATGCCCGGCTCATGCATCTTAGCGGATCGAGGTACCATGGTTAACGGGATCGCCACTGGTAAGTTTGGTACCCTAGGTTCAAGCAGTAGTGACCAAACATGGTGAACACACGTACACATATCGGTTTACTTGACGAGCCTGACTAGCTCGAGCACACCACAAGTTAGCCGATATGGAGCGCAAAAGCACTCCGTGTGGCCAACCACTATCGCCAACCGAAGTACGACTCGGGTTCGCCAGACACATCCTTTGTGGCAACATGAGTCTCAGCCACAATCTCAAGTCTAGTACCGAATGTTTGGACTATAGACTTAGTCCCAAACTCACACAGTTCTCATCAATAGCATGTGGAGTAAAGCATGATAACAAAGTAGTACAAGCATGTTAGCAAGCATGTTATAAAGCATGAAATAAAGCATGAAGTAAAGCAGGTTGTAAAGCATGTTATAAAGCACTATACAAGTAGGGATACAATTACATACACATCACAAGTGAGTGGTTATAGCGAACCATCACATGGAGGGGATCCTACATGTCTCTAAGGTGGTCGGGAATTTCATATCAGCGCCTATCTAAGGCACTAACACTCAAGCTTTTACACACACAAGCATTTACACAAACACTTAGAGTACGCTATTCCAACATACATAACGTATGTTAGCAAAAGCGTATTAGGGCTATTCTTTCGCCAAGTGGTTATCTTATCCGCATATACCATATTCATACAACAAATAATCATGACAATTACACTTCCAAAAATTACACATATGCGGTATTTCTAGAATACACAATTTCAACATACATAGTGTTTACAAGCGAACATATATTACGGCGATTCCCTTCGCCAAACTAGTATTTTATCCATGTATTGTATAATCATACATTAAATAAACATGTCAAACCTTTTTCCAAAAAAATACGTATACGGTATTTCTACGTATACCTAGAGTATGTGAAATTCCATATTCTACAACGTTAATCGAAACAGGAAACGGAAAGCACTTTGTACATGTGCAATTACATGCAGATCATAAATCTATCATTATCTGACATTGAAAGCATTGAAAACCGTAACTTATACACTTAAAGTCCTCACCTTTGCCCTTGGAATCACAATGAATCAGCAAGGGTTGTTGAGCTTCTGTATACGGGCGTTTTCTAGGCTAAAGAGTGAAATCGGTTAGCCTTTTCACAACCTACAACCTATATACTTCAAATTAGACCTAGGTTTAGGGTTTCTCACCTTCAAACGGAGTGGATACTACCGGAAAAGCGCCTGGAAAGAGGCGGTGTAGGCCGTGTGATGATTGAAAGCAGTAGGAGGAAGGTGGTCCCACAAATCCAAAGCTTTCTCTCCATTTTCTCTCTCTCTCTCTAGGGTTTTATCCCAAATTCGTATGGCTGTGAGAGGGGCTGTTCTAAGCTCCTTTTATAGCCAAAAACCTCCCCAAAACAGACTCAGGTTCAAGGGTTACTGCTAATATAGGTATTTCGTCACTTTTCCAGCTCAAAAGAGAGGTTCTGGTGGCCCTCCTTGAGCCAAACGTAAGACTTAAGCTCACCACACATGGATCTATGTGGGATTACGTTTTTGACCCGATCGGATTCCCAGATCGCACGTGGCGGACCACTTTCAGTTCAACGGTCAGTGGGCCACGATCCAAAATTCCAAGTTCATGTAAATGTTCCTGAAATTTTTCTTAATCCGAGGGTGTAATTTGGTCTGATTCTGACGGTCTGGTTGCTTAATACTGATGCGCAAGCGAATGGTGCCAGATCACTATTCTAGATATTTATTTTTCAAAGGGAATAGTATTTTTCACACTCCCTCGCTCCAGATCCAAACGAATGGCCGTGGGACATCGGCTGGACCTGATTTTTGAGATGATTGTCAAGCCCAGTGAGGCGGTCCTAGTTCCTTAACTTTGTGTTAATCGGACTTCCGATGTGCGATCTAGACCTAATATGAAGTTTCGTTTCATTCCCGAGAGCAGCCGGGTAATGAGTTTGGCTCTAAACTTTAGGGTAAACTAGAGTCATTGATTTTGCAAGTTTTGGATCTTGCAGATCGTATTTAAAGCGATCCCAACGGATTTCATGGCTAATCGAGTTTTGCACTTAGTTAACTTTGTTAAATTTCTAAAGGATTTAATCCTAATTAATTTCTGGTCGAGGTGGTACTTGAGCCAACGTACGAAAATTTACGAGTCGTTACATTATATGACATTGAAAGCTTAGAAAACCTTAACCTATACGTCTAAAGTCCGCACCTTACGCCGTAGAAGCGTAACGAACTTAATAGAAACTCTACGCTTTTGTCAACGTCGATACAACGATCTATAATACAAGGTAAGTCAGCTACTTTGCTACTTGTACAAATAGAAACCCTAACACAGGTTAGGGTTAGGATTTTCTTACCTAGAAATGAAGTCGGAATCACTGAAATAGTGATTAGATCGGGGTGGTTAAGCATGTATGAAAACAAGGTAGAGTATCAGGAAGAATCTCTCACTTCTCTTTTTCTTCTCTTCTCTCTCCTAGGGTTTCCTAAAATACCTATGGTGAGAATGAGGGAGGGTTTAAGGTCCTTATATAAGCTTAAAACTCACTAAATTAGACCCAGTGTCATGGTATACCTAGGTTATAGCGAAAGTGAGGTTGTTCTGTCTCAACGGAGCACTTTTGGAGCCCCCCCTTGAGCCAAAGGTCGAACTTAAGCTCACTGACTATGGATCTAGGTCGAGTTAAGTTTTCATTCCTATCGGGTTCCCAGATCACACGTGGCGGACCATTTTCAGTTCAACGGTCACAGAAACTCGATCAGGGTTACAAGTACACGGACATGTATGGAAAAAGTTCCTTGATTCGAGAGTGTATTTGGGTCAGATTCTGACGGCCTGATTGCTTATATTTGGTCCGCAAACGACAAGTCTCAGATTACTTAAATTAAATTTAATTTCTAAAGAAAACCATGTTTTCTCACACTCCTCGCTTTGGGCTCAAACGAATAACCCAGGTACACTACCTGGTTTTAACTTCCGAGATGATTGTCAAGCCCAGCAAGGCGGTCCTAATTCTATAACCTCGTATTATTCGTACTTTCGATGTGCGGTCCAGATCTGATACGGAGTTTCGTGATGCTCTCGAGAGCAGCCGGGTAATGAGATTGATCCTAGATTTTGGGGTAATGTAGCGTCAACGATTTCACAAGTTTTGGGTCTTGCAGATCGTACTTAAAGTGATTAGTGCGAATTTCATATATAATCTAGTTTAACACTAGTTAAACCTCGTCCAATTTCTAAGGGATTTGGTCCTGAGTGATTTCTGCTTGAGGTGGTACTCAGGTCTTTGTACGAGATTTTTCGAGTCGTTACATTAAGGTTGTGAAATTAGGAAATCTTGTTGTTCACTATCGTCCCTTGGGCATGGTTGGATGATGAAATCTCATCTAATCTTTACAATTATCTTATGTTGGTTGTGAATTGGTATATCTTATTGTGAGCCATCATCTCCTAGGCATGGTTTTGTGATGTCATCACTTCTAATCCTCACAACTCTCATCCACTGAGAATTTGGTGAAAGGAAGTTCAGATTTGATTTTATTGTGATATCTTCCAACTAGATAGGATAGGACTCCAATTTCAGTTGTGTCTTTGAATCAATCATAGATCTCCCTGATTACTACAAGTGGATCCTTAGATACTTTAGTTCCCACCTTTGAATTTCTTAAGTTTTTCATTAAATCTCTCATAATTACTCCTTTTATTTCTAGGTTTAGATTTGCATCTTCTTCTAGTTCTACTTCTAGATGCTTTCAGAATACTCACGAGATTAGTCCCTATGGATTTGACCTCGGTCCCACCTAGATTATTATTGCATCACGACCCTACACTTGGGGTTGTGAACATAGGGTCCAACGTGTGGGCGGACTTCTATGCCCAACATCGGCGTCCGCTCACCCACAAGGTGTTGTCATTTTTTTTTCTTTTTTTGATACACTATCAATTCGGGCCCCACGTGGATGTTCTACTCCATTAACCACGTAGTCCATCTCGACCGGGTCTAATGGGTTTTGATTTAGATGGGTGTTGTGGATGATATACATACATCATGGTCCACGTGGGAAGCCCACATGATGGCCTTAGGAGGTAGACAGTGCCGACACTATCTCTAAACGTTGTTGCATCCAGCAATAGTGCCACTGCCCCTCTCCCTTTGTTATGTTTTGAGGGTGAGGTAGGGCCCACCTAGGAAATCCACTCCATCCATTTGAATGGCCAACTCATGGGAGGGCTAAGAAGATTTGGATCACATCAATATTTGGTGTATTTTCAGCACCTAAGTGAGCTTACACAATCAATTGGTTTAAATAGAAAATAAACGTCATGGTGGGCCACACAAAGTGGTCCACGCTATGATAGCATGCAGAACACGCCCTCCAATAGAATGACCCACTTGTGGGTCCCACAACTGT
Organism: Magnolia changhungtana; assembly: GCA_030180095.1. NCBI lineage: Eukaryota > Viridiplantae > Streptophyta > Magnoliopsida > Magnoliales > Magnoliaceae > Magnolia > Magnolia changhungtana. Next base: position 11,181,954 of record JASAUF010000656.1, on the reverse strand, counting down.
AACGCCCTGAAAATCGGGGGTCGAGTGTAACTCAACTCCCGAGTTCCAACGCATCACTTATGCAACATATTTAATGATGTTTGAATGTTGTCTGTGTTAGAGCAATAAACATGAATGAGATTATACCAAAACAGTAATTCATACTCCAGATCAATTGTATAAAAGCAAGCGGAAGACCGAATCAGTATATATATGTATGTAAAGAAACAAAATAACCGTTTCATTCTCCATAGTATGAATCCATCTGAGTCCATATACATTTCTGTTTATAATAAAAAAAAGTCAAAAATAAACTAGGTACAATCCCTATAGAACCCGTCGATCCTGGCAGCCTAGTCGAAGCCGCCAGAGAACTGCATATACGAGAACTCCTCCTGGTCCTCGTCATAATCAGGCTCCGCCTCCAGAGTAGTCGGATCGCCTAAACCTGAGACAGAGTCTGGTTGGTGTGCGCAACACCGTCCCGTAACGTGGGAGTGAGTAGCTAACTCAGTGGAACAATAAGGCATAAGTTATCATGTTATCAATACGGTCAAGCAGTAATGATAAAGCAGTAAATCAAACACTCCTAGTTACTCTGATTAATGCAAGTATGAATGCAGGTATGATAGATGCCCTCACCGACAGACTCCCTCATGCGACACCATCTCACGTTCGCGGCATGCTTACATCCCACAGTGCTCCACATCTTCCAGGTACATGCGATGTATGATGAGCATGATTACCGAGTTTTTAATTAATCCATTTCAAATAGCAGGATTGGAAAACTAAGGTACCTCCCTTGTATCATTCCCAAACATGATCCATTATAGGGTCGTCAGTCCTAGTTAATATCAGACGATAGTGTATTTTCTAGGTCACTGCAGAGGCTGCCAGGGTTGTTACACACAAAGGTTGCACCACTCCCCCATCACCCCTTAAACGATTCATCACTATACAGAAACAGGCCTAGTTCATACTCTATATATCGCGGCGAACCCTAAGGCACACTGCGACTTCAGAGTATGCTCGCGGTCACTACAAAGGGCTGTCAGGGCTGTTACGTACAAATGTTGCACCACTCCCCCATCACCATATCAATGTAGGCCGACAACGCGAATATAGTGTCCCATACCACCATAATCGGCTCACGAGTTAAGTTGCTCACTGGTCACTACGGGGAGGCACGTAGCCCCAGCGTAGGCCGACAGCTTGACCACGGTGTCCCATACCACCATGCCCGGCTCATGAGTCTTAGCGGATCGAGGTACCATGGTTAACGGGCTTTTCACTGGTAAGTTTGGTGCCCTAGGTTCAAACATTAGCGACCAAACATGGTGAACATACATAAGACACACGGGTTACTTGACGTGTTCGGCTGGCTCGAGCGCACAACAAGTTGGGCGATATGAAGCACAGAAGCACCTCGTGTGGCCAACCACTATCGCCAACCGAAGTACGACACGGGTTTGCCAACACATCATGTGTGGTGGAACGAATCCCAACCACAACTTCAAGTCTGATACCGGATGCCTGGACTATGGACATAGTCCCAAGCTCAGTCAAGTCCTAACCATAACATGTGAAATATGGCATGATAACATGGTAATTCAAGGACACTAACAATCATGTTATAAAGCATATCATGAAGCATGTTAATAAACAAGTTACAAAACATGCTCAAAAGCATGTTATAAAGCATTATGCAAATAGGAATACAAATACATATATTTCATAGGTGAGTGGTTAGAGTGAATAACCACATGGAGGGTATCATATGTGACTCTAAGATAGCTGAGAATCCCATCTCGGCACCTACCTAAGGTTCTAACACTTAAGCACTTACACTCACAAGCGATTTCACCAACACTTGGAATGCTCTATTTCAACATACATGACGTATGTTAGAGGAAAGTGCACTAGGGTTGTCCCTTTACCAAACAAGTATTTTATACATATACATCATATTCATACAGCAAATAACCCTGACAATTACATCAGCAAGTTTTATACGTATAGGGTATTTTCTAGTATACCCAATTTTAACATACATAGGGTTTACAAGGGAACTTGTAACACGGCGATTCTTTCCGCCAAGCAATTAATTTATACGCACATAATATATTTATACAACAATTAATCATGACAAACACGTCGCAAAAATATACACGTATACGGTACTTCTTACAATACCGTATTTCTACATACATGGTGTATATTAGTAAGCATGTATTTAGGCGAACCCTTTCACCAAATGAGTATTTTATCTATACATTATATGTCCATACGACAATTAAACATGTCAAACACATTTCCCAAAAAAATACGTATACGGTATTTTATACGAATACCTAAAGTATGTGAAATTCCAAATTCTACACTTCTAATCAAAACAGAAAACGGAAGGCACTTTGTACATGTGCAATTGCATGCAGATCATGAATCTACCATTATCTGACATTGAAAGCATTGAAAACCGGAACTTATACACTTAAAGTCCTCACCTTTGCCTTTGGAATTCCAACGAATCAGAAAGGGTAGTAGAGCTTCCGTATACGGGAGTTTTCTAGCCTAAAGAGCGGAATCGGTTAGCCTTTACATAGCCCACAACGATCCAACATCAAATCAGACCTAGGGTTAGGGTTTCTTACCTTCAAACGGAATGGATACCGCCGAGAAAACACCTGGAAAGGAGCGGTGTAGGCCGTGCGACAACCGAAAGCAGTAGGAGGAGGATCTCCCACAAAACCCAAGCTCTTCTCTCTTTTCTCTCTCTCTCTCTTTAGGGTTTTAATCCCAAATTCGTATGGCTGTGAGAGGGGCTGTTCTAAGCTCCTTTTATAGCCAAAAACATTCCGAAAATAGACTTAGGTTCAAGGGTGACTGCTTATATAGGCATTTCGCCACTTTTCCAGCTCAAAAGGGAGGTTTTGGTGGCCCTCCTTGAGCCAAACGTCAGACTTAAGCTCACCATCTATGGATCTACGTGGGATTACGTTTTCGACTTGATCGGATTCCCAGATCGTACGTGGCGAACCACTTTCAGTTCAACGGTCAGTGGGCCACGATCAGAAATTCTAAGTACATGTAAATGTTCCTGAAATTTTTCTTAGTCCGAGGGTGTAATTTGGTCTGATTCTGACGGTCAGGTTGCTTAATACTGACGTGCAACCGAACGATGCCAGATCACTATTCCTGATATTTTCATTTGGATGGGAATAGTGTTTTTCACACTCCCTCGCTCCGAATCGAAACGAATGGCCGTGGGACATCGGATGGACCTGATTTTAGAGATGATTGTCAAGCCCAGTGAGGCGGTCATAGTTCCTCAGCTTCGTGTTAATCGGACTTCCGATGTGCGATCTAGACCTAATACGAAGTTTCGTTTCATTCCCGAGAGCAGCCGGAAAATGAGTTTGGTTCTAAACTTTAGGGTAACCTAGCGTCACTTGTTTTGCAAGTTTTGGGTCTTGCAGATCGTATTTAAAGCGATCCCAACGGATTCCATGGCTAATTGAGTTTAGTACTTAGTTAACTTTGTTAATTTTCTAAAGGATTTAATCCTAATTGATTTCTGGTCGAGGTGGTACTCGAACCAACGTACGGAAATTTACGGGTCGTTACAATCTACCCCACTTAAACAAAAATTTCGTCCTCGAAATTTATACCTTTTCATATTCCTCGAGAATCTGAGGGTAGTTCTTCCTGACCTCGGCCTCAGTCTCCCAGGTAGCTTCCTCCTCGAAATGATGTGTCCAAAGTACCTTCACAAGTGGGATAACCTTGCTACGCAGTACCTGCTCCTTCCTGTCAAGGATGCGCGTCGGGCGCAACTTATATGTAGCATCCTCGCTCAGCTGTACCTGCTCCCATCTGATAATATGCGAAGGATCAGGAACGTATTTCTTCAGCATAGATACTGAAATACGTTGTGTACAGACGCAAGTGGTGTGGGCAAAGCGAGACGATACGCCACATCACCCACTCGATCCAGTATCTGAAATGGACCGATAAACCTCGGTGTGAGCTTCCCCTTCTTTCCAAACCGAAGGACTCCCTTCATAGGGGAAACTCGAAGGAATACATGATCCCCGACCTCGAACTCCAGCGGTCACCGCCTCGTATCGGCGTAACTCTTCTGCCTGCTCTGCGCTGTAAGTAATCGACGCCTGATAATGTCGACTTTCTCTGTAGTCGCCTGTACAAATTCCGGGCCAATCAGACTACGCTCTCCAACCTCTGCCCAACAGTGCGGTGCCCTATAAGGTCGACCATATAGAGCCTCATATGGCGTCATGCCAATAGTCGCCTGGAAGCTGTTGTTGTAGGCGAACTCTGCATACGGAAGACAGTCATCCCAACTGTCCTTGAAGTCCAACACACATGCTCGCAACATATCCTCCAGAATCTGATTCACCCGCTCTGTCTGCTCATCAGTCTGAGGATGAAACACTGTACTGAACTTCAACTTCACACCCATCGCCTCCTGGATGCGAGTCCAGAAGATGGATGTGAACCTCGTGTCTCTGTCTGACACGATCTCTAATGGAACCCCGTGCAGACGGACAATCTCTCTGATGTACAATCTATCCAGCTCGTCTGCAGAGTTCGTAACTCTGATAGGGAGGAAATGGGCCGATTTGGTCAACCGGTCCACAATCACCCAAATGGAATCGTGCCCCTTCCTCGTCTTCGGCAACCCTGATATGAAGTCCATGGAGATGAAGTCCCACTTCCACTCCGCTATAGGCATGGGCTGAAGTAGTCCAGGAGGTCAGCGATGTTCTGCCTTGACCTGCTGGCACGTCAGACATCGAGACACATACTCAGCAATGTGGGCCTTCATGTTATCCCACCAATACGTCCGTCTCATATCCTGGTACATCTTCGTGCTACCAGGATGCATCGCAAACTTCAAGTTATGGGTAGACTCGAGAAGCTCACGTCTCAAGTCAGGCACATCTGGAACACATAGGCGGCCACGGAATCGTAAACTCCCATCAGAACCAACTCTCCACTCGAAGTCCACGGCGTCGCTAGCCTGCTCTCGAAGCTCAGACAGCCGTATATCGCCCTCCTGGGCCTCAACAATCCTGTCGTCAATAAGTGGCCGCACCCGAACGTGTGCAACACACTCATATGGCTCTTCGACAGTGAGTCTCTGCTCGAAGTCCCGTACGAACTCCATCATGTCCCACTTGGCTATCATCAGCGGTGCCGCAAATGCAATCACCTTCTTGCGGCTCAACGCGTCTGCCACAAGGTTCGCCCTGCCAGGATGGTAGGAAACCTCGAACTTGAAGTCCTTCAAGGTCTCCATCCATCGACGTTGTCTCATATTCAAGTCTTGCTGTGTGAATATGTACTTAAGGCTCTTGTGGTCGCAGAAAAGCTCGAACTCCTCTCCGTAGAGGTAATGTCTCCAAAGCTTCAATGCAAAGATGACAGCTGCCAACTCTAGGTCGTGTGTAGGGTAATTCTCCTCGTGCTTCCTTATTTGTCTCGAGGCATACGAAATCACCCTATCCTTCTGCATCAGCACACAACCCAAACCAACGCGAGACGCGTCAGTATACACCGTGTATTTCACCCCTTGCTCTGGCAATACTAGCACAGGGGCGGACGTCAACTTGTCCTTCAGCTCCTTAAAAGCTGCCTCCGCCTTCTCATTCCAAGCGAACTTCAGGTCCTTTCGAGTCAACTGAGACAATGGCCTGGCGATCTTCGAGAAATCCCGAATGAAACGTCTGTAATACCCAGCCAGACCAAGGAAACTCCTCACCTCAGTAACCGACTCAGGCTGCTGCCAATCCTGAACCGCGGATACCTTAGCAAGGTCCACTGCTATCCCATCCTTGGACACTACATGTCCCAGGAACTTGACTTCCTCCTACCAGAAGTCGCACTTCTTGTATTGCGCAAACAACTGGTTCTTCCCCAACGTACCCAATACTGCTCGCAGGTGCTCCTCGTGCTCCTCCCGACTCGTGGAGTATATCAAGATGTCATCGATAAAGACGATGACGAATCGGTAAAGGAAGGGCCAAAATACCCGGTTTATCAAATCCATGAACACGGCTGGTGCGTTCGTCAGACCGAACGACATCACCAAAAACTCATAGTGCCCGAAGCACGTCCTGAAGGCTGTCTTCTGCACGTCCTCCTCTCTCACGCGCAACTGGTGGTACCCTGACTAAAGGTCAATCTTCGAGAAATACTTCGCCCCCCTTAACTGATCGAATAGATCATCTATCCTGGGCAAAGGATACTTGTTCTTCACTGTGACCTGGTTCAACCTACGGTAGTCAATACATAACCGTAGCGACCCGTCCTTCTTCTTCACAAATAGCACAGGTGCTCCCCAAGGAGACACACTAGGTCGTATAAAACCCTTGTCTACCAGATCATCAATTTGTTTCCGCAGCTCCTCCATCTCACATGGAGGCATACGATACGTCGGCAGTGAGATGGGTGTCGCACCCGGCGTAAGATCGATTGTAAAATCGATCTCGCGTCGAGGAGGTAAACCAGGAATAGTCTCAAACACGCCTGCAAATTCTCGAACCACCGGCGTACCCTCTACTGTAGGACCATCAATCGGCACAAGTAAAGCAACGTAACAATCAACACGGCAGGGCCAACTGACCTGCACTGGAAACGTAAAAGCTGAGCCGTCAGGTCCATATGCCGTCACGATCCGAGTATCGCAATCTACCTCCGCCCTCATCTTGGCGAGCCAATCCATACCAAGGATAACGTCGTAGTGCCATAGTGGAGCAACAATGAGGTCGACGAGCACTGTGCTGCTACCCAAAACTATCGGACAACCCTCACACAACCGTGTGATATCAGAATAGGTCCCAGTAGCCGTAGTGAGTCGCATTCCCTTTGTGGGAATCGTAGGCAAGGATAGACGTTTAACCGCCCCACAAGAAATAATAGAAGTAGTGGACCCAGTGTCCACTAATAAAGAAACGGGAGTACCATGGATATAAGTCGTACCCTCAAAAGCTGTCGAGGCTGCAAGTGACGTCTCAGGTGCCTCAGCCACAAGCGTATGAACGCGCGCCTGCTGTTGACGATTCGGCTGAGGGGCCAAGGGCCGTTGCGGCGGCCCGAAACATGATGCAGGAGGTCGGAAGGAAGGATGTGCAGGTACGGTCTGTAAAGGTGTAGTCGATAAGGCCTGCGGGCGAGAACGACCCAACATCTGTGGCGGAGAGAAACCACTATCCTTCATCCGCGCGAAACAACTCCCAATAAGATGACCCTGCTTCCCACAGTACGTGCAGGTCACAATAGGGCGCCTCACCTGAGCCACTGGCGCTGCGATCCTGGGAGGCGAGTCAACACGAGGCCTCTTGCCTAGGATAGGCCTGCTCTATATCTCCTGTCGTGGCCTCGTAACCATAGCACCACGAGATCGGGCCAACCGGTCCACATCCTGCTCTGCCGTCATAGACATGTGAACCAGTGCTGCATAGGTAGGTATACTGAGGCAGCATATCTTCGACCGTATCTCCAGTCACAAGCCCAAGGAAAAACGAAGCATCCGCATCTGCTCATCCACCAGTATAGTCGGGACAAAGCGGCCCAATTCTGTGAAGCGGTGCTCGTACTCCGTAATCGTCATGCCTCCCTGCCTGAGGCGCAGAAACTCATCCTCCCGCTCATGTCGATAAGTCTGCGGGTAGTATTTCTCATGGAACCGGAACTCGAAAGCCTCCCTGGTCCACACGTAATCCGCTGCGACAGACCGCAACACACTATCCCACCATAAACTGGCCTCCCTCTCAAACATGAAAGCGGCCAGCTCCACTGCTTTGCCTCTGAGCAATGCAAAGATCCGAAGCATCTTAGAGATGCGGTCAAGCCAAAACTCGCCTCCTCGGGTCTATGAGTGCCCATGAATGAAGGAGGCCTCAAGCGCTGAAATCGCTCGAGTAGACCGCGTGTACTGACATCTCCAGTAGGAAGCACCACGGGTGAGGGCAGAGGCACATCCTCACACTGAGCAGGAGGCTCCGAGTGCCCGCAGGACAAGCAAATGTCGTAGGTGGAGTCGCACTACCACCATGGGACAAGGCCTCAGCGATAGTGGCCATAAGCTGCTGTCGTCTTTTCTTCGCTTCAGTATCTGTTCTTCGATGCATCATCAACATCACCGCTCAAACCTATCGGTCGGCGGAGCGACACGGGAGTCATCTTCGCGCGAAGAAGACGGCCGACATTGCTCACGGACCGGGGCGTGTAAGGTGGCAATCCACCGGCAGGACCAGCAGGGGGCTGATCAGAACCTAACCCACGGTCCGCAGGACCGCTACTACCAGAAGGAGTCTGGTCCATAGAGCCAGTCAGAGGGAGATGTGCCGTGCTCCGCGTATACTGTCGCGGCATGCCCTATACAACATAGGGTACAACATTTGTGAGATACAGCATAACACACATCATAAAGCACTTTAAGCATTCCACACATCATTAAAACAAAAGGGGCTACATGCCTTTCATTTACCCAAAATTTGTCATAATACATGGAATACAGAGTTACATGAATCATGACGGAAATCACATAATAGCCAATACATCCACAACATTAAACACTTAGAACACGCTACTATCTATTACATCAACTACATGAAAACATAAACCGCCTATCGTGGCAACCAAAAACAAACAACAACCACAACAACGTGGATGACTAAGCATCCGAAACAGGCAGTGGAGGAGGAGCGTTCTTGTCCTGCACACAGCACAGAATGGCCTTCAACGTACGAGACACCTTCTTAAAGCTCCTCTTCATGTAGGCTTCGGTCTCTTCAAGCTTGGCTCGGGTCTCACCAAGCTCAGCCCGAACTTGTCCAACCTCTTGTTGCAGGGCGGCTTGACCCTCCTCGAGACGGGCCAAACGTGCATCAAAAGCATCCCGATTCACACCCTGCTCCTGAGTCGCAGGAGGTGAACTCTCCTCAGTGTCCTGAGCCTCAGGTTCTTCCTCCTGTATGTCATCACTGCGCTCCTCATCACTCTCAGCCTGGAGGTCAACACTCTCCTCACCGGCGCTATCCGACTCATCTCCAGACTCGTTGAGTCGTGCTTGCCGCTGTTGAGGGCTGATCTTCATATTCTTGAGTGTCGCCTCATTTATGACTCGGACTGGTGCAAGGTCTTCCATGTTGAGTCTATAGCCGACTGATGAGGGTCGAATATTGCATATCAGACCCCAGTTATTGCACAATTTTATGTAAATCATAACGCCTAATGTCATAATTTAATTGTGTTTTGTCGCAGGATGAAATAAAAAGCGTGGACTTAAAAAGAGTGTCAAAAGCGTGGATTTGACGGCCCAAAGTCATTAGAGCATCTGAAGGACTCCAGAGGACTGAGATCAATGAATTTACACGCTAGAGATCCGAGGAAATCAAGCCGTTCACATTAAAGAGGCCCGAAACTGGTCCAAAATGTAAGATCACATGGTTCCCCCCATCCAATCAGTTCGAAACTTCATACATGTGATGGGAAACACAAATTAACCGTACATATAAAATTTCATCCCTTGGATCACTATAGAAGTGCCCCAACTGGCAAATCAGCCCACAAACCGTTGATCCCTGGCCCACCAGATACCTGGATATGCCTCAATTTCGGACTCAACGCCTAAAATAATCTGAGGAAACGGATGGACGGAGCAGATTTCGCACGAACATCACAGAGGACCCCACATGAGGGTGGACGTGCATATAGTGCACGCCCACCCGAGTTACACGCACCGTCACCCTGGTCAGCGCAAGCGCTGACCCGCGTTTTCATCAAAACGGAAAATTCCGTTTTCGCTGGTTGCGTAACCGACGCTGTCGGATTTTGCGGAAGGTAGTGGGCCCTACCCATTACTCCTACAGATAATCCAAACCGTCCATTCTCTGTCTAAGGTCAATGTTAACAAGGTATAGGTGGCCGAATTTCAAACGAGAGCGATTATGGAGATCTAAACCGTCCAAACGCAGGACTGACGGTAGAGAAAAAAGTAAAGTGGACAGCATCAAAACCAATCCAAAAGTAGTCTTTCCCACCTGAAATTTCGTCCTCTGTCCAATGGACGGAGTGGATTTATTGAAGCATCGATGGAGTGGGCCCCACCAGAACGGACAGCGGTCCGCGTTCCTTGTTTTCGTCCGCGTAACGGACGCCGCTGGTCCGTTTTGCGAACGGCAATGGGCCCCACTCATCATCTGTACGGATGATCCGAACCGTCCATCTTGTAGATGGGTTCGAGGACTTCAAAACCATGCTGATAGTTTATATCCATGCGTGCACAAGTGTGCGGTACAGAGGCCACAAAAGGGCTGCTCTGCAACGTCCAAATCTGATCTTTTTGTATTTTCTTCTCTGGGACGCATCATTGGACGTTCAAAACCACTTATTCTTAACTGAAATTTTGTTCTTAATGCAATGGACGGGGTGGATTTCCCAGAAAATACTTCTGTGGGGCCCACCGATCACGACAGCGAAAGGGTGCGAAAGTTTCACACAAATTAAGAAATCCGGTTTTCCAGGCGGTTGTGGGCCACCATCTTTGATCATATGGTAGATCTGAACCGTCCATTATGTAGAGGACCCAAGAAAGTCCTAAGGGACGGTGTTTGTTGGAATTTAAACGAGGAAAGTATGGTGTTTCAAGGTCCCGAACTTGGCTGCGAAAAGGTTTTTGCTGCGCGTGCGACAGCTTCCCAAATCCGATTTTCACCACTCCAGCCACTCCATCAGCTATAAAAAGAGTTGCAAAACATAAGGAAGGGCATTCAGAAATTAAAGGATTTCCAGATCCACAGCAAGGGAGAGAAGAAAAAGAAAGAGAAGAAAGAAGAGAGAGAGAAATTGGTTTGATATTTCTTTTATGAATTTTTATTTATCCATCTGTTTAATGGATTTTATGGGTAACTAATCTCTCAGCTAGGGCTGAGATGAAACCCCTAATTTGAACACCCTTTTGTTCTATGTTGATTTTACTTTAATTAGATTGATTTATTTCTTTCTCTAGTGTGCTTGATTGTTTTAAATTCTATACTTCTCCATCTATGAACTTTGATCAGAGTCTATGGATGGATGTTGTTTGGATGCTTATTCTAGGTGCTTGTGTCTGATTATAAGCAGGTTCCTATAGGGGAAGAGACAGGGTGCTTTAATGAACGGTATATTTCATGTGCCCGACCAAGGACATGGGATATGTTATTCATAGCATTGTTTGAAGGAATTAGACAATCTGTATGCCCGATTAAGGACACAGATTGTGCTTTCTCTAGATAAGTTAGATCAATCTAAATTAAAGTGAATTAACAGACAAAACAAGGGTTAGGATAATTAGGGGTGGATTCGAAAGTCCTAGTGCTCTCTCTGATTGAATTTTCTTTCTTATTCTCAATAGTTATTTTCCATAAATTTGTGTTAGTAATTCGCTACATTAATTGTTGGATTAGTTAAGGAGAATCATAGATTTAAATTGTGACAACCAGTCCTCGTGGGATTCGACCTCGATCTTACCGAGTTTATTACTACATCACAACCCTATACTTGGGGAGTGAACACTGACATCACGAGCCATCCTGCAGATCAGACGGCCAAATGGGAGCGAAAGATCGTTCCTGGCAGAACGAACTACATGAACTATCTGGGATAGGATGAATGTGGGTAGGCATATGTTGTCCCCGCGTCCCATCTTATACAGAAAGTCCACCATCACCCGAATACACTCCGTGCGGTTACCCCACCGTGGGTATACATTGTATGTGAAAATGTGATGGAGTAAACGGAAGTCTTCGATCATCTTTGTCGCCGCAATACAATTTCCCCGTTTCCAAGTAACCCGGCGACCACGAGATGTCGCGTGCGACGATCCCTTTCCCGCGCACTTCTAAAGAAGTCATCACTGGGATGCACTTGACCAAGCGGGATTTTCGTGATTCGAACCACCTCATCCACAGTGATTGTGCGCCTTATGCCCCTCACAGAGACATTAAACTGAAGAGGCTCTACTGATGAGTCCACGATGTGAGCGTAGAAAGCGCGAACCGTGTGCTCACATGCGGGAGACTCGCCTTCAAAAATAGAATTCCATCCTATATCCACCAAGTGGTCCATCATCGGGTGTAGGCTAAACATTCTTTCATCCACATGAGCTTCAAACACAACCTTGCGGCCCGCGAAGCGCCCGTATTCGATGCCTATCGGATAAGCATTTCTGGCGGGATGGTCAGGATCCAGGTCTCGCTTCGACCTAAACTCCCGCACGGTGCTTGTGCCGGCCCCAACATCGGATCTTCTTCAGGAATGGGCTGGCCTACTTGGGTGGGCGTCATCGGCCGCGGTTTTCCTCTTTCCCATGAGATATAGGATGGAGGAAATGGAAAAAATGGTAGCCACCACACCAAGGAGGGTCATGGAAAATTTCCAAAATGGGGGAACAAGGGGCTGATCTCTTTGATCCTCCACAAACATCAACCCAATGGGTGTGGAAGGAGCACTAGAGGTAGGAAATGAAGGAGAAATAAGAAGAGAATGGAATGGGTTAGTAGATTACCCGATTTTTGAGCTCCAAGGAGGGGTATGAGAGCTCCAACTTGAGAAAATGGGGAAAGGAGGAAGCTAGGGCTGTTGTGGAAGGTTGGGGTGTGTGAGTTATGGAAGAAAATGGAAGATTTCAAGGTTTGGAGGGATGGGTTTTTGAGAAAAATCGAAAATGGGGTTTGGAGAGCTTGAAAGGGGGTGAAATGAGGAAGAAGGGTGCTCCAGCCCTTTAAAACCCAACCCATTGCCAAAATGGCACGTGCCAGGTGGTGTAGGAGGCTGGGCCGACCAACCTGGGCCTTGGACCCACGCCGGAAAACCGGCCGGACCGCGATCCGCCGCCGATGCCGCGGCTTCGTCGCGGTCGGACTTGGTCGGAACCGCGCCGCCGCGGTGGGGCCTTGTTTCCCACATTCCCAGGGTGCCAAATGCACCCTGGTTTGATCTGAACCCTTGATGGATTAACGTGGGGGGCCCACGGACTCAGTTCAGCTCCAGAACGGTTAGTTCCGGTAAATTTTTGATCTAATCTGATTTTTCCTGATTTTTAACGACTAATTTTTGGTGGATTGTGACCTGGACACGTCAATAGACGGTCTAGGAGTGATTTAGAGTACGTATGTGCAGTCAGGATCGAGTACAAACTCGATCAACGCGTCCGTTTTTAGTGAATTTCGTCGAACGGCGAAATCGGGAGACCTTAAGACTGTTTCTATATTTTTGCGCACCCTCCTAAGTTGTAACACGTCAGCGTACGTAGTGGGGACATAATTCAGGTCCGGTTTAATCAAAATCATGCTCTGATACCAACTTATAAAGCCCTGAAAATCGGGGGTCGAGTGTAACTCAACTCCCGAGTTCCAACGCATCACTTATGCAACATATTTAATGATGTTTGAATGTTGTCTGTGTTAGAGCAATAAACATGAATGAGATTGTAACGCCCTGAAATTCAGGGGTCGAGTATGAACTCAACTCACGAGTTCCAACGCATCACTTATGCAACATACACAATGATGGTTAAATGTTGTCTGAGTTAGTGCAATAAACATGAATGAGATTATACCAAAACAGTAATTCATACTCCAGTTCAATTGTATAAAGGCAAGCGGAAGACTGAAATTTTATATTTAAAATATGTAGAGTATTAAAATTTTGTGAACTTCAGAGTATGAGTACTAACTGAGTACCAATATACATGTATCGTTTCTAAGTAAAAAATCAAAAGACAACTCTGTAAATGAGCCCTGGAATCCCCGCGATGCAGTCGGCCTAAGCATAGCCGTCAGAGTACTGCATAAAGGAGAACTCCTCCTGATCCTCCTCGAAGTCGAGCTCCGGCTCCTGAACAGAGGCGCCATCTACACCTGCGACAGAGTCTGGTGGGTGTTGCAAACACCGTCCCGTAACGAGGGAGTAAGTAGCTAACTCAGTGGAACAATAAAGCATAGGTTAACATGTTATCAAATCAATCAAGCAGTAATGATAACGCAGTACAATTCAAACATTTCTAACTACTCTTGTTAAATGTAAAAATGATATGACATGATGATGTATGCCCTTGCCAAACCACCCTCAAGTGACATCATCTTACGTTCGCGAATGCTAACTCCCTCAGTGCGCCACATCTATAAAGCACATGCGGTGCGATGATGCTCATGATTACCAAGTTTTTATTAATCCATTTCAACCAGCAGTATTGGGAAACTAAGGTACCTCCCTTGTATCATTCCCAAACATGATCCATTCTAGGGTCGTCAATCCTAGCTAATCTCATACGATATTATGGTTTGAGAAGCGTAGTGAAGGCATCGCAAAGGGCTCGTCACCCGTCAGCGCGGATACAGATCTCACCGTATGCGGCTCAATTGCTGGCCGTCAGCTCAAGTACATATCTCACCGTACTTGGCTCAATCACTAGCCGTCAGCTCAAGTACAGGTCTCACCGTACTCGGCTCAACTCATACTCTAGTTACTGTGAAAGACTCGTCGCCAATCACAGCCACTTGGAGTATACTCGAAGATACTACGGAGGACTCGTCGCCCGTCAGCACGAGCACAGGTCTCACCGTACTCGGCTCTCGCCGTAAGTATCGACAGCTCGAATATAGTGTCCCATACCACCATAATCGGCTCATGAGTTTGGTTGCGCAATGGTCACTACGGGGAGGCACATGACCCCAGCGTAGGCCGACAGCTCGACCACGGTGTCCCATACCACCATGCCCGGCTCATGCATCTTGGCGGATCGAGGTACCATGGTTAACGGGATCGCCACTGGTAAGTTTGGTACCCTAGGTTCAAGCAGTAGCGACCAAACATGGTGAACACACATATACACTTCGGTTTACTTGACGAGCCTGACTAGCTCGAGCGCACCACAAGTTGAGCGATATGGAGCGCAAAAGCACTCCGTGTGGCCAACCACTATCGCCAACCGAAGTACGACTCGGGTTCGCCAGACACGTCCGTTGTGGCAATATGAATCTCAGCCACAACCGCAAGTCTGGTACCGAATGTTTGGACTATAGGCATAGTCCCAAACTCAAACAGTTGTAAAGCATGAAGTAAAGCATGAAGTAAAGCATGTTAGCAGGCATATTATAAAGCATGAAGTAAAGCATGTTATAAAGCATGTTATAAAGCATGTTGTAAAGCATGTTGTAAAGCATGTTATAAAGCACTATACACATAGGGATACAATTACATACGCATCACAAGTGAGTGGTTATAGTGAACCACCGCATAGAGGGGACCCTACATGTCTCTAAGGGAGTCGGGAATTCCATATCAGCGCTTATCTAAGGCACTAACACCCAAGCTTCTACGCACACAAGCATGTACACCAAACACTTAGAGTGTGCGATTCTAACATACATAACGTATGTTAGCAATTGCGGATTAGGGCTATTCTTTTGCCAAGCGATTAATTTACCCGCGTATATCATAATCATACAACAAATAATCATGACAATTACATTTCCAAATTTTACACATATGCGGTATTTCTAGAATACGCAATTTCAACATACTTGACATTCACAAGGGAACATGTATTTTGGCGATTCCTTTCGCCAAACTAGTATTTTATACATATATTGTATAATCATACATTAAATAAACATGTCATACATTTTCCCAAAAAAAAATACATATACGGTATTTCTAGAATATACAATTTCAACATACGTAGCATTTACACATGAACATGTATTTCAGCAATTCCTTTCACCAATTTAGTATTTTATCCATATATCATATAATAATACATTAAATAAACATGTCAAACGTTTTTTCAAAAAAAATACGTATACGGTATTTCTACGTATACTTAGAGTATGTGAAATTCCAATTTCTACAACGTTAATCGAAACAGGAAACGGAAAGCACTTTGTACATGTGCATTTACAAGCAGATCATGAATCTACCATTATCTGACATTGAAAGCGTTGAAAACTGTAACTTATACACTTAAAGTCCTCACCTTTGCCTTTTGAAACTCAACGAATCAGCAAGGGTAGTAGAACTTCCGTATACGGGAGTTTTCTAGCCTAAAGAGCGGAATCGGTTAGTCATTACACATCCCACATTGATTCTACCTTAAATCAGACCTAGGGTTAGGGTTTCTTACCTTCAAATGGGATGGATACCGCTGGGAAAGCGCCTAGAACAGGGCGGTGTAGGCCGTGTAACAATCCAAAGCAGTAGGAGGAAAATCGGCAACAAACTCCAAGCTTTCTCTCTCTTTTCTCTCTCTCCCTCTAGGGTTAAAATCCCAAATTCGTATGGCTGTGAGAGGGGCTGTTCTAAGCCCCTTTTATAGCCAAAAACATTCCAAAATTAGACTCAGGTTCAAGGGGTACTGCTAATATAGGATATTTGTCACTTTTCTAGCTTAAAAGGGAGGTTCTGGTGGCCCTCCTTGAACCAAACGTCAGACTTAAGCTCACCATCTATGGATCTACGTGGGATTACATTTTTGACTCGATCGGATTCCCAGATCGCACGTGGCGGACCACTTTCAGTTCGACTGTCAGTGGGCCACGATCAGAAATTCCAAGTACATGTAAATGTTCCTGAAATTTTTCTTAATCTGAGGGTGTAATTTGGTCTAATTCTGATGGTCAGGTTGCTTAATACTGATGCGTCAACGAATGATGCCAGATCACTATTCCAGATATTTATTTTGGAATGGGAATAGTGTTTTTCACACACCCTCGCTCTGAATCGAAACGAATGGCCGTGAAACATCGGATGGAGCTGATTTTTGAGATGATTGTTAAGCCCAGTGGGGCGGTCCTAGTTCCTTAGCTTCGGGTTAATCGGACTCCCGATATGCGATCTAGACCTAATACGAAGTTTCGTTTCATTCCCGAGAGCAGACGGGAAATGAGTTTGGTTCTAAACTTTAGGGTAACCTAGCGTCAACTTTTGGGTCTTGCAGATCATATTTAAAGCAATCCTATCGGATTTCATGACTAATCGAGTTTAGTACTTAGTTAACTTTGTTAAATTTCTAAAGTATTTAATCCTATGTGATTTCTGGTCGAGGTGGTACTCGACCCAATGTACGGAAATTTTCGGGTCGTTACAGAGATTATACCAAAACAGTAATTCATACTCCAGATCAATTGTATAAAAGCAAGCGGAAGACTGAACTATATATATATGTATGTAAAGAAACAAAATAACCGTTTCATTCTCCAGAGTATGAATCCATCTTAGTCCATATACATTTCTGTTTATAATAAAAAAAAAGTCAAAAATAAACTAGGTACAATCCCTGTAGAACCCATCGATCCTGGCAGCCTAGTCGAAGCCGCCAGAGAACTGCATATACGAGAACTCCTCCTGGTCCTCGTCATAATCAGGCTTCGCCTCAAGAGTAGTCGGATCGCCTAAACCTGAGACAGAGTCTGGTTGGTGTGCACAACACCGTCCCGTAACGTGGGAGTGAGTAGCTAACTCAGTGGAACAATAAGGCATAAGTTATCATGTTATCAATACGGTCAAGCAGTAATGATAAAGCAGTAAATCAAACACTCCTAGTTACTCTGATTAATGCAAGTATGAATGCAGGTATGATAGATGCCCTCACCGACAGACTCCCTCATGCGACACCATCTCACGTTCGCGGTATGCTTACATCCCACAGTGCTCCACATCTTCCAGGCACATGCGATGCATGATGAGCATGATTACCGAGTTTTTAATTAATCCATTTCAAACAGCAGGATTAGAAAATTAAGGTACCTCCCTTGTATCATTCCCAAACATGATCCATTATAGGGTCGTCAGTCCTAGTTAATATCAGACGATAGTGTATTTTCTAGGTCATTGCAGAGGCTGCCAGGGCTATTACGCACAAAGGTTGCACCACTCCCCCATCACCCCTTAAACAATTCATCACTATACAGAAACAGGCCTAGTTCATACTCTATATATCGCGGCGAACCCTAAGGCGCACTACGACTTCAGAGTATGCTCGCGGTCACTACAAAGGGCTGTCAGGGCTGTTACGCACAAAGGTTGCACCACTCCCCCATCACCTTATCAATGTAGGCCGACAGCGCGAATATAGTGTCCCATACCACCATAATCGGCTCACGAGTTAAGTTGTTCACTGGTCACTACGGGGAGGCACGTAGCCCCAGCATAGGCCGACAGCTCGACCACGGTGTCCCATACCACCATGCCCGGCTCATGAGTCTTAGCGGATCGAGGTACCATGGTTAACGGGATTTTCACTGGTAAGTTTGGTACTTTAGGTTCAAACATTAGCGACCAAACATGGTGAACATACATAAGACACACGGGTTACTTAACATGTTCGGCTGGCTCGAGCGCACAACAAGTTGGGCGATATGAAGCGCAGAAGCACCTCGTGTGGCCAATCACTATCGCCAACCGAAGTACGACACGGGTTCGCCAACACATCATGTGTGGTGGAACGAATCCCAACCACAACTTCAAGTCTGATACCGGATGCCTGGACTATGGACATAGTCTCAAGCTCAGTCAAGTCCTAACCATAACATGTGAAATACGGCATGATAACATGGTAATTCAAGGACACTAACAATATGTTATAAAGCATATCATGAAGCATGTTAATAAACAAGTTACAAAACATGTTCAAAAGCATGTTATAAAGCATTATGCAAATAGGAATACAAATACATATATTTCATAGGTGAGTGGTTAGAGTGAATAACCACATGGAGGGTATCATATGTGACTCTAAGATAGCTGAGAATCCCATCTCGGCACCTACCTAAGGTTCTAACACTTAAGCACTTACACTCACAAGCGATTTCACCAACACTTGGAATGCTCTATTTCAACATACATGACGTATGTTAGAGGAAAGTGCACTAGGGTTGTCCCTTTACCAAACAAGTATTTTATACATATACATCATATTCATACAGCAAATAACCCTGACAATTACATCAGCAAGTTTTATACGTATAGGGTATTTTCTAGTATACCCAATTTTAACATACATAGGGTTTACAAGGGAACTTGTAACACGGCGATTCTTTCCGCCAAGCAATTAATTTATACGCACATAATATATTTATACAACAATTAATCATGACAAACACGTCGCAAAAATATACACGTATACGGTACTTCTTACAATACCGTATTTCTACATACATGGTGTATATTAGTAAGCATGTATTTAGGCGAACCCTTTCACCAAATGAGTATTTTATCTATACATTATATGTCCATACGACAATTAAACATGTCAAACACATTTCTCAAAAAAATACGTATACGGTATTTTATACGAATACCTAAAGTATGTGAAATTCCAAATTCTACACTTCTAATCAAAACAGAAAACGGAAGGCACTTTGTACATGTGCAATTGCATGCAGATCATGAATCTACCATTATCTGACATTGAAAGCATTGAAAACCGCAACTTATACACTTAAAGTCCTCACCTTTGCCTTTGGAATTCCAACGAATCAGCAAGGGTAGTAGAGCTTCCGTATACGAGAGTTTTCTAGCCTAAAGAGCGGAATCGGTTAGCCTTTACATAGCCCACAACGATCCAACATCAAATCAGACCTAGGGTTAGGGTTTCTTACCTTCAAACGGAATGGATACCGCCGAGAAAACACCTGGAAAGGAGCGGTGTAGACCGTGCGACAACCGAAAGCAGTAGGAGGAAGATCTCCCACAAAACCCAAGCTCTTCTCTCTCTTTTCTCTCTCTCTCTCTTTAGGGTTTTAATCCCAAATTCGTATGTCTGTGAGAGGGGTTGTTCTAAGCTCCTTTTATAGCCAAAAACATTCCGAAAATAGACTTAGGTTCAAGGGTGACTGCTTATATAGGCATTTCGCCACTTTTCCAGCTAAAAAGGGAGGTTCTGGTGGCCCTCCTTGAGCCAAACGTCAGACTTAAGCTCACCATCTATGGATCTACGTGGGATTACGTTTTCGACTTGATCGGATTCCCAGATCGCACGTGGCGAACTACTTTCAGTTCAACGGTCAGTGGGCCACGATCAGAAATTCTAAGTACATGTAAATGTTCCTGAAATTTTTCTTAGTCTCAGGGTGTAATTTGGTCTGATTCTGACGGTCAGGTTGCTTAATACTGACGTGCAACCGAACGATGCCAAATCACTATTCCTGATATTTTCATTAGGATGGGAATAGTGTTTTTCACACTCCCTCGCTTCGAATCGAAACGAATGGCCGTGGGACATCGGATGGACCTGATTTTAGAGATGATTGTCAAGCCCAGTGAGGCGGTCATAGTTCCTTAGCTTCGTGTTAATCGGACTTCCGATGTGCGATCTAGACCTAATACGAAGTTTCGTTTCATTCCCGAGAGCAGCCGAGAAATGAGTTTGGTTCTAAACTTTAGGGTAACCTAGCGTCACTTGTTTTGCAAGTTTTGGGTCTTGCAGATCGTATTTAAAGCGATCCCAACGGATTCCATGGCTAATTGAGTTTAATACTTAGTTAACTTTGTTAATTTTCTAAAGGATTTAATCCTAATTGATTTCTGGTCGAGGTGGTACTCGAACCAACGTACGGAAATTTACGGGTCGTTACAACAACATCATGATAGTAAGAAAAGAAAGGGAAATGAAGGGAAAAAGATTTGGCCATCGGGGTGGGCCCCTCGCCACTATGGGGTCCACCACATACTTAATACATGATCAATGTAGGTCCCACCTTTATGGGCCCACCAAAATAAAAAAAAATCACAAAGAAGTGGAGGATTTTGACCCTCTCATGCACTCACTTGGAAGGATGGATGGTTGGATTAGGTCGGACCATTAATTGGACGTCTTGGATGGTCCACCAAGGTCCTCTTCACCCCTAATCTTCTTTAATCTCACTTTTTTCTTTTCTCTTACTCATTGTTGGATCAAGTCGGACCATCGATCGGACGACTTGGATGGTCCACTAAGCTCCTCTTCACCCCTAATCTTCTTTAATCTCACCCCTACTCTTAATCTTTTGATATTTCATAATCCTCTTACAAGCTTTCTTTCTTTTCTTTTAATCTCTCCTTAATCTTTCTTTCTTTTATCTCTCTCTCTTAATCTCTCCCTAATCTTTCTAATATTTTTCTATCTCTCTTAATCCCTCTCTGTTCTTGCTAGAAAATGATAGAAATAATAGAGAACTAGGGAGTTTTTATGATAGAGATTTTATGATAGGGAGGGAATAAGGGGAAGATGGGGGGATAAAATGGAGAGAAAAAGAAGAAGAGAATGATGACAAGCATAGGTAGGGGTATGGGATGCATGAGAAAGGCATGGGCTTGTTTGATTAATGGGGAGAGAGTGACATATGTAATGGATGGCTTAATTGATGGATTGATGGATTGATTGATTTAACAACATGGGGTTTATGTTAGTGGGGCCTGCGTACATTGCGCGGCCCATCTCGGATTGTGCTAAAATTATAACTTTAATTCCAAGGGTCGAAATGGGGTGTGTCGTGTGACGTTGGAATTGTAACGTCGCGCGGTCGCTAAAGTACAATTATCAGGGTATTGTGGTACTAAAATGGGGTCGCGATCAAAACTCATCGATCTGGTCTGCCGGGAACATGCTGTTGTCGAAATAGAAGTGTACAAAGGTCTCGCGAAGTTATGGGTATTACAGTTACAGTAACATAAGGTCTACTTCCAATTACTCATTTGTATTAGTGAGTGGTGCGATCAGTTAGATGTCGAAGCTTCAATCTATAGATGCTCTTTTCACAACAGGAGCTGAGTATATGGTACTGACATAGGTTTTCATGAAAAGTGTTTGATTGCATGTAATGATAAACAAACTTGGGCTTTAGCAGGAGCCCAAGTCAGTTAATTGTGACAATGAAAGCACGGTCAAATTTGGCGAATGATTCAGTTTACCATTCTATAACAAAACATATTGGTGTTCATATCATTTTATCCGACAGGTGCTTGAGGAAGGCAGTGTCACTCCAAAGAAGATCCACATGAGAGTGAATAAGCCGGTTCTCATAGAAAATTTCTGATCTTATTCAACTTATCTGGTCTGGTAAAAGTTGATGAAGATGGAGTGTGCATGAAAAGCGATGGCGATGGTGAAGCTATGATGAAGGCGATTAGAGATGGAGAAATGGTTCATGATGATTGATGTCATGGTGGAGATTTTTGTCAGATGTCTTTAATATATACATGAAATAAGGGTTAGATCGATTGACCACCCCAGTCGATCAATCGAGAGCACCCTGAATAATACAGATTGGTCTCTGGAAAGTTTTGGATAGTCTCAATTGATTGAATTGTAGAGTCAATTAATCACCAATATTTGAAAATACTTGTAATCTCTCTGGGCAATTTTGAGTATGTTTGAGTGATTGGACATGTGGGGCTCGATCAATCAAGGACCGCTCAATCGAGGTTGATTTATCAATGCTTAAATCTATGATGCACCCAATTTTATGTAATTGTGCGATCAGTTTCCTATTACGGGTGTTATGCTATTATGGGTGCAGTTACGAGATTAGGGTATTCCAATTGGGGCTTAACCATTTTTAGGGTTTGGAGAGGAGAAAACAATGATTTTCTGAATTATAAGTTCTATCTCTTATACTTATCACTTACACAATGATCGTTGTCTCTTTGTGCCATTGTTTTTTTAGAGGGATTTTCCATGTAAATTTTGCGTACACTTGTTCATACTTTGTTTGCGTTTACTTTTTATTATGTGATCTGAATTTGAAGTTTCCTTTTGCAATCCCCCAACAACCTAACCTTACTTCATATGGTTCATGACATTGGGTAGGCAAAAGGAAAATGAAAAAGAATGTAGAGAAGAGAGAGGATCATAACATAAAATTGTGAGTACATGTATTGGAATGCAAGTTGATTTGAGATGTGAAAAGGAAAATGAGAGACCCGTTACCCTTTTCTTTAAAACTGAATGGTTGGATATCCCTGATTCCAACCCTACTCTTGACTTTACTGGCTTTTATAGTAGAATTCATTTTGAGGCCTGACTTCTGGAGTTAGGCAGGGCTTCGATCAGTCAGATATTTTCGAATCCTTTAGACAAGAAGGCCCTCCTAGATGTTACTCTCTCAACTCTCTTTGTATTTCTCCTTGTATCTTTCTGTTACTGGTCTCTCTTGACCGGGCGTTGGGGTTGAATTTATAGGTGAAAACCACCGGCTAATGGCTCGCCAAAGGTGGACACTTGGTAAAAATTTATCATGCAAGATATGTAAGAAAGCATTTAAATCGTAGGCCAGTGCGAACAAGGTGCCAGGTGTCCATCGGCTAATGGTTGACCAATGGTCCACATAACACTATAAAATGGGTCCCTTGACACCTGTAGAAGTGAAAATGGGAGTAGGGATGATGACATCACTGTCAACTACCCATTAGCTCGTTGTTTTATTTTGTCAAACCAGTCCATTAGTTGCATTCAGGGGGTCTTAGGAACCTGAAATGTACAATCCATTTAGTTTTGCTATGTTTTACATATTGGATAGAGATGATTTTAAGGTACTAATTAGGGTTCTCAAAGCGTCTGGTGATCAGACAAGATTTGATTTGTTGTGTTCAAGATATGCTGATCAGGTCATCCAATCGTTCTTATGACATGCTTAAAGTATTGCCCATTTGATCGATTCAATTTTTAGTGGCTCACGAATTGCCTAGGGATGATTTTATCGAAGTTCAAATGAAGTCAGAAGAGTAGCTTAACCTCGTTTTCCTTGGGGTGCCTATAGTGCCCTATTATGATGTGTGTTTCATCCACACCATCTCTCCATTTTGCCATCTTATTTAGGGCATGTTTGGTACACGAGATTAAATGATAGGAATTGCTTTAAATGGAATTAACACCATTATTGCATAAAATTTATGTTTGGAAATTCCATGGTATTTCAATTGTACAATCAAATTCTTCCTTACAGAAAAATATGATATTAAATGAAGCATGAGTTTGGTGGACCATGGAATTACAATCAATATACCAGATTTCACAACTATGTCATCCACCTATATGCATATGCAACTTGAATGTCACATGTAAAGAGTGTATATGGATGGGCGGCTTGGATAAAATACATATGTGGGGTGTATATATGGATGGGCGGCCTAGATAAAATACATATATGGGGCCCACATGTAGTGATTTCAAAATCCACCGAAAAACCCCCAATATCTACTATTTGCAATAGATGATATAATACCCCGATTGATCTATTCCTTCCCATTGTTTCCGTTGTTTCTCCTTCCCATTGTTTCTGTTGTTTCCAAATGCCAGATACAATTTGCATGAGACTAAATACAATTATATACCACTTAATCACACGTAATACCATACACCAAATAAGCCAAAGGTACAAGCCCAAAAAATGAGGTAGCTCCAAAATCTCAGGTCGAGCACCCCATAGGAACACTGGTCATTGAATGTCTACCATTAAAAACTTCTTGGGGGATAAAGGTTTTCGATCAAGTTGATATTTGTGTTCTCTTGGTCCAGGTCCGTGTGATCTAATCAACACACTGGAGGGCCAAAAAGCATTAAAGTGTGCGTTAGGAAGTTTTCAATGATGTCATTCAACCACCGTTATTTTTCTATGGTGTGGTCTGCCTTTGGATTTGCCTCATCTTTTTGCTTCATGCCCTACAACAATTATCCAAAATTGAAGGACGGGTGGATAAAACACATACATTATGACGGGGCGCATTGAATACCATTCAGTAGCTACATGACCACTAGTGTACGTCCCTCCGAGAAAAGCTTTTTGGAGGAATTTTTTAGGACACGGTTGGATAGATCACAACATATCAGAATACCGTAGAGCCATCTCTCTATAGTATACGTGACAGGTATATGTATCAGGATGTTCCATCAGTAAGCCCTACTGTAGATGGCCAATATCTAAACCATGTGTGTGGGTTTCATTTTATTGGATTGACTCCGCACTCATCTATCGGATGCAACCCTTTGCGTTCACATTTTATACCAAAATTCACTCATATCTAAAACGCGCTTGAGCCGCAATCCAGGAAACCATGTTAAAAAACACTTAAAACCTCCAAGTTTACGTAGTGGAGTGTCCACATGAGTTTTGGATTGGTCTAATCTTTTATTTTTATTTTTAAATAATATCTGCATCCAGATGAGTGAAACTTGCAATAGGCCGGATGGAATATACATACCATTGTGAACCGATATGCAAACCTATGATTGGTGTCCCATTCGAAGATTTCTTTTAGTGTGGCCCACCTAAGTTGTAAATTGACAATTATTTCTCCCCAAGGCCTAATATCAAAGGGTACACCTAATGGAGAGTGGATGTGATGTAAAAACACAACTATATGGGCCCATTATAGCTCGGGTAGTGTTATTTGATTGACATCCACTTTCGGGCCCATATTCACATTATATACCAAAATTCAGCTGGATCTAAAATTCATGTGAGCCACGGTACTGGAAACAAGTCAAATTATGCCTAAAAGCTCTAAGTTCATATACCTATGTGCTCCACATGGGTGTTGGATGAGTCTAATTTTTTTAATAATATCTTCATCCAGGTGAATCACGCTTGATGAACACGTCGGATGGAATAGTCACATCATTGCCATTATTGATGGAAATGTAAGGAGCGGATAAACACGGAAACGGAGTGGCTACTCCCACTGCGATCAGCCAATAGCTGATAGTTGGTGATCTGTGCTCCCCACCATGATTTATGTGTTTCATCCGTGCCATCCATCCATTTTTCTAGATCATTTTAGGATATGATACCAACATTGAGGTATGTCACAATCTCAAGTGGACCACGTTACAGGAAACAGTGTTGAATGAACGTCGAGCATTAAAAACTTTTTGGGGCCATAAAAGTTTTAGATCAAGCTGATTTTTTTTATTTTTTTTTCCCTTCATCTAGGTCTTTATTACCTATTCAACAGATTGGATGTCAAATAAACAGTACACTAGGCCTTAGGAGGATTTTAATGGTGGATATCCAACCACTATAGTTTTCCTGTGGTGTGGTCCATCTGAGATTTATATCCCTCTCATTTTTGAGATCAAGATCCAAAATGATCAGTAAAAATGGATGAACGTCATTGATGAAATACATACATCAGCCCCACAGAGCACCGATCCCCAGCCACTGGGCTAGTGACAGGGGAAATAGCCAATCCGTTTCCGATAAACACACAACTAGGTGGGCCCAGTGTAGCTGGGGTGTTGTACATGACGGTCCTTCTCACCTTTTAGAAATAAAAATGCCTACGGGACACTTGGGCGTTAATTGCCACATATGTGCCATGGCCACTCTTCTAGATGTTTGAGACTTGTGACGGAACACGTGCCAGCGTGCAACACATGTTACATTTAGCAGGTGGGGCCATGACAAGCATCCCCTGGCTCAACACTCACCCGAAAACAATAACCATTAGGTTCGGACAGTTGAGTATCAACCATTGATCATTTTCATCCAACCATCCTTTTCTCTCACACGCGTGGGCTCAACTCAGTAGTGGACCGTTCTGGTTTATCAGTCAGCACCACCTGAAAATTGTCCCAGATATTGCACGCCCTTCCAATATTGGGGTGTTTTTTTTTTTTTTTTTTCACACACACACGCACCCCACACGCGCACGCCGTGGGATTTCACCACGCCCTTGCAATATTGGGTTGTTGAAGCCGATTGCATGTTGCACCTGCCACAGGGATACACTGTGGCAGTAGGTGGCTTAAGCTCTGTGGAGCCAACCTTGATGTATGTCCATCCGTTTTACTAGCTCGTTTTGGAGCACGAGCCCAAAAATAATGAAGATCCAAATCTAATATGAACCACACCATAGAGAGAAGTGGTGATTGAACGCCAACGGTTGAAAACTTCTCGATGGGCACAAGAATTTTGAATCAAACGTATTTCTTTTTTCCTTTCATCCGGTCTTTCTGATTCTATCAACAGGTTGGATGGCAAATAAAACATCATGGTGGCCCCGAAAATTTTCAACGGTGGGCGTTCAGTCCCCACTGTTCTGTGGTGTGATCTGCGACCTTGGAGGTTTGTGGACCTGGTTTCAGTGAATCCTCATATAAAGACTATACACCGTGCCATCACACCCCCAGACGATGACAGATGATAGTGGACAGATAACTAAGCGAAAGGTACTAGCATGAGGTTGTCGCCTCAGGATGTATGATATGGACCACCTGATCAATAATTCAAATGAATGGTCCAACGTAATTGATTAGTCGTCATCCATTGATTGAACAATATCAGTTTAGAGCTGTGACCATCACAGTGGGACCCACCGCTGGATTATCTGTTGGTGGGTTGACGAGGATAGTTGAGATTGGGTCATTAACAATGAATTTGTTTACCGAACTGTCTAAAGCGGTGACAGTTGACTGGAGGAGGCCGCCTTGATGGGTCCAAAACTTATATTGGTCGGGTCCAAGTTTTGTACCGTTCGTTTAATGAATGGTTTGGATTTATGAGGAAATCCGTGGCTAAAATTTGATACAGTTTGTTAACCTCACACAACCCTCTCTTAGGGCCCGTTTGGGAGCTTGGATTTGGAACCCCTTGAATTTGAAACCCCCTTAAGGCCCGTTTGGACGGGTGGATTGGATGGGATTGAATGGTATTAGGGTGGATAGCATGGATTTCAAGGCAATGATGGTGTTGTCAGTGGATTGTCTTAAGATCCATGGGATTGCTATATCCCGAGATTGCTATATCGAGTTTGTTTGGCATGGCCAGCCAATTCTGGGATTAAACCTTCCAATCCCTTCCCATCCCTCCAACCAAACACGTCCCAAGCAAATTTGAACCGATTAGGGTGGATTGGATGGGATTTAAAGGCAATGATGGTGTTGTCAGTGGATTGTCTTAAGATCCATGGGATTGCTATATCCCGAGATTAGATCACCTAGTTTGCTTGGTACGCCCAGCCAATCCTGGGATTTAACTTCCAATCCGCCCGGCCAAACGGCCCTCTTATTGTGTTTGGTACCCAATATTCATAATCAACTTTAATCCAAAAGTATGGGGTTTGAATTTAATTACTAAATCAACTTTAATATCTCTAATTAATGAACGTATGTAATGTTTGACACAATGGTCCTAATAAGCCCATTGAAATATATAGTTTGCCCGGAAATGATGAAATTCCAAGTCTCAGATGGGCCACATGCACAAGATCACATCTGAGTGAGTAACCAACAATTTTTAACCGTTCATTTACCTGGACAATGTTTCAATGGCACTAATCATCGTCTTAAAGTAATTATAGTGATGTAATTGATAATCTAATTATTTTAGGATATCATTAGTGACCAATGTGTCAAATAGATTAATAGTCTAATGACACAAATGTTACACATGCAACTCTTGGAAATTTGTTAGATGTAATCCAAGCTTTCACCGTGGATTTCAAACCCCTCAAAACCCCCATTACTTTATAGTGCCAAACAATCAGGGGAATTAAAACTCCATCAACTCCCCCAAATCCATGATGCCAAACAAGCCCTTATGATTTATGAAAACTGGAGATTGACACTATATAAGACTACAAAACGTATGCAAATGGATGCGGTTTTGGTGCATCTCGGGTCCGTGACTTTGAAACCCATTGTGATTGGTGTTCCTTACTTTCACACCATTCATCCATTTTCACGTTATTTTAGGCTGTTATCCTAAAATGAAGTAGTTTTAATTCTTAGGTGGACCATACCATAGGAAACAGTGGTGACTGACCATTAAAAAAAATTTGTGAGCCACAAAACTTTGGGATCAAGCAAATATTTGTGTGGTCCCTTCATCGAGTTCTTTGTGAACTTATTAACAGGTTAGATAGAAAATAAACATTCTGGTGGCAACCATGAAGTTTTTAACGGTGGGTATTCAATCACCCATGTTTCATATGGCGTATTTCACTGAGATTTGTGTCACGTGCTAAACTCGGGAACCAGGCAGAAACAATTCACAGCTGCCGAATCTAGTGCCGATAGTTTCCGTAGTATTCCATTCTCGACTCTCAACTCTCATACGCCAGGTTCTAATCCTAGTATCCTATAAGGAGGATTTCATGGTGATTTTATTTTTTTTAATGAGCATAACCTCAAGTGTACCCAAGTCACAAAACATTATCACCACATATCCATTAATATAATCTTTGAGTACAGTACTGAAAGAAAAATATATGATATAACAAAACTCCAAAAGATCAGGCACATGCTCCTGACTCAATGCTACTACGGTCTAGCATGATTTGCACGTAACGAACGTGCATAAGCTTTCTACAAAGCTTAGAGAGTGTGTGCATATGTGTGCAATGCATGTGCCAACTATACAAATGTCAGAGTATGCGGAAGATGGAGAGTTAAATTGCCAAGTCCATGAATGTTATTAGTCATACCAAAGCTATGCAATGCAAGGCCTATGTGTCTAAATATCATATGTAAGGAATGCAACGCAAAGATGCTACTCCTTAACTAGTCCACATATTAGTACAGTTCGTATATGGAAATATCACCGGGGTCTAGTACACTCTAACACTGGTTGTCGCCGCATCGCGCGTATGACTAAGTGAGTGAAAGAAACCTCACTATTCACCTTACTAGTGGTATGTCCATGCCCACTAGACTTATCAATAGTGGACCTATTTGTAAGCTGGTCAAACTCAACCTAGCTTACAGCCCCCTACACTCGAGCGGATAAGCTCACACCCATTTTCAACTGACCACGACACAGTAGAAGACGTGACATACTAGTATTTGGCACTTAGGTGCTCATATTATCCACTCGGTCTCAATGTTGAAGCATCCTACTGTACTACAAGATTTTAAGGACTTTCACTCATAGACATCTTAAGTCCCCAAGTGCTAGAACATATATTTTATGTATCCAATCCAACCATCCACGATATAACTGTGGAGGCCACAACCCTAATAATGTCAGGGTGTAAAAGTGATTGTGAAATACGTATGCAAAATGCATGAGTCATACTATCCAAGTCATGCCCCAAACCTACTCGCACCGCCTGATCATGTGGGGCAATCATACTTATATAGGGTCCTCTAAGTATCTCAAGCTGAAAGGCGTATGTTCTAATCAATCGTCATCCACAATAGGCATACAAATGATACGTATGGGCATATAAATGTGCATGATATCAATTATACTAAACATGTTATCAATGTGTCCTATTAAGTTAAATATACCAACATGTTATCAAACATATCATGAGATAATTGTGAAAAGAGTGAACTCTCAGTCCTATGGGGGGTGAATAGGACTATGCCAAATAAAAATAAAATGTGGAATATAAAAAAACGATAGCTAAAAAAAATAACAATCTCAATTGTAATAGTATTAAGAGGTTGATACAAACATTGTTCAAAGGACAACCTTACACCAAAACCTAGGTTTATAGTATGACAACCTGATTTCTTGAACTTAGTAAGGATCAAAAACTCAAACCAAAGTAAGAAGCAATAGAAAAAAATCTAACTATTACAACATTCACCACATGTACATGAAAGAGATATAAGCATTCAACACATATACATCACATACAACATCCACCACAACTCTAAGAACTATAGTGGTTTGGTGTGTATACCGACTGTTCGCAAACAACCACACTTACTCTACTCCCAACAATCACAACCCTCACGATATTGGCTTTCACTATGAAAGAAGGTTTTCCAAGGTTCACCTTAAAACCTTAACAACTGTGCTTTCAATAGGCTATCGCAATTAAAAACCCCGCATTGAGATTTTCTGGCTGATCTTAGTCAAAACCAAAAATAGAGATTTTTCTTGCTAATCTCACAAACCAAATACAGAAAATATAAAATACTTATTTGAAGATTTTTCTTCGATGTAGCCCAGTAGAACCGCTTCTTTGAAGACAAAGATGTTCAATGTTTAATCACACAAATGGAAGGGTTCTAGGTGTAAATGAATTTTAAATTAATTCAACATTGGGCTACTTTAATTCAATTTCTTGGATTTTAAAAGGGATAGATCAGAATTCTCTTTTATAAAATTAGATTGAAGTAGTAAGAGATTAAGAAATTGTAAATAAAATAAGCTATAAAAGAATCTTAAATTATCATATAATATCTTCACAATCACAGAGACTTAACTCTCAGAATGGTGGCTTGATTTAGCTTGGAATGAATGAAAAACTTTGAGAAAAGACCTCTATTTATAGGCAGAAAAACGGTTTCTTCGACTGATCTAAGGTCTCCCTTGACTGGTCCTGAGAACAACCAAATTTAAAAAATTTTGGCGGGATCAGATAAAACCTACCCTCAACTAGTCTAGTGGGGCTCAAAATGGTTGCTAGAGTTTGAGTCGAGCCCTATTCGACTGGTTGAGCACTGTTCCCATGACTGGTCGAGAAGGGTGCTTGTA
Source organism: Magnolia changhungtana (assembly GCA_030180095.1). Taxonomy (NCBI): domain Eukaryota; kingdom Viridiplantae; phylum Streptophyta; class Magnoliopsida; order Magnoliales; family Magnoliaceae; genus Magnolia; species Magnolia changhungtana. Next base: position 11,150,503 of record JASAUF010000656.1, on the reverse strand, counting down.
AGTGCTATGGTTTGATTCCTCTTTAGTTATCAAATTTTGTGTGTCAAAACCTTTATACATGTCTTGTGTTTATATCTTGATAACATTGTTCGAGACACCATGTCAAGAAGTTGAATTTCTCAAGCTAGTTCAAGCTACAAGATAGAAGATATTAAAGAAGAGTTCAAGCTCAAGACTCAAGCTCAAAGTTCACATGGAAGAACTCAAGTTCAAGTTCATATGTACTCAAGGTCAAGACTCAAGCATAGTTTGTGACTCAAGTGCAACTCAAGATAATATTGATTTCAAAGCTTATGAAGTAGTCAAGCTACATCAAGTTCAAGTTCTCATGCTTGATAAGGTTCAAAGGTCTACCTTCACTGAATGAATGAAGTTCAATGTCCATACGACATGTTCCAGGTTTGATAGACCATTAGATTGACCTTAGGGTAGGTCACTTTGGCTACATAATTCATTTGAATATTATTACATGATTTTGATCTATTATAAGACTTATCCTAGACCTTGTTCGATCAGTCCTAGCACTGGTTCGACCAGTCTAAGAAGTTTTAGGACCGGTCCTAAAATTATTGTAATTTATCGGATTTTCTGGTTCGACTACGCTAGAGTCTGCTCAACCGGTCGTGGGATGGACTCGACTCGACCTTCGACCGGCTCCAGCGACTAAATCAAATGTCGTACAACCAGTCGTAGAGTGGTCTCAACCGGTCATGGACTGCCTTCGACCAGTCGTGAACTGCTTACGACTGGTCATACAACGATTTGAAACAATCATGCTCAAAAATTCAAAAATTTGTTTATCCTTCGACCAGTCGTGGTGACCCTAGGACCAGTCGAAGACGAATTTCTGCAGGTATAAATAACACACGAATTTCAGAGTTTTTCATTGAAAATTAAGTGAATACAAGGCTCCATTCTAAGATAAGTTTGTGTTTGTTTTTAAGCTATATTGTGCATAATTCTATTTCCTTTTGTTAGCTTATAGTTATTTGATTTTGATTTGCATTCCAATCTGATTAAAAAAGAGGAAATTCTTAATTCCTTCTTCGTGGAATTAAAATCAAATACAACTAGCCCTAAGTTGATTAAATTTAAAATCAATTAGAACTTAGAACCATTGTAAAGTGAGTATTGAACTTTGAACTTCCATATTCGAACTTATACTCCGATTGGTTCTTCTGGGCTGCTACAAGAGGAGAAATCCAGGTATTTTACAATTCGGTAAAATTTCTATTTCTTTGGTTTTTGTTTGGGATTCGCCAGAAAAATTCCATTTGTGTGGTTATCTGAGGAGAGCCAGAAACTCAAAAAGAGGGATTTTTGGATTGTGTAAGCCCAAGTTAAAAAGACACAATTATGAAGGTTTTAGGTGAACCTGTGAAACTAATTTTGATAGTGAACAGTAATATCCCCTGTGTGAGGATATTGGAGTGGAGTAGCATTCTGTGTGGCTGTTGTTTAACAGTTGGTGAACACACAGGCGAACCACTATAATTCTTTGTCTTGTGGATTGAATGATTGCTTAATCTTTTATCTTTTATCATTCAAAGCTGTGGAATGTATGTGTAGTTGTGAATGTTGTAGATATTTACATTTCAAGCAAGTGTGGGGAATGTTGTAATAGTTTAGATTTAAATTTTAGCAATTTACTTCTAGCTATTCCTTTATTAAGTTTGAGCTTTAGTTTCTTTAATTGTTCTTGTAAGGTTGCCCTGTCATTTATATGGTGCATGATTGTCCTGAGAACAATCAATATTTGAAATTGCTTTTTATTCTTTCGTACAGTTTGAATTTATTTATTTCTCTACAGTTTGAGTTCTTGATACAAAGACCTTTCTAGAAAGCAGGTTGTCCTACCATAAACTTTGGTTTTTGGTGTAAGGTTGTCCTTAGAACAACTTTTGTATCAATCTCTCAATACTTGTTCATTGAGGTTGCTATTCATTTCAACATTGTGGATTGATTTACTTTATTTGGCTATCTTGTTATTTAATTCCGCTCTAATTAGTTTAACTTTGGCATAGTCCTATTCACCCCCCCTCTAGGACATATAGCTTGGCCATTTCAGTGCTCGACTGCTTGTGACCCTGCCAGAAAATTCTCAAATTTTAAGTTATTTCCTAGACTGGTCAAGACAAATCTTGGACTGGTCGAACCAGAGCCTGGACTAGTCGAACATAGGTTAAGACTAGACGAAGCAAAGCCTATAAAAAGTATATTAACCCATATAGAATATGCAATATGAATAACCTAATCCTAAGGTCTTTTTAGGGTCATATATACCTGAAAGTTGAACATTGAACCATATAACTTCAGTTGCTTCCAATTGATCTTGTACTTGAAGTTCTTGAAGCATAATCTTGTACACTTGAAATTCTTGAACTTAATCTTGAACATTTGAAGTTCTTGAACTTGATCTTGTCCATGTAGTGCCTTTGAGCTAACATATAGACTTGCAGTAGCACATCAACTAGGTCTAGAACTTGCACTTGAACTAGCACTTTGACTTGATTGAATTTTAAGCCATACTTGAACTTCAAGCAATACTCCATGACTTGAATGTAGCACATCTTCACTTGAAGGTGAACTTTCCACCACTTGTACAGGTCCATCAATCCAAAGTTGTTTGTCACAATGAAGTTTGACAACTAAGGGTGCTAAATATACAATATAGCACTTACAATCTCCCCCTTTGTCAAATTTGGGACAAAAACCAACTTGAAAGATCAACCTATACATATATAATGCACAAGTTCACAATTCCTCTTCATAAAGAAACTCTGCCTTAATCTACTCCCCTTAGTTTGAGCTTGGTGACTTGTTGTAGAGTACTTGTATTAACAAATACACATATATCCAAAAATAAAATAAAATTACACTCCTCTACACCATACTAAACTAATCAAACTTCCATAACCACAAAGCCTACAAAATTCTCCCCCTTTTTTTCACAACTTGACCAAGGAAGATATTAATAGTAAACAACCATAGATGTGATTATGATGATAGTAGTAAAATAAGAGAAAAAAATGTAAAGCAAGTAGAGTTTAACATGAAGATAGGATAATAAGTGTCATAAAGTTAAGCATCCAAAATTTCAAGCAGTATACATGTCCAAAATGTAAAGAAAAAGATCACTAATCTGATCCAGAAGAAGACGGAGGTGGAATAGATGGATCAATCTGATAGAGTCCTTTGGTAATGCGATGAAAGTATTTTCGCATATATTTCATGGATGATTTTTTAATCTCATTCAGATTGTCTTGAGAAACTTTCAAGGCATCCACCTTCTCTTCCCAAAGAGTAAAGACGCTCATCAAACTAAGGCGCCTGAAAATCTGGATCAACTTCAACATCGTCAGATTCAAGTTCATAAAATATATCTTCCATCATGGTCTCGGTTGGCAATGCATCTTATTCACCAACTTCTTCTGCTCCCACATCCATTTGGCTTGATTCAGCTTTAGGTTCATCTTGTTTATATTTGAGTTGTTGAAGGGGAGAACCGAAACAGGAGCTTCACCAGGAGGCATGACCATATTGTAGTGCACGGCTAAGGTGGTCATCAAATAGGTGAAGGGAATATATTCGTGGTCCGGATGAAGGTAAAACTGAATAATAATGTAGCATATCAGAGATGGAAGATAGATGGGAATACCAGACACAATGGAATGTAAAATGTGAGCCATGAATGAAGTAAGCTCGACTTTGTTTCCAAAGCACGGATAGACATTTGCAATAAAAATGTGATGTAGGACCCTGTATTTGCATAACATTTGATTGGCCTGAAGCACATTTCCATCATTCCATTCTGAGTCCATGTTACATAATTTACGAGTTACCAAACGTCTTTCCGATTTATTCAATCGATCAGCTAAAGTTCGTATGGGTATACCATCATCATTCACATTTACGTCTAGCAAACTTGAAATTATGTACCTATCAACTTGAAAATTGTCTTCCCTAAAGGTAATTGTGAAAGTCAAATTTTTAATTGATACGTCGCTCATACAAGCAAACATACCCTGCGCAATGAAGCAATATGCAGGTTCGCCACAATTCAAAATGCTTTCCTAAGCTACAGCCACTAGGATGGAAAGAAGTTGAAATTGAGCCAAGTGATTTGAATTGACGGTCTGCTTAACAATGATCTCTCGAGTACGAAAATCTCACACATATTCAGGATCTTTCTCAAGTGATCAAAGGGTTCGTACCCTAATAGGTGTAGAACGAGAAGAGGAAGCTTGAATAGCTTTCTTTTTCGAGCGACCTTCCATTGCAAGATACAAAGAAAGAAAAACAACAATTGAAGATGGGGTTTGAAGCAAATCAGATTTTGAGCTAAAACCCCTTGCAAATCAAGAGAAAACCTCAAATCTATACCAAAATCTAGCAAGATATGCAAATAGGAACCCAAATATGGAAGGAAATAAAAAATGAAGCACTTACCAAACACTAATCGAAGGTGGGTTCGACGGGTCGGAGAAGGGCCAGATGTGGAAGAAGAGAAAATGGTGAAAAAAAGTGATTTTTCTCTCTTATAAAGGGCCTCCAACCGTGCAACTCGACCGGTCAAGTACATGCTCGACCCGTCGAGCCACGACTAGTCGAGTATGTGCTCGACCAGTCGTGCAAGCAACAAAAAAAATTTATTCAAAATTTTTGATTTATTTTACACCAATTATTTACACAAAAATATAACAAATAAAACATGCAAATACACAATGATAAGCTCAATTAGAATTACACATACCAATATCCATTATCAATTTTGAAAATAGATTTGTGTTAAAAGGTTTAGTAAATACATCGGCAAATTGATTTTCCATTTGAATATATTGCAACGAAATAACTTTATCCTCAACTAAATCCTGGATAGTGATACCGAATGTTAATATGCTTCGTACGGGAATGCTAGATGGGATTTTTAGATATATTAATTGCATTAGAGTTATCGCAATACAAAATCATTGTATCTTGTGGAATATCATAACCATTGAGCATTTGTTTCATCCATACAAGCTGGGTACAAGTATTTTCAGCTGCAATGTATTTAACCTCAGCTATAGATAATGATACAGAACTTTGTTTCTTGCTGTGACAGGATACCAAATAATTTCCAATATAAAAGCATCCACCACTGGTAGATTTTCTATCATCTATGTTCCCAGCCCAATCAACATCCATATAACTAGCTAATTGAACATTAGTATCACGTAGATACCAGAGACCTAGATTAGCCGTACTTGTGACATATCTAATTATGCGCTTGACAACAATTAGATGAGATTCCTTAGGATTTGATTGATATCTAGCACAGATACCTACGTTGAATGCTATATCAGAACGACTTGCAGTTAAGTATAGTAAGCTACCAATCATACTTCGAATAACAAGAATGTATCTCCTATATTTGTAAAAGGAGAAACCTCAAACTCAAAAGGTAAGAATTTGAGAAACTATGGTTAAAATGATTTCAAAAATCCAAAACCTTTTCAAGTTTATAAGAGTAATATTAATGCCAGCAGTTATAAAAATCAAAGATATAACAAACCTCCTTTAGCTGAAAAAATAGTGGCCTTATGAAAAGAGCTTTTAAAATCCAACTTAGAAGGAATTAGAGTCAATAAAAAGTGGAGAAATTCTAACTCTCAAAATCTAAGAAAATCCAATGAAACTCCTAAGTCTAAAACCATAATGAAATGGGTTCCAAAGGTTACATGTCTTGTTGCTCAGGTAGCCATCAAAGCCACTAGCCATTCAAAATGTTACCTGGACAATGAATGTTCAAGACGTATGACAGGTGGCAAAGAAATATTCACCAACTTCAGAGAAGTAAATGATGGATCAATTACTAAAGCCGAATATATTACAACTAGAAGTGCTATTACCCAGCTAATCTAGATGAAATGATGTTAGCAGATTATGGGATTAAGATACAATGATATTATATTGTGATAACTCAAGTACAATTAATATTTCAAAAAATCCTATTCAACATTCTCGTACGAAGCATGTTGACATCCGATATCATTATATTCGAGAATTAGTTGAGGATAAGAGTATTTTATTAGAGTATATTTTGACTGAAAAATAGCTTGTTGACATTATGACCAAACCGCTTGACAGAAATAGATATTCCAAATTAAAACATAATATTGGTTTGAGCACTTTTAATTAATTAAATCATGTTGTTTATGCATTTTTTTAATGTTATTTCAAAATTGAAAAAAAAAATGTATATGAAAATTTTTAGCTGCTCAACGAGTCGAGCACGTCCTTAACCAGTCGACCTTTGACGGGTTGAGGACCATACTCGACCGGTCGAAGTGCACGGGTTTGCTCCTTAACAGAGGAAAAATCACTTTTTTCACTTCATTTTTCCTTTCTTCCTCGACTAGCCGTGGCTTCACTTGCCATACCCATCTCCATTTCTTCATTGTAAGTGGTTTATTTCGCATTTCCTTCTAGATTTGGTTTCCTATTTGCTAGTTAATCTTCCTTTTGTGGTTTATTTTGTGATTCACATCCTTTCTATAGTGGGTTTTGTGCAAAAATTTGATCTAAGCCAAACCCATCTATTTTCTTTAATTCTCTCTATTGCAATCTCTAAATGGAGCATCACACTAAGAAGAGAGCTACTCGTGGATCCTCCTCCAGGTCGACTCCAGTTAGAGAGAGAACCCTAAGATCTCCCGAAGAAGATTCATAGCATGTTAAGGATTTCCGCTCTAGGGAAATTATCATTGAAAGGACTGTGAACCTATACCCTATTGCTCCGTTACATCTCTTACCTATCCTTACAACCATTGGTTGGGAAAACATTCTTAGTTGGGGCAAAACGACATGCCACTCAATAACACAAGGGATGTATGCTTCAATAAGTGAATTGTCCCTTGATAATCTGTCATTCTCTATTAATTTTAGAGAAGGGACATTCCTTGTTGATCGGCACCTGATTTCAGGTTTACTTGATGTTAATGTCAATGATGAAGCATACCCATTACAACCCTTGCTGAAAAAATGACTGAATCTGAGCGACGGGATATTACCTAGAAATTATGTCGATTTAATGCTGATTGGAGTTCTGGAAATGTCATCCATGCCAACAAGATGATTCCTAAATACAGAGTCCTTCATCGTATTTTCACATCTAATGCCTATCCAAAGTTTGGGAATAAGTCTGAACTTACTCTGTTCATGACTTGTGTCCTTCATGCTGTTGTGTCTGGCATTCCTATCTATCTTCCCTCATTGATATGTTGTTTAATTATCCAATTTTGTATCTATCCTGGCCATGGTTCGGTACCTTTTACTTATTTCATGACAAACCTTGTTATTTATTGCAATGTTGTCATTCCATCGACTGAGGCTCGAGAGTCAGCCCTCCCTTTTGATAATACAATTATCCATAAGATGAATCTAGAATTCCTTAGAGAGACGAGGATGAAGAAGTGGAAGAAGATGCTCAATTGCTTGAAGACACATCCATGGATGACATCTTTGTAGAGTTGGAATTGGATGATGAAGCTGATCATGACTATCAGCCTTCCCAAGTTGATGATCGGCTCAAGTCATTAGAGGAGAAAGTTGTAGAGTTGAAGGTATTATAGGATAATCTGGCTAAAAGTCACAAAGCTTCCATGAAATTGTAACATCCTAAAAATCGGGGGTCGAGTAGTAACTCAACTCCTGAGTTCCAGAACATCACTTATGCAACAAAATGAATGATGATTGAATGTTGACTGTATTCGTGCATTGAACATGAGTGAGATTAAGCCAACACAGCATATCATACTCCAGAGACAGTAAAATTGCAAGCGGAAGACTGTAATAGACATATAAAATATAAAAACTGTGGTGAGTCTCCAGAGTGTGATAATGTTACCAGATTAAATAATTACAAGTACAATTCTAAAATTTACCAAATGTGAGGAAGTGTAATGTCTTCTATCCCGAGTACCATAGCCCTATCAATATATTACCAGGTCTTCATAGACCTGTCAGAGAGTTATATGTAGGAGAACTCCACCTCAACATCATAGTAGTAGTCCAGCTCTGCTTCAAAAGCATCGCCATCACCTAAAACTCAACAAATCTGGTTGGTGATGCAAACACCGTCCCGTAACGTGGGAGTGAGTGATCAACTCAGTGGAACAATAAGGCATAGGTTAACATGTTATCAACTCAGTCAAGCAGTAATGATAAAGCAGTACAATCAAACAATTCTAAGTACTCTTATTAATGCAAGTATGAAATGACATGATGAATGTCCCTGCCAAACCACCCTCATGTGACATCATCTTACGTTCGCAGATGCATCCTCCCTCAGTGCTCTACATCTACTAGGCACATGCGGTGCGATGATGAGCATGATTAGGGAGTAGTTATTAGTCCATTTCAAATAGCAGTATTGGGAAACTAAGGTACCTCCCTTGTATCATTCCCAAACATGATCCATTATAGGGTCGTCAATCCTAGTTAATCTCATATGATATTATGGTTCGAGAGGCATCGCGAAAGCATCGCAAAGGGCTCGTCACCCGTCAGCACGAATACACATCTCACCGTATGTGGCTCAATTGCTGGCCATCAGCTCGAATACAGGTCTCACCGTACTCGGCTCAATCGCGGGTTGTCAGCTCGAATACAGGTCTCATCGTACTCGGCTCAACTCATGCTCTAGTTGGTGTGAAGGGTTCTTCGCTATTCACAAACTTTAGAGTCTACTCGAAGACACTACGAAGGACTCGTCACCCGTCAGCACGAATACAAGTCTCACCATACTCGGCTCTCGCCGTAGGTGTCGACAGCTTGAATACAGTGTCCCATACCACCGTATTCGACTCAATCGCGGGCCACCAGCTCGAATACAGGTCTCACCGTACTCGGCTCAACTCATGCTCTAGTTGCTGTGAAGGGCTCATCGCCAATCACAGACTTTAGAGTCGACTCGAAGACACTACGAAGGACTCGTCACCCATCAGCACGAATACAAGTCTCACCATACTCGGCTCTCGCCGTAGGTGTCAATAGCTCGAATACAGTGTCCCATACCACCGTATTCGGATCACGAGTCTAGTTGCACACTGGTCACTACGGGGAGGCACGTGCCCCAGCGTAGGCCGACAGCTCGACCACGGTGTCCCATACCACCATGCTCGGCTCATGAGTCTTAGCGGATCGAGGTACCATGGTTAAAAGGGATTTCACTAGTAAGTTTGATACCCTAGGTTCAAACAGTAGCGACTAAACATGGTGAACATACATTAGACACAACGGGTTACTTGACGAGCTTGATTAGCTCGAGCACACAATCAATTGGACGACATGAAGTGCATAAGCACTTCGCGTGGCCTAACCACTGTCGCCAACTGATGTACGACTCGGGATCGTCAAACACATCTTACGTGGCGACATGAAACTCAACCACGATCTCAAGTCTGGTACCGATTGTCCGAACTATAGACATAGTCCCAAACTCAATCAATCCTATTCATAGCATGTGGAGTAAAGCATAACAAGCAAAGTAATTCAAGCATGTTAGTAAGCATGTCATAAAGTATGTTATAAAGCATGTTATAAAGCACTACATAAATAGGAATACAAACACCTATATTGCACAAGTAAGCGGTTTAAGTAAACAACCTCATGAAGGAAATCATACATGTCTCTAAGGTAGTTGAGAATCCCATCTCAACACCTACCTAAGGCCCCATCATCCAAACACTTACTCTCACAAGCATTTTCACAAACACATAGGGTACACTATTACAACATACATAGTGTATACTAGAAAAACATGTATTAGGGCAAGTCTTTTCACCAAGCAAGTATTTTATGCATATATATAATATATTCATACAACAAATAATCATGATAAACACATCTCCAAAATTTATACGTATACGGTACTTTCTACAATACACTATTTCTACATACATAGTGTATATTAGCATAACATGTATTAGGGCAAATCTTTTCGCCAAATAAGTATTTTATCCATATATCATATATTCATACAACAACTAATCATGTCAAGCACATTTCCAAAATATATATGTATACTATATTTTCTACGAATACCTAGAGTATGTAAAATTCCATATTCTACGTCTTTAATCGAAATGGAAAACAGACGGCACTTTGTACATGTGCAATTGCATACAGATCATGAATCTATCATTAACTGACATTGAAAGTGTTGAAAACCTTAACCTATACACCTAAAGTCCGCACCTTTTGTCGTAGAATCGTAATGAAGTCGATAGGTTTTCCAAGCTTCCGTATTCGGCGGTTTGGTAACCTATAAAATGAAGTAGGTTAGCTATTTCATAACTTACAACTGTCTAAACCCTAAAATAGATTAGGGTTAGGGTTTCTTACCTAGAAATGACGCCGAAATCACCGAGAAAGCGATGAGAATAGGGCGGTGCAGCTTGTGTAGTGGCAGGGGAGCATGGCAGGGAGATTCTCCCACAACTCCCACACTTTCTCTCTTTTTTTCTCTTCTCTCTCAAGGGTTTCTCTCAAATTCGTATGGCTGTGGGAGAGAGGGTTCTAAGGTCCTTATATAGTTTAAAAACTCTCCAAAATAGACTTAAGGTCAAGGTATACTTGGGTTATAACCAAAGTGACCCAGTTTCAGCTTAACGGAGGACTTCTGGCTGGCCTCCTTGAGCCAAAGGTCGGACTTAAGCTCACTAGCACTGGATCTACGTTTAGTTAAGTTTTCATTTCAGTCGGGATTCCAGATCGCAAATGGCAAGCCAGTATTAGTTCAATGGTCAGCGGATCTCGATCGGAGATTCCAAGTACATGGATATGTTTATGAAAATTTTCCTGATCCGAGGGTGTAATTTGGCCTAATTCTGACGGTCAGGTTGGTTAATACTGACCCGTAAGCGACAAGTCTCAGATTACTATTTGAGATATTTATTTTGTAAAGAAAACAAGTGTTTTCACACTCACTTGCTCCGAACTCAAGTGAACAGCCGTGGGACACTGTCTGGATTTGATTTTCGAGATGGTTGTCAAGCCCAGCGAGGCGGTCCTAAGTCTTTAACTTCGTATTATTCGGACTCCCGATGTGCAGTCCAGACCTGATACGAAGTTTCAACGTGCTCCCGAGAGCAGTCGGGTAATGAAATTGATCCTAGATTTTAGGGTAACCTAGCATCAATGATTCTACAAGTTTTGGGTATTGCAGATCGTATTTAAAGCGATTCAAATGGATTTCGTAGCTAATCTAGTTTAGCACTTAGTTACTTTGTCAAATTTCTAAAGGATTTAGTCCTGTGAGATTTCTGTCTGAGGTGGTACCTAGGCCTTTGTAGTTTGTATATAGAGTGATCCAAGTTATATTACTTAGCTAGTTTAAGATAGTATTTAGGGTGAAAGTACTTAAGAAAAATTGAAAGATCAAAGTGGTGAAGGGTAGGATTTGTGAAGGAAATGGTTTGAAAAGGGATTTGAGGCTTTAATTGAGTGTTTGAGAAGTTAAAACGGTGTTAGGATTGACCCATCGCTTAAGGATGTCTAATTCCAGGTTGGGAAAAATCCGGGCTGTTACAGAAATATATGTGGAAATATTTTCATCGCATTATCAAAGGACTTTACCAGATTGATCCTTCTGTACCTCCTGCGTCCTCTTATGGATCAGATTAACTTGATTTTCATTTGACTTTGGGATGTATAACTTTATACTTTATGTGTGCTGGTTGATAACTTTCTAAAACTACTCTCTTAATTCTTGTTGATGATAATATTTTAACTCCTTGACATAATTCTATGCATTTTCTTCTAGATATTCTATTGATTCATTGTGGTTTATTGATTATAATCACCTGAGTGTTCTTACCTTTCTCATCTTGTGACTAAAAGGGGGAGAGAATTTGCTAGTAGAATGAATGAAGATGCGTTATATGAATGTTGATATATGGTTGGAATATGTTGATGATATGATGATTTATGGTTGTTGGAGTTTTGCATTGGAAATGTATATGTATATGTCATAATACAGGGACTATCTCGCATTAAAGGGGAGTAACATTACACATTCATTAATGTTGCACCTTCTACAACATGGGATTCAAGATATCATTTTATTTGTTGTAATGCTAAGTGTTTTGTCATGAATTTGACAAAGGGGGAGATTGAACATGCTATATTATAAAGCACACCTTTATTTGTCAAATTTCGCTTGGACAAGACAACTTATGTAGTGGTCCATCTCATGTGGATCAAGATGGAAAGTTCAAGTCCTCACTTCAAGTCAAGCAAGTTCAACATCTACTAAAGTGCGAGACTCTACTGAAGTTCAAGTCGATTAAAAGATCAAGAAGTTCAACCTTCACATTCTTCTAAAAGATCAAGCTCTATAAGTTCTAGTGAAGAATCAAGTAGAAGAACAAGTTCTGTGATGTTTAAACTTCAATGTTCAGTCTTTTTAGGTATAACAGACCCTGGAAAGACCTTAGGCTTAGGTTCTTTCAAGAGACAAACTTATATGGGTTTTTATACTTTTGTTAGGCTAAAGTTCGACTAGTCTAAGTTATGGCTTTACCAATCTAAGAAATCTTTGATCAATCTAACTTTGAATTCAAAAAAATAGATTTTTCTGTTGCATCCTCAATTAGTTGAGCAGACTGCTTGACCAGTCGAAGAGGAGCCTTTGACTAGTCGAGGGTTGCTCGACTCGAAGTCCAACAACTAAATTTTGGCACCCTCGACTAATCAAACCTAATGCTCGACCAGTCGAACAAGGCCCTTGACCAGTCGAAGAACCATTTTATCTGATCGTGCTCGCAATTTAAAAATTTGTTAATCTTTAGATGAGTTGAAACAACAACCTTTCAGCCTATAAATAGTGGCATTCTCTCAATCCAAAATTACTAATCCAAGCTAGTAAAAGCCTTCATCAAGAGAGAGAGAGAAGTCCCCATCATTGTCAAGCTATTGCATGGTATTTTAAATATTTCTTTATTAGCTTTTTATTTTAATTCCTTGATCTCCTTTTTATGAATCTTATTCTTTAAAGAGAGTAGATACTCTTCTTTAAGATCTTGAGGAATTCAAACAAGTATCATTTGGTTTGAATCAATTTAAAATCAATATAGAACCTATAACCCTTGTTTATATGACTAGACATTGAACAATCTACTTCAAGATAAGCAATTCTACAGGCTACATCAAGAGATACGTCTTCAAGGTGAAGATAAGTATAATCTATCTTTTGTATTTTGGTTTCATCAAGATAGTTAGAAAATATCATTTGTTAGTTTACCCGAGATAGCCAGAAAATCCTTGTGAGGGGTTTTTTTTGTTTGTGATCGCCCTTTAAAATCACAACTGTATAAGGTTTTAAGGTGACTCTGTGAAAACCTTATTTATAGTGAAAGCCGATATCACGCGGATAGTGATTATTGAGAGTGGAGTAGGTCTGGCTGTTTGAGAACAGATGTTGTACACAGCGAATAACTATAACTCTTGGTGTTATGGTGAATGTTTACTTTTTGCATTTGTGGAGAATGGTTGTAATTTTATTTATGCAAAAGTGGTGAATGTTTGTAATAGATAGCTTTAATTTCTCTTGCTTGGTTTAAGATCTTGATCCTTACGAATGTTCGTAAAATAAGGTTATCCTACCTAAACTTTGTTTTGGGTGAAGGTTGTCTTACGAACTAGTTTGAATCAATTTTTGAATACTAGTGTTATTGAGTTTCTCATTTATTTACTATTTCAGTACTTTAAGTTTTATTTGGCATAGCCCTATTCAACCCCCCCTCTAGGACTATTAAGCTCACCCTTTTCAAGGTCTTTCTAGGGTCATATGACCTTATAGTTGACATATATAAATATTTTAATCTTGAAACATGCAATGTCTTTAAGTCTTGAGATGTTGAGCTAATATTGAGTTGATCTTGATAAGATGCTAAAGAAGGCTAGAGTGTACTTGTGATCAATCTGGTACTTTTTATACGAAATTTGATAACTCTAAGTGTGCTTCAAATATAAGCTCTTACAATCTCCCCCTTAGTCAATTTCATGACAAAACACATGTACATGCATACATATCACATTATTCAAACATACATTAAACATCTCATGAACTCAACCATTAATTTGAAGTCGTGGTTCAAAAAGACATTTGTACACCTCTCATAGTATATTACTTGTAGCTCTCTTGAGAACTATAGTATATCACCTGTAACTCCTCCTGAAAACTTATACAAAGATGTTTTCCATCCAAACACATGCACACATAAAAAAAAAATCTAATTTTTTAAACATATCATGCATGTTGTATCACCTACTCACATATATCATATACATATTTTTTAAGCACCTTCTCCCCCTTTTCGTTACATGTTTACAAAGGAAGATGAAGTTTAAAAAAAAAAAAAAAAAAAAAAAACACAGAGAGATAGAGAGAGAAGGAACATAAGAAATATAAGATAAATGTATCAATTATAAAGTAGCAAACATTATAAGAAACAATATATAAAAAAGGAGTGTATCAACAATAATCACATCAAGTAAGACCAGTAACCTTGCGAGATCTTGTGTACACTTTTACTTAAACAATGACATATTCCCGATGGACCAGATCGATGAGTTTTGATCGTTACCCTACTTTTATAACGTGATATCCCAAGACTTGTATACTAGCGATTGCACAAGCATTATGATTCCAACGTCGCGTGAAACACCCCATTTCGACCATTAGATTAGAAGTTACAATTTTGACACAATCCGAGGTGGGTCGCGCTATGCACCCGGGCCCCACTTGCATAAATCCCCATGTTGTCAAATCAATCAATCCATCAATCAAGTCATCCATCACTCATGTTACTCTCTCCCTATTAGTCAAATAAGCTCATGCCTTTCTCATGTAACCCATACCCCTACCCATGCTAGCCAACATCCCCGTCTTCCCATTATTCCCTCCATATCCTAAAATCTCTACCACAAAAACTCCTTAACTCCCTCTCATTTTTACCATTTCCTAGTAAGAATAGAGAGGCATTAAGAGAGAGATATAGATATTAGAAAGATTAGGGACATATTAAGAGAGAAAAGAAAGAAAGAGTAGATAGAGATTAAGAGAAAGAGAGTATTTAGGAGAGATTAGAAAGAGAGCTTAAGAGAGGGTTATGAGGGATTAAGAGAGTACGTGAAAGAGAAAAGTGAGATTAAAGAAGATTAGGGGTGAAGAGAAGCTTGGTGTGCCATCCGATTGCCGATCTGAGATGATCTAACTGTCCATCCTTCTGAGTGTGTAAGTGCTAAAATGATTAAAGTACACTTTAGTTGTCAAATTTCGTATTGTTAAAACAACTTGACAAGAGATCTTCAAGACCGGTCCAAGATTAAGAAAAGATCAAGCTCAAGGTCAAGAGAAGATCAAGCTCAAGTCTGGTACATTCTTAAGAGAAGATCAAGCCAATGATCAACTAATATTCAAGTATAAGACCAAGCTCAAAAGTCAAGATGAAGTCAGTGATCAAGTTCAAGATAAAGAAGTTTAGATATTTCACATATCTTAAGTAGTATAAAACCCTAGAAAGACCTTAGGATTAGGTGCTTTAAAAAATTATTTAAATTGGGTTTTTATACTTGTGATTACTTGGAATTCAACCAGCTTAAAGTTTGGTTCGACTAGTTTAAGTTTTCTCGGCTAGCCCAAGTTCAAGTCGAAGTAAAAATGAATTCTGGTCACAAATTCGACCAGTCGATTTTTTGGTTCGACTAATTGAAGCTTGACCTTCGACCAACCCAAGGAAATTCGGCTCCAAGTCTAGCAACTAAATCATTTCAGATTTTGGGATCTTCAACCAGTCGAAGACCAAATTCGACTAATTGGACAGAGCTCTTCAACTAGTTAAACTGGTCCTTGGGCTACTCGAAGTTTAGATAAATCTTATCCCGCGTGATCTGAAATCCGTTGAATAGAATCCAGTCTGCTTAGGCTAGTCAAAGACTTCCTCAGAATAGTCGAAGATTCAACTTATTTGCCTATAAATTGAGGTTCTCTCTCAATCCGAAATATCCAATATTATTATTAAAATTCTTCTGCAAGAGAGAGATAGAAGCTCCAGTTATTAGCAAGCTATTAAATAGTATTTATAGCTTTTGTTTAATTCTCTTAATCTCAGATTCTTTCATTCTGATTCTAAAGAGAGTAAATATGTAAGACCCATATCCTAGTTCGTACTGTTCCATCGACTTCCGCGATCCTTCCCGTCGAATTCCGGCAACCTGCGACGTTAATCAACGTTTGCGAACGATCCTAAGTCATATCCTGTATATTTGAGTCAGCTTAACCCGGGACTTGTATCTTAGCGACACGCCGTCGTCATTGCGATTCCAACGCCGCGTCTCATGCGTCAATCCGACGCTTAGATCATGAGATGTGGACCATACATTATAATAACCATGGACCGCACATTACAGGACCCACCCATTCCATGTGGCACAAATCCCTAGGTAATTATGAGGGTAATGGATGACATCACCCTAGCCTAGCTATAGCCACCCTAGTCTAAGCTATAGCCACCCTACCCCCTAGCCTTCTTACAAGTACTTATGACTAGCCACCCTACCCTTAGCCCTCTTACAACCATTTATTACAAGCCACCCTCTCTTACAAATAATCATAGCCTACCTAAGCTACTCTCTCCCTCTCTTTACTACACCCTCTCTCCCTCATTTCTCATCACTTTTCCCAAGCAAGAGGAGAGGCTCTCGTCCAAGCTTTCCCATGGAGAGAAAAGAGTGATTTTGGTGGCCCACCTTTCCCATCCCTTTAACCATCATCCTAACCATTCAAACCCCATCTTCCACCATCAAAGAGGAGCACAAGGAGATAGGCATTCCAACGGACCAAGAAGATCAAGTAGTGGGTGCTTTATAGGATAGGTTTTTCATGTTTTGATGATGGATCGAGTGAGGCCTACCGATCAATGGTATGGATCTCACTTGGGACCTTAAGATGTGGCCCATGGCCCACCTTGATCTTCATGATCATTCCGTGATGGGGCCATTCTCCATGGACCCCATCATGATGTTTATTTTCTAGCTTGTAAAGGGTCATCTAGACCTTTCATTCTTGGTGGAGAAGGGATCTCTACCATTGATCTTGGATTTGGTGGGCCCACATGCAATGGGACCCACTCGATGTATGATTGCTTGTAAGGGAGGGCTCATAGTGGCGGAGCCCTCCATCATGCATGTCCCGTCTCTCTCTATCTCTCTCTCCCTCTCTTTTTATTTATTTGATATTTTTGTGTGTGATGAAATGGCCATGTGGCCCACTTGAATGGACCCCACCATGAGGCTTGTATCATAGCCAAGCCATTTATAAGTGGGGCCCACCTTATATGTAATGTACCCATACCACCCATCATTTAGTGGTCCATTTAAACAGGGCCCACCTTGTAGTATGTTAGATCAGTCCAGCGTCCAGGGACGCTGGACGTGTCTGTAAAAACACCAAAATTTGCTTGGTTTCCAAGTTCATGGGGTGACCCACTTGTTTAGGCCCCACCTTGATGATTGAATTCAATCCAAGCCGTTCATCCCCTTTCCTACCTCATTTTAGGCGTTGAGCCGAAAAATGATGTTAATCTGACTCTCAGGCGGACCATACCTTTGGAAATAGTAATTTTCACCGTTGAAAACTTCCCTGATCTTTCTGTACATTGAAAAATATCCAATATTGGGCTTGATGGATGAATTATGAGCTATGGGATCCATTGGGCGGGTCTGATTCATCAGATGCGGGCCCTACACCGGAAAAACCATGGAAAAACATGTTTTCAAAAAAAAAAATCATAACAATAAAATCACACAGCAGCAGCTGTGTCAGAGGCGGGCGGGCGGACGGACGCCAGGGTTCCACGGCCCTCAGCCATGGGCCCCACCATGATGTGTTTATTTTATCCACACCGTCCATTTGTTGGACCACACCCTGAAGTGGGCTCCCTCCAAAGATGAGGCCGATCTAAAGCTTAGGTGGCCCACATCACAGAAACAAGTGTGAATGAACGTTTACCATTGAAACTCTGTTTGGGTCCACGAAGCTTCTGGATCAAGCTGAAATTTGTTTTTCCTCTTCCTCCAGGTCCGTACGACCTTATGAACGGTTTGGATGGAAGATAAACATTATGGTGGGCCCCACGTGGGACCCACAGTGATGTATGTGTTTCACCATCCACGGTCAGTGGACGGTGAGGTGTGTGCGCAGGTGAGTGTGTGCTGTGTACGCGCGTGTGTGTGCGTGCGTGTGTGTGCGTGTGTATGTGTGCACGTGTGTGTGCATGCGTGTGTGAGTGTGCACGTGCGTGTGCATGTGGGGGTGAGTGTATGCCGTGTGCGTGCGTGTGTGGTGTGTGTGTGTGTGTGTGCGTGTGTATATATATATATCTGTTGGTGGGCCTTGGGGATTTTAATGGTGGAAATCATCCTCACCACCTGTATTTTGGTGTAGCCCACCTTGGTGTATATATAAGGCCCAGGTGATCAGGCCCATTATGTCCTGCTTATGGCCCATTGTTGAGGCCCACATTTGATGTATTTGTGGCCCGTTGTTGAGGCCCACCTTGATAATTATAAGGCCCACGTGATGGGGCCCATTCAATGTATTTGAGGCCCATGTTACAAGGCCATTGTGATGTATTCAAAGGCCCATGGGACATGGCCCATTGCAATGTACTTAAGGCCCATTGATGCGGCCCACTTGATTTATGAAAGGCTCATATGAAGCAGCCATTTGATGTATTTAAGGACTTTGGGTCGAGGCCCAATGAGATGTGTATAGGTCCATTGCAATGTGTGATTCCCCATGGTTCATGTAATGATGTTTATGATGGACCGTGCCTTGGGGGCAATGTTGGTTTGACGTCCACATTGCAAGTATAATGTTGGTTAAATGTCCGCATTATAACTCTCCCATTGGGCCCGTTGATGGGCCCATGCTTCTTGTGCGTATGCCATCTAGACCCATCTTCGGTATAAGGATAGTTCATTACTTTATAACGTGCTTAGTACACTTCCATGATTCATGTGCATACGCATCATATGTATGCTTGATATGAGGAATGATTGATCATAGCATAAGCCGTTGGGCTGAGGCATTTACGGGACTCCTTATGAGACGGAGTGCCCCACATGATCGCGTGGTACGCGTGAGATTGCTGCATGATTGTACGGTGTGACTCATGCATCCTGCATATGTGTGACTTGATCACTGCACGCCCTAGCGACATCAGGGTTGTGGCTTCCACAGGCACATCGTGGATGACCGTATCAGATACCGGAAATACCTTGTTCTAGCACTGTGGGCACTTAGGATGTTCTTGGGTGAAAGTCCCAGAACCTTTTTGGTACCAGGAGATGCTCCAACGTCTAGACCGAGTGGATACACGAGCGCCCGAGTGCCGAATACCAGTAGGCCGCGTCTCCCACTGGGTCGTGGTCAGTTGGAAGGGGGTGTGGCCTTATCCGCCTGAGTGAGGGGGCTATAAGCTAGGCTGAGTTTGACCAGCTCGCAAATGTGTCCGCTGTCGACGAGCCGGATAGGTATTGACAGACTACTGGTTAGGCGGATAGTGTGGTCTCTTCCACTTGCTTGGCTGTGCAGCTAGGGAAGAGGCAGTCAGTGTGAGGTGTATTAGACCCCGGTGATATCCAGAGAGGAACTGTACTGATATGTGTACATGATGAGGACTGACATGCTTGTATTGCATCTGGCATATGGCATTCGGCTACATAGGCCTTGCATTGTGTCGGTATGTCTGATAGCATTCATGTTTCGCATCGCATGGCCTTGTTATGGCCGATATCATTCATGTCTTACATTACATAGCTCTGGTACAGTTGATAGCATTCATGGACTTACCGCATATTTCCGCATTACTCTGATATTATACACTTGGCGTTTGCCTTGTACACACACTTACACCACCCTCTAAGCTTTTGTAAGCTTATGCACGACCCCGCGTGCGGTAGCGTTGACAAAGTAGCCAGCCGAGGCGGAAGCGCGTACGGACTATTTTGGAGCTTTTTGATCACCCTGTATTTCCCTTTCTGCATTGTACTTAAAAGTTTTTGATATAGTGGATATGTGGTGATGTTGTTTTGTGACTTGGTTATGCTTTTGGTTATGCTCCATTACATTACAAAAAAAATTTCATACTGAAAATCCTCCTTGTAGGATCCCAGGATCGGAATCTGGCGTATGGGCGCTGGAAGCCGAGAATGGGATACTACGGAGGCTGTCGGCGCCGGATTCGGCGATCGGAAATTTTGTGAGCCCGGTTTCCGAGTTTGGGGCGTGACAAAATACTACTCTTCTTTTGAGATTTAAGAGAATTAGCGCAATTAGTCATTGGTTTGAACTTAATTAAAATCAATCGAACATTGGACCTTTTCTATCTGACTGGACATTGAACAATCAACATTCAAGAAAAGTAATTCTTCGGCTTCAGCATCTGATACGTCATCTACAGTGAAGATAAGTATACCTTAATTTCTTTATTTAGTTTTTCTAAAATAGCCAGAAAATCTCAATGTAAGTTTTGTCTAAGATAACTTGAAAATCTCAGTGAGGGGTTTGATTGTGATAGCCAGGTAAAATCATAAGTGTATCAGGTTTTAAGGTGACCCTGAGAAAACTTTTTTCATAGTGAAAGTCAAGATTACGTGGAGAGTAATTTTAGGAGTGGAGTAGGTGTGGCTATTTTAGAACCGTTGTGAACACACTGACCTACTAGAAATCTCTGAGTTATGTGGTGAATGTTTTTATCTTTTATGTGGTGAATGGTTGTATTTACATTTCAGTTCAAGTGGTGAATATTGTAATATTTATTTTTATTTACTCTTGCAAAGTTTGGCAATTTGATTTTAAAAGAATTCATGAAATAAGGTTGTCCTAACTAAACTTTTAGGTGAAGGTAGTCTTACGAATCATTTTGAATCAACGTCTCAATACTTAGGCAATTAAGATCTCTAATTTATTTATTATTTAGCACTTTATTTGATTATTTGGCATAGTCCTATTCACCCCCCTTCCAGGACTTCCTATGCTCACCTTTTCAAGTAGTATCAGAGAGGGTCGCTCTATTTATTTTTTTTAGATTAACCTCCTTGAGTTAAGATCAAAAGCTTTATAATGTCAAATTTCGACAGTTTATCTATTACCAAGCTACCTCCCTTTGATAGCTCTAATTATTCATACTAGAAAGGCAAAATGAGGATTTTTCTTAAATCCTTAGATGAAAGTGTGTGGTAAGCCACTGTGACTAAATGGAAACCTCTTATGACTGAAATAGTAGCCGAGGATGGAATCAAATTTATGAGAGAAACTGCATTTTATTTATGGACTACTGGTCAAAAAAGTGAAAGCAGTGCTAATCTAAAGCCTTAAATGTAATAACTTGAGCTCTATCGCCTGATGAATTCAAAAGAATTATTTAATGCGATATAGCTAAGCAAGCATGAGACATTCTCGAAATGACACATGAAGGAACAACTATTGTCAAGAAATCAAAAATACAAATCCTCACAACTAGATTTAATGAGATACATATGGAAGAAAATGAATCTTTCATGGACTTCTATATTAAATTGAATGACATAGTAAATTCCATGTGGGGTCTAGGAGATAGAATCCATGAAAGCAAGGTTTATATAAAAATATTTCAATCTCTTCCTGATAGGTTCAATTTTAAGGTTACTACTATACAAGAATTAAGGGATACTGATATTATGAAGGTTGAAGAGTTAGCTGGTTTTTTTCAAACTTATTAGTTGAATTTTAAGGCTCCTAAAGCTAAGTTCATTGCTCTTAAATCTTCTAAATCTGTTTCAAAAGAAAGTAATTCTGATGTTGAAGAAAATGAAGATGATATGGCTATGTGAGCAAAGAAATTTTATAGAATTTTCAAAAATAAGAAAAGAACAGATTTTCAAAAATCATCTGATAAAAGAAAAGGAAAAATCTAATTCTTGGAAATCTAAAACAAAAGACAGTCATTGTTTCAACTGTCATGAATATGGGCACTTGACTAATAAATGTCCTAAAAAGGATAGGCTTAAAAGAAAGGGTATGACAACTACTTGGGATAAATCATCTGATTGTGAAAGTACTTCTAAGTCTGATGAATCAGACCAAGAAAATGCAAATGAGCTAAAAGCCTTTATGACAATAGCCAGATTCACTTATTCAGATAGCTGTAATATATTTGACTATGAAAATCTCATAAGTGACCTGAAAATGAAAATGAAAATGAAAACGATCTTCAAGATACCTACAATGCCCCATACAGAGAGAGTTGTAAAATTTTTATTAAGTTGACAATTCAAAAAGAAAAATTTGCTAAACTAAAAGAAGAACTCGAAAAAGCAGTTTTAGAAAAATCTTATTTTTTCGATTGTTTTGAAAAAACAATATTAAATTAAGTTTTAAATCTTCTGAATTGTAAAAACTCAAAATAGAAAATGAGAAACTAAAACTAGAAGTTTCTTCCCTCCAGAGTTCAAAGGAAACTTGGAAATATGCCCTTGGTGACCAAAAGTTTGAAAAATTGTTAACCTCAACGAGGCAATATGGTGATAAGTCTAGTCTGGGTTATACTAAAAATAATTCTTTGAAAACCAAGGATTCTGCTCCTATTTTTGTAAGAGAAGAATCCTCAAACTCTAAAGGAAAGACTTTAAGAGATTCAAATCATTATAATTTTAAAAACTCAAAAACTTCTTAAGTCACTAAAATAAAAAATAATATCTTCAACTATAAACATCACAGGAATATTATATCACCCTTAGCTGAAATAATTGTGGACTTGTTAAAGAACTTCTGAAATCCAACTCAGAAGAAATTGGAGTTAATAGACAAAGGAGAAATCTTAACTCCCAAATACAGTGGAAATCAAGAGATACTCCTAAACTTAGAACCATAATGAAATGGGTTCCAAAGGTTAAGTGTCTTGTTGCCCACACAACTTTCAAAGTCATTTTCCACTCAAGATGCACTACGTGCAAAGGGAAAAATAAGACAAATTTTAAGACAGTTTTCAACCATCTCTAAAATCCCTTGGTTTAAAGACAGCTATGAACAAGTTCTTAACCATTTATAATATGAACCAAAATCGTCTTATAAATGTTGAACGTCTGCAAATCATTTAAGACGGTCAAAATCCGTCGGTAACTGTGGAGAAAAGAGGGTTATAGACCGTCTGGAATAAAAGATGGTCCGTAGCTGTCTTATAGGCAGTTATCTGAGACTGTCAGGGACCGTCTGCATTAGAGACATTCCTTAGCCATCCTATAGTGGTCATCTGAGATGGTCAGAGACTGTCTGCATTAGAGATGGTCCTTAGTCGTCTTATAGTGGTCATCTTATATGGTTAGAGACTGTCTGCATTAGAGACGGTCTTTAACTATCTTATAGTGGTCATTTGAGATAGTCTGAGACCGTTTGAATTAGAGATGGTCATTAGCTGTCTTATAGAACCAACACTGGCTTACCCTTCCACTGCCCTGACTCCCTCACGCAAGGTAGAGTCAGGACAGTGGAGCATGCCTTAACGCGGGGTTACTATAGGGGCCTCCTTGATGTTTGTATTATGTATCCAAACCTTCCATTAGTTTCCCACTCTATATAATTTTATTAAAAATCGAGATTTAAGGAAATAAACTTTGAAAAAAAATTGAGATTAAAAAAATCGACATTTTGATAAATAATTGACATTCTGAAAAAGAAATTTGACAACTTAAAAAAATTTATGAATTTGAAAAAAAAAAATAGTAGAGAAGCTTAGAAAAATAATTAATAAAGTTTGAGAAATTTTGAGATTTTGAAAAAAAAAAAACTGTGATTTAATAAAAATCTAGATTTTGAAAAAAAAAAATTAACAACTGTAAATAAAGTTGATAATTTGTAAAAATAATTAGATTCCCAAAAAAAATGATATTTTGAAAAAGAAAACTGAAAATATTGAAAAATTTGTGAAAATTTTAACTACTTTGAAAAAATAAAAAATCTTTTGAAAAAGAAATTGAGATTTTGTATTTCGATTTTTTTTTTTTTTTGAAAAGTTCGATAACAAAAGTGAGATTTTGATGATGGGTTGTATATCCATGCCGTCCATATGTTTCTCCAGTCCATTTTTGGGCGGGGTATAAAAAAAGTGTAGATTTAAATCTTAAGTAGACAGCACCACCAGAGAGAGTGGCAATATAGTGCCCTGCCATTAAAAATTATAAAGAGCCGTCATAAGGTTTTAATAGTGTTTATTTGCAATCCAACTTGTTGATAATGTAAAGAAGATCTGGATGAAAGGAAACTACAAAGATCAAATTAATCCAAAACTTTTGTGGCCTTCAAAAGGTTTCTAATGGTTATTCATCTCATTTTTTATTGGTAGGGCCCACCTGAGATTACCGAGTTCTTATGATTTGGAATCACATCCTAAAATATGATGGAAAAAATATATGGATGGTATCGATATACACAAAATATATTAAGGTAGGCTCTACACGGTTAAGATAACACCCATGAAGGAGTTACCTAAATAGTGAAATGATACTATAAGGTTGATTTCATGGGAACTTCCCGTGAGGTCAATCTGTGTGGGCCCGACCATCATGTGTGTAGAACATCAACACCATGCATTTGATGTGTCCCCTTTAGGTTATGGGATATCCCAAAAATTTGTCGTATATGAAACTCAGGTGGGCCATAACATCTAAAACTATGTGAAGACATCCCTAGAGGATATAAAAGCACTTGGTGGGGCCCACATGAGTTTTGAATGTGGATGAAACTTGGTCTTACCCATCATCCTACATAATGAATGGGCTGGATTTGTGAACCACATCTAGGTGGGCACAATAAATGATTATGAATGTTTTAATGGGAGAGTAACCCCTCTCAACTATAGTATGTGGTGTGGCCCACCCAAGTCAGTGTACTTTATTTTTAAGCCCATGGCCACAATGGAGTGGTGCATCTACTGATGGGGTAGATTTGAAGTTCGAAAAGAGTGGGATAGTGACACCCATCGTTGAAACCTTCTTAGAGTTGACCATGATGTTTATTTGAGATCCAACCTGTTTATAAGTTAACATAGACACGGAATAAGGGAAAACATAAATATTAGCCTGGTAAAAAACTTTTATGGCCTAAAGAAGTTTTTAATGGTAGGCGTTCAATCACAATTGTTTTATGTGGTGGGTTTCACTCAAACTTTAGATCTGCCTCATACTTTGGCTCATACTCTAAAATTATATGGTAAAATGGATGGATGGAGCAGATAAACTACACGCATTCGGGTGGTTAAGGATGGATAAACCCAACCCCTCTCTCAAGGGCGTCGATTGTCTACTGACAAGTTGAGTAGGGAGACTGCTTTGTGGGCCCCACCATAACGTTTACTTTCCATCCAATCTGTTCATAAGGTCACAAAGACCTAGATGAAGAGGAAAAACAAACTTCACATTGATCCAAAACTTTTGTTACCCCCAAAAGGGTTTCAATGGTAGACGTTCAATTCCCCACATGCTTTTGATTGTGTGGTCCACTTGATAGTTAGATATGTCTTATTTTTTATCTCAAGCCTTATGACGAGCTCCCCATATGGATGGACGGTTTGGATATAACACATACCTCGTGATAGGACCCATAGAACTTGCTGACATCACCCAACCCCCTCTTTGAAGGGCGCGAATTGGCTACTGATAAGTTGAGTAGGGAGACTGGTACTGAAGTGACGTCACCAAATTCTGTGGGCCCCACCATGATGTATGTTTTGTATCCATGCCATCCATCCATATGGATAGATCATTTTAGGGTAAGATCCAAAGAATGAGTCACATCCAAAGCTCCAGTGGACCCCACCAGAGAAAACAGTGGGGAGAGTAACACCACCGTTAAAAACATATAAGGTTTGAGGACTGGTTAGGGCGCCAGCCCTAACCAACCCCTCTCATCCGTGTCTCTCTCTCTCTCTACGCCTCTCCCTCTCCCTCCATCTCTCCTTCTCTCTCTTTCTCTCTCTCTCTCTGTGCCTAGGTGGACTGCATTTCGTCTCCCCTTATAAATACGACTACATCGCAAGCTTCCTTCCCTCACAAAAGCCTCTTTAAGAAAGAGAGGGAAAAGAAAAGAAGAAGAAAGTTCCTTTCTCTCTCTGTCTCTATGTGTGTGTGTGTGTGTGTTTCTAACATCTTTATCTGAATCGCTATTTCCAGTTTGAATAGTCTCGAGCAAAGCTAATTCCAGAACTACCCTGGTTTCTTTTATTATTTTATGGTTTCTTTTTTAATATAAATTCCTTAAAGATGTTGGAGAAGAAGATGGAGTAATTCGTTAGGATGAGAGTGATACAGAAATTCAAAGCAGTGAAGAAGGAAGCAGGGAAAGTTCAGATCGAGACGCTTTGAAAGATTCTAGAAGAGAACATGGGGCCAGAGTACCTTCAGAAATTAGGTCTAGATGGAAGAACAGATGTGGAGAGCTTCAAATCATGTGTCTCTCTGGTCACCCATAAGGATTTGGAGCCTTATATTCAGCGAATTGC
Source organism: Magnolia changhungtana (assembly GCA_030180095.1). NCBI lineage: Eukaryota > Viridiplantae > Streptophyta > Magnoliopsida > Magnoliales > Magnoliaceae > Magnolia > Magnolia changhungtana. Next base: position 11,123,921 of record JASAUF010000656.1, on the reverse strand, counting down.
CTATGGTGACAAGTCGGCGGTCCTCACCGGCAGGGTCATCATCGCCATATCACTGAGGTTTGGCATCTCTCGAGGATTTTCTTTTCCTAAATTTTCCTTTCTTTTTCCTTTTTCTTGATGGTTGTGGAAAATTAATGTTTTGTTTCGGTAGTTCGGGGACTAAGGGAAGTCGAAGTTTGTGCCATTTAATGAGGAGTTGTTGAGGTCAACAATGCGGATTTACTGCACTTAGTTCGCTTTTAGAAACAAGTGATTTCTCTTTTTCTTTGTTTGGGATTTCTTAAGATTAGGTTTCGATTTCATAGTTTTTGATTCTGTATTTGTTGTTTCTTAAGTTTGGGATGCCAAAACCGAATTGTCGCGGTGTTCTGCTTTAGAACTTGAATATCCACAAGGAAGAATACTATCTTTGCTGTGAATCTGTGATTAAAAATGTTACTCATCCAAGTAGGAATCTTTAGGCTATTATGTTCTTATCTATTCCTTCTAGTTAAATTCTCATATCTATAAATGACAACTGATCTCCTAAGACCCACTTTTAGAAGCATTTTAATGCATAAAAGAAATAGGTGTGACATATGGGTAGTTATAGGCAGTTAGTCATTTCTCTTCTAAGGATTGCAAGAAATTGGTAAGTGTGGCACGTTCCCAAGCCCATTATAGATGGGCATGGACTTGAATCACCCTGTTTGGATTATCCTGCTATCAAAACAATATCCATCATGGCCATCATATTTCTTTCATGTGTTTATTTGGTGAGTGGCTCGATCTCCCATTTTGACTATTTCGACTACCATCAATTGCATGTAACATATTTCTGCATGTGATGATCCATCATATTCTCATATGGTACCATCTGGTGAAAAGAGGGCCACTTCTTTGCAGTTCACATGGCATTTGAATAGTGTTTGTGTGGGGACACGTTAAAGAAAATTTTAGACCATCATTCGGTGGGTATGGATGATTTTATTTGGAGATCTGATTGTCTTCATATTTTAATGTAGTATTTTTCATAATCGGTAAGGTCTGGGATACAGTGTCACGCCCCCGACTCGGTGATGGGATTCACAAGGAACCCGATAGCCGGTTTCGGCCGCAACAGCCTCTGCAGTACCCCATTCTCGGTTCCTGAGGCAGGATTTCGATCCTGAGATCCAACAAGGAGGATTTTCATATCAAAATTCCAAACCAAATCGAGCACACCCAAGATCATAGAAAGTAAATCTCAGAAATAAACCAAGGAACACACTACAAAATCTACTATGAATTTAAACTTCTAGGTACAAGGCTTAAAGGAAATAAATAATAACAAAAGGGGAAAAGGAAAAGTCTGCAACAAAGGGTCCTCAGCTCGCGCTCCAATCCAAGACTCCTCTGCTACGACGCTGACCTAGGATCTCCTGTACGCATCAATCGTTCATAAGCTTTATAAAGCTTAGAGGGCGGTGAAGGTGTGTGACAATAGTGCATAGGAGAAAATAGGGAATGTAAAAGGAAAACATGATTAATACTAATGTCGCTAGCCTTGCCGAGGCTAAGTTATAAGTGCAGTAAGTCGTACTAAGGCTATACAATGCAATACATGAGTACTAGATGCCATACCAAGGCGATGGAATATAAGGCTTATACAGCTGATGCAAATACAATGCGAAGTAATGCCAGTCCTCATATCCAATCCACATTTCAAGTGCAGTTCCATCATAAGGAATCCACTGGGGTCAAGTACACTGTAGGATGACTGCAACTTTATAGACTCGTGCAGTCAAATGAGCGTAGGAGACTTTACTACCCGCTTGTGGATAGCCAATCACCAGCGAGGCTCGACGGTAGCGGACCAATTCACTAGCTGGTGAAACTCAGCCTAGCTATTGCCCTCTCTCTCAGGCGGGTAAGGCCACACCCCATCCTAACTTACCACCTTGCAATGGGAGTCGCGACTTAATGGTATGAGGCCCTCATGCGCTCATGTTTTTCACTCAGTCTCGATGCTAAGGTGTTCCTTCGGTAACATGGAAGTTTAGGGGCTTTTACCCAGGGATATCCTATGCACCCCAATACATAAGAATCATTTTCGGTGTCCACACACGGCCATCCACGATATCTCTGTGGAGGCTACGGCCCTAATGAAGCAAGGGTAAATAATATCCATGAAATGCAATGATGGATGCATAGGTCGTGCATACCAATCATGCATCAGCTCCAAGCACTCAATGTGCACAAGAGGGGAAACTATATCCCTCTGGGAAACTATCACATCTGCCCAATGACCATACACAATGTAATCAAATCATGCTATGATGCACATGGGTCATGAGGATGAACTAGGTGCGCTATATGTTGATGATGTTGTAGTATACGCCTCCTTTCTAAGGAGGGACTAAGTCTAGGTACTTGGACAAATTGTCTAAGGAGTCATCCTCTAGTGGTGGCCCAATAGTTTGGGGTAGCCATAAGGCTAAGGAGAACAATAACATGAGCCTAAATAGATGAACAGTCCTAACAAGGGTCTATGATGGGCCCTTAACCACCCATAGGAACCCATGGGCCACCTTCGGGCCACCAATGTGGACATCTAACCATAAATGATTCCCAAGAGGTGGTCCATCTCTAATCAATCGTGGATCAAGGCCCAAGGCCTATACCAATGCATAGGCCTAGTGGGCAACACACATAGCCCAACCCATATGTAATATCATGGGCCCATAAGCAAGATTTGGACCCAAATCATAAGGGTCATTAATCCCTATATTGTGGTGGGCCTAATGGGCAACCCATCACTCAAACCCCACAGGCAATTTTCATGTCTAGACCAAGTGAGTTGGGCCTACAACCTGGCCCAAGTACAAAGTTGATTTGGTAGGCAACCAAGGGCCCGACCACTTGTGTAATCCAGCCCATAAACCCAACATGATAATATGGAAAAGTGGCCCAAAGGTCCAATGGGCCTATGAAGAGATTTCCAGCCCTTATGAGCCTAAAGAGTCCAACAACTTGCTACAAACGTGGACCTATTAACATCTAACTACGGTGGGCCTGAAAAATAAGCATTAATAAAGCACAAAAATAGGGGATTCTAAGCATGATTTTATTCCTTCTAAGTACTCACAATGTGGTGGGCCCCACTTCTCAAAAATTCAGCCCGAAGGCCAATCATAATTATAATACATTGCTGAATTTTTAACCCAACAGGTTTATGGGCCTATTGGAGCCCAGAAAATGATCCATTTGATTAGGACATCAGTCCAAGTAGTCCAGCCATTAAGTAAGAAGGCCCCACCACATAGGATTACATCACATTAATTGGGGAAAAAGGTGGACCACACTGCTGGACAAAGGTCCAGCAGGTAGTCCATATGGGGTGTCCCACATGGGCTTGGGCATCCCGATGGGTTGGATTCTTAGCCCATGTGCTAACAAAAAGGCAGGCCCCACCCTAAGTACTCCACACTTGGATGGACCATACTTAAGTGGGCCATACAAAGGAAGGCCAGAGGGATAAAGCACACATCATGGTGGGCCATAAAATGGGGTGGACGACCAGCCCATGCTGGACGCCGCGGCCTTGGGCGTCCAGCTAGGTGGGCCAGTCCAGCCCTTACTAAAATTTCCTCGGTAGTCCATTAGGCCCGAAATTCGGGAGGTGTGTCCTAGTAGGGGTGGGCCACTTTTAGTTAAAATTTTGGATTTTCCTAAGTTCGGAAAGTATTTTGTGAATTAAGAGAAAACAGACTATCCAAAAATCTGGTTAGTGCAGAATTATGGTTGACCCTGTTATGAGCACCCAATGGGGTGGGCCCAAGATCTCTAAAAATTAGAAAAAAATGATTTTAACATCCCCACATATGTATACTATAAGGTAGAGTCCACAAAAGTGGCCCACCAATGCAAAAAAATGCTTTACATTTTAAGATTTCCAAACTAACATGTTGCTAGACAGTCTAGAAAATCTGGACCGTCCACCCCTCTTGGGCCACACCTTTGGGACCTCAATCAAGGTCAGATAGGGCTGAAATTTGGGGAACATCTAGGTGGGGTCCCTACCTTTAAGAAAAGTATATTTGAACGGTAGGAAAGTGAAAAGGCCTACCTATATGTCCTAGAGGGGGGTGAATAGGGTTATGCCAAATTTAAAACTTTAACAGTGGAATTTAAATGAATAAAGGAAAGATAACACTTTAAACAAAGCACAATACGGAAATGTAAAGCAACCTCAAATATTAGAATAGAGAGGATGATACCAATGTTGTTCTAAGGATAACCTTGCACCATAAAAACCAAAGGTTTATGGCAGGACAACCTTACTAGAACAATTTGAATATAAAAAACACAAACTGAAAGGAAATAAAGGAAATCGCAAGAAATAAATTCTAAACTATTACAACATTCCCCACAATGCTTGAAATGTAAATATTACAGTATTCAAATCCATACATACATCCCACAAACTTGAATGATAAAAGATATAGAAATTAAATAAACATTTAAACCATAAGACACAAAGAATTATAGTGGTTAGCCTGTGTGTACACCAACTGTTAAACAACAGCCACACAACTTGCTACTCCACTCCTAATATCCTCACAGAGGGGATATCAGCGTTCAATATAAAATAGTTTTCTTGGCTTCACCTAAAACATTCATAATTGTGGCTTTCAAATGGGCTTACACAATTCAAAAACCCCACTTCTGAGTTTTCTGGCTCTCCTAAAATAACCAACACAATGAGATTTTTCTGGCTCAATCTCAAAAAAAACCAAAAGCAATGAAAATTTACATAAATGTAAAATACTTAGATTTCTCCTTTTGTAGCAGGCCGGTAGAACCAATGGAGTGGAAGATCGAATATAGAAGTTCAACTGTCTAATACTCACATTGAAATGGTTCTAGGTTCTAATTGATTTTAAATTAAACCAGTTGGGCTAGCTTTGTTTGATTTTGATTCCAAGAAGAAGGAATACAACAATTCCTCTTTTCAATACAAATTGGAATATAGAAACAAAATTAAATTAACAAAGATAATAAAAGAGAATATTTAATATGCACAACGTAGCTTAAAAAATAACACAAGAGTGATGCCTTGATTTTACTTAAATTAGATATGAAACTCTAAAATTCGTGTTCTATTTATAGATGCAGAAACTGCATCTATGACTGGTCGTGTGGCCACCACGACTGGTCATAGGTCGAACTGCATTTTGAAATTTTAAGCGCAATCGGATAAAACCGTTCCACGACTGGTCATAAGGTGTCCACGACTGGTCGTGAGGCCTCCACGACTAGTCGTGACCAACCAAGAAAGGTTGATGGAGTTTGAGTTATAGCTGCATGACTGGTTGTGAATGAGTCAGCACTGTTCCTACAACCGGTCGAGCACTCCAGGACTGGTCGAAGCTCAACCAAAAAAATTTGAAAATTTGCAACAACTTAGGATTGGTCTTGAAATTTCTTGGACTGGTCGAGCTAGTTCTAGGACTAATCGAACAGAGTCCAGGACTAGTCTTAGAATAGACCAAACACTTATAAATGATTCAATTTGAATTACATATACAAAATGACCTACCCTAAGGTCAATCTAAGGTTCTTCATACCTTGAATGTGAAGTAAGCACATTGAAACTTTATTTCTTCAGATGATGGTTAACCTTTGAAGATTATGAAACTTGAGATCTCTATACTTGATGTAGCTTGAATTTGAGATCTTCTAAAGCTTGGATTTGTCATTCTTGAGTTGTACTTCATCTTGAGTTGAACATTATCTCGAGTTGTACTTGAGTCTTGAACAAGCATTTGTCTTCTGATGTAGCTCTTGAAATATTCTGAACATTGAAGTTTACAGAAGTTGACAAAGAACTTGACCTTGCATTTTTTGAAGTAGATCACCGTTCTTAACTTGAAGCATTGATATAGTGTCTTGAACATACAAATCAACATGCTACATAAGACATAAATTGTGTTTTTGGCACCACAAAATTTGACAAACAAAGGAGCAGGAAATCATAACACTTACAATCTCTCCCTTTGTCAAATTTGTGACAAAACACACTTAACAAAAATATGATCAATATGAACACAAAGAATCTTGCACCAGTTGTCATTAACTAGTACAAATTCCTCATACTCCCCCTAAATAGCACACATAGATCCACCATAAAAATTAAAATTATGAATGCTACTCCCCCACAATCCATATACATTCCATATTTATCAATCAAAAACTTAAAATATTCTTCCCCTTTTTGTGACAATATGATAAAGGAATAAATGGAAGTGGAAGACTAATAAGAGAGTAATAAAGGAGTTAAATAAATAAAAGTTATATAGGCAAATTCAAAGTGCATATACCAGTGTAATCCAAAGTAAGTCTAGCACACTGAAAGAAACCAAAATAGTCTAACAATTATTACAGACCAATGAATAAAAACATTTAATCAGATCCTGGAGAAGGAGCAGATATGCTAGGATCAAGTTGATGAAGTGTTCACTCCCCAAGTATAGGGTTGTGATGTAGTAATAAACTCGGTGAGACCGAGGTCAAATCCATAGGGACTGAAACCTATACGTATTCTGAAACTGAATAGAACTAGAACTAGACTAAATGAAAACTAAATCGACTATAAATTGAGGAATAATGATGAGATAATTATCTAAAACATAAATAATTCAGAGGTAAGAAACTAGGGTGCCAAGGATCCACTTGTAGCAATTGGGAAGCTACCTTACATTGATTCACAAACACAACTGGCAAGAAGAGATTTGTCAGATCTCTAAACTTCTCATGAATCTAATCATCAAAGGATTAGAATGGTGAAGATTTGAAAGTGATTCTGTCACCAAACCATGCCCAAGAGACTATGGCAAACAATAGTAATTTACCAATCTCACAACCAATCATAAGAGAATTGTGAAAGTTAGGAAGGGTTCCATCACCCAACCATGCCCAGGAGACAATGGTGAACAACAGGGCCTCCTAAGTTCACAATCTCATAATAAAAAGAACATACTCAAAGCTATTGCAGATCGACTATAATTTGAGTCACAATAAACCATTAAAACTAAAAGTATTCCTTAATAATCAAAATAGAATTCATAAGAGTTCAATAACCGTGAATCAAAGCAAAGCTACCATCCTAATTATGCTACAAGCTTCACCTCTCAGCCCTAGCTAAGAGGTTAGCTAACCAAAGATATGATTAACTAATTCTCAAAATAAAAGAAACAAAAAAACTAAAATAGAAAAACAAACTCTCTCGGTCTCTTTCTTGGCCTTCACGGCTGCACACGTCCAAGGAACGGCCCTTTGAATTCAAAATTGGATCCCTTTAAGCTCTCTCTCTCCTTTTATAAGCGGCCAGGTGATTGGTCGGTTTGCTGGAGACCTTGCTGGAGTCGGAGCACCGACTCTCCTTTTGCAGCCCTTGCGCAAATCTGTTTACGCAGTAACAGATACGCGTCACCGTTGTGCATTTTGGAATCCAAATCGCGGTTGCACATGCGTGATTCGGGACATTCAGTCATCTTGGCTATGGTCAATCCCACCTTGAGAGAAATTTGGACAGTTCAGATGGTCGGAATGATCCCAACCACGACTATACAATGGCCCGGATTTCGCAGACGCGTGAACAGAGCTTCTGCTCTTGCACTGAGATGATGGGGGGCCCATTATCGGGATTTAATGAGAAATCCAATCCGTCCACTCGTTGCAGCTTGAAAAATCATGGGGGACTGACTGGTTTTGAATCAAATTCGATGTGGTCCATAGATCATTTCGTTGAACCGTCAATCCTACGTCTAAATGGTTAAAAACTGATCTCTGTTGTTCTCTCGAATTTTGTCACCTAGGCAGTGTTAAGAAGCTCCATAGAGTCCTGATGAACGGTCCAAATCGATGATCTGTATGATAGGTACGGCCCACAAGCGAAACCTAACATCGGCAGCGAAGACGCCGTCACCTCTTTAGCGTTTTTGAGAGGGATCGTTGGTCAGCGCAGTGCTGACCGACTTTCTTTGTTTGGTGCACGGTGCCCGCGCGTGGGCTGTACACACGCACATGCAAGGTGGGTCCCAACTTGATGTATTTGCAAGATCCAATCCGTCCATCTACTTTCTCACCTCATTTAAATAGTTGAGACCAAAATTGAAGCATATCTAGAGATCAGGTGGGCCCAGAATAATGATTCTGAGAGCTGATCTGTCCGTTAGGCCACTTTCAGGGGGATTCGACAGTTGAAATTCAACGTGTACGGTTAATTTATGGTCTTCAGGTCATGTATGTAGTTTCAAGCCGAATGGATGGTGGGAACCCTGTGATCTTGCATTCTGTGTGATTTTCGGGTCACTTGAGCTTCAGTTTCTCAATTTTCTCGGATCTCTGTCATGTAATTCCGTCGATCTTAGTTCCTTGGAGTCCATCCCTTGCCTTTGGGGTCATCAGAGCATTAAATTCATGCTTTAAGCACCCTTTTTCAGTCCATGCTCGTAAATACACTCTGCATCACAAACACGATTAAATCGGGCCATTAAACAGTATCATACTTGTAAATCCAGGCAATAACTGGGGTCTAATATGCAATATTTGACCCTCAACACAACTCCCAACCAGCATTTTGCTAGTCCCGAGCAAATTATGCAAAAAATAAGTTGAGAATTATAGGATAATTTCTGTGAAACCGAGTGATATTTTGAAAAACAATCTAGATATTAGAATTCTAAGATTCATGATTGTTGGGCATTACTTTCTCTTGGACTCAAGCACACGGTAAACTTCATAATCAAGTTCAATGTATTAACCACCAATTAGAAAAAATTCTAAACATTGAGTTTCGTGGGTGTATAGTGTAATCTCGGCTTATCATCATTAAAATTCACTTCTTTATTTCAAGATATCATTAGTAACCCATAAGAGGATTCATGGCAATCAAAACCTGAACCAAAGCCTGCCTCATCAATTCCAACTCTTTCTTTTTCTTTTTTTTAATTAATTAATTTTTTTTAAAGTAATGCCAAGTAGGGGAATTAAATCCTCACATATAGGGAGCAAACCTATAGTAAAGACCATTCTCCTAGCCCTTTCCGACTGTCATTCTTGGGGAATTAAATCCTCACCTGTAGGGAGCAAACCTATGGTGAAGACCATTCGCCCAATCCTTTCAATTTCTCAGGTTGGTTCCTTTCAAGCTTAGTGATCACCAAGTTAATCTTTCAATATCGAGCTGAAACCTCAATGTGTAAGCGAGATGTGACATGTGAAATCATGACTCAATCAATGTTTAAAACTTCTAACAATGGATTAACAATTCAAACTTAACTGTGAAATCTAACAGATACTGAATCTAAGAGTCATAAATTACCAACATCACGTATCTTGAAATTCTAAATTAAGGATATCCGTCAAAATCACTTCGAATTCACAAGAAATCCCAGAAAATTTTTAAAAATTTTTCACAATTTTTGCTCAAGACCAAGAAAACACTGATTAGGAAACCTAATCTCCCACCCCCAACCGAAAATCTACATTGTCCTCAATGTAAAAGATATGAGCATGTAATGCACATAGGACAACAAAAGTAAATGAGAAGTGATGGGAAGATAGTACCTGGACAAAGGAATCGAAAGCTTTTTCTAAACATATCAGCGTAAAGGCGGGTCAGCACAAGGGAGAAACCAACAAAAGCAAACTAATGGCATAAAACCGACTAACCTAGAACAACATAAAGCAAACTACCCTAGTCCTATGAAAGCAATAATTTCTAATCCTCAACTGTGGAGGCACGTAAAATCTACTCAATCATGCATTTAGGTTCTTCCGTCGGCCAGTATCTTAGTAAAGTTCTTAGAAGGTTTTTCAACAAGATCATCCAAAAGCCCATTTTGTAGTAAGCTTGGATGTCTTGGAGCGTGAATGTCTAGAGAAATTGAGGGACCTCAGCATAAAGTTTTCTTTTAATCGTCTGAAGTGTCCAAAGTATATACGATTCACCTGTGACAGATAACATTTCGAAGTTAGTACACCATGATGAATCAGAGACTACAAGTATGTGAAATTTAGAAAAAATTGTAGTAGGTGGTGTAGTCTCAACACATGCCAAAGTTTCACTCTTTAGTTTAATTTTTAGCTCTTCCTTTAATAGTAAACATTCAGGATCTGGGGGAGGAGGTACTTCAAAATAAGAGTTCTCTCGATCCGTGATAACTACCGAGGTATTGTCTTGCGAGGCATCCACTATTTCTTGTATCATGAGATCGTTTAAATCTGCAAAGTGTACCAAGCCATCATTTAAATAGTCGAAACATTCAGTTGAAAGGAGTTCATTCATCCTATCGAAATCTGTGATGATATGTCCAATAGCTCTGTTATCTTCTTTGAGAGTAGAAATGAGCATACTCTCTTGTTTGTTCTCAAGGTGAGATGAAATCACCACTGGTTATGTCTTTTCTTGACCTAAATGGGCATATTCGAAATCAGAGGATAAAGGTTTTAGGTCAAGCTTCGGTGGCTTGAGGTTAGACGATAGAGACACGACATCAGTTTGGGGCAATTCTACAAATTGTGGCCTCCACTGGTTAACTTCAAGTACCGGTGGAGTATTAAGCAAGGAACACCTCTCCCTAATCATGTCATCATTCAAATTATGGGAATTTGTCAGGCACGTCTCTAGAGGGTCAGAGGATAAGGTCAGAGGCGTTCTATCTTCCACGAAAGAATCAATCATGTTAATGTCATGGAAATCGTCATCATCCTCTAAGTTTCTGCCGTTATTGAAAAAGATATTTGACTTCAATGTTATATTCCCAAAAGACATAGTCATGACACCATTCCTACAATTGATAATTGCGTTTGAAGTGGCAAGGAATGAGCGACCAAGAATGACGGGAATCTGAGTGCTCATGTTATTGATGGGTTCGGTGTCCAGGATGATAAAATCTACAGGGTGATAAAATCTATAGGGTAATAAAATCTATAGACCTGAACCAACACATCCTCAATTATCACTCTTGGTACACGAACAGAGCGATCAGCAAATAGTAATGTGGTTAGGGTGGGTTTTAATTTACCTAAACCTAACTGTTTGTATACTGAGTAGGGAATCAAATTGACGCTCGCTCCTAAGTCAAAAAGTGCGTGATCAATTCGATAGTTCCCGATTACACATGATATGGTTGGGCTACCGGGATCTTTGAATTTCTATGGCACATCTTGCTTTAAGATGGCACTCACTTTCTCAGTCAAGAAGATCTTCTTTTGAATACTTTGCTGTCTTTTGGTCGTGCATAGGTCTTTCAGGAATTTGGCAAATGAAGGTATTTGTTTTACGGCATCAAGTAGAGGAATGTTGACTTTCACTTGTTTCAACACTCTAGAATATCCTGAGAGTTAGAGAGAGGTTTTGGTGTAACCAACTGTTGGAAAAATGGAGCAACTAGCTTCTTTTGAAGTCCGGTTCTAATTCTTGTAGAGTAATGTTAGGTCTATCATTGTTATCCTCTTATAGGTCCTTAGGCTTTACAGCCCTAACTGGAATAGTTTTATCAATGGTCTTCCCACTCCTAAGAGTGGTGATAGATTTAGCGTGCTTCATTTAATTTAAAGAGCTAGGAAAGAGGTTGAGCTGTGAGGCTCCCCTTATTCCCAATCGTGTTTTCAGCCTTAAGTCCTTGTAATGTTTTATTAAGGTCTTGTAAGACTTGTAGCATACCCTGATTGAAATGATCTTGCTTTTCAAAATGTTTTAAAATTGGATCCTCTTGAGGTTTCTCTTGTTGTTGCTGTGAACTCTGATTAAAGAAACCTTGAGGGGTAGCAGTTTGTCCATTCCTCCAACTAAAATTTGGATGATTTTTCCCACCAGGATTGTACGTACTAGAGGTAGGTCCATTGAAAGGTCTTTGATAGTTATTTACGGCATTGGATTACTTAGTTAGTACCTCTTGAAAGGCAGATATGGTTGGACAATTTTCAGTTGTGTGACTGTTACAACTACAAATATCGTAAACAACTTCCTTACCCTTATCCTTCCTTGATTCGATGGCCTCGAATTTTTTTATGAGATTAGCCACTTTAGAATTGAGATGATCATTCTCTTTTAGAAGATACAATCCAACTTTCTTCTTAGATTGAGTCAGCCTAGACGTGGTGTTCGAATTTGGGTAATGGTCCCATACTTGTGTTTTTTCAGCAAGTCTATCGAGGTAATCCCATACCTCATCGACATCTTTATTCATGAATTCTCCATTACACATTATCTCAACCAATTGGCGCATGGAAGATGTCAGTCCATCATAGAAAAAATTTGTAATGTGCCATGTTTCAAAGCTGTGTTGTGGGCATGAACTGACAAGATCCTTAAACCTTTCCCAACATTGGAAGAATGTTTCATCCTCCTTTTGGGCGAAGTTCATGATTGCTTTTCTAAGGGTAATCGTTTTATGATATGGAAAAAAATTCTTTATGAATTCCCTTTGCATATCATTCCATGTGCCAATAGATCTAGGACGTAGTGAATGTAACCACGTTTTAGCTTTTTCTTTCGAAGAAAAGGGAAAGAGTTTCAGCCTGACTGTGTCCTCAGACACGTTTGGAATATATAAAGTGGTTATAATCTCATCAAACTCTTTCAAGTGTAGATACGGTTTTTCAGATTCAAGCCCATGAAATTTATGAAGGAGTTGGATCACCCCTGGCTTTATATTCATGTGTCCCATATTTTCTGGAAAAAACATGCATGAGGGCGTGCTCACCTCGTTGGTTGTAAATAATCTCGTAAAGTACGAGGTGGGAGTGCTTGAGGTTGATTTGCAGCCATAACCTCAATTTAGATTCTAGACTTAGACCTAAAAGAGATAGATGAAATAAAACCTAGAAAGAATGAGAAGATTTGGAAAGAAGTTAACAGATCGGAGTTCCTAAGTTAAAAACCTGCAAAACAAACCAAAACAAGTTAGTTTCTAAGAAAGTCTAAAGTTAGAAAGTAAACTAGTTTCTACAAAGGGAAAAATTCCTAAAATAAATTAGGAAAGCTCTATACTTAAAGTAGAGAGTAAGAGATTTCTAAAAGAAAACCTATAATTAAAAAGTTTCAAAAAAATAAAATAAAATAAAGATGAGTTAGTTTCTAAATTAGAAAGAGTTTCTGAAACGGGAAATTACTTACCTAGTTCTAAAAGAAAAGAAAGATGAAATAACTTTGGAAAATTCCTAAAACAAAACCTAATCTAGAGAGTTAGAAAAACTAGAAAATCAAGAAAGAGATTACCAATTTTAGAAAGTATATGTCAGAATCCTACAAAACAGAAAAAACAGGTTATTTTTTAAAAATCAGGAAAACCTGAACCTAAAATCTAAAGTTAGAAAAAAAATCCTAATCTTAAACTAATCCCAAAACTAATTAATTTCAGAAAATCGTAATCGTCAGTCCCCAGCAACGGTGCCAAAAACTTGTTCACTCCCTAAGTATAAGGTTGTGATGTAGAAATAAACTCGGTGAGACCGAGGTCGAATCCATAGGGACTGAAACCTATACGTATTATGAAACTGAATAGAATTAGAACTAGACTAAGATGAAAACTAAATCGAATGTAAATTGAGGAATAATGATGAGATAATTATCTAAAACTTAAATAATTAAGAGGTAAGAAACTAGGGTGCCAAGGATCCACTTGTAGCAATTGGGAAGCTACCTGGCATTGATTCACGAACACAATTGGCAAGAAGAGATTTGTCAGATCTCTGAACTTCTCATGAATCTAATCATCAAAGGATTAGAATGGTGAAGATTTGAAAGTGATTTTATCACCAAACCATGCCCAAGAGACTATGGCAAACAACAATAATTTACCAATCTCACAACCAATCATAAGAGAATTGTGAAAGTTAGGAAGGGTTCCATCACCCAACCATGCCCAGGACACAATGGTGAACAACAGGGCCTCCTAAGTTCACAATCTCATAATGAAAAGAACATACTCAAAGCTATTGCAGATCTACTGTAATTTGAGTCACAATAAACCATTAAAACTAAAAGTATTCCTTAATAATCAAAATAGAATTCATAAGAGTTCAATATCTGTGAATCAAAGCAAAGCTACCATCCTAATTATGCTACAAGCTTCACCTCTTAGCCCTAGCCAAGAGGTTAGCTAACCAAAGACATGATTAATAATTCTTAAAATAAAAGAAAAAAAAACTAAAATAGAAAAACAAACTCTCTCGGTCTCTTTCTCGGCCTTCACGGCTGCACACGTCCAAGGAACGGCCCTTTGAATTCAAAATTGGATCCCTTTAAGCTCTCTCTCTCTCTTTCCTTTTATAAGCGGCCAGGTGGTCGGTCGGTTTGCTAGAGACCTTGCTGGAGTCGGAGCACCGACTGTCCTTTCGCAGCCCTTCCACAAATCTGTTTACGCAGTAACAGATACACATCACCGTTGTGCGTTTTGGAATCCAAATCGTGGTTGCACATGCGTGATCCGGGACATTCAGTCATCTTGGCTATGGTCAGTACCACCTTGAGAGAAATTTGGATGGTTCACATGGTCGGAATGATCCTAACCACGACTGTACAACCGCCCGGATTTCGCAGATGCACGAAGAGAGCTTCCGCTCTTGCACCGAGATGATGAAGGGCCCATTATCGGGATTTAATGAGAAATCCAATCAGTCCACTCGTTGCAGCTTGAAAAAACATGGGGAACCGACTGGTTTCAGATCAAATTCGATGTGGTCCATAGATCATTTCGTTGAATAGCCAATCCTGCGTCTAAACGGTTAAAAACTGATCTCTGTTGTTCTCTCGAATTCTATCACCAAGGCAATGTTAAGAAGCTCCATAGGGCCCTGATGGACGATCCGGATCGATGATCTGGATGATCGGTAGGGCCCACAAGCGAAACCCAACGTCGGCAGTGAAGACACTGTCGCCTCTTTCACATTTTTTTAGAGGGATTGTCGGTCAACGTGGTGCTGACCGAATTTCTTTGTTCGGTGCACGGGGCCCGCGCGTGGGCTGTACACACGCATATGCAAGGTGGGTCTCAACTTGATGTATTTGCAAGATCCAATCCGTCCATCTACTTTGTCACCTCATTTAAACAGTTGAGACCAAAATTGAAGCATATCCAGAGACCAGGTGGGCTCAGATCATGATTCTGAGGGCTGATCTATCCGTTAGGCCACTTCCAGGGGGATCCGACGACTGAAATTCGATGTGTACGGTTAATTTTTAGTCTTCAGGTCATGTGTGTAGTTTCAAGCTGAATGAATGGTGGGAACCCCATGATCTTGCATTCTGTGTGATTTTCGGGTCACTTGAGCTTCAGTTTCCCGATTTTCTCGGATCTTTGTCATGTAATTCTGTCGATCTTAGTTACTTGGAGTTCATCCCTTACCTTTGGTGTCATCAGAGTATTAAATCCATGCTTTAAGCACCCTTTTTCAGTCCATGCTCGTAAATACACTTTGCATCACAAACACGATTAAATCGGGCCATTAAACTGTATCATGCTTGTAAATCTAGATAATAACTGGGGTCTAATATGCAATATTTGACCCTCAACATGAAGGCCCTTGTTTAAACGCCTAAGATACTTGCACGTATTTATAAATTGTAAATCATGGGCAACATTCATGTTCTTAACCTTCTCCTCAAGTGCACGAAGACGAGCATCAAAATCAAATGGCTCATAGTTAGGATCATTAGTAGAGTCTGATTCAATTTCATCAAACATGTCATCCATATTAATATCATTAGGAGGAAGATCGCCACCTTCTTCTTAATTCCCTGCTTCAACACCACCACCACCCACATCTCTTTGGCCAGGAGCCAATTCCAATTTCATCCTGTTCATATTAGAATTGTTAAAAATAAGATGATAAATAGGAGCCTCTCCAACTAGCATAACAACTAGCATGTAAGAAGCTAACACAGTGTCCTAGCTTAAGACTAAACTGAGTGATGAAATGACATATTAAAGAAGGCAGGCAGACTTTAGTATCAGTGACGATAGAATGCAAAACCTGAACCATAAAAGAAGACAGTTCTATTTTGTTACCAGAACGCGGATACAGATTTAACGTAAAGATTTTTTGGAGAACCTTGTATCTAGGTAACAAATACTTTAAGGGGAGCGCATTCCCTTTATGAGTCCATTGCACGTCTATATTGCATAGATCTTTAGTTAACATGCATTTTTCTGTTTTCGACAGTTTTTTAACTAGAGTCTAAATATGGATCTTCTCTAGATGGTCATTAACAGGTATGTCCATTAGAGCCGAAACCAAATGACGGTCTACATCAAATGGATCTTCTCTAGTGGCTATTTTAGATGTTAAATTATCAGTTAAAAATTCAGAAATGCATGCAAACATGGCCTGAGCAATAGATTGGTATATAAGCACACCCCAATGTAGGATGTTATCCCACCCTACAGATTGAAGAAGAGGAAGGATATTAAAAGGAGAAATGTGATTAATAAACAAAGGTCTTTCAACAATAACATTTCGCAATCGCAAATCCCGTACATGCGAGGGATCATCTTCGGGTGACCAAAGATGGCGCGTAGTGATAGTTGAAGGATGAGAGGAAGAAGGACCACGTGAAGTTTTCTTTTTCCCTCTAGAATCCATTTGCAATAGGAAAATCGAAGAACCAAGAAGATGCAAAGATTATAGCGTGGGGTTTACTAAGATCAGATTTTTCAAAAGAAAACCCCAAAATTGCAATGAATCACAAAATAAATTACTCCAAGAGTGAAAATGAAGTAATATTGACTAGAATCTACAAGAAAAATACAAATGATGCACTAACCTTGAGGATCAAATAGTTGGGTACGACTATTCGTGCTACGGCCCATTGGAGAATAAATAGGAAATGCGGAAGATGAGTTTTTCCCCAAATTTTAAGAGATCCAGCGCACTACATGACTGGTCGAGGAGACCGTTCTCGACCAGTCATACCACGATTGGTTGAGCACGTCATCGACTGGTCGTGTACCAATAAAAACATGCATATTCCATCAAAATTTTAAAC
This sequence comes from Magnolia changhungtana, assembly GCA_030180095.1. NCBI lineage: Eukaryota > Viridiplantae > Streptophyta > Magnoliopsida > Magnoliales > Magnoliaceae > Magnolia > Magnolia changhungtana. The sequence goes on along the minus strand of JASAUF010000656.1, from coordinate 11,106,904 downwards.
CAATAAATTATCAAATATATATACATTATGATACAAACATGCATGAATATTCAATTTAGATTACACATACAAAGATCAAATTTCAATTTAATAAACCTGCTTCTGTCAAGCGGTTTAGTGAAAATGTCAGCAAGTTGAGTCTCGGTCGGAATGTATTCTAATGAAATTATTTTTTCTTCCATTAATTCACGAATGTAATGAAATCTAATGTCAATGTGCTTGGTACGAGAATGTTGAATTGGATTTTTAGAAATATTTATTACACTGAAATTATCACAATATAAAACTATTGAATCCTGTGTAATTCCATAATCGCTTAACATACATTTCATCCAAACAAGATGAGTACATGATTTTCCAGCTACGATGTATTCAGTCTCAGTAGTAGAAAGCGATATAGAACTTTACTTCTTACTAAACAAAGAAACTAAACAATTTTCAACATAAAAACAACCACCACTAGTTGACTTTCTATCATCGATATTACCAGCCTAATCAGCATCTGAGTACCCCGCCAACTGAACACTAGTATCATATGCATACCAGAGACCCAAATTAGTAGAACTTGTGATATATCGTATAATCCGCTTAACAGTAGTTAGATGAGACTCTTTAGGAACAGATTGATATCTAGCGTAAATACCAACACTAAAAGTAATATCAGGTCTACTAGCAGTTAAATAAAGCAAACTACCAATCACACTGCAATATATTTTAGGATTTACATTTTTACCTGTAGAGTCTTTTGAGAGTCTTAATGTTGCACTCATAGGAGTATCAAAATTCTTACCATTCTCAAATCTGAACTTTTTAATTAAGTTCAAAGCATATTTGGTTTAAGAAATAAAAATACCATCAGGTTATTGTTTTACTTGTAACCCTAGGAAATAATTTAATTCCCTAACCATGCTCATTTCGAACTTAAATTTCATTAAATCTGCAAACTCAATAGTCATGTTAGTACAGGTAGATCTATAAATAATATCATCAACATAGATTTGCACCATTAAGATATGATCGTTATGTTTCTTAACAAAAAGAGTCTTATCAATACTTCCATTAGAAAATTATGACATAGTAAAAACTTAGTAAATTTTTCGTACCATGCCTTGGGAGCTTGTTTCAAATCGTAGAGAGCCTTTTTCAAGCGATAGACATGATCAACATTCTTAGGGTCTTCAAAACCCGTTGTTTGTTCAACATAAACTTCTTCATGCAGATCGCCATTTAAGAAGGCACTCTTTACATCCATTTGATAAATTTTGAATTTTCTAAAGCATGCAATGGATATGAATAGTCTGATTGATTCAAGAAGAGCTACTGGGACAAAGGTTTCATCATAGTCGATGCCTTCAATCTGAGTGTACCCTTGTACAACCAGTCTAGCCTTGTTTCGAATTATATTACCAAGTTCATCAGACTTATTTTTAAAAATCTACTCAGTTCCTATAATGTGTTTATCTTTAGGTTTAGGAACAATATACCAAACATCATTTCTCACAAATTGGTTAAGCTCTTCTTGCATAGACACTATCAAGTTTTCGTCAGTAAGAGCTTCTTTTACGTTAGTCAGTTCTATCTGGGATGTAAAGCACACGTAATTGCATATGTCTTCTAGTTGTCTATGAGTGTGTACACTAGTGAGAGGGTTTCTAAGAATTTGAGTGGTTAGATGATCTTTGATAGTCCTTAGTTCAGAATTAGTTTGATTTAATGAAGTATCTGGTTTGTCAATTAAAAGAACTTCATCATTATATGAACTTGGGGCAGGTGTATTCAAGTGATCGTCAATGACTACATTGATGGATTCTTGAATCACACCGGTCCTCTTGTTTAGTACTCGATATGCACGACTGTTCAAAGAATACCTTAAAAAGATACCTTTATCACTTTTAGTGTCAAACTTCCCCAGATTTTCACGGTCACGTAAAATATAGCACTTGCTGCCAAAAACGCGAAAGTATTTGACAGTAGGCTTCTTATCAAACTATAGTTCATAAGTAGTTTTATTATTTGATTTACTTGTATAAACCTAGTTGATTGTATAACAGGCAGTATTTACAACTTCAGCCCAAAGATTTTTAGGGAGCTTCATACTATTTAACATTACATTAGCCATTTCTTGAAGCACTCTATTTTATCTTTCAACAATTCCATTTTATTGTGGTGTTTTGGGTGTAGAGAATTCATATGATATTCCCTGATCGTAACAAAATTTCTCAAAACTGTTATTTTGAATTATGAACCATGATCACTATGGATCTTACTAACTTGAGAACCTTTTTCAATTTGGATCCGTTTGAGAATCCTTTTTACTTCATCAAGGGTTTCTGATTTATCTCTTAAGAAGGTTACCCAAGTAAATCTGGTATAATCATCCATGATAACCAGTATGTATTTTTTGCCACCTCGACTCTCTGTCCTGGTTGGTCTCATAAGATCCATGTGGAGAAGTTCGAGCAGTTTTGATGTGGCATTGGAGTTCACCTTTTTATGAGTACTCCTAGTTTGCTTGCTAATTTGACATTCGCCACATATTTTATCTACTTTCTATAATTTAGGTAGACCTTTTATCAGCTCTCTTTTGCTCAATCTATAGAGATTGCGGTAGTGTACATGTCCAAGATGTTTATGCCATAACTCGGTCTCATCGGTATGGACCATGTAATACAGTTGATTAGATGAGCTAGAATCACTTACGATGTAGCAGTTTTCAGAAGTTCTATGACCAATTAATATTACAGAACTATTTTTGTTTAATATTTCACACCCTAGGTTAGAAAATTTAACACTATGATTTTTATCGCATATTTGAGAAATGCTTAATAAGTTATGTTTTAGACCTTCAACGTACAAAACATTCTCAAATAAGGGGAGGTTATAAAGTTGAACCGTACCTTGGCCAATAATCATGCAGTTGCCACCATCACCAAATGTGACTGAACCATCAGTCATGTCTTTAAGAGTGGTGAACAGACCTTTGTCACCAGTCATGTGCCTGGAGTATCCACTGTCTAGGTACCACTTTGAATGGCTTGAAGCTTTAAAAGCTGTGTGGGAAACCAAACAAGTAATGTTAGGAACCCATTTCATAACTGTTTTGGGTTTATAAGTATAGTTAGTCTTCTTATGTTTGTAGTTGTTGTAAGAATGACCCACTGAGTTAGATTTTAAGAGCTCCTTAAGTAGATCAACTATTTTCTTAGCTAAAGGGTTTCAGTTCTGATTTTCGTAGTTGATATGGTTACTTTTAATTTTGAAAGATTGAAAAGTTTTAGCATTTTTAGAAAACTTTTGATTAGAACTTTTGTCTTTTGAGTTTGAGGACACTCCTTTTACAAACTTAGAAGAAGTACTCTTCTGTTTAGTAGGAACATTTTTATCATTGCCCAAACCGGATCAGTCGCCACATTTTCTTGATCCAGACAATAATTTTTCTAATTTTGGATCACCTTGGGCATATCTCCATGTATCCTTTAAACTCAAAAGTGAAGAGATTTCAAGTTTAAGTTTATCATTTTCTGATTTCAGATTTTTAATTAGGGAAGTTTTGAATTCTAAATCATATTTGCATTTTTCAAAACAATCTGAAATATGGGATTTTTCTAAAATAAGAGTTTCAAAATTTTCTTTAATATTTGAAAACTTTTCTTTATGAAGTTTAAGTTTAACAGCAATTTTACAACTTTCCTTGTATAGGGCATTATAAGCATCTTGAAGATCTTCTTCATTTTCATGATCACTATTCATATTTTCTTCACTAGTAGAATCATCATGATCTAAAAAAGTGAACTTGGCTAGAGTCATAAGTGCTCTGACTTCATTGCCCGACTTAGTTTTAGAATCTTCAGATTCAGAAGAGGCTTCAGTGTCAGAAGATTCATCCTAAGTAGCCAACATTCCTTTCTTTTTAGGTTTTTCCTTTTTAAGACATTTGTTTTCTAAATACTCATATTCTTAGCAGTTGTAACATTGCCTATCTTTTAAAGATTTCCAAGTTTTAGTTTTAGATTTAGATCTTTTCTTATCATTTGATTTTTGAAAGTTAACCCTCTTTTTTACTTTTGAAAACCTTGTAAAACTTTTTTTCTAAGAGAGCCACATCATCTTTAGAATTATCAAAATCTGAATTTTCTTGAGAAATACATTTTAAAGACTTAAGGGCAATAGATTTACCTTTATGAGCTTTAAGATTTAACTCGTAGGTTTATAAAGACCCAACTAATTCTTCTACCCTCATGTTGTTCGTATCACGAAGTTCCTGGATCGCAGTTACCTATGATCTGAACCGTTCAGGTAATGAGCATAGTATCTTTGCACAGACTTTACTTTTTAGGATTTTATTGCCAAGACCCCACATAGAGTTCATAATGTCATTCAGTCTAGTATAGAAGTCCATGAACATTTCATTTTCTTCCATATGTATTTCCTCAAATTTAGTTGTGAGGATTTGGACTTTAGACTTCTTGACAATTGATGTACCCTCATGTGTCTTTTCTAAAATATCTCAAGCTTGCTTTGCTGTATCACAGGATATAATTCTTTTTAACTCATCCGGTGATAGTGCGTAAGTGATTGCATTTAGTGCTTTTGCATTGACACTACTCTCACTTTTTTGAAGTGTGGTCCAGGTAAAATAAGGTGAGACTTTCATTGATTTTGATCCACTGATACCAGTCACTTCAGTGGTAGGCGGGATCCATTCAGTCACTGTGGCTTACCACACTCTCTCATCCATGGATTTAAGGAAAATCTTCATCCTGTCTTTCCAATAAGCATAATTAGAGCCATCAAATGGTGGAGGCCTAGTGACTGAAAGGCTATCAAAATTTGACATCTTATAAATAGGTTAGATCGATTAGCTCAGGAAATAAATCCAAATAATAATAAAAATAAGCTATTAAGCTCTGATACCACTTGAAAAGGCCTAGCTATATGTCCTAGAGGGGGGGGGGGGGTGAATAGGACTATGCCAAATTTAAAACTTTAATAGCAGAATTTAAATGAATAAAGGAAAGATAACACTTTAAATAAAGCACAATACGATAATGTAAAGCAACCTCAGATATTAAAATCGAGAGGATGAAGCCAATGTTGTTCTAAGGACAACCTTGCACCATATAAGCTAAGGGTTTATGGCAGGAAACCCTACTAGAACTATTTGAATATTAAAAAAACTCAAACTGAAAGGAAATAAAGGAAATAACAAGAAATAAATTCTAAACTATTACAACATTCCCCACAATGCTTGAAATGTAAATATTACAACATTCACATCCACACATACATCCCACAAACTTGAATGATAAAAGATATAGAAATTAAATAAACATTTAAACCACAAGACACAAAGAATTATAGTGGTTCACCTATGTGTACACCAACTATTAAATAATAGCCACATGGCTTGCTACTCCACTCCTAATATCCTCACACAGGGGATATCAACGTTCACTATAAAATAGGTTTCTCAGGTTCACTTAAAACCTTCACAATTCAAATGGGCTTACACAATTCAAAGACCCCACTTCTGAGTTTTCTAGCTCTCCTCAGATAACTAAAATAATGAGATTTTTTTTTTTGCTCAATCTCAAAAGAAACCAAGAGCAATAAAAATTTACACAAATGTAAAATACCTGGATTTCCCCTTTTGTTGCAGCCAGGTAGAACCAATCGGAGTAGAAGTTCGAATATAGAAGTTCAACTATCCAATAACCACTTTGAAATGGTTCTATGTTCTAATTGATTTTAAATTAAACCAGTTGGGCTAGCACTATTTGATTTTGATTCCAAGAAGAAGGAATACAACAATTCCTCTTTTCAATTCATATTATAATATAGAAACAAAATCAAATTGACAAAGCTAACAAAAGAGAATATTAAATATGCACAACGTAGCTTAAAAATAACACAAACTTAACTCAGAGTGATGCCTTGATTTTACTTGAATTGGATATGAAACTTTAAAATTCGTGTTCTATTTGTAGATGTAGAAAATGCGTCTACGACTGGTCATGTGGCCACTACGACTGGTCGTAGGTCGAACTGTATTTTGAAATTTTAAGTGTGATCGAATAAAACCATTCTATGACTGGTCGTAGGGCCTCCACGACTGGTCGTGAGGCCTCCACGACTGGTTGTGACCAACTCACGAACCAGGAAAGGTTGCTGGATTTTGAGTCATAGCTACATGACTGGTTGTGAATGAGTTGGCACTGTTCTAATGACCAGTCGAGCAGACTCCAGGACTGGTCGAAGCTCAACTAAAAAATTCTAAAAATTTGCAACAACTTAAGACTGGTCGAAGCTCAACCAAAAAATTTCAAAAATATGTAACAACTTAGGACTGGTCTTGGAATTTCTTAGACTGGTAGAGCCAGTTTTAGGACTAGTCGAACAGAGTCCAGGACTAGCTTAGAACAGACCAAACACTTATAAAATGATTCAATTTAATTATGTATATAAAATGACACCCTATGGTCAATCTAAGGTCATTCATACCTTAAATGTGAAGTAAGGACATTGAAACTTCATTTCTTTAGATGATGGTTGACCTTTGAAGATTATGAAACTTGAGATCTCTATACATGATTTAACTTAAATTTGAGATCTTCTAAAGCTTGAATTTGTCGTTCTTGAGTTGTTCTTCATCTTGAGTTAAACATTATCTCGAGCTGTACTTGAGTGTTGAACAAGCATTTGTCTTCTGATGCAGCTCTTGAAATATTATGAACATTAAAGTTTACAGAAGTGGACAAAGAACTTGACCTTACATTTCTTGAAGTAGAACACTATTCTTAACTTGAAGCATTGATACAGTGTCTTGAACATACAAATTAATATGCTACACAAGACATAGATTGTATTTTTGGCACCACAAATTTTGACAACCAAAGGAGCAGGAAACCATAACACTTACAGAAAGATCCCCCAATCAATCCCAAAATCTAGTCTAAAAATAACCAGAAACTGTCTAGAAAATTTTTAAACAACAACATATACATGGAATATACTAAGCATATGAGTCAAATAAAGAGGAGATTACTCGATAAATTTGGTGTCATGGTCTACCTTAGTGGGCCCCACAAATATCCAGGCCATAACCCCACCCAAAAACCCATTGCTTGCATCATATATGGGGGAAATGGGGCACTAACATCCCAAGTATGGACAACACAGGGTGTCCACAATGTTTTAATGGTCTGAATGTTACAAGGCCTCTAAGTGGGCCACACACCTTAGAGATCAGGTCATAAGGATAGGGAAAATGAAGAAAAGGAAGAAAGAAAGCAAGATCCGACCACAAGAGAGGGTTTCAGCCACCATTGAGGCCCTCCCTTCATCACAAACATTACACCTTCCACTATATTCATTTACAAGTTATATCATAAACATGCATGTAATAAAATTTCAGATCTAAGGTGGGGATGCCATCTCCACCAAGGTCTAGGGTCTAGATGATCCCTCAAGAACGTGAATCAAAAGGAAAAGGCCATGAAGGGGTCCATGGAGAATGACCCCATCTATGAAATGGAAGAAGGTTAGCCATAGGCCTCATCCATGGATACTTGGGGACCTCTACCATCATTTGGTGGGCTCCACAAGCTCCTCAAGGGAGGAATGAAAAGATCTAAGAAGAAAGAAAAGAAATCCTAAACTAAAAACACCCACCTCAATAGTTCTTCACCAAACTTCTACTAATGGACTCCTTATGCTTCAAGCTTTAAGGATCAATGGCTAAGATTGGAGATGGAAGGTTAGATGAAGGGGTTTTTAAAGGTATAAGGGGCTGGAGATGAGGAGAAGGCTGGGACATTCCAAGGATAGAGAGGGAGAAGGAGAGATGAGGAAAAGAGAGGAAGGGAGAGAAAATGAATGAAATTGCTAGTAAGAGAGAGTTTTTTGCAATGTAATGATTGTTTTATCCTCTTTCTCTATCTAGAGAAGAGAGAAATTCTGAAATTTTAGATTTAGGGAAGAGAGAAAAGTAGCTTTTGCATGGGAGATAGAAAAAGGAGCTCTCTTGGATAGAGAACTCATGATCACTTGCTAGCTAGGTAGGGCTAGGGACCTAGTCTAATCTACCTACCCTATGATGGCTAGGGTGATGAAACATATGCCTAGGCATTTGCACCAAATCTTAGGTGGGCCCCACAATCACGAACAATGACCTAGAATGAGCACGGACCATATCTCAAGATCTACAACTCAGATTGCCGCACGAGACGCGGCATTGGAACCCGCGTGACGTGCAGAATTCGATCGGTAGGACCGCGTGACCTAAAGAAATGGTGTGCACCCTTGTGTTAGGGTCTTATAGTAAGGTAGGCCCATGAATTCCTATAGGTGGTTAAAGGCCCATCATAAACCCTTATTAGGACCGTTCATCTATTTAGGCCCATGTTATTATTCTCCTTAGCCTTGTGGGCTACCCCAAACTATTGGGCCTCCACTAGAGGATGACTCCTTGGGGAATTTGTCTAAGTACTTAGACTTAGTCCCTCCTTCAAAAGGAGGCGTATATTACGACATCATCGTCGTATGACGCACCTAGTTCATCCTCATGAGCCATATGCATCATAATGAGATTTAATTACATTCTGTGTGATCATTGGATAGATGTGATAGTTTCTCAGAGGGTTGGAGTTACCCCTCTTGTGCACGTTGAGTGCTTGGAGCTAGTGTGTGATTGGTATGTGAGACTCATGTATCCGACATTGCATTTTATGGATATTATTTGCCCTTGTTTCATCAGGGCCGTAGCCTCCACAGTGATATTGTGGATGGCTGTGTGTGGACACCGAAAATATTACTTGAGCATTGGGGTACATAGGATATCCCTAGGTGAAAGCCCCTAAACTTCCACGGTACCGAGGGAACGCCCTAGCTCCGAGACCGAGTGGAAAACATGAGCGCACGACGGCCTTATACCATTAGGCCGCGACTGCCACTGCAACATGGTCGATTAGGATGGGGTGTGGCCTTACCCTCCTAAGAGCGAGGGCAATAGCTAGGATAAGTTTGACCAGCTCGTGAATGGGTCTGCTACCGTCGAGCCGCACTGGTGATTGGTTGTCCACGGGTGGGTAGTGAGGTCTCCTACGCTCGTTTGACTGTGCGGGTCTATAAAGCGGCAGTCATCCTACAGTGTACTTGACCCCGGTAGATTCCTTGTGATGGAACTGTGCTTGATATGTGGATTGGATATGAGGACTAACATTACTTCATATTATATTTGCATTAGCTGTATAAGCCTTATATTGTATCGCCTTGGTATGATGCCCAGTACTGATGTATTACATTACATATCCTTGGTATGACTTACTGCATTCTTAGCTTAGCCTCAGTATGGCTAGTGGCATTGGTATCATTCATATTTCCTTTTGCATTCTCCCCTATCTTCTTCTGAGCACCATTGTCACACACTTACACCGCCCTCTAAGCTTTCTATATGTTTATGGACTATTGATGCGTGCAGGAGATCCTAGGTCGGCGTCGTAGCGAAGGAGTCTTAGATTGGAGCACGAGCTGAGGACCCTTTGTTGCAGACCTTTCCTTTTCCCCTTTTATTATTATATATTTTCTTTGAGCCTTGTACCTAAAAGTTTAAATTCATAGTGAATTTTGCAGTGTGTTCCTTAGTTTATTTCTGAGATTTACTTGCTATGATCTTGGGTATACTTGATTTGGTTTGGAATCGTGATATGGAAATCCTCCTTGTTGGATCCCAGGATTGAAATCCTGCCTCAGGAACCGAGAATGGGTTACTACGGAGGCTGTTGCAGCCGAAACCGGTTATCGGGTTTCTTGTGAATCAGATCACCAAGTCTGGGGCATGATAGGAGTTGGTATCAGAGCATAGGAAGTAGTTTTAGAGTAACTTAGGATAACATTGCATATATGTTGCGAGCTTAAGACAAGTAGTTTCTCGAGAGCCTTCCTTTCGTTTGAGCCTGCAATATTCTTACCCTATGTGTTGTCGTCCTTGTATTTCTGCAGACGATGCTGCCTAAGCGGGGTGCTCATGGCCGTGGTGCCCCTAGCCGTGGTTCTCATCCTGCTCCAGCGACCCATTTTACCCAATTGCATCCAACTCCCACTATTGAGGACCCAAGTCTTGAGGTCATATTCCTTCCCCTGTGGTGCCTATTCCCCCGCCCGAGCCTGTTGTTCCTGTTTCAGAGGATCTAGCTCCTTGTGCTGCACCCGTGCCTCCGTCTGAGGTGAGTGCCACCCTCCCTCATCCTACGGTTTCAGTTAGGGTTGAGCATTCCTGTAGATGATACGGGCCATCACTGCTGTCCTTTAGTCCCATCAGCCTGCCGCTGAGGTTCCTGGTCAGTCTGACCTACCGCGTGTGAGTGCGATCTTTCATGAGTTCCGGCAGCATGATCCCCTGAGGTTCAGGGGTGAGCCTGACCCTTCTAACGCTGAGTTGTGGTGTATAGAGATTAAGAGGATTTTTAACATTATGTAGTGTCCGGCTGATCAGAGAGTTTCTCTTGTTATCTCCTTCTTTAGGGTGAGGCCCGACATTGGTGGTCATCAGTGTCGAGGATGGCCGGGCCTTAGTTTGTTTGTACATGGGAGGAGTTCATGGTCCATTTCTACCAGAAGTTCTTCCCTGAGCATGTTCAAGAGCAGAGGGCTATAGAGTTCGAGACTCTAGTCCAGGGTGATATTTCAATGTCTAAATATGAGGCATGTTTCTTGGCTCTTTCCAGATTTGCTCCTTATCTCGTCGATGACGAGAAGAGGAAGGCCCGTTGTTTCCAAAACAGTTTGTGTCCTGCACTCCGCAGTCGAGTAGTGGGCCATTGCTTGGCGATATTTGATCAGGTCATCCACCGAGCATTGGTATATGAGGAGGACTGGGTTATGTCCCAGAGATCGCGAGAGCAGAGTTCCAATGGAGACCGAAAGAGGGGGCACCAGCTGGCAGCTCCCAACAGCACCATCAGTAGAGGCAAAGAGGCAGATCTGAGTTCAGGCAGCCCGCAACAACATCAACAACAAGCACACCATCAGGCTCCTGCTCTTAGGCCTCCTCCTCAATAGTAGAGGCAGCCAAGCAGGCCTCCACAATGGCCACATCAGCAGTAAAGACAACAGCAGCCAAGGGGACATGTACCTCCCCGTTGTCTAGTTTATTGGCTTATGTTGTCAAGGTGTCTATGGTAGGGGGTATTAAGCAAATACCAGTTGTTTGCGAGTACTCGGATGTGTTCCAGGAGGTCCCGAGTCTACCGCCGCATTGGCTGATTGAGTTTCAAATTGATTTAGTGCCAGATACCACGCCTATCTCGAAGGCCGCCTACCGGATGACATCGATGGAGTTGAGGGAACTACAAGAGCAATTGGATGAGCTCTGGAATTTTATTCGTCCCAGCAGTTCACCTTAGGGAGCCCCGATATTGTTCATGAAGAAGAAGGATGACTCGTTGAGGCTCTGTGTGGATTACCGCGAGCTCAATAGAGTCACTATCAAGAAATGATACCCACTTCCCTGTATTGATGATTTGTTCGACCAGCTACAGGGTACACAATTCTTTTCCAAGATAGACTTGTGCTTCGGTTATAATTAGATTTGGGTCCGAGAGGAGGACATTCTGAAGACGACACTCCGAATGTGTTACGATCACTTTGAGTTTCTGGTCATGTCATTCGGACTGATCAATGCGCCCACAGTATTTATACAGCTGATGAACGACGTCTTCTGGTCTTTCCTCGATCAGTTCATGGTGTTGTTTATTGATGATATTCTTGTGTATTCGAGGACTCGGGAGGACCATGTAGAGCACTTGTAGGTTGTGCTTGAGACCCTCCATGCCCACCAGTGGTATATGAAGCTGAAGAAGTGCGAGTTTTAGCAAGAGGAGGTGAAGTTCCTTGGTCACATGGTGATGAGGGAGGGTGTCGTTGTGGACCCCTCGAAGGGTGATGCAGTGTGTTAATGGGGCCAGCCCACAAATGCGCTCGAGATTTGTAGCTTCCTTGGTCTGGCGGGATATTATCGACTATTCATCGAGGGTTTCTCCTGTATTACAGCACCACTGACCCGATTGATGAGGAAGGGCACCGAGTTTATTTGAAGTGACGCCTACGAGGAGGCATTTATAGAGTTGAAGGACTGCCTCACATCTGCTCTTGTCTTCACTCTCACTGATGGGAGCGAGGGTTTTGTTGTATTTACCGATGCCTCCAGAGTTGGCTTGGGTACTGTCCTAATTTAGCATGTGAAGCCAGTGGTGTGTGCCTCGTGCCAACTCAAGGCCCATGAACTGAACTACCCCACCCATGATTTGGAGTTAGCAGTAGTTGTCTTCGCACTGAAGGTGTGGAGGCATTATCTCTATGGGGTAAGGTTCGAGCTCTTCCCGGATCATAAGAGCTTGAAGTATGTATTTTCGCAGTCCGAGTTGAACATGCGATAGAGGTGATGGATGGAATTGTTGAAAGATTATGACTTTGACCTTCAGTTCCACTCAGGTAAGGCGAACGTGTTGGCACAGGTGCTCAGTTATCAACAACGAGGCCTGGTAGTGCAGATAATGGTTTGAGAGTGGCAGATGCTCGAGGATGTTTTGGAGTTTAACTTTAAGTTTGGTCTGCATTCTTCCATTATTTAGCTTTCGAGCTTGTCGATTCAACCCTCTTTGGTTGCTAGGGTAATCGAGGCTCAGCAGACAAACGAGTTACTTCAAGAGTACCGAGTATAGGTAGCATAGAGCAGTCAGACTGGTAGATTGGTTTTGACGATGGATTACGCTTCAGAGGCCAACTGTGTGTCATGGACGTGCTAGAGTTGTGTCGTGATTTAATGACCGAGGCACACCGATTAAGACTTACCATCCACCTGGGCTCCACGAAGATTACAGAGATATGAGGAGGCAGTACTTTTGGTTAGGGATGAAAACCCAGATTGTTAGCTTCATGGGTGAGTGTGACACTTACCAGCATGTCAAAGCCGATCACCAGAGACCCCCTAGTCCCTTACAGCTGTTGAGCGTTCCAGTTTGGAAGTGGGAGCATGTGTCGACGGATTTCATCGTGGGTTTGCCAAGGACTCAGCGCAGTCACGATACCATCAGGGTTGTTGTTGATCGTCTAACGAAGTCGGCTCATTCATTCCGATGCGTGCTTCCTAGACTATAGATCGGGTTATAAAGGTATTAATTGAAGAGATAGTGAGATAACATGACATTCCAGTTTCGATCATATTTGACCGAGACTCTAGGTTTACGTCTCGATTTTGGAGGAGTTTCCAATAGGCGATGGGGTATACCTTGCTTCTCAACACCGTTTATCATCCGCATATGGATGGGCAAACCAAAAGGGTCAACCAGATCCTTGAGGATATGCTCAGAGCCTGTGTGATTAACTTTGCGAGTAGTTGGGACGAGCATTTGAGTCTCGCCAAGTTCGCATACATCAATAGCTATCAGGCGACTATCGGCATGGCTTCTTTTTAGGCACGCTATGGTAGACCGTGCAAATCTCCTAGCTGTTGGACCGAGGTTGGAGAGCATCATCTCATAGGTACTGAGATTATGTAGCAGACGTTAGAGCTTATTAATGTTATCAGGCAGAGGATGCACACAACTTAGAGCCGACAAAAGAGTTTTGCTGATCGTCGGCGTTGACTCATCGAGTTTGCAGTTGAGGACATTGTATATCTCAAGGTCTTGCCTATGAAGGGCGTGGTTTGATTTTGAGTGAAGGGCAAGCTTGCTTTGAGATTCATTGGACCTTTTGAGATTACCGAGCACGTGGGTGCTATGGCCTACATGCTTGCCTTACCTTTAGAGTTGTCTGCGATCCACGATGTGTTCCACGTTTCTTTGTAGAAGTATAGGTCGGACATCATTTCAGTGATTGATTGACAGCCCCTTGAGGTCTGCGAGGATGCTTCCTACATTGAGCAGCCAATTCGTATCCTTGATCGGAAGGAGCAGGTTCTCAGGACCAAGGTCATTCCCTTGGTGAAAGTGCAGTGGAGTCACTAATTGGAGGCTGAGGTGTCTTGGGAACGCGAGGCCGAGATTAAAGACTGTTTTCCCCATTTGTTGATGTTTGATTAACTATATGATTATATGCATTGCCTTCTCTATTGATGATTGTTATATAAGATGATGGTGTTTTTACATTTTCATTTCGTCCTGGATTTGAAAATTTTCGAGGATGAAATTTCTCCGTTGGTGGGGAGAGCTATAAGACCCTAACCCAAGTGTGCACGTCATTTTTTTAGGTCACGCAGTCCTATCGGTTTAATTCCAGCGACATGCGACCTTACAGTAGTGTTTGTGGTCGTCCTTGAGTTTGGTCACGTAGACCCGACCTAGATCGACCCAAATTTAGTGACATAACGACTGTATCATTGTTGCAGTTCCAACGCCATGTCTCGGACACAATTCGAGTTGTAGATCTTGAGATGTGAGTCGTGCTCATTCTAGGCCATTGATTGTGATTGTGGGGCCCACCTAGGATTTGGTGTAAATCCCTAGGCATAGGTTTTATCACCCTAGCCATCATAGGGTAGGTAGATTAGACTAGATCCCTAGCCCTACCTAGCTAGCAAGTGATCATGAGTTCTCTATCCAAGAGAGATCCTTTTTCTATCTCCCATGCAAAAGCTACTTTCCCTCTTCCCTAAATCTGAAATTTCATAATTTTGCTCTTCTCTAGAGAGAGATAGAGGATTATATCCCTCTTTCCTAGCAAAATAATCATTAATTGCATAAAACCCTCTCTTGCTAGCAATTTCATTCTTTTTCTCTCCCTTCCTCTCTTCTCCTCATATCTCCTTCTCCCTCTCTACCCTTATAATGTCCCACCCTTCTCCTTATCTCTAGCTCCTTATACCCTTAAAAACCCCCTCATCTAACCTTCCCTCTCCAATCTTAATCATTGATCCTTGAAGCTTGAAGCATAGGGAGTCCATTGGTAGAAGTTTGGTGAAGAGCTTTGAGGTGGGTGTTTTTAGTTTAGAATTTCATTTCTTCCTTCTTAGATCTTTTCATTCCTACCTTGAGGAACTTGTGGGGCCCACTAAATGATGGTGGAGGTCTCCAAGTATCCATGGATGAGGCCTATGGCCAACCTTCTTGCATGCATATTCCATAGATGGGGCCATTCTCCATGGACCCTATCATGGCCATTTTCCTTTTGATCCATGTTTTTGAGGGGTCATCTAGACCCTAGACATTGGTGAGGATGACCACCCCACCTCAAATCTAAAATTTTATAGCATGCATGTCTATGATGTAACTTGTAAATGAATATAGTGGAAGGTGTAATGTTTGTGATAAAGGGAGGGCCTCAATGGTGGCGGAGACCTTCTCTTGTGGCAGGATCTTGTTTCTTTCTTCCTTTTTTTCATTTTCCCTATCCTTATAACCTGACCTCTGAAGTGTGTGGCCCACTTAGAGGCCTTGCAACTGAAATAACTGTGAAGACCACTTTAGTTGAAGGAGTATGTCAATAGTCCTAAGGGGGGTGAATAGGATTTTTTAAATATTTTATGTTTATTAAAAATCCTATTAATCTACTCCTGAGTGAATAGGCATGAAAAGCATCAAGATATCATTAGAGTAACTCAAATGGCTTCCAAGCCAATTTGAGGATCCAATCACAAAACTATTGAATGATAAACATGAAACAATTTCTAGTTTATGATGGATGTGATTGTGTGTGAAGTGTGAGCAAATATAAAGGTAGTTAATGAAATTACACAAATAATCAAGAACAAATATCAATCACAAACACAGTCATTTTATAGTGGTTTGACGATCTATCTACTCCATGTCCGGCAGACGCACTAAGGAGGTTTTACAGCGGTCCACCTCAAACCTAAGGTTTTAAATCAGGTTCACCTTTAACCTTAACAACTTACATCTCGGCTGACTGTTTATGTTCCCTGAGCAAGGGGCAACACATAGCACCCGATTTTAGGCACACTGGCTAAGTATCCACATAAGAAACCTCATTGTTTATGTTCTCACGAGAAAGGGTCAACACAATGCACCCACTTTTAGGCACACTAGCCAAGGATCTTCCATAAGACCCTAACTGTTTATGCTCTCCACAGAGCAAGGATCAACACAACGCACCCACTACGTACACTCCCGCCGGAGGCCTCCTAGAAGACTTGTAAGGGGTGAAAACACCTTAGACCCAATCCTACAAAAGAATGATCGCAAGGGTCCTATGGACTCTAGTTACTTACAGATAAGTGGATGAATCTCATTCAGCATATTGTCAAAGATCTCCTTCTTCATTGATGAAGAATCTTCTGCTTCCTTGATCTGCAGCACAGATGATGTACCAATATACGGCGTCAGGTTGGGTCAAGGTTAAGATAGAATCCTACTCTCTTAAATGTTTTCCTATAAGGAAGAAAAAGTGATTCCTGTCATCTATGCATTAAAGGCATCCCAGCTTAATGATTTGCCATTAAGGTAGTAGCTGAAGGATCCTTGAATGTGGAAGTTCATTCCCCAATCAATTCTATTGAATATCAATGATGAGGGTGGATTGGAGGATGCTTCCCTGAGAGTAAGGGCTTTGGGTATATGATCTAAGGTAAAACACTCAAAAGCGCTCTCTTCTTTCTCTACTAGTAATAATAGACAAGTCCTCTTTATATAGGCAAAAGGTTCCAACGGATATAAAACGGTCACATTTATGACAGAGTTCAATATCATAAAGTGGGATCGATATCATCGAGCGTATACTCTTGATAGCATCGACGGTCAGTTCGATGACACAAACTCAAATGTCATACGCTTTTGAAACCTATTGCAAGCGGGTCGAGGGAATCGAAAAATGTGTCGATGTCATCGGATTTCAAACTTTGATTTCATCAATGTGAGGTTAGATTCCATGACATTTGAAAATCAGAGAGACTTACTTTGAAATATTTCAGGTTTACAAGAATGATCGTGGGACCTTCGATATCATCAAAATTTGAATGTCAATGATATCGATAGCTGTGTCAAGTCATTGATAAATCCAAGGGATTTTCGTTTAAGCTTGCTGGATAGTTTTTGTCCCTGTTCGATAACATCGAAACCATTCTGATATCATCGATATTTGAATATCGATTCTATCAAGTGGCCCTCGATCATAGATAAACTATCCTGAAATATTTTGCTGGAAATCTTCTTGCCCATGACCGATAACATCGAGAGCCTTCCGATGTCATCGAGATTTGAACTTCAATGGTATCGAGGAGGGCTTTGATATATGGATGCACATATGCTATTCTTAAGTGAAAACAGGGGCACCGGAGATCTGCCTGTCGATATTATCGAGTCACCTTCGATGGACTCGAGATTCAAATATCGATGATATCAATACATCAATAAATCCATCCAAAGATATATGTGGTTGCTGGAAACTTTTGTCCTCATTCCGATGGAATCAATTTGTCATCGAGGACATCGATAGTGCAGGTCGATCATATCGAGCTGTGTATCGATAAAATCGACAAAGCAAGAAAACTTAGAGATTTTCTGATTTTGAAAAAGTTTTCTTAACTTAAAAACCCTATGATGTTCTAATTTATTTTAAGGGTTTTATTTACCTGGTATTTTGGGACATGGGATGTGAGACTTAGATGTACCGGTGGTGAGCTTGCACACATCCGGTTGAGGTAAACGCTTTGAATTGATCTTCTTATGAGGCTCTGCAGTCTAGCTGACTTAACACTCATGCTAATTGACAAACCAGGGCACTTTCAACAACATCTAGACCGTCCAAACATTGTGGACGCCCTGTGCTATCCATACTTGGGACGTTGGTGCCCCATTTCCCCAATATGTGATGCATGCAATGGGTTTTTAGGTGGGGTTATTGCCTGGATATTTTTGGGCCCCACTAAAGTGGACCATGACACTAAATTTATGTGGTAAACTCCTCTTTATTTGACTCATATGCTTAGTATATTCCATGTATATGTTGCTGTCCATAAATTTTCTAGACAGTTTTTGGTTATTTTTTTACCAGATTTTGGGACTGATTGGGGGGACCTTTCCTACCCTTCAAATATACTTTTCCTAAAGGTGGGGACCCCACCTAAATATTCCCCAAATTTCAGCCTCATCTGACCTTGATCGAGGTCCCAAAGGTTTGAAAATCTTAAAATGTAAAATACTTTTTACATTGGTGGGCCACTTTTGTGGACCCTACCTTGTAGTATACATATGTGGGGATGTTAAAATCAATTTTCCCCAATTTTTGGAGATCTAAGTCCTACCCCATTGGGTGCTCAAAACAGGGTCAGCCATAATTCTACTATAACCAGATTTTTGGACAGTGTATTTTCTCTTAATTCACAAAAATACTTTCCTAATTCAGAAAAGATCTAAAATTTTAATTGAGGTGGCCCACCCCTGCTAGGACCCATCTACCAAATTTCGGGCCCAACAGACCACCAAGGAATTTTTGGCAAGGGCGGGACTGGCTCATCAGGCTAGACGCCCGCCTTTTTTCTAGCACATGGGTTGGGAGTCTAGCCCATTGGGACGCCCAGGCCCATGTGAGACGCCCCATGTGGACTACCTACTGGACCTTGGTCCAGCAATGTGGCCGACCTTTTTCTCCAATTAATGTGATGTAATCCTATGTGGTGGGGCCCCCTGACTTGATGGCTGGACTACTTGGACTGATGTCCTAATCAAATGGATCATTTTCTGGGCTCCAATAGGCCTATAAACCTGTTGGGTTAAAAATCAAGCAATGTGTTATAATTATGATTGGCTTTTGGGCTGAAATTTTGAGAAGTGGGGCCCACCACATTGTGAGTACTTTGAAGGAATAAAATCATGCTTAGAATCCCCTAATTTTGGGCTTAATTAATGATTATTTTTGAGGCCCACCGTAGTTGAATGTAATAGGTCCATGTATGTAGTAAGTTGTTGGACTCTTTAGGCCTGTAAGGACTGGAACTCTCTTGATAGGCCCATTGGACCTTCGTGTCACTTTTCCATATTATTGTGTTGGGTTTATGGGCCAGATTACACAAGTGGTCAGGCCCTTGGTTGCCCACTAAATCAACTTTATACTTGGGTCGGGTTGTAGGCCCAACTCACTTGGTCTAGAAATGAAAATTGCCCATGGGGTTTGAGTGATGGGTTGCCCACTAGGCCCACTACAATATGTGGATTAATGACCCTTATGATTTTCACCTAAACCTTGCTTATGGGCCCACAATATTACAAGTTGGGCTATGTGTTGCCCACTAGGTATATATATGGGTATAGGCCTTGGGCCTTGATCCGCGATTGATTAGAGCTGGACCACCTCTTGAGGACCAGTTGTGGTTGGATGTCCACATTGGTAGCCCTAAGGTAGGCCCATGAGTTCCTATGGGTAGTTAAAGGCCCATCATAGACCCTTACTAGGACTATTCATCTCTTTAGGCCAATGTTATTATTCTCCTTAGCCTTGTGGGCTACCCCAAACTATTAGGCCCCACTAGATGATGACTCCTTAGAGAATTTGTCTAAGTACCTAGACTTAGTCCCTCCTTAGAAAGGAGGGGTATACTATGACATCATCACCGTATAGTGCACTTAGTTCATCCTCATGACCCATGTACTTCAGAGCGTGATTTGATTGCATTGTGTGTCATCATTGTGCAGATGTGATAGTTTCCCAGAGGGATGAAGTTTCGCCTCTTGTGCACGTTGAGTGCTTGGAGCTGATGCATGATTGGTATGAGTGACTCATGCATCTGGCATTGCATTTTATAGATATTATTTGCCCTTGCTTCATTAGGGCTGTAGCCTCCACAGAGATATTGTGGATGACTGTGTGTGGACACCGTAAATGTTACTTAGCCATTGGGGTGCATGGGATATCCCTGGGTGAAAGCCCCTAAACTTTCATGGTACCGAGGGAATGCCCCAGCGCCGAGACCAAGTGAAAAACATGAGCGCATGAGGGCCTTATACCATTAGGCCGCGACTCCCACTATAATGTGGTCGGTTGGGATGGGGAATGACATTACCCGCCTGAGAGAGAGGGCAATAACTAGGCTAAGTTTGACCAGCTCGTGAATGATACCGCTACCGTCGAGCCTTGCTGGTGATTGGTTGTCCACAGGTAGGTAGTGAGGTCTCCTGTGCTCGTTTGACTGTGTGGGTCTGTAAAGCGGCAGTTATCTTCTAGTGTACTTGACCCCAGTAGATTCATTATTATGGAATTGTGCTTGATATGTGGATTGGATATGATGACTGACATTACTTCGCATTGCATTTGCATCGGTTGTATAAGCCTTATATTGCATCACCTTGGTATGGTGCCTAGTACTCATGTATTGCATTACATAGCCTTGGTACCACTTACTGCATTTATAGCTTAGCCACGGTACGGATAGTGGCATTGGTATCATTCATGACTCCTTCTGCATTCTCCCCTATCTTCTTCTGAGCATCATTATCACACACTGACACCACTCTCTAAGCTCTCTATAAGCTTATGCACAATCGATGCGTGCAGAAGATCCTAGGTTGGCGTCGTAGCGGAGGAGTCTTGGATTGGAGCGCGAGCTGAGGACCCTTTGTTGCAGACCTTTCCTTTTCCCCTTTTATTATTATATATTTCCTTTGAGCCTTGTACCTCAAAGTTTAAATTCTTAGTGGATTTTACAGTGTGTTCCTTGGTTTATTTCTTAGATTTACTTGCTATGATCTTGGGTATGCTCGATTTGGTTTGGAATTATGATATGAAAATCCTCCTTTTAGGATCCCATGATCGGAATCCTGCCTTAAGAGCCGAGAATGGGGTACTACGAAGGCTGTTGCAATCGAAACCAACTATTAGGTTCCAAAGAGGGACTAATTCTAGGTACTTAGACAAATTCTCTAAGGAGTCATCCTCTAGTGGGGGCTCAATAGTTTGGGGTAGCCCATAAGGCTAAGGAGAACAATAACATGGGCCTAAATAGATGAACGGTCCTAACAAGGGTCTATGATGAGCCCTTAACCACCATAGGAACCCATGGGCCTACCTTAAGGCCACCAATATGGACATCTGACCACAACTAGTCCCCAAGAGGTGGTCCATCTCGAATCAGTCGCGGATCAAGGCCCAAGGCCTATATCAATGAATAGGCCTAGTGGATAACACACATAGCTCAACCCATATGTAATATCGTGGGCCCATATGCAAGGTTTGGGCACAAATCATAAGGGTTATTAATCCACATATTGTGGTGGGCCTAGTGGGCAGCCCATCACTCAAACCCCATGGGCAATTTTCATGTTTAGACCAAGTGAGTTGGGCCTACAACCCGGCCCAAGTACAAAGTTGATTTGGTAAGCAACCAAGGGCCTGACCACTTGTGTAATCTGGCCCATAAACCCGACACAATAATATGGAAAAAGGCCCAAAGGTCCAATGGGCCTATTAAGAGAGTTTCAACCCTTACGGTCCTAAAGAGTCCAACAACTTGCTCCATACATGGACCTATTAACATCCAACTACAGTGAGCTAGAAAAATAAGCATTAATTAAGCCCAAAATTAGGGGATTCTAAGCATGATTTTATTCCTTCTAAGTACTCACAATGTGGTGGGCCCCACTTCTCAAAATTCCAGCCCGAAGGCCAAGCATAATTATAACACATTGTTTGATTTTTAACCCAACAGGTTTATTGGCCTATTGGAGACCAGAAAATGATCCATTTGATTCAGACATCAGTCCAAGTAGTCCAGCCATCAAGTCAGAGGGCCCCACCATATAGGATTACATCACATTAATTGGGGAAAAAGGTGGGCCACAATAACGCCCCGGATTTTGAGGGTCGAGCAAAGGCCCAACTCCCGAGATCCATCGCATCATTTATGCAACATAATTAATGATGATTAAATGTTGTCCGTGTTAGAGCATTAAACATGAATGTGATTAAGCTAAATCCACATATCATATTCCAGAGACCATTAGATTATACAAGGGAAGAATGTGATAGATATATAAAAACACATAATTGGTTGTAACTCTCCAGAGTGTGAACATGATACCAGGTTAGTTAATTAATTACATGTATTGTTCCAAAATATACAAAATGACAGGAGTGTAATGTCATCTAATCCATGTCCCTATAGCCCCGATGACACAACTCCAGGTCTACATATACCCGCCAGAGAGTTATAGATAGAAGAACTCCTCATCGTCATAGAAGGTAGGCTCCGTCTCGTAATCCTCTCTGCCATCTGAAACTACAACAAAGTCTGGTTTGTATTTTAAAACACCGTCCTAGAGTGGAAGTGAGTGATCAACTTAGTGGAGCTATAAGGTAAAGGTTAACATGTTATCAATTCAGTCAAGCAGTAATGATAAAGCAGTACAACAATCATATCCTAAGTACTCTTGTTAATGCAGGGATGGTATGCGATAATGGTGTATGCCCTCGTCTGCACTCCCTCAGTGACATCATTTCACGATCGTGCATGCAACACTCCTGGTAAACGTGCGCTTCCTCGCCAAAGCACATGTAATGCAGTGCATGAGCATGATTAGCCAAGTTCTTAATTAAACTTATTCATACAGCAGGTTTGAGAAGCTAAGGTACCTCCCTTTATATCATTTGCCCAAACAATGATCCATCTAGAGTCGTCAATCCTAGCTAGTCGCATACAATGGGCAGTTCCAGGTCGCTACGGAGAGGCTCGTTACCTCAGCACATGCCTGGTTTATTCTCGAGGTCACTACGGAAAGGCTCGTTACCTTAACATAGTCCTAGTGTATACTCGAGGTCACTACAAGAAGCTCGTCACTTGCTTGTAGGCCGATAACTTGAATACAGTGTCCCATACCACCGTATTCGGCTCATGAGTTTGGGTTGCTCACTGGTCATTACCGGGAGGCTAGTCACCCCAACGTAGGTCGAGAGCTCGACAACGGTGTTCCATACCACCATGCCCGACTCATGAGTCTTGGCGGATCGTGGTATTAAGGTTACATGGGCTTTAATTGGTAAGTGGTACCTTATATTCAAGCAATTGCGTCCACAGAAGGTAAACACACATTTAGGCCAATCGGGTTACTTAACAAGTTTGACTAGTATGAGCGTACGTTGAATTAGTTGACATGGAGCGCGTAAGCACTCCGTGTGGCTTAACCACTATCGACAACCACCGTGCAACTCGGATTCATCGGACGTATCTAAGGTGGCGAAACTAGTTCGGCTACTCAACAGGGACCCATTACCGATTGCCTGGACTACACATTAGTCCTAATCACACTCAAGTGCACTAGGTAATTACATGTGATAGTCAAAATAACATTTAGAAAAACATCTAAATATAAATCTCATTCGAGCATTTTAACAAATACATAGTGAGCATAATGCCATACATATGTATTTCATCCACGGATCACGTAGTAGTTGTTGGGACATAAAAAATGGTAAGGAAAAAAGATTGAAACAAGAGAAGATTGAGAGATAGAAAGAAAATTAGAAAATAAGAAGAATGAAGTAACTATTCGGTAGGTTGTGCGGGTCTGCGCAACCCATGTCCGTTGCGCGGAACCGCACAACAAAAGATCAGCTGTGCAGGTTTACGCAATTGGTTTTAGGAAAATATTTCCTTAAATGGTTAAGGGTGATGAAAGGCGGATCTCACGACACCAAGATTGAAGCACCACACATGCGAAGGCCTATAAATACTCCCTCCCCTCCTTCATTTGCGAGGATTGAAGTTTTTGGAGAAGAAGCAGAGCGAAGAGGAAAATTGAAGGTAGGAGAGGAAGTCTTGGTGCATTGCAGGGGTTCGCACAACAGATATCCGTTGCGCGAAACTGTGCAACCAGACTGCTCTGTAGTCTATGAAGGCAAAGAGCCATTATGCTGTCGAAATGGCTGAAGTCTTCAAGTTCCTTCTGTTCCAGTCTAAAGTAGAATGATCAACAGAAGAGAATATTCCTCCTAAGTCTTAGGAGATGACTGAAATCACTGTAGAAATGTTGTCGAATTTGATATTTGACGATTGCACTTATAATATTTCCTTTATTCTAAATAATCTATCTTAGAATCAAGGGATGTTAAAAGAATGTAAATGAACTCTTTCGTTGTTTTGTTTGAATAAGATAATCTCCCAAATCAAACACTTTTGTTTCTTGTTCGAAACAAAATGATGACTCTGCTGTGGACATTTATCTTATTTAACATTAGCAGTGAAATCGTTATGAAAATTTCATCATTGTTTGACGTCTTTCAGACGCCAAAATGGCGACTCTCAGTGGGAACATCCTCCCCTTCATCTCTAAGATAGATCATTTGATTCTTCAACTACTAATTACAATCATGTTTTGTTATCGAAGGTTTATTGCATCCAATTCCAACCAACTACTCATGACAACTTCTGTAAGAAATGTGAACTTCTGATTCACTCCGACTGGGTTCGTAATAAAATATACATTGAATCAAATTCCGAAGCACATAACTCGAATCTCTACGAGTGGAAACAACATGACTCGAGTAACAGCTGGAGTTGTATCTGCATCACCTTAACCGTCGGAGGATGATGAAGGCTAGACTGTGATAGCGTCTCGTAGGACGAGGATACAGAATGTAAGAAACTTCAGAATGAATCAGCCTTCACTAAGAATCATAGGGTCGATAACACGCAATGCAGTCAGAAGGAATCCCGAACTCACTCCTCCGACAATATATCATAAACAAATAACCCCACTATTGACAGTGCATGATTTCCCAGTTTTGAGTGCCTCGAGAGTCAAATGGACAAGGGGGCAGAAAGAAAAAGCATAGTAGTTAGATCGCCAATGTCCATGTCTCCACAGGCAGGCTCATCAGTACCAGTGTTATCCCTCAATGAAACCCCGTCCTCCCCCTTCTTTGTAAGTCCCATTACGTCAGCATATTCTTATTCCACCCCGACCACCGCCTCGTTGAAGAGTGGGGAAGTTACAGTACACATCGTCGGAACAAATCCAGAACATAGAATGACTATGGAAGAACACATTAATGAAATGGCAGAAGTCCAAAGTGCATTGATGGAGGAATGCAGAAATCTCAGAGAGGCCGTGACAACCCTTGAATGTAATGTGGCTCGAATGGCGGTTCCCCAAAGTACAATGAATGGACAAGAAAACCAGCAGGACAATCTTTAACCACAGGGCATAGGGTCACTAGGGTCCATCCCAGCAGCAAGAACCGTGACACAGGATGAGGTGAGACAAGTGGTTGAAGAAGCTATCAGAGTAGAGAGAGAACGCGAAAGTACTGGCCATTTCAGGTATCGAACACCGTATCCAAGGGAGGTAGAAGATATCCCCTTTTCATCAAATTTCAAGCACCCGGACTTTCAAAATTTTAATGGGGAAGGATCTCTAGATGAACTTTTAATGCACTTTATTACTAGCATGGGAAAATTTTCCATGATACCACAGTACTGCTTATGGTTGTTCGGATCATCATTAACACATAAAGCATTTCGGTGGTATTCAAATTTAGCACCAGGATCGATATGTAATTGGGAGCAAATGCAAGAAGTTTTAATGTCAATTTTTTTCTCTTCAAAGCGTGATATCAGTATTACAGAATTGGCTTCCGTACGACAAAGAGATGGGGAACCAGTAGAAAAGTTTATAGACAGATGGAAGATACTAGGAACCTCATATAAGCAATTACCAGGAGAAAACGAACAAGCAAAGATGTGTCTAAACTCTATGAGGACAAAATTCATAACCGGACTTGTCAATGCTGGCACCAGAACTTTTCATGATTTGGCCACTAAGGCTTATGCTTTAGAATTGGTAAATCGGATAGTGCCAGCATTTCGCTATGATAAAGCTCAAGGGGCTTATAGTAGGATGATAGTAGACATTACTGATCGTGACAAGCAGTGCAGTGATGTAAAAGATATAAAGAAAGAAAGGCCAAGTTATAAAAAAAACCCCAGATGCTCGATTTGCATTCTTTGGTTTGCAAGAATTTTGTTTCGAACAAGAAACAAAAGTGTTTGATTTGGGAGATTATCTTATTCAAACTTAACAACGAAAGAGTATCTGAAGTAATCATCATAATTTATTAATACTGAGTTCATTTACATCCTTTTAACATCCCTTGATTCTAAGATAGATTATTTAGAATAAATGAAATATTATAAGTGTAATTGTCAAATATCAAATTTGGCAGCATTTCTACAGTGATTTCAATCATCTCCTAGGACTTAGGAGGAATATGCTCTTCTGCTGATCATTCTGCTTTACACTGGAATAGAAGTAACTTGAAGACTTCAGCCATTTCGACAGCATAATGGCCCTTTGCCTTCTGGTTGTGCAGTTCCGCGCAACGGATATCTGTTGCACGAACCCGCTCAACGCATCGGGACTTCCTCTCCTACCTTCAATTTTCCTCTTCACTCTGCTTCTTCTCCAAAAATGTCAAACCTCTCAAATGGAGGGGAGGGGGTATTTATAGGCCTTCATAAGTGTGGTGCCTCGATCTTGGTGCTATGGGACCCGCCTTTCATCAACCTTAACCGTTAAAGGAAATATTCTCCTGAAACCAATTGCGCAGACTTACGCAACTGATCTTTTGTTGTAAGGTTCCGTGCAACGGACATAAGTTACGCAGACCTGTGCAACCTACCGAACAATTACTTCATTCTTCTTATCTTCTAATTTTCTTTCTATCTCTCAATCTTCTCTTGTTTCAATCCTTTCTTCCTTACCATTTTTTATGTCCTAATAGATGCCCCCTTGATCCTTTCTTTGTTTCTCAAAAATCAAAGAAAAATGATCAAAATGATCACACTGGTAGGGCTGTGCGGGTTTACGCAACAGAAAACCTGCATACTGTACTCTGTTGTTCACCCTATAAATACCCCAACCCTTGAATCATTCTTCATTTTTTCTCCTATTGTAGCAAAACTCTGTCCCAGCGATTCTCCCCCACACAACGACTTTCATTTGCGTGGCCCCACGTAATAATCTTCTGTTCGTGCGACTCTTTCTACTCCTTGTGCTGTCCTGCGCAACTGACTTTGATTACGCAGTACTGTGCAATTGAAAACTTGGAGAAATTTTCTGCTTTCTTTGAACTTTCTTCCAGTACCTTTAAATCTTCAAGTCCTTCACCCCCTTTTTAGTTATGGCTCATTTGAAGCTTCCTCTTCTGGAAGAAAGAACCATTCAACCGCTTCTAGGCTGAAACAACCACTTCATTATTCTTAGAAACATGTAGAGATAAATGAAAGAACTTTGGATCTCTATAACCCTTTCGCCAGTAAGCAGACCATTATCCCTATCAATTTACCACATCACTGGTCAATCTTACATAGTGAACCCTTTGACAGGCAAAATACCTTTGTCTCAACAGACGACTGGGTTACAGTAGAGCCAAAAATCTTGACATGATATTTGGGAGAGAACGAGCTCTGTCAAAGAGCAGGTAGAGTTCACAGAATGAAATTCTTGCGTCCACATTATGATCCTCAGCATCCTTTTCCTTTCCACTATTTTGAAACGGCGCAGCAACTCTTCTTTCTTAAGAAATTACCTTGGAGTATAGGGAGATTCACAATCACAAGCTTACTGTCCATCTGTGATTTTTACAGTGCTTGGGCTCGTGCTGTCGTTCAAAGACATTCGGCTATACTGGACAGATTTCGCTTTCTGACGTAATTATAACCACATCGGAACACTTCCATGTGGATACTACTATCTTTAGATGCTTCTTAATCATTGGTCTTCAATCACTAATTCGTTTCATCTTCCCCTAGGTGAAATGAGCATCACTTTATGAGAGTTATTTTGTATAACAGGTCTTCCCATCATGGGTAATACTTCGATGCATATATACTCTCCAATGAAGAGCTTGCTTCTGTATTTGTGAGAGGAGACGTATTGAAAATCTCTAGAACAACCCTTGAACTTTTCAGTGCACTGGTCACATTCCCTCATCCTGATCGCAACACTTCTCTTGAATGGCTAGCTTACTTTTCTCAAAAATTGTGGTATACCTCTTTCCTCTTTTCTTCTATTTTCATTAATTGTATTCTCAAACAATTTTGCTGAAGTATTGTATCTTCATCTTGATAATTTTGCAGGCCACAACCAGTCAGAACTCAAGGACATTCGTAAGAAAACAGAACATTCTGCAGAATACAGTTCTTCATGTGAATTAGCTGCCTTTCTTGCTTATTGGTTAAGCTCAGTGATATTCCCTGATCTTGATCAAGTAGATACTATCAGACCCTCATTCTTCGTGGTCACAGTAGCAATGGCAGAAGGTCAGAAATATTTGTTAGATCCTCCAGTTTTGTGCTCTCTTTATCGCGCCTTTACAGATGTCATTTCTGGTTCGAAAGGTCCTACCTCTGAAGCCTTTCCGGTCTATGCTCCTTGGCATTTCTTCATAGGTTGGTTAGGGGTATACTTTCCTTGGACATTTACTGACTCTGGAAGGGCGTAATCAAACCCTTATCGACTTCCTCTTCAGCATTTTCAATTAAGGGACATGATCAAGGAACCCACTGGATGGATTTCTAGGAGACTAAAAGGTGATGATCCCATTGACTTTCACCACTTTCCACTATTTAACTATCCCAAAGATGTAGATGAGATTGATGATGATTCTATCTCATTTGGTGAGCATTCTTTCCTTATTTCTATCAGATCCAGTACTCTTCTATAAAGAGAAAATAACATATTCTGGCGTGAACCATATTACCCTAGTCGATTTGCTCGCCAATTTGGCTTTGACCAAACTGTACCTGAAACTCGTGATATCGTCACAAAAGCGATGAGGAGCTATGGCATCGGGCCGTATAATTGGGCCCTGATATAGAAGCAACTCTTGATCGTTCAGATTGGATCACACCTCATAATTCCTGGCCATAATTATCCAGTTAGTGCCTCTTACTGTTGGATGCGATGGTGGGTTCACCAACATTACTTGATAGATAATTATCTTCCAGTAGATCATGCCATGTGGATTCCTCCTCCTTTCCTTAGAGATTATCATAAAAACCAGAGCATCGACTACTTTGCAGAGAAGAACCCTCCCCCCTTTCCAGACCAATTTAGTACGAGGATCTTTTTAGAAAATATTGTTCATGAAGCAAAGCTTGCTGATAACCTTGAAGGATGGATAGCTTTCAGTACTCCTTTGACTAATACTCCCCAGAATGACAATTTGTTACAGTTCCATCTTCTTTTTCCTTTGCAGATATTACGCAACGACTCTCCTTTATCTCGGGAAAGCAGGAGATTCTAGAACATTATCATCCACCTCGTAAGGACAAACATATCATCATTAAAGACTTGTCCTCTTCAGAAGAATAAACATATTTTGAAACATTTGACTTTAGAGTAAAAAGATTTCAATCATTAGACATCTTGATTTGACTTAATACAAATGTGATTTCATTTACTTTAGAAGAAACACATTCATCATGTGAAATCTTATGATTTATGTCATTTCATCGAACAATCAACATATTTTAGCATTTTTCAGATGAATATATATGTTTTTACATTCTCACATCATTCTTCGTATTATATATTCTTGCATATGTACTTATTCATTTCAAGCGTATTCATTTATGCAATATTAACATGATATTTGATGAAGAACTAATTTTCAAACATTGATATTTTATGTCTGTTAGTGTGGGATTTCCTATATGACCCTCTTTTAATTGGCGGTGCTAAGTTTTAATTTAGTCAGTTACACACAGTTTAAGCTCTTGAGTAGTGGAGCTGGGTCTCACGTGGTGGCCACTGTAACTCTCAAGAGTTCACTGGACTTCTCACCGCCTAGGGAGTTCACAAACCGCGATCCATCAGAGGGGCCCAATGAAGCTACCAGGGCCATTAACTTGGTTGGAATTACACACGGGGTTGGCCACAGTAACTCTCAAGAGTTCACAGAGCTCGCAGGGCGACCTTTAGGGTACCAGATCCAGGGCCGCCAGTCCATCAATGAGTAGTTTTACCCTTCCTCATGAGTTAGTACTAAAATCAAAGCGTAAATCTATGGGGTCCTATGCATGGTTGGCCTATCCAAAGCTCACACTGTAGCCCTCATTTTCTTCGTCTGCAAGATTGAGCCCATTCACGGGAGGGCATTTTCCTCCATTCCCCGTGATGTTGCCAGAAAAACTATACATACGGCATGGGGGTTACACATGACTGGCCATTGAAGACTTTCAGCCTTTTAGGCTTTTGGTCATTAGCTCCGTCAGCTGCCCACATGGGTATGCGTACGATGGCCTTCACGGCCTTTTTAGGGCCACTGGCTTCTCACCGCTACTCGAATGGCAATCGTGATAGGCCTTATGCACGGTTGGCCATTGACTTTATTAGGCAACCTTAAAATGTTTTAGAAGACTTTGATAAGAGTGATCAGTTGTTGTGAGAATGATAAATAATTCTATTTGAAATTAACAAATCACCATTTTTGCTAATGTCTTTGATTATACTCATCTGTCTGTTTATGTTGTTCATAATATACCAGCTTGGTAATGGCATCAATTTCAGACAGACGAATTTTGTGGATAACATTTGCTATTTCGTAGTCTTGTTATGCTCGTGAACTTCTTGTCTGAAATTTGTTTCCAACAAGAAACAAAAGTGTTTGATTTGGGAGATTATCTTATTCAAACATAACAACGAAAAAGTATCTGAAGCAATCATCATAATTTATTAATACTAAGTTCATTTACATCCTTTTAACATCCCTTGATTCTAAGATAGATTATTTAGAATAAATGAAATATTATAAGTGTAATTGTCAAATATCCAATTCGGCAGCATTTCCGTAGTGATTTCAGTCATCTCATAGGACTTAGGAGGAATATGCCCTTCTGCTGATCATTCTGCTTTAGACTGGAACAGAAGGAACTTGAAGACTTTAACCATTTCGACAGCATAATGGCCCTTTGCCTTCACAGACTGCAAAGAAGTCTGGTTGCGCAGTTTCATGCAACAGATATCTGTTGCGCGAACCCACGCAATGCACCGGGACTTCCTCTCCTACCTTCGATTTTCCTCTTCACTCTGCTTCTTCTTCAAAAACTTCAATCCTCTCAAATGAAGGAGGGGAGGGGGTAATTATAGGCCTTCGCACGTGTGGTGAGTCAATCTTGGTGCCGTGGGACCCTCCCTTCATCAACCTTAACCGTTTAAAGAAATATTCTCCTGAAATCAATTGCGCAGACCTGCACAACTGATCTTTTGTTGCGCGGTTCGGCTCAACGGACATAGGTTGCGCAGACCTGTGTAACCTACCGAACAGTTACTTCATTCTTCTTGTCTTCTAATTTTCTTTCTATCTCTCAATCTTCTCTTGTTTCAATCCTTTCTTCCTTACCATTTATTATGTCCCAACAGTAGTAAGGTAGGTTACATGAAAGAATTTATACACGTAGATAAGGTAGTTGAGAATCCTATCTCAACACCCTTAATAATTACAATTCAACAAACAATTACTCATTCAGGCATTTTATCAAACACCTAGCCTACACATTACTACGTACATACCCTAACTTAGTTATAACTTATATTATAACAAATGCTTTCAGAAAGTAGCTGTTATACATACCACAAACATGTATTCAAGATTAATAGTCATGGCAAGTACAAATCATAATACTAATTTCATTCAAACATTTCAACAAATACATGGAATGCAGTAATTTCAACATGGTTCATATATATATATATATATGTAATATGCGGAATATGCCGCATCTAAGCATATGTGATAGCAATCAAGTCAGTCATAAATCATTAACTGACATTAAAAGGCTTGAAAACCATAAACTAAACGTTTATAGCCCGCACCTTTCGTCGGTAAACTAGAATCGAACTCAGTTTGAACACTATGCCTTTGTCTACGGCACAATGGCTACCTGAATTACGAAATAGGTTAGCTATTTTGTCCATTCATCTACTTGGATACCTAAAATAGATTAAGGTTAGGATTTCTTACCCAAAAATGGATTTAGATTCAACGGTGTAACAACACGGGAGAGATGATTCGACCCGTGGAGTGATGGGAACGAATCCTAGCAACAATCTCTCACACTCTCTCTCATTTCCTCACTTTCTCCTTCTCTTTTCTCTCTTCTCTCTCTTGGGGTTTAGAAAAATCGTATAGAATGAGAGAGAGGTGGGTTTAGGGCATTATTTAGGCCCAGAAGCGATGTCAATGGCCCAAGGGCCATGATATACCTAGGTTATAGCCAAAAGTCGACTGTTTCGGGACAACGGAGCCCATCTGGAGGTCTATTGCTTGCATACGGTCTAGAGAAATTCCCCTGACGATAGATCTACACCAGGTTAAGATTTCGGTTCGATCAGATTTGGGGATTGACCGTGGAGGACCAGTTTCAGTTTAACGGGCATCGTCACTTGATCAGGGTCACAAGTACACCGACATGTGTAGGGAAATTTCCCTGATTCGAGGGTGTATTTGGGCCAGGTTCTGACGGTCTGAAACCTTAAACTTGGCCTGCAACAGAATGGCCCAATTCACTTGAGTTTGAATATATTTTCTAAAGGTATTTGTGTTTCTCACACACTTCGCTCCGGGCTCAAGTTGTGCGTTTCAGGATACTATTTGGACTTGATTTTAGAGGTGGTTGTCAAACCCAGTAAGGCGATCATAACCGTATAGTTTCTCGATTATCAGACTTTCGACGCGTGGTACAGGTCTGATACAGAGTTTCAATGCGCTCCCGAGAGCAACTGGGTTTTGAGATTGATCCTAGGTTTTTAGGTAATGTAGAGTTAGTGATTCTACTGGTTTTGAGTCTTAGAGTTTGTATAGAAAACTGTTCAAGCTAATCTACTGATCAATTTAGTTAAGTACTTAATTAATTTTCCTTTAATTTCTAAAGGATTCGGTGCTTAGTGATTTCTGCCTGAGGTGGTACTCAGATCTTTGTACAGATTTTTCGAGACGTTACAATCTACCCCCCTTAAAGAAAAATTTCATCCTCAAAATTAGTACCTTTTCGTACTCCTCGAGAATCAGAGCGTAGTTCTTATGGACCTCGGCTTCTGTTTCACAAGTGGCCTCTTCCTCAGTGTGGTGTATCCATAGTACCTTTACAAGCGAGATAGCTTTACTATGCAGCACCTATTCTGTAATGCCCTGAAATTCGAGGGTCGAGTAGCAACTCAACTCTCGAGTTCCAGAACATCACTTATGCAACATAGATGATAATGATTGAATGTTGTCTATGTCAGTGTAATAAACATGAGTGAGATTATACCAAAACAGTAATTCATACTCCAGATCAATTGTATAAAGGCAAGCGGAAGACTGAAACTGTATATATAAAGTATGTGAAAAAACAAAATCATCTCGGTCTCCAGAGTATGAACAAAAATTGAGTAACCATATACATGTATTGTTTCTAAATCAAAAGGTCAAAATACAACTAAAACAGATATATCCTACAATCCTCACGATCCAGTCAGCCTGAGCAAAGCCTTCTGAGTACTGCATGTATGAGAACTCGTCCTGCTCCTCATCTTAGTCTGGCTCAGCCTCTTGAATCGACGTATCCTCTATACCTGAGACAGAGTCTAGTTGGTGTGTACAATACCGTCCCGTAACGTGGGAGTGAGTAGCTAACTGAGTGGAACAATAAAGCATAAGTTAACTGTTATCAATTCAATTAAGCAGTAATGATAAAGTAGTACAATCAAACAATCCTAACTACTCTTATTTAATGTAAGTATGAAATGACATGATGAATGCCCTTGCCAAACCACCCTCATGCGACACCATCTTATGTTCGCGATATGCGTTCATCCCTCAGTGCTCCACATCTACCAGGCACATGCAGTACGATGATGGGCATGATTACTGAGTAGTTATTAGTTCTTTCAAACAGCAGTATTGGGAAACTAAGGTACCTCCCTTGTATCATTCCAAAACATGATTCATTTCAGGGTCGTCAGTCCTAATTAATCTCATACGATAGTGTGTATCTACGTCGCTGTAAAGGCTGCTAGGGCTGTTACGTACAAAGGTTACACCACTCCCCCATCACCTTTTTAACGGTTCATCACTATACAAATACAGGACTAGTTCATACTCTATACACTGCGGCAAGACTCGTTGCCTCAATGCAAATTCAGAGTATGCTCAAGGTCACTACAAAGGGCTGACAGGGCTGTTACGCACAAAGGTTACACCGCTCCCCCATCACCTTATCAATGTAGGCCGATAACACGAATATAGTGTCCCATACCACTATAATCGACTCACGAGTCTGGTTGCTCACTGGTCACTATGGGGAGGCACGTGGCCCCAGCATAGGACGATAGCTCGACTACGGTGTCCCATACCACCATGCCAGGCTCATGAGTCTTAGTGGATTAAGGTACTATGGTTAACGGGATTTCACTGGTAAGTTTGGTACCCTAGGTTCAAGAAGTAGCGACCAAATATGGTGAACATACATTAGACATATCGGGTTACTTGACGAGCCTGACTAGCTCGAGTGCACATCCAACTAAACGACATGAAGTGCATAAGCACTTCATGTGGCCTAACCACTATCGCCATCCGAAGTACGACTCAGGTTCATCAAACACATCTTACGTGGCGAAATGAGTCTCAACCACGATCTCAAGTCTGGTACCGATTGTCTGGATTATAAACATAGTCCCAAACTCAATCCTTATTCACAACATGTGGAGTAAAGCATAATAAACAAAGTAATTCAATCAAGTTAACAAGTATTACATAAAGCATGTTATAAAGCATGTTGTAAAGCATGTTATAAAGCACCATATAAACAGGAGCTACAAACACATATATTTCATAAGTAAGCAGTTAAGGTAAACAACCATATGGAGGAAATCATACATGTCTCTAAGGTAGTTGAGAATCCCTCCTCAACTCCTACCTAAGGCACCATCATCCAAACACTTACTCTCACAAGCATATTCAAAAACACGTAGAATACACTATTTCAACATATATAGTGTATGTTAGCAAAACATGTATTAGGGCGAGTCCTTTCGCCAAGCACGTATTTTTCGCACATATGATATATTCATACAACAAATAATCATGGTAAACACATTTCCAAAATATATACATATACGGTACTTTCTACAATACACTATTTTTACATACATAGTGTATATTAGCAAAACATGTATTAGGGCGAATCCTTTCTTCAAATAAGTATTTTATCCATATATCATATATTCATACAATAAATAATCATGTCAAACATATTTCCAAAATATATACGTATGCGGTACTTTCTACGAATACCTAGAATATGTAGAATTCCATATTCTACATCTTTAATCGAAATGGAAAACAGACGGCACTTTGTACATGTGCAATTGCATGCAGATCATGAATCTATCATTATTTGACATTAAAAGCATTGAAAACCATAACCTATACACCTAAAGTCCTCACCTTATACCGTAGAATCGCAACGAATACTATAGGTTTGGCAAGCTTCCGTATTCGGCAGTTTGGTAGCCTGTAGAATGAAATAGGTTAGCTACTTCATAACCTACAACCCTTACAACTCTAAAACATATTAGGGTTAGGGTTTATTACCTAGAAACGAAGTCGGATTCGCCAGGAAAGTGACAAGAATGGAGTGGTGGAGCTTGGGTAGTGGCAGGAGATGGTAGTAGGGAGATTCTCCCACTTCTCTCACTCTTTCTCTCTCTTTTCTCTCTTCTCTCTCTAGGGTTTCTCTCAAATTCATATGGTTGTGAGAGAGAGGGTTCTAAGGTCCTTATATAGCTTAAAAACACTCTGAAATAGACTTGTGGACAAGGTATACTTAAGTTATAACCAAAGCGGCACTTTTCCAGCTCAACGGAGGACTTCTGGTGGGCCTCCTTGAGCCAAAGGT
Organism: Magnolia changhungtana; assembly: GCA_030180095.1. Classification (NCBI taxonomy): domain Eukaryota; kingdom Viridiplantae; phylum Streptophyta; class Magnoliopsida; order Magnoliales; family Magnoliaceae; genus Magnolia; species Magnolia changhungtana. Next base: position 11,071,023 of record JASAUF010000656.1, on the reverse strand, counting down.
CGGACTTAAGCTCACCAACCTTGGATCAAGGTGGAGTTAAGTTTTCATTTCTGTCGGATTCCCAGATCACACGTGGTGGACTAGTTTCAGTTCAACAGTCAGCGAGTCTCTATCCAAAATTCCAAGTACATGGATATGTTTATAAAATTTTTCCTGATCTGAGGGTGTATTTGGGTCAGATTCTGACGGTCAGGTTGCTTACAAAATGTCTGCAAGTAACAAGTCTCAGATTACTATTCAAGATATTTATTTTGGAAAGAAAACAAGTGTTTTCACACTCTCTCGCTCCAGACTCAAGCGAACAGCCGTGGGATACTGGCTGGATTTGATTTTGGAGATGGTTGTCAAGCTCAGCGAGGCGGTCCTAACTCCTTAACCTAATATTATTCGGACTCCCGATGTGCGGTCCGGACCTAATACAAAGTTTCAATGTGCCCCCAAGAGCAGATGGGTAATGAGTTTAATCCTAGATTTTAGTGTAACCTAGAGTCAATGATTCTACAAGTTTTGGGTCTTGTAGATTGTATTTAAAGTGATTCAAATGGTTTCATGGCTACTCTAGTTTAGCACTTAGTTAACTTTGTCAAATTTCTAAAGGATTTAATCCTAAGTGATTTCTGGTCGAGGTGGTACTCGAGCCATTGTATGAAAATTTTCAAGTCGTTACATATTCCTTCTTGTCCAATATACGGGTCGTTCGCAGTATATAAGTAGCATCATCACTCAACTACCTGCTCCCATCTGATAATGTGGGAAGGATCGGGAACGTATTTCTTCAACATCGAAATGTGAAATATGTTGTGCACGCCTACGAGTGGTGTGGGCAAAGCAAGGTGGTATGCTACCACACCCACTCGGTCTGGAATCTGAAATAGAACAATAAATCGTGGCATGAGTTTCCCCTTCTTGCTAAATTGAAGGACTCGCTTCTTGGGAGAAACTTTCAGAAACACGTGGTCCCCAACCTCAAACTCTAGCTGTCGCCGCCTCTTATCGGCATAACTCTTCTGTCTACTCTGATCTACGAGGTGTTAATGCCTGATAATGTCGATCTTCTCTGAGGTCGCCTGCACTAACTCTGGGCCAATCAAACTCTTCTCGCCAACCTCTGCCTAACAATATGGTGGTTGACACGCACACCCATACAGTGCCCCATAGGACGCTATGCCAATACTCGCCTGAAAGCTATTGTTATAAGTGAACTTAGCACAAGGAAGACAGTCATCCTAACTGTCCTTGAAATTAAGCACACAAGCCCACAACATATCTTTTAACACCTAATTTACCTGTTCCATCTGCCTGTCAGTCTGTGGGTGGAACGCGGACTCGAAAAATCCCATACAAAGGCCTGAGTACCACCTCAGGCAGAAAAAAATAAAATCCCTCAGGACCAAATCCTTTAGAAATTAGATGAGGATTAACTAGTGTTAAACTAGATTGCATACGAAATCTGCACGAATTCCTTTAAATACGATCTGCAAGACCCAACACTTGCGGAATCGTTGACGCTACATTACACTAAAATCTAGGATCAATCTCATTACCCATCTGTTCTCAGGAGTATCACGAAACTCTGTATCAGATCTAGTCCGCACATCAGAAATCTAAATAATACGAAGTTATAGAATTAGTACCACCTTGCTAGGCTTGATAGCCATCTCGGAAGTCAAAACCAGATAGTGTTCCATGGCTATTTGCTTGAGCCCGTAGCGAGGAGTGTGAGAACACTTGCTTTTCTTTAAAAGTCAAATATCATTTAAGTAATCTGAGACTTATTACTTGCGAGCCTGATATAAGCAATCAGACCGTCAGAATCTGACCCAAATACACCCTCGGATTAGGAGAAATTTCATATACATGGCAGTGTACTTGAAATCCCCGATCGAGTTTCAGTGACGTTGAACTGAAACTGGTCTGCCATGTGTGATCTGAGAATCCGACTAGAACGAAAACTTAATTGTACCTAGATCCAATGTTAGTGAGCTTAAGTCCGACCGCACAGAGAAAAGGGGCCTCCAGAAGTGCTCCGTTGGATCGAAATGGACCCACTTTGGATATAACCTAAGTATACCTTGACCCTGGGTCTATTTTGGTTATGTTTTAGCCTATATAAGGACCTTAAACCCTCTCTCATTTAGCCCATACGAATTTGAAGAAACCCTAGGAGAGAGAAGAGGGAAAAGAGAGAGAAAGTGTGAGATAAGTGGGAGGATCTCCCTAATACTCTACCCTGCCACTATACAAGCTTAACCACCTCTTTCTAATAGCTTTTCCGGTGATTTAAGTTTCGTTTCTAGGTAAGAAACCCTAACCCTACTCTGATCTAGGGTTATAATCATTGTAAATGATGAAATAGCTAATCTATTTCATTCTATAGGTTGCCAAATTAGCGTACACGAAGACTTAGCAAATATATCGAGTTCATTACGCTTCTATGGTGTAAGGTGCAGACTTTAGGTGTATAGGTTATGGTTTTCAAGGCTTTCAATGTCGGTTAATGATTTATAACTGACAAGGGTGCTATTACACATGCAAAATGCGTCGTTTGTTTCATTTTCCAAGGTTGTATGGGATATGTAGGATTTAGGCTATTATATACATATGTTGAAATGTTTGATTCTGTTTAGATTTTGGATTTGTACTTAACATGTTTATTTGTCATGAATATAGGCTTAATAAATGTGAGACAACTCCTCAGCGAAAGGACTTGCCCTAAATCATATCACGGCAAAAATACATTATATGTGATAAATGTGTAGCCCAAGTGTTAGTGGAAATGTGTAAGTAAACACGGATCCTGGATTCATGCATGCCATGATTTCCGTCATGGGTATACACGAGTGATATATGGGGCAATTCCCTTCTGAAAGGATTTGGCCTAGCACATGTGTAATCATCATATGTCATGTATGATGATGTTTGTAGTCTATGTGTTTGTGAAATTGCCTGAATGTGATAGCGTTCATCTAGTACACCTTGTATGTGGATCGAGATACAAATCTCGGTTACCTTAATTGTGTGAATGATTTCCTACATGTATGCTTTATTATAAATTTTGTTTTACTTATGCAATGATTGTGTGTGAAATCATGTTTGTATTGTAATATGCTCTGATTGTAAATTCTGTTCATAATATGCTTATGCGATTAGAATTCTTGAACCTATGGAATCCATTACGGTGGATTGCCTCATATGATTACATGATGAAATGGATTGAGTTTGGGACTATGATGTAGTCCAGGCAATCGAAAATGGAAATGAATTCGTGGTTGAGATTCATTCGCCATGCGAGATGTGTTCGACGAACCCGAGTCGTACTTCGGCTGGCAGCAGTGGTTAGGCCACATGAAGTGCTTACGCTTCATATCGTTCAATTGGTCGTACGCTTGTGCTAGCCGAGCTCGTCAAGTAACCCGATCTATCTTATGTATGTTCACCATGTTTGGACACCTCTGTTTGAACCTAAGGTACCAAGCTTACCAGTGGAATCCCCTTAACCGTGGTACCTCGATCCGCTAAGACTCATGAGCCGGGCATGGTGGTACGGGACACTGTGGTCGAGCTGTCGGCCTATGTTGGGGACACGAGCCTCCTCGTAGTGACCATTGAGCAACCAGACTCGTGAGCCGATTATGGTGGTATGGGACACTATATTCGAGCTGTCGGCCTACATTGATAAGGTGATGGGGGAGTGGTGCAACGATTCTGTGTAATAGCCTTGACAGCCCTTTGTAGTTACCTCGAGCGTACTCTAAGTTATGTGGAGGCGACGACCCTTCCGTAGAAATAAGAGTACAAACTAGGCCTATATTGATAAGGTGATGGGGGAGTGGTGTAACGATTCCGTATAATAGCCCTGACAGCCCTTGCAGTAACCTAGAAACTCACCATCGTATGAGATGATCTAAGACTGACGACCCTAGAATGGATCATGTTCGAAAATGATATAAGGGAGGTACCCTAGTTTCCCAATACTGCTATTTGAAATTGACTAATAACAACTCGGTAATCATGCTCATCATCGCATTGCTTGTGCCTGGAAGATGTGGAGCACTGAGGGATGAACGCATGCCACAGACGTAAGATGGTGCCATATGAGGGTGGTTAGGCGAGGGGCATGCATCACGACTACATTTCATACTTGTATTAACAAAAGTACTTAAGATGGTTGATTGTACTGCTTTATCATTACTGGTTAACTAATTTAATAACATGTTAACCTACGCTTTATTGTTCCACTGAGTTAGCTACTCACTCCCACGTTACGAGACGGTGTTCTGAACACCCACCATACTCTGTCTTAGATGCAGGTACCGACGATTCACAGGAGGCTGAGCCTGATTATTAAGATGATCAGGATGAGTATTCCTTCCTGCAATTCTCTGGTGCCTTTGCTTAGGATATCCCGATTTACAGGGCTAATAGGCTATCACGACAGTTGGACTATTCTTTTGACATTTTGTTTTTGATTCAGTACATGTATATGATGACTCAATGAAGTAATCATACTCTGGTGACAGATTGAAATCATTTGTTTTTATACACATCTATATACATCTTTCAGTCTTCTGCTTGTGTTTTATACATTGATCTAGAGTATGGATTACTGTCTTGGTATAATCTCACTCATGTTTATTGCACTAACACAGACAACATGTAATTATCATTATCTATGTTGCATAAGTGATGTTTTGGAACTCGAGGTTTGAGTTGTTACTCGACCCTTGAATTTTAGGGCGTTATAAGTGGTATCAGAGCATGATTTGGATTAAACCGAACCTGGGTTATGGCTACACAACTTATGCTGGCGCATTTCAACATAGGAGGGTGCGAGAAACATGTAGAAACAGTCATAGGTTTCCCGACTTCACCAAGTGGCGAAGTTCACCAAAATCGGTTGCTTTGTTTGAGTCTGTACTCTACCGTGAGCGTACGAGTCAATCCCAAAACACTTCTAGACTGTCAAACGATGGGTTTAGATCACAACTCACCCCATCCTAACCGTTGAAAATCAGAAAATGCAAGTAGACATCAGAAGCTTACTTAAATGACCTGAAACAACTTGAAATGGAGTCGGGGCTGAATCGATGCAATCCGGGGGGACCCACGGTGGACCCGGGGTACCATTGGCACCCTGGGAGGGGGGTGGCCACCGCCCTACCGGGGCAGCACTGCGCCTAGTCCAGAGGACCGCGACGGCACCGCGCTCACCGCGGTCCCCTTTGTCTGGGCCTGTCGGGCCGATGTGGGCCGGCATCGGCCCGACTCCTAGTCACGTATGGAGCCCACCGAATCACGTGTGGACCCCTATATGTGATCTGTTTTGCCCCCTTTCTCATTTCCCACCCTTCCAAGCCCTCTTTTCTCTTTCAACTTATTGTTTTCTCTCTCAAATCTCCCTCCCAATCGCCAAATCCATCAGTTTCGGTCACAACCCATCCATTTCCATCATCTACAGCACTCCCTACCTCCCTACCCTCTCCATTCTCTCTCATTTAGGCTCTTACATGCCCCATTTGTAGCTAAAAATCATGCACACTCCCTACCCCACTCCATCTCTCCATTTTCCTTCTCAAATCCCTGTTCTTTGGGCCTTACAACCTCTCGTGAGGCTCAAACCCGTGGAGGATCAGTAACTCCAGTCCTTTCTCTCTCTTTCCATCACTTTTCGTCGCTTTCCATGGCCCTATTTGAGTTTGTTGCGGCCATTTTCTCCATCTCCACTATCTTTTCTCTCATGGGAAAGAGGAAGAGTGCCGTGGATGAAGCCGGGCCTAGTCGCCCAACCCGTTCAAGGAGAAGGACTGACACCGGGGCTAGTACAAGCATCATCCATGAGCATAGGTCGAAGCAGGACCTAGATCCCCAAGTTCCCATCGAAAGAGCGCTACCGATAGGCTTTGAGCACGGTCGGTTTGGTGGCCGTAGGGTTGTACTTGAAGCTCACGTAGAAGAGAAGGTGTTTGGACTACACCGGATTATGGACCGCTTGGTGGACGTTGAGTGGGGTCCTATTTTCGAAGGTAAGACTCATGCATGTGAGAATACGGTTCGGGCTTTCTACGCTCACATCCGAGACCTATCGCTTGATCCTCTCCAGTTCATTGTTCTTATTAGGGGGCGAAATTATACGATCACAGTGGATGTGGTGTCCCAGTTTATGGGAATCCCACGCGGCGAAGTTCTTGCCAATGAGAATTATTTTAAAAGCGTGCGAGAAAGAGATCGTCGTACGCGATACCTTTATGGTCGACTGGTTCCCTGGACGCGAGGTAATTATCTTCCATCGTTGAAGTTAACTGATGATTTTCGCTTGCTTCATTACATTTTCACGTATAACGTGTATCCACGGTGGGGCAACCGTACGGAGTGTACTCGATTAATGGTAGACTTCCTGTACAAAGTTGGACATGGGGACAAGCTGTGCTTGCCCACATTCGCCCTACTACAGATAGTCCAGACCATACGCTCCGTTAAGAATGATATTTCACTCCCGTTCAGCCAATTGATATATAAGATGGCTCGAGAGGTTGGCTATAGACTTAATATAGATGAACTTGCGCCGGTTCGGGTCATAAACGATGCTACGCTTAACAACATGGGGATAGGCCCTCGACAACGCCAAGCCTGACTCGACGAGCATGGGGATGAGTCTGATAGTGAGGGGGAGGAAAGTATTGATCTAGATGAGGAGAGCGAGGAAAAAAGTGGTGATGAGATAAAGGAAGAACAGGAAGAAGAGGAGGCTCTGGACACTGATGAGAGCCCTCCTTCTGCCACCCAGGAGCGTAGCGGTGAACGGGTTACTATGGAAGCCCGTTTGACTCAACTTGAGGAGGGCCAAGCTACCTTGAAGCAGGATATTCAGGAGGCTCGAGTCGAAGCAAGACAAAAGCTTGAGGAGAACAAGGCCTTCATAAAGCAAAAATTCAGTAAAGTGTCCTGCACCTTAAGGGCCATCCTATATTTCCTGCAGGATAAGGGCGCCCCTCCTCCATCGCCAGACTCAGATGTCTAGCCATCCATACTGTTGTCTTGTATTTTTCTTTGGTTACTGCCTTAGGATGCTTATGTTTTCATGTTGTTGGGTGTAGTAGTTGGTAGAATGTTTTGGATGTTTGAGGCTTTGGTTGTATTAGCTCCCATTTATCTCTTGTCATAATTCATGTAACTATGTATTCCATGTATTATGACAATTTTAGTAATGAAATGCATACAACCTCTTTTGCTATGAAGTGTGTGGAATGCTTAAGTGATTGTGTATTGTATTACTATGCTTCATCTCAGATGCGTTGCACCCTATGTTGTATAGGGCATGCCACGAAAATATATGCAGAGCATGGCATACCTCCTACTCACTGATATGATGGACCAGACTCCTTCCTATGGAGATGGTCGTACGGACCCTGACTTGGGCCCGGATCGTGAGACAAGACCACGTTTCAGCCTTCCACTGGTCCTACAGCTGGACTGCCACCTTTTACACCACCGGTTCACGAGCAGAACCGGGCATCCTCTTCGACACAGTATGAGCCACAAGCTGCTCCACCTACTGATAGGTTTGAACAGTTGATGATGATGATGCATCAGCAGCAGATGCAGTAGCAGCAGCAGCACTAGCAGCTTATGACCACTATTGCAGGGGCCTTATCTCAAGGTGGAAGTGCGACTCTACCTTCACCATCTACATGTCCTGCTATGACTACTGAGCCTCTGCTCAGGCTGACGATGTGCCTCCACCCACACCTACTGCATACCTTATGGGGGACGTGGGTACTCGCGGTCTTCTTGAGCGATTCGAGCGCTTGAGGCCTCCTAATTTCACGGGTTCTCACAGACCCGAGGAGGCTGAATACTAGTTAGACCGCATCTCCAAGATGCTACGAATGCTCCATTGTACAAAGCAGGAGCAAGTTGAGCTGGCCACCTCATGTTTGAGAAGGAGACTAGCTTATGGTGGGACAGTGTCCTACAGACAGGGACAGTTGGATATGCATGGACATGGGCGACTTTCGAGTTCCATTTCCATGAGAAATACTACCCTCAGACCTACCAACACGAGAGGGAGAATGAGTTCCTATGCCTCAGGCAGGGAGGCATGTTAGTTACCGAGTATGAGCATCGCTTCACTGAGTTGGGTAGATATGTCTCGACCATTCTTGCTGACGAGCAGATACGGATACGACTTTTTTTTAGAGGGCTTGTGACCGGACATTCGGTCGAAGATGTGCTGCGTCAGTATACCCTCCTATGCCAAGCTGATACATATGTCTATGAGGGCAGAGCAGGATGTTGATCGGCTGACACGTTCTCGTGGTGTTATGGTTATGAGACCTCGACCAGATATTCAGAGCAGGCCTTTCCTTGGCAAGAGGCCTCACATCGACTCTCCCCCCAGGACCACGACGCCAGTAGTTCCGATGAGGCATCCAGGTGTGACTTATACATACTGCGGGAGACCAGGTCACCCTACAGAGAGCTGCTTTGCTCGGATGAGGGATAGGGGTTTTCTCCACCACAGAGGATTGATCACCCTCGCCCATAGGCTATATCGGCTCTACTTCTACGGACTGCCCCTGCTCATCCTTCCTTCCGACCTCCTGCATCTCATTTCAGGCCACCTTAACGGCCCATGGTTCCCCAGCCGAACCATCAGCAGCAGGCTCGAGTGCACTCACTCGCAGCTGAGTCACCTGAGGCATCAGGCATAGCACCGATGGCCTTTGAGGTCACTGCACATGTACAAGGTATTCCAATCTTTCTATTAGTGGACACCGGGTCTACTATCTCTATTGTATCATGCGATGCGGTCAAGCGACTATGGTTGGAAACTAGTCCTATGATTGGGATGAGACTCCTTACTGCCACAGGGACTTTCTCATACTCCACTACGATGTGTAGAGGTTGTTCAATAGACCTAGGGAGCAGGACAGTGACTGTCAACCTATTGGTCACACCGCTCCATCATTATGATGTGATTCTCGGCATGGACTGGCTCATGGAGATGAAGGTTGAGATCGATTGCGATACTCAGATCGTCACAACATGTGGACCTGACGGCACGGTCTTTACTTTCCCAGTGCAGGTTAGTTAGTATTACCGCATCAGTAGCTACGCTACCCTATTGGAGCAGGTTGATAGTCCGACATTAGGAAATATGCCTGTGGTTCAGGATTTTGCAGGTGTGTTTGCGACGATTCCTAGTTTGCCTCCTCGGTGCGAGATCGACTTCACCATTGATCTTACGCCTAGTGCGACACCTATCTCATTGCCGACTTATCGTATGCCTCCATGTGAGATGGAGGAGCCAAGGAAACAGATTGACGGGTTGCTAAAGAAGGATTTCATTCGACCTAGTGTGTCCCCTTGGTGTGCACCCATGTTATTTATGAGGAAGAAAGATGGTTCTCAGCGATTGTGTATTAATTACCGCAAATTGAACTAAGTTACCGTGAAGAACAAGTATCCTTTACCCGGGATAGATGATTTGTTTGATCAGTTGACAGGGGCGAAGTATTTTTTGAAGATTGATCTGTAGTCAGGGTATATCAGTTGCGCATCAGGGATGAGGACGTGCAAAAGACGGCTTTCAGGACTTGTTTTGGGCATTACGAGTTCCTTGTGATGTCGTTCGGTCTTACGAACGCACCGGCTGTATTCATGAATTTGATGAACCAGGTATTTCGGCCATTTTTGTACCGATTCATTATCGTATTTATAGATGACATCCTGATATACTCCGTGAGTCAGGAAGAGCACGAGGAACACTTACGAGCGGTGCTAAATACTCTGAGGAAGAACCAGTTGTTCACGCAGTATAAGAAGTGCGACTTCTGGCAAGAGGAAGTCAAGTTCCTCGGACATGTGGTGTCCAAGGATAGGATAGCAGTGGACCTTGCTAAGGTAGCTGCAGTTCAGTACTGGAAGCAGCCTGGTTCGGTTACCGAGGTGAGGAGCTTTCTTGGTCTGGCGGGCTATTATCGACGATTCATTAGGGATTTCTTGAAGATCATCAAACCGTTGTCTCAGTTGACACGGAAGGATTTGAAGTTCGCTTGGAATGAGTAGGCGAAAGCAACTTTTCAAGAACTGAATGACAGATTGGCGTCTGCCCCTGTGCTAGTATTGCCAGAGCAAGGGGTCAAGTACACTATATACACTAACGCGTCTCGCGTTGGTTTGGGTTGTGTCCTTATGCAGAAGGATAGGGTGATTGCCTATGCCTCGAGACAGTTGAGGAAGCACGAGGAGAATTACCCTACACATGACCTTGAGTTAGCAGTAGTCTTATTCGCATTGAAGCTCTGGAGACATTATCTCTATGGAGAGGAGTTCGAGCTTTTCTGCGACCACAAGAGCCTTAAGTATATATTCACCCAGCGAAACTTGAATATGAGGCAGCGCCAATGGATGGAAACCTTGAAGGACTTCAAGTTCGAGGTTTCCTACCATCCTGGCAAGGCCAACCTTGTGGTAGATGCGTTGAGCCGCAAGAAGGCTATAGCATTTGCGGCTCCGCTGATGGTAGCAAAGTGGGATATGTTGTAGTTCATGCGAGACTTTGAGCAGAAACTTACAGTGGAGGAGTCATTTGAGAGTGTCGCGCACATTCGGGGGCGGCCATTAATTGATGATAGGATTATTAAGGCCTAGAAGGGCGATGAGCGGTTTGTTGAGCTTCGAGAGCAAGCTAGCGACGCCAGGGACTCCGAGTGGAGAGTTGGAATGAATGGAGGCCTACGTTACCATGGCCCCCTATGCGTCCCTGACATTCCTGACTTGAGATAGGAGCTTCTTCTTAAGACTGCCCATAGATCGAAGCTCGCGATGCATCCCGATAACACGAAGATGTATCAGGATATGAAGCGGTCGTATTGATGGGACAATATGAAGGTCCACATCGCAGAGTATGTTTCACGTTATCTCACGTGTCAGCAAGTCAAGGCCGAACATCGCCGACCTCCTAGACTCCTTTAGCCCATGCCCATAGCTGAATGGAAGTGGGACTTCATCTCTATAGATTTCATCTCGGGGCTGCCGAAGACGAGAAAGGGTTATGACTCTATTTGGGTGATTATGGATCGATTAACCAAATTGGCTCATTTTCTCCCTATTAGAGTGACGAACTCTGCAGAGGACTTGGCCAGGTTGTACATCAGAGAGATAGTCCGTCTGCATGGAGTTCCTTTAGAGATCGTGTCGGACCGAGACACGTGATTCACATCTATCTTCCGGACTCGTATCTAGGAAGCGATGGGTGTGAAGCTGAAGTTTAGTACTACGTTTCACCCTCAGACCGACGGGCAGACAGAGCGAGTGAATTAGATTTTAGAGGACATGTTATGGGCCTATGTCTTGGATTTCAAGGATAATTGGGATGGCTGTCTTCCTTATGCCAAGTTCGCGTACAACAACAGCTTTTAGGCGAGTATTGGTATGGCTCCATATGAGGCCTTATATGGTCGTCCTTACAGAGCGCCGCATTGTTGGGCTAAGGTCGGCGAGCGCAGTTTGATTGGGCCGGAATTAGTACAGGCGACCTTGGAGAAGATCGACATTATCAGGCGTCTACTTCTTACAGCACAGAGTAGATAGAAGAGCTAGGCCGATAAGAGGCGGCGACCGCTCGAGTTTGAGGTTGGAGATCATGTATTCCTTAGAGTTTTTCCTATGAAAGGAGTCCTTTGGTTTGGGAAGAAGGGGAAGCTTACACCGAGGTTCATCGGTCCATTTTTTATACTTGATCGAGTGGGTGCTGTGGCATATCGCCTCCCTTTGCCCACCTCACTTGCAGCAGTACACAACGTATTTCATGTATTTATGCTGAAGAAATACGTTCCTGATCCTTCACATATTAGCGAATGGGAGCAGGTATAGTTGAGCGAGGATGCTACATATGTGCTGCACCCGACGCATATCCTTGATAGGAAGGAGAAAGTGTTGCGTAGCAGGTCATCCCACTTATGAATGTATTGTGGACGTATCATACTGAGGAAGAGGCTACTTGGGAGACCGAAGCCGTGGTTAGAAAAAACTACCCTCAGCTTCTCGAGGAGTACGAAAGGTACTAATTTCGAGGATGAAATTTTTCTTTAAGGGGGTAGATTGTAATGACTTAGAAAATTCCGTACAAAGGCCCGAGTACCACCTCAGGCAAAAAAAATCCCTCAGGACCAAATCCTTTAGAAATTAGACGAGGATTAACTAGTGTTAAACTAGATTGCATACGAAATTCGCATGAATCCCTTTAAATACGATCTGCTAGACCCAAAACTTGTGGAATCGTTGACGCTACATTACCCTAAAATTTAGGATCAATCTCATTACCCGTCTGTTCTCGGGAGCATCACGAAACTCCATATCAGATCTAGTCCACACATCGGAAATCCGAATAATACGAAGTTATAGAATTAGGACCGCCTTGTTGGGCTTGACAACCGTCTCGGAAGTCAAAACCAGATAGTGTTCTATGGCTATTCACTTGAGCCCGTAGCGACGAGTGTGAGAACAGTTAGTTTTCTTTAGAAGTCAAATCTCATTTAAGTAATTTGAGACTTGTTACTTGCGGACCTGATATAAGCAATCAGACCGTCAGAATCTGACTAAAATACACATTCGGATTAGGAGAAATTTAATATACATGGCAGTATACTTGAAATCCCCGATCTTTCAGTGTCCGTTGAACTGAAACTGGTCTGCCACGTGCGATCTGAGAATCCGAATGGAACGAAAACTTAACTATACCTAGATCCAATGTTAGTGAGCTTAAGTCCGACCGCACACAGAAAAGGGGCCTCCAGAAGTGCTCCGTTTGATCAAAATGGACCCACTTTGGATATAACCTAAGTATACCTTGACCCTGAGTCTATTTTGGTTATGTTTTAGCCTATATAAGGACTTTAAATCCTTTCTCATTCAGCCCATACGAATTTGAAGAAACTCTAGGAGAGAGAAGACGTAAAAGAGAGAGAAAGTGTGGGAGAAGTGGGAGGATCTCCCTAATACTCTACCCTGCCACTATACAAGCTTAACCACCTTTTTCTAATAGTTTTTCCGGCGATTTAAGCTTCGTTTCTAGGTAAGAAACCCTAACCCTACTCTGATCTAGGGTTATAATCATTGTAAATGATGAAATAGCTAATCTATTTCATTCTATAGGTTGCCAAATTGGCGTACACGAAGACTTAGCAAATATATCGAGTTCATTACGCTTCTACGGCGTAAGGTGCGGACTTTAGGTGTATAGGTTATGGTTTTCAAGGCTTTCAATGTCGATTAATGATTTATAATTAACTAGGGTGCTATTACACATGCAAAATACGTCGTTTGTTTCATTATACGAGGTTGTATGAGATATGTAGGATTTAGGCTATTCTATGCATATGTTGAAATGTTTGATTCTGTTAAGATTTTAGATTTGTACTTAACATATTTATTTGTCGTGAATATAGGCTTAATACATGTGTTGCAACTCCTCAGCGAAAGGACTTGCCCTAAATCACGTCACGGCAAAAATATGTTATATGCGATAAATGTGTAGCCCAAGTGTTAGTGGAAATGTGTAAGTAAACACGGATCCTGGATTCATGCATGCCATGATTCCGTCATGGGTATACACAAGTGCTATACGGGGCAATTCCCCAGTGAAAGGATTTGGCCTAACACATGTGTAATCATCATACGTCATGTATGATGATGTTTGTAGTCTATGTGTTTGTGAAATTGCCGAAATGTGCTAGTGTTCATCTAGTACACCTTGTATGTGGATCAAGATACAAATATCGGTTACCTTAATTGTGTGAATGATTTCCTACATGTACGCTTTATTATAAATTCTGTTTTACTTATGCAATGACTGTCTGTGAAATCTTGTTTGTATTGTAATATGCTCTGATTGTAAATTCTGTTTCATAATATGCTTACGTGATTGGAATTCTTGAACCTATGGAATCCATTACGGTGGATTGCCTTATATGATTACATGATGAAATGGATTGAGTTTGGGACTATGATGTAGTCCAGGCAATCGGAAACGGAAATGAATTCGTGACTGAGATTCAATCGCCATGCGAGATGTGTTTGACGAACCCGAGTCGTACTTCGGTTGGCGGCAGTGGTTAGGCCACATGAAGTGCTTACGCTTCATGCCGTTCAATTGGTCGTACGCTTGAGCTAGCCGAGCTTGTCAAGTAACCCGATCTGTCTTATGTATGTTCACCATGTTTGGATGCCTCTGTTTAAACCTAAGGTACCAAGCTTACCAGTGGAATCCCGTTAACCGTGGTACCTCGATCCGCTAAGACTCATGAGCTGGGCATGGCGGTATGGGATACCGTAGTCGAGTTGTCATCCTATGCTCGGGCCACGAGCCTCCCCGTAGTGACCATTGAGCCACCAGACTCATGAGTCGATTATGGTGGTATGGGACACTATATTCGAGCTGTCGGCCTACACTGATAAGGTGATGGGGGAGTAGTGCAATGATTCCGTGTAACAGCCCTGACAGCCCTTTGTAGTGACCTCGAGCGTACTCTGAGTCTACATGGAGGTGACGACCCTTCTGTAGAAATAAGAGTACAAACTAGGCTTGTATTGATAAGGTGATGGAGGAGTTGTGTAACAATTCTGTGTAACAGCCCTGGTAGCCCTTGTAGCGACCTAGAAACACACCATCGTATGAGATGATCTAGGACTGACGACCCTAGAATGGATCATGTTTGGGAATGATATAAGGGAGGTACCCTAGTTTCCCAATACTCTTATTTGAAATGGACTAATAACAACTCGGTAATCATGCTCATCATCGCATTGCATGTGCCAGGAAGATGTGGAGCATTGAGGGATGAACGCATGCCGCGGACAGAAGATGGTGCCGTGTGAGGGTGGTTAGGCAAGGGGCATGCATCACGACTGCATTTCATACTTGCATTAACAAGAGTACTTAAGATGGTTGATTGTACTACTTTATCATTACTGGTTGACTGATTTGATAACATGTTAACCTATGCTTTATTGTTCCACTGAGTTAGCTACTTACTCCCACATTACGGGATGGTGTTCTGGACACACACCAGACTCTGTCTTAGATGCAGGTACCGATGATTCACAGGAGGCTGAGCCTGATTATTATGATGATCAGGATGAGTTTTCCTTCATGCAGTTCTCCGGCGGCTTTGCTTAGGCTATCCGGATTTATGGGGCTACTTGGCTATCACGACAATTGGACTATTCTTTTGACATTTTGTTTTTGATTCAGTACATGTATATGATGACTCAAAGAAGTAATCATACTCTGGTGACAGATTGAAATCGTTTGTTTTTATACACATTTATATACATCTTTTAGTCTTCTACTTGCGTTTTATACATTGATATGGAGTATGGATTACTGTCTTGGTATAATCTCACTCATGTTTATTGCACTAACATAGACAACATGTAATCATCATTATCTATGTTGCATAAGTGATGTTTTGGAACTCGAGAGTTGAATTGCTACTCGACCCTCGAATTTCAGGGCGTTACAGTACTGAACTTCAATTTTACACCCATTGCTTCTTAGATACGAGTCAAGAAGATAGATGTGAATCACGTGTCTCGATCCGACACGATCTTCATAGGGAGTCCATGCAGACACACTATCTCCTTGATGTACAACCTGGCCAACTCGTCTGCGGAGTTTTAGACTCTAATCGGGAGAAAATGAGCCGATTTCGTCAATCGGTCCACAAACACCCAAATAGAGTCATGTCCCTTCCTCATCTTTGTTAACTTTAAAATGAAATCCATAGAGATGAAATCCCATTTCTATTCAGCTATGGGCATAGGCTGAAGTAAACCAGGAGGTCGGCGATGTTCGGCCTTAACCTGCTCGCATGTGAGACATAGTCTGCTATGTGGGCATTCATATTGTCCCACCAGTAAGACTTCTTCATGTCCTGATACATTTTTATACTACCAGGATGCATAGCCATCGTCGAACTGTGAGCGGCTTCTAGAACTTCCCTTCTCAACTTATGAAGGTTTGGGACACATAGGCGTCCACGATACGTCAAACCTCCATCAAAGCCAACCCTCCATTCAAAGTCTTCACTGTTGCTCGCTTGCTCTCTCATCTTTGCCAATAGTTCATCGTCTTTCTGAGCCACATTAATCCTGTCATCAATGAGTGGCTACACATGAATGTGTGCGACGCTCTCGAACGACACTTCTACTGTAGGCTTATACTCAAAGTCTCGCACAAGTTCTAACATGTTCTGCTTGTCTATCATTAGCGGAGCTGTAAATGTTATCGTCTTCTTGCGGCTCAATGCGACTGCCACAAGGTTGGCCTTGCCGGGATGGGAGGAGGCCTCGAACTTGAAGTCTTTCAAGGTTTCCATCCATCGCCACTGCCTCATATTCAAGTCTCTCTATGTGAATATGTATCTGAGGCTCTTGTGGTCACAAAAGAGCTTAAACTCCTCTCCATAGAGGTAATGTCTCCAGAGCTTTAATGCAAAGATGATGGCCGCTAACTCTAGGTCGTGTGTAGGGTAGTTTTCCTCGTGTTTCCTCAACTATCGCGATGTATAGGCGATCACCCTATCCTTCTGCATAAGGACACAACCCAAATAAACATGAGACGCGTCGATGTATATAGTATACTTGACCTCTTACTCTGGCAATACTAGCACAGGGGCGGATGTCAACTTGTCTTTCAGTTCCCGAAAAGCTGCTTTTGCCTTCTCATTCAAGAAAAACTTGAGATCCTTCCGAGTTAGCTGAGACAACGGTTTGGCTATCTTGAAAAAGTCCCTAATAAATTGACAATAATACTTTGCCAGGCCAAGAAAGCTCCTGACTTCCATAATCAAACCGGGCTGCTCCCAGTCCTGAACTGTGGCTACCATAGCAAGGTTCGCAACTATCCCTTCCTTAGACACCACATGTCTCAGGAACTTGAATTCTTCCTTCTAGAAGTCGCACCTCTTGTACTGCACAAACAACTGGTTCTTCCTGAGGGTATCAAAGACTGCTCACAGGTGCTTCTCATGATCTTCCCGACTCTTGGAGTATATCAGGATGTCATCTATAAATACGATGATGAATCGAAATAGATACGGCCGAAACACCCAGTTCATCAGGTCCATGAACACGGTCGGTGCATTTATGAGTCCAAACGGCATCCCAAGGAACTCATAGTGCCCAGGTTCTGCATGTCCTCATTCCTCACGTGCAACTGGTGATACCCTGATTATAAATCGATCTTAGTAAAGTACTGTGCCCCTTTCAACTGATTAACATATCATATATCCTAGGTAAAGGATACTTGCTCTTCACTATTACTTGGTTCAGCCTGTAATAATTAATACACAACCGCAGTGATCCATCCTTCTTCTTCACAAATAACACAGGTGCTCCCCAAGAAGACACAGTCGGTCATATGAAGCCTGCATCCAACCGATCGTCGATCTGTCTCCTCAGTTCCTCCATCTCACATGGAGGCATGTGATATGTCGGAAGAGATATAGGCGTCGCACCAGGTAAATAGTAAAATCGATCTCGCGCTGAGGAGGCAATCCAGGTATTATCTTGAACATGTCCGTGAAATCCATAACTACAAGCGTGCTCCCAAGTGTCGGACCATCAACATGCTTAACAAGGTAGCATAACAACTGATGCGGCAGGGCCAACTGATTAGAAAAGTAAAAGTTGCACCCTCAGGTCCATGGGCTGTCACCATTCTAGTATCACAATCGATCTCTACTTTCATCTTGGTGAGCCAATCTATACTGAGGATAACATCGTAATGATATAGTGGGGCGAC
This sequence comes from Magnolia changhungtana, assembly GCA_030180095.1. NCBI lineage: Eukaryota > Viridiplantae > Streptophyta > Magnoliopsida > Magnoliales > Magnoliaceae > Magnolia > Magnolia changhungtana. The sequence continues at coordinate 11,053,214 of JASAUF010000656.1, read as the reverse complement.
GATCAGGTCAACAAGCACTATCCTGCTTCCTAAGTCTATCGAGCAATCCTTACAAATCTTGGTAACGTCTGAAAAGGTCCCTGTGGTGCTAAGGATTGTCACCCTTAGTAGGAGCTATATCCAACAACAGTCGCTTGACTGCTGCGCATGATATGAGTTAAATAGTGGACCCGGTGTCCACCAATAAGAAGACTGGTGTACCTTGAACATGTGTTGTGACTTCAAAAGCCGGTGGTCCTGCAACTGTTGTCTCGGATGCCTCAGCTGTAAGTGAGTGCACACGAGCTTGTTGAGGATAATTTGGCTGTGGTATCATCGGTCATTGAGGCGGCCTAAATCGAGGTGCAGGTGACATGTACGAAGGCTGTGCGAGTAGTACATAACGTAGAGCTGAAGCTGAGATGGCTAGTGGCATCTGACGGCTGATCCTCTAAGGTGGTATAAAGCCATTGTCCCTCACCCTGGTAAAGCAATACGTGTCAGCATGACCCAACCTCTTATAGTAAGTGCACTACATGTCAGGTCGCATCGGCTGTGTCGGTGGAGCTGTAAGCCGAGGAGACGAATCTGCAAGTGGCCTTTTACCGAGGAACGGTCGGCTTGACAAATCCTGTTGAGGCCTTAGACCCATGGGTACGCGAGTATGGGATAGTCTGTCCCCATCCTGCTCAGCTCACAGATACATGTTCACTAGCTCAGTATAGCTGGGTATGTTATTCAACACATCTTTGAGCGTATTTCTGGTCGCAAACCCTCAGAAAATCACTGCATGGGCATTGGCTCGTCTGCTAGTATCAAGGGAGCATATCTGGCCAGCTCTGTGAACCTATTCTCATATTCGGCCACAGCCATTCCTCCCTGTCGGAGGTGAAGGAACTCTCCCTCCTTCTCATGGCGGTACATGAGGGAGAAATACTTCCCGTGGAAGCATGTGTCAAAAGCCTCCCACTTCTATACGTAGCCGACAACAATGGTTTGAAGGACACTGTCCCACCAGAGGCTGGCCTCCTTCTTAAACACGTAGGTGACTAACTCCACCTGTTCTTCCTAAGTGCCATGCAGCAGCTTCAGCATCTTAGAGATGCAGTCAAGCCAATACTCAGCCTCCTCGGGTCTATGAGTACCCACAAAAGTAGGAGGTCGAAAGCACTGGAATCGTTCGAATAAGTTGCCAGCTGTCACGTTTCCAGTAGGCTGCACAGTTGGTGCAGACAGGACTGCGTGCATGTTTTTGGCAATGGCCCCCGCAATGGTGGCCAAAAACTATTGTTGCTACCTCTGCATCAAGAGCATCATCTGCTCCAACCTATCAGGAGGAGGAGCCGACTGTGATACAAGAGGCGCCGAGATAGATGCACGGTTTTACTCTTGAACCGGTGGTGCATCATGCCACTGTCAGGGCCCAAGCTGGGGTCCATGTGGCTATCGTTTAGGGGAGGTACCCCATCAAACGATTTGCCAAGTGCAAGACGTGTAGTGCTCCGAGTGTTCTTAGGTGACATTCCCTACATACAATATAAGGTGCACCACGTGTAAGATTTAGCATAAGAACATACACTCATTCAAACATTATTCACATTCCAAACCAAAAGGAACTTCATGCATTTCATTACTAAAATTGTCACAATACATTTGATATAGTCTTACATGAATCATGACAGAAGATGCATGTGAGCTAATTTAAACAAAGTTTCAAACACCAAAAATGCCAACAACTCTACCATACTACTAAGCCTATCAAGGCTATACCATAGGAAGCAAGACAACATAGAGAACCTAAAGACAACTACAACACATGACTAGTCGTCTGACTCTAGTGAAGGAGAAGGAGTACCCTGTCCTGCATGCAGCACAAGAGGGCCTTCAAACTACGGGACATCTTCTTACATTTCTTCTTCAAATAGGCCCGACTCTCCTTGACTTCCTGTCTTAAGGCGGCATGACTCTCCTCAATCTAAGCCAAGTAGGTCTCTATGGTAGCCTGATCATGATGGTACTCAGGTGTAGTAGGAGGAGGTACCTCATCGGATTCTTGGGCCTCCACTTCATCTTCCTGATCTCCCTCTTCATCACTGCCCTCATCTCCGCTGCCTTCCTCACCACTCCCTTCTCTTCCCCCCCACTTTCTTCCTCACCTTCACTTTCCTCGACATCTTCACCATCTTCTTCTGCATCATCACTCTGCTCCTCAAGGCGGGCTTGGCGACGCCTTTGGCCAACGGCCATGTTGTCGAGTGTGTTTTCGCTTATAATGTGGATTAGGGCAACGTCATCCATATGGAGTCGAAAATAGTAGTGGCAGGCTATCTTGCAAACCAGTCGGCTAAAAGGTAGTAAGGAGCTCTCCCTAGTAGAGCGTGCTGTGTGGATTATCTGGGATACGACATGTAACGACCCGTAAATTTCCGTACGTTGGCTCGAGTACCACCTCGACCAGAAATCAATTAGGATTAAATCCTTTAGAAAATTAACAAAGTTAACTAAGTACTAAACTCAATTAGCCATGAAATCCGTTGGGATCGCTTTAAATACGATCTGTAAGACCCAAAACTTGTAAAACAAGTGACGCTAGGTTACCCTAAAGTTTAGAACCAAACTCATTTCCTACTGCTCTCTGAATGAAACGAAACTTCAGATTAGGTCTAGATCGCACATCTAAGTCCGATTAACACGAAGCTAAGGAACTAGGACCGCCTCACTTGGACTTGACAATCATCTCAAAAATCAGGTCCATCCGATGTCCCACGGCCATTCGTTTCGATTCGTAGCGAGGGAGTGTGAAAACCACTATTCCCATCCTAATAAAAATATCAGGAATAGTGATCTGGCATCGTTCGGTTGCACGTTAGTATTAAGCAACCTGACCGTCAGAATCAGACCAAATTACACCCTCGGATTAAGAAAAATTTCAGGAACATTTACATGTACTTAGAATTTCTGATCATGGCCCACTGACCGTCGAACTGAAAGTGGTCCGCCGCGTGCGATCTGGGAATCCGATCAAGTCAAAAACATAATCCCACGTAGATCCATAGATGGTGAGCTTAAGTCTGACGTTTGGCTCAAGGAGGGCCACCAAAACCTCCCTTTTGAGCTGAAAAAGTGACGAATATCCTATGTTAGCAGTAACCCTTGAACCTGAGTCTATTTTCGGAATGTTTTTGGCTATAAAAGGGGCTTAGAACAGCCCCTCTCACAGTCATACGAATTTGGGATTAAAACCCTAGAGAGAGAGAGAAAAGAGGAGAATAGCTTGGGATTTGTGGGAGATCTTCCTCCTACTGCTTTGGGTTGTCACACGGCCTACACCGCTCCATTCCAGGTGTTTTTCCGACAGTTTCCATTCCGTTTGAAGGTAAGAAACTCTAACCCTAGGTCTGATTTGAGGTAGGATCGTTGTAGGTTATGTACAGGCTAACCGATTTCGCTCTTTAGGCTAGAAAACTCCCGTATACGGAAGCTCTACTACCCTTGCTGATTCGTTGGAATTCCAAGGGCAAAGGTGAGGACTTTAAGTGTATAAGTTACGGTTTTCAACGCTTTCAATGTCAGGTAATGATAGATTCATGATCTGCATGCAATTGCACATGTACAAAGTGCTTTCCGTTTCCTGTTTCGATTAACGTTGTAGAAATTGGAATTTCACATACTCTAGGTATACATAGAAATACCGTATACGTATTTTTTTTGGAAAAATGTTTGACATGTTTATTTAATGTATGATTATATGGTATATAGATAAAATACTAATTTGGCGAAAGGAATCGTTGAAATACATGTTCATGTGTAAATGCTACGTATGTTGAAATAGTGTATTCTAGAAATACTGTATACGTATTTTTTTTGAAAAATGTTTGACATGTTTATTTAATGTATGATTATATAATATATGGATAAAATACTAGTTTGGCGAAAGGAATCGCCAAAATACATGTTCCCTTGTAAATGTCAAGTATGTTGAAATTGTGTATTCTAGAAATACCGCATATGTGTAAAATTTGGAAGTGTAATTGTCATGATTATTTGTTGTATGAATATGGTATACGTGGGTAAAATAACTGCTTGGCGAGAGAATAGCCCTAACACGCGATTTGCTAACATACGTCATGTATGTTGGAATGGCGTACTCTAAGTGTTGTGTAAGTGCTTGTGTGTGTAAAGGCTTGTGTATTAGTGCCTTAGAAAGGTGCTGATATGGAATTCCTGACTCCCTTAGAGACATGTAGGATCTCCTCCATGTGGTGGTTCACTAGAACCACTCCCTTGTAATGTGTACGTAATTGTATCCCTATGTGGATAGTGCTTTACTACATGCTTTACAACATGCTTTACAACATGCTTTACATCATGTTTTACTTCATGCTTTATAACATGCCTGCTAACATGCTTGTATTGCTTGTTTATCATGCTTTACTCCACATGCTATTGATGAAAACTGTTTGAGTTTGGGACTATGTCTATAGTCCAAACATTCGGTACCAGACTTGCGGTTGTGGCTGAGATTCATATCGCCACAACGGACGTGTCTGGTGAACCCGAGTCGTACTTCGGTTGGCGATAGTGGTTGGCCACACGGAGTGCTTTTGCGCTCCATATCGCTCAACTTGTGGTGCGCTTGAGCTAGTCAGGCTCGTCAAGTAAACTGAAATGTATTGTGTGTTCACCATGTTTGGTCGCTACTGCTTGAACCTAGGGTACCAAACTTACCAGTGGCGATCCCGTTTAACCATGGTACCTCGATCCGCTAAGTCGCATGAGCCGGGCATGGTGGTATGGGACACCGTGGTCGATCTGTCGGCCTAAGCTGGGGCCATGTGCCTCCCCGTAGTGACCATTGCGCAACCAAAACTCGTGAGCCGAATACGGTGGTATGGGACACTGTATTCGAGCTGTCGATACTTACGGCGAGAGCCGAGTACGGTGAGACCTGTGCTCATGCTGACGGGCGACGAGTCCTCCGTAGTATCATCGAGTGTACTCCAAGTGTCTGTGATTAGCGACGAGTCTTTCACAGCAACTAGAGTATGAGTTGAGCCGAGTACGGTGAGACCTGTACTCGAGCTGACGGCTAGTGATTGAGCCGAGTATGGTGAGACCTGTACTCGAGCTGACGGCCAGCAATTGAGCCACATACGGTGAGATCTGTATCCGCGCTGACAGCTGACGGCCAGCAATACATGTATTTTGGTACTCAGTTAGTACTCATACTCTGGAGTTCATAAAATTTTGTTACTTTACATACTTTGAATATAAAATTTCAATCTTCTGCTTGCCTTTATACAATTGAACTGGAGTATGATTTACTGTTTTGGTATAATCTCATTCATGTTTATTGCTCTAACTCAGACAACATTTAACCATCATTGTGTATGTTGCATAAGTGATGCGTTGGAACTCGGGAGTTGAGTTCATACTCGACCCCCGAATTTCAGGGCGTTACACGACAAGAGTAGGCAGGCATACTTTCTCTCCTTTCCCAACTCTATACAAGAAATCCACAATGTACCTTGTGCATTCGGTGCGATTACTCCACCTAGGGTACCCGTTATACATTCATATGTGGTGGAGCAGGCAAAAGTTAGTCATCATCTTGGATGAAACGAGGCTATTTCCCTACCTCTAATGCTCGAGTCGGCCGCATAGGAAACATGTGCGGAGTCTCTTCTCTTGCTCACTAGTGAGGTTCTTCTCACTAGCGTGCACCACACCTCTTTCGACTCGCATAATGCAGGCAATCTTGTCCACACTAACTATGATCTCCTGCCTTCCCAAAGGGATAGTAAACTAGAGAGGCTTCAACAGTGGTTTCTAAATGAGGGCGTAGAAGGTGCGCACAGTGCCTTCACTGGCATGAGTGTTCCCTTCGAATATGGGACCCCACCCATTTTCCAGGAGAAAGTCAATGGCTGGATATGTCCCAAAAATCCTCTCATCGACATGTGCCTCAAATACGACCTTGTGGTTGTGGAACTTACCTAGATCGATGTTCGGTAGTAGCAATCTCTCCAAATGAATGTGAGGGTCGACGTCCCGCTTGGACCTCCGTTCACACTCGACACTCATACTGGCTTTGGCATCTGCCCTCCTCGTAGTACGGTGTGGTCGGCTCGGCTTGGCCTCAACCATGGCTGCTCTCTTCTTTCTCATGAGGGAAAGGAGTGAAGATATTGAGAAGATGGTGGTAACGATTTGAAAGAAAGCCATTGAAAGTGGGAAAGCTTGAAGGATGTGGTGGGTTGATGGGTTTGAAACGTTATGAGCCACAAAAGAGGGCTTTTGTGCTCAAATGGGTGGAAATAGGGGAGGTAGAAAGATGAAAATGATAGTTTTTAAAAGTGCACTGGTTTGTCAAGTTACCTGAGTGTTGAGTCAAATTGTCCACAGAGCCTGATAGGAAGATCATTTCAAGCGTCTGCCTCCACTGGATGTGTTCAAGCTTGCCACAGGTAAATTTAAAGCCTCACATCCCTTGTCCCAAAACACCAGGTCAAAACATCAGGTGAAAAAAACCCTTAAAACCAAGATAGAAAAGCATAGGGTTTTTAGGTGAGAAAACTTTTTCAAAATAGGAAAATCTCTAAGTTTTTCTCGCCTTGTCGATTCTATCGAAACACCCTCCATATGATCGACATGCGCTGTCGAGTCCTCGATGCTTCATCGATATGATCAGAAAGAGGACCAAATATGTCCAGTAACTTCACAACATATCTGGACGAATTATTGATATATCGATACACCTATCGATACCATCGATATTCGAAACTCGAGCCCATCGAAAGTGGCTCGATATGATCGACAGGCAGATTTTCGGTGCCCCTGTTTTTTAGAGAAATTTTTAAATTTCTTCCATATATCAATTTCCCTTTCGATATGATCTGAAATCAAATATCGATAAAATCGGAAGTCCATCGATGATATGATCGTGGGCGCGTATTTCTTTCGGCAGATAATTCAGGTTGTTTTTAACTTTTATCGAGGGTCATTCGAGGAAATCGATATTCATATGTCGATGATATTGAGGCCGAGTCGATTGTATCAAAACTGGACACAAACTGTCTAGCAAGTTTACTGGTAAATATATTGGATTTATCAATGCATCGACACTGCCTTCGATATCATCGATATACAAATTCCGATGATATCGGCTGACCCTTGATCATATCCTAAAAACTTAAAATATTTCATGACAAGTCTCTCTTAGTTTTAAAGTGTCGATTGATCGAACCTACCATCGATGGAATCAGAGTTCGAAATCCGATGATATCGATAGTGGTTTCGATTCATCGACCATCTAGTAAAAGGTTTCAAAAACGTATTACTTTGAGTTCAAGTCATCGAGCAGACCATTGATGCTATCGAGAGTATACGCTCGATGATATCAAACCTGCTCGATGATATTGAACTCAGTCATAAATGTGACTGTTTTATATCCGTTAGAACCTTCTACCTATATAGAGAGGACTTGTCCATTGTTGCTGAGGGAGAGAAAGTAGAGAGAGCTTTTGAGTGTTTAACCTTAGACCATATACCCAAGGCCCATTCTCTCAAGGAAGTTTGTCCTCTAATCCACCCTCATCATTGATATTCAATAGAGTGGATTGGGGAATGAACTTCCACATTCAAGGATCCTCTAGCTACTACCTTAATGGCAAATCATTAAGCTGGGATGCCTTGAATGCATAAGATTGGAACTACTCTATCTTCCTTATAGGAAAATCTTTAGAGAGTAAGATTCCATCTTGACCTTGACCCAACCCGAAGCCGAGTATTATTACATCATTCTATTGTGGATCAAGGAAGCAGAAGACTCTTCGTCAACAAGGAGGAGGAAATCTTTGACACCGTGCTAATCGAGACTCATCAACTTATTTGTAAGTATCTAGAGTCCAAGAGGACACTTGTAATCATTCCTTTTTAGGATTGGTCTTAAGTGGTTCTCACCCTTTGAAGTCCTCAAGGAGGCCTCCGGTGGGAGTGTACGTGGTGGGTGCATTGTGTGGACCCTTGCTCTATGGAGAGTATAAACATCTAGTTAGAAGTGAACCAGTACAACTCTAGATTTGAGGTGAACCTGTAGAAACCTCTAGTAGGGTCTTATGGAAGATCCATGGCCAGTGTTCCTAAAAGTGGGTACGTTGTGTTGACCCTTGCTCGTGAGAGCATAAACAATCAACCTCAATGTAGGTTGTAAAGGTTGAAGGTGAACCTAATTTAAAACCTTCGGTTTAAGGTAAACCATTGTGAAACCTCCTTAGTGAAATTCGGTATACTTAAGGGTTAAGTGCAGTTACCGGGAGTGGAGTCGCCAAGTAGTCGAACCACTATAAAATGACTGTGTTTGTGATTGTTCTTCTTATATGTTTGTGATTCATGTCAATGCATTCATATTTATATATCTGATCACACCTCACACACATTCACAGTCAAATCCATCATAAACTAAGTTATATATTGTTACTTCTTGAATAGTTTGTGATTGGATCCTCTACCAGGCTTAGAAGCCAGTAGAGTTACATTTGAGTAATCCTAATATATGTCTATTGTCAGGATTAGTGTAATAGGATTTTAAAATAGACCATAAAACCTTTAAAAGTCCTATTCACCCCTCTCTAGGACATATTGGCATATTCCTTCTTCAACTAGTGTGGCTTCACCGTAATTTCAATTGCTATCAGAGCGGGTCTCAATTTAAGGGCTTCACTGCCTAGAGAGTAATCTTGACTGAAGTAGGGATTATGGCCAAAGGAGAGGGCTCATCAGTCACTAGACCTCTAATATTTGATGGCTCAAATTATGCATATTGGAAGGCTAGGATGCACTACTTTCTAAGATCTTTGGATTATGATGTTTGGGATATAGTTGAAAGTGGATACGTGCCACCAACTGAATAAATTGTACTTAATAGTGGCACAACCATCACAAAACCTAAATCCAAAGAAAAATGGATGGTGTTCGACAAAGAAAAACAGACTGGTGAGGCTAAAGCTATGAACGTCATCTACTATGTCGTGTCCCAGGACATATTCAATCAGATAAGTATGTGTGGTACATCCAAGGAAGCATGAGATCTATTGGAAACAACCCATGAAGGCACAAGCACTATGAAGAGGTCTAAACTTTAACTCCTGACTTTATAGTTCGAAAGTCTCATAATGAAAGAGCATGAGACATTTATGGAGTTTTTCACAAAGTTAAATATCATATGTACCTCCATGGGTGGATTGGGAGAAAAAGTTCTTGTACTAAAAGTTTGTAGGAAAATCTTAAGATCCCTTCTGGAATGATTTAATCCCAAGGTTACAACAATTGAGGAGTGTAGGAACATTGATGAGATGAAAGTAGAAGAACCGGTAGCTTTCCTACAAACTTTCGAACTACACTTCAAACAAATCCCTAAATCCAAAAAAATTGTCTTAAAAACCTCTAAGAAAACATTACATGAGGACAGTGAGAGTGAAAATGAAAATGAAGTTGAGGAAGTGGCTTTGCTTGCCCAACGATTCAAGAAATTCTTTCAAAAGAATCGTGGTTGTCCTTCCAAAGGAAGAAAGGTGAACTATAAACCTTCTGCAGGCAAATTTGGTAAAAGAACCAAAGAACCACAAGCTTGTCATGAGTATAGACACCTATCAACAGAATGCCCAAACAGAAAAACTAAGGGCAAGGCAATGGCTACCACGTGGGATGATATCGAGGAGTCAAATTCATAATCTAGTGACTAAGAAAGCGATGGAGATCAGAAATCATTGAAAATACTCATGGTCTCCACTGCTTCAATCATTCCCATTGAATCTAAGAATGAGAAAGAACAGCTAGCCATCGAATCATTCTCATCTGATAATGAGGGAACTGGGGAAGAAGAAGAAGAAATTAAAAAGGATAAACTGCAAGATGCTTATAATCAACTCTACATCCATAACATCAAAGTGGTTAAAAGACTTGGAATATCTGAAAACAAATTGGAATTGCTGCAAAAAGGTTTGGATGAAACTTTAGAAAGTAATACACATCTAATCAATGACTTACAACAATATCACTTGACAATGATAGACTTGAGAGAGTTAACTCCTTCCTTAAATCCGAGTCTAAGAAATTGAACAGACAGGTTGAGATCTTAAAAGACAAAAATATGCTGCTTCAAAATGAAAATCATACACTCCTGTTTGATCTAGAAGAGTCCAGAAAGATTGTCAAGAAAAGCTATAAGTTTTCCTAGAGTTGTGAGAAGTTAGAAAAACTGTCGGGAATGAGAAGACCTGGAAAGGATAAAAGCAGCTTAGGATATGAAAATTTTAAGCCAAAGGCTGGAAATGCAGCATCTAGAACTGAAAAATTTGCTGATTCTGGGAGTGAAACCAGAACAACTCCAGTATGTCATTTGTGTGGTGATTCAGGTCATTATAAGTTTGAATGCATAACACCTAGGAGGACTAAACCTAACTCTGGTCAGAATCATGTCAACGAATTATCAACCAGAGAAATACGGAACTTCAAAAGTCCTCTTAAGGATATGGATAGAAGCAATGCCCTTGCACCACCACTCAAATTGATTAACAACATGAAATGGATAAGGAAGAATTAGTTCAGATTGAGCATTAAAGATCTGAACATGTGCTAAAATGGGAATTCTTTTTGTTAAGCTTAAAATGATATATCCGAGGTTCCTTGCCTCAATCTTTGTATAAACATTCAAATGTTTATAATTTTGCTGTGTACAGTGCATGTACATATTTTTTGTTGAGTATGCTATTGATAAGAAATATGAAAATTATACTTAAAGAGTCGTCTGAATGCTAAAAATTGAAAATCTTCATCTTTGATATGACTATCGATATGACTTTCTCGATATATTGATAAAAAGTCGATATCATTGATGCCTCTTAAGAATATGAATAGTCGTGTGACCAAGATTGATATCGAAGACAGACTCGATAGAATCGAACAACAAATTCTCAATGTTATCGAACCAATGATCGATAATATCGACAAATGCCACCCGATAAAAGTCAGCGAAGTGAAAAATGGGTTCATTTTCTCAAGGGTTTCGGTCATATTCTCTACTCAATTTTCTCGACCAAACTGCTGGTAGCCACGTCGGACTACTCAAATCACTCCACAAATTAGGTAATACCCTTTTACGTCATCCCTTTTTGGGTATTTTTTTTGGGTTGTTAGGTGTGTTTGTCAATTTTTTTTTTCCAAATCCTTCAAAATCCACATGTCCACATGGGAAAGGACAAAGGTGTAGCATCTAGTCAAGGGGAGTCTTCAAGAACTATCCGACAAAAAGTTTTTGCTTCAAAAGAAAGGGCGAGGGCCCCGGAATCTGGTATCCCTACTCGGCAAAGATCACGACAAACTTCATGAGGCGGGTCCTAGACCGAATTTTCGGCACCCTCTCCTCCAGCATGCCAACATCCTACAAAATACACCGACAAGAAACTGATCCATGAAGAAAAGTAGAGAGGGGTTGCTTAGCACCGTACATCTGGAGCTCTTATTTGCTGCGATCGGGTGGCTGCCTGTTCTAGACTTCGGGGGACTGTGCCAGCTTGAGCAAACACAAAACTTCCTCGTCGCGTGTCACTCACTTGTATCAGATCCTCCTTCATTTATGGTCTCTCTGAATAGTCATGATGATGTGTTGATTACTCCTGCCACCATGGCTAACATCCTCAATCTGAAAATGGCTCCACAAGTCTTCCCTCAATTAGACCTCGACTACCCTGATGTTCGATCCATGGTAACCAAGTATCTATGTAATGGTCGAGACATCCCGTGACATCAAGGGAATGAGCTGAAAGTTAGATTCATGGAGCCCCGATTTCGGATTCTGCATGGTATATTCACCACAAATGTATATCCAAGAAGCACCAACAGATCCGATCTCACTGGACTCATGGTCATGGTAGTTTATTTTGTTGCAAACAAGACAAGGATGTGCCACCCAACTCAGCTCGTGAGTCAGTTGGTAAATGCTGTTCATGCCTCTAGGGATATTCATCTCCCATATCCCTTGATCACCAGCAAGATATGCAATACCATTGGTTTCCCATCTACCACTGATCCAGTACTCCCACTTCAAGTCTTCAATATAAAGAACATTCGCAAAATGGACTTGAGGTTTTACGAGTATGTTGAAAACGAAGAAGAAGGCATCCAAGAAGGGGGGAGTAGAAGCTGGTGCTTCTCATGCTGAGGAAATAGAGATGGTGGGAGATGAATCCTTCAGACCTGATCCAGCCCCATGAGCATCAACGCCTAGACATGCCAAACGATATAAGCTGGACAGAATTGGGGCAATCCAAAGAGATATCCACTCTATGCATGAGTGGATGACAGTCTTGGAGCGGGTTGTACATAAAGTGCAGTAGTCTATGCAATAGCTGGTAGATTTGATGACGTGTCGTCGAGATGACACAGCACCATCGCACTCTGCTCCATAGCACCAATCCCTGGATGCTGCCACACACATACACCTCCTAACTTAACGTATGAACATCAGTATCTTTTTTAACATTCTACGCTCCCTTGAATGCATGTGACAGCTCTCTAACCTGCATAAGTTTTTTTTGTATATGCCCTGATGTGGGATTGATACTGGTATTTGCTTATGGGTGCCCTTACATGGGCTTTTTTTTGATAAACTGGTAAGTTACTGCTGTCTGTGGCAGACTATGTTGGATATTTTGGGCTCATTTTGGTATATGGCCGTAGAGAATTCAAATTTTTAACGCCATAATTTTGTTTTAAGTTTCCCCTGGTTTATCAAGATTCTGATATGATATGCAAGTACTGTTCTTTATTGATTACTCTATCTGCTATATCACTATTTTATCTGATCTACTATGCATCCATACATTCTGAAATTGATGTCTGCTTAAACTAAGTTGATTATTATACATCAAATGATCTGCTTCTGCCTGGTCGGTTCTCCCAAGTAATTCCCTCTTCAGTCAATATCACTTGATCTATCTTTGTCAATGACTGACAAAAAGGGGGAGAACATTTGCAAATACCCCAAACGAAAAATTACGTATCTGTTTGAATGGTTGTGCAGGTGTTTAGGGGGAGCAAGCTGCAACAAGAAAGGGAGAGTTTACAGTCAGGGGGAGCAGCTACTGGTTGTGTACATGAGCTAGAAATTGTAAAATTGTGTAAAAGCATGTAAACACAATTAAGGGTGTGTTTGTTTATAGTATTCTAGGGTTTTTTTTTTTTTTTTGGGTCATATAATTGACAAAGGGGGAGATTGAAAGTGCCCTGGTTTGTCACGTTACATGAGTGTTGAGTCAGATTGTCTATAGAGCCTGATAGTCGAATGTGTTCAATCTCGCCATAGGTAAATTTAAAGCCTCAAATCCCTTGTCCCAAAATACCAGGTGAATTAAACCCTTAAAAACAAGCTAGAAAAGCATGAGGTTTTTAGGTGAGAAAACTTTTTCAAATAAGAAAATCCCTAAGTTTTTCTCCCCTTATCGATTCTATCGAAACACCCTCGATATGATCGACCTGCGCTGTCGAGTCCTCGTTGCTTCATCAATATGATCGGAAAGAGGACCAAATATGTCCAGTAACTTCACAACATATCTGGATGAATTATCGATATATCGATACACCTATCGATACCATTAATATTCAAAACTCGAGCCCATCGAAAGTGGCTCAATATGATCGACAGGCAGATTTCCAGCACCCCAGTTTTTTAGAGAAAATTTTAAATTTCTTCAATATATCGATGCGCCTTTCGATATGATCTAAAATCAAATATCGATAAGAGCGGAAGTCTATCGATGACATCGATCGTGGGCGCGTATTTCTTTCAGCAGATATTTTAGGTTGTTTTTAACTTTGATCGGGGGCCATTCGAGGAAATCGATATTCATATGTCGATGATATCGAGGCCGAGTCGATTGTATCGAAACTGGACACAAATTGTCCAACAAGTTTACTGGTAAATCTATTGGATTTATCAATGCATCGACACTACCTTCGATATCATCGATATACAAATTCCGATGACATCGGCTGACCCTCGATAATATCCCTAAAACTTAAAATATTTCATGACAAGTCTCTCTCATTTTTCAAGTGTTGATTGATCGAACCTACCATCGATGGAATCAGAGTTTGAAATCTGATGATATCGACGGTGGTTTCGATTAATCAATCATCTGGCAAAAGGTTTCAAAAGTGTATGACTTTGAGTTCATGTCATTGAGCAGACCATCGATGCTATCGAGAGTATTCGCTCGATGATATCGAACTCCGTCATAAATGTGACCATTTTATATATGTTGGAACACTCTGCCTATATATAGAGGAGCTGTCTATTGTTGCTGGGGAGAGAAAGTAGAGAGAGCTTTTGAGTGTTTAACCTTAGATCATATACCCAAAGCCCTTTCTCTCGAGGAAGTTCATCCTCCAATCAACCCTCATCATTGATATTCAATAGAGTAGATTGGGGAATGAACTTTCGCATTCAAGGATCCTCTAGCTACTACCTCAATGGAAAATCATTAAGCTGAGATGCCTTGAATGCATAAGATTGGAACTACTCTATCTTCCTTATAGGAAAATCTTTAGAGAGTAGGATTCCATCTTGACCTTGACCCAACCCGAAGCCAAGTATTGTTACATCATTCTGTTACGGATCAAGGGAGCAGAAGACTCTTTGTCAACAAGGAGGGGGAGCTCTTTGGCAATGTGCTAATCGGGACTCATCAACTTATTTGTAAGTATCTAGAGTCCAAGAGGACACTTGTGATAATTCCTTTTTAGGATTAAGTCTTAAGTGGTTCTCATCCTTTGAAGTCCTCAAGGAGGCCTCTGGCGGGAATGTACGTGGTGCATGCGTTGTGTGGACCCTTGCTCTGTGGAGAGCATAAACATCTGGTTAGGAGTGAACCAATAAAACTCTGGGTTTGAGGTGAACCGTGTAAAAACCTCCAGTAGGGTCTTATGGAAGATCCTTGGCCAGTGTACCTAAAAGTGGGTGCGTTGTGTTGACCCTTGCTTGTGAGAGCATAAACAGTCAGCCTTAGTGTAGGTTGTAAAGGTTGAAGGTGAACTTGATTAATACCGTAGATTTGAGGCGAACCATTGTGAAACCTCCTTAGTGAAATCTGGTACACTCAAGGGTTGAGTGCGGTTACTTGGAGTGGAGTAGACAAGTAGTAGAACCACTATAAAATGATTGTGTTTGTGACGCTCTTCTTATGTGTTTGTGATTCATGTCAATGCATTCATATTTATATATCTGAATACACCTCACACATATTCACAGTCATATCCATCATAAACTAAGTTATATATTGCTACTTCTTAAATAGTTTGTGATTGGATCCTTTACCTGGCTTGGAAGCCAGTAGAGTTACATTTGAGTAATCTTAATATATGTCTGTTGTTAAGATTAGTGTAATAGGATTTTAAAATATACCATAAAACCTTTAAAAGTCCTATCCACCCCCTCTAGGATATATTGGCGTATTCCTTCTTCAACTAGTGCGGCTTCACCGCAATTTCAGTTTCAAGGCAATGGAGGTGGGTAGATGCAATGGGTAGAGGAGTTGGAAGATTTTGAGACACATAAGAGGGCCTTTGTGCCCAAATGAGTGAAAATAGTGAAGGTGGGGGGATGAAATTGAAGAATGAGGAGGTAATGATGAACCCAATAGGAGATTTGAAGGTTGGAAATGTATGGAAGAAAAGATTTGAGAGGGAAAGGGTGTTTTGGAGGCTTTGGGAGTGAAAATAGAGTGGAGGGGGTTTACAATGGGTTAAAATAACCCTAAAAAGGGTTGAAAAGAAGGGTAGGCTGGCCCCACATGTGTGAAAAGGAGGGTAGGGTGGCTGATCGGGCAGTGCCGCCACCCTGTCGTTATGGAGCCAGGAGTTGCGCCGCCCGAACTCTGGTCCATCTGTGGTGGCTCTGCCTAGGGGCAGTGTCCACCCTTCCCTGGGGTGCCAAAAACACGTGGGACTCACCTTGGGTCCCTCTGTAAATTACGATGTGGCCCCCACCACCGTTTAAGGTGCTTTTGGACTTCAACTCGCACGTATTCATGCTTTTTTGGCATGTTTTAAGTGTGGGATTCATTGAATTATTGCCCAAACCCGTCGATTGACGGTCTAGGAAAGGGTTGGGATCATTTTACATGATCTTATATGCATACATAGGGAAATTCAACTGTAAGTTTCGCCCGTCGGTGAAACTGGGAATCCTACATTCGTTTTTAAATGTTATCGCCCCCTCCTAAGTCAGAGTATGTCAGTGCACGTCGTGTTACCATAACCCAGGTCCAATTTAATCCAAATCATACTCTGCTAGCAACTTGTAACACCTCAAATTTCGAGAGTCGAGCAAAGGCCCAACTCCCGAGATTCGTCGCATCACTTATGCAGCATAGTTAATGATGATTAAATGTTGTCCGTGTTAGAGCATTAAACATGAATGAGATTAAGCTAAATTAGTATATCATACTCCAGAGACCATTAGATTACACAAGCGGAAGACCGTGATAGATATATAAAAACACATAATTGGTTGTAAGTCTCCAGAGTGTGAACATGATACTAGGTTAATTAATTACATGTATTGTTCCAAAATATACAAAATGACAGGAGTGTAATGTCATCTAATAGGTGTCCCTATAGCCCCGATGACGCAACTCCAGGTCTACATAGACCCACCAGAGAGTTACATATAGGAGAACACCTCGTCATCATAGAAGGTAGGCTCTGTCTCGTAAGCCTCGCCGCCATCTGAAACTACAATAGAGTCTGGCTGGTGTTTTAAAACACCATCCCAGAGTGGGAGTGACTGATCAACTCAGTGGAGCTATTAGGCAAAGGTTAACATGTTATCAATTTAGTCAAGCAGTAATGATAAAGTAGTACAATAATCATGTCTTAAGTACTCTTGTTAATGCAAGGATGGTATGTGACAATGATGTATGCCCTCGCCTACACTCCCTCAGTGACATCATCTCACTATCTTGCATGCAACACTCCCAGTAAACGTGGACTTCCTCGTCAAAGCACATGCAATATGGTGCATGAGCGTGATTAGCTAAGTTCTTAATTAGACTTATTCATACAGCAGGTTCGGGAAGTAAAGGTACCTCCCTTTGTATCATTTGCCCAAACAATGATCCATCTAAGGTCGTCAATCCTAGCTAGTTGCATATGATGGGCAGTTCCAGGTCACTACAGAGAGACTCGTTACCTCAGCGCAGGCCTAGTTTATACTTAAGGTCACTACGGAAAGGCTCGTCACCTTAACGTAGTCCTAGTGTATACTCGAGGTCACTACGAGAGGCTCGTCACCTGCTCATAGGCCGACAACTCAATTACAGTGTCCCATATCACCGTATTTGGCTCATGAGTTTAGGTTATTCATTGGTCACTACGAGGAGGCTCGTCACCTCAGCGTAGGCCGAAAGGTCGACCACGGTGTCTCATACCACCATGCCCGGCTCATGAGTCTTGGCAGATCATAATACCAAAGTTACACGAGCTTTCATTGGTAAGTGGTACCTTAGATTCAAGTAGTTGCGTCCATACAAGGTAAACACACATTTAGGCCAATCAGTTTACTTGACAAGTTCGACTGGTACGAGCGTACATTGAATTAGTCGACATGGAGTACGTAAGCACTCCGCGTGACCTAACCATTGTCGACAATTACCGTGCGACTCGGATTCATCGGACATATCTAAGGTGGCAAAAGTAGTTTGGCCACTCAATAGGTACCCATTACCGATTGCCTGGACTATGCAGTAGTCCTAATCACACTCAAGTACACTAGGTAATCATATGTGATAGTCAAAATAGCATTTAGCAAAACATCCAAATATAAATCTTATTCGAGCATTTTAAGAAACACATAGTGAGCATAATACCATACATATGTATTTTATCCACAGATCATGTAGTAGTAAGGTAAGTTACATGAAAGAATTTATACACGTAATTAAGGTAGTTGAGAATCCTATCTCAACACCCTTAATAATTACAATTCAACAAACAATTACTCATTCAGACATTTTATCAAACACTTAGCCTACACATTACCACGTACATACCCTAACTTAGTTATAACTTATATTATAGAAAATCCTTTCACAAAGGAGTTTTATACATACTACAAACATGTATTAAAGATTAATAGTCATGGCAAGTACAAATCATAATACTAATTTCATTCAAACATTTCAACAAATACATGAAATACAATAATTTCAACATGGTTCATATATATATATGTAATTATGGAAAATGCTGCATCTAAGCCTATGTGATAGTAATCAAGTCAATTATAAATCATTAACTAACATTGAAAGGATTGAAAACCATAACCTAAATGTTTATAGTCCGTACCTTTCATCAGTAAACTAGAATAGAACTCAGATTGAACACTACGTCTTTGTCTACGACAAACTGCTACTTGAATCATGAAATAGGTTAGCTATTTCCTCGATTCATCTACTTAGATACCTAAAGTAGATTAGGGTTAGGATTTCTTACCCAAATATAGATTCGGATTCGATGGTGTAATGACAGGGGAGAGATGATTCAGCCCATGGAGTGATGGGAACGAATCCTAGCAACTATCACTCACACCCTCACTTTCTCCTTCTCTTTTCTCTCTTCTCTCTCTTAAGGTTTAGAAAATTCGTATGGAATGATAAAGAGGTGGGTTTAAGGCATATATAGGCCCATAAGCGATGTCAATGGCCCCATGGCCATGGTATAACTAGGTTATAGCCAAAAGTCGACTTTTTCTGGCTGAAGCGCCCATTTGGAGGTCCATTGCCTGCATACGTTCTGGAGAAAGTTTCCTAACGATGGATCTACACCAAGTTAAGATTTTGATTTGATCGGATTTAGGGATCGACCATGGAGGACCAGTTTCAGTTTAACGGTGATCGTCACTCGATCAGGGCCACAAGTACACCAACATGTGTAGGAAAATTTCCCTAATCTGAGGGTGTATTTAGGTCAGGTTCTGACGGTATGAAACCTTAAACTTGGCCTGCTCGTGAACGGCCCAATTCACTTAAGTTTAAGTTTATTTTCTAAAGGTATTCGCGTTTCTCACACACTTCGCTCTATGCTCAAGTTGTGCGTTTCGAGATATTATTTGGACTTGATTTCTGAGGTGGTTGTCAAGCCCATTAAGGCAGTCATAACCATATAGTTTCGCAGTTATCGGACTTTCGACGTGTGGTACAGGTCTGATACGGAGTTTCAATGCACTCCCGAGAGCAACTGGGTTTTGAGATTAATCCTAGGTTTCAAGGTAATGTAGAGTTAGCTATTCTACTGGTTTTGGGTCTTGCAGTTCATATAGAAAGTTGTTCAAGCTAATCTACCGATTAATTTAGTTTATTACTTAATTAATTTTCGTCTAATTTCTAAAGGACTCGGTCCTTAGTGATTTCTACCTGAGGTGGTACTCGGGTCTTTGTACAGATTTTTCTGAGATGTTACAGCCACACTGCTAGACCAAGGTCAACAAGTAGTATACATGGGGCGGCACGATGTGCTGGACTCCCAGCCAATGTGCTAGTAAAAAGGTAGGCCCCACCCTGGGTACTCCACACTCAGATGAATCATACTTAAGTGGACCACACAAAGAAAGGCCGGAGGGATAAAACACACATCATGGTGGGCCACAAAATGGGTGGACGGCCAGCCCATGCTGGACGCCCCAGCCTTGGACGTCCAGCATGGTGCGCTGGTCCAGCCCTTATTAAAAATTCTTCGATGGTCCATTAGGCCTAAAATTCGGTAGGTGGGTCCTAGCAGGGGTGAGTCACCTTTAGTTAAAATTTTAGATTTATCTTAGTTAGGAAAGTATTTTTGTGAATTAAGAGAAAATAGACTGTCCAAAAATCTAGTTAGTGCAGAATTATGGCTGGCCCTGTTTTGAGCACCCAATGGGGTGGACCAAAGATCTTTAAAATTTAGGAAAAATTGATTTTAACATCCCCTATAAGTGGGCCACACACCTCAGAGATCAGGTCATGAGGATAGGGAAAATGGAGATCTAGACATAAGAGAGGGTCTTCGCCACCATTGAGGCCCTCCCTTCATCACAAACATTACACCTTCCACTATATCCATTTACGAGTTACATCATAGACATGCATGTAATAAAATTTCAGATCTAAGGTAAGGATGCCATCTTCATCAAGGTCGAAGGTCTATATGATCCCTTGAGAACATGGATCAAATGGAAAAAGGCCATGAAGGGATCCATGGAGAATGACCCTATTTATAGAATATGCATGCAAGAAGGTTAGCCATAGGCCTCATCCATGGATAGTTGGGGACCTCCACCATCATTTGGTGGGCCCCACAAGCTCCTCAAGGTAGGAATGAAAATATCTAAGAAGGAAGAAAATAAATCCTAAACTAAAAACACCCACCTCAAAGGATCTTCACCAAACTTCTACTAATGGACTCCCTATACTTCAAGCTTCAAGGATCAATAGCTAAGATTGGAGATGGAAGGTTAGATGAGGGGGTTTTGAGGGTATAAGGGGCTAGAGATGAGGAGAAGGGTGGGACATTCCAAGGGTAGAGAGGGAAAAGGAGAGATGAGGAGAAGAGAGGAAGGGGGAGAAATGAATGAAATTGCTAGCATAAGAGGGTTTTATTCAATGTAATGATTGTTTTGCTAGGAAGAGGGATATGATCCTCTCTTTCTCTCTCTAGAGAAGAGAGAAATTCTGAAATTTCATATTTAGGGAAGGGAAAAAAGTAGTTTTTGCATGGAAGATAGAAAAAGAAGCTCTCTTGGATAGAGAACTCATGATCACTTGTTGGTTAGGTAGGGCAAGGGATCTAATGTAATCTACCTATCCTATGATGGCTAGGGTGATGAAACCTATGCTTAGGTATTTACACTAAATCCTAGGTGGGCCCCACAATCACGATCAAAGGCTTAGAATGAGCACGTCCCAGATCTCAAGATCTACAACTCGGATTGTCGCACGAGACGTGGCGTTAGAACCGTGGCGACGATGCGGTTGCTATGGCACTAAATTCGAGTCGATCCGGGTCGGGTCTATGTGACCGAACTCAAGGACGACTGCAAACACTACCCTAAGGTCGCGGGTCCTGGAATTCTACCGGTAGGACAGCATGACCTAAAGAAACGGCATGCACACTTGGGTTAGGGTCTTACATACAGGCACCTACACGATGGGGAATGCTTGATGAGTAGCTCCAATCCTGCACATGCATCTCTTTATCGCTTGGAGGTGAGTGCCAACAAAGTACTCCTTTTCCATGAATGAGATTTTTTGGATGCGCTACATTAAAGTCTTACATTCCTTTCACTTATGTACAGAGGAATCACAATTGGACCTTTTAGGTTGTTAAACTAGTTTTACTAATTATGTTGGGTTACACAATGGATGGACTGCCCGTAAAATCATCTTGATGAATTTGATTGTCTTTATATTCAAATGTAGTATAAGAGGTAAGGTCTTGATAGTTCTATTTGGAGGATTTTTCTATGTGATTCATCCAAAGTGGGGCCTATCTGATGAATAGTCTAGATCATTGGCAAAGTGTTCATTCTATGAAATATGATATTAGTTTTAATATGGGATGTGTGGTTGCTTTCTTTTTCTTTTTTCATTTAAGAAAAAGTTGTCTCTGCTTATATATTCCCTGGATTACCTATGGTCTAACTGAAGTTATGGAACTTGATAGAGTGGAATGGTAAAACTGAATTCATGTAGCCAACCAAAATTAGTTTGGGATAAGGTTTGGATGAGGACGATGATCAATTCCCTGGATTTTATCCCCATTAGGAGAGTGGAAAAACAAAATTTTAGTCTTCTCCCAATTTCCCCATAGAACCCCATGCATCAACCAAACAAAATTTAATAATTCCTTAATATTGCACCAATTCAAACATTTCCAAAAACATGAAAAAATAGGGAATAAATTACCCAACAACCACTACATTGTTAACTTTTAATACTTAAGTATTACCCCCTTTCATTTTGCATGACCCGCTATCTTCTGGTGCAGCTTCTCATGCCAATCATGCAATGGGAAGCAACTGCTTTTAGACCACCCGTACTTTCTCTTATACTTGTTGCTTCTTTGGCTTTGTTCCCCATCATCTTAATTCCTTTTGGACCCTCCATGTGGCTTGCAGGGATGATTTTTGGATATAGTCTCAGGTTTTTTTATCATCACGATTGGGACTACCATTGGGATGACATTGCCTTACTTGGCTTATTGTTTCTTGACCGCATTCATGTAAGGCAACTTGGTTTTTCAGCTACAGTTTAATAGTCTAAATGGTGATTGCCATTTGTTGTTGACTTCCCTTCTCTTTTTCTTTTTGCATTGAAATGCATATAATTGGTTGAAGAGATGGCCTGAAAAAGCTGATGTACTTAAGATGGCTGGGCAAGGGAGCTGGTTCTATCAATTTCGGATGGTTGCGCTCTTCAGGGTGTCGCCATTTCCATATGCAATTTTCAACTATGCTGTAGTGGTAACTGATATGAAATTTGGTCCATTTATATGTGGGTCGATTGCCAGAATGGTACCCGAATCTTTCATCTACATATACAGGTTAGTAGTCTCTAAATTTCATATTATATGGTTTTCTTATTTGTAAAGCTGGAGTGGGCCATTCCTTCATTTTGTCAAAGTTTTATGACAGGCATTCAAAATAATTTCTTAATTCCTCAAGTGTATGCACGTAGTTGTTTCACTGAGACTGCTTTCTCTTTTTCATTTCTGGTATTGGATGCAGTGGGCGGTTAATAAGAACATTGGCAGATGTGAATTACAAAAAGCATCACATGACCACGGTGGAGATAGTCGCCAATGTCTTCTCTTCTATCACTGCTATTTTTACCATGGTTGCCTTCACTATCTATGCTAAGAGAAGTCTAAACAATCTGAGAAGCATGAGAGCAAATGAGGTTCATTTCCTAATGTTGATGAATGCAAGTAGGTTCAAGCATTTGAGTCAATTTATCGGTATCCTTACTTTTCTCTGTTGTATTTGTTGCTCTGTACAATTACTCGTCTTTTAATTGCTCTAAGTGAGGATTCTACATGGAATGGTCTCTTGATTAAGTACAAGCCAATATCCAATTATGTTTAAATCTGTGTTTATATTTCTCAGTTCTATGTATTCAACTTGGGAAAATTGTGCAGACATAGGTGTTGGGTGTTACATATTGATTGAAGTGTCTGAGCCTAATTTTCAATGGCCATTATATATACCCAAATACAAGGGCCACAAATGATTTCAATAGTTTAAAGAAGTTGGTTTTGAACAAGAAATGGATTCTAGAGTTGAGAGCGTCTTTATGTGTTGGAATGATTTTTGCATTGTAATGCTTCTTAGCTCCTTCAGTATAGCTTTTTACACAAAAAAATGAATGAACATAAAATTACAGATTTGCGGATATAGTTGTGCTTTTGGTATAAAAGACATTGTATTGGTTCCATTTCCATATGATATTCTAGAATATACTTAACAATAATAGGTGAGAAGGGTGGGTGTATAATGTGGCTCCCATCTGATGTTGCTGCTTTAATTTTTAGCTAAGCAATTACTCTTCACTGGAAGGTGTTCTGTACTACAAACCTTATTTTGAACAACTTTTCAAGGAAACTGGCAGTTTCAACAAGAGCTTCCAATCATGTAAGGCTTCTCTCTTGAGTTGTATCAGATTTCATTTTTTTAATTTTGCGTTTTGATTTATTTTTTCTAAGGAACTTTCATTATTGCATTGCTGTCATTTTTTGAGCAATTGTTGAATCACATTATTTTTCCCCTCAATTTTGAGGAATGTTTTTGCCTTCATAACACAGTTTAGATTTTGATTCTCAAATTGTGACTTCTGTCTTCTGCAGTTACGGTCAGGCAATCAAGGTAAAGTGGGCATATGCCAGTGGCCAGAGGGAGGTTACTTCAGGTTACTATTTGCTTCCATACTTGTTTCCTTTCTCTTTTACTGTTCTTTATTTGTTGTTTCTGTTGGCACACCATGGTGCTTCTCTCTACTAATCAGTACTCTTTATGTTGTTTTCATGTGTTTCAGGCCACTTCAACATCTTTGTTGGCGACCTAAGTCCTGAAGTCACTGATGCGACTCTGTTTGCATGCTTTTCAGTGTATTTCAGTTGTTTGTGAGTTCCCTACTGATTTTTAGAGTACTGCATTTGATAGTTTATAGTGTTTTCTGTTTTTTTTCCTAGTTTTTTCTTTTCTAGAGGAAGGATGAAACTCTATTTTTTTTCTTATTTTCCTTAAGTAAACTTGGGAAGCTTCTGTTACTGCATGTGTTGATGTGGTTATAAACTTGGTAGCTACACAATTCTCTTTATAGAGATGCACGGGCTATGTGGGATCATAAAACAGGGCGCTCAAGAGGATTTGGCTATGTTTCTTTCCGTAATCAATAGGTATTATTCTCTATCTTAGTTATCACTGTTTAAAAGCCTATAGTTGACTTCTTCTTCTTCTCTTTTAAAAGCATGTAGTTGACTCATGAATTATCCATCAATTTCTAAGGTGGGCTGGGGCATGTTGAGTATTGATTTTGCTAATTGTAATAGAAAACAAACTCGGAGTTGGTAATGGAAGTGAGTCAACTGAACCTAGTTAGCAACTGTTCAAACTCTTGATCCAGATGCTTGTACATGGACACCCATAACTGAATTCAGTAGAGATTTTTCATCCAATTTGTGCATGTATGAGATCTCTAACCGAGAAGGGTGTGTGTCAACTGACGAATGTTCTTTACTTCCATTGTCACTTTGTAGATTGAGGAGGTCAAGAGAATGCAAGTGATGAGGCCCCTGAAAACAACCCTGCATTTACAACCATCTATGTTGGTAATCTTGCACATGAGGTAAAATAGAAGAACTGAGACATTGTGTTGGCTGCATAGTTTGTACAATTGAGAGAAAAAAAAAACATCGCTTAAATTGATGGCCATGCTTTGCAGCATGTTTATTTTTATCATCTATGCGGACATTTCCTGTTTTTCCTGTTTCAATGGCTAATTCGTCAGGTGACTCAAACTGAACTCCATCACCAATTTCATTCTCTTGGGGCTGGTGTCATTGAAGAAGTGCATGTACAGAGAGATAAAGGTTTTGGATTTGTAAGGTACCAATACCACAAACATGATCAAGTAACCCTGACCATGGAATCTATGATTGGACCTGGCCACTTAATCGCGTGCCTATGGATAGCTACAACATTACTCAATCAGCAATTGTTTCCCAGAATCTGCCACGAGTTGGACATATAATTGTTTCCCAAAATCTGCCACAAGTTGGACATATAACTGTTTCCCATGAATGGATTATAAATTGATTAAAATGAATGATTGTGCACGGGTTTATAAATTGATTAAAATAAATGATTTAGCCTCAATTGAGGTAAAAAATTGAATTTAGCCCCAAATGATGTTAATAGAGACTAAATCCATCTTTAGCCTCAGTTAACTAAACCAAGATTACAACTCCCTTAGTCTCGGTTGTTAAGAATCGAGGTTAAAAATAGGTATAGCTTCAATTAGAGGCAACTAAGGCTAAAATTTGGATTTAGTCTTAGTTGGAAATAATTGAGGCTAAAATTTCGATTTAGCCTCATTTCGAGACAATTGAAGCTAAAAGTGTTCTTTTAGCTTCACTTGAAGAACCGAGGCTATAAAAGTCATTTTAGCCTTAGTAGCCAAAACTAAGGCTAAAGCCTTTAGCCATTAAGGTTCCAGCCTTAGTTTGGATAATCGAGGCTAAATTGAGGCTAAAGGCTTTAACCTTAGTTTTCAACCTTTTTAGCCACAATTTTGAACTGAGGCTAAAGGCCTATTTTCTTGTAGTGATCTAATATTACAATTAACATCTAATACTATCATATTTCTTTGTAGGATGATATTTTCATATTTATGGACACTTGTGCTACAATTTTTGTTCTCATCATCATTGGACTCTTATGCATGAGAATCAATGAGGTATCCCTTTAACACATGCCTCTTTTTACAAGGCTTTAATTTTTGTTGTTGTTTATAGTAACTTGAATTGGAATACTCTTCTTTATTATTTCCTTGTCCACTTAAATGAAGATCTTATTTAAGCTTAACAATTCTTCTTAATTCTGAATCATAACCATGTTTTGTTGGTTGAATATTTTTTTATTGGATGAAAGAAACACAAAAAGAAAATGACTGCTGATTTTTTTTAATGCATGAAAATTTTCGATGGCTTTAGGTCATATTTTTCTAAAATATTGAAATCCAAGACGGTCTATAACTATCCCTTTAACGTCCATCTTTAATGACGGTCCATGACCGTCTACTTTTAAAGGCGTTAAATGAATGCTAGTGACGGCCATAGACCATCAGTGTTTTAGACGGTCCATAACAAACCTTTTATTGTCCATCTTTAATGACGGTCCATAACCGTCCTTTTAATGTCCATCTTTAATGACAGTCCATGGTCGTCCTTTAACTAATTTGACACGACAAAATAGGACGGCCCATGCGACGGTTCAAAATCATCATTTATTGAGATTTGAGACGATTTTCAGCTGTCCTTTTTTCAATGTTTTGGTGTATTGATGGTACCTGGATATTGGATGTTCTAGACACATAATAGGTGACAAGGCGATATTCATGAATATCAAAGAAATAAATGGTGGCTTAGTCACTTTCGGAGATGGAAGAAATTGTAAAATAATAGGCCATGGTAATGTACAACTCCTAACTTATCTCTCTTCGAAGATGTACTTTATGTTGAAGGATTAAAACATAATCTTTTGAGCATATCTCAGATTTATGATAATAAGCACAGTGTGAAATTTTCAAATCACGGATGTGAGATTATGAATGAGAAAGGTAGTATAATATTAAATGGTTATAGGACATCTGAAAATTGTTATATAATTGATAATTCTTGCTCATCAAACCATTCATGTTACATGGTCCAAACAGACGAGCCTGAACTATGGCATAAACGTCTTGGACATGTGAACTATAGAGATTTATATAAATTGAGCAAAAGAGACACGTGGCTTAGCCAAGCTAAAAAAGATAGAAAAAGTTTGTGACACATATCAAATCGGCTAACAAATTAGGAGTAGTCACAAGAAAGTGAACTCCTTAGTCACAATTAAACCTCTAGAACTTCTCCATATTTAGTTGGACCAACTAGAATAGAGAGTAGAGGTGGAAAGAAGTATTTTCTGGTTATAGTTGATGACTACACCAGATATATGTGGGTAGCCTTCTTAAGATAAAAATCAGATACTCTTAATAAAGTCAGAAATTTTTTAAAATGTATCCAGACTAAAAAAGAGATATTTGTAGTCAAAATTAGAAGTGATCATGGTACTGAATTTGAGAATAACAATTTTGAGAAGTACTGAATTTTCTGCTCCTAAAACACCTCAAGAAAATGGAATTGTTGAAAGAAAAAATAGAATTCTATAAGAAATAGCTGGTGTAATGCTGAATAACATGAATCTACCAAAAAATTTATGGGCTAAAGCTATTAGTACTGCATGCTATATTATAAATCGTGTTTAAATTAGAAAAGCTAAAAACAAAATAGCTTATGAATCATGGTTTAATAAAAAGTCTACGGTTAAATATTTTCAAACTTTTGGAAGCAAATGTTTTATATTACGCGACCGAAAAAATTTGGAAAAATTTGAAGCTAAGAGCAATGAGGGAATATTTTTAGGTTATGCTCTAAATAGTTAGGCATACAGAGTTCTTAACAAAATAAATAGGGTGATTCAAGAATTTGTAAATATTGTGATATATGATCAACAAATCACACCCAATCCTAATCAAGATGATGATGAAGTCAATCTGATTGATATACCTGACTCTTCATCTAAATTAGTCAATACTGAGATAAGATTAGTAAAAGATCGTCCGACTAATCAAATACTTGGTCCTCTTACTAGTGTTCAGAGAAGAAGACAATTAGAAAATATTTGTAATTATGTCTGCTTCACTTCCAAAATTGAACCGGCTAATGTAAATGAAGCACTTGCTGATGAAAGTTGGATAATTGCCATGCAAGAAGAATTAAATCAATTTGTTAGAAATGATGTATGGTACTTGGTTTTCAGACCTACTGATAAACATGTAATTGGAACCGAATGTATTTTTAAGAATAAAACTAGTGAAATCGGTAATATTATCAGAAATAAGGCTCGACTAGTTGTACAAGGGTACACTAAAATAGAAGGTATTGATTACGATGAAAACTTTGCACCAGTTACGCATTTTGAATCTATAAGATTATTCATTTCGATTGGATGCCATAAAAAATTAAAAATTTATCAAATGTATGTTATAAGTGCATTTCTAAACGGTGATTTGCATAAGGAAGTATATGTTGAACAACTAAAGGGTTTTGAAGATCCCAAACTTCCAAATCATGTGTACTGTCTTAAAAATGCACTTTATGGTTTGAAATAAGCTCCCAGGACATGGTACGAAAAATTGACTAAATTTTTACTTAGTCATAATTTTATTATGGGTAGTGTTGATAAAACCTTATTCGTCAAGAAATATAACTATCATATACTGATAGTTCAGATCTATGTTGACGATATCATCTATGGATCTACATATAATAACTTATCTATTGAGATTGCATATCTAATAAATCCAAGTTTGAAATGAGTATGGTTGGTGAACTAAACTATTTCCTTGGATTACAAGTTAAACAACTTGAAGATGGTATATTCATCTCACGGACCAAATATGCCTTGAACCTTTTAAAAAGGTTTGGGTTTGATAATGCAAAAAATTTCGAGACTCCAATGAGTACGACTCTTAAACTCTCAAAGGATGATTCAGGTAAAAGTGTATGCTCCCGTCTATATCGAAGTATAATTGGTAGTCTTTTATACTTAACTTCTAGTATGATATTACTTTTAGTGTTAGAATATATGCTAGATATCAATCTAATACTAAGTAATCACATTTAATTATTATTAAACAGATAATTAGATATGTCACAAGTTCTGCTGACTTAGGACTTTGGTATCCGCATGATACATCTGTACAAATTGTTGAATATATTAATGTAGACTGGGCATGAAATATTGATGATTGAAAATCTACCAGTGGTGGATGTTACTACATAAGGAACTGCTTAGTATCCTGGCTAAAAAAGAAATAAAATTTAGTATCTCTCTACAACTGAGGTTAAATACATTGCAGCAGGAAATGCTTGCACTCAGCTAATTTAGATTAAAAGAATGTTAGCTGATTATGGAATTGTGCAAGATACATTGACACTGTACTGCGATAATTCAAGTGTAATTAATATTTCAAAAAATCTAATCTAACATTCTTGTACGAAACATATCGATATTCAATATCATTATATTCGAGAATTAATTGAAGACAAGTCCATCATACTTGAATACATTCAAATTGAGAAGCAGCTTGTAGATATACTAACCAAACCGCTTGACAAAAATAAAATTTCCAATTTAAAGAATGATATTGGTTTGTGCATTGTTAAATAAATATCTTATTTCTTTTTATACATTGTTTATTTAAGTTTATTTATCTTAAACGCATAAAATGTTAATAATGATCAAATTTAAAATAAATAAGTCAAAATTTCAAAATTTTATGATTTTTGACCAGTCGGAGTACATACTCTACTAGTCAAATTTTCGACCAGTCGAGCACATACTCGACCAGTCGAAGATCACGCGATTTCACTTAAAAAGAGGAAACATCACTTCTTCTATTTCATTCCTCTTCTTCTTCCTCGACTAGCCGGTGCCTCACTCGACTAACACATCACCCCAATCTTGCTTGTAAGTGTTTTTCTTCCAATTTCCTTCTAGTAATTAGTAAATCTTTGTTAGATAATCCCTCTTGAGGGTTGTATTCTTGATTTCAAACACTCATTGAGGTGGGTTTTCTTAAAAAACTGATCTAGCTTCATTCCTTTCACTTTCTTTGATTTATTTTTTGTGCAAACGAAAATAAAGTCTCGATCAAAGAGAACGGGATGCAAAAATCGTGCTAGCTCATCATCTAGGTTGACTCCACTTGGTGTGAGAACCCTAAGGGGCCCCGAAGATGATTTGGAGCATATTAGGGATTTCTACACAAGGGATATTATCATCAAGAGATTAATTAATCTTGATCATATTTCTTCCTTTGGTCTTGATCCCATTCTCACCAAAGTCGGTTGGGAACGCATTTTTGGTTGGGGTGGAACGGCTTACCACTCCATTGCACAGGGAATGTATGCATCAATATATGATGTCTCCCTTGATGATCTAACATTCATGATTAAATTCGTTGAAGGGACATTCACAATTATTCGATACATTATTTCGGCATTAACTGAGATTATAGTTGCGGACGATGACATTCTTATTACCAATTTAACTGACAAAATGACCAATACTGAGAAGTAAGAGATAACACATAAATTGTGTTGCTTTGCCGAATAGAAGTCAGGTAATACCCTCCCTGCAAACCAAATGCTCCCTAAGTATAGATTTTTTTCACAGAATTTTTACTTCCACCGTCTATGCTCGATCAGGGAATAAGTCTGAGCTTACTCCCTTTATCGCTCGAGTTATTCATTCTGTTGTGTCGGGCATACAAGTTTATCTTCCTTAATATGTTATATCATTATTCAGTTTTGCCTACATCCCAAGCATGGTTTGATTCCGTTTGTATACCTTATGACTTGCCTCGCTTTGTACCGTAATGTTCATATCTCATCGTTTGAGGCACCGAAATCAGAACTCCCATTTAATAATACTAATCTGAATAAGATGAACTTGAAACCTCGTCCTGGTCAAAGCGAAGAAGAAAACGAAGCACATCAACCTAAAGATACAACCATGGATGATATTTTTTATGAATTGGAAGAATTCGATGATCTAGAAGATCCCAATTATTAGCATGACCGTCTCAAATCTCTGGAGGAGAAGGTTGAAGCACTGCATGTCTCACAGGAAAATTTGGTTCAAACCCACAAGTCTTCAATGAAGTACATGAAGAAGTACTTCCATTGCATCAGCCGGATTTTGAATTAACTTGACTCGTTAATGCCTGGTCCTTCCTAGTTTGGGTTGGATTGAGATAATTTATCTTTTGGTGGAACTTATGATTATGGATATGTAATCTTTAATTGCAGTTTACATCGCTGATAATGAAGAATGAATATGAGACAAGGTCCTAGAGAGAGAGCGGGGGGCGCTATTGAATAGGACTTTAAAATATTATACCTATTTAAAAATCCTAATTGCCTAAGTTAAACAATCATTCAGTTTAAAGCAAGTAAGGCAATATAACTCTAAAGGCTTCCAAGCCAATAGAGGTTCCAATCACATAGGCTACTCAAAATATTTAAAGTAAGAGACTAGCCTAAAGCATAGTGACCATGTGTGTATGGAATGTGCTTCCTATCAATCTTCAGCATTCATTTAATCATGCAAAAATAATAAATTATTCAACCTTAAATAAACGTGATTAAGTAGGTTCACAAATGAAAATTCCAAACAAAAGCATGTATAGTGGTCCATGTACGTGCATACTTCACTCCCGGTATCCACTCTCAATCCCAGAGTGCACTGAATTTCACTATTAATGGTTTTAAAATAGGTTCACCAATAACCTTTACAGTCCTACACTAAGGACACTAATTTATGCTCTCCGCAAGAGCAAAGGTCCTACACTAAGAATCCACGTTTAGGCCCATCGGCCAAGGTCCCACACTAGGCACCTACGTTTAGGCCCACCGGCTAAGGTCCCACACAAGGCACCTACGTTTAGACCCACCGGACTATTCACAACCCCAAGTGCAGGGTTGCAATATAGTAATAATCTCGGTGAGACCGAGGTCGAATCCATAGGGACTAATCTCGTGAGTAATTCTGAAAGCAACTAGAAGTATAACTAGAAGAATATGTAAACCTAAATCTAGAATATTTGAGAGAGTAATTTTGAATAAGCTAATTAAAACTTATAAATTTAAAGGTGGTAACTAGGGTGCCAAGGATCCACTTGTAGAGATCAGGGAAACTACCTTGCATGATTCAATATATCCAACTGGAATCAGAGTCATATCTTATCCAATTAGAAAAAGGAGAGACGGTCACATCTCTGAACTTCTCATG
Source organism: Magnolia changhungtana (assembly GCA_030180095.1). Lineage (NCBI taxonomy): Eukaryota > Viridiplantae > Streptophyta > Magnoliopsida > Magnoliales > Magnoliaceae > Magnolia > Magnolia changhungtana. The sequence continues at coordinate 11,021,032 of JASAUF010000656.1, read as the reverse complement.
AACCTAGTCTTAACGGATGAGAGTTGTGAGGATTGGAAGTGATTCCATCACCCAACCATGCATATGATAACCAATCTCACAACCGATCATAAGAGAATTGTGAAGATTATAAGTGATTCCATCACCCTACCATGCCCAAGGGATGATAGTGAACAACAAGACTTACTAATTTCACAATCTCAATTCAAGGAAAGAAGATTTTCAAAGCATTCGCAGATCCATTGTAATTTGAGTCACAACAAACCCTTAACACTAAAAATATTCCTTAATAAAGAACTAGAATCCATAAGAGTTCAACAAAATATGAATCAAAACAAAGCAAACATCCCAATCACAATACAAGCTTCACCTCTTAGCCCTAGCTAAGAGGTTTAGCCAACCATAGACATGATTGAACTAAGAACTCTTAAACAAAACATCAACTAAGGAAGAGAAAAAAACTCTCGGACGGTGGCTCTACCCTTTTGCTCCACTCTTCAAACCCTAGAAGATGCCTAAGAACATCCTAGGAACTCCTAATTATAGTCGTGCATCGCCTCCTTGCGAACTGACTTGGAAAAATTCAAAAATGCCTCGAATTTACATAGTCCATGCAAAATATGCGTAACCTTAAACTAGTCAAGGACAGCTCTCGACTGGTCGAGGATGATGGGAATTTAGAGGATTTTGATTGCTGGATTTCGAGTCGAAGTTCCTTCAACTAGTCGAGGATCACCTTTGACTAGTCAAAGGAAGGCTTAGACTGGTCGAAGGAGGTAGATTTTTAAGGTTCTTTTTCTTCATATCAAATCTTCAATTCTCTTCATTCCTCACTAGGTTTTCTTGGATCTTTGGCATGTGAATTCTTCATTCTTGGTCTCATAAGATCCATTCTTGGCTTTAGTGATTCTTGAGCATTAAATCCATGCTTTTAGTATCCTTTTCGATCCAAGCTCTTAAATTCACCTTGCAACAAAAACATGATTAAAATAGAACATTAAGCATTATCATGTTCATAAAACCACGATATAAATGTGGTCCAATATACAATATTTGACCCTCAACACAATTCCTAACCAGTATTGTACTAGTCCTGAGCAAAGTATGCGAAAGATAAAGTGTAATGTCCCGAAAAAATCTGTACAAAGACCCGAGTACCACCTCAGGCAGAAATCACTCAGGATCAAATCCTTTAGGAATTAGACAAAATTAACTAAGTGCTAAACTAGATTAGCTATGAAATCTATTTGAATCACTTTAAATATGATTTGTCAGACCCAAAACTTGTAGAATCATTGACGTTAAGTTACCCAGAAATCTAGGATCAATCTCATTACCCAGTTGCTCTCGACAGCACATTGAAACTTCGTATCGGACCTGGACCGCACGTCGAAAGTCCGATTACTACGAAATTATATCATTAAGACCGTCATGTTGTACTTGACCACCACCTCGGAAATCAAGTCCAGATAGTGTCCCAAAGCTATTCGCTTGAGCCCGGAGTGAAGTGTGTGAGAAACGTAAATATATTTAGAAAAGAAATTCGAATTTAAGTAATCTGAGTCGTGTTGCTTGCGGACCAAAAATAAGGATTTAGACCGTCAAAATCTGACCCAAATACACCCTTAGATCAGGGAAAATTTCATACATAGGCCAGTGTACTTGTGGCCCTGATCGGCGATCGTGGACCGTTGAACTGAAACTGGTCCGCCATGGGCGATCAGTAAATCCGATCGGACTGAAAACTTAACTCGACCTAGATCCATGGTCAGGAAGCTTAAGTCCGACCTTTGGCTCAACGGGGTCTCCGGAAGTGCTCCGTTGAGTTGAAATAGATGCTCTTTCGATATAACCTAAGTATACCTTGGCCCTGGGTCATTCCAATTAGTTTTAGACTTATATAAAGACCTTAAACCCTCTCTCATTCACTCGATATGAATTTGGAAAAAACCCTAGGAGAGAGAAGAGAGTAAAAAGGGGGAAAGTGAGAGAGAAGTGGGAGTCACTCTTGAGATTTGATCCCTACTATTCTACGTGCCTATCCATCACTAACTAATCACTATTCCGGCGATTCTGACTTCGTTCTTAGGTAAGAAAACCTAACCTTAACCTGTTCTAGGGTTTCAATTGTCAGTAGTTGCGAAATAGCTGACTCAACTCATGTTATAGGTTGTCATTCCATTGTTGACGAAGACTTGGACTCTCTGTCGAATTCATTACGCTTCTACGGCGTAAGGTGCGGACTATAGACGTATAGGTTATGGTTTTTAAGGTTTTTAATGTCGGTTAATGGTTTATTCTTAACATAGGTGCCATTTCACATGCATTAAGTGATGTCTGTTTCATTTTTTAGTTATACGTTAACTAGGTTGAATATACTGTATTCCTCGTATTTGTAGAAAATACCGTATACATATGAATTTTAGATCTGTACTTGCCATGATTAATTGTTGTATATGTATGCTAGATGCATGTGTATCAACTTCTGGGCGAAAGGATTAGCCCTAATACATGTTATATCAACATACGTTGTGCATGTTATTATGTGTAGCTTAAGTGTTTGTGAAAACGACTGAATGAGTATAGAATTTGCATTCATGCTCGCCATGACTAACAGTCGTGGATATATGATTGTCGTATAGGTGAAAATCCTTTGACGAAAGGATTTGCCCTAATATGTATGATACTAATATATAATATGTATGATGGAGGGTGTAGTCTAAGTGTTTGTTGAAATCACTACATGAGTATGAAATCATGATTTGTACCTACCGTGGCTATGGGATGCTAGTACATGATGATTGTGTATGTGACAACTCCTTGTCGGAAGGATTTGTCCAAGTACATGTTAAAAATTGACATATGTCATGTAGGTTAATAGGTGTAGTATAAGTGTTTGATAAAATGTTTGTATGAGTAAGTAATTGGTGAATTGTACCATATATGGGTGTTGAGATAGGATTCTCAACTACCTTAGGGATGTGTATGATTTCCTCCATACAAGTTGTTTCATTTCTTCGCTTTACTTGTGAAAGGCATGTGTTTGGATTCTTGTTTATGTTGCATCTTATAACATGCTTGATAATATGATTGGACTACTTGGTTACTTCTGTTTTGACTTCTCCACGTGCTTTTTGGTTAAGGTTGAATGTGTATGGGGCTATGCTATGGTCCAGGCAATCGGTAACAGGCTTTGAGTTCGTGGCTGAGATTCATTTGCCACGTAGGACGTGTTTGACGAACCTAAGCCGTGCTAGAGTTGTCGGCAGTGGTTAGGCCACACAGAGTGTTTACGTACTTCATGTCGATCAACTCGATGTGTGCTCATGCTAGTCAAGCTCGTCAAGTAACCCAATTGACCCGATATATGTTCACCATGTATGGACGCCACTGCCTTAACCTAAGGTACCAAACTCACCAGTGAAATCCCGTTTAACCTTGGTATCTCGATCCACTAAGACTCATGAGCCAGACATGGTAGTATGGGACACTATGGTCGAGCTGTCGGCCTACGCTGGGGCGACGAGCCTCCCCGTAGTCACCAGTGAGCAACCCAAACTCGTGAGCCGAATACGGTGGTATGAGACACTGTATTCGAGCTATCGGTGTCCATTGGTATAGCCTAACTATGGTCCCGAGTCGAGTTGGCGACAAGCCTTTGAAAATAGATTGCCAGTTAGTAGGGCATTAGTGGAGTGACCTCGAGTACAAAATAGGCCTACCCCGGCACAACTTGGTTGTAGTCCCCAGTCGGGTTGGCGACGAGCCTTCGAAAATAGACTGCCAGTTGGTAGGGTGTTGGTGGTAGTGACCTAAACTTGCCTATCGTATATAATTAACTAGGATTGACGATATTAGATGGATCATTATTGGGTATTGATATAAGGGAGGTACCTTAGTTTCTCAATCCTGTTGTATGAAAAGGACTAATAAAAACTTGGTAATCACGTTCATAACATCGCACTGCATGTGCCCGGGGTTGAAGAGCATAGATGGAAGAAAGATGCTACGACCGTAAGATGGTGTCGCACGAGGGAGTGTAGGCGAGGGCATGCATCATTGTTCATATCATTCTTGCATTAATAAGAGTAATGAGGGATGTTTGATTTTACTGCTTAACTAAATTGATAACATGTTAACCTTTGATGTATAGTTTCACTGAGTTGATCACTCACTCCCACGTTACGGGATGGTGTTTTAAACACCAAGCAGACTGTCTTGATTTCAGATGACGACGTGACCCCTGAGGCGGAGCCTGACTACTATGACGATCAGGACGAATTCTCTTATGTGCAGTTCTCCGGCGGCTTCACTTAGGCTATCCGGATCGACGGGGCTACATGGATTATCATTGTAGTTGTATTGTTTTACAATTTGATATGGAGTATGAATTATTATTTTGGTATAATCACACTCATTATTAATGCACTAACACAAACAACATTTTAATCATAAGCATATATGTTGCATAAGTGATATTTTGGAACTCGGGAGTTGAGTTGTTACTTGACTCCTGATTTTCAAGGCGTTACAAGTTGGTATCAAAGCATGATTTGGATTAAACCGGACCTGGGTTATGGTCACATGACGTACGCTAACATTTTTCAACATAGTTGGGTGCGAGGAAAATAGAGAAACAAGCATAGGTTTTCCCGATTTCGCCACTTGGCAAAGTTCACCGAAATCGATCGCTTTGTTCGAGTCCGTATACCTTTGTGATCACATGAGACGATTCCAGATCACTCCTAGACCATCAAACGATGGTTCTAGACCACAAATTACCCCATCCCAGCCTTCAAAAATTCCTATGTGAAGCTGTACATCAGAATCATGCCCAAGAGGCCTCGAAACGACTCGAATCGCAGTCGGGGACCAAACCGAACAAATCTGGTGGCACCCAAGGTGGGCCCCACATGTTTTTGGACCAAGGGGGGGGGAGACCTCCCCCCATGGGCGAGCCTTCGACAAAAGCTCCAGGGACTGGTGAGGACCTCGCCGCCAAACGGGCCTGGCCGGGCAGGCAGACCGTGTTTTGGTGGTTGTGTGGCCCACCTGTCCATGGGGTTTTGATTAAACCCCTCCAAACCCACTTCTCCTTCACAAACCACCCCTTCAAGCTTTCCCTTTTCTTCAAAACTTCTTGTTTCTCTCTCAAATCGCTCCTCCAAGCCCATCTTCCTTCATTTTCGGGTACTCTCTCCACTACCCTGCTGGAAACTCTTCTCCATTGCTGCCTACCCTCTCCATTATCTCTCATTTGAGCTCTTAAACTCCCCATTTGAGGTTCAAAGTCGTGTAAACTCACTCACCCATCCCATCTCTTTATTTTCCTTCTTTACTCCTTGTCATTTGAGCCTTGACACACCCTTTAGAGGCTCAGATCCATGGAGACCTAAAGACTTCAGCCCTTTTCTCCCTTTTCTTCACTTTTCCATGGCTCTATTCGAGGTTATTGCGGCCATTTTCTCAATTTTCACCTTTCTCTCTCTCATGGGAAAGAGGAAGGGTGTTGTAGATGAAGCCGGGCCTAGTCGCCCTACTCGGTCAAGGAAAAAGAAAGGCACCACCATAAGCACGGGCGTTGAACGTGAGATACGGACTAATCAGGACCTCGATCCAAGGGCTCCTCTCCAAAGAGCTTTACTTGTGGATTTATCGCATGGAGTTTATGAGAGCCGTAGGGTCCTTTTTGAAGCACACGTAGATGAGCGGCTCTTTAGGGAGTATCTGTTATTGGAGTGCCTAGGTGAGGCCGGTTGGGGCCCTGTGTTTGATGGAAAATATCATGAAAATGTGAGCATTGTCCGTGCATTCTATGCCCATATTCAAGAGCCTACGCTGGAGCCCTTGCAGTTCAAGATTCCCACGGGAATAGGTCGGGTGGCCACAATTGACGCTTGCCTGATAGCTCGACTTATGAGAATACCGCTTGGCCAAGTCCACGTGAGCGAGAAGAATCTAAAGAGTGCACGTGAAAGGGATCGCCGTACGTATTTCCTTTGTGGTTAATTGGTTCAATAACAGCTAAACAATAGCCTCCTGGCGTCAAACATGATGGATGATTTCCGCCTACTCCACCATATCTGCACGTTTAACGTCTACCCCAGGTGGAGCAATCACAGTGAGTGTACGCGCTTGATGGTAGACTTTCTATACTAAGCGAGGTACGGAGAGAAGTTGTGCGTGCCTACATATGTTTTTGTGACAGATAGTTCTTACCACACACTCCAATAGAAGGACTGATTCGCTCCCCTTCGGCTGACTCATATGCAAGATTGCACCCGAGTTCGGCTACGGACTTGGTACAGAACTCCCAGTGCTACAACATTTCATCAATGAAACTACTCTCAATTAGATGGAAATCGGGCCACGACAACGACAAGCCTGACTTGAGGAGAGTGAGGATGAGATGGAGAGTGAAGAGGAAGAGAGTGAGGAAGAAGGTGGAGTTGCAATAGAAGAGGAAGAGAGCAAGGAAGAAGAGGAGGCTCAGGACACGGAGAAGAGCTCCCCTCCTACGGCACTGGAACATGACACTGATCGGGCTGGTAGGGATGCCCGTTTACCTCGACTTGAGGAGGGCCAGGCTACCTTGTGACAGGATATGATCGATCTTCGAGCCCTCGTGAAACACAAGTTTAAGAAAGTGACTCGCACTTTGAAGTCTATCCTGTGCTACTTGCAGGATAAGGGTGCCCCTCCTCCGTCGACAGACTCAGATGCCTAGTCATCCGTGCCGTCGCCCTGTGGCTCGTTTTGTGGCTATGATAGGATCTTTGTGTTTTCATGTTGATAGGCCTAGTAGTGTAGTAGTTGGTAGAATGTTTTAAATGTTTGAAGTTTTGGTTGTTTGAGCTCACATGCATCTTCTATCATGATTCATGTAACACTATATCTCGTGTATTATGACAATTTTGGTAAATAAATGCATGAAGTTTCTTTAATCTGTGTATGAATGCTATGTAAAAGTGTTTGTGAGTATGCTGAATCTGACCTAGGTTGCACCCTATGTTGAATATAGGGGATGCCACCTAAGGCTGCACGGGTTGCGGCGTGTCTCACTTTTGGCGATCTAATTGATGTGGTATCTTCCCTAAGTGATTACCAGATGGACCCTAGTTTAGGCTCACTCACACTGCTATGCCAGATTCTCAGCCAGCCACTAGCCTTGCCACTGGGCCGATACATATGACACCGCTTATGGTGCCACTTGTTACACCATTAGTTCCTATGCAAAACCTTGCGTCAACATCGACGCCACCCATGCTTCAGCCGGCTCCCCCTACTGATAGGCTGGAGTAGATGATGCTGTTAATGCACCAGTAGCAGGTGCAGCACCAGTAGTAGAAAATGCAGCATCAGCAACAGCAGCAGTAGCTTTTGGCCACTATTGCAGGGACCCTAGCTTAGGGTGGGAGTGCGACTCCACCTTCACCATCTATACACCCTCCTGACACTGTAAGGCCTTCCGCTCAGGATTAGGGTGTGACTTTACCTACTCTTGCTGTATACCATACGGGGAACTTGGGTACTAGTGGCCTTCTCGACCGATTCCAGCGCTTGCGGCCCCCCACCTTTACGGGTTCTCACAGACTCGAGGAGGCTGAGTACTGGATAGATCTCATCTCTAAGATGTTGAAGTTGCTACACTGCACTGAGGTAGAACAAGTTGAGCTAACCACCTATATGTTCGAGAAGGAGGCTAGTTTATAGTGGGACAACGTCCTACAAACGGTTCCCACATGACATGTGTGGACTTATGGTGCATTTTAGACACACTTCCACGAGAAATATTTCCCCCTTACGTACCGCCATGAGAAGGAGGGAGAGTTCCTTTGCCTCTGACAGGGGGTCATGACAGTGGCTAAGTACGAGAACATGTTCACGGAGCTAGCCAAATACGCCCCTTTGATACTAGTAGATGAACCGATGAAAATGCGGCATTTTTCAGATGGGTTGTGGCCTGATATCTGCACTAAGACGTGTTGCGCTAGCATTCCCAATTATGTCGAGCTAGTTAACGCGTCTCTGCGAGCCGAACAAGATGCAGACAGAGTTTCTCAAATACGTATACCAATGGGCCTGACGCCTCAACCCGAATCACAAGACCGGCCAGTCCTAGGTAAGAGGCCACGTGTAGACTTGCCTCCTAGGCCCATAGCTCCACCGACCCAGCAAAGGCGAGCGAAAAGTCAATGTACATATTACGATAAAGGCGGATAGACTGACCCCTTCTGTTTCACCAAGATGAAAGACAACAGTAAGTATTATGATTTGATTCCTCTTTGATTGTCAAATTTTGTGTGCCAAAACTTTTCCGTATGGCATGTGTTTATATCTTGATAAATTTGTTCGAGACATCTCGTCAACACTTAAAGTCTAGCTCAAAGAATTCTTCAAGCTTCATGATATTTCAAGTTATAATATTAAGAGACTCAAGTTCAAGTGCAAGTCAAAGTTCAAGATTCGAAGTTCAAGATTCAAAGTTCAAGATTCAAAACTAAAGGTGGGACCCAATTACAACTTAAAGTGACATTGAAGCTTCTGAAGTAGTCAAGCTACATCGAGAAGAAATCAAGCTTCGGAAAAGATCAAAATCTAAGCAAATGAAGTGTTCAATGTCCATACTTCATGTTCCAGGTTTGATAGACCATTAGATTGACCTTAGGGTAGGTCACTTTGGATACATAATCCAAATGAATATTATTACATGATTTTGGTCTACTCTAAGACCAGTCGTAGGTCCTGTTTGACCAGTCCTAACATTGTCTCGACCAGTCTTAGAAGTTCCAAGATCAGTCCTAAAATGGTTGCAATTTATAGGATTTTTTGGTTCGCCTACGACTAGTCCTGGAGTCTGCTCGAACGGTCGTGAGATGGTCTCGACTCGACCTTCGACCAGTCATAGGGCTTCGACTCAAACTCTAGTAACTAAATCAATTGTTGCACGACCAGTTGTAGAGGGGTCTCGACCAGTGGTGGATTACTTTCGACCAGTCGTGGACTGCCTACGACCGGTCGTACAATGGTCTGATGTGATCACGCTCAAAAATTCAAAAATTAGTTTATTCCAAGACCAGTCGTGGTGACCCTAGGACCAGTCGAAGACGAACTTCTTCTGCTATAAATAGCACACGAATTTCAGAGTTTTTCATTGAATAATTAAGTGAATTCAAGGCTCCACTCTCAGATAAGTCTGCGTTTAATTTTAAGCTATTTTGTGCATAATTTCTTTCTCTTTTTGATAGCTTATTTAATTTGATTTTGTTTCTGTATTCCAATCTGATTTGATAAGAGGAATTGACTTATTCTTTCTTCTTGGAATCAAAATCAAATATAGCTATGCCCAACTGGTTTAAATTTAAAATCAATTAGAACTTAGAACCATATTAAAGTGAGTAGTAGACATTAAACTTTTATATTCGAACATCTACTCCAATTGGTTCTTCCGGGCGGCTACAAGATTAGAAATCCAGGTATTTTACAATTTTGTAAATTCCATTCCATTTTGGTTTTTGTTTGGGATTTGCCAGAAAAATCTCAATTTGTATGGTTATCTGAAGAGAGCCAGAAAACTCAGAAGTGTGGGTTTTTGAATTGTGTAAGCCCAAGTTAAAAAGACACAATTGTAAAGGTTTTGGGTGAACCTGTGAAAACCTATTTGATAGTGAACGCTAATACCCCCTGTGTGAGAATATTAGGAGTGGAGTAGCATTCTGTGTGGCTGTTGAAGAACAGTTGGTGTACACACAAGCAAACCACTATAACTCTTTGTCTTGTGGATTGAATGTTTGCTTAATTTTCATATCTTTTATCATTCAATTGTGTGGAATGTACATGTGGATGTGAATGTTGTAACTATTTACATTTCAATCAAGTATGGGGATTGTTGTAATAAATTTAGATCTATATTTCTGCATTTAATTTCAATTCTCTGCTAGTCATTTATTTCCATTAAAATTGAGTTATTGATCCAAAAGATTATCTAAAAATAAGGTTGTCCTACCATAAGCCCTTGTTTTTTATGGTGTAAGGTTGTCCTTAGAACTGAATTTGTATCAATCTCTCAATACTTATTTATTAAGGTGATTTGATTTCAGCATTGTGAATTGATTTATAATTGTAAGGCTATTGATTAATTTTATTCCGCTGATTTTATTTTAATTTGGCATAGTCCTATTCACCCCCCCTCTAGGACATATAGCTTGCCCTTTTCAAGTGGTATCAGAGCCTAATAGCTCGTTCTTATTATTATTATTTTTTTGGATTTATTTCCTGAGTTAACGATTTAAGCTATATTAATAAGATGTCAAATTTTGATAACCTTTCAGTCACTAGGCCTCCACCCTTTGATGGCTCCAACTATGCCTATTGGAAAGTTAGAATGAGGATCTTCCTCAAATCAATGGTTGAGAGTGTGTGGCGAGCCACAGTGACCGAATGGAACTCTCCTACCATTGAAGTAACTGAATCTGATGGTTCAAAAACTGTGTCTGTACCTGCTTATTATTTATGGACCACCCTTCAGAAAAGTGAGTATAGTATCAATGTTAAAGCACTAAATGCAATCACTTGCGCACTATCACCGGATGAGTTCAAAAGAATTATATCCTATAATACTGCAAAGCAAGCCTGAGATTTACTAGAAATGACACATGAGGGTACATCAATTGTCAAAAAGTCTAAAGTCCAACTCCTCACAACCAAATTTGAAGAAATTCATATGGAGGAAAATGAAATGTTTATGAACTTTTACACTAGACTAAATGACATTGTAAACTCTATGTGGGGTCTTGGTGATAAAATTCCAGAAAGTAAAGTGTGTGCAAAGATACTACGCTCACTTTCTGAACGGTTCAATTCTAAAGTAACCGCGATCCAGGAACTTCGTGATACGGATAATATGAGGGTGGAAGAACTAGTCGGTTCTTTACAAACCTATGAATTAAATTTTAAAGCTCCTAAAGGAAAATCTATAGCTTTGAAATCTTTTAAAGGTAATTTTCAAGAAAACTCAGATTTAGAAAACTCTGAAGATGATATGGCTCTTTTGGCGAAAAAGTTTTATAAAATTTTCAAAACCAAGAAAAGGGTTGACTTTAAAAAAGGAAATGAAAAGAAACGATATAAACCTAAGTCCAAAACTTAGAAGTATTTGAAAGACAGTTAGTGTTACAGCTGCCAAGAGTATGGACATTTAGCAAACAAATGTCCTAAAAAGGATAGACCTAGAAGGAAGGGTATGTTGGCTACTTGGGATGAATCATCTAATTCTAAAGCATCTTCTGAATCAGAAAATTCTGAAACGAGTCGGGCAGTGAAGTTAAAGCCCTTGTGACTCTAGCCAAGTTTACTTTTTCAGATCACGATGATTCCACAAGTGAAGAAAATTTGAATAGTGATTATGAAAATGAAGAAGATCTTCAAGATGATTATAATGCCTTATATAAGGAAAGTTGTAAAATTTCTGTCAAACTTAAGCTTCAAAAAGAAAAGTTTTCTAAACTCAATAAATATTTTGAAACTCTTGTTTTAGAAAAATAGCATATTTCAGATTATTTTGAAAAATCAAAATGTGATTTGGAACTCAAAACCTCATTGATTGATGATTTGAAATCTAAAAATGAGAAACTTAAAAAATGAAGTATCATCTCTTCTGAGTTTGAAGGATACATGGAAATATGCCCAGGGTGATCCAAAGTTAGAAAAATTATTATTCGGATCAAGAAAATGTGGCGATAGATCCGGGTTGGGCTATGAGAAAAATACATCTCCTAAATAGAAGTATACCTCTCCCAACTTTGTGAAAGGAGAAACTTCTAACTCAAAAGGAAAAGGTACTAGTCAAGTTTTTTTTAAAGATACAAAAACTTTTCATAAACCTAAAAGTAGCTATATAAATTTTAAAAATCAGAACAGAAATCCTCTTGCTAAAAAAATAATTGATTTACTTAAGGAGCTCTTAAAATCTAACTCAGTAGGTCATTCTTACAACATCAGACAAAAGAAGACCAACTATGTTCCTAAACCCAAAACAGTTATGAAATGGGTTCCTAAAGTTGCCTGCTTGGTTGCTCACACTGCGTTCAAAGCAACAAGTCATTCAAAATGGTACCTCGACAGTGGATGTTCCAGGCACATGACAGGTGACAAGGCTTTATTCACCGATCTAAAAGATATGACTGATGGATCAATCACATTTGGTGATGGTAGCAACTGCAAGATTATTGGCCAAGGTACGGTTCAACTTTATAATCTTTCCTTATTTAAGAATGTTTTATATGTTGAGGGATTAAAACACAACCTGTTAAGCATATCTCAAATATGTGACAACAACCATAGTGTTAAATTTTCTAATTAAGGTTGTGAGATTATAGATAAAAAGGGTTCTGTAATATTAACTGGTTGCAAAACTTCTGAAAACTGCTATATAGTATGCAATGGAAGCTCATTTAATCAAACGTGTTACATGGTCCATACTAATGAGACAGAATTATGACATAAACACCTTGGACATGTACACTACTGAAATTTGTATAGATTGAGCAAATGAGAACTAATTAGAGGTCTACCTAAAGTGCAAAAAGTAGACAAAATATGTGGCGAATGCCAATATGGTAAATAAATGAGGAGCTCTCACAAAAAGGTGGACTCCAATACCACATCTAGACCACTCGAGCTTCTCCATATGGATCTTATAGGACCAACCAGAATGGAAAGTCGAGGTGGTAAAAAATACATTTTGGTTATCGTAGATGATTATACAAGATACACTTGGGTTTCATTCTTGAGGGACAAATCGGAAACCCTTGATGAAGTGAAAAAGATTATAAAACGGATCCAAACTGAAAAATGTTCACAAGTTAGTAAGATTCGTAGTGATCATGGATCCGAGTTTGAAAATAGCAGTTTTGAGAAACTCTGTAGCGATCAGGGAATATCACATGAATTATTTGCGCCCAAAACTCCACAACAAAATAGTATTGTGGAAAGAAAAAATAGAGTGCTTCAAGAAATGGGAAATGTTATGTTAAATACTATGAAGCTCCCTAAAAATTTATGAGCTAAAGCAGTGAATACCGCCTGCTACATTATCAACTGTGTTTATATTTATAAATCTAATAATAAAACGGCTTATGAAATGTGGTTTGATAAAAAGCCTACTGTCAAATATTTTCAAAATTTTGGCAGCAAGTGCTATATTTTACATGACCGTAAAAATCTGGGACAGTTCGACACTAAAAGTGATGAAGGGATCTTTTTAGGATACTCTTTAAACAGTCGTACATATCGTGTTCTGAACAACAGGACCGGTGTGATTCAAGAATCAATAAATGTTGTAATTGATGATCATTTGAATACACCTGCCCCTAGTCCAGATAATGATGAAGTTCTTATACTTGAAGAACCAGAAACTTCATCATGTGAAACTAATTTTGAATTAAAATCTGTTAAAGATCATCCAAGTGATCAAATACTTGGAAACCCACTCACTGGTGTGCGCACTCGTAGACAATTAGAGGACATATGTAACTACATATGCTTTACATCCCAGATAGAACCGGTTAACGTGAAAGAAGCACTTTCTGATGAAAACTAGACTATTGCTAGGCAGGAAGAACTTAATCAGTTTGTCGGAAATGATGTCTGGCACCTTATTCCTAGACCTAAAGATAAACATGTCTGATGAAATGGATTTTCAAAAACAAGTCTGATGAAATATTATTCGAAATAAAGCAAGGTTAGTTGTATAGGGGTATACACAAATTGAAGGTATTGACTATGATGAAACCTTTGCCCCTGTAACTCGTCTTGAATCAATCAAACTTTTTATTTCAATTGCCTGCTTTAGGAAATTTAAAATTTACCAAATGGATGTAAAGAGTGCCTTTTTGAATGGTGATTTATATGAAGAGGTATATGTTGAACAACCTACAAGGTTTGAAGACCCTAAGTTTACTAATCATGTGTATCGTCTTAAAAAGGCTCTCTATGGTCTGAAACAAGCTCCCAGAGCACGGTATGAAAAATTGACTAAGTTTTTACTAAGTCACAAGTTTCAGATGGGTAGTGTTGATAAGACACTCTTTGTTAAGAAACATAACGATGATATCTTAATAGTTCAAATCTATATTGATGATATAATTTATGGATCAACTTGTATTAACATGACTGTTGAGTTTGCAGATCTAATGAAATCTGAATTCGAAATGAGCATGGTTGGTGAATTAAACTATTTTCTAGGGTTGCAAGTAAAATAACAATTTGATGGAATTTTTATTTCACAAACTAGGTATGCATTAAACTTGATTAAGAGATTCGGATTTGAAAATGGTAAGAACTTTGATACTCCTATTAGTACAACTCTAAGACTCTCAAAAGACTCTACAGGTAAAGATGTTGATCCTAAATTGTATCGTAGTATGATAGGTAGCTTACTTTACCTAACTGCAAGTAGACCTGATATTGCTTTAAGTGTTGAAATTTGCTCTAGATATTAGTCTAATCTTAAAGAATCTCACTTAACTGCTGTTAAACGAATTATTCAATATGTCGCAAGTTCAGTTAATCTGGTACTAGTATTCAATTGGCTGGGTATTCGGATGCTAATTGGGTAGGAAATATAGGTGATAAAAAATCAACTAGCGGTGGTTGTTTTTACATTGGAAACTGTCTGGTTTCTTGGTTTAGCAAGATACAAAGTTCCATATCACTCTCAACTGCTGAGGCTGAATATATTGCAGCAGGAGATGGTTATACTCAGTTAGTTTGGATGAAACGTATGATGAGTGATTATAAAATCGCACAAGACTCTATGGTTTTATACTGTGATAATTCCAGTGCGATAAACATTTCAAAAAACCCAATCTAGCATTCACGTACTAAGCACATTGACATTCGGTTTCATTGTATTCGTGAATTAGTGGAAGAAAAAAAAACTATCTTTAGAATATATTCGTACTGAGACTCAGCTTGCTGACATTTTCACTAAACCGCTCGATAAAAGAAGGTTTAACAAATTGAAATTTGATCTTGGTATGTACAATTTTAAATGATTGATCATGCATATTTGTATCATATTGTATATAATATTAACATGTTTAAATTTCAAAATTCTACGAAAATTGCATCTTTTTTTTTTCTGGTTTAAGACCGGTCGAGAACGTGCTCGACCAGTCTTGCTACAACTGGTCGAGTACGTCACAAGACCGGTCATGCACGCAATGACCTTTTTAATTTGGGAAAAACTTGTTTCTTCTTCATTTTAACCCTCCTCTCCAACGAGTCAAGCTTCGACTAGTCGAACCCTTGTGTTCGATTCCTCCAGGTTAGAGTGATTTTTCTTATTTTTTTGGAGAATCTTAATCTTTACTCTTAATTTTCTTGATCATTGGTGTCTATTTCCTATAAATCTTCAACTTGTTGGGTTCTTCTTCCTTTTTGTTGAATCTAGAGAAACCCATCTCTATTTTCTTGAACTTTCTTTCATTTCTTCAAGAATATGGAATCTAGAGGTAAAAAGAAAATTCATAGAGGTGCATCTTCTTCTCGTTCAAATGCAATCACTAGACGTCATCTTAGGGATTCTAAAGCTGATCCTTCACATGTACGTGACCTGCATATGCGTGACGTTTTATTTAAACCAACATGATTTAAATGATTTTTAAACTCGCAAGTATACGAATCAGATGTAGATATGGTACGTATTACGAGATCGTTCCCACGAGGGCTGGACGTCACAATTCAAATCTATGATTCTCCTTAACTAATCCAACAAATAATGGAACTAATTACTAAGCACAATTCTAAGAAAAAATAATTAAGAACAGGGAAGAAAATTCAATCAGAGAGAGAGCACTAGGACTTTCGAATCCACCCCTAATTATCCTAACCCTTGTTTTGTCTGTTGATTCACCTTGATCTAGATTAATACCACGTATACAGAGAAAGCACAATCTGTGTCCTGAATCGGGCATACAGAATGTCTAATTCCTTTAAGCAATGCCATGAACAATACATCCCATGTCCTTGGTCGGGCACATGGTATGTACAATTCATTAAAGCACCCTGTTCTTCCTTCTCTATATAGAAACCCGTTCTTGATCAGACACAAGCACTGTAATAAGCATCCAAACAACATCCATATATATACTTTGGTCAAGTTCATAGATGGAGAAGTATGGAATTTAAACCCATAAAGCCCACTCAGAGAAAGAAACAAATTAATTAAAATTCAAAGTAAATCAACTAATACAAGAGCTGATCAAATTAGGGGCTTCATCTCAGCCCTAGCCGAGAGATTAGTGACCCATAAAATCCATAAAAAATATTAAATAAAATTCATAAAATCAAAACACCAAACCAATTGATCTTTCTCTCTTCCTCCTCTTTCTTCTCTTTCTTCTCTCCCTGGCTCTGGATCTCGAATTCCCTAGTTTTGAATGTCTCTCCCACGTCCAAAACTTCCCTTTTATAGCTGCTGGATGGCTGGAATCGGTGGCATAGTCGTAGAAGGACTCGAAGTGCAATTTTTCGCAGCTGTGATCGGTGGGCCCCACAGAGGTGTTTTCTGGAAAATCCACCCCGTCCATTGGATTCAGGACAAAATTTCAGTCAAGAATGGGTGGTTTTGAAGGTCCATTAGCGTGGCCCACAGAAGAAAATACGAAAAGATCAGATTTGAACGTCGCCGGGTAGCCCTTTTGTGGCCTCTGTATTACGCACGTGTGTACGCATGGGAGTGAACTATCAGCATGGTTTTGTGGTATTCATGGTCCTCTACACGATGGACGGATCAGATCTTCCGGAAAGTTGACGAGCGGGGCCCACTGTTGTCCGCAAAACTCAGCTTCGAATCACGTTACGCGGACGCGGTTCCATCCTCCGTGGCAATGGTGGGGCCCATTCCGATAATTGTTTCGATCATCCACTCCGTACATTAGATTCACGTCGAGAAACCGTCCAGAGAGGGTCAGTTTTGAGTGAAATCAGTGCGGCCCACTTGATCTTTCGTTCCGCTGTCCATCCTGCGATTTTCATCAATCCACGTCCGTACACATGCATGAGACTAAAATTCCACCTAGGCGTGGGGTATGTCCGCCCCAGGAAGCGGATGGACGACTTAGATTATCCATTTGGACACAAGGTGGGGCCCACAGCATCGACCGCGGTCGGTTCGTGAAGCCGCTGGAGCGACGAGAAGATGAGTCGGGTCAGCGCAAGTGCTGACCCTCTCATCCGTCCGGTGCAGCGCCAGCGCACGTGCATTCTATGCACGTGCTCACGCATGTGGGGCCCAATGTAATGCTTGTGGGAAATCTGCACCGTCCAACCTTTTCTTCATATTATTTTAACCGCCGACACCAAGTTTGAAGCAGTTCCAAATATCAGGTGGGCCCAGAATCAACGGTTTGTGGGCTGATTTGTCAGTTGGGGCACTTCCGTAATGATCCAATGGGTGAAATTTAATATGTACGGTTAATTTATGGCCCCCATCACATGTATGAAGTTTTGAACTGATCGGATAGCGGAAAACATGTAATCTAGCATTCGACCCCTTTCGGGCCCTTTGCTTGCTTTCCTCAGATCCCAGCGTAAAATCTTCATTATTAGTTTTCTGGAGTCCATCCCGTGCTCTGGTAACTTTGGATCATGAAATCCATGCCTTTAACATCCATTTCCAATTAACGCTCCTGATTTCGTCCTGTAATCAAAACACGAGAAAAATCTGGCATTAAACACTATTATGTATGTAAAATTAGGCAATTGCTGGGGTCTGATATGCAATATTCGACCCTGATCACAACTCCCAACCAGCATTTTGCTAGTCCTGAGCAAAACATGCGAAAAATAATTTTAGAAATAAAAGACAATTCCTGTAACACTCAAGTGACTTGTGGACAGATAGCTGAGATGTGAAAATTCTAAGATTCATGATTGGTGTGTGGAATTTTTCTCTTGGAATCAAGCTCTCGGCAGATTTCATGATCAAGTTTAAAATATTAATCCATCAATTAGAACATTCCTAAACATTGAGTTCCACGAGTGTAAAGTATAATCTCGACTTACAATCAATAAGAGATCCAATTGTCAATTTCATGATAATTCGTGACAATCAAAACTTGAAACCAACACTTATCTCACAGATTAACTTTTCATGTTACCATCTTTTGATTTTCTTTACGAGCAGTAACGCAACTGAGGGGAATCAAATTCTCACTTATAGGGAGCAAACCTATGGCGAAAACTTGTCGCTTAACTTTTTTTTTTTTTTTTTTCATATGTCAACTATGGAGAATCAAATCCACACATATAGGGAGCAAACCTATGATGAAGATTTAGCCTTTTAATTCTTCTTTTTACTAAGTTAATCATTCAGTTATCGAACCAACACTTAATGTGTAAGCGAGATGTGATATGTGGAATCATGGCTCAATCAATGTTTACAACTTCTAATCATGGATTAACAATTCAAAATTGATTGTGAAATCAAGCAGATGGCTGAATCCAAGAGTCATAAATTACCCATCACGAATCTTATAATGTTAAAATCACAACTATCCTTCAAAATCACTTTGAATTCAATAGAAATTCCAGAAAAAATTTTAAAATTTTCACAAATTTTGGCTCAAGACCAAGAGAATACTGATTAGGTAACCTAATCTCCCACCCCCAACCTAAAATTTACATTGTCCTCAATGTAAAAGAAATAAACATGCAATGCACATGAGACAACGAGAGTAAAAGAGGAGTGATGGAAAGATAGTACCTGGACGGAGAATCAAGATGTTTGCTCAAAAATATCAACATGAAAGCAGGTCAGCACAAGAGAGATATCAACAGAAGCAAAAAAAAAAATAAATAAATAAAAGAAGATCCTACCTATACCACTTTCGCAGGTGCTCTCGATTGCATTTAGCGCATGCAACAAGCATTTAAACCCCTAGGTTACCCCTAGTGGACGAGTTGTAGTCTCGTGAGGGTTTGCAGTAATGTTACCCACAAACATTGAACTAACAAACTAGGAAAATTAAATGGAATGAAAAGCTGGGTTGCCTCCCAGGAGCGTTAAGTTTACCGTCTATCTTAAAACAACATAAAGGCAACTACTCTAGTCCTAAGAAAGTAGGGAAAAACTACTCAGTCATGCTGTAAGGTTCCTCTTCCGGCCAGTATCTTGATAAGTTTCTCAGTAGATTTCTCAACAGGATCATCCAAAAGCCATTTTTGCAATAGGCTTGGACGCCCTGGAGCTTGACTTTCCAAAGAAACTTACGTACCTCATCAAAAATTTGTCGTTGATTCGCCTGAGGTATCCAGAGTATATACGATTCACCTGCGACAGAAGAATTTTCGATGTTAGTATCCCATGGTGAATCAGAGACTACACATAAATGAAAGTCAGAAAAATTCTCAGAAAGTGACGTAGTCTCAACAAATCCCGAAGTAGCAGACTTCGGTTCAATTGTTAGCTCCTCCTCCTTTAATGGTGAATATTCAGGATTTGTGGAAGGAGAGGCTTCAGAGTAAGGGTCCTCTCGGTCAGTGATGACTACCGAGATTTTGTTTTGCAAGGCATTCACTATGTCTCTTATCATGGGATCGTTTGAATCTGTAAAGTGTGCCAAGCAATCATCCAAAGAGTTGGGACATTCAGCTGAGAGTGACTCATTTTCCACATTAAAGCTCGTGATGATCTGCCCAAGGAATCCATCGTTTTTGAAGGTAAACGGAGGTGTGCTCTCTAGCTCCACCGCACGTACGTATTGAATATCGCATACCTAAGCATTGATGTATGGACTCTGTTCATCGATACTACTCAGAAGAGGCGATGAATCGTCATTATTCAACAGTTCAGATGGTGGCCTCAACTGAGTGGTTTCAAATTCAAGAGTCATATCGAGTAACTCGTCCATCTCCCGAATCATATCATCATGTAATTTAGAGGAGTGGTCCAAATACGTTTCACAAGAGTTAGAAGGATCAGTTGTAAGGGGCCCGTCCTCTACCTTTAAATCAGACATGTTAGGTGAGGGGAGTGGCTCATTATGACCGACCACTTCATGTACGTCTTGATCATTGACTTGGACCAAATTTGAGATTGATTCGAAGGGAATTTGGGTTGCACATTCATAATCATCTTCCCAATATGAATCATCGTCTACTTCCATGTAGTGCACACTTGGGATGAGATCGCTTTCCTCACATTCTATTTCCAGATTGGGTTGAGGTTCGTATAAACTAACCTCTTCCTCTTTATTGAACTCAAGTGTGTCATGTGAGTGGGGTGTGTCATCATCATTATATTTGAAAGACAACCATGTTTCTTCCCCATTCTTTTGAACAATCATTGAGATCGACTCATCGGAGAATTGAACCGTATGCTCATTAATGGAATCCAACTCCTCATTCCAAATTCCAGATTTCATCAAAAGCGAGTGAGGATCACTTTCCTCACATTGTATTTCTGGATTGGATTGTAGTTGGGATGAGCGAGCTTCCTCTATCCTTTCAATGCGCGAATTGAGTGCTTCTAATGATTTCATCAATTTCGCAACATGCTGGTTGAATTGTTCTGTATTAAAACATGAATCCTCTTGGATCATTACTGGTTGGATCTCAAAGGTATGGGATCCAAGAGAATAATTATTACAATATGTTGTTGGTTCATATTCCCAGTTTTGATGGTTCCACTGGTTATAGTCATACTGATCATACATGGGAGAATATGATGGTTGATAATAATCCTCATTTCCATAATTACGATCGTATACTACCCTATTAACCGATGGAACATAACGTTCTAGTCGGTTCTCAATGTCTGTTCTCGATAGAGAGAAATCTTGAGGTATACGTTGAATTCCACAACCTTCAGGCATTTCCCAATAAAACCTATCCAACTCAGCATATGCATGTACCCACGATTCCATGGTAGAACCTTAATTCTGAGTCTAATCCTAGAAGAAAGCAAAATCCTACAGCAATACAGAAAGTAAAGGAGAAGTTAGAAAGATGTTACCATAGTAGAAGTTCCTATGTTAAAAAGCTGCACAACAAAACAAAACAAGTTAGTATCTAGGGGATAAGACCTAATCTAAAAAAAATAAAGAAAGTAACGAAATTAGGATGAAGTTACCAAGTTAGAAGATCTATCAACGACCCTATAAGACAGAAAGGTTAGTTCTAAAAATAAAAAAAAAAAATTCCAAAACTAAAGTTAGTAAAATCCTAAGACTATGAATTATGATAAGAGAGAATCCTAAATTTAATTTGGAATGAAAAAGTCCCCGGCAACGGCGCCAAAAACTTGATGTTTTATTTAAACCAACATGATTTAAATGATTTTTAAACTCGCAAGTATACGAATCAGATGTAGATATGGTACGTATTACAAGATCGTTCCCACGAGGACTGGACGTCACAATTCAAATCTATGATTCTCCTCAACTAATCCAACAAATAATGGAACTAATTACTAAGCACAATTCTAAGAAAAAATAATTAAGAACAGGGAAGAAAATTCAATCAGAGAGAGAGCACTAGGACTTTCGAATCCACCCCTAATTATCCTAACCCTTGTTTTGTCTGTTGATTCACCTTGATCTAGATTGATACCACTTATACAGAGAAAGCACAATCTGTGTCCTAAATCGGGCATACAGAATGTCTAATTCCTTTAAGCAATGCCATGAACAATACATCCCATATCCTTGGTCGGGCACATGGTATGTACAATTCATTAAAGCACCCTGTTCCTTCCTCTATAGGAAACCTGTTCTTGATCAGACACAACACCTGTAATAAGCATCCAAACAACATCCATATATATACTTTGGTCAAGTTCATAGATGGAGAAGTATGAAATTTAAACCCATAAAGCCCACTCATAGAAAGAAACAAATTAATTAAAATTCAAAGTAAATCAACTATTACAAGAGCTGATCAAATTAGGGGCTTCATCTCAGCCCTAGCCGAGAGATTAGTGACCCATAAAATCCATAAAAAATATTAAATAAAATTCATAAAATCAAAACACCAAACTAATCGATCTCTCTCTCTTCCTCCTTCTCTTTCTTCTCTTTCTTCTCTCCCTGGCTCTGGATCTCGAATTCCCTAGTTTTGAATATCTCTCCCACGTCCAAAACTTCCCTTTTATAGCTGCTGGATGGCTGGAATCAGTGGCATAGTCGTAGAAGGACTCGAAGTGTAACTTTTCGCAGCTGTGATCGGTGGGCCCCACAGAGGTGTTTTCTGGAAAATCCACCCCGTCCATTAGATTCAGGACGAAATTTCAGTCAAGAATGGGTGGTTTTGAAGGTCCATTAGCGTGGCCCACAGAAGAAAATACGAAAAGATCAGATTTGAACGTCGCCGGGTAGCCCTTTTGTGGCCTCTGTATCACGCACGTGTGTACGCATGGGAGTGAACTATCAGCATGGTTTTGTAGTATTCATGGCCCTCTACACGATGGACGGATCAGATCTTCCGGAAGGTTGACGAGCGGGGCCCACTGTCGTCCGCAAAACTCGGCTTCGAATCACGTTACGCGGACGCGGTTCCATCCTCCGTGGCAATGGTGGGGCCCATTCCGATAATTGTTTCGATCATCCACTCCGTACATTAGATTCACGTCGAGAAACCGTCCAGAGAGGGTCAGTTTTGAGTGAAATCAGTGCGGCCCACTTGATCTTTCGTTCCGCCGTCCATCCTGCGATTTTCATCAATCCACGTCCGTACACATGCATGGGACTAAAATTCCACCTAGGCGTGGGGTATGTCCGCCCCAGGAAGCGGATGGACGGCTTAGATTGTCCATTTGGACACAAGGTGGGGCCCACAGCATCGACCGCGGTCGGGTTCGTGAAGCCACTGGAGCGACGAAAAGATGAGTCGGGTCAGCGCAAGTGCTGACCCTCTCATCCGTCCGGTGCAGCGCCAGCGCACGTGCATTCTATGCACGTGCTCACGCATGTGGGGCCCAATGTAATGCTTGTGGGAATTCTACACCGTCCAACCTTCTCTTCATATTATTTTAACCGCCGACACCAAGTTTGAAGCAGTTCCAAATATCAGGTGGGCCCAGAATCAACGGTTTGTGGGCTGATTTGTCAGTTGGGGCACTTCCGTAATGATCCAATGGGTGAAATTTAATATGTACGGTTAATTTATGGCCCCCATCACATGTATGAAGTTTTGAACTGATCGGATAGCGGGAAACATGTAATCTAGCATTCTGGACCCCTTTCGGGCCCCTTTGGCTTGCTTTCCTCAGATCCCAGGCGTGTAAAATCTTCATTATTAGTTTTCAGGAGTCCATCCCGTGCTCTGGTAACTTTGCATCATGAAATCCATGCCTTTAACATCCATTTCCAATTAACGCTCCTGATTTCGTCCTGTAATAAAAACACGAGAAAAATCTGGCATTAAACACTATTATGTATGTAAAATTAGGCAATTGCTGGGGTCTGATATGCAATATTCGACCCTGATCAATGCGCAATGTTATTATTGAAAAAGCGGTTGATTTAAATCATACTGCTCCTTACTCCTTCCTCTCCTTCAATCTGTAGGATAGGAAAACATTTTACGCTGGGGTGGACCGGCATATCAGTCCATAGCACAGGCCATGGTTACATACATATTTGACTTCTCTGCTGAGCAACTGACTTTTACTATTGATACTAGAGAAGGGCCGTTTCATGTTGATCGACACTTAATTTCGGCCTTATGGATATTCAAGTAAATGATGATGGTGTTCATCCTAGTGCACTTGCTGAGAGAGTGTCAGAATCGAAAAAACGTATTTTTACTAGAGCATTGTGTAACGCGAATGCACCATGGGTTGCAAATAGAAATGCCCTTAAAATCAGATACATGTTACCCAGATACAAAGTTTTACATCGTATCTTCACTTCTAATCTGTATCCCCGCTCTGGAAATAAGACCGAGTTGACTCTATTTATGGTTCGTATTTTATACTCGATCATTATTAGTGCTAACATCTGTTTGCCCTCCTTGATTTGTTCCTCTATCATACAAATTCGTAGTCATCATGGTCATAGTGATATTCCATTTAGATATCTATTAAATGTTTTAGCCACTCACATGTTAGTCGCTATGCCCGTCGGTGAGGCTCCTATCCAACACCCCATATTTAACAATTCCAACAATAAGATGAAGTTGGGTTTGGCTCCTAGTCAAGTTAATGTTGATGTGGGTGATGTTACTGCTGAAGTTGAAATGGGTGTCGAATAGTTCAAGCTACAATATTAAGAGAGAACTCAGGGTCAAGACTCAAGTTCAAGTGCAAGTAAAAGTTCAAGATTCGAAGTTCAAGGTTCAAAGTTCAAGATTCAAAACTAAAGGCGGGACTCAAGTACAACTTAAAGTAACATCGAAGCTTTTGAAGTAGTCAAGCTACATCGAGAAGAAATCAAGCTTCGTAAAGATCAAAATTTAAGCAAATGAAGTGTTCAATGTCCATACTTCAAGTTCCAGGTTTGATAGACCATTAGATTGACCTTAGGGTAGGTCACTTTGGATACATAATCCAAATGAATATTATTACATGATTTTGGTCTACTCTAAGACCAGTCCTAGATCCTGTTTGACCAGTCCTAACACTGTCTCGACCAGTCTTAGAAGTTCCAAGACCAGTCCTAAAATGGTTGCAATTTATCAGATTTTTTGGTTCGCCTATGACCAGTCCTAGAGTCTACTCGACCGGTCGTGAGATGGTCTTGAGTCAACCTTCGACCAGTCGCAGGGCTTCGACTCAAACTCTAGCAACTAAATCAATTGTTACATGACCAGTCGTAGAGGGGTCTCGACCAGTCATGGACTACTTTCGACCAGTCGTGGACTGCCTACGACCGGTCATACAACGGTCTGATGCGATCACGCTCAAAAATTCAAAAATTAGTTTATTCCAAGACCAGTCGTGGTGACCTTAGGACCAGTCGAAGACAAACTTCTTCTACTATAAATAGCACACGGATTTCAGAGTTTTTCATTGAATAATTAAGTGAATTTAAGGCTCCACTCTCAGATAAGTCTGCATTTAATTTTAAGCTATTTTGTGCATAATTTCTTTCTCTTTTCGATAGCTTATTTAATTTGATTTTGTTTCTGTATTCCAATCTGATTTGATAAGAGAAATTGACTTATTCCTTGGAATCAAAATCAAATATAGCTACGCCCAATTGGTTTAAATCTAAAATCAATTAGAACTTATAACCATATTAAAGTGAGTAGTAGACATTAAACTTCTATATTCGAACATCTACTCCAATTGGTTCTTCCGGGAAGCTACAAGAGGAGAAATCCAGGTATTGTACAATTTTATAAATTCCATTCCATTTTGGTTTTTATTTGGGACTCGCCAAAAAAATCTCAATTTGTGTGGTTGTCTGAGGAGAGCCAGAAAACTCAGAAGTGTGAGTTTTTGAATTGTGTAAGCCCAAGTTAAAAAGACACAATTGTAAAGGTTTTGGGTGAACCTGTGAAAACCTATTTGATAGTGAATGCTAATATCTCTTGTGTGAGGATATTAGGAGTGGAGTAGCATTCTGTGTGGCTGTTGAAGAACAGTTGGTGTACACACAGGAGAACCACTATAGCTCTTTGTCTGGTGGATTGAATGCTTGCTTAATTTTCATATCTTTTATCATTCAATTGTGTGGAATGTATATGTGGATGTGAATGTTAGGAGTAGAGTAGTATTCTGTATGGCTGTTGAAGAACAGTTGGTGTACACACAGGAGAACCACTATAACTCTTTGTCTGGTGGATTGAATGCTTGCTTAATTTTCATATCTTTTATCATTCAATTGTGTGGAATGTATATGTGGATGTGAATGTTGTAACTATTTACATTTCAAGCAAGTTTGGGGATTGTTGTAATAAATTTAGATCTATATTTCTGCATTTAATTTCAATTCTTTGCTAGTCATTTATTTATATTAAAATTGAGTTCTTGATCCAAAAGATGTTCTAGAAATAAGGTTGTCCTACCATAAGCCCTTGCTTTTTATGGTGTAAGGTTGTCATTGGAACTGAATTTGTATCAATCTCTCAAAACTTATTTATTAAGGTGATTTGATTTCCGCATTGTGAATCGATTTATAATTGTAAGGCTATTGATTAATTTTATTTTGCTAATTTTATTTTAATTTGGCATAATCCTATTCACCCCCCTCTAGGACATATAACTTGGCCTTTTCAACAACGATGTCACGCCACCTCAGAAGATCGACCGTCGGCCACCACGTGATATAACAACTCTACCTCTACGATCTGCATCACCAGCGCAACCATTTTACCGACCACCTGTACCTCAAAATAGGCCGCCTCAAAGACCATGACAGCGTAACCAAACCATCCTCAACAAGCTCGTGTGCATACATTTGCAGTTGAAGCACCTGAGTCAACAATTGCAGCGCTTTTGACTTTTGAGGTCATTGCGCACATTCAAGGTACACCTGTATTCCTATTGGCAGACATTGGGTCTATTAAACCAATTCGTATGAAAGAATAGGCCTAACAATGGATTACTATCCTCATTATAAAAAAAAATAATATGGTAACTAGAGAGGACAAATATGTTTTAAATAATAGAAAGGTCAAAATGAAAAATTTCTACAACTTTAAGTTGCTAATAGGTTGGTCATATATTTTAGGAATTCTTATATTCATACTAGGAATTATCCCGTGATTAAATTTGATTATACGTAAAGATATATATATATATATATATATATATATATATGTTATTTTTGTACAATTAAATTAGAACCCTCAAGTAGGATTAAGTTTCATAGTTTAATACTTCGTAAGATCATGTTAGAGGCTGACAACAGTAAGGTTATAAGTTTCTAATTTTTCCTGTAAATTCAAGGTTCATACCGCCTCAAGGAGATGTCCATTTTCTTTCCCTTCCCATGGGTATATGTTGCTAGCATTCCTAACTTCTGCAATATTTTAGGACTCTCGACTCTTCCTTACCTTATGAAGTTAATGAAACCAAAGTGCAAATCTGCTCATCACCCCCTAGTCGTATGATTGAAATGGTGACCTACAACTATAATATTAGGAGATTGAAAACCCTTCTAGTATAGTCTTTTGACTATGAGCACCAGGAAAGAACTTATTATCTACCAAGTTAAACAAAGGTTAAACAAGAACTCTCGTTGAACAAGATTCAAAGGACAACCTTATAGACATGAGGCTTAAACCTCCTAGCGAATTATAATACTCCTTAAATACTTACGATAATTCGATTTCAGAATTTCAGAACCATACCCATACGAGGCATTTGCGGCTTAACTCAATTCTCAATCCTGCGTGATTACCAAAGGACTCACTGCTTGACTGAGCAAAAGGCCAAGATCCATCAGGATTAGGAAGGGATACAATGTGTTATCTACCCTGGTCAGGCAGGCAATCGACGTATCGGGTTCAAGCCTACTACAACTGACTTTTCGTATTAGCCCAATTATAAATTGTAGAACATACCACCCTTAGGTAAACTTTAACATCAGACACTTAGCATGATAATAATGACTTGGACATTTATCTTCAAACCTCAAAGGTAGAAACTTTTAAGGGCGGTAGACCAATATGAGTCAGGCTAGTGTAGCTGTTATATACCCTAATACGTATATAAACCTGAAACCAACAGAATTAACCTGAAAACCTTTACTTATTACCCTTAGATAATTTCGGGGATGAAATTTTTCTTTAAGGGGGGTAGATTGTAACGTCCCAAAAAAATCCGTATAAAGACCTGAGTACCACCTCAAGCAGAAATCACTCAGGATCAAATCCTTTAGGAAATCGACAAAATTAACGAAGTGCTAACTAGATTAGCTGTGAAATCTGTTTGAATCACTTTAAATACGATCTGCAAGACTTAAAACTTGTAGAATCATTGGCACTAGGTTACCCAAAAATCTAGGATCAATCTCATTACACAATTGCTCTCGGTAACACATTGAAACTTCGTATCGAACCTGGACCGGACGTCGAAAGTCCGATTACTACGAAATTATATAATTAAGACCATCTTGCTGGACTTGACCACCACCTTGGAAATCAAATCCAGATAGTGTCCCAAAGCTATTGGCTTGAGCCCAGAGTGAAGTGTGTGAGAAACGTGAATATATTTAGAAAAGAAATTCGAATTTAAGTAATCTGAGTCGTGTTGCTTGTGGACCGAAAATAAGGATTCAGATAGTCAGAATCTGACCCAAATACACCCTCGGATCAGGGGAAATTTCATACAGGCCAGTGTACTTGTGGCCCTAATCGGCGATCGTGGACAGTTGAACTAAAACTAGTCCGCCACGAACGATCTGTAAATCAGATCGGACTGAAAACTTAACTCAACCTAGATCCATGGTCAGGGAGCTTAAGTCCGACCTTTGGCTCAACGGGGGCTCCAGAAGTGCTCCGTTGAGCTAAAACAGACGCTCTTTGGACATAACCTAAGTATACCTTGGCCCTGGGGTCATTCCAATTAGTTTTAGGCCTATATAAAGACCTTAAACCCTCTCTCATACACTCCATACGAATTTGGAAAAAACCTTAGGAGAGAGAAGAGAGTAAAGAGGGAGAAAGTGAGAGAGAAGTGGGAGTCACTCCTGAGATTCGATCCCTGCTATTCTACGTGCCTATCCATCACTACCTAATCGCTATTCCGGCGATTCTGACTTCATTCTTATGTAAGAAAACCTAACCCTAATCTGTTATACGGTTTCAATTGTCAGTAGTTGCGAAATAGCTGACTCAACCTATGCAGTCCACCGTTGATGAAGACTTGGAGGCTCTGTTGAATTCGTTACTCTTCTACGGCGTAAGGTGCGGACTATAGACGTATAGGTTATGGTTTTTAAAGCTTTCAATGTCGGTTAATGGTTTATTCTTGACTTAGGTACCATTTCATATGCATAAAGTGATGTCCGTTTCATTTTTCAGTTATATGTTAACTAGGTTGAATATACTGTATTCCTCGTATTTATAGAAAATACCGTATACGTATGAATTTTGGATTTGTGCTTGCCATGATTAATTGTTGTCTATGTATGCCAGATGCATGTGTATCGACTTCTAGGTGAAAGGATTAGCCCTAATACATGCTATATCAACATATGTTGTGCATGTTATTATGTGTAGCTTAAGTGTTTGTGAAAATGACTGAATGAGTATAGAATTTGCATTTGTGCTCACCATGACTAATGGTCATTGATATATGATTGTCGTATAGGCGACAACCCTTTGACGAAAGGATTTGCCCTAATATGTATGATAACTAATATATAATATGTATGATAGAGGGTGTATTTTAAGTGTTTGTTCAAATGACTACATGAATATGAAATCATGATTTATGCCTACAGTGGCTATGGGATGCTAATACATGATAATTGGGTATGTGACAACTCCTTGTCGGAAGGATTTGTCCAAGTACATGTTAAAAATCGACATATGTCATGTAGGTTGATAGGTGCAGTATAACTGTTTGATAAAATGTTTGTATGAGTAAGTAATTGGTGAATTGTACTGTATATGGGTGTTAAGATAGGATTCTCAACTACCTTAGGGATGTGTATGATTTTCTCCATACAAGTTGTTTCGTTTCTTCGCTTTACTTGTGAAAGGCATGTGTATGGATTCTTGTTTATGTTGCATCTTATAATATGCTTGATAATATGATTAGACTACTTGGTTACTTCTGTTTTGACTACTCCACATGCTTTTTGGTTAAGGTTGAATGTGTATAGGGCTATGCTATGGCCCAGGCAATCGGTAACAGGCTTTGAGTTCGTGGTTAAGATTCATTCACCACGTATGATGTGTTTGATGAACCCGAGCCGTACTAGAGTTGTCGGTAGTGGTTAGGCCACATGGAGTGTTTACGTACTTCATGTCGATCAACTCGATGTGCACTCGTGTTAGTCAAGCTCATCAAGTAACCCAATTGACCCGATGTATGTTCACCATGTATGGACGCCACTGCCTGAACCTAAGGTACCAAACTCACCAGTGAAATCCCATTTAACCTTGGTACCTCGATCCGCTAAGACTCATGAGCCAGACATGCTGGTATGGGACACCGTGGTCGAGCTGTCAGCTACGCTGGGGCGACGAGCCTCCCCGTAGTGACCAGTGAGCAACCCAAACTCGTGAGCCGAATACGGTGGTATGGGACACTATATTCGAGCTATCGGCGTCCATTGGTGCAGCCTAGCTGTGCTCCCCAGTCGGGTTGGCGATGAGCCTTTGAAAATAGATTGTCAGTTGGTAGGGCGTTAGTGGAGTGACCTTGAGTACAAAATATGCCTACCCTGGCAAAGCTTGGCTGTGGTCCCCAGTCAGGTTGACAACGAGCCTTTGAAAATAGACTGCCAGTTGGTAGGGTGTTGCTAGTAGTGACCTGAACTTGCCTATTGTATGTGATTAACTAGGATTGACGACCCTAGATGGATCATTATTAGGTATTGATATAAGGGAGGTACCTTAGTTTCCTAATCCTGCTGTATGAAAAGGACTAATAAAAACTTGGTAATCACGTTCATAACTTCGCACTGCATGTGCCCCAGGTTGAAGAGCACAGAGGGAAGAAAGCATGCTGCGACTGTAAGATAGTGTCGCATGAGGGAGTATAGGCGAGGGCATGCATCATTGTTCATATCATTCTTGCATTAATAAGAGTAATTAGGGATGTTTGATTTTACTACTTTATTATTACTGCTTGACTGAATTGATAACATGTTAACCTTTCGTGTATAGTTCCACTGAGTTGATCACTCTCCCATGTTACGGGACAGTGTTTTAAACAACAACCAGACTCTGTCTTGATTTCAGATGACGATGTGACCCCTGAGGCAAAGCCTGACTACTATGACGATCAGGACGAGTTCTCTTATGTGCAGTTCTCCGACTGCTTCGTCTAGGCTATCCGGATCGACGAGGCTACAAGGATTATCATTATAGTTGTACTGTTTGATATTTTGATTTTGAGACTATTACCTGTATATGGTGACTCAGTAATGTATTCATACTCTGGAGACCGATTGTGATCTTTGACTTATATACGTTTATTTATGTCTTTCAATCTTCCGCTTGTGTTTTACAATTTGATATGGAGTATGAATTACTGTTTTGGTATAATCTCACTCATGATTAATACACTAACAAAGACAATATTTTAATCATAAGCATATATGTTTTATAAGTGATGTTTTGGAACTCGAGAGTTGAGTTGCTACTCGACCCCCGATTTTCAGGGCGTTACATAAAGCTCAATACTTAATGTTAGAAATCTTTTTCTGAAAACAATCTTTTGTGCACTTAAGGATGAATGGGTAGAATTAAGATATGAAAGTGAGATTTCAAAAACCTAGAACCCAATCACGTAAGCAACCAATCAAATAAGTTCTTTATCCATTAAATCAAAGCGTAATTTGTATATCGAGTTTTTCAATGTGCTCAGTGAAAGTCAATTTACTTCTCGTACGAATACTATCAATTCATCATGTTAACTATGCTCATCACTTCAAGATCAGTTTGGAACTCAAGTACCGATTCCGAACTTATCCCATTTTCCTTCTTTTTTCAGTTTTTGATTTTATATCGACAGTCAGTTTTTATTCAATATTTTTATTTTTGCATTATTTTCTAGATTTTTCATTGTTTTCATTCTTCTTTATGACCTCTCTGTCGATCTCCTGTTTTTTTTAACTAATTTTTTTCTTCTTTTAAGGTGGATAAAATTCTCCAAACCTAATTCTCTCCATCTATCAATGATTCACATACTAACAATTAGAACTTCTAGTATATCTTACAGAAGACAAATTGAATGTGTATTGTGATTTAACATGATATTCAAACTTCCTCTTAATTAATTAAGCACAAGTACTTAGGTGATAAATTACTTAAATGACTAGAAATCGGTAATTCAAAATTCAATTTCTATCTCAAAGCACTCTTAAGTACACAATTCATTGCTTCCCAAATAGATTTTAACTTGAAACATTGAAAATTTTTAAAATTTTTGCTCAAAACTGAGAAAACACTGATTAGGTTACCTAATCCCCCATCCCCAAATGAAAACTACATTGTCCTCAATGTAAAAGAATAATCATGTAATGCAAGAAGAGGCAATGAAAAGAAAAAGGGAAGTGATGGAAAGGTAATACATGGGGAAGGAATTCTGAGGTGTTTCCAATAATTTTAGTACGAAGATAAGTTAGCACAAAACAAAACTCAACAGAGTATAAGTAAACTATCTTAAATAGCGGAAAGCAAACTACCCTACATTCCATGAAAGCAATAGACTAATCCTAAACTAGGGAAGTAAGGGAAAAGCTACTCAATCATGCCACAACGTTCCTCCTCCGGCCAATATCTTGATAAATTTTTCAATAGGTTTCTCAACA
Source organism: Magnolia changhungtana (assembly GCA_030180095.1). Taxonomy (NCBI): domain Eukaryota; kingdom Viridiplantae; phylum Streptophyta; class Magnoliopsida; order Magnoliales; family Magnoliaceae; genus Magnolia; species Magnolia changhungtana. Next base: position 10,988,615 of record JASAUF010000656.1, on the reverse strand, counting down.
AGATCATCCAAAAGCCCTTTTTGCAATAAGCTCAGATGCCTTAGATCATGAATTTCTAAAGAAATTTATGGACCTCAGCATAAAGTTTCTTTTTAATCTCCTGAGGTATCCAAAGTATATACGATTGACCTGTGATAGAAAAAGTTTCAATATTAGCATAACATGGTGAATCAGAGACTACATATAGATGAAATAGAAAAAAATTCTTAGAATGTGATATAGTCTCAACACATTCCGAAGTTTCAGACTCTGGTTCAATTTTCAGCTCATCCTCCTTTAATGGTAAACATTTAGGATCTAGATAATGAAGGGCTTCAAAATAAGGTTTTTCCCGGTCAGTGACAACTACCGAGGTATTGTCTTGCGAGGCATCCACTATTTATTTTATCATAGGATCATTTGAATCTGCAAAGTGTGCCAAGAAATCTTCTAAGGAGTTGAAAAATTCAGCTGAGAGTGACTCATTTTCCACATTGAAGTTTGTGATGATCTGCCCAAGGATTTCATCATCTCTGGAAGTGGATGGAAGCATGATCTCTTTCTCGTCATCACGGTGAGAATAAATCGTCACCAGATGTATCTTGTCTTGCCTTACATAAGTAGTTTGAAAATCAACAGGCAAAGAATTAATGTGAAGACTTGTTCATCGGTACTACTCAGTAAAGGCATTGTATTATCAAGGGTTGATAACTCAATTGGTGGCCTCAACTGGATGGTTTCAAATTTCAAAGTCATATCGAGCAACTCGTCCATCTCCTAAATCATATCATCATTCAATTCAGGGGAGTGGTCTAAACATATCTCACAAAAGTTGGAAGGGTGTAATGCCCTGAAAATCGAGGGTCGAGCAGGAGCCCAACTTTCGAGTTCCAATGCATCACTTATGCAACATAGAAAATGATGATTAAATGTTGTCCGTATTAGTACATGAAATATGAATAGAATTATACTAAAACAACATATAATACTCCAGAGACAAGTGAAATTGTAAGCGGCAGACTGTGACAGACATATAAAATATATAAAATGTGGTAAGTCTCCAGAGTGTGATAATGTTACCCGGTTATATAATTACATGTACAATTCCAAAATATATAAAAAGTGTAATGTCATCTAGTCAGCATCTTAGAAATCTCCGTCGATCAGGACACGACTCACATGAACCCGCCTGAAAAATGCATATAAGAGAATGCCTCCTCGTCATCCTCGAAGTCCGGCTCCGCCTCATAGGCATCGCCTCCACCTGCAACTAAGACAGGGTTTGATTGGTGTGTACAACACCGTCCCGTAACGTGGGAGTGAGTGATCAACTTAGTGGAACTATAGAGTAAAGGTTAACATGTTATTAATTCAGTCAAACAGTAATAATAAGGTAATACAATAAGTATTCCTAAGTACTCTGGTTAATTCCAGAATGGTATGTATAAATGATGCATGCCCTCACCTACACTCCCTCTGTGATCTTCATCTCACGGTCGCGCATGTCAGTCACTTCCTCAGTGCTCTACCTAACGCCAAACGACACATGCAATGCAGTGCATGAGTGTGTTACAAAGTTCTTATTAGTCCTTTTCATACAGTAGGATTGGGAAACTAAGGTACCTCCCTTATGTCATTTCCCAAACAATGATCCATTTCTGGGTCGTCAGTCCTAGAAAATCCCATACGATATTGTGGTTCTAGGTCACTACAAAGGCTCGTCACCATGATGCAGTGTAGGCCTAGTTATACTCTAGTTGTTACGGAAAGGTTCGTCGCTTCTACGCAGGCTCAGAGTATGCTCGAGGTCACTACAAAGGGCTTGTCACCTTATCAGTGTAGGCCGACAGCTCGAATATAGTGTCCCATACCATCGTATTCGACTCACGAGGCGGTGTTTTTCTCATAGGTCACCACGGGGAGGCTTGTCGTCCCAGCATAAGAAAATAGTTTGACCACAGTGTCCCATACTACCATGTCCGGCTCATGAGTCATAATGGATCGAGGTACCAAGGTTAACGGGGTTTCCACTGGTGAGTTTAGTACCTTAGGTTCAAGCAGTAGCGTCCATACATGGTGAACATACATTGGGTTAATCGGGTTACTTGATGAGCTCGACTGGTAAGAGCGTACGTCGAATTGATCGATATGAAGCGAATGAGCACTCCACGTAGCCTAACCACTGTCGACAACCAGCATACGACTCGGATTCCTCGAACATGTCTTATGTGGCGAAAATAACCTCAACCACCTAATCAGAACCTGTTACCAATTGCCTGGACTACTTCATAGTCCCAACCACACTCAATACCAACAAGAATTCATGTTAGAAAATTAAGCAGTAAGTAATTCAAATCCTACAACCATTCGAGCATTTTATGAAATACAATATAAATATGAATTCACACATATGCATTACATAAGTAATCAGACAATAAAATCTAAGGTACATAGAAAGATTTATACGCGTAGTTAAGGTAGTTGAGAACCTTATCTCAATGCCCATAGACAGTACAATTCACCAAGTACTTACTCATACAGTTATCAAACACTTATACTACACATATTAACATACATGACATATGTTGATTTTTAATATATATTTGGACAAATCCTTCCAACAAGGAGTTGTCACATACACAACCATCATGTACATGCATTCCATAGACACGGTAGGCACAAATCATGATTTCATATTCATTCAGTCATTTCAACAAACACTTAGACTATACCATTCAACATACATGATGTACATCAGTCATAACATGTATTCAGGCGAATCGTTTCACCAAGGATTTGTTACAAATGCATCTATCACCTATCCATGATAGATAATCATGGCAAGCACGAATATTAATTCTGCACATATTCAATCATTTCAACAAATACCTAAATTACACTATACTCAATATATTTCATATATATCTATAAAGCGACGGAAACGACGCATTTTGCATGTGAAATAGCACCGAAGTCAGTTATAAATCATTAACCGACATTGAAGGCCTTAGAAACTATAACCTATACGTTTATAGTTCGCACCTTATGCTGATAGACGCGAAACGAAATCAGTTTAAATGCTAAGTCTTTGTTTACGACACCACAATAACCCATAACAGGGAATAGGTTAGCTAATTCATCTATTACACTAGTTGGAAATCCTAAAACAGGTTAGGGTTAGGATTTTTTACCCAAGTACGTTGTCAGAAACGCTGGATTTGCGATACAGACATGGTAAAAAAGTGCGTGGAGTAGCGAGATCAAATCCCAAGATGAATATCTAACTCTCTCTCTCTCTTTCCTTCTCTTTTCTCTCTTTTCTCTCATAGGGTTTCCGAAATTCGTATGGGATGAGAGAGTGAGGGTTTAAGGCCCTTATATAGGCCCTGAATTGATGGAAATGGCCCCAGGGCCAAGGTATACTTAGGTTATAGCTAAAATCCATCTGTTTCAGCTCAATGGAGCACTTCTGGAGGCCCCCTTTCTACGTGCAGTCGGACTTAAGCTCCCTGACATTAGATCTATGTCGAGTTACGTTTTCGGCCCGATCGAATTTACAGATCGACCGTGGCGGACCAGTTTCAGTTCAACAGTTATCGCCACTCGATCAGGGCCACAAGTACACTGACATGTGTATGAAAATTTTCCTGATCTGAGGGTGTAATTTGGTCAGATTCTAATGGGCTGAAACCTTAGAATTTGGCCCACAAGCGAACGACCCAAATCACTTAAATCTGAGTTTAATTTCTAATTTCTCACATATTTCACTCTGGGCTCAAGTTGTGCATTTTTGGATACTTTCTGGATTTGATTTCTGAGATGGTTGTCAAGTCCAGCAAGGTAGTCATAAGCGTTTAGTTTCGTGGTCATCGGACTTTCGACGTGCGGTCCAGATTCGATACGAAGTTTCAATGTGCTCCTAAGAGTAACTGGGTAATGAGATTGATCCTAGATTTTAGGGTAATATAACGTTAATGATTCTACAAGTTTTGGGTCTTATAGTTTATATTTAAAGTAGTTCAAGCTAATTCTATTGATTGTTCAGTTTAGTACTTAACTAAAGCGTGCCCTTATTACGATAGAATAAGGTCCTAGGGCAGTTCTACGCCCGTTTCTGGCACTTTTAATTAGTATATTATTTTTGTTATTTTTAGTAGTTCATCATCAAGTCTACTTCATCTCTACCAAATTTCATTAGGTTTCGTTTTGTAGAAAATTCTAAAAATTCTAAAAGCAGCTGCTGTCCAAACTGATGATTTTCAGATAGTTATCATAATGACCGATATTTTACTATATTAAATAATTTATTATATTTTTCACTTATTTTTATATAACACTAGACTTATCAAGCTTCAATCTGGCTTTTGAATCACCTAAATCGGAATTATAATGAAGGAGATATGATTTTTCAAAGTTGGATAAAAATCATAGAATTTTTCAGTCGAAAACGAGCCGCTGGCCCACTGTGGCCCTGCCAAGCGCACAATTTGGTGAGGCCTCGCTAATCCGACGAGGCCCTCGCCATCCACTGGACCCCGGGGTGATAGCTCACCCCAGGGGCGATGTCCTCTCCCCCCCTGCGGGGGATGCTGACTACATGCGGGACCCACCTCGAGTCCCCTCGAATTGCGTCGTTTGGGCTCCCAAGTTCGTCGAGGCATTATCGGGTCTCATTTGCAAACTAGAACGAGTTGTTTGATGTGCAATATATGATTTTGGGGCAGGAGAAGCTGATCCATCCAACTAGCCTATTTATTTTGTGAGATTCCATGAGTTTAATGGTAAAAAAAAACCCATTTTATGTCTAAATTTACTAATTGTAGTAGATTTGAGTTTAAGTATTATTCTCTATCACTTAACCTTGAGGACTAGTGTTTAATATGAAAGGACTTAGAAAATTTTGAAGAATGAGGTGACGAAAGATGAGATTTTGAATGAAATGGTTAAAAAGGGATTTTTGGCTTTGGGATTGAGTTATGAGAGGTTACCAAGGTATTATGATCGACCCATTGCCCAAGGACGTCTAACTCCCAGTTGGCAAAAATCCGGGGTGTTACAAAGGGTTACTGAATGTAATTCATCCTTTACATTTAAATTGGTCATGTCAAATGGGTGAAGTAGATCACTATAGTCAACAACTTCTTGAACCTCTTGATCATTAATTTGGGTCAAACTTAAGATTGAATCCAGGGGGATTTGAGCTATATATTCATGCTTGTCATCCCAATACTCATCATCTTACAATTCAATGCAGTGTACACATGGAATGGGATTGCTTTCCTCACATTCTGTTCCTATATTGAGTTGAGGTTCGAATAAACTAATCTCTTGCTCATCATTGAAACCAACTGTGTCATGTCAGTAAAGTGTGTCAGTATCATTATATTTGAAAGACACCCACATCTCTTGATCATTCCTTTGGACCATCATCGAGATTAACTCTTCAAAAAATTGAACCATATGCTCATTAACACAATCCAACTCTTCATTCTCAATTTCAGTATTCTTCATAATCGCATCACGCGAACCCCACTGTTGTATATCTTTTATAGGTTCTTGAAATCTTTAAAGTGTATTTTGCTAGATGAGCTCTAGAGTTTATATGGAATTCTGAAGTGAATTTTCTTGGATCGTTTCGTATTGGATCTCAGAGGTATAGGAACCAAAATAATTGTCACTATGATGCATTGTCGATTCAATTTTCCAATCTTGATGTTTCCACTGATCACAAGTAGGGAGTTGGGAATGAAGAATTTGATTAGGTTGAGGCTAGGGTGAACTAGCCTCCATTAGCTTATCAAGACACGATTCGAGCGCTTCTATCGTTCTTCTGATTCCAACAAAATTGTCTGTGTAACCCTGAAGTGACTCCCTCTTGAATAGTTTCTGGTTAGGTTTCAAAGGTAGAGGATCCAATTGTCACTATGATGTATTGTCGATTCATCTTCCCAACATTGATGTTTTCACTGATTATAGTCATACGAGTCATAGGTGGGAGAATCTGATGGTGGTTGGTATATATTATCACCCATAATATAATCTCTCATTATTTTCTTCTTGTCTAATGGGTGATAATAGTTCTCTCTCCCATGATAAGGATGACTCCAACATTCACGTACTATTTTCTTAATTCGTGGAGTGTAATTATTCTCTTGCATATGATCATGTAAGGACTTCTTAACCAGTGGAGCATCATATTCTGGTTGGTTCTTGATGATATTTTCATAAAAATTTTGAGACATAGCTTTTTCCTATCATAATCATCATACATCCCTTCCCAATGTCTCTTAGCTATCTCAGCATACTGACGTTCCCACTCTTACATTGTAACACCCTAACTCTAAATCTAATCCTTAAAAAAATAAATAAAGAAAAGAAAAATCCTATAGCAATATGGAAAGTAGAGGAGAAGTTCGAAGGAAGTTACCAGATTGGAGGAGATCTATGTTAGGATCCTATAAAAGAAATAGAAAAATGAATTAGTTTTTTTTTCTTAAATAATAATAAGATAGCAACCTAGTTTCTAAACCAAAAAAGGAAAGTTTCTAAACCTAAAAATAGAAAGCTAAGTTAGTTTTTAAAATAATTCTGAAAAAACCATAACATAAAAATAGAAAGTAGAAAAATCTTAATCTTAACCTAATTCCACAACTAATCAAATCTAGAAAACGCAACCGTCAATCCTTGACAACGACATTAAAAACTTGTTCACAACCCCAAGTGTAGGGTCATGTTGTAATAATAATCTCGGTGAGACCGAGGTCGAATTGACAGGGACTAATCTCATGAGTAATTCTGATAGTAACTAGAAGTATAACTAGAAGAAGATGTAAACCTAAATCTAAAATATTTTAGAGAGTGATTTTGAATAAGATAATTAAAACTTATAAATTTAAAGGTGGTAACTAGGGTGCCATGGATCCACTTGTTGATATCAGGGAAATTACTTTGCATGATTCAATATATCCAACTGGAAACAGAGTCCTATTTTATCCAATTGGAAAAAGTAGAGACGGTCAGATCTCTGAACTTCTCATGAACCTAGTCTCAACGGATGAGAGTTGTGAGGATGGGAAGTAATTCCATCACCCAACCATTCCCAGGAGACAATGGCAAACAATAGGATATACCAATCTCACAACCGATCATAGGAGAATTGTGAAACAACAGGACTTACTAATTTCACAATCTCAATTCAAGGAAAATAAGATATTCAAAGCATTTGCATATCCATTGTAATTTAAGTCACAACAAACCATTAAACACTAAAAATATTCCTTAATAAGGAAGTAGAATCCATAAGAGTTCAACAAAACATGAATCCAAAATAAAGCAAACATCTCAATCATGCTACAAGCTTCACCTCTTAACCCTAGCTAAGAGGATTAGCCAACCATAGACATGATTGAACTAAGAACTCTTAAACAAAACGTCAACTAAGGAAGAAGAAAAAAAACTCTCGGACGATAGCTCTACCCTTTTGCTCCACTCGTTAAACCTTATAAGATGGTTAGGAACATTCTAGGAACTCCTATTTATAGTTGTGCATCGCCTCCTTGCGAATCGATTTGGAAAATTTTAAAATTCGCCTCAAATTTACGCAGTCTGCATAAAATCTACTTAACCTTAGACTAGTTGAGGATAGCCATCGATTGGTCGAAGGTTACCTTTGACTGGTCGTGGATGACAAGAATTTAGATGATTTTGATTGCTGGAGTTCAGTCGAAGTTCCTTCGACTAGTCGAGGATCACCTTCGACTGGTCGAAGGAGGGCTTAGACTGGTCAGAGGTAGATTTTTAGGGTTCTTTTTTCTTCAAATCTTTGATTCTCTTCATTCCTCACTAGGTTTTCTTAGATATTTGGCATTGGAATTTTTCATTATTGCTCTCATAAGATCCATCATTGGCTTTGGTGATTCTTGAGTGTTAAATCCATGCTTTTAGCATCCTTTTCTATCCAGGCTCTTAAATTCACATTGCAAAGCAACCATGATTAAAATAGAACATTAAGCATTATCATGTTCATAAAACCAAGATATAAATGAGGTCCAATATGCAATATTTGGCCCTTAACACAGACAAGGTCCCACACAAGAAACCTAATCGAGTTTGTTAATAGCAAACTCTTAGCCTCAATCCTACACGAGGATAAAGACTAAACTGTGAACTATTAACAATGACACTTACTTGTCGGATTGAGTCCTCATTTGTAGCTCATCTTGGGTTAATTGATCTTTGTACTCTCATGCTTGAATCAGCTTTCCAGTGCTCTCCCAATCGTGTATCTTGGATTTTCATGTTGGTTTATCTTCACGATCAAGAACCTTGCATAAGATATACCTATAATGGTGAACAAGGTAATGGGAGTTGGTTGAATCTACTATCTAAGATAATGAGTCGATTTTCTAAGGGATTCAACCTGTGGATCTTCTAGAGTATTAAAAAGACAAAGGATTTTCCTATTAGTTTGGTCTTTGTACTCTAGAGAAGGCATGAGTTCATATTCTTCATTAATAGGAGCTCTAAATGCTCGTAGAAGTGAAAGATCACAATGAAGAGAGCATGAAACTCGTATGGATAAAGTCTAGATAGGCTAGGATAAACTTGGATATACTAGAGACTCTAAGATGCCTTAATCCACTATTTTTGCAAGTTTTTACAAGTCGCTTTTATAGAGAAATAGTTCTAATGGATAGAAAATAGCTAGTTTACGGTGCTACCGAAGCTAACTTCGGTATCACCAAACTTGCTTCGGTGGTACTGAATTATCAATCGGTAGTACTGAATTAAATCCTCAAGTTTACTAAATGAAAATATTCTCTTTTGGTGACACTGAATTTTGTTTGTCGGTGGCAGTCGGTGTTACCGAAATGTCTAGTCGATGGTACCGAATTATTTTTGAAATATTACTGGACTATTTTGAGCGCTTTTGGTAACACCAAAGGCATCTTCAGTGATATCGAAAGTGTTATTCGATGGCACCTTTTCCTACCAAATGTGGACTAATTTTCCTATTTGTCCATTTAATCATTCATCAACTTGGGACTTACTAAACACAAGACTAAATGATAGAAAATATGAACTCAGAATTGGCTTTGATAAGATGACCTAATTAGGTTTTCCTGTTTGGGTTAGGATCATCTTTTTGTAAGGTCAAGATCGTAAAAGCGGTTCTTTGTCTTCAATGTGGCTTTGGTACTTCTAATCTAGTTACTTCGTTGGTCTTCATTTGTCAAGAACTCATCTGACTATTAGACACATGTAACGCCCCAGATTTTTGCCAACTTGGGATTAGACGTCCTTAGGCAATGGGTCAATCCTAACACAGGTTTAAGTTCTTAAACGCTCAATTAAAGTCTCAAATCGTTCCTTAAATCATTTTCTTCACAAATCCCACCCTTCACTACCTTGTGCTTTCAAATTTTCAAAGCACCTTCGCCCTAGACACTATCTTAAACTAGCTAAGTAGTATAACTTGGATCACTTTATATACAAACTACAATGGACTAAGTTCCACCTCAGACGAAAATCACTTAGGATTAAATCCTTTAGAAATTGACAAAGTGAACTAGGTGTTAAACTAGATTAGCCATGAAATCCATTTGAATCGCTTTAAATACGATCTGCAAGATCCAAAACTTGCAGAATCATTGACGCTAGGTTACCCTAAAGTTTAGAACCAAACTCATTTCCCATCTGCTCTCGGGAATGAAACGAAACTTCGTATTAGGTCTAGATCGTACATCGGGAGTCCGATTAACCCGAAGCTAAGGAACTAGGATCGCCCCACTGGGCTTAACAATCATCTCAAAAATCAGCTCCATCCGATGTCCCACGGTCATTCGTTTCGAATCGGAGCGAGGTAGTGTGAAAAACACTATTCACATGCCAAAATAAATATCTGGAATAGTGATCTGGCATCGTTCGTTGACGCGTCGGATAAGCAACCCGACCGTCGAATCAGACCAAATTACACCCTCGGATTAAGAAAAATTTCAGGAACATTTACATGTACTTGGAATTTCGATCGTGTGCCCACCGACCGGCCGAACCGAAAGTGGTCCGCCACGTGCGATCTGGGAATCCAATCGAGTAAAACGTAATCCCACGTAGATCCGTCGATGGTGAGATTAAGTCTGACGTTTGGCTCAAGGAGGGCTACCAGAACCTCTCTTTTGAGCTGGAAAAGTGACGAATATCCTATATTAGCAGTAACCCTTGAACCTGAGTCTATTTTCGGAATATTTTTGGCTATAAAAGGGCCTTAGAGCACCCTCTCTCACAGCCATACGAATTTGAGTTTTGGGAGAGAGAAAAGAGAGAGAAAAGAGAGAGAAAAACTTGGAGATCGTTGCCGATCTTCCTCCTCTCGCTGCTTGTTACACGGCTTACACCGCCCTATTCTAGACGCTTTCCCGGCGGTACCCATCTCATTTGAAGGTAAGAAAACCTAACCCTAGGTCTGATTTGAGGTGGAATAGATGTAGGATGTGTATCGACTAACCGATTCCGCTCTTTAGGCTAGAAATCGCCCGTAGACGGAAGTTCCTTTACCCTTGCTGATTCGTTTCGTTTCCAAAGGCAAAGGTGAGGACTTTAAGTGCATAAGTTACGGTTTTCAACGCTTTCAATGTCAGATAATGGTAGATTCATGATCTGCTTGTAATTGCACATGTACAAAGTGCTTTCCGTTTCCTGTTTCGATTAACGTTGTAGAAATTGGAATTTCACATATTCTAGGTATACGTAGAAATGCCGTATACGTATTTTTTTTGGATAAATGTTTGACATGTTTATTTAATGTATGATTATATAATATATGAATAAAATACTAGTTTGGCGAAAGGAATCGCCAAAATACATGTTCACTTGTAAATGCGACGTATGTTGAAATTGTGTATGTTAGAAATACCGTATACGTATTTCTTTTGGAATAATGTTTGACATACTTATTTAATATATGATTATACAATATATGAATAAAATACTAGCTTGGCGAAAGGATTCGCCTAAATACATGTTTGCTAACAAACACTATGTATGTAGAAATACGGTATTGTACAAAGTACCGTATACATGTATATTTTAGCGATGTGTTTGTCATGATTAATTGTCGTATAAATATATTATGTGCGTATAAAATATTTACTTGGCGAAGGGAATCGCCGTAATACATGTTTGCTTATATACACTATGTATGTTGAAAATGCGTATTCTAGAAAATACTGTATACGTATAAATTTTGGAGATGCATTTATCATGATTATTTGTTGTAGTAATATATTATACACGAGTAAAATACTCACTTGGCTAAAGGATAGCCCTAATATATGTTTTGCTAACATACACCATGTATGTTGTAATAGTGTATTCTAAGTGTTTGTGAAAATGACTGAATGAGTATAGAATTCTCATTCGTGCTCATCCATGACTAATTGTCATGGATTCATGATTGTTGTATTGGCGATACCCTTTTGACGAAAGGATTTTCCTAAATCACGCCACGGCCAATATACACCATATATGCTAAAATGTGTGGCCCAAGTGTTTGTGGGAATGATGAATGAATATGGAACTTGGATTCACTTGTCATGACTATCCGTCGTGGGTGTACGCGTGTTATGATTGGGGCAACTCCCTAGTGAAAGGATTTGGCCTAATGCCTATGTGATCGACATACGTCATGTATGTCGATGTATGTTTGTTTAAGTGTTTCTTGAAATGTCTGAATGAGTAGTAGTTAGCAAAGTGTAATGTATAAGGGTGTTGAGATATGATTCTCAACCTCTTTTAATTATGTGTATGATCTCCTCGGATTGTTGTATAATTAGGAATTGAACATGTATAAACTCATGCTTGTGTTGTGATTCATAACATGCTCAACTGCTTTATGATTTTAACTATGTAATGCATATGCTTAAATTTATATTTACGTTGTATGATCCGTCATGGGTGATGGGGGAGCGGAGCAACGAGTGCGTGCAACAGCCTTGGCAGCCCTAAACGGAAAATACCATACCTTGATTGTATGAGTGGAAATCTTGATTCACTATTGCTTTATCTATCTGCACTTGATTGTGTTTGGGGCTATGATTATAGTCCAGACAATCGGTACACTGAATTCGTGGTTGCGATTCATTTGCCACGTGAGATGTGTTCAACGAACCCGAGTCGTACTTCGGTTGGCGATAGTGGTCGGCCACGCGAAGTGCTTATGCACTTCATGTCGTTCAACTTGTTGTGCGCTCGAGCTAGCCGAGCTCGTCAAGTAACCCGATTTGTTTAATGTATGTTCACCATGTTTGGTCGCCTCTGCTTGAACCTAGGGTACCAAACTTACCAGTGAAATCCCTTTTAACCATGGTACCTCGATCCGCTAAGACGCATGAGCCGGGCATGGTGGTATGGGACACCGTGGTCGAGCTGTCGGCCTACGCTGGGGTCATGTGCCTCCCCGTAGTGACCATTGCGCAACCAACCTCGTGAGCCGATTATGGTGGTATGGGACACTATATTCGAGCTGTCGATACTTACGGCGAGAGCCGAGTACGGTGAGACCTGTGCTCGTGCTGACGGGCGACGAGTCCTCCGTAGTATCTTCGAGTATACTCCAAGTGTCTGTGATTGGCGATGAGTCTTTCACAGTAACTAGAGTATGAGTTGAGCCGAGTACGGTGAGACCTGTACTTGAGCTGACGGCTAGTGATTGAGCCAAGTATGGTGAGATATGTACTTGAGCTGACGGCCAGCAATTGAGCCGCATACGGTGAGATCTGTATCCGTGCTGACGGGTGACGAGCCCTTTGCGATGCCTTCACTACGCTTCTCAAACCATAATATCGTATGAGATTAGCTAGGATTGACGACCCTAGAATGGATCATGTTTGGAAATGATACAAGGGAGGTACTTTAGTTTCCCAATATTGCTGTTTGAAATGGACTAATAATAACTTGGTAATCATGAGCATCATCGCACCGCATGTGCTTTGTAGATGTGGCGCACTGAGGGAGTAAGCATTCGCGAACGTAAGATGATGTCGCTTGAGGGTGGTTTGGCAAGGGCATACAGCATCATGTCATTTCATTTTTGCACTTAACAAGAGTAGTTAGAAATGTTTGATTTGTACTGCTTTATCATTACTGCTTGATTGAATTGATAACATGTTAACCTATGCTTTACTGTTCCACTGAGTTGATCACTCACTCCCACGTTACGAGACGGTGTTGTACACACCAACCAGATTTGTTGAGTTTCAGGTGGTGGCGATGCTTGTGAAGCAGAGCCGGACTACTTCTATGATGATAGGAGGAATTCTCCTATCTGTATCTCTCTGGCAGGTCAATGAAGACCTGATATTGAATTGACGGGGCTATGGTACATGGGATAGGAGGCATTACACTTCCTCACATTTGGTACATTTTAAACGCACTTGTATTTATTTAACTGGTAATGTTATCACACTCTGGAGACTCATCATAAGTTATATATTTTATCTATCTATCACAGTCTTCCGCTTGCAAATTTAACTGTCTCTGGAGTATGATATGCTGTTTTGGCTTAATCTCACTCATGTTCAATGCACGAATACAGTCAACATTCAATCATCATTCATTTTGTTGCATAAGTGATGTTCTGGAACTCGGGAGTTGAGTTTATGTTCGACCCCCGATTTTCAGGGCGTTACAACACAACTAGTCATGTGATTGACAAACATGTGTGCAAAGTTGGGTGCTCTTACAAATTCCTACTTCAATTATTTCCTAGCTATATCCTTCTTCTTAATATTCATTGTCTATCAAGTTTACTTGTTGGTTATTTCATTATCTATCCAATTTACTTGATGGTTATTTCATTCTTCTTTTGCCAACTCATGACAAAAAGGGGGAGAGTTGATTGGAGAATGTTTCATGTAGGCTATGGAGAACTGTTGCATGTCATGTACTTGATTGGAGAATGCATGAATGCATGAATGCATGTCATGTTTAATACATACATGTGAATGCTTTATGCCATGGAATGTTATATGCTATGGAATGTTACATGCTATGGAATTCTATATGCTACGGAATGCTTTATGTCATGGAATGCTATATGTTATGGAATGCATTATGCCATGGAATGTTACAGGGGAAGTACTGAAATTGCGATGAAGACCGCTGTAGTTGAAGTTGGGATATGCCAATATGTCCTAGAGGGGGGCGAATAGGACTTTTTTAAAAGTTTTTATGATTTATTTAAAATCCTATTACACTAATCCTAACAATAAGCACATATTAGGACTACTAAAAAATAACTCTACTAGCTTCCAAGCCCGATAAAGGATCCAATCACAAACTGTTTAAGAAGTAATCAATATGCAAACTAGTTTATAATGGATATGGCTATGTAAGTGTGTGAGGTGTGATCTCATATATTCAGATATGCAAATGTTAAAGTAAATAACACAATCAGAAGAATAGTAATCTCAAACACAGTCATTTTGATAGTGGTTCGACGATCATTCTACTCCACTCCCGGCAGAACACTCAACCCTTGAGTGTGCCGAATTTCACTAAGGAGGTTTCACAGCGGTTCATCTCAAACCCAAGGTTTTAAATCAGGCTCACCTTCAACCTTTACAACCTACACTGAGGTTGACTATTTATGCTCTTACGAGCAAGGGTCAAAACAACGCACCCACTTTTAGGCACACTGGCTAAGGATCTTCTATAAGACCTTATGGAGGTTTCTACACGGTTCACCTCAAAACTGAGGTTTCACACGGTTGACCTCAAACCTAAGGTTTTGCTAGTTCACCTTTAACCAGATGTTTATGCTCTCCACAAAGCAAGGGTCCACACAATGCATCCACAATGTACACTCCCACCACAGGCCTCCTACGAGGGCTTCAAGGGTGAGAACCACTCAAGATAAAAGGGATGATCACAAGTGTCCTCTGGACTCTAGTTACTTACAGATAAGCTAATGAGTCCCTTTGTAGCACGATGATGAAGATCTCCTTCTTATTGATCAGCTTCCTTGATCCGCAACACAAATGATGTACCAATATATGGCTTCGGGTTGGGTCAAGGTTATGATGAAATCCTACTC
Organism: Magnolia changhungtana; assembly: GCA_030180095.1. Lineage (NCBI taxonomy): Eukaryota > Viridiplantae > Streptophyta > Magnoliopsida > Magnoliales > Magnoliaceae > Magnolia > Magnolia changhungtana. Next base: position 10,973,545 of record JASAUF010000656.1, on the reverse strand, counting down.
TTAAAAGATTTTACTATAAGGAAGATAGAGCGATTTCAATCACCTAAGCATTCAAGGCATCCCAGGTTAATGATTTGCCATTAAGATGGCAGCTAGAGAATCCTTAAATGCGGAAGTTCATTCCCCAATCCACTCTATTGAATATCAATGGTGAGGGTGGATTGGAGGATGAACTTCCCTGAGAGAAAGGGCTTTGGGTATAGGATCTAAAGTTAAACACTGAAAAGCTCTCTCTGCTTTCTCTCATAGTAACAATAGACAAGTCCTCTAAATATAGGCAAAAGGTTCCAATGGATATAAAACGGTCACATTTATGACAGAGTTTGATATCATCGAGCGGTGTTGATATCATCGAGCATATACACTTGATAGCATCGACGGTCCGCTCGATGACACAAACTCAAATGTTATACGCTGTTGAAACCTTTTACCAGCTTGTCGAGGGCATCGATACTCATGTTGATGTCATCCGATTTCGAACTCTGATTTCATCGATATGAGGATCGATTCCTCAACATTTGAAAAATGAGAGAGGCTTGACTTGAAATATTTCAGGTTTTTAAGATATGATCGGGGGTTAATCTATGTCATTGGAATTTGCATATCGATAATATCAGAAGCAATGTCGATACATCGGTAAATCCCATGGATTTTTCATTGAGCTTGTTAGACTGATTGTGTTCGGACTCAATGCAATCGATACGGCCTCGATATCATCAACATATAAATATCGATTTCTCAAGAAGCCCCCCGATCAGAGATAACAACAACCTGAAATAATTGTTGGAAGATATTTATGCCCATGATCGATATCATCGATGATCTTCTGATATGATCGAGATTTGTATTGAGATTGTATTGGAAAGATTATCGATATATCGAAGAATTTTGTGATTTTCTTATAAAAACAGGGGCACTGAAACTCGAGATTAGAATACTGATGATATCGATATGTATATCGATATATTGATAATTCTGTCCAGATGAGTATGTGGTTGTTAGACACTTTTAGTCCTCATATCGATGATATCATTAAGACATCGAGGACATCAACAGAGTAGGTCGATCATGTCGAAGGTGTTTCGCTAAAATCGACAAGGCCAGAAAACTTAGAAATTTTCCTATTTTAAAAAAGCTTTCTTACCTTAAAACCCTATGAGATTCTAACTTATTTTTAAGGGTTTTAGCTTACCTGGTGATTTAGGATAAGGGATGTGAGGCTCAGATTTACCTGTGGTGAGCTTGTACACATCCGGTTGCGGCAGACACTTGAATTGATCTTCCTATCAGGCTCTATAGACGAACTGACTCAACACACACGCTAATTGATAAACCAGGGCACTTTCAATCTCCCCCTTTGTCAATTACGTGACAAAATCCTAAAACACCCTAGAACATTCTAGACAAACACATCCTAAATTGTGTGTACATGTTTTTTACCCAATTTTACAATTTATAGCCCATGTACACAACTAGTAGCTATTCTCTGCAAACTCCCCCTCACTTGATGCAGTTGTTCCCCCTAACATCTGCAACAACATCCAGCAAAAATACAATTTCCATTCAGGGTGTGGGGTGTTTGGACTGTTCCCCCCCTTTTGTCAGTCATTGACAAAGATATAACAGTTGAAATTTACTGAAGAGATAAGTAATTGGGAGAACCATCATTCAGTAGATTATGCATATAAAGTTAGATGTATAACGGTCAAACAGTGGTTGAATCAGACATCATTTGCAGTGAATATATATACATAGTAGACAGATATATGCAATGATATAACAGTTAGAATATTCAGCAAAAATATCACATGCATTTCATAACAGTCACAAGTTAAAGCAGGGGATCTTAAAACATAAGTATGGCAATAAAGATGAGAATTATATTCAGCCATATACAAAAATGTCCAAATATCCATCATACAAAATGCGCACTGCCACAGACAGCAGTATATCTCAATGAAATAAATGGTTTCAACCCAACCATTGGAAAGAACCACTGATTATCATCGTGTGTTCCAAAGTTTCTTCAATTTCATCGAAGTTAAATATCGACGCCATTGATTTGTAAATTTTGACGTTTCTTAACAATGTTCAGATATCATCAAGAATGTCCTTCCAATGTGGCTCATGTTCACTGAGATTTAGTGAGTGCAGACCCCAATGGATTTTTGAAGGTCACTAAACCTATTTGTATCAAGTGGTTTGGTGAGAATATCTGCGAGTTGTCTTTCTGTAGAAACATAATCTAGTGTAATAATCTTGTCATCAACAAGTTCTCGGATAAAATGATGACGGATGTCGATGTACTTAGTCCGAGAATGTTGAACAGGATTCTTTGAAATGTTAATTGCACTTGTGTTATCATAGAAAAGACTCATCATGGGTTGTTTAATCCTGTAGTCCAACAACATCTGCGTCATCCAAAGGAATTGTGCACAGCAACTCCCAACGACAATGTATTCAGCCTCGGCAGTGGATAATGATACTGAATTTTGATTCTTGCTCTACTAGGAGACTAGACAGTTTCCAACATAAAAACATCCTCCGCTTGTTGATTTTCTATCATCCAAATTTTCTACCCAGTTGGCATCAGAGTACCTAACGATGATTGTAGATGTTTCAAATGGATACCACCACAGTCTGAAGGAGGTAGTTCCTGCTATATATTTAATGATCCTCTTAACGGCCATTAGGTGAGATTCCTTAGGATCTGCCTGATATCGAGCATATACTCCCACACTAAAAGATATGTCAGGGCGACTAGCATTGAGATATAGTAGACTACTTATCATACTCCGGTAGAGATGTTGATCCACACTCTTGCCATTTGTATCTTTAGAAAGTTTGAGTGTGGTGCTGATGGGACTGTGATAAGAGTGGCCAAATTCAAGACCAAACCTTTTCACTAGATCGTTCGCATACTTGGTTTGACAGACAAAGATTCCATCATGTAGCTGCTTGACTTGTAATCCAAGGAAGAAGTTTAGTTCGCCAACCATACTCATTTCAAATTCTGATTTCATGAGGTCAGCAAATTTGTATGCAACATCTTCACATGTTAAGCCAAAGACAATGTCATCCACATAAATTTGTGCAATAAGCAGTGAGTTTTTTTTCTTTGGGTAAACAGAGTCTTATCAACACTCCCTCTGCAGAATTTATGGTCCAGTAAAAATTTTGTCAACCGTTCATACCAAGCACGTGGTGCTTGTTTGAGACCATAGAAGGCTTTGTTCAGACGATATACATAATGGGGATACTTAGGATCTGAAAATCCCTTTGGTTGTTCTACATAAACTTCTTCAGCAAGATCTTCATTCAGAAAAGCACTCTTAACATCCATTTGAAATAGTTTAAATATTAATGCACATGCAATGGACAAAAGAATTCTGATAGACTCAGGGCGAGCTACAGGAGTAAATTTCTCATCAAAATCAATGCCTTCTATCTGTGAGTACCCTTAAGCTACAAGCCTTTCTTTATTCCTAATCACATTTCTTGATTCATCAGATTTATTCTTGAACACCCATTTGGTTCCAATGACATTTGTATCGAGTGGTCTGGGAACCAATTTCCATACCTCATTTCTTTGAAATTATTGAAGTTCTTCTTACATAGCATTTATCCAATGTTCATCTTGAAGAACTTCTACAATGTTCTTGGGTTCAATCTTTGAGGTAAAGCAGAAATGGCTATATATATTTTCTATCTGTCGTCGAGTTCTCACACCATCATTAGGATCACCAATAATTTGTTCTCGAGGGTGATCTTTTATGATGGGAATGTCAGATGATGGTTGAGGTTCACTGGGTGATGGAGTTCTATTATCAGATTTATCTAGTATGCATGAATCTACATCATCTTCTAATTCATTTAAAGTTGTATCTTCTTTATGAAGTTGGTCATCGATTACCATACCACATTGATTGATTCTTGAATAGTGAGGGTTCTTAGATTGTATACTCTATACGCACGACTATTCATGGCATGCCCCAAAAAGATACCTTCATCACTTTTAGACTTAAATTTCCTTAGGTGATCTCTGTCTCTTAGGATATAACATTTGCAACAAACGACTCGAAAATATTTCACACTAGGCAGTTTCCCATACCATAGTTCGTATGGAGTTTTATTTAGACCTGCTCTAAGATATACTTTATTTATGATATAGCAGGCAGTATTGACAGCCTCTGCCCAAAAACTTTTTGCCATATTTTTTCAATTTAACATAATGGACCCCATTTCCTGCAATACTCGATTTTTCCTTTCCACGACTCCATTTTGCTGAGGGGTTTTTGGAGCTGAGAATTCATGGTAAATTCCTTTCTCATTGCAATATCTTTCAAATCTTTCATTTTAAAATTCTCCACCATGATCACTTCTGATGCGATTGATGCCGTACCCCTTTTCATTTTGGAGTCGCTTTGCTAGGATCACAAATTCCTCAAAAGTATGCAATTTTTCTCGAAGAAATGCGACCCAAGTAAATCTGGTGTAGTCATCTACCACCACCAGAAGGTATTTTTCTTGCCATGGCTTTCCACTTTAGTTAGTCCAACCAGATCCATATGTAGTTGATTCAAAGGTTTTATTGTTGCTATGGTGATTGTCTTTTTGTGTTCAACTTTTATCTGTTTTCCATGTAGACATTCTCTATAGACAACTTTTTCTTCATTTTTAATCTTAAGAAGTCCCCTAACCAAATTTTTTGAACTAAGCTTTGCTAAATTTCGGTAGTGAACATGTCCTAACCTTTGGTGCCATAGTTTGGATTCACTTTTTACAGCCATATTACACTCTGTGGATAACACACTCTTACTTGTACTTTCAATGACATAACAATTATCACTAGTGCGTAAACCTTTTATGGGAGATTTTCCTGTATGATCTAAGATTCTATACACATCTTTTGAGAAAGTAACAAGATGTTCTTTATTACAGATTTGGAAATATACTCAGGAGATTATGTTTCAGACCTTCTACACATAGGACATGTTTGATCTTTGGAAGGCCTGGTACAGCTATTGTTCCTTGTCCAACAATTTTGGCTAAGCTACTATCTTCAAATGTGACTGATCCTCCATCAAAGTTCGAGTACTCACAGAAGTGAGTTTGATCACCAGTCATGTGTCTAGAACATCCACTATTTAGATACCACTTTAAGCTATTACCGACTTTCAGAGCGGTATGAATTACAAGGCAATTATTTTAGTTTGTTATCCCTTTTTGGACATTTTTAGACAATTTTGAACATAATTCCAACTTCAGTCAAGATCACCCTCTAGGCGGTGAAGCCCTTAAAGAGAGACCTACTCTGATACCAATTGAAATTGTTGTGAAGACCGCTTTAGTTGAAGTCGGGATATGCCAATATGTCTTAGAGGGGGGTGAATAGAACTTTTTAAAAGTTTTTATAATTTATTTAAAATCCTATTACACTAATCCTAACAATAAGCACACATTAGGATTACTCAAAAATAACTCTACTGGCTTCCAAGCCTGGTAGAGGATCTAATCACAAACTGTTTAAGAAGTAATCAATATGCAAACTAGTTTATGATAGATATGACTGTGTAAATGTGTGAGGTATGATCTCAGATATTCAGATATGCAAATGTTAAAGTAAATTACACAATCAGAAGAATAGCAATCTCAAACACAGTCATTTTGATAGTGGTTCGACGATCAGTCTACTCCACTCCCGGCAGACGCACTCAACCCTTGACTGTTTATGCTCTCACGAGCAAGGGTCAACACAACACACCCACTTTTAGGCACACTGGCTAAGGATCTTCCATAAGACCCTATGGAGGTTTCTACACGGTTCACCTCAAACCCATGGTTTCACACAGTTGACCTCAAACCTAAGGTTTTGCTGGTTCACCTTCAACCAGATGTTTATACTCTCTACAAAGCAAGGGTCCACACAATGCACCCACCACGTACACTCTCGTCGGAGGCCTCCTACGAGGGCTTCAAGCGTGAGAACCACTCAAGACCCAATCCTAAAAAGGAATGATCACAAGTGTCCTCTGGACTCTAGTTACTTACAGATAAGCTGATGAGTCCCTTTGTAGCACGATGATAAAGATCTCCTCCTTATTGATGAAGAGTCTTTGACTTCCTTGATCTGCAACACAAATGATGTACCAATATACGACTTCGAGTTAGGTCCAGGTTATGATAAAATCCTACTCTCAAAAGATTTTCTTATAAGGAAGATAGAGCAATTTCAATGATCTAAGCATTCAAGGCATCCCAGGTTAATGATTTTCCATTAAGATGGTAGCTGGAGGATCCTTGAATGCAGAAGTTCATTCCCTAGTGTACTCTATTGAATATCAATGGTGAGGGTGGATTGGAGGATGAACTTCCCTAAGGGAAAGTGCTTTGGGTATAAGATCTAAAGTTAAACACTCAAAAGATCTCTCTTCTTTCTCTCACAGCAATAATAGACAAGTCCTCTATATATAGGCAAAAGGTTCCAATGGATATAAAATGGTCACATTTATGATAGAGTTCGATATCATCGAGCGGTGTCAATATCATCGAGCGTATACTCTCGATAGCATCGACGATCCGCTTGATGACACAAACTCAAATGTCATACGCTTTTAAAACCTTTTGCCAGCTAGTCGAGGGCATCGATACTCGTGTCGATGTCATCAGATTTTGAACTCCGATTCTATCGATATGAGGATCGATTCCTCGACATTTGAAAAATGAGAGAGTTTTGACTTGAAATATTTCAAGTTTTTAAGATATGATCGGGGGTAAATCGATGTCATCAGAATTTACATATTGATGATATCAGAGCCAGGGTCGATGCATTGGTAAATCCCATGGATTTTCCATTAAGCTTGTTGGACTGATTGTGTCCGGACTTGATGCAATCGATACGGCTTCGATATCATCAACCTGAAATAATTGCTAGAAGATATTTACGCCCATGATCGATATCATCGATGACCTTCCGATATGATCGAGATTTAAGTTGAGATTGTATCAGAAAGATTATCGATATATCGAAGAATTTTGTGATTTTCTTACAAAAACAAGGGCACGGGAAATCTTCCTGTCGATCTTATCGAGCCATCCTCGATGGACTCGAGATTAGAAAACCGATGATATCGATATGTATATTGATATATCGATAATTCCGTCTAGATACTTTTAGTCCTCATATCGATGATATCGTTAAGGCATCGAGGACATCGACAGAGCAGGTCGATCATATCGAAGGTGTTTTGATAAAATCGACAAGGCAAGAAAACTTAAAGATTTTTCTATTTTGAAAATGCTTTCTTACCTTAAAACCATATGAGATTCTAACTTGTTTTTAAGGGTTTTAGCTTACCTAGTGATTTGGAACAAGGGATGTGAGGCTCAGATTTACCTGTGGCGAGTTTGCACACATCCGGTTAAGGCAGACGCTTGAATTGATCTTCCTATCAGGTTCTGTAGACGAACTGACTCAACACACATGATAATTGGCAAACCAGGGCACTTTCAAGTACAAATTAAGGGGGAGTAGTACAATTTCAGTTTCATGAACTTCAAAAAGATCCTACAACATATTATAAGACTTCATTATTCTCTTATTTGTAATCATGTGTTTTATCACGAAATTGACAAAGGGGGAGATTGTAAGTTTTAAAATGATTAAAGCACACATTACTTGTCAAATTTCATATAGTCAAAACAACTTGACAAGAGATCTTCAAGACCAGTCCAAGATCAAGAAAAGATCAAGGTCAAGGTCAAGAGAAGATCAAGATCAAGTCTGGTACATTCTCAAGAAAATATCAAGCTCAAGTCTAGTACATTCTCAAGAGAAGATCAATCTAATGATCAACTGATATTCAAGTATAAGATCAAGTTCAAAAGTCAAGATGAAGTCAGTGATCAAGTTCAAGACAAAGAAGTTTAGATATTTCACATATCTCAGGTAGTATAAAACCCTAGAAAGACCTTAGGATTAGGTGCTTACAAAAATTATTTAAATTGGGTTTTTATAGTTGTGATTGCTTGAATTCGACCAGCCTATGGTTTGGTTCGACTAGTCTAAATTTTCTCGACCGGTCCAAGTTCAAGTTAAAGCAAAACTGAATTTTAGTTGCAAATTTAACAAGTCAAATTTTTGTTTGACTAGGCGAAGCTTAACCATGAAATGGCTAAGCTATATGTCCTAGAGGGGGGGGGGGGTGAATAGGACTATGCCAAATTAAAATAAAATCAGTGGAATAAAGATAAATAGATAGCCTTATAATTATAGATCAATTCACAATGCTAAAATTAATTCAACCTCAATAAATAAGAATTGAGAGGTTGATACATATTCAGTTCTAAGGACAACCTTACACCATAATAAACAAGGGTTTATGGTAGGACAACCTTATTTATAGAATGTCTTTTGAATCAATAACTCAATCTGAATAGAAATAACCAAATAGCAAGGAATTGAAATAAAGTACAGAAATAAAGATCTAACTTATTACAACACTCCCCACACTTGCTTGAAATGTAAATTGTTACAATATTTACATCCACACATACATTCCACAAAATTGAATGATAAATGATATGAAATTTAAGCAAGCATTCAATTCACAAGACAAAGAGTTATAGTGGTTCGCCTGTGTGTACACTAACTGTCTTTCAACAGTCACACAGAATGCTACTCCACTCCTAATATCCTCACATAGGGGATATTAGCATTTACTATCAAATAGGTTTTCACAGGTTCACCCAAAACCTTTACAATTGTGTCTTTTTAACTTGGGCTTACACAATTCAAAAACCCACACTTCTGAGTTTTTTGGCTCTCCTCATACAACCACACAAATTAAGATTTTTCTGGCGAATCTCAAACGAAAACCAAAATAGAATGGAATTTACAAAATTGTAAAATACCTGGATTTCTCCTTTTCGTAGCAGCCCGGTAGAACCAATCGGAGTAAATGTTCGAATATAGAAGTTCAATGTCCACTACTCACTTTAATATGGTTTTAAGTTCTAATTAATTTTAGATTTAAACCAGTTGGGCGTAGCTATATTTGATTTTGATTATAAGAAGAAGGAATAAGGTAATTCCTCTTTTCAAATGAGATTGGAATATAAAAATAAAATCAAATTAAATAAGCTAGCAAAAAGAGAAACCAATTATGCAAAAAATAATTTTAAAATAAACACAAACTTATCCCAGAGTGGAGCCTTGAATTCACTTAATTTTTTAATGTAAAAACTCTGAAATTCATGTGCTATTTATAGCTGAAGAAATTCGTCTTCAACTGGTCCTAAGGTCACCACGACTGATCGTGGAATAAACTGATTTTTGAATTTTTGAGCAAGATCACATTAGACCGTTGTACCACCGGTCGTAAGCAGTCCACGACTGGTTGAAAGCAGTTCACGACTGGCCGTGCGACACTTGAATTAGTTGAGACTGGTCGAAGGTCGAGTCGAGATCATCCCACGATTGGTTGAACAGATTCCAGGACTAGTCTTAGCCAAACTAAAAAATCTGATAAATTGTAACAATTCTAGGACTGGTCTTGGAACTTCTTAGATTGATCGAAACAGTGCTAGGACTGGTCGAACAAAGTCTAGGACTGGTCTTAGAAAAGACCAAAATCATGTAATAATATTCAATTGAATTATGTAGCCAAAGTGACCTACCCTAAGGTTAATCTAAGGTTTATCATACCTAGGACATGAAGTATGGACATTGAACACTTCATCTGCTTAGACTTTGATCATTATGGAGCTTGTGTCTTGAGCTTGAGTTCTTCTTTAAGTAGCTTGACTACTTCACAAGCTTTGAAATTAATGTCACTTTAAGTTGCACTCGAGTCCCGTACTTATATTTGAATCTTGAACTTCCACTTGCACTTGAATCTTGAACTTCCACTTACACTTGAACTTGAGTCTTGACCCTAAGCTCTTCTTTAATATCTTTTACATTATAGCTTGAACTATCATGAAGCTTGAAGAATTCTTTGAACTAGACTTCAAGTGTTGATAAGGTGTCTCGAACAGATTTATCAAGATATAAACACAAGACATACGAAGAAGTTTTGACATACAAAATTTGACAAACAAAGAGGAATCAAATCATAAGACTTACAATTTTCCCCTTTGTCAAATTTATGATAAAACACCTCTCATACTTCAATAAGATAAGCATAAGATAACCATCACATTGTATAATAACGAATCATGCACCAGTTGTCGTAAAATAAACATCATCCATAAAATAAGCATCATCCCCTTGAGACAACTGAACTCCCCCTGGGTTAGTACACTCCAACTCCCATCATAATCCATAAAAGTTACAAATTCTCCCCCTTTTTGTCAAAATATGACAAAGGAAGAAACAAATATAGAATATGAAAGACAGAAATAGAGAGAGCAACTCAGAAAGATAGAATGATAAAAAGTGCAGAGTTAAGAAGAATACAAAAGAAGTAATCAAGGTGAGTCAGAGTATATATCAAAAGAGTTAACAAGTGAAGCTTGAAATAGGCATTCACACAACTAAAGAAAGTAAATTAGTAAAATTATTACAGACCAAGGTTTTAACATTCTCAATCTGAACCAGACAATGGAGCAGGTATGTTAGGATCACTTTGATGAAGGCTCTTCTGTAAGCACCTAAAATATCTGCGCATAATTTTAAATTGTTGATTGTGACCAACATTCAAATGTTCTACCTTTTCCTCTAATGCACTTAGATGTGCATTGAAATCAGATGGTTCAAAGTCTGGATCATTTCCAGAATCAGAATCAATCTCATTAAAAATATCATCCATGTCAATATCATCAGGCGGCAAATCATCATCTTCGACACCAATCTCAGCTTCAGCAGCAGTTTCACCCGCACCAACATCAACTTGACCAGGGGCCAAGCCCAACTTCATTTTATTCAGGTTGGAATTATTAAATATGAAGTGTTGGATAGGAGCCTCACCAACGGGCATAGCGACTAACATGTGAGTGGCTAAAACATTCAACAAATATCCAAATGGAATATCACCATGACCAGGATGACTATGATTTGAATGATAGAGGAACAAATCAAGGAGGGCAAACAAACATTAGCACTAGTAATGATCGAGTACAAAAGACGGACCATAAACAGAGTCAACTCAGTCTTGTTTCCACAGCGGGGATACAAATTAGAAGTGAAGATACGATGCAACACTCTGTATTTGGGCAACAAGTATCTGATTTTAAGGGCATTCTCATTTGCAGTCCATGGTGCATTCATGTTATACAATGCTCTAGTATAAGTACATTTTTTCAATTCTGACACTTTCTCAACAAGTGCACTAGGATGAATAGCATCATCATTTACAAGTATGTCCATAAGGCCAGAAATTAAATGTCGATCAACAGAAAAAGGCCCTTCTCTAGAGGTAATAATGAAAGTCAGTTGCTTAGTAAAAAAAGTTAGATATGCATGCAACCATGGCATGTGCTATGGATTGGTATACTGGCCCGACCTAGTGTAAAATGTTTTCCCATCTTACAAATTGAAGAAGAGGAAGAAGACCGTAAGGAGCGATATGATTTAAACTAACAGCTTTTTCAACAATCACATTGCGCATACGCAAATCACGTACATGAGGAGGATCATCTTCAGGATCCCTAAGATGACGTCTAGTAATAGCATTTGAACGGGAAGAAGAAGCACCTCTAGGATTTTTCTTTTTACCTCTAGATTCCATATTTTTGAAGAAATGAAAGAAATTTCAAGAAAAGAGAGATGGGTTTCTCTAGATTCAACAAAAGAGAAAAAAAAAACCCCAAAAAGTTGAAGATCTATATAAAATAGACAACAATAATCAAGGAATCTAAGAGAGAAGATTAAGATACTTCAAGAAATCAAGGAAAATCACTCTAACCTGAAGGAATCGAACATAAGGGTTCGACTAGTCGAAGCTCAGCTTGTTGGTGAGGAAAATTAAAATGAAGAAGAAGAGTGTTTTTCCCAAATTAAAGAGGTCAGCGCACGCACGATCGGTCTTGGGACATACTCGACCAGTCGTAGCAAGACTGGTCAAGCATGTCCTCGATTGGACTTAAACCAGAAAAAAATATGGAATTTCCTCAGAATTTTGACATTTAAATTAATACCATATTAACATTTTATACAATATGATACAAAAATGCATGATCAATCATTTAAAATTGCACATACTAAGATCAAATTTCAATTTGTTAAACCTGCTTTTATCGAGCGATTTAATGAAAATGTCAGCAAGCTGAGTCTCGGTAGGAATATATTCTAAAGATATTATTTTTCCTTCCACTAATTCATGAATATAATGAAACCAAATGTCAATGTGCTTATTACATGAATGCTGGATTGGGTTTTTTGAAATGTGTTATCGCACTGAAATTATCACAATATAAAACCATCGAGTCTTGTTCGATTCCATAATCACTCAGCATACGTTTCATCCAAACCAGCTGAGTACAAGCATTTCCTGTTGCAATGTATTCGGCCTCAACAGTTGAGAGTGATATGGAACTTTGCTTCTTGCTAAACCAAGAAACCAACAGTTTCCAGTGTAAAAACAACCACCGCTGGTTAATTTTCTATCATTTATATTTCCTGCTCAATCAGCATCCGAATACCCAGCCAATTGAACACTAGTATCATAGGGATACCAAAGACCCAGATTAACTGAACTTGCAACATATCGAATAATTCGTTTAACAACAGTTAAGTGAGATTCTTTAGGATTAGACTGATATCTAGCACAAATTCCAACACTTAAAGCAATATCAGGTCTACTTGCAGTTAAGTAAAGTAAGCTACCTATCATGCTATGATACAATTTAGGATCTACATCTTTACCTGTAGAGTCTTTTGAGAGTCTTAGAGTTGTACTCATAGGAGTATCAAAATTCTTACCATTTTCAAATCCGAACCTCTTAATCAAGTTTAATACATACTTAGTTTGTGAAATAAAAATTCCATTAGATTGTTGTTTTACTTGCAACCCCATAAAATAATTTAATTCACTAACCATGCTCATTTTGAATTCATATTTCATTAGATCTGCAAACTTTATAGTCATGTTAGTACATGTTGATCCATAAATTATATCATTAACATAGATTTGAACTATTAAGATATATCGTTATGTTTCTTAACAAAAAGCGTCTTATCGACACTACCCATCTGAAAATTGTGACTTAGTAAAAACTTAGTCAATTTTTCATACCATGCTCTGGGAGCTTGTTTCAGACCATAGAGAGCCTTTTTAAGGCAGTATACATGATTAATAAGCTTAGGGTCTTCAAACCCAGTCGGTTGTTCAACTTATACCTCTTCAAGTAAGTCGTCATTCAAAAAGGCACTCTTCACATCCATTTGAAAAATTCTAAACTTTCTAAAACATGCAATAGATATGAAAAGTCTGATTGATTCAAGGCGAGCAACCGGGGTAAAAGTTTCATCATAATCAATTCCTTCAATTTCCGTGTACCCTTGCACAACCAGTCTTGCCTTGTTTCGAATAATATTTCCCAATTCATCAGACTTATTTTTGAAAATCTATTTTGTTTCAATAATGTGTTTATCTTTAGGTCTAGGAACTAGATACCAGACATCGTTTCTGACAAACTGATTAAGTTTTTCCTGCATTGCTACTATCCAGTTTTTATCAGAAAGTGCTTCTTTTACGTTTGCTGGTTCAACCTGAGATGTAAAACACATGTAATTACATATATCTTCTAGTTGTCTACGAGTGCGCACACCAGTGAGAGGGTTTCCAAGAATTTGATCAGTTAGATGATCTTTAACAGTCCTTAATTCAGGGTTAGTTTCATTTGATGAAGTATCTAATTTTTCAAATATAAGAGCTTCATCATTATCTGAATTAGGACCAGGTGTATTCAAGTGATTGTCAATTACTACATTTATTGACTCTTGAATCACACCGGTCCTGTTGTTCAGAACACGATATGCACAACTGTTTAAAGAGTATCCTAAAAAGATCCCTTCATCACTTTTAGTATCGAACTTTCCTAGATTTTCACGGTCACGTAAAATATAACACTTGCTGCCAAAAACTCGAAAGTATTTGACAGTAGGCTTTTTCTCAAACCATATTTCATAAGTTGTTTTATTATTAGATTTGCAAATATAAACACAGTTGATAATGTAACAGGCGGTATTCACTACTTCAGCCCATAAATTTCTAGGGAGCTTCATGCTATTTAACATAACATTTCCCATTTCTTGGAGCACTCTATTTTTCCTTTCCACAATACCATTTTGTTGTGGAGTTTTGGGCATAGAGAATTCATGTGATATTCCCTGATCGCTACAGAGTTTCTCAAAATCGCTATTTTTAAACTCGGATCCATGATCACTTCGGATCTTACTGACTTGAGAACATTTTTCAATTTGGATCTGTTTGATAATCTTTTTCACTTCATCATGAGTTTTTGATTTGTCTCTTAAAAATGAAACCCAAGTGTATCTTGTATAATCATCTACGATGACCAAGATGTATTTTTTGCCACCTCGACTTTCTGTTCTGGTTGGTCCTATAAAATCCATGTGGAAAAGCTTGAGTGGTCTAGATGTGGTATTGGAGTTCACCTTTTTTGTGAGAGCTCCTAGTTTGTTTACCATACTGACATTCACTACATATTTTGTCTACTTTTTGCACTTTAGGTAGAACTCTAATAAGTTCTCCTTTGCTCAATCTGTATAAATTTCGGTAGTGTACATGTCCAAGGCATTTATGCCATAATTTTGTCTCATTGGTATGGACCATGTAACACGTTTGATTAGATGAGCTACCTTTGCTTACTATATAGCAGTTTTAGAAGTTCTGCGACCAGTTAATATTACTGAACACTTTTTATCTATAATGTCACAACCTTGATTAGAAAATTTAACACTATGGTTGTTGTCGCATATTTGAGATATGCTTAAAAGTTTATGTTTTAGTCCCTCAACATATAAAACATTCTTAAATAAGAAAAGATTATAAAGTTGAACCGTACCTTGGCCAATAATCTTGCAATTGCTACCATCACCAAATGTAACTGACCCATCAGTCATATCTTTTAGATCGGTGAATAAAGCCTTGTCACCTGTCATGTGCCTAGAACATCCATTGTCTAGGTACCATTTTGAATGGCTTGTTGCTTTGAAAGCAGTGTGGGCAACCAAGCAGGCAACTTTAGGAACCCATTTCAGAACTGTTTTGGGTTTAGAAACATAGTTGGTCTTCTTTTGTCTGATGTTGTAAGAATGACCCACTGAGTTAGATTTTAAGAGCTCCTTAAGTAAATCAACTATTTTTTTAGCAAGAGGATTTTTGATATGATTTTTAAAATAGTTGCTTTTAGGTTTTTGAAAAGTTTTTGTATATTTATAAAAAATTTGACAAGTACCTTTTCCTTTTGAGTTGGATGCTTCTCCTTTCACAAAGTTGGGAGGAGTATTCTTCTGTTTAGGAGATGTATTTTTATCATAGCCCAACCTGGATTGATCGCCACATTTTCTTAATCCGGATAATAATTTTTCTAACTATGGATCACCTTAGGCATATCTCCATGTATCCTTCAAACTCAGAAGAGAAGATACTTCATTTATAAGTTTCTCATTTTCAGATTTCAAATCATCAATCAGGGAGGTTTTGAATTCAAAATCACATTTTGATTTTTTGAAACAATCTGAAATTTGCAATTTTTCTAAAATAAGAGTTTCAAAACATTCTTTGAGTTTAGAAAACTTTTTTTTTGAAGTTTAAGTTTGACAGAAATTTTACAACTTTCCTTATATAAGGCATTATAAGCATCTTGAAGATCTTCATTTTCATGATCACTATTCAAATTTTCTTCACTTGTTGAGTCATCGTGATCTGAAAAAGTAAACTTGGCTAGAGTCATGAGGGCCTTAACTTCATTGCCCGACTCGGTTTCAGAATCTTCTGATTCAGAAGAGGCTTCAGAATCAGACGATTCATCCCAAGTAGCCAATATACCCTTCCTTTTGGGTCTGTCCTTTTTAGGACATTTGTTTACTAAATGCCCATACTCTTGACAGTTGTAACACTGACTGTCTTTCAAAGACTTCCAAGTTTTAGACTTAAGTTTAGATCATTTCTTTTCATTTGTCTTTTGAAAATCGACCCTTTTCTTACTTTTGAAAATCTTATAGAACTTTTTCGTTAAAAGAGCCATATCATCTTCAGAATCAGAGTTTTCTTCAGATACATTTTTAGAAGATTTCAAAGCTATAGATTTACCTTTAGGAGCTTTAAAGTTTAACTCATAGGTTTGTAAAGAACCAACTAGTTTTTCTACCTTCATATTATCCATATCACGAAGTTCTTGGATCCCAGTTACCTTGGAGTTGAACCGTTCAGGAAGTGAGCGTACTATCTTTGTATACACTTTACTTTCTGGAATTTTATCGCCAAGACCCCACATTGAGTTTACAATATCATTTAATCTTGTGTAAAAGTCCATAAACATTTTATTTTCCTCCATATGAATTTCTTCAAATTTAGTTGTGAGGAGTTGGACTTTAGATTTTTTTACAATTGATGTACCCTCGTGTGTCATTTCTAATATATCCCAGGCTTACTTTGCAGTATCACAGGATATGATTCGTTTGAATTCATCCAGTGATAATGCGCAAGTGATTGCATTTAGTGCTTTTGCATTGGCACTACTCTCACTTTTCTGAAGTGTGGACCAAGATGTATAAGGTGTTATTCTCATTGATTTTGATCCATTGATACCAGTTACTTCAATGGTAGGAGGGTTTCATTCAGTCACTGTGGCTTGCCACACACTTCCATCCATTGATTTGAGGAAGATCCTCATTCGGGCTTTCCAATAGGCATAGTTGGAGCCAACAAAGGGTGGAGGCCTAGTGACTGATAGGCTATCAAAATTTGACATCTTATTAATATAGCTTAGATCGTTAGCTCAGTTAATAAATCCAAATAAAAAGCAACAAGAACGAGCTATTAGGCTCTGATACCACTTGAAATGGCCAAGCTATATGTCCAAGAGGGGGGGGGGTGAATAGGACTATGCCAAATTAAAATAAAATTAGCGGAATAAAGATAAATAGATAACCTTACAATTATAGATCAATTCACAATGCTAAAATCAATTCAACCTCAATAAATAAGAATTGAGAGGTTGATACAAATTCAGTTCTAAGGACAACCTTACACCATAATAAACAAGGGCTTATGGTAGGATAAACTTATTTCCAGAAATGTCTTTTGAATCACTAACTCAATCTGAATATAAATAACCAAATAGCAAGGAATTGAAATAAAGTGCAGAAATAAAGATCTAACTTATTACAACACTCCCCACACTTGCTTGAAATGTAAATTGTTACAACATTTACATCCACACATACATTCCACAAAATTGAATGATAAATGATATGAAATTTACGCAAGCATTCAATCCACAAGACAAAGAGTTATAGTGGTTCGCCTATGTGTACACTAACTATCTTTCAACTGTCACACATAATGCTACTCCACTCCTAATATCCTCATACAGGGGATATTAGCATTTATTATTAAGTAGGTTTTCATAGGTTCACCCAAAACTGTTACAATTGTGTCTTTTTAACTTGGGCTTACACAATTCAAAAACCCACACTTTTGAGTTTTCTGGATCTCCTCAGACAACCACGCAAATTGAGATTTTTCTGGCGAATCTCAATCAAAAACCAAAATAGAATGAAATTTATAAAATTATAAACTACCTGGATTTCTCCTTTTCGTAGCAGTCCGGTCGAACCAATCGGAGTAGATGTTCAAATATAGAAGTTCAATGTCCACTACTCAGTTTAATATGGTTCTAAGTTTGAAAGCAATTATGCAAAAAATAACTTTAAAAAATCACAAACTTATCTCAGAGTGGAGCCTTGAATTCACTTAATTTTTCAATGTAAAAACTCTGAAATTTGTGTGCTACTTATAGCTGAAGAAATTCGTCTTCGACTGGTCCTGAGGTCACCACGACTGGTCTTGGAATAAACTGATTTTTGAATTTTTGAGCGCAATCGCATCAGACCGTTGTACGATCGGTCGTAGGCAGTCCACTACTGGTCAAAAGCAGTCCACGGCTGGTCATAACCCTCTACGACTGGTTGTGGGACACTTGAATTAGTCGTTATAGTTTGAGTCATAGCTTTACGACTGGTCGAAGGTTAAGTCGAGACCATCCTACGACTGGTTGAGCAGACTCCAGGACTAGTCGTAGCCAAACTAGAAAATCCGATAAATTACAACAATTCTAGGACTGGTCTTGGAACTTCTTAGATTGGTCGAAACAGTGCTAGGACTGGTCGAACAAAGTCTAGGACTGGTCTTAGAAAAGACCAAAATCATGTAATAATATTCAATTGAATTATGTAGCCAAAGTGACCTACCCTAAGGTCAATCTAAGGTTTATCATACCTGGGATATGAAGTATGGACATTGAACACTTCATCTGCTTAGACTTTGATCATTACGAAGATTGTGTCTTGAGCTTGAGTTCTTCTTTAAGTAGCTTGACTACTTCACAAGCTTTGAAATTAATGTCACTTTAAGTTACACTTGAGTCCCATACTTATATTTGAATCTTGAACTTCCACTTGCACTTGAATCTTGAACTTTCACTTGCACTTGAACTTGAGTCTTGACCCTAAGCTCTTCTTTAATATCTTCTACATTGTAGCTTGAATTATCATGAAGCTTGAAGAATTCTTTAAACTAGACTTCAAGTGTTGACAAGGTGTCTAGAACAGATTTATCAAGATATAAACACAAGACATACGAAGAAGTTTTGACACATAAAATTTGACAAACAAAGAGGAATCAAATCATAACACTTACAAACCTTCGACCATCCTAAGAAAGTTTGACTCCAAGTCCAGCAAGTAAATCATTTCAGATTTTGGCATCTTCGACCAGTCGAAGACCAAATTCGACTAGTTAGACAGAGTCCTTCAACTAGTCGAACTGGTCCTCGGGCTTGTCGAAGTTTGGATAATTCTTATCATGTACGATCCGAAATCCGTTGATCAGAATCCGGTCTTCTCGGGTTAGTCGAAGACTGCCTCGGGTTAGTCAAAGATTCGACTTATTTGCCTATAAATTGAGGTTCTCTCTCAATCTAAAATATCCATTATTATTATCAAAATTCTTATGCAAGAGAGAGAGAGAGAAGCTCCAGTTATTAGTAAGTTTTTAAAAAGTATTTATAAATTTTATTTATAGCTTTTGTTTAATTCCCTTAATCTCAAATCCTTTCATTCTGATTCTAAAGAGAGTAAATACTACTCTTCTTTTGAGATTTAAGAGAATTAACTCAAGTAATCATTGGTTCGAACTTAATTAAAATCAATAGAACCTTGGACCTTTTCTATCTGACTGAACATTGAACAATCGACATTCAAGAAAAGCAGTTCTTCGGCTTCAGCTTCTAATACATTTTCTACGGTGAAGATAAGTATACCTTCAATTCTTTATTTGGTTTTTCTGTGATAACTAGAAAATATTAGTGTAGGTTTTGTATGATAACATGAAAATATCAGTGAGGGGTTTATTTGTGATAGCCTAGTAAAATCACAAGTGTATCAAGTTAAGGTGACCCTGAGAAAACCTTTTTCATAGTGAAAGCCAAGATTACGTAGAGAGTAATTTTGGGAGTGGAATAGGTGTGGCTGTTTAATAGTTGTCAACACACCAAACCACTGTAATTCTCTGGGTTATGTGGTGAAGGTTGTATTTACATTTCAGTTCAAGTGGCCAATGATTGTAATATTTAATTTTATTTACGCTTACAAAGTTTGGGATTTTGATTTTAAAGGAATTTGTGAAATAAGGTTATTCTGCCTAAACTTTTAGGTGAAGGTTGTCCTACGAATCATTTGGAATCAACGTCTTAATACTTAGGTATTCACAACCACAAGTATAAGATCACATTGTAGTAATAATCTCGGTGAGACCGAGATCGAATCCACAGGGACTAATCTTGTACGTTTCTGAAAATAACTATAAGCAGAACTAGAAGAAGATCTAAAACTAAATCTACATAACTGAAAGAGTAATTGTGAATTATTTAATTAAAACTTGTGAATTTAAAGGTGAGAACTAGGGTTCTAAGGAGCCACTTGTAGCTATTAGGATGTTTCCTTATCTGATTCAAGGAACACAATTGGAATTAGAACCCTATCCTATCCAGTTGGAAGATATATCAGTAAAATCAAATTTGAACTTTCGTTAACATAATTCTCAATGAAGGAGAATTGTGTGAGTTAGAAGGGATTCCATCACCAAACCATGCCCTGGAGACGATGGATAACAACAGGATTTACGAATCCCACAATCTTAAAATAAGAAAAAGAAAATACTCAAAGCTATTGCAGATTTATTAAAATTTGAGTTACGACAAACCATTAAAAACTGAAAGTATTCCTTAAATATCAAAATAGAATCAAAGAAGTTCAACAAGAACAAGAATCAAAATAAGAAAAACATATCAAAAATGCTACAGGCTTCACCTCTTAGCCCTAACTAAGAGGTTTAGTCAATCATAGACATGATTGAATATAAAATCCTCAAAGAAAGCATTAAAAACTAGGAAGAAATGAAGAAGAAACTCTTAAAAGATGGCTCCACCCTTTTGCTCTGCTCCTCAAAACCCTAGATATTCTAAACAGTGCCTAGGAAACCCATATTTATAGCCTAGTTCACGCAAGATCACAAAACCGCCTCAATTTACACAGTCCGCATAACTCTATGTAACGCATTCATTGACATCAAATAACCTTCAATGTCATCGAACATAAGTTGAATTCCGGAAGTTGCGACTTTATGCACTGTATAGCTTTTTATGTCATCGAGCAAACCTTCGATGTCATCGAACGGCCTTCGATGTCATCAAATTGTCTTTGAGCCCTCGAATATCTGTCCAAAATAGTTCAACGAGTTGCTTTAAAATTCTTTAAAAATTTTGATGCCATCAAACGGGATTAGATGTCATCGAGTAGATCTTCGAGTCATCAAATAGTTCTTCGAGCCATTGAAAAATGTCTTCAATTTGTCCAATGACCAACTTAATTTTCATGTAAAAATTCAATGCCATCGACCTGTGTTCGATGTCATCGAACAATGGCTTCGATGTCATCGAACTGTAGTCGATGACACATACAGTGAGGTGAATTTCAGCACTTTGTTCTTTCGACTTCCTTCCTTCTTTAATCTTGGGGTCTTAAAATCTTCAATCTTGGTCTTCAAAGATCAATTCTTTGCCTTAGTGTTTGTTGAGCATCAAATTCATGCTTTTAACATTCTTTTTTATCCAAGCTCTTAGATTCACCTTATAACAAAAACATGCATAAATTATACTATTAAGGAGTATCATGTTCATAAAACTAAGATATAAATGAGGGAAAATATATAATATTTGACACTCAACATTAGGCAATTGAGATCTTTGATTTATTTATTATTTAGCACTTTATTCGATTATTTGGCATAGTCCTATTCACCCCCCTCAAGGACTGCTTAAGCTCTCCTTTTCAAGTTCATAGGAAGATCAAAACCCTCCCCTTCTTTGTGATTTCTCTATTTTGGTGGGCCCATAAGGGTGGGACCCACCTTGATCATGTTTTGAGTATGTGGTGGACCCCATAGTCGCAGGGGGCCACCCCGATGGCTACATCTATTTTTCTTCCTTTTCTTTTTTGTTAGGCTTATGTCCTAGTGACCATTTCATTTCTTAAGATCCCACGATCCACCCCATCAAATTTCGGCAACCCACGACTTGTAGATTTTATCTGTGCGCTACCCTAAGTCACATATTGTAAACTCGAGTCAACTCAAATCGAGACCTGTGCCATTGCGAGTGTGTCATCGTTGCGATTCCAACGTCTCGTCTTCTGCGTCAATCAGACATTTAGATAGTGAGATTCGGCCCTCGCATTATGCCAACCGTTGATCATGCATTGTGGGACCCATGGTGTCCACACCCACTTCCCTAGGAATCATGTGGGTGATGTCACCCTAGCTAGCTAGGGTGACATCATCCTACCCCCTTAGCATCATGCCTTCTTATAACAAATCATGACCTTAACCATGCTTTTCTTACACCAAATCATGCCTAGCTAGGAGAGAGAGATTAGCTATCATCATTACCTCTCTCTCTCTCTCTCTCCTTCATTCTCTCTTTCCTTTCCCTCTTTTATTTTCATTCTCCCATTCTAGCAAGACCTTGGACGTCTCAAGTTCTCCAAGATTCCAGCCCTTGTATGCTCCTTTACCCTCTCATCCAACCCTCCAAAATCAATCCCAACCCTTAAAACATCATCTTTGAGCCACTGGGACTCCATTGATAGAAGAAGAAGCTTGAGATTTGAATGTGGGTCCTCCCTAGATCTAGATTTCATTTTCTTCCTTAGATATCTTTCTTTTCCTTACATGGGGACTTGAAGGACCCACCAATCCATGGTGGAGATCCTCCATGATCCCCTAGATGTGGCCTTTGGCTCATCTTCTTGCGTGCATGAGCTATGGTGGGTCAATTCTCCATAGACCCCACCTTGATGGGTTTTTCTTTAATCCATGCCTTTAAGGGTCATTTAGACTCCTCATTTGCATGGTGGGGATGGTATCCCCACCTCAGATATTTGTTCAGGTCCCATGCATGCATGGGACCCATATGATTGATGGTGTAGATCATGTGAGGGACTCATAGTGGCGGAGTCCCTCCCTTATTGGCCGCTCTCTCTCTCTCTCTCTGTAATGCCCTGAAATTCGAGGGTCGAGTAGCAACTCAACTCTCGAGTTCCAGAACATCACTTATGCAACATAGATGATGATGATTGAATGTTATTTGTGTCAGTGCAATAAACATGAGTGAGATTATACCAAAACAGTAATTCATACTCCAGATCAATTGTATAAAGGCAAGCAAAAGACTGAAACTGTATATATAAGGTATGTGAAGAAACAAAACCATCTCGATCTCCAGAGTATGAACACAAACTGAGTAACCATATACATGTATTATTTCTGAATCAAAAGGTCAAAATACAACTAAAACAGATACATCCTGAAATCCCCGCGATCCAGTCAGCCTAAGCAAAGCTGTCTGAGTACTGCATGTATGAGAACTCGTCCTGGTCCTTATCGTAGTCTGGCTCAGCCTCCTGAATCGACGTATCCTCTATACCTGAGACAGAGTCTGGTTGGTGTGTATAACACCATCCCGTAACGTGGGAGTGAGTAGCTAACTCAGTGGATCAATAAAGCATAGGTTAACATGTTATCAATTCAATCAAGCAGTAATGATAAAGCTGTACAATCAAACAATCCTAACTACTCTTATTTAATGCAAGTATGAAATGACATGATAAATGCCCTTACCAAACCACCCTCATGCGACACTATCTTACGTTCACAATATGCATTCATCCCTCAGTGCTCCACATCTACCAGGCACATGCAGTGCGATGATGAGCATGATTATCAAGTAGTTATTAGTCCTTTCAAACAGCAGTATTGGGAAACTAAGGTACCTCCCTTGTATAATTCCCAAACATGATCCATTCTAGGGTCATCAGTCCTAGTTAATCTCATATGATAGTGTGTTTCTAGGTCACTGCAAAGGCTACCAGGGCTATTACGCACAAAGGTTACACCACTCCCCCATCACCTTTTTAACGGTTCATCACTATACAGATACAGGCCAGGTTCATACTCTATACACTATGGCAAAACTCATCGCCTCACCATAAATTCAGAGTATGTTCGAGGTCACTACAAAGGGCTGCTAGGGCTATTACGCACAAAGGTTACACCGCTCCCCCATTACCTTATCAATGTAAGCTGACAGCACGAATATACTTTCCATACCACCATAATCGGCTCACGAGTCTGGTTGCTCACTGGTCACTACGGGGAGGCATGTGGCCCCAGCGTAGGCCGATAGCTCGACCACAATGTCCCATACCACCATGCCCGGCTCATAAGTCTTAGCGGATTGAGGTACCATGGTTAATGGGATTTCATTGGTAAGTTTGGTACCCTATGTTCAAGTAGTAGCGACAAAACATGGTGAACATACATTAGACATATCGAGTTACTTGACAAGCCTGACTAGCTCAAGTACACATCCAACTGAACGACATGAAGTGTATAAGCACTCCATGTGGCCTAACCACTGTCACCATCCGAAGTACGACTCGGGTCCATCAAACACATCTTAAGTGGCAAAATGAATCTCAACCACGATCTCAAGTCTGGTACCGATTGTCTGGACTATAAACATAGTCCCAAACTCAATCCTTATTCACAGCATGTGGAGTAAAGTATAATAAATAAAGTAATTCAAGCAAGTTAACATGTCATAAAGCATGTTATAAAGCATGTTGTAAAGCATGTTATAAAGCACCATATAAACAGGAGCTACAAACACATATATTTCATAAGTAAGCGGTTAAGGTAAACAACCATATGAAGGAAATCATACATGTCTCTAAGGTAGTTGAGAATCCCTCCTCAACTCCTACCTAAGGCACCATCATCCAAACACTTACTCTCACAAGCATTTTCACAAACACAAAGAATACACTATTTCAACATACATAGTGTATGTTAGCAAAACATGTATTAGGGCGAGTCCTTTTGCCAAGCTTGTATTTTATGCACATATGATATATTCATACAGCAAATAATCATGGCAAACACATTTCCAAAATATATACATATACGGTACTTTCTACAATACACTATTTCTACATACATAGTGTATATTAGCAAAACATGTATTAGGGCGAATCCTTTCGCCAAATAAGTATTTTATCCATATATCATATATTCATACAACAAATAGTCATGTTAAACACATTTCCAAAATATATACATATATAGTATTTTCTACGAATACCTAGAATATGTAGAATTCCATATTCTACATCTTTAATCGAAATGGAAAACAGACGGCACTTTGTACATGTGCAATTGCATGCAAATCATGAATCTATCATTATCTGACATTGAAAGCATTGAAAACCATAACCTATACACCTAAAGTCCTCACCTTATACCATAAAATTGCAACGAATACGATAGGTTTTCCAAGCTTCCGTATTCGGCAGTTTGGTAGCCTATAGAATGAAATAGATTAGCTACTTCATAACCTACAACCCTTACAATTACAAAACAGATTAGGGTTAGGGTTTCTTACCTAGAAACGAAGTCAGATTCGCCGGGAATGCGACAAGAATGGAGTGGTGGAGCTTGGGTAGTGGCAGTAGATGGTAGTAGGGAGATTCTCCCACTTCTCTCACTCTTTCACTCTCTTTTCTCTCTTCTCTCTCTAGGGTTTCTCTCAAATTCGTATGGCTGTGAGAGAGAGGGTGCTAAGGTTCTTATATAGCCTAAAAACACTCTGAAATAGACTTGTGGATAAGGTATACGTAGGTTATAACCAAAGCGGCACTTTTCCAGCTCAACGGAGGACTTCTGGTGGGCCTCCTTGAGCCAAAGGTCAGACTTAAGCTCACCAACCTTGGATCAAGGTGGAGTTAAGTTTTCATTTCCGTCAGATTTCCAGATCACGCGTGGCGGACCAGTTTCAGTTCAACGGTCAGCGGGTCTCTATCCGAAATTCCAAGTACATGGATATGTTTATGAAATTTTTCCTGATTCGAGGGTGTATTTGGGTCAGATTCTGACGGTCAGGTTACTTACAAAATGTCCGCAAGTAACAAGTCTCAGATTACTATTCAAGATATTTATTTTGGAAAGAAAACAAGTGTTTTCACACTCTCTCGCTCCGGACTCAAGCGAACAGCCGTGGGATACTGGCTGGATTTGATTTCCGAGATGGTTGTCAAGCCCAGCGAGGCGGTCCTAAGTCCTTAACCTCATATTATTCGGACTCCCGATGTGCGGTCCAGACCTGATACGGAGTTTCAATGTGCTCCCGAGAGCAGACGGGTAATGAGTTTGATCCTAGATTTTAGGGTAACCTAGCGTCAATGATTCTACAAGTTTTGGGTCTTGTAGATCGTATTTAAAGCGATTCAAATGGATTTCATGGCTACTCTAGTTTAGCACTTAGTTAACTTTGTCAAATTTCTAAAGGATTTAATCCTAAGTGATTTCTAGTCGAGGTGGTACTCGAGCCATTGTACGAAAATTTTTGAGTCGTTACACTCTCTCTCTCCTTCTTATTATTATTATGGTAATGTTTATGTGTATGTGGCTGGAGGGCCACGACTACGTGGGCCCCACTTTATGGATGAATTACATCCGGACCGTCTAGCCATGGGACGTTCGGCAGCGGCAATTGCTGGACTGTATGAAAGGAAAACACTAATATCAGTTTGATCCAAACCAGGTGGGCCACGTACATGTGGGACCACATGTGATGCATGTGCCTTATATCAACACCCTCGGTCCAGCAGGGACGGTGGGCCCCACGCAGCTTATAGCTGCTATATTGACATCAGTAAGTTATGGGTTTGATCATTAGGTATATGTTATACCCAACCATCCTCCATTGCAGACGTGGGGCCCACCCCACACGTGCTACACGTGTGGGGGTGGGGCCCACCTTGATGTATGTATTATGTATTCACACCATCCATCTCTAGACAGTGTTGTGTGGGTCCAACCATGATGTATGGGGTCTTAACGACACCGTCCAGCACTCTATATGTAAGTGCTATATATAGCTATCCGTCCATTTCTGGACAGTGAGGCCCACTTGATGGTGGTGTTGTACATCCATATCATCCATCCCTTAGGTGTGAGTCCCACCTTGATGTGTTGTATCTATGTCGTCCATCCCCCTGGATGTGGGACCCATTTGATGTGTATTTTAATCTCAGTCATCCAACCCTTGGACCTCCAGATTGATTGGACTATTGCTTGTGCAAAAGTCCAGCAACAGGCCCATCTCCTTGTATGATATCCACCACCTTATTGAGTAGAATTTAGGCCGTTTGATGCCTTGTTAAGCCCACTTTTCACTTGATTGTATAAGGGCCAGATTACCCAGATTTTCTGGATGTTTAATGGGCCAGATCGGCTGAATATCCATCCTTAGAATTTCCATGGTGAGGTGTTATCCATCCATTATGGTGGACTACATGGGCTGATTTGTAAACCACTATATGAAGTATATTGTACACTTGGCCCATCTATATTTTTTGAGCCTATGGGCTGCCCAAAGAGGCCCACCATGTGGGATATGCTAGACATAGCCTACCTTAACATTTTTCTGGGCTTTGGGATGCCCCATGTGGCCCATCTCGATGTATGTGGGATATGGGCTAACCCAAGAGACCCAATATTGATATATGAGATGATATGTGTGAAGTCCATTTTATTTCCAGCCATTATGAGTGATATGGGCTGTTTCCTTAGGCCCTTGTGTGAGGCCCATTATGTTGTATATGAGGCCCTTGTGTGAGGCCATGGGCCATATTATATGTTTGGCTCTATGTAGGCCACTCCTTGGGAGCAATGTTGGTTAAATGTCCATATTATGACTTTCCCTTATGCCCTTTGTTAGGCCCATTATCATCCTTCTCTAAATGGGTTGATCCAAATCATTGGGCCCCATTGATATTTGCATGATCCATTTATTTCACATTAGGCTAACCCAAGATGTTTGGGCCCCATTGGTTACTAGTAGAATTATTTTAATCTTGGAGTCCATCTAGTACTTATTTGAGTCTCCTAGGGCATCTAGCGGGCTATATGATGTATGGTGAAGGAAGCCTATTCCGGATCCTTAGGATATAGGTAGGCCACCTAGGCCCAACCTTGATATGAGGAGAGTTCTCCTCACCGTAAACGGAGGAATCCGTGCTATCATATTTGGTATATCTACAGTTGAGGACTGACCTCCATGTTATGGATCTGCTATCCATTTATGGACCTCGCCTTGTATATAGGCCGATTATCGATACCGATTATGAGTATGTGAGAACATAACATCATGATTCATGCCCATACACATCATCTACATGCTTGTTATGAGATATGGTTAACCATTGCATATGACATTGGGTAGGTTGTTTATGGGACTCCTTGATAGGGAGAGTCATCCCACATGAGTGCACGGTATGCGCAGGATTGAAGCATGACTAGATTATATGACTCTTGCATCTTGTATTGTGTGTTGTGATCACTGTACGCCCTAGCGACATAAGAGGTGTAGCCTCCACAGGTATAGCACAGACAGCAGGATTGGATACCAAAAATACTTGTAAAAGCATGGGGGTGCTATAGATGTCCCAGGGTGAAAGTCTCCAAACTTTTTTGATACCATGGAGGATGCTCCAATGCCTAGACCAAGTGGATGTATGAGCACATGAGGGCCGAATACCAGGAGGTCACGTCTCTTACTGTGTCATGGTCGGTTGGAAGGGGGTGTGACCTTACCTACCCGGAGAGAAGGGGGTTATTGTTAGGTTGAGTATTACTAGCTCGTAAATAGGTCTGCTGCCAACATGCTGAGTAGATATTAGCAGACTGCTAGTCAGGTGGGTAGTGAGGTCTCTTCCGCTTGCATGGTTGTGCATCCAGTGTGGGGCGACAATCTAGTGTATAGTGTACTAGACCCCGGTGATTATCCAGAGATAACTATACTGATATATGATGTTTCAGAGATGCGTTGGATTGATATGTGGATTGGTATGCATGAGCTACATCTTGCACATGACATTGGCCATGCAGACCTTGCATTGTATGGCCTTGGTTTGGCCAATAACATTCATGCCTTGTATTACATGGCCTTGGTGTGGCCGATAGCATTCATATCTTGCATCGCATAGCCTTGGTACGACTGATAGTATTCATGGACTTACTAGTTTGTTTCTACATTACTCTGATATTGCATTCTGAGCATGCTTATATTATGCACACACTTTCACCACCCTATAAGATTTTTATAAGATTATGTATGATTGATGTATGCATGTGACACTAGGCCGAAGCTGAGCAAGAGCAGGAGTGCCGCAAAGCTTCTAGACTTTTGTTATTAACATTGTATTTCTTTTCTCACTCTGTACTCAAGTTTTTTATCATAGTGGATTTTGTGATGATGTTCTTGTTATTGTTCATGGGTTATGCTTATTGTGAAATTAATTTATATATAAAAAAATTCTCCTTTTAGGATCCCAGGATCGGAACCTGTTATATGGGTGTCGGGAGCTGAGAATGGGGTACTACGGAGGCTGTCGGCGCCGGATTCATTTGATTGAGAATTTCGTGAACCGGGTTTTCGAGTTCGAGGTGTGACAGGAGTTGGTATCAGAGCATAACTTAGGAATAACTTAGGACAACATCACATATCTACTACTAGCTTAAGACGAGTAGGTCCTAAGTCTGTAACTTTCTGATTTGGTTCCATAATGTCTAAGCCTTCGAGGCTTCTCAAGGCTAATAGTTGCCTTTGTTCTTTGTTGCAGACCATGCTGCCTAAACGAGGTATGTGAGGCACCTGAGGTGCCCGAGTGACCCGATCGACCGAAGCGATTCCCGCTCTACTTCTCACAGCTCTCGTTCCCTCGCTCGAGCTTTATGTTCCCACGCCCGAGACTCCTATAGACCTCGTACCTCCATCTGAGACCAATGTA
The DNA here is from genome assembly GCA_030180095.1 of Magnolia changhungtana. Lineage (NCBI taxonomy): Eukaryota > Viridiplantae > Streptophyta > Magnoliopsida > Magnoliales > Magnoliaceae > Magnolia > Magnolia changhungtana. The sequence continues at coordinate 10,943,889 of JASAUF010000656.1, read as the reverse complement.
GCTCCTAGTAAATCAGTTAGCGCCAACCAGTTACAACAGATGATTTAGGCTATGAAACAGCCCTCCATGGGCTGGGCAGGCATCTCGCTGAGACCATGGAGCAGGCGAAGCAGGAGAGCGTGAATGCTTTGTTACGAGACTTCCTTCGGCTCGATCCCTCGCGATTCAAGAGAGAGCACGATCCGAATGCAGCCAAGAGATGGCGCTCCCTAGTGGAGAAGATGTTCGAGACCATGAGATATACAACCTAAGAGCGGGTCCCAATGGCATTATATATTCTTGAGGGTGAAGACGAGCATTGGTGGAGCTCAGTTGCCCATGCTATAGGGCCTAATTTCATCTGGACATGGGAGGATTTCGTGGACCGGTTTGATCGGCAGTATTTCCCTGACCACATTTGACAGCAACGAGCATTGGAGTTCAAGACCCTGGTGTAGGGAGATATGTCTGTGGCACAGTACGCAGCTCGTTTCATGGCGCTATCGAGGTTTGTGCCATACTTAATCGATGATGAGGGGCGGAAGGCCCGTCGTTTCGAGAACTGCTTGTGTTACGTTCTTCGAGGCCATGTTGTTGGGCACGAGCTCCCGACTTTCGAGGAGGTAGTAAGGAGGGCCTAGATTTACGAGGCTGATTGGGCTAGCACGCAGAGTGATCGAGATCAGATGAGAGACTGGAAGAGGTAGGCCTCCTTTATTAGCTCCCAGCAGTAGCATCATCGTCAGGAGCAGAGGCGCATGACTTACCGAGCCCCATCGACACCTCCAGCGCCACCCCGAAGGCCGTTTGCTGGGACTTATTTTGGAAGTGGTGGGACAAGACACCGCAAGCATGAGTGCCCCCGCCCCCAGCAGTAACAACAACAGCCAAGAGGGCCACAATGGTCTCCATCATAGCAGCAGCGACAGTAGCTCCTACCCCTGAGGCCCCCACAACAGCAGCAGTAGCATTAGCCTCGGAGAGCACAGCAGCCAAGGCAGTAGTTCCAGTAGTAGCAACAGCAATAGAGACCTCATAGAGCATAGGCACCTCCCCAGCTAGCTCAGGCTAGGTTCTATGCACCTAAGCAGGACCTGCAGTCCTCTGGAGTAGTCGTTGAGGGTATACTTCTAGTCTCTGCATGCATTGCCTGAGTGTTGTTTGATTCTGGTGCTTCGCACTCGTTCATATCTGAGGATTTTTGCCGATCGTCTAAATTGCCGTTAGAGTCTGCCAACGAGGGTCTATCAGTATCGATACCCTTAGAGAAGACCGTAGTGTTATGCTGCTTCTGTCCGTCTTGCCCCATATTGGTGAGGGAGATTTCTTGCTTACTAACTTGTTTGTGTTGCCGATGTCAAAGTTCGACGTCATATAGGTATGGATTGGCTCCCCAAGTACCATACTGTCTTGGACTGTTCTACAAAGACAGTCACATTCTTTATACCCAGCTTGCCTCAGTTTCAGTTCATTGACGAGCCCAGAGGAGAGCCACTGTCTTGTTTAATGTCGTGTGCAGCAGAGGAGCCCAAGTAGTGAGTGTTGATTAGTTGCTAGTGGTTTATGATTTCCTCGATGTATTCTGGGAGATTCTGAGATTGTCGTCGCGCCGACATATTGAGTTCCAGATTGATCTGTGCCTAGTACCGCGGCTATTTCAAAGGCGCTGTATCGTATGACACCGATGGAGTTGCAAGAGCTGCAGCAGTTGGACAAGTTGCGTGAGTTGGGTTTCATTTGTCCGAGCAGTTCACCGTGGGAGCATCGGTACTATTCGTTAGGAAGAAGGATGGATTGTTGTGGCTTTGCATGGATTACCGCGAGCTCAACCGAGTCACGATCAAGAACAAGTATCCGCTCCCGAGGATCGATAATTTATTTGATCAACTGCAGGGTGCACATTTCTTTTCGAAGATTGACCTGCGATCTGGTTATCATCAAATTCGAGTATAAGAGGAGGACATCCCGAAGACGACTTTCAGGACGCACTATGGTCACTTTGAGTTTCACTTCATGTCCTTAGGACCGACCAATGCACCCGCAGTCTTCATACAGTTGATGAATGAGGTCTTCTGTCCATATCTTGATCAATTTGTTACGGTCTTCATCGACGGCATTCTGATTTATTCGAGGACTCACGAGGATCATGAGCAGCATCTGAAGACTGCGTTATAAACTCTCTGTGCCCACCAGCTATATGTGAAGCTGGAGAAGTGTGAGTTTTGACAAGAGGAGGTGAAGTTCCTCGATCATATAGAGATGAGGGAGGGTGTCGCAATGGACCCCTCGAAGATTGATGCAGTGCGTCAGTGGGGCCAGCCCATGAATGTGTCCGAGATCCACAATTTTCTTGGCTTGAAGGGATATTATCGATGATTTATTGAGGGATTCTCCCGTATTGTAGCTTCGCTGACCAGGTTGACCCAGAAGGGCACAGAGTTTGTGTGGAGTGATGCCTGTGAGCGAGCATTTGTGGAGCTGAAGGACCGCCTCACGTCAGCTCATGTCCTCACTCTTCCCTCTGAGAGTGAAGGCTTTGTTGTATTTACCGATGCTTCGCGTATTAGTTTGGGTGTTATTTTGATACAGCACGGGAAGTCAGTGGCTTATGCATCTAGCCAACTCAAGGTCCACGAGCTAAACTACCCCACGTATGATTTGGAGCAGCAACAGTTGTCTTCGCACTGAAGATTTGGAGGCACTATCTTTATGGGGTCAGGTTCGAACTTTTCTCCAACCACAAGAGCTTAAAGTATCTCTTCTCACAATCCGAGTTGAACATGAGGCAAAGATGTTGGATGGAGCTCCTGAAGGACTATGATTTTGATTTTCAGTACCACCCAGGCAAGGTGAAAGTGTTGGCGGATGCCCTTAGCCATCAGCCACGAGGCGTGGTGGCGTATGTGATGATTCATGAGTGGAAGATGCTTGAGGATGTGTTAGCATTCGACTTCAAGATCGGCTTGCAGTCTTCTATTGTGCAGTTAGCGAGCATGTTGATTCAACCCTCTCTTGTTGCAAGAGTGATCGAGGCTCAGTAGGCAGATGAGTCGTTGCAAAATTATCGGGCAAAGGTAGCATCTGAGAGTCAATTAGATTGGTTCTGATGGTGGACATCGCTTTAGAGGTCAGTTATATGTCCAGGATGTTTCAAAGTTGCGCAGAGATCTTATGACCAAAGCACATTGATCGCGATTTTCTATCAACTCTGGCTCGACGAATATGTATCGTGATATAAGGAGGTAGTATTTTTGGGCAGGGATGAAGCTCTAAATAGCTAGTTTTATGGCCGAGTGTGACACATGCTAGCGTATCAAGGCTGATCATCAGAGATCCCCAGGTCCATTATAGCCGTTAAGCGTCCCGACATGGAAGTGGGAGCACTTATCCACCGATTTTATTATGGGCTTGCCAAGGACTGTGCGCGGTCATGACGCCATTTGGGTTGTCATGGATCATCTAACACAATTTGACACATTTTCTTGCGATTCATGCGACTTGGCCTTTAGACAGGCTTGCCAGGATATTTGATGATAATATCATGAGACTGCACGATATTCCAGTTTCTATCATTTTTGACCAAGACCCGAGGTTCGCATCTCAATTCTGGAAGAGCTTCTAGAAGGCTATGGGGTCTGCTTGCAGTTTAGCACCGCATATCATCCACAGACTGATGGGCAGACCGAGAGGGGTCAACCAGATTCTTGAGGATATGCTTCGTGCTTACGTAATTGCCTTCTCGGGTAGTTGGGTTGAGGATTTGCGCCTGGCTGAGTTTGCGTATAATAACAACTATCAGGTGACTATTGGTATGACTCCCTTTGAGGCCTTTTATGGTAGGCCGTGTATATGCCTCAGTTGTTAGGTCGAGGTTAGAGAGCACCATATCCTAGGTGCCGAGCTTGTGCAACATACATCAGAGGTTATCGATATCATCAGGTAGAGGATTCGGATAGCTCAGAGCCGGCAGAAGAGTTTTATTAATCGTCAGCGTCGTCCCTTGGAGTTCACTGTTGGGGACAGAGTGTATCTCAAGGTCTTGCCCATGAAGGGTGTGGTTCGATTTGGAGCGAAGGGCACGCTCGCCCTGAGATTTATTGGACCTTTCGAGATCACTAGGCGTGCTGGCGTCATGGCCTATAGGCTTGCCTTACCTTCTCAAGTGTCTGGTATCCACGATATTTTTCATGTTTCGATGCTGCACAAGTGTGGGTCAAACACCATTCCTGTGATTGATTGAGAGCCACTTGAGGTCTGTGAGGATGCTTCCTACATTGAACAGCCGATTCGTATCCTTGATAGGAAGGAGCAGGTCCTGCGGACCAAGGTCCTTCCTTTGGTGAAGGTTCAATGGGGTCATCATTCTATTGAGGAGGCGTCTTGGGAGTGCGAGGCTGAGATTAGAGAGCGTTATCCCCATTTATTTGTATGTTGATTATGCTCTGTATTGCATTAATTGTTATATATATATATATGATGATGCTTTCTTTTCTCTTGCTTTGTTCTGCATTATAGTAAATTTCGAGGACGAAATTTTAATTAGGAGGGGAGAGCTGTCAGGCCCATATCCTAGTGACCATTACATTTCTTAGGATCCCATGATCCACCCCGTTAAATTCCGGTAACCCAAGACCTTGAGATTTCATTTACGCGTAACCCTAAGTCACATCCTGTAAACCTGAGTCGACTCAACCCAAAACTCATGCCATTGGGACCGCGTCATTGCCGCAGTTCCAATGCCGCATCTTGTGCGTCAAGCCCACGTTTAGATACTAAGATCCGTCCCTCGCATTACTCCAACCATTGATTATGCATTGTGGGACCCATGGTGTCCACGTTGGCTTCCCTAGGCAATCATGTCGGTGATGTCACCCTAGCTAGCTAGGATGACATCTTCCTACCCCCTTAGCCTCATGCCTTCTTATTAAAAATCATGACCCTAGCCATGCTTCTCTTACACCAAATCATGCCTAGTTAGGAGAGAGAGACTAGCTATCATCATTACCTCTCTCTCTCTCCTTCATCTCTCTCTATCCTTTCCCTCTTTCATTTTCATTCTCCCATTATAGCAAGACCTTGGACGTCCCAAGCTCTCTGAGATTTCAGCTCGTGCATGCTCCTTCACCCTCTCATCCATCCCTCCAAAATTAATCCCAACCCTTGAAACATCATCCTTAGCCCACTAAGACTCCATTGATAGAAGAAGAAGCTTGAGATTTGAAGGTGGGTGCTCCCTAGAGCTAGATTTCATTCTATTCCTTAGATCTCTTTCTTTTCCTTGCATGGGGACTTGAAGGACCCACCAATCCATGGTGGACATCCTCCATGATCCCCTAGATGTGGCCTTTGGCCCATCTTCTTGCATGCATGAGCCATGGTGGGTCCATTCTCCTTGGACCCCACCATGATGGGTTTTTCTTTAATCCATGCCTTTAAGGGTCATCTAAACACCTCATTTGCATGGTGTGGGATGATATCTGTAGCTCAGATTTTTTCTTATGATATGTTGGGCCCATGCATGCATGGGACCCATATGATTGTATGGTGTAGATCATGTGAGGGACTCATAGTGGCGGAGTCCGTCCCTTATTGGCCGTTTTCTCTCTTTCTCTTTCTCTCTTATTCTTCTTATTATGGTAATGATGATGATGTATGTGGCTAGTGGGCCACAGGTACGTGGGCCCCACTTTATGGATGAATTACATCTGGACCGTCCAGCCATGGGACGTCCAACAGCAACGACTGTTGGACTGTATGAAAGGAAAACACCAATATCAGTTTGATCTAAACCAGGTGGGCCACGTGCACGTGGGACCCACATGTGATGCATGTGCCTTATATCAACAACGTTCGTCTAGTAGGGACGGTGGGTCCCATGCAACTTATAACAGTTGTATTGATGTCAACAAGTTCTGGGTCTGATCATGAGGTATGTGTTACACCCAACCGTCCTCCATTACAGATGTGGGGCCCACCTCACACGTGTTGCACGTGTGGGGGTGGGGCCCACCTTGATGTATGTATTCTATATTCACACCGTCCAACTCTGGACAGTGCTGTGTGGGGCCAACCATAATGTATGGGTCTTATCCACACCGTACAATACTCTGAACGATGGGACCCACCCCATGTATGTGTGTGTTATATCCAGCCATTCGTCCATTCTTGGACGATGAGGCCCACTTAATGGTTGTGTTGTACATCAATGTCGCTCGTCCCTTGGGCGTGAGGCCCACCTTGATGTGTTGTATCTTGCCGCCCATCCCCCTGGACATGGGGCCCATTTGATGTATATTTTAATCTTAGCCATCCAGCCCTTGGACCTTTAGATTGACTGGACTGTTGCTGGCGCAAAAGTCTAGCAACAGGCTCATCTCCTTATACGATATCCACCACCTTCTTGAGCAGAATTTAGGCCCTTTGATGCCTTGTTAGGCCCACCTTTCACTTAATTGTATAAGGCCAGACTGCCCAAATTTTCTGGATGTTTAGTGGGCCAGATGGGCTGAATGTCCAGCTTTAGAATTTCCTTGATGAGGTGTTATTTATCCACTATGGTGGACTACATGGGCTGATTTGTAAACCACTATATGGGGTATATTGTACACTTGCCCTAACTATATTTTTAGAGCCTATGGGCTGGTTAAAGAGGCCCACCATGTTAGATATTCTAGACATAGCCTACCTTGACATTTTTCTAGGCTTTGGGCTGCCTCATGTAGCCCATCTTGATGTATGTGGGTTATAGGCTTACCTAAGAGGCCTAATATTGATGTATGAGATGATATGTGTGAAGTCCATTTTATTTTCAGCCATTGTCAGGGCTATGGGCTATTTCCTTAGGCCCTTGTGTGAGGCTCATTATGTTGTACATCAGGCCCTTGTGTGAGGCCCATTATGTTGTATATCAGGCCCTCGTGTGAGGCCATGGGCTCCACTATATGTTTGGTTATATGTGGGCCATTCCTTGGGATCAAGGTTGGTTAAATGTCCATATTTTTCCATTCAACAACTCCATTTTGTTGAGGTGTTTTTGGATTATAAATTTTATTTAATATACCATGATCATTATAGTATTTCTAAAAATTGTTATTTTTAAATTCAGTTCCATGATCACTTATTATTTTGATCACGAATAATTCCTTTTCAGTCTAGATGAATATAATTAGCTTTTTGACTTCAACAAAAGCATCTAACTTTTTTTCTTAAGAAGGCTACCCATGAATATTTAATGTAGTCATCAACTACGACTAGAAAATATTTCTTCCCGCCTCTACTCTCTATTCTAGTTGGTCCAACTAAATCTATGTGGAGTAGTTTAAGAGGTCTTATTGTGGCTACGGAGTTCACTTTCTCGTGACTAATCCTAATTTGCTTGCCTATTTGACAAACACCACATACTTTGTTTTCTATTCCTACTAATTTGGGTAAGCCACGCAAGTGATCTCTTTTGGTCAATTTATATAAATCTGTATAGTTTACACGTCTAAGACATTGATGTCATAGTTCAGTCTCATCTGTTTGGACCATGTAGCATGAAAGATTAATTGAGTAAGAATCATCAATTATAAAGTAATTTTCAGTCGTTTTACGACCATTTAATATCACATGTCCTTTTTTATTAATTATCTCACATCTATGATCTGAAAATTTTACATTATGATTATTATCACAGATTTAAGATATGCTTAGTAGATTATATTTTAACCCTTCAACATATAAAACATTCTTGAAATAGGTAGATTGAGAAGTTATACATTAACTTTGCAAATAATCTTGCAGTTGCTACCATCTCCGAATGTAACTGAGCCACCATCAATTTGGTTAATGTTTAATAGAATAGCCTTATCAACTCTCATATGTCTAGAACATCCACTATGCAAGTACCATCTTGAATGGCTACTTTTTTGAAAGTTGTGTGGATAACAAGGTACTTAGCTTTAGAAACCCATTTCATTACGGTTCTAGGTTTAGCAGGGTCTCTTACCTCTCATTATATTTGGGAGTTAGGATTTCTCCTATTTCTGTTTACTCTGTACAGACCAGAGTTGGATTTCAACAGCTCTTTGAGCAAGTCCACTATTTTGTTAGCTAGAAGAGGATTTCTATTATCTCTCCTTTGATATTTGTGGTAGTTGGCATAAGTTTTTACATTAGATGCTTCTTAAAAGTGTTTTACATTTTTGAAGTTATTCTTGTTTTTGTTTAACTCTTTTAAAGTTTCTACTTTAGAGTTTGAGGATTCTCTTCTTACAAATGTAGGAGCAAAATTCTTAGATTTCACAGTATTATTTTTCATATAACACAAACTAGATTTGTCACCACATCGACAAGATGAGGTTAATAATTTTTCTCATTTTTTAGATTTAAGATTTTGCAATTCTGAAATTTTCAAACTTAAATCCAATTTTGTTTTCTCAAAATAATCATCAAAATGATTTATTTTTATTTTTTTCAAAACAACCTTTTCAAGTTTTAATTGAAGTTTGGTAAAATTTTCTTTTAGATTTTCAATTTACCAGCAATCTTGCAACTTTCTCTGTATAGGGCATCATATGAAACTTGAAGATCGTCTTCATTTTAAAATTACTTCTAGGAGTTTCATAATCAAAAGTTTTACAATCATCTGAATAAGTGATTATGGATATAGTCATAAAGGCTTTCAGATCTTTTACAATTTTATAATCTGATTCGTTAGTTTTTGAATTAGATTCAGATTCCAATGATTCATCCCCAGTAGCAATCGTGCCTCCTCTTCTAGATTTATTCTTCTTAGGACATTTTGAAGCAAGATGCCCAAATTCATAACAGTTGAAGCATTGAGTGTCTTTAGATTTTGATTTTCAAATTTTTGAATTTCATTTTCTTTTGTCGAATGGTTTTTGAAAATTTGTTCTATTTTTATTCTTGAAAATTATATAAAATTTATTTACCAACATAGCCATATCATCCTCATTTTCATCAATATTAGATTTTACATTTATATCTTTGGATTTAGATTTAGAGGATTTAAGAGCAATGAACTTGTTCTTAGTAGCTTTGAAATTCAACTCATAGGTTTAAAGAGATCCAACTAACTCTTTAACCTTCATTGTATCAGTATCCCTTAATTCCTGTATAGAAGTAACTTTCGAATTAAACCTATCAAGAAGTGATCGCAGTATTTTGTACAAACCTTACTTTCAAGGATTCTATATCTAAGAACCCACAAATAATGTAACACCCCGAGTGTTCGCGGTGAGAGTACATATTCATGCCTGAGAATTCCCAGTGCTCATAATGTAAATATTGAATGCTTTAAAGTCACTCCTTGTTTTTATTTTCATTTAGATCACATCCAGTTACATTTATGTCACGTCCCAAACTTAGAAACCGGGCTCACAGAGTTCTCGATCTCCGAATCTGATGCCGACAGCCTCCGTAGTACCCCATTCTCAACTCCCAGCGCCCATACACCAGATTCCGATCCCGGAATCCTACAAGGAGGATTTGTAAGTGAAATTTTTTCTTTGAACATAACCACAAGTGTACTCAATTCATAATGGCACCATCATCATCATATATCCACTCATAATAAATCGTTGATTACAATGTTGAAAGACAATACAAGCATATAACAGAATCTCCACAAAGCTCAACTGCACACTCCTGCTCTTTCTGAGCTACGACTGTCTAATCGTCGCCTGCATGCATTTATCGTGCATAAGCTTATAGAAAGCTTAGAGGGTGGTGTAAGTGTGTGGGCAAGATAAGTGTCAAGCACACAGATATCAGAGTAAACTAAAATACTAGCAAGTCTGTAAAAATATTACAACAATATCCAGGATATGCAGTGCAAATATATAATAAGCTAGTGCCATGAATTGAGAAAGTAATGTAGATCAGCTATACAAATGTAGAAACATAGTAAGCCAAATATTAATCACCAAGAATACAATACAATATGTAATACCTATTGAGCCACGAATACCATCGGCCTCATCTAGGCCATGCAAAAATATAGTAAACCAAATGCTATGTGTCGAGGATAAATCATATGATATCAGAGTATGTAATACAGATGAGCAAGCTGCAGTGTGTAATCGGGAGGATAGCGTGTAGTATCGAAAGCGATGGGGGTCCATCACAAAGGACTTATATGTAAACCAGTCCCATACCTAAATTTGGATAGCTAGACACAATGTGGTAAACTCCTGATCTCAGGTTGGTCGCGCGCCTAACCAAAATTCTGGTCATTGCGATGATACACATAATAACTTAGTTACGCATCACCAGCCTGAGTGTATAGTGAATGAATGAATAAATAGATAAAGAGCTAAGCATGCAACTCCTACTAGTAAGTCTGCATGTGAGCGCAACAGTGTTCGATGTGGGTCAAGGTTCCGCCTTACTATATGCACAGTAACCTGCCAACACAGTAGCCTGCCAACTACTAGTAGCTCGCCCAGGCCCTTAGCCCCCCCCCCCCCACACATCAGTGTCCGCCCACGTGAGCCAGCCCACATGTGTAAAGTGACGAGTTATCACAATATTAAAACCGTATATCTTTAGAATCATCACCGAGGTCTAGTACACTACATACTGACTACCGTTCTTAAAGCCGCACAACTTAGCCAGCGTAAGGGACCTCACTACCCGCCTGTGGTCAGCCAATCACCAACAAGGCTCAGCGGTAACGGACCCATTTACGAGTTGGTCAAACTTAACCTAGCTATGCCCCCTCACTCAGGCGGGTAAGGCCACACCCCCTCCCAACCGACCACACTATAGTGGGAGACGAGGCCTAAAGGTAAAGGCACTCAGGTGCTCATGTTTTCCACTCGGTCCTGACGTTGGGGCGTCTCCTAGTACCATGGAGGTTTAGGGGCTTTCACCCAAGGACATCCTAAGTGCCCTAAATGCTCAAATAACATTTTCGGTGTCCTAACTAGCCATCCACGTCATGCTTGTGGAAGTCATGGCCCTGATGTCACTAGGGCGTATGGTGTTCATGTCACAAAATGCTGAGGTATATGCGTCATATCGTCCAGTAATGCAATAATCTGCCCAATGGCATGTGATATGATCTGTAATAACCTGAATTTTTGCCAACCTGGAATTAGACGTTCTTAGGCAATGGGTCGCTCCTAACACCCTCTTAACCTATCAGGACTCAATCCCAAAGTCTAAAACTACTGTTGAACCCACTTCCTTCAGAAATCCCACCCTTCACCACCTCGTTCTTTAAATCCTTCTAAGTATTTTCACATTAGACACTATCTTAAAGTTTAGGTGATAAAGAACAATACTTGAACTAAACATTACTACAAAAGACTGAGTACCACCTCCACCAGAAATCACTTAGGATTAAACCCTTTAGAAATTTGACAAAGTTAACCAAGTGCTAAACTAGATTAGCTACAAAATCCATTTGATCTACTTTAAAAACGATTTGCAAGACCCAAAACTTGTAGAATCATTGACGCTAGGTTACCCTAAAATCTAGGATCAATCTCATTACCCGGCTGCTCTCGGGAGCATCTCGAAACTCCGTATCAGTTCCAGACCGCACATCGGGAGTCCGAATAATTCTAGGTTAAGGACTTAGGACCGCCTCGCTGGGCTTGACAACTATCTCGAAAATCAAATCCAGACAGTGTCCCATGGCTGTTCGCTTGAGTCCGGAGCGAGAGAGTGTGAGAAGACTTGTTTCTTTACAAAATAAATATCTTGAATAGTAATCTGAGACTCGTCGCTTGCGATCGAGATAAGCAACCAGACCGTGTCGAATCGACCAAATTACACCCTCGGATCAGGAAAAATTTCATAAACATTTACATGTACTCGGAATCTCCGATCGAGATCCACTGACCATTGAACTGAAACTGGTCCGCCATGCATGATCTGAGAACCTTACTGGAACGAAAACTTAATGAAATGTAGATCCGGTGTTAGTGAGCTTAAGTCCAACCTTTGGCTCAAGGAGGCCCACCAGAAGTCCTCCGTTGAGCTGAAATAGGTCCGCTTTGGTTATAACCTAAGTATACTTTAACCTGGAGTCTATTTCGGTGAGTTTTTAGACTATATAATGACCTTAAACCCTCTCTCATTGCAGCCATACAATTTTAAGAGAAACCCTAGAGAGAGAAGAGAGAAGAGAGAGAGAAAGTGTGGGAGATGTGGGAGAATCTCTCTGCCGTGCTTCCCTGCCGCTCCACGAGCTCCACCGCTCCATTCTAATCACTTTTCCGGCGATTCCAGCTCCGTTTCTAGGTAAGAAACCCAAACCCTAATCTATTTTGGGGTTGTATAGGTTATAGGTTATGAAATAGCTAACCTATTTCGTTTTATAGGTTGCCAAACTGTCAAATACGGAAGCTTAGCAAACCCATCGGCTCCATTACAATTCTACGACAAAAAGGTGCGGACTTTAGGTGTATAGTTATGGTTTTCAATGCTTTTAATGTGAGACAATGATAGATTCATGATCAGCATACAATTGCATATGTAAAAAGTGTTTTCCGTTTTCTGTTTCGATTAAAGACGTAGAATATGGAATTTTACATATTCTAGGTAATCGTAGAAAATACCGTATAGGTATAAATTTTGAAAATGTGTTTAACAGGATTATTTGTTGTATGAATATACGATATGTGGATAAAATACTTATTTGGTGAATGGATTCGCCCCAAATACATGTTTTACTAATATACACTATGTATGTAGAAATATTGTATTGTAGAAAGTACTATATATATATATATATATTTTAGAGATGTATTTGACATGATTATTTGTTGTATTAATATATTATATGTGCGTAAAATACTTGCTTGGTGATAGGACTCACCCTAATACATGTTTGCTAACATACACTAAGTATGTTGAAATAGTGTATGTTTAGTATTTGCGAAAATGCTTGTGTGAGTAAGTGTTGGATGTTAAGGCCTTAGGTAGGTGTTGAGATGAGATTCTCAGCTACCTTAGAGACATGTATGATTTCCTCCATGAGGTTGTTCACTTTAACCACTTACTTATGAAATATATGTATTTGTATTCCTATTTATATAGTGCTTCGTAACATGCTTTATAACATGTTTTATAATATGCTTTATGATATGCTTGTTAACATGCTCAACTGATTGTGTGATTTTATTTATGTAATGCGTAGGTTTAAATTCATGTTTATGTTGTATGATCCGTCATGGGTGATGGGGGAGTGGTGTAATGATTGCATGCAACAGCCCTGGCAGCCCTCAACGGATAATACCAGACTTTGATTGTATGTTTTGAATCTTGATCCATTATGCTTTACTTATCTGCAAATTGATTGTGTTTGGGGTTATGATTATAGTCCAGACAATCGGTACCAGAATTAAATTCGTGGTTGTGATTCATTTGCCACGTGAGATGTGTTCGACGAACTCGAGTCGTACGTCAGTTTGCGATAGTGGTTAGGCCACGCGAAGTTCTTATGCACTTCATGTTGTCCAAGTCATTGTGCGCTCGAGCTAGTCAGGCTCGTCAAGTAACCCGATATATCTAATGTATGTTCACCATGTTTGGTCATCACTACTTGAACCTAGGGTACCAAACTTACCAGTGGAATCCCGTTTAACCATGGTACCTCGATCCGCTAAGACTCATGAACCAGGCATGGTGGTATGGGACACCATGGTCGAGCTGTCGGCCTACGCTGGGGCCACGTGCCTCCCCGTAGTGACCAGTGAGCAACCAAACTCATGAGCTGATTATGGTGGTATGAGACACTATATTCGTGCTGTCGGCTTACATTGATAAGGTGATGGGGGAGTGGTGCAATGATTCCATGTAACAGCCCTGATAGCCCTTTGTAGTGACCTCGAGCATACTCTAAATTTACGGTCTGGCGACGAGTTTTGCCGCAGTGTATAGAGTATGAGCTAGGCCTGTATCTGTATAGTGAAGAATCGTTAAAGAGGTGATGGGGGAGTGGTGCAATGATTTCGTGTAACAACCCTAGCAGCCTCTGCAGTGACCTAGAAACACGTTGTTGTATGAGATTAACTAGGATTGACAACCCTAGAATGGATCATGTTTGGGAATAATACAAGGGAGGTACCTTAGTTTCCCAATCTGCTGTTTGAAATGGACTAATAATTACTCGTTAATCATGCTCATCATCGCACCGCATGTGCCTGGTAGTGTGGGGCACTGAGGGAGGTATGCATCCACGAACGTAAGATGATGTCGCATGAGGGTGTTTCGGTAAGGGCATACATCATGACTGCATTCATACTTGCATTAATAAGAGTAGTTAGGAGTGTTTGATTTTACTGCTTAACTGAATTGATAACATGTTAACCTATGCTTTATTGTTCCACTGAGTTGATCACTCACTCCCACGTTACGAGACGGTGTTGTACACACCAACTAGATTTGTTGAGTTTCAGGTGATGGCGATGTTTATGAAGCAGAGCCGGACTACTTCTATGATGATGAGGAGTTCTCCTATTTGTATCTCTCTGGCAGGTCTATGAAGACCTGGTATGGTATTGACAGGGCTATGGTACTTGGGATAGAAGACATTATACTTCCTCATATTAGGTATATTGTAGAGTTGCACTTGTAATTAATTAACCTGGTAACATTATCACACTCTGGAGACTCACCACAATATTTATATTTTATATGTTTGTCACAATCTTTCGCTTGCAATTTAACTATCTCTGGAGTATGATATGCTATTTTGGCTTAATCTCACTCATGTTCAATGCTCGAATACAGTCAACATTCAATCATCATTCATTTTGTTACATAAGTGATGTTCTGGAACTCGGGAGTTGAGTTATGCTCGACCCCCGATTTTTGGGATGTTACAGTTGGTATCAGAGCATGATTTGGATTAAACCGGACCTGGGTTATGGTCACACAATGTACACTGACGCACTCTGACTTAGGAGGGAGCGACGAAATGTAGAAACAGTCTTAGGCATCCCTGTTCTGTCCAACGGCTAGTTCACTGAAAACAAACGCCAAAATTGAGTCTGTATTCAACCATGGTCGCACGGGTCGACCTTAAAACATTCCTAGGCTGTCTATTAATGAGTCTAGATTACAATCCACCTCACCCCAACCGTTGACAATCGGTAGAATACAGGATAAGCGTGATGAGGTTAACTACTCCGAATCCTCGGGGCTTCTTTGGGCTCCTCACAGAGACTTCTCGAATCTACGAGAAAAGAAAGCAGGAAGTAGAAATGGATTCTAACAAATTCGAAATTGATTAATGAATGACTAAAAATGAGTTCACAACCCTTTAAATAGGGATGCCAAGTAATGGGAAAGAAATCAGAAACAAACTACAACTAAAACTCCTAGATTTCGCGACTTACTATAGGGTCGTGATGTCTACTAGTGCGCAAAGTTTTCGGCTAAAAATAGTAAGTGTCCTATTTGACTTCACCAAACCATTCTCCTAATTATTCTAAGCTCTTTTCACAATGGGAGTAACTCCTAAAGCCCGACAGATGAAGAGCAATTAAACTAAAACTACTATTTTTAGTAAAACAAAATTGAAACAGGGAAACGACCATCGATTGAGGGGTTTTTTCATAATTTCGGGCTACATAACCCAACAAATATGGGTTAGTTGGCTTCATTAGCTCGTTCTACCCCAAAATCATATTATATACGTCAGATAACTCATTCTGGATTGCAAGTTACGTCCGAAATTGCCTGTAACTACCCGAAATGGAGCGAAACGGAGTCGGGGGCCTATCCACATTGATCCAGGGGTACCTAGGGTGGGACCCAGTGTTTTTTGGGGCCTAAGGGACTGGAGGAACATGACCATGGGGCCCCCTTTTGAAAAACCCAAATTTTTCGGTGAGGCCTCGCCGGTTTCTGGGCTGGGCCGAGCCCCCGTCTTGGGCCGATCTCTTTTGGGGGTCTAATATACCCCCTGACATGGCTCCCATCTATTCTCCCTCTCCCAAAACCCTAGTTCCTTCATAAACCCTCCCTCCAAGCCATTTTTCCCTCTACCCTTGCTGTTTTCTCTTCGAAATAGCCCTTCCAATCGTTCTCTCTGCTTGTTTCGACCACGATCCACCCCTCTCCATCATTCATAGCAGTCCTTACCTCCCTACCCTCTCCGATCTCTCTCATTTGGGCCCTTACATGCCCCATGTGAAGCTAAAAAAAAACGTGTAAGCTCCCTACCCTTTCTATTTCTTCATTTCCTACATTTCTTTCCTTTCGTTTGGGCCTCTACAACCCCTGTTAAGAACCAAATCCGTGGAGACCTAAATATCCCAGCCCTTTCCTCCATTTCCTTCACTTTTCCATGGTTTTACTCGAGGACATTAGGGCCCATTCGGTTAAATTGCATTAGGTGAGTTTGGTGGATATCATTGTATAAGTAACAATGAATGTATGTGTAAGATATGGTCCCTAGATTGGGTGTATCCCATGTTTTCCAATACCATGTTTGGAGTGTATGCAATTAGAAGGAAATTCAGAAATTTCTTTTCCAAGTACACTTAGAGATTCATTATCATGGGATTTGGAAATCCTATCCCACGCTTTCCTACACAAGACTCATTTTCCAAAGCCTAAAGTTAATTTTAATCCCCACCCACCCTCCTACCAAACATGCCATTCCCAATCCTGAGGAAGGATTAGCAACACAATCCATCTAATATAACTTAATACTCAAATATGCCCTTAGAGTTTTGGACTTAAGGTTGGTACTTCTAGATTTCAAAGAATTTGACAGTATAGGAAACCCAATAAACAAATAATGTGAGCCCTAGGACCTTCATAGCTAGTATAAACAGGTGTGTAGTGCTTAAGAGTAGTTAAATTCAAGTTCGGGCAATTAAATTTCAATCAGACAACTTTAACCCTAAGCGATAACCAATTTCTTGTATTAGAAATCATCTAGCGTAAGTTGGCTTGATTAGGTTGGAGAGAGACCCTGTCCTTTCGTTGAATCCCCGTAATACTTATAGGCTTCTTTAGTAACTCTTGGTAACTCATAGGAAGCTTGTTTATCACGCCTAGAGAAAACTTATAGACCCCTTGGATTTAAGGTTAGGTCAAATCAATACACCTCTAGAATTACCTTCTCAAGGACTTGATACGCTCGGGAACACAGAGTAGAGAATGACATAGAAGCGAGGTATTCGTGGTTTGAATTGAATTCTCAATCCTGGTAGTTGCCAATGAACTCTATGCTCTGATCAAGTAAAGGGTCGGGATCAGCTAGGATTAAGAACTGATGCGACGATTTTCTGTCTTCGCGAGGCAGAAGGTCTATGTATCCGGCTCAGACCCACTACATAACTTTCCTTCCGTGTTGGTCGAACCACTTACAACCAAAAGTTTATAACTTCATCTTTGAGAAGTGTAAGAACATATATCCAATAGAGACTTTCTTTTTAGGCCCAGGGAATTTCTCAAATGGGCAACAGATAGTATTCCTAAGTCCCAGATTGCATGCCATGTCAGCATACATATTGTGCATATGAACATAGAAAGATAGCCTACTTGTTAAGCTAGACATGATTAAATAGGATAAGTCTGGACCGTGACAAAACTCCTTAGTAGGATTAGGCATCTTGCCTTAAACTCACACCTACCCTGAAATCAACCACGATACCCATCATCTTTAGCTCCTTTCTATGACCATAGGTACCAATGTCATAGTACACATCATCGATGGAAGGAAGACCATTGTATTGAGGGATTGTTTCCCATTTCGTGTCAAAGATAGGTCCTACATTACTCCTTGTTTCGACATACGGAACAAGATATAGATAATAACGAGGACTCTCTTAGACTAAGACCTAAAGGGCAACCTTAGAAATAGATAATTTGAGCCTTTCGATGATGGACATTTCCTATGTTTTTAGAGTGATCGGACTACGGAGTTACTGAAATATACAACTGTGAAACATTCGCGGCTTGACCCAATTCTTAATCCTGGGTGACTACCAACGGACTCATTGCTTGACCGAGCAGAAGACCAGGATCCACCAGGATTTGGAAGGGATATGATGAGCTTT
Source organism: Magnolia changhungtana (assembly GCA_030180095.1). Taxonomy (NCBI): domain Eukaryota; kingdom Viridiplantae; phylum Streptophyta; class Magnoliopsida; order Magnoliales; family Magnoliaceae; genus Magnolia; species Magnolia changhungtana. Next base: position 10,925,881 of record JASAUF010000656.1, on the reverse strand, counting down.
TACCCTGGCCTAGTAGACGATCGATGTATCGGGATCAATCCTCGTGTTGGTCAAACATTGAAAACATCTATCTTACTCTAAATTGTTGGGAATCGAAGTTAAGACAAATTGTAGCAAACCATCAGGGTTTGAGAAATGGATAAAGAAATAAGTTTTAAGGGGGGTAGACTAAAATGAACCAGGCTAGTATATATCCTACTACGCGTAGGAACTCGAAATCAATAAGTCTTAGGCAAATGAAATAATAAAAATCTTTCCTTATTACCCTTGGGCAATTTCGGGGACGAAATTTTATTTTAAGGGGGGTAGATTGTAACAGCCCAGATTTTTGCCAACCTGGAATTAGACGTCCTTAGGCAATGGGTCACTCCTAACACCCTCTTAACCTGTTAGGACTCAATCCCAAAGTCTAAAATTGTTGTTGAACCCACTTCCTTCATAAATCCCACCCTTCACCACCTCGTTCTTTAAATCCTTCTAAGTATTTTCACATTAGACACTATCTTAAAGTTTAGGTGCTAAAGAACAATACTTGAACTAAACATTACTATAAAGGATTGAATACCACCTCGACCAGAAATCACTTACGATTAAACCCTTTAGAAATTTGATAAAGTTAACCAAGTGCTAAACTAGATTAGCTACGAAATCCATTTGATCTACTTTAAATACGATCTGCAAGACCTAAAACTTGTAGAATCATTGACGCTAGGTTACCGTAAAATCTAGGATCAATCTCATTACCCAGCTGCTCTCGGGAGCATCTCAAAACTCCGTATCAGTTCTAGACCGCACATCGGGAGTCCAAATAATTTGAGGTTAAGGACTTAGGACCGCCTCGCTGGGCTTGACAACCATCTCGAAAATCAAATCCAGACAGTGTCCCACGGTTGTTCGCTTGAGTCCGGAGTGAGAGAGTATGAGAAGACTTGTTTCTTTACAAAATAAATATCTTGAATAGTAATCTGAGACTCGTCACTTGCGGATCAGTATTAAGTAACCAGACTGTCAGAATCTGACCAAATTACACCCTCGGATCAGGAAAAATTTCATAAACATTTACACGTACTCGGAATCTCCCATCGAGATCCACTGACAGTTGAACTGAAACTGGTCCACCACGCGTGATCTGAGAACCTTACTGGAACGAAAACTTAATGGAACATAGATCCGGTGTTAGTGAGCTTAAGTCCAACATTTGGCTCAAGGAGGCCCGCCAGAAGTCCTCCGTTGAGTTGAAACAGGTCCTCTTTGGTTATAACCTAAGTATACTTTGACCTGGAGTCTATTTCGGTGAGTTTTTAGAATATATAAGGACCTTAAACCCTCTCTCATTGCAGCCATACGAATTTAAGAGAAACCCTAGAGAGAGAAGAGAGAAAAGAGAGAAAGTGTGGGAGATGTGGGAGAATCTCCCTACCGTGCTTCCCTGCCGCTCCACGAGCTCCACCGCTCCGTTCTAATTACTTTTTCGGCGATTCCAGCTCCGTTTCTAGGTAAGAAACCCAAACCGTAATCTGTTTTGGGGTTGTATAGGTTCTAGGTTATGAAATAGCTAACCTATTTCGTTCTATAGGTTGCCAAACTGCCGAATACAGAAGCTTAGCAAACCTATCGGCTCCGTTGCGATTCTACGACAAAAGGTGCGGACTTTAGGTGTATAGGTTATGGTTTTTCATGCTTTCAATGTCAGATAATGATAGATTCATGATCTGCATGCAATTGCACATGTACAAAGTGCTTTCCGTTTTTTGTTTCGATTAAAGACGTAGAATATGGAATTTTACATACTCTAGGTAATCGTAGAAAATAACGTATACGTATAAATTTTGGAAATGTGTTTGACATGATTATTTGTTGTATGAATATATGATATATGGATAAAATACTTATTTGGTGAATGGATTCGCCCAAATACATGTTTTACTAATATACACTATGTATGTAGAAATACTGTATTGTAGAAAGTACTGTATACATATATATTTTAGAGATGTATTTTCCATGATTATTTGTTGTATTAATATATTATATGTGCGTAAAACATTTGCTTGGTGATAGGACTCACCCTAATACATGTTTGCTAACATACACTAAGTATGTTGAAATAGTGTATGTTTAGTGTTTGTGAAAATACTTGTGTGAGTAAGTGTTGGATGTTAAGGCCTTAGGTAGGTGTTGAGATGGGATTCCCAACTACCTTAGAGACATGTATGATTTCCTCCATGAGGTTGTTCACTTTAACCACTTACTTATGAAATATATGTATTTGTATTCCTATTTATACAGTGCTTCGTAACATGCTTTATAACATGTTTTATAATATGCTTTATGATATGCTTGTTAACATGATCAACTGATTGTGTGATTTTATTTATGTAATGCGTATGTTTAAATTCATGTTTATGTTGTATGATCCGTCATGGGTGATGGGGGAGTGGTGTAACGATTCCGTGCAACAGCCCTGGCAGCCCTAAATGGATAATACCAGACTTTGATTGTATGTTTTGAATCTTGATCCATTACTACTTTACTTATCTGCAAATTGATTGTGTTTGGGGCTATGATTATAGTCCTGACAATCGGTACCAGAATTAAATTCGTGGCTGTGATTCATTTGCCACGTGAGATGTGTTCGACGAACTCAAGTCGTACGTCAATTGGCGACAGTGGTTAGGCCACGCGAAGTGCTTATGGACTTCATGTTGTCCAAGTGATTGTGCGCTCGAGCTAGTCAGGCTCGTCAAGTAACCCGATATATCTAATGTATGTTCACCATGTTTTGTCACCACTACTTGAACTTAGGGTACCAAACTTACCAGTGGAATCCCTTTTAACCATGGTACCTCGATCCGCTAAGACTCATGAGCTGGGCATGGTGGTATGGGACACCGTGGTCGAGCTGTCGGCCTACACTGGGGCCACGTGCCTTCCCATAGTGACCAGTGAGCAACCAAACTCGTGAGCCGATTATGGTGGTATGGGACACTGTATTCGTGCTGTCGGCCTACATTGATAAGGTGATGGGGGAGTGGTGCAATGATTCCAAGTAACAGCCCTAACAGCCCTTTGTAGTGACCTCGAGCATACTCTGAATTTGCAGTGAGGCGACGAGTTTTGCCGCATTGTATAGAGTATGAGCTAGGATTGTATATGTATAGTGAAGAATCGTTAAAGAGGTGATGGGGGAGTGGTGCAATGATTTCGTGTAACAGCCCTAGCAGCCTCTACAGTGACCTAGAAACATGTTGTTGTATGAGATTAACTAGGATTGACAACCCTAGAATGGATTATGTTTGGGAATAATACAAGGGAGGTACCTTAGTTTCTCAATACCGCTGTTTGAAATGGACTAATAATTACTCGGTAATCATGCTCATCATCGCACCGCATGTGCCTGGTAGTGTGGGGCACTGAGGGAGGTATGCATCCGCGAACGTAAGATGATGTCGCATGAGGGTGTTTCGGCAAGGGCATACATCATGACTGCATTCATACTTACATTAATAAGAGTAGTTAGGAGTGTTTGATTTTACTGCTTGACTGAATTGATAACATGTTAACCTATGCTTTATTGTTCCACTGAGTTGATCACTCACTCCCACGTTACGAGACGGTGTTGTACACACCAACCAGATTTGTTGAGTTTCAGGTGATGGCGATGTTTATGAAGCAGAGCCGGACTACTTCTATGATGATGAGGAGTTCTCCTATTTGTATCTCTCTGGCAGGTCTATGAAGACCTGGTATGGTATTGACAGGGTTATGGTACTTGGGATAGAAGACATTACACTTCCTCACATTAAGTATATTTTAGAGTTGTACTTGTAATTAATTAGCCTGGTAACATTATCACACTCCGGAGACTCACCAGAGTATTTATATTTTATATGTCTGTCACAGTCTTCCGCATACAATTTAACTGTCTCTGGAGTATGATATGCTATTTTGGCTTAATCTCACTCATGTTCAATGCTCGAATACAGTCAACATTCAATCATCATTCATTTTGTTGCATAAGTGATGTTCTGGAACTCAGGAGTTGAGTTATGCTCGACCCCCGATTTTCGGGATGTTACATGATCACTCCTCATAACACGCATACATATAATGCATATGGCATGAAACATGAAGCTATGCATGATTATCGAACTTAACAATGATCGATTACACAATCACAATGGGCCTCTCACATCATAATGGGCCTCATTCAAACACAATGGGCCCCATATAATCGCAACGAGCCTTAGATAAACACTGTGGGCCTCACATACTCACGATGGGCCTCATACAATCACAATGGGCCTCGTACAATCCACACGGGCCTCATACAAACATAATTTTATGTTAACACATACCCAATGCGTATACTAACATGGTCAAAATCAACGATCGACCTATATACGGTGGGGTCCCTATAAGGATAGGACACTACGTGAAAAATGAAAAAAAAAGGATGGATTTCGAGACGGTTCTGGCCCGTCTCTAAAGTTGCTTGGTTTAAAGACGCTTTAGAGACAGCCGTAAACTCTCTAATATTTTAGACGGCCACTAACCGTCCGTAATATTGTCTTAAAAATTTGAACATCAACAAATCATTTAAGACAGTCGTTGACCGTCTATATGCGACCATCTAAGACAGTCAAAGACTGTCACTAATAGAGACGATCATCGACCATCTTATATGCAGTCATCTAAGACGGTCATTGGCCGTCTGCATTAGAGATAGTCCTTGGCCGTCTTTTAGTTGTAATGTGAGACTGTCAAAGACCGTCTTTATTAGAGATGGTCCTTAGCCATCTTATAGCCCCGTCAAAGACCGTCTCTACTAGAGACTGTCAAAGACTGTCTCTATTAGAGACTGTCAAAGACTGTCTCTATTAAAGACGGGCCATAGCCGTCTTATAGTGTAACGACCCGTAAATTTCCGTACTTTTGCTCGAGTACCACCTCGACAAGAAATCAATTAGGATTAAATCCTTTAGAAATTTAACAAAGTTAATTAAGTGATAAACTCGATTAGCCATGAAATCCGTTGGGATCGCTTTAAATACGATCTGTAAGACCCAAAACTTGTAGAATCATTGACGCTAGGTTACCCTAAAGATTAGGATCAAACTCATTACCGGGCTATTCTTGGGAATGACTTGAAACTTCGTATTAGGTCTAGACCGCACATCGGAAATCCGATTAACGCAAAGTTAAGGACTTAGGACCGCCTCGCTGGGCTCGATAACCATCTCGGAAATCAGGTCCAGTCGATGTCCCACGGCTATTCGCTTGAGTCTGGAGTGAGGGAGTGTGAAAATCACTCTTTCATTTACAAAATAAATATATGGAATAGTGATCTGGCACCATTCGGTTACGGATCAGTATTAGGCAACCAGACCGTCAGAATCAGACCAAATTACACCCACGGATCAGGAAAAATTTCAAGAACATTTACATGTACTTGGAACTTCGGATCGTGGCCCACTGACCATTGAACTGAAGCTGGTCCGCCACGTGTGATCTGGGAATCCGATCGAATTGAAAACATAATCCCACTTGGATCCATGAGTGGTGAGCTTAAGTCTGACGTTTGGCTCAAGGGGGGCCACCAGAAACACTCTTTTGGCTGGAACATCGCCGAAATGCTTATAATAGCACTAACCCTTGAACCTGAGTCTATTTTGGGGAGGTTTTAAGCTATAAAAGGGCCTTAGAACAGCCCCTCTCACAGCCATACGAATTTGGGATAAAACCCTAGTGAGAGAGAGAGAAAAGAGAGAGAAGACTTGGGATTTGTGGGAGCACCTTCCTCCTACTGCTTTCAATCATTGCACGGCCTGCACCACCTCTTTCCAGGCGCTTTCCCGGCGATATCAACTCCGTTTTAAGGTGAGAAACCCTAACCCTAGGTCTGATTTGAAGTGTATAGGCTATAGGTAGTGAAATAGCTAACCAATTTCACTCCTCAGGCTAAAAAACTCCCGAATACAGAAGCTCATCCAACCTTGCTGATTCGTTGAGATTCCAAGAGACAAGGTGAGGACTTTAGGTGTATAAGTTGCGGTTTTCAAAGCTTTCAATGTCAGTTAATGGTAGATTCATGATCTGCAAGCAATTGCACATGTACAAAGTGCTTTTCGTTTTCTATTTCGATTAGAATTGTAGAATTTGGAATTTCACATACTCTAGGTATTCGTATAAAATACCGTATACGTATTTTTTATGGAAATGTGTTTGACATGTTTATTTGTCGTATGGATATATGATGTATGGATAAAATACTCATTTGGCGAAAGGGTTTGCCTAAATACATGTTTACTAATATACACCATGTATGTAGAAATACGGTATTGTAAGAAGTACCGTATACGGGTATATTTTAGCGATGTGTTTGTCATGATTATTTGTTGTATGATTACGATATACGCGGATAAAATGCTAGCTTGGCGAAAGAATAGCCCTAATACATGTTTTACTAACATACGTCATGTATGTTGAAATAGCGTACTCCAAGTGTTTGTGTAAATGCTTGTGAGAGCAAATGCTTGGATGTTTGCACCGTAGGTCGGTGCTGAGATGGAATTCTCGACTACCTTAGAGACATGTAGGATTTCCTCCATGTGGTTGTTTACTTCAACCACTCACATATGATGTATATGTGTTTGTATCCCTATCTGTATAGTGCTCTATTACATGCTTTATAACATGCTTTATATCATGCTTTATAACATGCTTTATGACATGCCTCCTAACATGTTTTTGTTACTTTGTTTATCATGCTTAACTCCACATGCTATTGATGAGAACAATTTGAGTTTGGGACCATGTCTATAGTCCAAACATTCGGTACCAGACTTGAGATTGTGGCTGAGAATCATGTCGCCACAAGGGATGTGTCTGACGAACCCGAGTCGTACTTCGGTTGGCAATAGTGGTTGGCCACACGGAGTGCTTTTGCACTTCATATCGCCCAACTTGTTGTGTGCTCGAGCTAGTCAGGCTCGTCAAGTAACCCGATATGTCGAATATGTGTTCACCATGTTTGGTCATACTGTTTGAACCTAGGGTACCAAACTTACCAGTGACAATCCCGTTAACCATGGTACCTCGATCCGCTAAGACTCATGATCCGGACATGGTGGTATGGGACACCGTGGCCGAGCTGTCGGCCTATGCTGGGGCCATGTGCCTCCCCGTAGTGACCATTGAGCAACCCAAACTCGTGATCCGAATACGGTGGTATGGGACACTGTATTCGAGCTGTCGATACTTAAGGCGAGAGCCGAGTACGGTGAGACCTGTACTCATGCTGACGGGTGACGAGTCCTCTGTAGTATCTTCGAGTATACTCCAAGGTCTGTGATTGGCGACGAGTCTTTCACAGCAACTAGAGTATGAGTTGAGCCGAGTACGGTGAGACCTGTACTCGAGCTGACGGCTAGTGATTGAGCCAAGTATGGTGAGACATGTACTCGAGCTGACGGTCAGCAATTGAGCCGTATACGGTGAGATCTGTATCCGTGCTGACGGGTGACGAGCCCTTTGTGTTGCCTTCGCTACGCCTCTCAAACCATAATATTGTATGAGATTAACTAGGACTGACGACCCTAGAATGGATCATGTTTGGGAATGATACAAGGGAGGTACCTTAGTTTCCCAATATTGCTGTTTGAAACAGACTAATAACAACTCAGAAATCATGCGCATCATTATACCGCATGTGCCTAATAGATGTGGGGCACTGAGGGAGTTATGCATTCGCGAACGTAAGATGTTGTCGCATGAGGGTGGTTTGGCAATGGCATACATCATCATGTCATTTCATAATTGCATTTAACAAGAGTAGTTAAACTTGTTTGATTGTACCACTTTATCATTACTACTTGATTAAGTTGATAACATGGTAGCCTATGCCTTATTGTTCCACTGAGTTAGCTACTCACTCCCACGTTACGAGACGGTGTTTGCAACACCAACCAGACTCTGTCACAGGTATAGGCGGCGCGTCGGTTCAGGAGCCGGAGCCCGATTTCGACGAGGACCAGGATGAGTTCTCATTTACGCAGTACTCTGACGGCTATGCTTAGGACGACTGCATCGCGAGGACTTCAGGACTCATCTTTTAGATTGTATTTTGATTTTTGACTTAGAAATAGTACATGTATTTGGGTACTCAGTTAGTGTTCATACTCTGGTGTTCACAAAAAGTTTTGTTTGTTTACATACCTTAAATATACAATTTCAGTCTTCCGCTTGCCTTTATACAACTGAACTGGAGTATGAATTACTGTTTTTGCATAATCTCATTCATGTTTATTATTCTAACTCAGACAACATTTAACCATCATTATGTATGTTGCATAAGTGATGCGTTGGAACTCGGGAGGTGAGTTCATACTCGACCCCCGAATTTCAGGGCGTTACAAGTTGGTATCAGAGCATGATTTTGATTAAACCGGACCTGAGTTATGTCCCCACTATGTACGCTGACACATTACAACCTAGGAGGGTATGCAAAAATATAGAAACAGTCTTAGGGTCTCCCGATTTTGCCTTTCGGCGAAGTTTATTGAAAATAGACATTTTGATCGAGTTCGTACTCGATCCCGACCGCACTTATGGATGCCAAATCACTTCTAGACCGTCTATTGACGTGTCTAGATTCATATCCAACCAATCCAGTTGCTAGGAAAATCAGAAAAATTAGTCCAGATCAGAAATTTCTCGGAACCACCCATTCTGGAGCTGAAATTAGTCGGGGGTGAAAAGGCCAAGCTATATGTCCTAGAGGGGGGGGGGGTGAATAGGACTATGCCAAATTTAAAATAAAATTAGCGAAAATAAAGTAAACCAATAGCCTTACAATATAAATCAATTCACAATGCTAAATTTTAAATCACCTTGATAAATAAGTATTGATAGATTGATACAAATTTAGTTCTAAGGACAACCTTACACCATAATAAACAAGGGCTTATGGTAGGACAACCTTATTTCTAGAACCTCTTTTGGATCAAGGACTCAATTTTAATATAAGTAAATGAAATAGCAAGGAATTGAAATTAAATGCAGAAATATAGATCTAAATTATTACAACAATCCCCACACTTGCTTGAAATGTAAATAATTACAACATTCACATCCACTTGTACATTCCACACAATCGAATGATAAAAGATATGAAAATTAAGCAAGCATTCAATCCACAAGACAAAGAGTTATAGTGGTTCGCCTGTGTGTACACCAACTATTTTTCAACATGACCACACAGAAGTTACTCCACTCTAATATCCTCACATAGGGGATATTAGCGTTCACTATCAAATAGGTTTTCACAGTTCACCAAAAACCTTTACAATTGTGTCTTTTTCACTTGGGCTTACACAATTCAAAACCCTCTTTTCTCGAGTTTTCTCGTTTTCCTCGAGACAACCAAAACAATGAGATTTTTCTCGCTCAACCTCAAACAAAACCAAGACAATGAGATTTTTCTCGCTTAACCTCAAACAAAACTAAAAGTAAATAAATTTTACGTAATTGTAAAATACCCGGATTTCTCCTTTTCTTAACGACCAGAGAACCAATCGGAGTAGATGATTGAATGTCAAAGTTCAATTTCCAATACTCACATTCATAAGGTTCTAGATTCTAATAGATTTTAGATTTAACTCGTTGGGCGTAGCTATATTTGATTTTGATTCCAAGAAGAAGGAATAAGATAATTCCTCTTTTCAAGTAAGATTGGAATATAGAAACAAAATCAAATTAAATAAGCTAGCAAAAAGGAATATTAAATAAGCACAATGTAGCTTAAAATAAACACAGACTTATCTCAGAGTGATCACTTGAAAATTCTTGAATAGAATAGAGTTGAAGTGTGAAAACTCTGAATTTCGTGTTCAATTTATAGAAGCAAAAATCGTTCCTACGACTGGTCTTAGAAACCTTGGACTGGTCGTAGCTCTAACAGATTTTTGAAAAATTAAGCGCGATCTTTGAAAGTCGTTCCACGATTGGTCGTGAGTACCCTACGACTGGTCGTGGGTCACCTACGACTGGTCATAGGACCATAAATAAAGTTGCTGGACTTTGAGTCGTAGATCCACGACTGGTCGTGGACGAGTCGAAGCCACACCTACGACCGGTCGAAGGACCTCCAGGACTGGCCGTGGGCGTACCAAAAATTCCAAAAAATCTTCAACAACTTAGGACTGGTCGTGGAATTTCTTGGACTAGTCGAACCAATGCCAGGACTGGTCGAACAAGAGCTAGGACTGGTCTTGGAATAGACCAAACTTATGTAAAATAAATATTTGATTTATGTATCCAAAGTGACCTACTTAAAGGGTCAACCTAAGGTCATTCAAACCTGAATCATGTCGTATGGACATTGAACTTCAACCATTCAACGAATGTAGATGTTTGAACCATATCAGGCTTGAGATCTTGAACTTGTTATAGCTTCAAACTTGAGATCTTCATCAACATAACAACTACTTCATGCATTGCTTATTAGTCTTGAAGTCATGAGTTGTTTCTTAAGACTTGAACATCAACATTGTAGCTTCTTGAGACTTCAACATGTAGCTTCTTGAACTTCAATATGTAGCTTCTTGAAAAGTTCAACTTTTAGCTTCTTGAAGTATTTATGCAGTGTCTTGAATTCATATAAATCATCATACAAGCACAGGACACAGATAGATGTTTTGACACATCACAAATTTGACAACCAAAGAAGCATGAGACCATAACACTTACAATCTCCCCCTTTGTCAAATTTGTGATAAAACACCCAAGTAATAATACTTCCAATAGACATAAGAGAAGTACAAACACAACAGGTTCACAATAGAGAAGCATGCACAGATATATAGATATGATAAGTAATAACTAGCATCATTCTCCCATAACTACCCCTGAGAAGCTTAACTCCCCCTGAGTAATAGTAGCACATCATAAAGATCAAATTCAAATGAATCAAAAACCAAAACTTCTCCCTCTTTTTGACACAAAATGACAAAGGAAGAAGAGCATCAATAATAATGAAAATAGGAGTTGATTCAAGAGAACATAGTGCATAAAAAAAAAGTCAGTAAGCATGTAAAGTTCAGTAAAAAAAATATTACAGACCCATTAAAAATTCAGTCAGAACCAGAAGAGGGTGCAGGATTAGATGGATTAATTTTATGTAAACCCTTAGCAATCCGCCTCATATATTTACGTAAATATGAAAATTGTGTGTCTTGGGTAACACGAATTTGAGCCACCTGCTCTTGAAGGGAATTCAATCTTTCATCAAAATCAGGATCATCAGCCGAGTCAGATTCAAGTTCTTCAAATAAATCATCCATATTCACGTCTTCAGGAAGATCACTAGCTTCAGCATTTCCTGCTTCAGCACCACTGCTACCAGCATCCACTTGGCCTTCAGCCAATTCTAAATTCATCTTGTTAAGATTGGAATTATTAAAAGGGAGATGATGGATGGGTTTTTCTCTAGTAGGCATAGCCACGAGCATATGATTTGCCAGCATAGTCAATAAATAACCAAAGGGCATATCACTATGTCCAGGATGGTGACGAGACAAAATAATGGAATGACAGATTAAAGACGGTAGACATATTTTTGCACCAGAGACTACAGAATGCAAAACACGAACCATGAAAGCAGTGAGTTCGGTTTTATTACCAGAACGTGGATAAAGATTTGAGATGAATATCCTATGAAGTACTCTGTGTCTGGGTAACAAATACCTTGAGGGAAGTACATGACCTTTATGAGTCCAATGAACATCCAAATTATATAAAGCTCTAGTAAACATTTTTCGTTCAGATTCTGAGAGACTGTCATGTAAAATATTAATTAGAATGCTCTCATCATTGACAGATATTTCCGTAATGTCAGCAATCAAATGTCGATCCACTAAAAACAATCCTTCTTGAGTATCAACTTTAAAAGTAAAATTCTTAAGAGAAAAATCACAGATACATGCAAACATGGATTGGGCAATGGACTGGTATGCAGCTCCACCCCAATGTAAGATGTTATCCCATCCCACAGATTCCAACAGAGGAAGGATACCAAATGAAGCAATGTGATTAATATTAACATGACGCTCAACAATAACATTGCGCATACACAAATCCCGAGCATCAGAAGGATCATTTTCGGAAGAGCGAAGATGACGTTGTACAATAGAAGCTGATCTAGATGAAGAGGGACCTCGAGTAGTTTTCTTTTTACCTCTAGCATCCATTTTCAAAGAAGGATTTCAAGGAAACAACAAGATGCAAGATAGAAGAGATGAGGTTTAGATAGAACATATTTTTCAAGATAAAACCCCAAACTTGCAATGAACGACCAAATAGATTCCACAAGAATGAGATTTGAAACACTAATAGCAAGAATCTACAAAGAAAATGCAAAAGAACCACTAACCTTGAAGTACTATGAAGGTGGGTTCGACCGGTCGTAGCTAGAACCGTTGGAGGGTAAAAAGAAATGAAGAAGAAGAGTCAAAATCCCCAAATTAAAGTAAAATCTCGAGTTTCACGACTGGTCGTGTAAGTGCTTTCGACCGGATTAGTGGCACGACCGGTCGTGTACACTCACGACTGGTCGAGTACGACATAAAATTTGCAATTTTTAAAATAATTTTCAAATTTAAGCAAATAAAACATCAAATTTATGTACATTATGATACACCAAATCATGCAAATTCAATTTAAATTACACATACCGAGATCAAACTTTAATTTATTAAACCTGCTTTTGTCGAGCAGTTTAGTGAAAATGTCCGCAAGTTGAGTCTCGGTTGGAATGTAATCCAAATATATTAATTTTTCTTCCACTAATTCACGAATGTAATGAAATCTAATGTCAATATGCTTAGTACGTGAATGCTTTGAATGGATTTTTAGAGATATTTATTGTCTTGGAATTATCACAAAATAAAATCATAGAATCTGAGTAATTCCATAATCGCTTAACATTCGTTTCATCCAAACAAGTTGAGTACATGCATTTCCAAAGCAGAATGTATTCAAATTTCAATCAACTGATAGCGATATAGAACTTTGCTTCTTGCTAAACCAAGAAACAAGACAATTTCCAATGTAGAAACAACCACCACCGGTTGATTTCCTATCATCAATGTTTCTGTACCAACAAGATCTGCGTGCATTCTAGCTAATTGAACATTAGTCTCATGTGGATACCGTAGACCCGGGGCTTAGTAGAACTTGCGACATATCGCATAATCCGCTTAACAAAGAGCTTAAGTGAGATTCTTTAGGATTTGATTGATAACGAGCACAAATACCAACACTCAAAGCAATATCCGGTCTACTAGCTAATCGATAAAGCAAACTACCAATCAAACTACGATACAATTTAGGATCCACATCATTACCCTGTAGAGTCTTTTGAGAGTCTCAAAGTTGTACTCATAGGAGTATCAAAATTTTTACCTTTCTCAAATCCAAATTTCTTAATTAAACTCGAGCATATTTGGTTTGAGAGATAAAAATTCCATCAGGTTGTTGATTTACTTGCAACCCTAAAAAATAGTTTAATTCTCCAACCATGCTCATTTCGAATTTAGACTTCATCAAATCTGTAAACTCAACAGTCATGTTAGTACAGGTTGATCCATAAATAATATCGTCGACATATATTTGAACCATTAGAATATCATCATTATGTTTCTTAACAAAGAGCGTCTTATCAACACACCCCATCTGAAAATTATGACTCAGTGAAAACTTAGTCAGTTTTTCGTACCATGCTCTGGGAGCTTGTTTCAGACCATAGAGAGCCTTCTTAAGACGATACACATGATCAGTAAATTTAGGATCTTCAAACCATGTAGGTTGTTCAACATATACCTCTTCATGTAAATCACCATTCAGAAAGGCACTCTTTACATCCATTTGGTAAATTTTAATCTTCCTAAAACATGCAATGGAGATAAAAAGTCTGATTGATTCAAGACGAGCTACAGGAGCAAATGTTTCATTATAGTCAATACCTTCAATTTGTGTATACCCCTGTACAACTAGTCTTGCTTTATTTCGAATAATATTTCCAAGTTCATCAGATTTGTTTTTGAAAATCCATTTTGTTCCAATAATATGTTTATCTTTAGGTCTAGGAACAAGGTGCCAGACATCATTTCTGACAAACTGATTAAGTTCTTCTTGCATCGCAAGAATCCAGTTTTCATCCGAAAGTGCTTCTTTTACGTTAACCGGTTCAATCTGGGATGTAAAGCATACGTAGTTACATATGTCCTCTAATTGTCTACGAGTGCGCACACCAGTGAGAGGGTTTCCAAGTATTTGAGAAGTTGGATGATCTTTAACATCCTTAATTTCGATTAGTTTCACTTGATGAAATTCCTTATTTTTCAAGTATAGGAACTTCATCATTATCTCGAACTAGGGACAGTGTGTATTCAAAAGATCGTCAATCACAACATTTATTGACTCTTGAATCACACCGGTCCTGTTGTTCAGAACCCGATATGCACGACTGTTTAAAGAATATCCTAAAAAGATCCCTTCATCACTTTTAGTGTCGAACTTTCCCAAATTTTCACGGTCACGCAAAATATAGCACTTGCTGCCAAAAACTCGAAAGTATTTGACAGAAGGCTTTTTCTCAAACCACATTTCATAAGCCGTTTTATTATTAGATTTACAAATATAAACACGGTTAATAATGTAGCAGGCTGTATTCACTGCTTCAGCCCAGAGATTCCTAGGGAGCTTCATGCTATTTAACATAACATTTCCCATTTCTTGAAGCACTCTATTCTTCCTCTCGACAATTCCATTTTGTTGAGGAGTTTTAGGTGCAGAGAATTCATGCGATATTCCCGATCGCTACAAAATTTCTCAAAAATGCTATTTTCGAACTCGGATCCATGATCACTACGGATCTTGCTGACTTGAGAACATTTTTCAGTTTGAATCCGTTTTATAATCTTTTTCACTTCATCAAGGGTTTCTGATTTATCTCTCAAGAATGAAACCCAAGTGTATCTTGTGTAATCATCTACAATAACTAAGATGTACTTTTTGCCACCTCGACTTTCCGTTCTTGTTGGTCCTATAAGATCCATGTGGAGAAGCTCGAGTGGTCTTGTGGTGATATTGGAGTTCACCTTTTTGTGAGAACTCCTAGTTTGTTTACCATACTGGCATTCACCACAAATCTTGTCTACTTTTTGCATCTTAGGTAGTCCTCTAATCAGTTCACTTTTGCTCAATCTGTATAAATTTCGGTAGTGTACATGTCCAAGGCGTTTATGCCATAATTCTGTCTCATCGGTATGGACCATGTAGCACGTTTGTTCAAATGAGCTACTATTGCTTACTATATAGCAGTTTTCAGAAGTTCTGCGACCAGTTAATATTACAGAACCTTTTTCATTTATAATTTCACAACCTTGATTAGAAAATTTAACATTATGGTTGTTATCGCATATTTGAGATATGCTCAATAGGTTGTGTTTTAAACCCTCAACATATAAAACATTTTTAAATAAGGAAAGGTTATAGAGTTGAACCGTACCTTTGTCAATTATCTTGCAGTTGCTACCATCACCAAATGTGACTGACCCATCAGTCATATCTTTAAGATCGGTGAATAGAGCTTTGTCGCCTGTCATATGTCTGGAGCATCCACTGTCTAGGTACCATTTTGAATGGCTTGTAGCTTTGAAAGCAGTGTGAGCAACCAAACAGTAACCTTAGGAACCCATTTCAAGATCTTGTTTTGGGTTTAGGAGAATAATTGGTCTTCTTTTGTTTATAGTTATAAGAGTGACCTCTTGAGTTAGATTTTAATAGCTCCTTAAGTAAATCAACAATTTTTTCACTAGTGGGTTTCGAATCGATTTTTGAAATTTATATAGTCGCTTTTGTGTTTTTGAAAAGTTTTTGTATTTTTAGAAAAAACTTGACTGTACCTTTTCCTTTTGAGTTAGAAGTCTCTCCTTTCACAAAATTGGAAGGAGTATTCTTCTGTTTAGGAGATGTGTTTTTATCAAAGCCCAACCCGGATCGATCGCCACATTTTCTTGATCCGGATAATAATTTTTCTAATTTTGGATCACCTTGGGCATATCTCCATGTGTCCTTCAAACTCGAAGAGAAGATACTTCATTTTTAAGTTTCTCATTTTCGATTTCAAATTTTCAATTAGGGAGGTTTTGAATTCTAGATCACACTTTGATTTTTCAAAACAATCTGAAATTTGAGATTTTTCTAAAACAAGGGTTTCAAAACATTCTTTAAGTTTAAAAACTTTTCTTTTTGAAGTTTAAGTTTGACAGCAATTTTACAACTTTCCTTATATAAGGCATTGTAAGCATCTTGAAGATCTTCATCATTTTCATGATCACTATCCAAATTTTCTTCACTTGTTGAATCATCGTGATCGGAAAAGGTAAACTTAGCTAGAGTCATAAGGGCCTTAAGTTCACTGCCCGACTCGGTTTCTGAATTTTCTGATTCGAAGAGGCTTCAATCGACGATTCATCCCAAGTAGCCAACATACCCTTCCTTTTGGATCTGTCCTTTTAGGACATTTGTTTGCTAAATGCCTATATTCTTGACAGTTGTAGCATTGACTATCTTTCAATGATTTCCAAGTTTTAGACTTAGGTTTAGAACGTTTCTTTTCATTTGCCTTTTGAAAGTCGACTCTTTTCTTACTTTTGAAAATCTTATAAAACTTTTTTGCCAAAAGGGCCATATCATCTTCAAACTTTTCTGAATCTGAATTTTCTTGAGTAATACTTTTAGATGACTTCAAAGCAATAGATTTACCTTTAGGAGCTTTAAAACTTAATTCATAGTTTTGTAAAGAACCAACTAATTCTTCTACCTTCATATTATCCGTATCACGAAGTTCCTGGATTGCGGTTACCTTAGAATTGAACCATTCAGGAAGAGAGCGTAGTATTTTTGCACACACTTTACTTTCTGGAATCTTATCACCAAGACCCCACATTGAGTTTACAATGTCATTCAATCTAGTATAAAAGTCCATAAACATTTCATTTTCCTCCATATGAATTTCTTCAAATTTAGTTGTGAGGAGTTGGACTTTAGATTTCTTGACAATTGATGTACCTTCGTGTGTTATTTCTAAAATATCCCAGCTTGCTTTGCAGTATCACAGATATGATTCTTTTGAACTCATCCTATGATAGTGCTAAGTGATTGCATTTAGTGCTTTAGCATTAGCACTACTCTCATTTTTCTGAAGTGTGGTCCATTGGTAATACGGTGTAATTTTCATAGATTTTGAACCATCAACACTAGTTACTTCCATGATAGGAGGATTCCATTCAATCAACGTGGCTTGCCACACACTTTCATCCATTGATTTGAGGAAGATCCTCATTCTGGCTTTCCAATAGGCATAGTTGGAGCCATCAAAAGGTGGAGGCCTAGTAACTGAAAGGCTATCAAATTTTGACATCTTTTTATATAGCTTAGATCGTTAGCTCAGGAAATAAATCCAAATAAAAAGCAACAAAAATGAGCTATTAGGCTTTGATACCACTTGAAAAGGCCAAGCTATATGTCCTAGAGGGGGGGGGGGGGGTGAATAGGACTATGCCAAATTTAAAATAAAATTAGCGGAAATAAAGTAAACCAATAGCCTTACAATATAAATCAATTCACAATGCTAAATTTTAAATCACCTTGATAAATAAGTATTGAGAGATTGATACAAATTTAGTTCTAAGGACAACCTTACACCATAATAAACAAGGGCTTATGGTAGGACAACCTTATTTTTAGAACCTCTTTTGGATCAAGGACTCAATTTTAATATAAGTAAATGAAATAGCAAGGAATTGAAATTAAATGCAGAAATATAGATCTAAATTATTACAACAATCCCCACACTTGCTTGAAATGTAAATAATTACAACATTCACATCCACTTGTACATTCCACACAATCGAATGATAAAAGATATGAAAATTAAGCAAGCATTCAATCCACAAGACAAAGAGTTATAGTGGTTCGCTTTGTGTGTACACCAACTGCTTTCCAACAACCACACGTAGTTACTCCACTCTAATATCCTCACACAGGGGATATTAGCGTTCACTATCAAATAGGTTTTCACAGTTCACCAAAAACCTTTACAATTGTGTCTTTTTCACTTAGGCTTACACAATTCAAAACCCCTCTTTTCTCGAGTTTTCGGTTTTCCTCGAGACAACCAAAACAATGAGATTTTTCCGCTCAACCTCAAACAAAACCAAGACAATGAGATTTTTCCGCTTAACCTCAAACAAAATCAAAGTAAATAAATTTTACAGAATTGTAAAATACCTGGATTTCTCCTTTTCTTAGCAGCCCGGTAGAACCAATCGGAGTAGATGATTGAATGTCAAAGTTCAATTTCCAAAACTCACATTCATAAGGTTCTAGATTCTAATAGATTTTAGATTTAACTCATTGGGCTTAGCTATATTTGATTTTGATTCCAAGAAGAAGGAATAAGATAATTCCTATTTTCAAGTAAGATTGGAATAAAGAAACAAAATCAAATTAAATAAGCTAGCAAAAAGGAATATTAAATAAGCACAATGTAGCTTAAATAAAATAAACACAGACTTATCTCAAAGTGATCACTTGAAAATTCTTGAATAGAATAGAGTTGAAGTGTGAAAACTCTGAATTTCGTGTTCAATTTATAGAAGCAAAAATCGTTCCTACGACTGGTCTTAGAAACCTTGGACTGGTCGTAGCTCAATGCAATTTTTGAAAAATTAAGCGCGATCTTTGAAAGTCGTTCCACGACTGGTCGTGAGTACCCTACGACTGGTCGTGGGTCACCTACGACTGGTCGTAGGACCATAGATAAAGTTGCTGGACTTTGAGTCGTAGATCCACGACTGGTCGTGGACGAGTCGAAGCCACACCTACGACCGGTCGAAGGACCTCCAGGACTGGTCGTGGGCGTACCAAAAATTCCAAAAAATCTTCAACAACTTAGGACTGGTCGTAGAATTTCTTGGACTAGTCGAACCAATGCCAGGTCTGGTCGAACAAGAGCTAGGACTGGTCTTGGAATAGACCAAACTTATGTAAAATAAATATTTGATTTATGTATCCAAAGTGACCTACTTAAAGGGTCAACCTAAGGTCATTCAAACCTGAATCATGTCGTATGGACATTGAACTTCAACCATTCAACGAATGTAGATGTTTGAACCATATCAGGCTTGAGATCTTGAACTTGTTATAGCTTCAAACTTGAGATCTTCATCAGCATAACAACTACTTCATGCATTGCTTATTAGTCTTGAAGTCATGAGTTGTTTCTTAAGACTTGAACATCAACATTGTAGCTTCTTGAGACTTCAACATGTAGCTTCTTGAACTTCAATATGTAGCTTCTTGAAAAGTTTAACTTGTAGCTTCTTGAAGTATTTATGCAGTGTCTTGAATTCATATAAATCATCATACAAGCACAGGACACAGATAGATGTTTTGACACATCACAAATTTGACAACCAAAGAAGCATGAGACCATAACACTTACAATCTCCCCCTTTGTCAAATTTGTGACAAAACACCCAAGTAATAATACTTCCAATAGACATAAGAGAAGTACAAACACAACAGGTTCACAATAGAGAAGCATGCACAGATATATAGATATGATAAGTAATAACTAGCATCATTCTCCCATAACTACCCCTGAGAAGCTTAACTCCCCCTGAGTAATAGTAGCACATCATAAAGATCAAATTCAAATGAATCAAAAACCAAAACTTCTCCCCCTTTTTGACACAAAATGACAAAGGAAGAAGAGCATCAATAATAATGAAAGTAGGAGTTGATTCAAGAGAACATAGTGCATAAAAAAAAGTCAGTAAGCATGTAAAGTTCAGTAAAAAAAATATTACAGACCCATTAAAAATTCAGTCAGAACCAGAAGAGGGTGCAGGATTAGATGGATCAATTTTATGTAAACCCTTAGCAATCCGCCTCATATATTTGCGTAAATATGAAAATTGTGTGTCTTGGGTAACACGAATTTGAGCCACCTGCTCTTGAAGGGAATTCAATCTTTCATCAAAATCAGAAGGCTGAAAATCAGGATCATCAGCCGAGTCAGATTCAAGTTCTTCAAATAAATCATCGATATTCACGTCTTCAGGAAGATCACTAGCTTCACCATTTCCTGCTTCAGCACCACTGCTACCAGCATCCACTTGACCTTCAGCCAATTCTAAATTCATCTTGTTAAGATTGGAATTATTAAAAGGGAGATGATGGATGGGTTTTTCTCTAGTAGGTATAGCCACGAGCATATGATTTGCCAGCATAGTCAATAAATAACCAAAGGGTATATCACTATGTCCAGGATGGTGATGAGACAAAATAATGGAATGACAGATTAAAGACGGTAGACATATTTTTGCACCAGAGACTACAGAATGCAAAACACGAACCATGAAAGCAGTGAGTTCGGTTTTATTACCAGAACGTGGATAAAGATTTGAGATGAATATCCTATAAAATACTCTGTGTCTGGGTAACAAATACCTCGAGGGAAGTACATGACCTTTATTAGTCCAATGAACATCCAAATTATATAAATCTCTAGTAAGCATTTTTCGTTCAGATTCTGAGAGACTGTCATGTAAAATATTAATTGGAATGCTCTCATCATTGAAAGGTATTTCCATAATGTCAGTAATCAAATGTCGATCCACTAAAAACAATCCTTCTTGAGTATCAACTTTAAAAGTAAAATCCTCGAGAGAAAAATCACAGATACATGCAAACATGGATTGGGCAATGGACTGGTATGCAGCTCCACCCCAATGTAAGATGTTATCCCATCCCACAGATTCCAACAGAGGAAGGATACCAAATGAAGCAATGTGATTAATATTAACATGACGCTCAACAATAACATTGCGCATACGCAAATCCCGAGCATCAGAAGGATCATTTTCGGGAGAGCGAAGATGACGTTGTACAATAGAAGCTGATCTAGATGAAGAGGGACCTCGAGTATTTTTTTTTTACCTCTAGCATCCATTTTCAAAGAAGGATTTCAAGGAAACAACAAGATGCAAGATAGAAGAAATGAGGTTTAGATAGAACAGATTTTTCAAGATAAAACCCCAAACTTGCAATGAACGACCAAATAGATTCCACAAGAATGAGATTTGAAACACTAATAGCAAGAATCTACAAAGAAAATGCAAAAGAACCACTAACCTTGAAGTACTATGAAGGTGGGTTCGACCGGTCGTAGCTAGAACCGTTGGAGGGTAAAAAGAAATGAAGAAGAAGAGTCAAAATCCCCAAATTAAAGTGAAATCCCGAGTTTCACGACTGGTCGTGGCACGACCGGTCGTGTACACTCACGACTGGTCGAGTACGACATAAAATTTACAATTTTTTAAATAATTTTCAAATTTAAGCAAATAAAACATCAAATTTATGTACATTATGATACACCAAATCATGCAAATTCAATTTAAATTGCACATACCAAGATCAAACTTTAATTTATTAAACCTGCTTTTGTTGAGCAGTTTAGTGAAAATGTCCGCAAGTTGAGTCTCGGTTGGAATGTAATCTAAATATATTAATTTTTCTTCCACTAATTCACCAATGTAATGAAATCTAATGTCAATATGCTTAGTACGTGAATGCTGAACTAGATTTTTAGAGATATTTATTGCACTGGAATTATCACAAAATAAAATCATAGAATCCTGAGTAATTCCATAATCGCTTAACATTCGTTTCATCCAAACAAGTTGAGTACATGCATTTCCAGCAGCAATGTATTCAGCCACAGCTGTTGATAGCGATATAGAACTTTGCTTCTTGCTAAACCAAGAAACAAGACAATTTCCAATGTAGAAACAACCACCACTGGTTGATTTCCTATCATCAATGTTTCCAATTCACAAGATCTGCGTACTCGGCTAATTGAACATTAGTCTCATGTGGATACCAGAGACCCAGTTTAGTAGAACTTGCGACATATCGCATAATCCGCTTAACAACAGTTAAGTGAGATTCTTTAGGATTTGATTGATAACGAGCACAAATACCAACACTCAAAGCAATATCTGGTCTACTAGCAGTCAAATAAAGCAAACTACCAATCAAACTACGATACAATTTAGGATCCACATCATTACCTGTAGAGTCTTTTGAGAGTCTCAAAGTTGTACTCATAGGAGTATCAAAATTTTTACCTTTCTCAAATCCAAATTTCTTAATTAAACTCTGAGCATATTTGGTTTGAGAGATAAAAATTCCATAAGGTTGTTGATTTACTTGCAACCCTAGAAAATAGTTTAATTCTCCAACCATGCTCATTTCGAATTTAGACTTCATCAAATCTAAACTCAACAAATATGTTAGTACAGTTGATCCATAAATAATATCACAACATATATTTGAACCATTAGAATATCATCGTTATGTTTCTTAACAAAGAGCGTCTTATCAACACACCCCATCCGAAAATTATGACTCAAGAAAAACTTAGTCAGCTTTTTCATACCATGCTCGGGAGCTTGTTTCGCACCATAGAGAGCCTTCTTAAGACGATACACATGATCAATAAATTTAGGATCTTCAAACCACAGTAGGTTGTTTAACATATACCTCTTCATGTAAATCACCATTCAGAAAGGCACTCTTTACATCCATTTGGTAAATTTTAATCTTCCTAAAGCATGCAATGGAGATAAAAAGTCTGATTGATTCAAGACGAGCTACAGGTGAAAATGTTTCATTATAGTCAATACCTTCAATTTGTGTATACCCCTGTACAACTAGTCTTGCTTTATTTCGAATAATATTTCCAAGTTCATCAGATTTGTTTTTGAAAATCCATTTTGTTCCAATAATATGTTTATCTTTAGGTCTAGGAACAAGGTGCCGACATCATTTCGACAACCGATTAAGTTCTTCTTGCATCGCAAGAATCCAGTTTTCATCCGAAAGTGCTTCTTTTACGTTAACCGGTTCAATCTGGGATGTAAAGCATACGTAGTTACATATGTCCTCCAATTGTCTACGAGTGCGCACACCAGTGAGAGGGTTTCCAAGTATTTGAGAAGTTGGATGATCTTTAACAGTCCTTAATTCTGGATTAGTTTCACTTGATGAAATTTCTTAGTTTTCAAGTATAGGAACTTCATCATTATCTGAACTAGGGACAAGTGTATTCAAAAGATCGTCAATCACAACATTTATTGACTCTTGAATCACACCGGTCCTGTTGTTCAGAACCCGATATGCACGACTGTTTAAAGAATATCCTAAAAAGATCCCTTCATCACTTTTAGTGTCGAACTTTCCCAAATTTTCACGGTCATGCAAAATATAGCACTTGCTGCCAAAAACTCAAAAGTATTTGACAGAAGGCTTTTTCTCAAACCACATTTCATAAGCCGTTTTATTATTAGATTTACAAATATAAACATGGTTAATAATGTAGCAGGCTGTATTCACTGCTTCAGCCCAGAGATTCCTAGGGAGCTTCATGCTATTTAACATAACATTTCTCATTTCTTGAAGCACTCTATTCTTCCTCTCGACAATTCCATTTTGTTGAGGAGTTTTAGGTGTAGAGAATTCATGCGATATTCCCTGATCGCTACAAAATTTCTCAAAACCGCTATTTTCGAACTCGGATCCATGATCACTACGGATCTTGCTGACTTGAGAACATTTTTCGGTTTGAATCCGTTTTATAATCTTTTTCACTTCATCAAGGGTTTCTGATTTATCTCTCAAGAATGAAACCCAAGTGTATCTTGTGTAATCATCTACAATAACTAAGATGTACTTTTTGCCACCTCGACTTTCCGTTCTTGTTGGTCCTATAAGATCCATGTGGAGAAGCTCGAGTGGTCTTGTGGTGATATTGGAGTTCACCTTTTTGTGAGAGCTCCTAGTTTGTTTACCATACTGGCATTCACCACAAATCTTGTCTACTTTTGCATCTTAGGTAGTCCTCTAATTAGTTCACTTTTGCTCAATCTGTATAAATTTCGGTAGTGTACATGTCCAAGGCGTTTATGCCATAATTGTCTCATCGGTATGGACCAGGTAGCACGTTTGTTCGATGAGCTACCATTGCTTACTATATAGCGCTTTTGAAGTTCTGCGACCGCTAATATTACAGAACCTTTTTCATTTATAATTTCACAACCTTGATTCGAAAATTTAACATTATGGTTGTTATCGCATATTTGAGATATGCTCAACAGTTGTGTTTTAAACCCTCAACATATAAAACATTTTTAAATAAGGGAAGGTTATAGAGTTGAACCGTACCTTTGCCAATTATCTTGCAGCTTGCTACCATCACCAAATGTGACCGACCCATCACATATCTTTAAGATCGGTGAATAGAGCTTTGTCGCTTTGTCATATGTCCGGAGCATCCACTGTCTAGGTACCATTTTGAATGGCTTGTAGCTTTGAAAGCAGTGTGAGCAACCAAACAGTAACCTTAGGAACCCATTTCAAGATCTTGTTTTGGGTTTAGGAGAATAATTGGTCTTCTTTTGTTTATAGTTATAAGAGTGACCTCTTGAGTTAGATTTTAATAGCTCCTTAAGTAAATCAACAATTTTTTCACTAGTGGGTTTTGAATCTGATTTTTGAAATTTATATAGTCGCTTTTGTGTTTTTGAAAAGTTTTTGTATTTTTAGAAAAAACTTGACTGTACCTTTTCCTTTTGAGTTAGAAGTCTCTCCTTTCACAAAATTGGAAGGAGTATTCTTCTTTAGGAGATGTGTTTTTATCAAAGCCCAACCCGGATCGATCGCCACATTTTCTTGATCCTGGATAATAATTTTTCTAATTTTGGATCACCTTGGGCATATCTCCATGTGTCCTTCAAACTCAGAAGAGAAGATACTTCATTTTTAAGTTTCTCATTTTCAGATTTCAAATTTTCAATTAGGGAGGTTTTGAATTCTAGATCACACTTTGATTTTTCAAAACAATCTGAAATTTGAGATTTTTCTAAAACTAGGATTTCAAAACATTCTTTAAGTTTAAAAAACTTTTTTTTTGAAGTTTAAGTTTGACAGCAATTTTACAACTTTCCTTATATAAGGCATTGTAAGCATCTTGAAGATCTTCATCATTTTCATGATCACTATCCAAATTTTCTTCACTTGTTGAATCATCGTGATCGGAAAAGGTAAACTTAGCTAGAGTCATAAGGGCCTTAAGTTCACTGCCCGACTCGGTTTTGAATTTTTCTGATTCAGAAGAGGCTTCAGAATCGACGATTCATCCCAAGTAGCCAACATACCCTTCCTTTTGGATCTGTCCTTTTAGGACATTTGTTTGCTAAATGCCCATATTCTTGATGGCTTGTAGCATTGACTATCTTTCAATGATTTCCAAGTTTTAGACTTAGGTTTAGAACGTTTCTTTTCATTTGCCTTTTGAAAGTCGACTCTTTTCTTACTTTTGAAAATCTTATAAAACTTTTTTGCCAAAAGGGCCATATCATCTTCAGACTTTTTCGAATCTGAATTTTCTTGAGTAATACTTTTAGATGACTTCAAAGCAATAGATTTACCTTTAGGAGCTTTAAAACTTAATTCATAGTTTTGTAAAGAACCAACTAATTCTTCTACCTTCATATTATCCGTATCACGAAGTTCCTGGTTGCGGTTACCTTAGAATTGAACCGTTCAGGAAGAGAGCGTAGTATTTTGCACACACTTTACTTTCTCGGAATCTTATCACCAAGACCCCACATTGAGTTTACAATGTCATTCAATCTAGTATAAAAGTTCATAAACATTTCATTTTCCTCCATATGAATTTCTTCAAATTTAGTTGTGAGGAGTTGGACTTTAGATTTCTTGACAATTGATGTACCTTCGTGTGTCATTTCTAAAATATCCCAGGCTTGCTTTTGCAAGATCACAGATATGATTCTTTTGAACTCATCCTGATAGTGCTAAGTGATTGCATTTAGTGCTTTAGCATTAGCACTACTCTCATTTTTCTGAAGTGTGGTCCATTGGTAATATGGTGTAATTTTCATAGATTTTAAACCATCAACACCAGTTACTTCCATAATAGGAGGATTCCATTCAGTCACTGTGGCTTGCCACACACTTTCATCCATTGATTTGAGGAAGATCCTCATTCTGGCTTTCCAATAGGCATAGTTGGAGCCATCAAAAGGTGGAGGCCTAGTAACTGAAAGGCTATCAAAATTTGACATCTTTTTATATAGCTTAGATCGTTAGCTCAGGAAATAAATCCAAATAAAAAGCAACAAAAATGAGCTATTAGGCTTTGATACCACTTGAAAAGGCCAAGCTATATGTCCTAGAGGGGGGGTGAATAGGACTATGCCAAATTTAAAATAAAGTTAGCGGAAATAAAGTAAACCAATAGCCTTACAATATAAATCAATTCACAATGCTAAATTTTAAATCACCTTGATAAATAAGTATTGATAGATTGATACAAATTTAGTTCTAAGGACAACCTTACACCATAATAAACAAGGGCTTATGGTAGGACAACCTTATTTCTAGAACCTCTTTTGGATCAAGGACTCAATTTTAATATAAGTAAATGAAATAGCAAGGAATTGAAATTAAATGCAGAAATATAGATCTAAATTATTACAACAATCTCCACACTTGCTTGAAATGTAAATAATTACAACATTCACATCCACTTGTACATTCCACACAATCGAATGATAAAAGATATGAAAATTAAGCAAGCATTCAATCCACAAGACAAAGAGTTATAGTGGTTCGCCTCTTTTCTCTAATGTCGCTCAACTCACTAGAGAATGCCTCTCTGGCTGACGAGCCAGAAGCCATTGCTCGTCTCCCAGTTCGTGGACTCGTTACGGCAGGTGCAGGTGGCGAGTGGACTGCATCTCTCCATGAGTATGAAAAGCTTTTCATACAGATGAATACTCCAAGGTCTATTGATTTTTATGGATTTTCTTTGTTTCATGTACAATTCCTACGGTTTAGAAGATTAATTTTCTTTTTTAAAATGTAATTTTTGTGACTTCTCTTCCTACGATTTTCATTTGTAATTCCTATGATTTTGATAGTGGATATCTTTTTCTTTCTTAAGTTTGATACTAGATTCATACGTCTCCATCCTCAAGCAAATTGATGGGTTTGATCTCATTGCATGGAATTACATGATCTCTAGATACATCCAATGGTCTAGCTTGACGATGCCTGTTGCATGTTTGATGAAATGCCTTACGTAAACAATCTCTTTAGAAAAATCCTATTTACAAGATGTGGAGAGAAAGTATTCAGTCGAATGGTTTTTTTCTTCTATGTGAATTGGCTTTAAGTGTTTATTGTGTGACATGCAGTAATTCTATTGGAGTCTGACTAAAAGTCTTTTCTTCCTTGAAACAACATCTTCTGTATTTGGGCAGAAGCCTGGCTTTGGAGGCTAGGCTTTTGATCAACTCCAACTCAAACAAGTCCTTTTGGTAGTGCATTTCAACAAACATAATCAGCATTTAGAAGATTTATTTCTTTCTCATCTTAAGGTTTTCTTTGGTCTTTATGTGGTCACAATAAGGGATACAGATTGATTTGTCTTTCAGATTCAAGATTTGGTGGATGATACCCAGTAATGGAAAGTCCGATAGTGATGTTCCTGTTAAATCTCAGATTCTCCTCTATTTTTTTTCTCCTTTCTCCTTGTTTTAGAAGTGGATCTCTCCCAAACTTCCCACAAACAATTGGGAAAGTTGATAATTCAGAAAATTAGGCTGTTTTTGTGGATAAATCTAAGAGCTATTGCTCCTTCAAGTTAGAGGTTAGTCTTAGAGATCACTTTGGAGCTTGATTTATCAATCAACTTGGAGAGAACTTTGGAATTTTGATTGGAGCTAAATATGAAATCAGTTTTGAAAAATCTCATTGATTAGCTCAGAACTGAGCCAGGAGGACTTAGTTCGTAGTTTGTAAGTAATGAAACTAACCGCGAATCCATTAAAAAAGGCTTTGTCAATTGTTGTCAAAGTAAAGCTTCAGAATATAAGTGACTTGTTAATTAGTTCATCGAGTAAAATAAAAAACTTTCAAAAATAATAAGATAAGAAAAGAAAAAGCAAAAAGAACTCGAAAACTGAGTGACCAACTTTGGAATACTCCTCGATTGGATCAGTTACAAAAACTGATGTGGAATATGTGGTTAATTGGGGCAATGGTGTTTAATTGGTGCAGTTGCATTTGGTTGCTTGTTCATGTTTCTTGTTTCTACATGGTTGTTTTGATATTAGCTACTGATTAAATACTCTCACATCATTTATTATTATTTCTTACATGACCTGAGATAATTTTCATTAATGCTTGATACACCTTAAGAGTGGGCCCACCACATTTTTCAAATCAGTGGTGGGCTCCACCATCCACATAATTAGTTAAGTGAACCCTACAAACTGTCCTATCAAAATTTTGGACCCTATGATTTCTTTGATCAGTGAACTTGCCCTTCATATGTGTTGCATCTCTCCATTGCAAGAAGCACTTTTGCTTGCCTTAGGTTTCCTTTATGATTCCCACTCTAGAGGTTGATGCTGCAAAAAGGTCAAAAAGTTTTTAAAAATGAAAAAACTTGAGACAATCCTAGTCTTGTCTTTTGATGCTTTTATCTTAGAGGCATTAATTCCACATTAGTTATCCAGATAATGCCCTTGTGTTTCTTTGCAGCCTTGAACTAACATCTCTGGTGAGAATGAAATATTTCCAATGGTTTCTCTTGCAACAAATCTTGCATTGCTCTCTCTCTCTCTCTCTCTCTCTCTCTTCTCTCTCTCTCTCTCTCTCTCTCTCTCTCTCTCACACACACACACACACACACTTGTTGAGAATCGTGTATTACTTTTTGTGGGCATATTATTAGCTTTTACTCCTGTCAATGAAAAAAGTTCTTTAAGCTTATTCTTTGAAATCATGTGTTTATCTGTCTGATGGCCTCTACAGCTTGGTATTAATATGTGGATCTTTTTTTTTTAATATTCCAATGCACCAACTAAACTCATCTACGGTAAGGCCTTTCTTTCTACTTGTTCTTGGCAAGATAGCGCCCGAGGTTATGGAGCAATTGCATGGTTAAATCATTTGTTTGGTAGTGGATACTCAGTGGTTGAAGTTCTACAAGAGCAATCTAATCAGATGGTTAAATCATTTGTTTGGTATGAATGTCAGTCTATGCTTTATTCACATTGGGCCCATGATTTGGACAAGTTGCAATGCTTTACATGTATAGCGTAGGTGTGGTGAATGGGACAGATGACAATGGTATTTGTTATATTCCATTAAATTGTAATCACTTTCCTGGATCAGAACAACTCGTCCTTGCTTATGTGGCATAAATACTTGCCTATCTTGATCATCCAAATCATGCTGGATGTGGAAACTGGCCTGAAATACTCTGAGCAGATGAGCCTTACCCTCATATTGGTGGCTATTAAACAAATGGGTTCAATGAAAATGGTAAGATCCAAATTGCATGGGAAAATTTCAGAAGTCTTGATTGTGTATTTCATGATCCCATCTCATTTAGTTAGCATTTAATGCTGACTTTTATTTACCATTTGCTATTTGAACTTTGTCTGGTGATCTTGTTATTCTAATCTTGTTACTATCTAGACTCTCGATGACACATTCTAATCTTGTTACCATCTAGCGTCCTCATATATTACTATGCAACACAATATCATTTCTTTCTTTTAATTGTAATTCTTCTTTGACTGTTTTAGATCAATAAGGGACGTCACTGTATTTAAGGAACAGTTTCAACATGACAATGATAGTAAGCTTAACTCTAAATATCACCTTTATAATAAGAATTTGTGCTCTTTATTGTCTATTTTTGAATTATAATTTTTTATATAATTGACACCTTTTATCTCAGAATATGATCTATGAAGTAGCATATGAACGCAATCCTTATCAAAATCCACACCTAGGGGAGCATAAATAAGAGGATTGATCAGTATGGTTGTCATGGACAGAAAATGCTTGCAATGAATGTTTATGAGTACTTGGTATTTTTGGAGTCCTTGGTTAGTGTTTAGGCTGAAAGTACGAGTGTTGGAGCCGATGCTTTTGGAGTCCGAACTCATTCTTTTGAAAAATAGAAAAATGGGAATATTAGTAAATATAGATTTTCTTATTAAGAAGAAAATGGAAGATGGATTGAAAAAACATAAAAGAGATTTTTTTCTTCTTCTTTTTTGCTTCAAGAGAGAGAGACGGAGAGGTGAGAGTGGGGAAATTGAGGGAGAAAGTGGGGAAATGAAGTGGCCGCGTGAGATTTGAAAATAGCGAGTGTAGTTTGGTTTGAAAATGACATTTTGCATGCATGGCGTGCATTACTTTTAAGACAGTAATTTGATTTTACTGAAGACAATTGAATTACATA
This sequence comes from Magnolia changhungtana, assembly GCA_030180095.1. Taxonomy (NCBI): domain Eukaryota; kingdom Viridiplantae; phylum Streptophyta; class Magnoliopsida; order Magnoliales; family Magnoliaceae; genus Magnolia; species Magnolia changhungtana. The sequence continues at coordinate 10,895,403 of JASAUF010000656.1, read as the reverse complement.
GGCAAGTTTTTAATGTCGGGAACTTCTCTGAAAATGTTATTCTGATAACTAACCTGATGAGAGTAATTTATGGTTCAGTTCCTAGACCAATCTCTCTATTATATTCAAAGAAATCCACATTTTTCTTCATGTTTCTTAAATGGTTCCCTGTCCCATTTTTGTTTGACTTGAAAGTAAAGGTGATGCATCTTCTTATTTATTCAATTATGGAATGCAGGATGTTGCCGTTAATGTTCTTACAGATCAGGACTTTCATGAGGATCAACTGAAGGACTTTCTAAGAGAGGTATGCATTTAAAACATTGCTAATAATGTACTTTGAAATTGTACTAATTTATGTATCTGTATGTGCATCGGAGCCATCCGGATGTTGAGCGGCGGTCCCTGGAAGGTGGGAACTGCTGTTATGACCATGATGAAGCTGTCCATTTCCTATGGACAGCATTGGAGTGGCCTGGCCATTTGGACAGGCCGTGTTTATATCTGTATTTGCTCGAAATTGATGGAGCAAACCCGGATGTGCATCGGAGCTATCCGGATTTTGAGTGGGGGTCTCTGAAAGGTGGGAACTGCTGTTATTATCATGATAAAGCTGTTCATTTCCTATGAACAGCATTGGAGGGGCCTGGCCATTTGGACAGGCCGAGTTTATGTATTTGTTTGAAATTAATGGAGCAGACCCGGATGTGCGTTAGAGCTATCCGGATGTGCATTGGGGGTCCCTGAAAGGTGGAAACTGTGTTAAGACCATGATGAGGCAGTCCATTTCCTATGGACAACATTGGAAGGACCTGACCAATTGGAGCAAGCCGTGTTTATATCTGTATTTACAGGGACCATACCCTTAACCTATAACCTAAACCTATTCTTAAATACCAAAACCTAAACCTACACCTAATCCTAATCTCAACTCCCTAACCTAAACCTAAACCTAAACTTGAAAACCCAAACCTAAACCCAATCCCAAACCTGAACCTGATTTCCTAAACATAAACCTTAACCTATTCTCAATTCCCTAAACCTATAGCTTATAACCTAAACCTAAACCTAAACCTAAACCGACACCTAATCCTAATCTCAACTCCCTAACATAAACCTAAACTTGAAAACCTTAACCTAAATCCGAACCCGAACCCGAACCTGATTTCCTAAACCGAAATGTTAACCTATTCTCAATTCCCTAAACCTATAGCTTATAACCTAAACCTAAACCTAAAACCAAACTTAACCTAAACCTATAACCTTAACCTAAACCAAAACTTATGACCTAAAACCTTAACCTATAACCTATAACCTATAACCTAACCTAAACCAAAACCTAAAACCTTAACCTATAACCTAAAACCTTAACCTATAACCTAAAACCTAAATGTATTCTCAAATCCCTTAACCAAAACCTACACCTAATCCTAATCTTAACTCCCTAACCTAAACCTAAACCAAAACTTGAAAACCCAAACCCAAAGCGGATCCCGAACCCGAACCCGATTTCCTAAACCTAAACCCTAACCTATTATCAAGTCCATAAACCTATAGCTTGTAACCTAAACCTAAACCTAAACCTTAACCTAAACCTATAACCTTAAAACCAAAACCTATGACCTAAAACCTTAACCTATAACCTATAACCTAAACTTATAACCTATAACCTAACCTTAACCTAAACCTAAAACCTAAACCTTCACCAATAACATAAAACCTAAACCTAAACCTAAAACATAAATGTATTCTCAAATCCCTAAACCAAAACATACACCTAATCCTAATCTCAACTCCTTAACCTAAACCTAATCCTAAACTTAAAAACCCAAACCTAAACCCAATCCTGAACTGGAACCCGATTTCCTAAACCGAAACCTTAACCTATTCTCAATTCCCTAAACCTATAGCTTATAACTTAAACCTAAACTTAACCTAAACCTAATCCTATAACCTTAACCTAGACCAAAACCTATGACCTAAAACCTTAACTTATAACCTATAACCTAAACTTATATCCTATAACCTAACCTTAACCTAAACCTTAACCTATAACCTATAACATAAACCTAAACCTAAACTTAAACAAAAACCTATAACCTTAACCTAAACCAAAACCTATAACCAAAAACCTTATCTTATAACCTATAACCTAAACTTATATCTTATAACCTAACCTTAACCTAAGACTTAACCTATAACCTAAAACCTAAACCTAAACCTAAAACTTAAATGTATTCTTAAATCCCTAAACCTAAACCTACTCCTAATCCTAATCTCAACTCCCTAACCTAAACCTAAACCAAAACTTGAAAACCCAACCTAAACTCGATCCCGAATGTCACGCCCCAGACTCAGTAACCGGACTCACAAGGATTCCGATGATCGGTTTTAAACGTAACAGCCTCCATAGTACCCCATTCTCGGCTCCTGAGGCAGGTTCTGATCCTGGGATCCTACAAGGAGGATTTTTATAACAGTATAATCATTCCAATACGAGCATACCCAAGATCACAGCAAGAACATCTGAGAATAACAAAGGCACACATCGCAAAATCCACTATAAATTTGAACTTTTACAATCATCCATAAGGTCCAAAGGACATTCATGAGATAAAAGGAAAAGAGAGAAAGGTCAGCAACACTGGAGTCCTCAAATGCTCAGCTCTACTCCATGCTCTACTGTTGTGTCGCCTGCCTAGAGTATCCTGCACGCATCAATCGCGCATAAGCTTATAGAAGCTTAGAGGGTGGTGTAGGTGTGTGATAATGGTGCACAGAAGAGTAGTAGGAGAGACAAGGAGAGAAGCAAGGTCGATGAGGATATCACTAGCCTTACCCAGGCTTATCATGAATAAGATGCAATGAGTACTGGGTGCCATACCAAGGCAATGCATGAAGGGGCTTGTACAACCAATGCTAATGCAATGCAAGTAATGTCGGTGCTCATATCCAAACCACAAGTCATGTACATTGCCGATCATAAGGAAATCACCGGGGTCCATTACACTGCTGAATGATTGCCGCTCTATAGACCCTGCACAGTTAAACGAGTGTAAGAGACCTCACTACCCGCCTACGGACAATCAATCACCAACAAGGCCTGAAGGTAGCGGACCCATTTACGAGCTGGTCAGACTCAGCCAAGCAATGCCTCCTCACATCAGGCAGGTAAGGCCACACCCCTATCCAACCGACTACATGACAGTGGGAGACGCGGCCTAATGGTACAAGGCCCTCGTGCGCTCATATATTCCACCCGGTCACGGTGTTGGAGTAGATCCTTGGTACTATGGAAGTTTTGAGAATTTCACTCATGGGCATCTTATCCACCCGGTATGCTCAACTAATATTTCTGGTGTCCACACATACAACCATCCACGAATACCCCTGTAGAGGCAAGGCCCTGATGAAGTAAGGGCAGATATCCATAAGCTATGCAATGCCAAATGCATGAATCACACAATCACCCATGCATCAATCCCAAGCATCCATCTCTCGGGGAGATACCAACATGTCCTACACAATGACACAATCATGGCCAATCATACCTCAACCAAGCATGCATATGATGCGTATGGGAGTGGGCCATGAAGATGAATAGGGGTGCCAATGAGGTGAAGATGAACTCTCTACCTAACCATGAAGGGTCTAGGTACTTAACCAATTCCTCAAAAGGAATACAACCTCTAGTGGGGGCCCATATACCTGGGGTAGCCCATGAGACTAAGGAGAACAATGATATGGGCCTAAATAGATGAAACGAGCCTAGCAAGGGTCTATGGTGGGCCTTTAACAACCCATAGAAGCCTATGGGCCTACCTTAGGGCCACACCAATGTGGACATCTAACCACAATTGGTCCCCAAGAGGTAGCCCATCTCTAATTGATTATGGATCAAGGCCCAAGGCCCACACAACATTAGAAATAAGAAATGGACAGCCATTACAGACCACATACATTCATGTTGGGCTTCAGAAAGGCGGCCTAAGGCCTATCCAAAACATGGGTCCATGGGGAACACACATAGCCCAACCCATATATACCACTATGGGCCCACAGGGGAAAGGTTAGGGCCCAACATAAAGGCTACTAATCTCATATATTATTGTGGCCTAGTGGGCAGCCCATTGCTCAAATCACATGGGCAAATGTCATGTTCTTAGTCAAGTAAGTTGGGACTACAACCCAGCCCAAGTATAAAGTTGATTTGGTGGGCAATCAAGGGCCCATATACTTGTGTAATCTGGCCCACTAATCTAACACAATAGTATGGTAAAAATGGGCCAAGAGTTCAATGGGCCTATCTAGAAAGTTCTAGCCCAATTGGGCTAAAAGAGTTCAACAACTAGCCACATTCATGGACCCAATTAAATTCAACTGTGGTGGGCCTCAAAAGTGCATTTATTAAGCCCAACATTTAAGGAACTAAATGTATAAATTATTACCTCTAAGATTCTTCACAATGTGTTGGGCCCCACTCCTCAAAATTTCAGCCCAAAGGCCAAACATAATTATAACATGTTGCTGTCCTAAATTTGGGCACTCCATTGGAGTGGGCCCAGGGCCTCTAAAACTCTGAAAATTGAGGGCCAAGGTCCCTCATCATGCATACAATGAGAGAAAACCTAAAAAGGTGGCCCACCATCAGAGGAAACATTTTTGAATTATAATTTTTATCAAGGCATATTCTTTGGACTGCACAAAGAGAAAATTCTGGCAAGCCAACCATCTTGGCCCATTCTTTTGGATGCCCAAATGGGGTTAGTTGGAGTTGAAATTTTTCAGAGTGATACTTCAATAGGTGGGACACACCTTCACAAAATTTCAGAATTTTTAGATATTCCTAAGTATTTTAATCAATTTGAACAAAATAGTCTGTCCAGAAAATCGGACAGACCTGGACGTCCCAATGTGGTGGGCCAGTCCGGCCCTCGCCACGATGTGCACAGGGGTTCATTGGATCTGAAACTTAGTAGGTAGGTCTCACCATAGGTGAAAAACAACTTCATAAATTTTCAGAATTTTTTGACATTTAAAAATATTTTAATTTATTTAAAGAAATCAATCTATCCTGAAAATCGAACTGATCTGGACACCATATTGTAATGGGCCGGTCCAGCCACCACCATGGTGTGTACAGGTGTCCACTGGCCCCAAAATTTTGTAGGTTGGTCCTACCATGAGTGGACCACTGCCCTATAAATTTTTATAATTTTTAGACACCCAAAAGTATTTTAATAAATTTTGGAATTCTAACCTGTCCATCATACTATAAAATTCAAGTAATCCTATATGATGGGGGCCTATAGAAGGGAAACCCCATGCATGGACATGTATGTATCAAAAAGGTCATTTGGCCACAACTAAGGGATGATGTAGGATCTCCACCATGGATTGGTGGGCCCTACACTTCCCACACAAAAAAAAAGAGATCTAAGAATATAATATAGAAATCCTAAGTCCTAGGAGTATACCCACCTTAGATTGCTCCAAACTTGGACCTCCTAGCTCCTAGTGCACCAAGGGATCCATATCAATGGATGAGATTGGATTTAGATGGTTGGATTTAGAAGATTAAAGGAAAAATGGGGCTAGAGAAGAGAGGGGGATGGGAGAGAAGTTGATGGAGAAGAAGAGAAGAGAGAGAGAGAGAAATGAGAGGGAAAGAGAGGGAAAATCTTTTTAAGGGAAGTAATAATAACCTATAGTGACAATAACAATGTTGCTAGGGTAAGTTAGGTATGGGTAGTGTTTATTCCATGTAATAGTGTAGTGTGTGTGTGTGGTGTGCATGGAAAATTGTGCCATGGAGGTGGTCCACATGCTTTTATATAAAAAGTGGGCCACATGATGAAATGCTCATAACTTTTGATCCATAGGTCGGATTGATGCACAAGACGCGTCGTTGGAACCGCAATGATGATACGAACGAGATGAAATAGGTCTTGGGTTGATCCGAGTCAGGTCTACGTGACTGAACTCAAGGTGACCATAAACACAATTTGAAGGTAGCAGGTTACCGGAATTCGACCGGTAGGACCGCTACTCACACACATACATGCAAACATGGGAACTAGGGTCGGGTCTCACACTGAACCCGAACCTGATTTCCTAAACCTAAACCTTAACCTATTATCAATTCCTTAAACCTATATCTTATTAAAAAAACCTAAACCTTAACTTAAACCTAAACCTAAACCTAAACCTATAACCTTAACCTAAACCAAAACCTATGACCTAAAACCTTATCTCATAACTATAACCTAAACTTATATCATAGAACCTAACCTTAACCTAAACCTTAACCTATAACCTATAACCTAAACCTAAACCTAAAACCTAAATGTATTCTCAAATCCCTAAAATTAAACCTACACCTAATCCTAATCTCAACTCCCTTACCTAAACCTAAACTTGAAAACCCGAACCCAAACCCGATCTCAAACCTGAACCTGATTTCCTAAACCTAAATCTTAACCTATTCTCAATTCCCTAAACCTATAGCTTATAACCTAAACCTAAACCTAAACACAAACCTTAACCTAAACCTAAACCTCAACCTATAACCTTAAGCTAAACCAAAACCTATGACCTAAAACCTTAACCTATAACCTATAACCTAAACTTATAACCTATAACCTAACTTAAACCTAAACTTAAAACCTTAATCTATAACGTAAAACCATAACCTAAATCTAAAACCTAAATGTATTCTCAAATCTCTAAACCAAAACCTACATCTAATCCTAATCTCAACTCCCTAAAAAACCTAAACCCAAACCTAAACCCGATCCCGAACCCAAACCCGATTTCCTAAACGTAAACCATAAACTATTCTCAATTCCCTAAACCTATAACTTGTAACCTTAACCTAAACCTAAACCTAAACCTTAACCTAAACCTATAACCTTAAAACTAAAACCTATGACCTAAAACCTTAACCTATAACCTATACCCTAAACTTATAACCTATAAGCAAACCTTCACCTAAACCCAAAATCTAAACCTTGACCAATAACCTAAAACCTAAACCTAAACCAAAAACCTAAATGTATTCTCAAACCCCTAAACCTAAACTTACACCTAGTCCTAATGTCAACTCCCAAACCTAACCCTAAACCGAAACTTGAAAACTCAAACCTAAACCCGATCCCGAACTCGAACCCGATTTCCTAAACCTAAACCTTAACCTATTCTCAATTCCATAAACCAATAGCTTAAAACCTAAACCTAAACCTTAACCTAAACTTAAACCTAAACCTAAACCTATAACCTTAACCTAAACCAAAACCTATGACATAAAACCTTAAGTTATAACCTATAACCTAAACTTATATCCTATAACCTAACCTTAACCTGTAACCTAAAACCTAAACCTAAACCAAAAGGTATTTTTAAATCCCTAAACCTAAACCTACACTGAATCCTAATCTTAACTCCCTAACTTAAACCTAAACCTAAACTTGAAAACCCAAACCTAAACACGATCCTGAACCCGCACCAGATTTCCTAAACCTAAACCTTAACCTATTCTCAATTCCTTAAACCTATAGCTTATAACCTAAACCTAAACCTAAACCTATAACCTTAACCGAAACCAAAACCTATGTCCTAAAACCTTATCTTATAACCTATAACCTAAACATATACCCTATAACCTAACTTTAACCTATAACCTAAAACCTAAACCTAAACCTAAAACCTAAATGTATTCTCAAATCCCTAAACCTAAACCTACACCTAATCCTAATATCAACTTCCCAACCTAAACTTAAACCTAAACTTGAAAACCCAAACCTAAACCTGATCCCGAACTCGAACTCGATTTCCTAAACCTAATCCTTAACCTATTCTCAATTCCCTAAACCTAGAGCTTATAACCTAAACCTAAACCTATAACATATAACCTAAACCTAAACCAAAAACCTAAATGTATTCTCAAATCTCTAAACCAAAACCTACACCTAATCATAATCTCAACTCCCTAACCAAAACCTAAACTTGAAAACCCGAACTTAAACACGATCCCGAACCCGAACTCGATTTCCTAAACATAAATCTTAACCTATTCTCAATTCCCTAAACCTATAGCTTACAACCTAAACCTAAACCTATAACCTAAAACCTTAACCTAAACCTAAAACCTAAATGTATTCTCAAATCCCTAAACCAAAACCTACACCTATTCCTAATCCCAACTCCCTAACCTAAACCTAAACTTAAATTTGAAAATCAAAACCTAAACCGGATCCCGAACCCGAACCCGATTTCCTAAACCTAAACCTTAACCTATTCTCAATTCCCTAAACCTATAGCTTGTAACCTAAACCTAAACCTTAACCTAAACTAAAACCTAAATCTTAACCTAAACCTATAACCTTAAAACCAAAACCTATGACCTAAAACCTTAACCTATAACCTATAACCTATAACCAAACCTTAACCTAAAGCTAAAACCTAAACCATGGCCAATAACCTAAAACCTAAACCTAAACCTAAAACCTAAATGTATTCTCAAATCCCTAAACCTAAACAAATACCTAATCCTAATCTCAACTCCCCGACCTAAACCTAAACTTAAACTTGAAAACCCAAACCTAAACCCGATCCCGAACTTGAACTCGATTTCCTCAACCTAAACCTTGACCTATTCTCAATTACTTAAACCTATAGCTTATAACCTAAACCTAAACCTTAATCTAAACCTAAACCTAAACCTATAACCTTAACCTAAACCAAAACCTATGACCTAAAACCATAACTTATAACCTATAACCTAAACTTATATCATATAACCTAACCTTAACCTAAACCTTAACCTATAACCTAAAACCTAAATGTATTCTCAAATCACTAAACCCAAACCTACACCTAATCCTAATCTCAACTCCCTACTTAAACCTAAACCAAAACTTGAAAACCCAAACCTAAACCCGATCCCGAACTCGAACCCGATTTCCTAAACCTAAACCTTAACCTATTCTCAATTCCTTAAACCAAAAGCTTATAACATAAACCTAAACCTTAACCTAAACCTAAACCTAAACCTAAACCTATAACCTTAACCTAAACCAAAACCTATGACTTAAAACCTTATCTTATAACCGATAACCAAAACAAATATCCTAAAACCTAACCTTAACCTAAACCTTAACCTATAACCTATAACCTAAACCTAAACCTAAAACCTAAACGTATTCTCAAATCCCTAAACCTAAACCTAAACCTACTCCTAATCTCAACTCCCTAACCTAAACCTAAACCTAAGCTTGAAAACACAAACCTAAACCCAATCCCAAACCCGATTTCCTAAACCTAATCCTTAACCTATTCTCAATTCCCTAAACCTAGAGCATATAACCTAAACCTATAACATATAACCTAAACCTAAACGTAAAACCTAAGCATATTCTCAAATCCCTAAACCTAAACTTACACCTAATCCTAATGTCAACACCCTAACCTAAACCTAAACCTAAACTTGAAAACTCAAACCTAAACCCGACCCTGAACTTAAACCCGATTTCCTAAACCTAAACCTTAACCTATTCTCAATTCCTTAAACCAATAGCTTGTAAAACTAAACCTAAACCTTAACCTAAACCTAAACTTATAGCCTTAACCTAAACCAAAACCTATGACCTAAAACCTTAACTTATAACCTACAACCTAAACTTATATCCTATAACCTAAAACCTAAATGCATTATCAAATCCCGAAACCTAAGCCTACACCAAATCCTAATCTTAACTCCATAGCCTAAACCTAAACTTAAACTTGAAAACCCAAACCTAAACCCGATCTTGAACCCGAACCCGATTTCCTAAACCAAAACCTTAACCTATTCTCAATTCCACTAACCTATAGCTTATAACCTAAACCTAAGCCTAAACCTATAACCTTAACCTAAACCAAAACCTATGACCTAAAACCTTATCTTATAACCTATAACCTAAACTTATATCTTATAACCTAACATTAATCTAAACCTTAACCTATAACCTAAAACCTAAACCTAAACCTAAAACCTAAATGTATTCTCGAATCCCTAAACCTAAACCTACACCTAATCCTAATCTCAACTCCCTAACCTAAACCTAAGCATAAAGTTGAAAACCCAAACCTAAACCCGATCCCGAACACAAACCCGATTTCCTAAACCTAAACCTTACCTATTCTCAATTCGCTAAACCTATAGCTTGCAACCTAAACCAAAACCTTAACCTAAACCAAAACCTAAATCTTAACCTAAACCTATAGCCTTAAAACCAAAACCTATGACCTAAAACCTTAACCTATAACCTATAACCTAAACTTATAACCTATAACCTAACCTTAACCTAAACCTAAAACCTAAACCTTCGCCAATAACCTAAAACCTAAACCTAAACATAAAACCTAAATGTATTCTCAAATCCCTAAAACTAATCTTACACCTAATCTTAATCTCAACTCCCTAACCTAAACCTAAACCTAAACTTGAAAACCCAAACCTAAACCCGATCCCGAATTCAAACTCGATTTCCTAAACCTAAACCTTAACCTATTCTCAATTCCCTAAACCTAAAGCTTATAACCTAAACCTAAACCTTAACCTAAACCTACACTTAAACCTAAACCTAAACCAAAACCTATGACCTAAAACCTTAACTTATAACCTATAACCTAAACTTATATCCTATAAACTAACCTTAACCTAAAACCTTAACCTATAACCTAAAACCTTAACCTAAACCTAAAACCTAAATGTATTCTCAAATCCCTAAACCAAAACTTACACCTAATCCTAATCTCAACTCCCTAACATAAACCTAAACCTAAACTTGAAAACCCAAACCTAAAGTCGATCCCGAACCTGAACCCGATTTCCTAAACCTAAACCTTAAGCTATTATCAAGTCCGTAAACCTATAGCTTGTAACCTAAACCTAAACCTAAACCTAAACCTAAACCTAAACCTTAACCTAAACCTATAACCTTAAAACCCAAACCTATGACCTAAAACCGGAACCTATAACCTATAACCTAAACTTATAACCTAAAACCTAACCTTAACCTAAACCTAAAACCTAAACATTAACCAATAACAAAAAACCTAAACCTAAACCTAAAACGTAAATGTATTCCTAAATCCCTAAACTGAAACTTACACCTAATCCTAAACTCAACTCCCAAACCTAAACCTAAACCTAAACTTGAAAACCCAAACCTAAACCCAAACCCGAACTCGAACCCAATTTCCTAAACCTAAACCATAACCTATTATCAATTCCCTAAACCTATAGCTTATAACCTAAACCTAAACCTTAACCTAAACCTAAACCTAAACCTAAACCTAAACCTATAATCTTAACCTAGACCAAAACCTATGACCTAAAACCTTAACTTATACCCTATAACCTAAACTTATATCCTATAACCTAACCTTAACCTAAACCTTAACCTATAACCTAAAACCTAAACCTAAACCTAAACCTAAACCTAAACCTAAACCTATAACCTTAACCTAAACCAAAACCTATAACCAAAAACCTTATCTTATAATCTATAACCTAAACTTATATCCTATAACCTAACCTTAACCTAAGCCTTAACCTATAACCTAAAACCTAATCCTAAACCTAAAACTTAAATGTATTCTTAAATCCCTAAACCTAAACCTACACCTAATCCTAGTCTCAACTCCCTAACCAAAACCTAAACCAAAACTTGAAAACCCACCCTAAACCCGATCACGAACCCGAACCCGATTTCCTAAACCTAAACCTTAACCTATTCTCAATTCCTTAAACCTATATCTTATAAACTAAACCTAAACCTTAACCTAAACCTAAACCTATAACCTTAACCTAAACCAAAACCTATGACTTAAAACCTTATCTTATAACCTATAACCTAAACTAATATCCTAAAACCTAACCTTAACCTATAACCTATAACCTAAACCTAAACCTATAACCTAAATGTATTCTCAAATCCCTAAACCTAAACTTAAACCTAAACCTACTCCTAATCTCAACTCCCTAACCTAAACCTAAACCTAAACTTGAAAACACAAACCTAAACCTAATCTCGAACCCGATTTCCTAAACCTAATCCTTAACCTATTCTCAATTCCTTAAACCTATAGCATATAACCTAAACCTAAACCTATAAAAACCTATAACCTAAACTATAACCTAATCCTAAACCTAAAACCTAAACATATTCTCAAATCCCTAAACCTAAACTTACACCTAATCCTAATGTCAACTCCCTAACCGAAACCTAAACCTAAAGTTGAAAACTCAAACCTAAAACCGATCCCGAACTCAAACCCGATTTCCAAAACCTAAATCTTAACCTATTCACAATTCCCTAAACCAATAGCTTATAACCTAAACCTAAACCTTAACCTCCACCTAAACCTATAACCTTAACCTAAACCAAAACCTATGACCTAAAACCTTAACTTATAACCTATAACCTAAACTTATATCCTATAACCTAACCTTAACCTGTAACCTAAAACCTAAATGTATTATTAAATCCCTAAACCTAAACCTACACCTAATCCAAATCTCAACTCCATAGCCTAAACCTAAACTTAAACTTGAAAACCCAAACCTAAACCCGATCCTGAACCCGAAGCCGATTTCCTAAACCTAAACCTTAACCTATTCTCAATTCCTTTAACCTATAGCTTATAACCTAAACCTAATCCTAAACCTAAACCTAAACATTTCCTAAACCCTAACCTTAACCTAAACTAAAACCTAATGACCTAAAACTTTATCTTATAACCTATAACCTAAACTTATATCCTATAACCTAACATTAACCTAAACCTTAACCTAAAACCTTAAAAACCTAAAACCTAAACCTAAACCTAAAACCTAAATGTATTCCCAAATCCCTAAACCTAAACCTACATCTAATCCTAATTTCAACTCCCTAACATAAACCTAAACCTAAATCCGATCCCGACCCAAACCCGATTTCCTAAACCTAATCCTTAACCTATTCTCAATTCCCTAAACCTATAGCTTATAACCTATAATCCTAAACCTAAACCTATAACATATAACCTAAACCTAAAAACCTAAAACCTAAATGTATTCTCAAATCCCTAAACCTTAACCTAAATGTATGCTAATCCCTAATCTAATCCAATCTCGCCTAACCAAAACCTAAACTTGAAAACAAGAACATAAACCCGATCCCTCCTTAACTAACCCGAACCTAATTTCCTAAACCTAAATTTTAACCTATTCTTAATTACCTAAACCTATAACTTATAACCTAAACCAAAACCGTAACCTAAACCTAAACGTAAACCTATAACCTTAACCTAAACCAAATCCTATGACCTAAAACCTTATCCTATAACCTATAACCTAAACTTATAACCTATAACCTAACCTTAACCTAAACCTAAAACCTTAACCTATAACCTAAAACCTTAACCTAAACCTAAAACCTAAATGCATTATCAAATTCCTAAACCAAAACATTACACCTAATCCAAATCTCAACTCCCTAACCTAAACCTAAGCATAAACTTGAAAACCCAAACCTAAACCCCGATAACAAACCTAAACCCGATCCCGAACCCGAACCCGATTTCCTAAACCTAAACCTTAACATATTCTCAATTCTCTAAACCTATAGCTTCAACCTAAACCTAAACCAAAACTTAAATCTTAACCTAAACCTATAACCTTAAAACCAAAACCTATGACCTAAAACCTTAACCTATAACCTATAACCTAAACTTCTAACCTATAATCTAACCTTAACCTAAACCTTCGCCAATAACCTAAAACCTAAACCTAAACCTAAAACCTAAATGTATTCTCAAATCCCTAAACCTAAACTTACACCTAATCCTAATCTCAACTCCCTAACCTAAACCTAAACCTAAACTTGAAAACCCAAACCTAAACCCAAACCCGAACTCGAACCCAATTTTCTAAACCTAAACCATAACCTATTATCAATTCCCTAAACCTATATCTTATAACCTAAACCTAAACCTTAACCTAAACCTAAACCTAAACCTAAACCTAAACCTATAATCTTAACCTAGACCAAAACCTATGACCTAAAACCTTAACTTATACCCTATAACCTAAACTTATATCCTATAACCTAACATTAACCTAAACCTTAACCTAAAACCTAAAACCTAAACCTAAACCTAAAACCTAAATGTATTCCCAAATCCCTAAACCTAAACCTACATCTAATCCTAATTTCAACTCCCTAACATAAACCTAAACCTAAATCCGATCCTGGACCCAAACCCGATTTCCTAAACCTAATCCTTAACCTATTCTCAATTCCCTAAACCTATAGCTTATAACCTAATCCTAAACCTAAACCTATAACATATAACCTAAACCTAAACCTAAAACCTAAATGTATTCTCAAATCCCTAAACCTTAACCTGCAGCTAATCCTAATCTCAACTGCCTAACCAAAACCTAAACTTGAAAACACGAACATAAACCCGATCCTGAACCCGAACCTAATTTCCTAAACCTAAATTTTAACCTATTCTTAATTACCTAAACCTATAGCTTATAACCTAAACCAAAACCGTAACCTAAACCTAAACGTAAACCTATAACCTTAACCTAAACCAAATCCTATGACCTAAAACCTTATCCTATAACCTATAACCTAAACTTATAACCTATAACCTAACCTTAACCTAAACCTAAAACCTTAACCTATAACCTAAAACCTTAACCTAAACCTAAAACCTAAATGCATTATCAAATTCCTAAACCAAAACATTACACCTAATCCAAATCTCAACTCCCTAACCTAAACCTAAGCATAAACTTGAAAACCCAAACCTAAACCCGATCCCGAACCCGAACCCGATTTCCTAAACCTAAACCTTAACATATTCTCAATTCCCTAAACCTATAGCTTGCAACCTAAACCAAAACTTAAATCTAACCAAAACCTATAACCTTAAAACCAAAACCTATGACCTAAAACCTTAACCTATAACCTATAACCTAAACTTCTAACCTATAATCTAACCTTAACCTAAACCTTCGCCATAACCTAAAACCTAAACCTAAACCTAAACCTAAATGTATTCTCAAATCCTAAACCTAAACCTAAACTTACACCTAATCCTAATCTCAACTCCTAAACCTAATCTAACCTAAACCTAAACCTAAACTTGAAAACCCAAACCTAAACCCAAACCCGAACTCGAACCCAATTTTCTAAACCTAAACCATAACCTATTATCAATTCCCTAAACCTATAGCTTATAACCTAAACCTAAACCTAAACTAAACCTAAACCTAAACCTAAACCTAAACCTATAATCTTAACCTAGACCAAAACCTATGACCTAAAACCTTAACTTATACCCTATAACCTAAACTTATATCCTATAACCTAACCTTAACCTAAACCTTAACCTATAACCTAAAACCTAAAACCTAAACCTAAACCTAAACCTAAACCTAAACCTAAACCTATAACCTTAACCTAAACCAAAACCTATAACCAAAAACCTTATCTTATAATCTATAACCTAAACTTATATCCTATAACCTAACCTTAACCTAAGCCTTAACCAATAACCTAAAACCTAATCCTAAACCTAAAACTTAAATGTATTCTCAAATCCCTAAACCTAAACCTACACCTAATCCTAATCTCAACTCCCTAACCAAAACCTAAACCAAAACTTGAAAACCCACCCTAAACCCGATCACGAACCCGAACCCGATTTCCTAAACCTAAACCTTAACCTATTCTCAATTCCTTAAACCTATAGCTTATAAACTAAACCTAAACCTTAACCTAAACCTAAACCTATAACCTTAACCTAAACCAAAACCTATGACTTAAAACCTTATCTTATAACCTATAACCTAAACTAATATCCTAAAACCTAACCTTAACCTAAACCTTAACCTAAAACCTATAACCTAAACCTAAACCTATAACCTAAATGTATTCTCAAATCCCTAAACCTAAACCTAAACTTAAACCGGAACCTACTCCTAATCTCAACTCCCTAACCTAAACGTAAACCTAAACTTGAAAACACAAACCTAAACCCAATCCCGAACCCGATTTCCTAAACCTAATCCTTAACCTATTCTCAATTCCTTAAACCTACAGCTTATAACCTAAACCTAAACCTATAACATATAACCTAATCCTAAACTTAAAACCTAAACGTATTCTCAAATCCCAAAACCTAAACTTACACCTAATCCTAATGTCAACTCCCTAATCGAAACCTAAACCTAAAGTTGAAAACTCAAACCTAAACCCGATCCCGAACTCAAACCCGATTTCTTAAACCTAAACCTTAACCTATTCACAATTCCCTAAACCAATAGCTTATAACCTAAACCTAAACCTTAACCTCAACCTAAACATATAACCTTAACCTAAACAAAAAACTAGGACCTAAAACCTTAACTTATAACCTATAACCTAAACTTATATCTTATAACCTAACCTTAACCTGTAACCTAAAACCTAAATGTATTATCAAATCCCTAAACCTAAACCTACACCTAATCCAAATCTTAACTCCATAGCCTAAACCTAAACTAAAACTTGAAAACACAAACCTAAACCCGATCCTGAACCCGAAGCCAATTTCCTAAACCTAAACCTTAACCTATTCTCAATTCCTTTAACCTATAGCTTATAACCTAAACCTAATCTTAAACCTATAACCTTAACCTAAACCAAAACCTATGACCTAAAACCTTATCTTATAACCTATAACCTAAACTTATATCCTATAACCTAACATTAACCTAAACCTTAACCTATAACCTAAAACCTAAACCTAAACCTAAAACCTAAAACCTAAATGTATTTCCAAATCCCTAAACCTAAACCTACATCTAATCCTAATTTCAACTCCCTAACATAAACCTAAACCTAAACCCGATCCTGAACCCAAACCTGATTTCCTAAACCTAATCCTTAACCTATTCTCAATTCCCTAAACCTATAGCTTATAACCTAAACCTAAACCTAAACCTATAACATATAACCTAAACCTAAACCTAAAACCTAAATGTATTCTCAAATCCCTAAACCTTAACCTACAGCTAATCCTAATCTCGACTGCCTAACCAAAACCTAAACTTGAAAACACGAACATAAACCCGATCCCGAACCCGAACCTAATTTCCTAAACCTAAATTTTAACCTATTCTAAATTACCTAAACCTATAGCTTATAACCTAAACCACAACCGTAACCTAAACCTAAACGTAAACCTATAACCTTAACCTAAACCAAATCCTATGACCTAAAACCTTATCCTATAACCTATAACCTAACCTTAACCTAAACCTAAAACCTTAACCTATAACCTAAAACCTTAACCTAAACCTAAAACCTAAATGCATTATCAAATCCCTAAACCAAAACCTACACCTAATCCAAATCTCAACTCCCTAACCTAAACCTAAGCATAAACTTGAAAACTCAAACCTAAACCCGATCCCGAACCCGAACCTGATTTCCTAAACCTAAACCTTAACATATTCTCAATTCCCTAAACCTATAGCTTGCAACCTAAACCAAAACCTAAATCTTAACCTAAACCTATAACCATAAAACCAAAACCTACGACCTAAAACCTTAACCTATAACCTATAACCTAAACTTCTAACCTATAATCTAACCTTAACCTAAACCTAAAACATAAACCTTCGCCAATAACCTAAAACCTAAACCAAAACCTAAAACCTAAATGTATTCTCAAATCCCTAAACCTAAACTTACACCTAATCCTAATCTCAACTCCCTAACCTAAACCTAAACCTAAACTTGAAAACCCAAACCTAAACCCGATCTCGAACTCAAACTCGATTTACTAAACCTAAACCTTAACCTATTCTCAATTCCTAAACCTAAATCTTATAACCTAAACCTAAACCTTAACCTAAACCTACACTTAAACATAAACCTAAACCAAAACCTATGACATAAAACCTTAACTTATAACCTATAACCTAAACTTATATCCCGTAAACTAACCTTAACCTAAAACCATAACCTATAACCTAAAACCTTAACCTAAACTTAAAACCTAAATGTATTCTCAAATCCCTAAACCAAAACCTACACCTAATCCTAATCTCAACTCCCTAACCTAAACCTAAAACTAAACTTGAAAACCCGACCTAAAGCCGGTCCCGAATCCGAACCCGATTTCCTAAACCTAAACCTTAACCTATTATCAAGTCCGTAAACCTATAGCTTGTAACCTACACCTAAACCTAAACCTAAACCTAAACCTAAACCTTAACCTAAACCTATAACCTTAAAACAAAAACCTATGACCTATAACCTATAACTTCAACTTATAACCTATAACCTAACCTTAACCTAAACCTAAAACCTAAACCTTAACCAATAACATAAAAACTAAACCTAAACCTAAAACGTAAATCTATTCCCAAATCCCTAAACCAAAACTTACACCTAATCCTAATCTCAACTCCCTAACCTAAACCTAAACCTAAACTTGAAAACCAAAACCTAAACCCAATCCCGAACTCGAACCCAATTTCCTAAACCTAAACCTTGACCTATTTTCAATTTCCTAAACCTATAGCTTATAACCTAAACCTAAACCTTAACTTAAACCTAAACCTAAACCTAAACCTATAACCTTATCCTAGACTAAAACCTATGGCGTAAAACCTAAACCTAAACCTATAACCTTATCCTAGACTAAAACCTATGGCGTAAAACCTTAACTTATAACCTATAACCTAAACTAATAGCCTATAACATAACCTTAACCAAAACCTTAACCTATAACCTAAAACCTAAACATAAACCTAAACCTAAACCAAAACCAAAACCTATAACCAAAAACCTTATCTTATAACCTATAACCTAAACTTATATCCTATAACCTAAACTTAACCTAAGCCTGAACCTATAACCTAAAACCTAAAACCTAAACATAAAACTTAAATGTAATCTCAAATCCCTAAACCTAAACCTAAACCTATAACCTTAACCTAAACCAAACCTATGACTTAAAACCTTATCTTCTAACCTATAACCTAAACTAATATCCTAAAACATAACCTTAACCTAAACCATAACCTATAACCTATTACTTAAACCTAAACCTATAACCTAAATGTATTCTCAAATCCTTAAACCTAAACCTAAGCCTACTCCTAATCTCAACTCCCTAACCTAAACCTAAACCTAAACTTCAAAACAAACCTAAACCCAATCCCGAACCCGATTTCCTAAACCTAATCCTTAACCTATTCTCAATTCCCTAAACCTAGAGCTTATAACCTAAACCTAAACATATAACATATAACCTAAACCTACACCGAAAACCTAAACGTATTCTCAAATCCCTAAACCTAAACTTACACATAATCCTAATGTCAACTCCCTAACCTAAGCCTAAACTTAAACTTGAAAACTCAAACCTAAACCCGATCCCAAACTCAAACCCGATTTCCTAAACCTAAACCTTAACATATTCTCAATTCCCTAAACAAATAGCTTATAACCAAAACCTAAACCTAAACTTATAACCATAACCTAAACCAAAACCTATGACCTAAAACCTTAACTTATAACCTATAACCTAAACTTATATCCTATAACCTAACATTAACCTGTAACCTAAAACCTAAATGTATTATCAAATCCCTAAACCTAAACCTTCACCTAATCCTAATCTCAATTCCATAGCCTAAACCTAAACTTAAACATGAAAACTCAGACCTAAACCAGATCCTGAACCCGAACCCGATTTCCTAAATCTAAACCTTAACCTATTCTCAATTCCTTTAACCTATAACTTATAACCTAAACCTAAGCCGAAACCTATAACCTTAACCTAAACCAAAACCTATGACCTAAAACCTTACCTTATAACCTATAACCTAAACTTATATCCTATAACCTAACATCAACCTAAACCTTAACCTATAACCTAAAACCTAAACCTAAACCTAAAACCTAAATGTATTCTCAAATCCCTAAACCTAAATCTACACCTAATCCTCGTTTCAACTCCCTAACCTAAACCTAAACCTAAACTTTAAAACTAAAACCTAAACCCGATCCTGAACCCGAATCCGATTTCCTAAACCTAATCCTTAACCTATTCTCAATTCCCTAAACCTATAGCTTATAACCTAAACCTAAACCTAAACCTCTAACATATAACCTAAACCTAAACCACAAACGTAAATGTACTCTCAAATCCCTAAACCATAACCTACAGCTAATCCTAATCTCAACTGCCTAACCAAAACCTAAACTTTAAAACACGAACATAAACCCGATCCCGAACCAGAACCTGATTTCCTAAACCTAAATCTTAACCAATTCTCAATTCCTTAAACCTATAGGTTATAACCTAAACCTAAACATAAACGAAAACCGTAACCTAAACCTAAATGTAAATCTATAACCTTAACCAAAACCAAATCCTATGACCTAAAATCTTATCCTATAACCTATAACCTAAACTTATAACCTATAACCTAACCTTAACATAAACCTAAAACCAAAATGTATTATCAAATCCCTAAACCAAAACCTACACATAATCCAAATCTCAACTCCCTAACATAAACCTAAGCATAAACTTGAAAACCCAAACCTAAACCCGATCCCGAACCCGAACCCGATTTCCTAAACCTAAACCTTAACCTATTCTCAATTCCCTAAACCTATAGCTTGCAACCTAAACCTAAACCCTAACCTAAACAAAAACCTAAATCTTAACCTAAACCTATAACCTTAAAACCAAAACCTATGACCTAAAACCTTAACCCATAACTTATAACCTAAACTTATAACCTATAACCTAACCTTAACCTAAACCTAAAACCTAAACCTTCAACAATAACCTAAAACTTAAACCTAAACCTAAAACCTAAATGTATTCTCAAATCCCTAAACCTAAACTTACACCTAATCCTAATCTCAACTCCCTAACCTAAACATAAACCTAAACTTGAAAACCCACACCTAAACCCGATCCCGAACTCGAACTCGATTTCCAAATCCTAACCCATAACCTATTCTCAATTCCCTAAACCTAAAGCTTATAACCTAAACCTAAACCTTAACCTAAACCTACACTTAAACCTAAACCTAAACCAAAACCTAAGACCTAAAACCTTAACTTATAACCTATAACCTAAACTTATATCCTATAAACTAACCTTAACCTAAAACCTTAACATATAACCTAAAACATTAACCTAAACCTAAAACCTAAATGTATTCACAAATCCCTAAACCAAAACCTACTCCTAATCCTAATCTCAACTCCCTAACCTAAACCTAAACCTAAACTTGAAAACCCAAACCTAAGGCCGATCCCGAACCCGAACCAATTTCCTAAACCTAAACCTTAACCTATTATCAAGTCCGTAGACCTATAGCTTGTAACCTAAACCTAAACCTAATCCTAAACCAAAACCTAAACCTTAACCTAAACCTATAACCTTAAAACCAAAACCTTTGACCGAAAACCTTAACCTATAACCTACAACCTAAACTTATAACTTATAACCTAACCTTAACCTAAACCAATAACCTAAACCTTAACCAACAACGTAAAACCAAAACCTAAACCTAAAACATAAATGTATTCTCAAATCCCTAAACCAAAACTTATAACTAATCATGATCTCAATTCCCTAACCTAAACCTAAACCTAAACTTGAAAACCCAAACCTAAACCCAATCCCGAACTCGAACCCGATTTCCTAATCCTAAACCTTAACCTATTCTCAATTTCCTAAACCTATAGCTTATAACCTAAACCTAAACCTAAACCTAAACCTATAACCTTAACCTAGACCAAAACCTATGACCTAAAACCTTAACTTATAACCTACAACCTAAACTTATATCCTATAACCTAACCTTAACCTAAACCATAACCTATAACTTAAAACCTAAACCTAAACCTATAACCTTAACCTAAACAAAACCTATAACCAAAAACCTTATCTTATAACCTATAACCTAAACTTATATCCTATAACCTAACCTTAACCTAAGCCTTAACCTATAACCTAAAACCTAAACCTATAACTAAAACTTAAATGTTTTCTCAAATCCCTAAACCTAAACCTACACCTAATCTTAATCTCAACTCCCTAACCTAATTCTAAACCAAAACATGAAAACCCAACGTAAACCCGATCCCGAACCCGATTTCCCTAAACCTAAACCTTAACCTACTCTCAATTCCTTAAACCTATAGCTTATAAACTAAACCTAAGCCTTAACCTAAACCTAAACCTAAACCTAAACCTATAACCTTAACCTAATCCAAAACCTACGACCTAAAACCTTATCTAATAACCTATAACCTAAACTTATATCCTAAAACCTAACCTTAACCGAAACCTTAACCTATAACCTATAACCTAAACCTAAACCTAAAACCTAAATGTATTCTCAAATCCCTAAACCTAAACCTACACCTAATCCTAATCCCAAATCCCTAACGTAAACCTAAACCTAAACTTGAAAACCCAAACCTAAACCTGATCCCGAACCCGATTTCCTAAATCTAATCCTAAACCTATTCTCAATTCCCTAAACCAATATCATATAACCTAAACATAAACCTATAACATATAACCTAAACTTAAACCTAAAACCTAAATGTATTCTCAAATCTCTAAACCTAAACCTACACCTAATCCTAATCTCAACTCCCTAACCTAAACCTAAACTTGAAAACCCAAACCTAAACCCGATCCCAAACTCGAACTCGATTTCCTAAACCTAAACCTTAACCTATTCTCAATTCCCTAAACCTATAGCTTATAACCTAAACCTAAACCTAAACACAAACTATAACCAAAACCTAAACCTAAATCTATAACCTTAAGCTAAACTAAAACCTATGACCTAAAACCTTAACCTATAACCTATAACCTAAAGTTACAACCTATAACCTAACTTAAACCTAAACCAAAAACCTTAACCTATAATGTAAAATCATAACCTAAACCTAGAACCTAAATGTATTCTCAAATCCCTTAACCAAAACCAACATCTAATCCTAATCTCAACTCCCTAACAAAACCTAAACCTAAACTTGAAAACCCAAACCTAAACCCGATCCCGAACCCGAATCCGATTTCCTAAACCTAATCCTTAAACTATTCTCAATTCCATAAACCTATAACTTGTAACCTTAACCTAAACCTAAACCTAAACCTTAACCTAAACATATAACCTCAAAACCAAAACCTATGACCTAAAACCTTAACCTATAACCTAAAACCTTAACCTAAACCTAAAGCCTAAATGTATTCTCAAATCCCAAAACCAAAACCTACACCAATTCCTAATCCTAACTCCCTAACCTAAACCTAAACCTAAACTTGAAAACTAAAACCTAAAGCCGATCCCGAACCCAAACCCGATTTTTAAAACCTAAACCTTAACCTATTCTCAATTCCCTAAACCTATAGCTTGCAACCTAAACCTAAACCTTAACGTAAACCAAAACCTAAATCTTAACCTAAACCTATAAGCTTAAAACTAAAACCTATGACCTAAAACCTTAACCTATAACATATAACCTATAACCAAACCTTAACCTAAAGCTAAAACCTAAACCGTGACCAATAACCTAAAACCTAAATGTATTCTCAAATCCCTATACCTAAATTTACACCTAATCCTAATCTCAACTCCCTGACTAAAACCTAAACCTAAACTTGAAAACCCAAACATAAACTCGATCCCGAACTCGAACTCGATTTCCTAAACTTAAACCTTAACCTATTCTCAATTCCCTAAACCTATAGCTGATAACCTAAACCTAAACCTATAACCTTAACCAAAACTAAAACCAATGACCTAAAACCATAACTTATAACCTTTAACCTAAACTTATATCATATAACCTAACCTTAACCTAAACCTTAACCTAAAACCTAAAACCTAAATGTATTCTCAAATCCCTAAACCTAAACCTACACCTAATCCTAACCTCAACTCCCTAACTTAAAACTAAACCAAAACTTGAAAACCCAAACCTAAACCCGATCCCGAACCCGAACCCGATTTCCTAAACCTAAACCTTAACCTATTCTCAATTTCTTAAACCTAAAGCATATAACCTAAACCTAAACCTTAACCTAAACCTAAACCTATAAACTTAACCTAAACCTTAACCAAAACCTAAACCTATAACCTTAACCTAAACCAAAACTTATGACTTAAAACCTTATCTTATAACCTATAACCAAAACTAATATCCTAAAACCTAACCTTAACCTATAACCTATAACCTAAACCTTAACCTATAAGCTACAACCTAAACCTAAACCTTAACCTATAACCTACAACGTAAACCTAAACCAAAACTTGAAAACCCAAACCTAAACTCGATCCCGAAGCCGAACCCGATTTCTAAACCAAAACCTTAACCTATTCTCAATTCCTTAAACCTAAAGCTTATAACTAAAACTAAACCTTAACCTAAACCTAAACCTAAACCTAAACCTAAACCTATAACCTTAACCTAAACCAAAACCTATGACTTAAAACCTTATCTTATAACCTATAGCCGAAACTAATATCCTAAAACCTAACCTTAACCTATAACCTATAACCTAAACCTAAACCTAAAACCTAAATGTATTCTCAAATCCATAAACCTAAACCTAAACCTACTCCTAATCTCAACTCCCTAACCTAAACTTAAACCTAAACTGGAAAGCACAAACCTAAACCCAATCCCTAACCCAATTTCCTAAACCTAATCCTTAACCTATTCTCAATTCCCTAAACCTAGAGCTTATAACCTAAACCTAAACCTATAACATTTAACCTAAACCTAAACGAATTCTCAAATTCCTAAACCTAAACTTACACCTAATCCTAATGTCAACTCCCTAACCTAAACCAAAACCAAAACTTGAAAACTCAAACCTAAACCCGATCCCGAACTCAAACTCGATTTCCTAAACCTAAACCTTAACCTATAATCAATTCCCTAACCCAATAGCTTATAACCTAAACCTAAACCTTAACCTAAACCTAAACCTATAACCTTAACCTAAACCAAAACCTATGACCTAAAACCTTAACTTATAACCTATGACCTAAACTTATATCCTATAACCTAACCTTAACTCAGAAACCTAAAACCTAAATGTATTATCAAATCCTAAACCTAAACCTACACCTAATCCTAATCTCAACTCCATAGCCTAAACCTAAACTTAAACTTGAAAACCCAAACCTAAACCAGATCCTGAACCTGATTTCCTAAACCTAAACCTTAACTTATTCTCAATTCCTTTAACCTATAGCTTATAACCTAAACCTAAGCCTAAACCTATAACCTTAACATAAACCAAAATCTATGACATAAAACCTTATCTTATAACCTATAAAACTGAAACCTAAACCCGATCCCGAACCCAAACCCGATTTCTTAAACCTAATCCTCAACCTATTCTCAATTCCCTAAACCTATAGCTTATAACCTAAACCTAAACCTAAACCTAAACCTAAACCTATAACATATAACCAAAACCTAAACCTAAAACCTAAATGTATTCTCAAATCCCTAAACCTTAACCTACACTAATCCTAATCTCAATCGCCTAACCAAAACCTAAACTTGAAAACACGAACATAAACCCGATCCCAAACACGAACTCGATTTCCTAAACCTAAATCTTAACCTATTCTCAATTCCCTAAACCTATAGCTTATAACTTAAACCTAAACCTAAACCAAAACCGTAACCTAAACCTAATCGTAAACTTATAACCTTAACCTAAACCAAAACCTATGACCTAAAACCTTATCCTATAACCGATAACCTAAACTTATAACCTATAACCTAACCTTAACCTAAACCTAAAACCTTAACCTGTAATCTAAAACCTTAACCTAAACCTAAAACCTAAATGTATTATCAAATCCGTAAACCAAAACCTACACCTAATCCAAATCTCAACTCACTAACCTAAACCCGATCCCGAACCTGAACCCAATTTCCTAAACCTAAACCTTGACCTATTCTCAAATTCCCAAACCTATAGCTTGCAACATAAACCTAAACCTTATCCTAAACCAAAACTTAAATCTTAACCTAAACCTATAACCTTAAACCCAAAACCTATGACCTAAAACCTTAACCTATAACCTATAACCTAACCTTAACCTAAACCTAAAACCTAAACCTACACCAATAACCAAAACCTAAACCAAAACCGAAAACCTAAATGTATTCTCAAATCCCTAAACCTAAACTTACACCTAATCCTAATCTCAACTCCCTAACCTAAACCTAAACCTAAACTTAAAAACCCAAACCTAAACCCGGATCCCGAACTCGAACTCGATTTCCTAAACCTAAACCTTAACCTATTCTCAATTCCTAAACCTAAAGCTTATAACCTAAACCTAAACCTTAACCAAAACCTACACTTAAACCTAAACCTAAACCAAAACCTATGACCTAAAACCTAAACTTATATCCTATAAACTAACCTTAACCTAAACCTTAACCTATAACCTATAACCTAAACCTAAACCTAAAACCTAATTGTATTCTCAAATCCCTAAACCTAAACCTACACTTAATCCTAATCTCAACTCCCTAACCTAAATCTAAACCTAAACTTGAAAACCCAAACCTAAACCTGATCTCGAACCCGAACAAATTTCCTAAATCTAAACCTTAACCTATTCTCAATTCCTTAAACCTGTAGCTTATAACCTAAACTTAAACCTTAACCTAAACCTAAACCGATAACCATAACCTAAACGAAAACCTATGACGTAAAACCTTATCTTATAACCTATAACCTAAACTTATATCCTAAAACCTAACCTTAACCTAAACCTTAATCTATAACCTAAAACCTTAGCCTAAACCTAAAACCCAAATGTATTCTCAAATCCCTAAACCAAAACTTACACCTAATCCTAATCTCAACTCCATAACCTAAACCTAAACTTAAAAACCCAAACCTAAACCAGATCCCGAACTCGAACTCGATTTCCTAAACCTAAACCTTAACCTATTCTCAATTCCCTAAACCTAAAGCTTATAACCTAAACCTAAACCTTAACCAAAACCTACACTTAAACCTAAACCTAAACCAAAACCTATGACCTAAAACCTTAACTTATAACCTATAACCTAAACTTATAGCCTATAAACTAACCTTAACCTAAACCTTAACCTATAACCTAAAACCTAAACCTAAACCTAAAACCTAAATGTATTCTCAAATCCCTAAACCTAAACCTACACCTAATCCTAATCTCAACTCCCTAACCTAAACCTAAACCTAAACTTGAAAACCCAAAACTAAACCCGATCTCGAACCCGAATCAATTTCCTAAATCTAAACCTTAACCTATTCTCAATTCCTTAAACCTGTAGCTTATAACCTAAACTTAAACCTTAACCTAAACCTAAACCGATAACCTTAACCTAAACCAAAACCTATAACGTAGAACCTTATCTTATAACCTATAACCTAAACTTATATCCTAAAACCTAACCTTAACCTAAACCTTAACCTATAACCTAAGACCTTAGCCTAAACCTAAAACCCAAATGTATTCTCAAATCCCTAAACCAAAACTACATCTAATCCTAATCTCAACTCCCTAACTAAACCTAAACCTAAACTTGAAAACCCAAACCTAAACCCGATCCCGATCCCAAACCCGATTTCCAAAACCTAAACCTTAACCTATTCTCAATTCCATAAACAAATAGCTTGTAACCTAAACATAAACCTTAACATAAACCTATAACCTTAAAACCAAAAAATATGACCTAAAACCTTAACCTATAACCTATAACCTAAACTTATAAATTATAACCTAAGCTTAACCTAAACCTAAAATCTAAACCTTAACCAATAACCTAAAACCTAAACCTAGACCTAAAACCTAAATGTATTCTCAAACCCATAAACCTAAACTTACACCTAATCCTAATGTCAACTCCCTAACCTAAATATAAACCTAAACTTGAAAACCCAAACCTAAACCCAATCCCGAACTCGAACCCGATTTCCTAAACCTAAACCTTAACCTATTCTCAATTCCCTAAACCAATAGCTTATAACCTAAACCTAAACCTTAAACTAAACCTAAACCTAAACCTATAACCTTAACCTAAACTAAAACCTATGACCTAAAACCTTAACTTACAACCTATAACCTAAACTTATATCCTATAACCTAACCTTAACCTGTAACCTAAAACCTAAATGTATTATCATATCCCTAAACATTAACCTACACCTAATCCTAATCTCAACTCCCTAACCTAAACCTAAACTTAAACTTGAAAACCCAAACCTAAACCCGATCCCGAACACAACCCGATTTCCTA
Organism: Magnolia changhungtana; assembly: GCA_030180095.1. Lineage (NCBI taxonomy): Eukaryota > Viridiplantae > Streptophyta > Magnoliopsida > Magnoliales > Magnoliaceae > Magnolia > Magnolia changhungtana. Next base: position 10,867,023 of record JASAUF010000656.1, on the reverse strand, counting down.
AACCTAAACCTTAACCTATTCTCAATTACTTAAACCTATAGCTTACAACCCAAACCTAAAACTAAACCTAAACCTATAAGCTTAACCTAAACCAAAACCTATGACCTAAAACCTTATCTTATAACCTATACCCTAACATTAACCTAAACCTTAACCTATAACCTAAAACTAAACCTAAACCTAAAACCTAAATTTATTCTCAAATTCCTAAACTTAAACCTACACCTAATACTAATCTTAACTCCCTAACCTAAAACTAAACCTAAACTTGAAAACCCAAACCTAAACCCGATCCCGAACCCGAACCCGATTTCTTAAACCCAATCTTAACCTATTCTTAATTCCCTAAACCTATATCTTATAACCGAAACCAAAACCTAAACCTAAACCTAAACCTATAACCTAAATGTATTCTCAAATCTCTAAACCTAAACCTACAGCTAATCCTAATCTCAATTCCCTAACCAAAACCTACACTTGAAAACACGAACATAAACCCGATCCCGAACCCGAACCTGATTTCCTAAACCTAAATCTTGACCTATTCTCAATTCCCTAAACCTATAGCTTATAACCTAAATCGAAACCTAAACCCAAACCTTAACCTAAACCGAAACGTAAACCAATAACCTTAACCTACACCAAAACCTATGACCTAAAACCTTAACCTATAACCTATAACCTAAACTTATAACCTATAACCTAACCTTAAATTAAACCTAAAACCTTAACCTATAACCTAAAACCTTAACCTAAACCTAAAACCTAAATGTATTGTCAAATCCCTAAACCAAAACCTACACCTAATCCAAATCTCAACTCCCTAACCTAAACCTAAACCCGATCCCGAACCCGAACCTTTTCCAAAAGCTAAACCTGAACCCATTCTCAATTCCCTAAACCTATAGCTTGCAACCTAAACTTAAACCTTAACCTAAACCAAAAGCTAAATCTTAACCTAAACCTATAACCTTAAAACCAAAACCTATGACCTAAAACCTTTACATATAACCTATAACCTAAACTTATAACCTATAACCTAACCTTAACCTATACCTATAACCTAAACCTTCACCAATAACCTAAAACCTAAACCTAAACCTAAAACCTAAATGTATTCTCAAATCACTAAACCTAAACTTACACCTAATCCTAGTCTCAACACCCTAACCTAAACTTAAACCTAAACTTGAAAACACACACCTAAACCCGATCTCGAACTCTAACTCGATTTCCTAAACCTAAACCTTAACCTATTCTCAATTCCCTAAACCTATAGCTTATAACCTACAACTAAACCTTTACCTAAACCTACACTTAAACCTAAACCAAAACCAAAACCTATGACCTAAAACCTTAACATATAACCTATAACCTAAACTTATATCCTATAAACTAACCTTAACCTAAACCTTAACCAATCACCTAAAACCTAAACCTAAACCTAAAACTTAAATGTATTCTCAAATCTCTAAACCTAAACCTACACCTTATCCTAATCTCAACTCCCTAACCTAAACCTAAACCTAAACTTGAAAATCAAAACCTAAACCCGATCTCGAACTGAACCAATTTCCTAAACCTAAACCTTAACCTATTCTCAATTCCTTAAACCTATAGCTTATAATCGAAACCTAAACCTTAACCTCAACCCAAACCTAAACCTAAACCGATAACCTTAACCTAAACAAAAACCTATGACGTAAAACCTTATCTTATAACCTATAACCTAAACTTATTTCCTAAAACCTAACCTAAACCTAAACCTTAACCTATAACCTAAAACCTTAGCCTAAACCTAAAACCCTAATGTATTCTCAAATCCCTAAACCAAAACTACATCTAATCCTAATCTCAACTCCCTAACTAAACCTAAACCTAAACTTGAAAACCCAAACCTAAACCCAATCCCGAACTCAAACCTGATTTCCAAAATGTAAACCTTAACCTATTGTCAATTCTCTAAACCAATAGCTTATAACCTAAACCTAAACTTTAACCTAAACCTCAACCTAAACCTAAACCTAAACCTAAACCTATAAACTTAACCAAAACCAAAACCTATGACCTAAAACCTTAATTTATAACATATACTATAAACCGATATCCTATAACCAAACCTTAACCTGTAACCTAAAACCTAAATGTATTATCAAATCCCTAAACCCAAACCTACACCTAATCATAATCTCAACTCCCTAACCTAAACCTAAACTTAAACTTGAAAACCCAAACCTAAACCCGATCTTGAACCCGAAACCGATTTCCTAAACCTAAACCTTAACCTATTCTCAATTCCTTAAACCTATAGCTTATAACCTAAACCTAAACCTAAACCTATAACCTTAACCTAAACCAAAACCTATGACCTAAAACCTTATCTTATAACCTATAACCTAAACTTATATCATATAACCTAACATTAACTTAAACCTTAACCTATAACCTAAAACCTAAATGTATTCTCAAGTCCCTAAACCTTAACCTACACCTAATCCTAATCTCAACTCCCTAACCGAAACCTATACCTAAAGTTGAAAACCCGAACCTAAACCTGATCCCTAACCCGAACCCGATTTCCTAAACCTAATCCTCAACCTATTCTCAATTCCCTAAACCAATAGCTTAAAACCTAAACCTAAACCTATAACATATAACCTAAACATAAACCTAAAACCTAAATGATATCTCAAATCCCTAAACCTAAACCTACAGCTAATCCTAATCTCAACTCCCTAGCCAAAACCTAAACTTGAAAACACGAACATAAACCCGATCTAGAACCCGAACCTGATTTCCTAAACCTAAATCGTAACCTATTCTCAATTTCCTAAACCTATAGCTTATAACCTAAACCTAAACCTAAACCCAAACCTTAACCTAAACCTAAACGTAAATCTATAACCTTAACCTAAACCAAAACCTATGACCTAAAACCTTAACCTATGACCTAAACCTAACCATAACCTAAACCTAAAACCTTAACCTATAACCTAAAACCATAACTTAAACCTAAAACCTAAATGTATTCACAAATTCCTAAACCAAAACCTTCACCAAATCCAAATCTCAACCCCTAACCTAAACCTAAACCTAAACTTGAAAACCCAAACCTAAACCCGATCCCGAACCCGAACCCGATTTCTAAACCTAAACCTTAACCTATTCTCAATTCCCTAAACCTATTGCGTGCAACCTAAACTTAAACAATTACCTAAACCAAAACCTAAATCTTAAACTAAACCTATAACCTTAAAACCAAAACCTATGACCTAAAACCTTAACCTAAACCATAACCTATAACCTAAAACCTAAACCTAAACCTATAACCTTAACCTAAACCAAAACCTATAACCTAAAACCTTATCTTATAACCTATAACCTAAACTTATATCCTGTAAACTAGCCGTATCCTAAGCCTTAACCTATAACCTAAAACCTAAACCTAAACCTAAAACTTAAATGTATTCTCAAATCCCTGAACCTAAACCTACACATAATCATAATCTCAACTCCCTAACGTAAACCTAAACCTAAACTTGAAAACCCAAACCTAAACCCGATCCCGAACCAGAACCCGATTTTCTAAACCTAATCCTTAACCTATTCTCAATTCCCTAAACCTATAGCTTATAACCTAAACCTAAACCTATAACATATAACCTAAACCTAAACCTAAAACTTAAATGTATTCTCAAATCCCTAAACCTAAACTTATACCTAATCCTAATGTCAACTCCCTAACCTAAACCTAAACCTAAACTTGAAAACTCAAACCTAAACCCGATCCCGAACTCAAACCCGATTTCCTAAACCTAAACCTTAACCTATTCTCACTTCCCTAAACCAATATCTTATAAACTAAACCTAAACCTTAACCTAAACCTAAACCTAAACCTAAGCCTATAACCTTAACCTAAACCAAAACCTATGACCTAAAACCTTAACTTATAACCTATAACCTAAACTTATATCCTATAACCTAACCTTAACCTATAACCTATAACCTAAACCTAAACCTAAAACCTAAATGTATTATCAAATCCCTAAACCTAAACCAACGCCTAATCCTAATCTCAACTCCCTAACCTAAATCTAAACCTAAACTTGAAAACCCCGACCTAAACCCGATCCTGAACCCGAACCCGATTTCCTAAACCTAAACCTTAAACCTATAGCTTATAACCTAAACCTAAACCTATAACCTTAACCTAAACCAAAACCTATGACCTAAAACCTTATCTTATAACCTATAACCAAAACTTATATCCTATAACCCAACCTTAACCTAAACCTTAACCTATAACATAAAACTTAAACCTAAACCTAAAACCTAAACATACACCTAATCCTAATCTCAACTCCCTAACATAAACCTAAACCTAAACTTGAAAACCCAAACCTAAAACCGATCCCTAACCCAAACCCGATTTCCTAAACTTAATCCCGGACCTATTCTCAATTCCCTAAACCTAGAGCTTATAACCTAAACCTAAACCTAAATCTAAACCTATAACATATAACCTAAACCTAAACATAAAACCTAAATGTATTCTTAAACCCTAAACCTAAACCTACACCTAATCATAATCTCAACTCCCTAACCAAAACCTAAACTTGAAAACTCGAACCTAAACCCGACCCCAAACCCGAACCTGATTTCCTAAACATAAATCTTAACGTATTCTCAATTCCCTAAACCTATAGCTTATAACCTAAACCTAAATAGATAACCTAAAACCTTAACCTAAACCTAAAACCTAAATGTATTCTCAAATCCCTAAACCAAAACCTACACCTAATCCTAATCTCAACTCCATAACCTAAACCTAAACCTAAACTTGAAAACCAAAGCAAAAACCTGATACCGAACCCGAACCAGATTTCCTAAACCTAAACCTTGACCTATTCTCAATTCCCTATACCTATAGAGTGCAACCTAAACCTTAACCTAAACCAAAACCCAAATCTTAACCTAAACTGCAACCTTAAAACCAAAACCTATGACCTAAACCCTTAACCTATAACCTATAACGTAAACTTATAACCTATAACCTATCCTTAACCTAAACCTAAAATCTAAACCTTAACCGACAACCTAAAACCCAAACCTAAACCCGATCCCGAACCCAAACTCGATTTCCCAAACTTATAACCCAAAACCTTAACCTTAACCTAAACCTAAACCTAAAACCTAAACATACACCTAATCCTAATCTTAACTCCCAAACCTAAAACTAAACCTAAACTTGAAAACCCAAAGCTAAACCCAATCCCGAACCCGAACCCGATTTCCTAAACCTAATCCTTAACCTATTCTCAATTCCCTAAACCTATAGCTTATGACCTAAACCTAAACCTAAACCTAAACCTATAACATATAACCTAAACCTAAACCTAAAACCTAAATGTATTCTCAAATACCTAAACCTAAACCTACAGCTAATCCCAATCTCAACTCCCTAACCAAAACGTAAACTTGAAAACAAGAACATAAACACGATCCTGAACCCGAACCTGATTTCCTAAACCTAAATCTTAACCAAATCTCAATTCATTAAACCTATACCATATAACCGAAACCTAAACCTTAACCTAAACCCAAACCTTAATCTAACCCTAAACGTAAACCTATAACCTTAACCTAAACCAAAACCTATGACCTAAAACCTTAACCTATAACCTATAACCTAAACTTATAACCTATAACCAAACCTTAACCTAAACATAAAACCTTAACCTATAACCTAAAACCATAACCTAAACCTAAAACCTAAATGTATTCTCAAATCCCTAAGCCAAAACCTACACCTATTCTAAATCTCAACTCCCTAACCTAAACCTAAACCTAAACTTGAAAACCCAAACCTATACCCGATCCCAAACTCGAACTTGATTTCCTAAACCTAAACCTTAACATATTCTCAATTCCCTAAACCTATAGCTTGCAACCTAAACCTAAACCTTCACCTAAACCAAAACCTAAATCTTAACCTAAACCTATAACCTTAAAACCAAAACCTATTACCTAAAACCTTAACCTTAACCTATAACCTAAACTTATAGCCTATAACCCAACCTTAACCTAAACCTTCACCAATAACCGAAAACCTAAACCTAAACCTAAAACCTAAATCTATTCTCAAATCCCTAAACCTAAACTTACAGCTAATCCTAATCTCAACTCCATGACCTAAACTTGAAAACCCAAACCGAAACCCGATCCCGAACTCGAACTCGATTTCCTAAACCTAAACCTTAACCTTATCTCAATTCCCTAAACCTATCGCTTATAACCAAAACCTAACCTTAACCTAAACCTACACTTAAACCTAAACCAAAACCTATGACCTAAAACCTTAACTTATAACATATAACCTAAACTTATATCCGATAACCTAACCTTAACCTAAACCTTAACCTATAACCTAAAACCTAAACCTAAACCTAAAACCTAAATGTATTCTCAAATCCCTAAACCTAAACCTACATGTAATCCTAATCTCAACTCCCTAGCCTAAACCAAAACCTAAACCTAAACTTGAAAACCCAAACCTAAACCTGATCCCGAACCAAAACCAATTTCTTCAGCCTAAACCTTAACCTATTCTCAATTCCTTAAACCTATATCTTATAACCTAAACGTAAACCTTAACCTAAACCTAAACTTAAACCTAAACCAATAACCTTAACCTAAACCAAAACGTATGACGTAAAACCTTATCTTATAACCTATAACCTATGACCTAAACTTATATCATAAAACCTAACCTTAACCTATAACCTAAAACCTTAGCCTAAACCTAAAACCCAAATGTATTCACAAATCCGTAAACCAAAACTACATCTAATCCTAATCTCAACTCCCTAACTAACCCTAAACCTAAACTTGAAAATCCAAACCTAAACCCGATCCTGAACCCGAACCGGATTTCCTAAACCTAAACCTTAACTTATTCTCAATTCCCTAAACATATAGCTTGTAACCTAAACCTAAACCCAAACCTTAAACTAAACCTATAACCTTAAAACCGAAACCTATGACCTAAAACCTTAACCTATAACTTATAACGTAAACTTATAACATATAACCTAACCTTAACCTAAACCTAAAATCTAAACCTAAACCAACAACCTAAAACCAAAACCTAGACCTAAAACCTAAATGTATTCTCAAACACCTAAACCTAAACTTACTCCCAATCCTAATGTCAACTCCCTAACCTAAACTTAAACTTACTCCTAATCCTAATGTCAACTCCCTAACCTAAACCTAAACCTAAACTTGAAAACCCAAACATAAACCCGATCCCGAACTCGAACCCGATTTCCTAAACCTAAACCTTAACCTATTCTAAATTCCCTAAACCAATAGCCTATAACCTAAACCTAAACCTAAACCTTAACCTAAACCGAAACCTAAACTTAAAATTATAACCTTAACATGAACCAAAACCTATGACCTAAAACCTTAACTTATAACCTATAACCTAAACTTATATCCTATAACCTAACCATAACCTGTAACCTAAAACCTAAACCTAAACCGAAAACCTAAATGTATTATCAAATTCCTAAACCTAAACCTACACCTAATCTTAATCTCAAGTCCCTAACCTAAACCTAAACCTAAACCTAAACCCAATCCTGAACTCGAACCCGATTTCCTAAACCTAAACCTTAATCTATTCTCAATTCCTTAAACCTATAGCTTATAACCTAAACCTAAACCTAAACCTAAACGTAAACCTAAACCTAAACCTATAACCTTAACCTAAACCAAAACCTATGACATAAAACCTTAACCTATAACCAATAACCTAAACTTATAACCTATAACCTAACCTAAACCTAAACCTATAACCTAAAACCTTAACCTAAACCTAAAAGCCAAATTTTTTCTCAACTCCCTAACAAAATCTAAACCTAAACTTGAAAACCCAAACCTAAACCCGAACCCGAACCTGATTTCCTAAACCTAAACCTTAAACTATTCTCAATTCCCTAAACCTATAGCTTGTAACCTCAACCTAAACCTTAACCTAAACCTAAACCTAAACCATAACCTAAACCAATAAGCTTAAAACCAAAACCTATGACCTAAAACCTTAACCTATAACCTAAACCTAAACCATAACCTATTCTCAATTCCCTAAACCAATAGCATATAACCTAAACCTAAACCTTAACCTAAACCAAAACCTAAACCTAAACCAAAACCTATGACCTAAAACCTTAACTTATAACCTATAACCTAAACTTATATCCTATAACCTAACCTTAACCTGTAACCTAAAACCTAAATGTATTATCAAATCCTTGAACCTAAACCTACAGCTAATCCTAATCTCAACTCCCTAACCTAAACCTATAGCTTATAACCTAAACCTATAACGTTAACCTAAACCAAAACCAATAACCTAAAACCTTATCTTATAACCTATAACCTAAACTTATATCCTATAACCTAACATTAACCTAAACCTTAACCTATAACCTAAAACCTAAACCTAAACCTAAAACCTAAATGTATTCTCAAATCCCTAAACCTAAACCTACACATAATCATAATCTCAACTCCCTGACCTAAACATAAACCTAAACTTGAAAACCCAAACCTAAACCCGATCCCGATCCCGAACCTGATTTCCTAAACCTAATCCTTAACCTATTCTCAATTCCCTAAACCTGTAACTTATAACCTAAACCTAAACATAAACCTATAACATATAACATAAACCTAAACCTAAAACCTAAATGTATTCTCAAATCCCTAAACCTAAACCTACAGCTAATCCTAATCTCAACTCCCTAACGAAAACCTAAACTTGAAAACACGAACATAAACCCGAACCCGAACCTGAACCTGATTTCCTAAACCAAAATCTTAACTATTCTTAATTCCATAAACCTATAGCCTATAACCTAAACCTAAATATAAACCCAAACCTTAACCTAAACCTAAATGTAAACCTATAACCTTAACCTAAACCAAAATCTATGACCTAAAACCTTAACCTATAACCTATAACCTAAACTTACAACCTATAACCTAACCTTAACCTTAACCTATAACCTAAAACCTTAACCTAAACCCAAAACCTAAATGTATTCTCAAATCCCTAAACTAAAACTACACCTAATCCAAATCTAAACTCCCTAACCTAAACTTAAACCTAAAATTGTAAACCCAAACCTAAACCCGATTTCGAACCTGAACCCGATTTCCTAAACCTAAACCTTAACCTATTCTCAATTCCCTAAACCTATAACTTGCAACCTAAACCTAAAACTTAACCTAAAACAAAACCTATTTCTTAACCTAAACTTATAACCTTAAAACCAAAACCTATGACCTAAAACCTTAACCTATAACTTATAACCTAAACTTATAACCTATAACCTAACCTTAACCTAAACCTTCACCAATAACCTAAAACATAAACATAAACCTACAACCTAAATGTATTCTCAAATCCCTAAACCTAAACCTACACCTAATCCTAATCTCAACTCCTTGACCTAAACCTTGACCTAAACTTGAAAACCCAAACCTAAACCCGATCCCGAACTCGATTTCCTAAACCTAAACCTTAATCTATTCTCAATTCCCTAAACCTATAGCATATAACCTAAACCTAGCATTAACATAAACCTACACTTAAACCTAAACCTATAACCTTAACCTAAACCAAAACCTATGACCTAAAACCTTAACTTATAACCTATAACCTAAACTTATATCCGATAACCTAACCTTAACCTAAACCTTAACCTATAACCTAAAACCTAAACCTAAACCTAAAACCTAAAACCTAAATGTATTCTCAAATCCCTAAACCTAAACCTACACCTAATCCTTATCTCAACTCACTAACCTAAACCTAAACCTAAACTTGAAAACCCAAACCTAAACCCGATCCTGAACCCGAACCAATTTCCTAAACCTAAACCTTAACATATTCTCAATTCCTTAAACCAATATCTTATAACTTAAACCTTAACCAAAACTTAAACCTAAACCTAAACCGATAACCTTGACCTAAACCAAAACCTATGACGTAAAACCTTATCTTATAACCTATAACCTAAACTTATATCCAAAAACCCAACCTTAACCTAAACCTTAACCTATAACTTAAAACCTTAGCCTAAACCTAAAACCCAAATGTATTCTCAAATCCCTAAACTAAAACTACATCTAATCCTAATCTCAACTCCCTAACTAAACCTAAACCTAAACATGAAAACCCAAACCTACACCCGATCCCGAATCCGAACCCGATTTCCTAAACCTAAACCTAAACCTATTTTCAATTCCCTAAACATATAGCTTGTAACCTAAACCTAAACTTAAACCTAAACCTTAACCTAAACCTATAAACTTAAAACCAAAACCTATGACCTAAAACCTTAACATATAACCTATAACCTAAACTTATAACCTATAACCAAACCTTAACCAAAACCTAAAATCTAAACCTTAACCGATAACCTAAATCCTAAACCTAGACCTAGAACCTAAATGTATTATCAAACCCCTAAACCTAAACGTACACCTAATCCTAATGTCAACTCCCTAACCTAAACCTAAACCTGAACTTGAAAACCCAAACCAAAACCCGATCCCGAACTTGAACCCGATTTCCTAAACCTAAACCTTAACCGATTCTCAATTCCCTAAACCAATAGCTTATAAACTAAACCTAAACCTTAACCTTAACCTAAACATAAACCTTAACCTATAACCTTAACCTAAACCGAAACCTATCACCTAAAACCTTAACTTATAACCTATAACCTAAACTTATATCCTATAACCTAACCTTAACCTGTAACCAAAAACCTAAACCTAAACCAAAAATCTAAATGTATTATCAAATCCCTAAACCTAAACCTACACCTATGCCTAATCTCAACTCCCTAACCTAAACCTAAACCTAAAGTTGAAATCCCAAACCTAAACTCGATCCTGTACCCGAACCTGATTTCCTAAACCTAAACCTTAACCTATTCTCAATTCCTTAAACCTATAGCTCATAACCTAAACCTAACCCTAAACCTAAACATAAACCTATAACCTTAACCTAAACCAAAACCTATGACCTAAAACTTTATCTTATAACCTATAACCTAAACTTATATCCTATAACCTAACCTTAACCTAAGCCTTAACCTATAACCTAAAACCTAAACCTAAACCTAAAAATTAAACCTAAGCCTAAAACCTAAATGTATTCTTAAATCCCTAAACCTAAACCAACACCTAATCCAAATCTCAACTCCCTAACTTAAACCTAAACCTAAACTTGAAAACCCAAACCTAAACTTGATCCCGAACCCGAACCAAATTTCCTAAACCTAATCCTTAACCTATTCTCAATTCCCTAAACCTATAGCTTATAGCTTAAACTTAAACCTAAACCTAAACCTAAAACCTAAATGTATTCTCAAATCCCTAAACCTAAACCTACACCGAATCATAATCTCAACTCCCTAACCAAAACCTAAACTTGAAAACCCAAACCTAAACCCGACCTCGAACCCGAACTTGATTTCCTAAACCTAAATCTTAACCTATTCTCAATTCCCTAAACCTATAGCTTATAACCTAAACCTAAGCTTAAACCCAAACCTTAACCTAAACCTAAACGTAAACCTACAACCTTAACCTAAACCAAAACCTATGACCTAAAACCTTAACCTATAACCTATAACCTAAACTTATAACCTTTAACCTAACCTAAACTTAAACCTAAAACCTTAACCTATAACCTAAAACCTTAACCTAACCATAAAATCTAAATGTATTCTCAAATCCTTAAACCAAAACCTACACCTAATCCAAATCTCAACTCCCTAACTTAAACCTAAACCTAAACTTGAAAACCAAAACCTAAACCCGATCCCGAACTCGAACCCGATTTCCTAAACCTAAACCTTAACCTATTCTTAATTCCCTATACCTATAGCATGCAACCTAAACCTAAACCTTAACCTAAACCAAAACCTAAATCTTAACCTAAACCTATAACCTTAAAACCAAAACCTAGGACCTAAAACCTTAACCTATAACCTATAACCTATAACCTAACCTTAACCTAAACCTAAAACCTAAACCTTAACCAATAACCTAAAACCTAAACCTAAACCTAACACTTAAATGTATTCTCAAATCCTTAAACCTAAACTTACACCTAATCCTAATCTCAACTCCCTGAGCTAAACCTAAACCTAAACTTAAAAACCCAAACCTAAACCCGATCCCGAACTCGAACTTGATTTCCTAAACCTAAACCTTAACCTATTCTTAATTCCCTAAACCTATAGCTTATAACCTAAACCTAAACCTTAACCTAAACCTAAGCCTAAACCTAAACTCATAACCTTAACCTAAACCAAAACCTATGACCTAAAACCTTAACTTATAACCTATAAACTAAAGTTATATCCTATAACCTAACCTTAACCTAAACCTTAACCTATAACCTAAAACCTAAATGTATTCTCAAATCCCTAAACCTAAACCTACACCTAATCCTAATCTCAACTCCCTAACCTAAACCTAAACCTAAACCTGAAAACCCAAACCTAAACATGATCCCTAACCTGAACCCGATTTCCTAAACCTAAACCTTAACCTATTCTCACCCCTTAAACCTATAGCTTATAACCTAAACTTAAACCTTAACCTAAACCTAAACCTAAACCTAAACCTATAACCTTAACCTAAACCGCAACCTATGACGTAAAACCTTATCTTATAACCTATAACCTAAACTTATATCCTATAACCTAACCTTAACCTAAACCTTAACCTCCTAAAACCTAAACCTAAACCTAAAACCTAAATGTATTCTCAAATCCCTAAACCTAAACCTACACCTTAAACCTAATCTCAACTCCCTAACCTAAACCTAAACCTAAACTTGAAAACCCAAACCTAAACCCGATCCTGAACCCGAACCTGATTTCCTAAACCTAAACCTTAACCATAACATATTCTCAATTCCCTAAAACTATGACCTATATACATTAACCTATAACCTAAACCTAAACCTAAACCTAAACCTTAACCTAAACCTAAACCTAAACTTATAACCTATTACCTAACCTTAACCTAAACCTAAAACCTAAACCTAATCATAAACCTAAACCTAAACCTAAACCTAAAACCTAAATGTATTATCAAATCCCTAAACATAGACTTACTCCTAATCCTAATCTCAACTCCCCAACCTAAACTTGAAAACCCAAACCTAAACCTAATCCTGAACTCGAACCCGGTTGCTGCAATAATGTAGCCCAATCACATGGCAACAAACAAGAATGTATCCCTTTTAACACATGCCCCTTTATACAAAGCTTTATTTTTTATTGTTGTTTCTATTAACTTGAATTGAAACACTTTTGTGTATTATCTGCTTACATTAGTTTTATTTTACTGATCAGTTTTATTTTTAAAAGGTGTCCACTTTTTTGGAAGAAGTTTCTGCAATTCTTCATGATTATGAATTATAATGTTTTGTTGGTTGAATATTTTTTTATTAGATGAAAGACGCAAAAAGAAAAATTATTGCTGATTTTTTTCCTTTTTTTATTTATGATGTGAAACTTATATGTATTTATGCGTGGATGAATGTAATGTGGATAAGATTGTTTGTGTTTGGATGGATGTAGTTTATGTTTGGATGAATGTAGTTTATGTTTGGATGGATTTACGTAGTTTGGGTTTAGATGGATGTGAATGTAAATATGATGAAATATATTATATAACAGGTGTATATCAGGAAGAATACAATGAAATATATTGTAACAGGTATATATTGATAGTCTCAAATTTGAAAATGTCCTTTTAAGGGTCATAAGAGACGGTTGATAGCAGTCCTTTTAAAGGACGGTCCATAACCGTCCTTTGAAGGCTCATAGGAGACGGTTGTTAGCCGTCCTTTTAAAGGACGATCCATGACCGTCCTTTGAAGGCTCATAAGAGATGGTCCATAGCAGTCCTTTTTAAGGATGGTCCATGCCCGTCCTTTTAAAGGACAGTCCATGGCCATCCTTTGAAGGCTCATAAGAGACGATCTTTAAGGACGGTCCATGACTGTCCTTTTTTTGTCAATAAGAACAACGGTTTTCAACCGTTCTTTAAGTTTAACGATACGTCAAAATTTGACGACCCATGCGACGGTCCATGACCGTCCTTTTTGGTTGTTTTGGCGTAATGGTAGATCTAATTCATAACATAAGGATCGGTCCTCAATGGTGGATATACCAAATCTGATACCACCAATCCTACCATCTACAGTGATGATGTACTGGCCTCATAACAAGGATAGATCTAGATGGCCTACTCATGGGCCTAATGATAGGCTTCTAAGTTTGGGTACCTACTAGCATCAATGGGGACCCAAAGAATTGGGATAGCCCAATAAGGTTGGATGGATCATAATAATAATTGTGGGGGCCCATCCGTTTGGGCTGGCCCACTAAGGAGGGAATGAGAACAGGCTTAATCAATGGGCCCTAGGGAGGATCACAAGATGGACATTTAACCAACATTGCTCTTACAATGTAGACATTTAACAATCATTGCTCCCAAGGCATGGCCCATATAATTTATCTCATGATGGGGCCCAAGGCTATACTAACCAAGAGAATGATTGGGCAAACATAATGATAGTGGATTTACACATTACAATGACCTCATCACATGGGCCTCTCGTATATTGCATTGGGCCTCAACAAGGGTCATAAATACATCATATCGGGCCTCTCTCAAGGGTCATAAACATATCATGTTGGGCCTCACACAAGGGCCATAAAAACATCATGTTGGGCCTCATACAAGGTTCTCATTAGACAACCCATGGCCCACACAATAGCTGGAAAATTAATGGACATCATCCACAATATTCTGCATACCATGTTGGGCTCGAAGTAATGGCCCAAGGCCTAAATACATCAAAGTGGGCTACATGAGGGGTAGCCTATGGCCCAAAAACATCATGGCCAAGGAGAACATCCTACCCATGCATTATGTTGGACTTCATGGGTAACCCACATGCTCTAATTAAATAGCCAAGGTATAACCAACATCCACCAATGTGTGCTTTACAATTCAACCTAAAACTAGGCAAGTTAGGTGGGCAGGAAGGATTTAGCCACATATATCATATTGGGCCCTTATACATGGGGCGGCTCATAAAACCCAACAAAATAGATGGGCAGCATGTGCAACACATACATCATAACAGGCCCTCATGGGGCAGCCTGTGGCCAGGGAACTGATAAACAATGTGCTTCCAATACACACATCAAGGTGGGCCTCACAACTATACAATGGGCAACCAATCATATAACAAATTGGGCCCTTGCACATCATAAATGGCCTCACCAAAGGTGGCCGACATGAATATGGTACATTCAACATGGTACGGCCCAATAGGAATATGAAAGTGCCCTGATTTGTCAATTAGCGTGAGTATTGAGTCAGTTAGACTATAGAGCCTGATAGGAAGATCAATTCAAGCGTCTGCCTCAACCGAATGTGTGCAAGCTTGCCACAGGTAAATCTGAGTCTCACATCCTATGTCCCAAAACACCATATATACTAAAACCCTTAAAAAATGTTAGAATATCATAGGGTTTTTAATGTAAGAAAATGTTTTCAAAATAGGAAAATTCTCTAAGTTTTCTTGCCTTGTCAATTTTATCGATACACATCTCGATATGATCGACCTGCGCTGTCGAGTCCTCAATGCTCCATCGATACTATCGAAAAGAGGACCAAATATGTCCAGAAACCTTATATACATCTAGACAGAATTATTGATGTATCGACACACCTATTGATATCATCGATATTCAAATCTCGAGTCTATCGAAGTTTACTCGGTTATATCGACAGGCAGATTTTCAGCACCCCTGTTTTTCTTAAGAATATCATACAAGCATCGATATATCGAAGCCTCCCTGATACGATTGAAACTCAAACCTCGATGATATCAGAAGGCCTTCGAAGATATCAGTCTTGGGCGCCAAGTTCTCTAGCAAAATATTTCAGTGTGATTTATTTATGATCGGGGGTCACTCGATAGAATCGATATTCAAATATCGATGATATCGATGCCGTATCGATTACATCGAACATGGACACAAACTGTCTAGCAAGCTTTATGAAAAATCCTTTTTGATTTATCGATGCATCGACACAGCTATCGATATCATCGACATTCAAATTCCGATGATCTCGAAGGTCCCTCGATCATTCATGAAAACCTGAAATATTTCAAGTCAAGTCTCTCTCATTTTTCAAGTGTCAATGAATTGAACCTCTCATCGATGAAATCAGAGTTCGAAATTTGATGACATGACAATCGTTTCGAGTCATCGACCAGCTGGCAAAAAGGTTTCAAAAGCATATGACATTGAGTTCGAGTGATCGAGTAGACCATCGATGCTATTGAGAGTACACGCTCGATGATATCGAATCTGCTCGATGATATCGAACTCTGTCATAAATGTGACCATTTTATATCCGTTGGAACCTTTTACTTATATAAAGAGGACTTCTCTATGATTGTTGCGAGAGAAAGAAGAGAGAGCTTTTGCGTGTTTAACCTTAGATCTTATACCCAAAGCCCTTTCTCTCAGGGAAGTTCATCCTCCAATCCACTCTCACCATTGATATTCAATAGAGTGGATTGGGGAATGAACTTTCGCATTCAAGGATCCTCCAGCTACTACCTTAATGACAAATCATGAAGATGGAATGCCTTGAATGCATAGATGATTGAAATCGCTCTATCTTCCTTATAAGAAAATCTTTTGAGAGCAGAATTTCATCATAACCTTAACCCAACCTGTCATCATGCATTAGTACATCTTTTGAGTTGCGGATCAAGGAAACCGAAGACTCTTCATCAACAAAGGAGGAGATCTTTGTCAACGTGCTTAATGAGACTCATCCACTTATATGTAAGTATCTAGAGTCCAGAGGACACTTGTGATCATTCCTTTTTAGGATTGGGTCTTAAGTGTTTCTCACCCCTTCAAGCCCTCATAAGAGGCCTCCTATGGGAGTGTACATTGTGGGTGTATTGTGTGGACCCTTGCTCTATGGAGAGCATAAACATCTGGTTAAAGGTGAACCAGTTAAAATCTTAGATTTGAGGTGAACCGTGTGAAACCTTGGGTTTGGGGTAAACCGCGTAAAACCTCCAGTAGGGTCTTATGGAAGATCCTTGGCCAGTGTGCCTAAAAGTGGGTGCGTTGTGTTGACCCTTGCTCGTGAGAGCATAAATAATCAGCGTCAGTGTAGGTTGTAAAGGTTGAAGGTGAACCTGATTTAAAACCGTAAGTTTGAGGTGAACCACTGTGAAACTTCCTTAGTAAAATCCGGCACACTCAAGGGTTGAGTGCATCTGTCGGGAGTGGAGTAGACTGATCATCGAACCACTATAAAAATGACTGTATTTGATATTACCATTTTTTTGAATGTGTGATTTACTTTTATACTTCCATATCTGAATATCTGAGATCACACCTCACACACATACATAGTCATATCCATCATAAACTAGTTTGCATATTGTTCACTTCTTAAATAGTTTGTTATTGGATCCTCTACTGGGCTTGGAAGCCAGTAGAGTTCTTTTTGAGTAATCCTAATGTGTGCTTGCTGATTAGGATTAGTGTAATAGGATTTTAAATAAACCAAAAAAACTTTAAAAGTCCTATTCACCCCCCTCTAGGACATATTGACATATTCCTACTTCAACTAAAGCGGTCTTCACCGCTATTTCAATTGGTGTCAGAGCGGGTCTCTCTTTAAGGGCTTCACCGCCTAGAGAGTGATCTTGACTGAAGTTGAAATCATGTTCAAAAATGTCCAAGAGGGTGTGACAAACCAAAATAATTGTCTTATAATTCATACTGCTCTGAAAGTAGGAAATAGGTCAAAGTGGTACCTTGATAGTGGATGCTCCAAACACGTGACTGGTGTTCAAACTTACTTTTATGAGTACTCAAACTTTGATGGAGGATTAGTCACATTTGAAGATGGTAGCTCAGCCAAAATTGTTAGACAAGGAACAATAGTTGTACCAGGCCTTCCAAAGATCAAACATGTCCTCTGTGTAAAAGGTCTGAAACGTAATCTCCTTAGTATCTCCCAAATCTGTGACAAAGAACATCTTATCACTTTCTCAAAGGATGTGTGTAGAATTTTAAATCATACAGGAAAATCTCTCATAAACGGTTTACGCACTAATGATAACTGTTATGTCATTAAAAGTATAAGTAAGAGTGTGCTATCCACAAAGTGCAATATGGCCTTAAAGAATGAATCCAGACTATGGCACCAATGGTTGGGACATGTTCACTACCAAAATTTAGCAAAGCTCAGTTCAAAAAATTTAGTTAGAGGACTTCCCAAGATTAGAAAAGAAGAAAAAGTTGTCTGTGAAGAATGTCTAAAAGGAAAATAGATAAAAGTCATACACAAAAAGACAACCACCATAGCAACAATAAAACCTTTGGATCTGTTACATATGGATCTAGTTGGACCAACTAAAGTGGAAAGCCAGGGCAAGAAAAGATACTTCCTAGTGGTGATAGATGACTACACCAGATTTACTTGGGTCACATTCCTTCGAGAAAAATAAAATGCATTTGAGGAATTTATGATCCTGGCAAAGCGACTCCAAAATGAAAAGGGGTACAACATCAATCACATCAGAAGTGATCATGGTGGAGAATTTGAAAATGAAAGATTCAAAAAATATTGCAATGAGAAAGGAATTCGTCATGAATTCTCAGCTCCAAGAACCCCTTAGCAAAACGGAGTCGTTGAAAGGAAAAATCATGTATTGCAGGAAATGGGGTCGGTTATGCTAAATGGGAAAGATATGGTAAAAAGTTTTTGGGCAGAAGTTGTCAATACTACCTGCTACATCATAAATAGAGTATATCTTAGAGCAGGTCTGAATAAAACTCCATACGAACAATGGTATGGGAAACTGCCTAGTGTGAAATATTTTTGAGTCTTTGGTAGCAAATGTTATATCTTGAGAGACAGAGATCACCTAGAAAAATTTGAGTCTAAAAGTGATGATGATATCTTTCTGGGGTATGTCATGAATAGTCGTGTGTATAGAGTATACAATCTATGAACCCTACTATTCAAGAGTCAGTCAATGTGGTAATCAATGATCAACCTCATGAAGAAGATACACCTGTGAATGAATTAGAAGATGATGTAGATTCATGCATACTAGAAAAATCTGATAATAAAACTCCATCACCTAGTGAACCTCAACCATCATCTGACATCCCATCATAAAGGATCACCCTCAAGAACAAATTATTGGAGATCCTAATGATGGTGTAAGAACTCGACGACAGATAGAAAATATCTATAGTCATTTTTGCTTTACCTCAAAGATTGAACCCAAGAACATTGCGGAAGCTCTTCAAGATGAACATTGGATAAATGCTATGCAAGAAGAACTTCAACAATTTCAAAGAAATGAGGTATGGCAGTTGGTTCACAGACCACTCGATACAAATGTCATTGGAACAAAATTGGTCTTCAAGAATAAATCTAATGAATCAGGAAATGTGATTAGGAACAAAGCAAGGCTTGTAGCTCAAGGGTACTCGCAGATAGAAGGCATTGATTTTGATGAAACATTAGCTCCAGTATCTCACCTTGAGTCTATCAGAATTTTTTTGTCGATTGCATGTGCATTAAAATTTAAACTATTTCAAATGGATGTTAAGAGTGCTTTTCTTAATAGAGATCTCGTTGAAGAAGTTTATGTAGAACAACTAAAGGGATTTTCAGATCTTAAGTGTCCTCACTATGTATATCGTCTCAACAAAGCCCTTTATGGTCTCAAACAAGCACTACCTACTTGGTATGAACGATTGACAAAATTTCTTTTGGACCATAAATTCAGCAGAGGGAGTGTTGATAAGACTCTGTTTACCCAAAGAACAAAAGACTCATTGTTTATTGCACAAATTTATGTGGATGATATAGTCTTTGGTTCAACATGTGAAGGCGTCACATACAAATTTGCTGACCCATGAAATCAGAATTTGAAATGAGTATGGTTGGTGAACTAAACTTCTTCCTAGGATTATAGGTCAGGTAGCTATATGATAGAATCTTTATCTGTCAAACCAAGTATGCAAACGATTTGGTGAAAAGATTTGGTCTTGAATTTGGTCGCTCTTATCACACTCTCATGAGCACCACACTCAGACTTTCCAAATATACAAATGGCAAGAGTGTGTATCAACATCTCTACCGGAGTATGATAGGTAATCTACTATATCTCACAGCTAGTCACCCTGACATATCTTTTAGTGTGGGGGTATGTGCTCGATATCAGGTAGATCCTAAAGAATCTCACCTAACGGCCGTTAAGAGGATTATTAAATACATAGTAGGAACTACCTCCTATGGACTGTGGTATCCATTTGAAACATCTACCATCATCGATGGGTACTCTGATGCCGACTGGGTAGGAAATTTGGATGATCAAAAATCAACCAGCGGAGGATGTTTCTATGTTGGAAACTGTCTAGTCTCCTGGTAAAGTAAGAAGCGAAATTCAATATCATTATCCACTGCCGAGGCTGAATAGATTATCGCTGGAAGTTGTTGTACACAACTCCTTTGGATGAGGCAGATGTTGTTGGACTATGGGATTGAACAACCCACAATGAGTCTTTTCTATGATAACACAAGCGCAATCAACATTTCAAAAAATCTTGTTCAACACTCTCAAACTAAGCACATTGACATTCGTCATCATTTTATCCAAGAACTTGTTGAAGACAAAATTATTACATTGGATTATGTTTCCACAGGAAAGCAACTTGCAGATATCCTCGCCAAACCTCTTGATGCAAATAGGTTTAGTGACCTTCAAAAATCCATTGGGGTCTGCACTCACTAAATCTTAGTAGACATGAGCAACACAGGTGGTGACATTCTCGATGATATCTGAACAATGTCAATAACGTCGAAATTTACAGATCAATGATATTCAACATTAATGAAATTGAAGAAATTTGGGAATGCACGATGATAACTGGTGGTTCTTTCCAATTTTTGGGCATGGTTTTGTTAGAATACACTGCTAATCTACTGCTGTTTATGGCAGTACGTGTTTTGGATAGTTGGATAATATTTGCAAATGGCTGAGTATAATTCATATTTTTACTGCCATGATTAGGATTTAAGATCCCCTGGTTTATTTGATGTGAAATGCATGTGATGCTTGTAATGAATATTATAACTGCAATATCACTGCATATATCTGATCTGTCATTGTAACACCCTGAAAATCGGGGATCGAGCAAAGCTCCGCTCCCGAGTTCCAACACATCACTTATGCAACACAGATAATGATGATTATGATGAGAGCATTAAAACATGAATGAGATTATACCAAAACAGCATATCATACTCCATAGACAGTTAAATTTACAAGCGGAAGACTGTGATAGATATGTAAAATATATAAACTGTGGTGAGTCTCCAGAGTGTGATAATGTTACCAGGTTAATTTTTACAAGTACAATTCCAAAATATACCAATGTGTAAGGTCCTCTAGTCAACATCCCTATAACCTCGTCGATTAAGACACGGCTCATATGAAGCCGCTAGAATACAACACATACAAGAAGGCATCCTCATCGTCGCAAAAGTTCAGCTCCGCCTCATAAGCATCACCATCACCTGCAGCTACAACAGGGTCTGGTTGGTGTGCACAACACCGTCCTGTAACGTGGGAGTGAGTGATCAACTCAGTGGAACAATAAAGCATAGGTTAACATGTTATCAATTCAGTCAAGCAGTAATGATAAAGCAGTACAATCAACATTCCTAAGTATTATAATTAATGCAAGGATGAGATGCGATTATGATGCATGCCCTCGCCAACATACTCCCTCGTGCGGCACCATTTTACGTCCACAGCATGCTGTCACCCCCAGTGCTCCACATCTTCCAGGCACATGCAATGCGATGATGAGCATGATTACCGACTTATTATTAGTATATTTTAAATAGCAATATTGGGAAACTAATGTACCTTCCTTATATCATTCCCAAACAATGATCGATTCTAGGGTCGTCAGTCCTAAACAATCTCATATGATGGTGTGTTTCTAGGTCGCTGCAAGGCCTGTCAGGGCTATTACGAGGAATCGTTACACCACTCCCCCATCACCTTATCAATACAGGCCTAGTTTATACTCTGTTACTAAGGGAAGGCTCGTCGCCTCATCACATATTTAGAGTATGCTCGAAGTTACTACACCGGATACGGTCAGGGCTGCCAGGGCTGTTACACGAAATCATTGCACCACTCCCCCATCACCCATCAAGGCAGTGTAGGCCAGCAGCTCGAATATAGTGTCCCATACCACCATAATTGGCTCACGAGTCTGGTTGCTTAATGGTCACTACAGGGAGGCTCATGGCCCCAGTGTAGGCCGACAGCTCGACCACGGCGTCCCATACCACCATGCCCGGCTCATGAGTCTTAGCAGATTGAGGTACCATGGTTAACAGGATTCCACTGGTAAGGTTAGTACCTCGAGTTCAAACAAAGGCATCCAAACATGGTGAACATACATAAGACAGATCAGGTTACTTGACAAGTTCGGCTAGCTCGAGCGCACGACAAGTTGAATGACATGAAGTTCATAAGTACTTCGCGTGACTAACCACTATCGCCAACCGAAGTATGAGTCGGGTTCATTGAACACATCTCATGTGGCGAATGAATCTCAGCCACGAATTCAATCCCATTACCGATTGCCTGGACTATACAATAGCCCCAATCACATTCAATTATGGAACAGTTAAAGCAGTAATGGATCAAGATTTCAAATCATATAATCAAATATTCAATATTGTCCGCTTAGGGCTGTCAGGACTGTTGCACGGAATTGTTACACCACTCCCCCATCACTCTTCACAGATTTTATGGAATACAACTTAAACATGTGAAGTAGTCAGAGCAGAATTAAATAAACAAATAATTCAAACATATTAACAAGCATGTTATAAAACACAATGCAAGCAGAAATCCAAACACATACGTTTCATAAAACAGTAAGTGATTAAACTAACCAACTTACATGAAGGAAATCATACACATCACTAAGGTAGTTAAGAATCCTATCTCAACACCTTATATAGTAAAATTTACTAACTACTACTCATTTAGACATTCCAACAAATATTTTAGATTACATACATCAACATACCTGACGTATATTGATCACATAGGTATTAGGCCAAATCCTTTCACTAGGGAGCTGCCCCATGGATAACACGCATGTACTCACGACGGATAGTCATAGCAAGTAGGAATCCAAGTTCCGTATTCATTCAGTCATTTCCACAAACACTTAGGCTACACATTTTAGCATATATAGTGTATATTGGTCGTGGCATGATTTAGGGCAAGTCCTTTCGCTAGGGAGTTGTCGCATACATACAAGCATATAGTCATGATAGATAATCATGTTAAACACAAATCCAAATTTCATACATATACGGTATTTTCTATAAATATGGAGAATACAGTATATTCAACATAGTTAACGTATAACCGAAAAATGAAACGGACAACACTTTGTACATATACAATTGTATGCAGATCATGAATCTATCATTATTTGACATTGAAAGTTTTGCAAACCATAACCTATACGTTTAAAGTCCGCACCTTTTGCCGTAGAAGCGTAACGGAGTTGATAGAATCTTTACACTTTCATCAATGTCGATATGATGACCTAAATCACGAGTTATGTTAGCTATTTCACTACTTGAATCAATCCAAACCCTAAAACAGGTTAGGGTTAGGGTTTTCTTACCTAGAAATGGAGCCGGAATCGCAGGAAAAGCGATTAGAACGAGGTGGTTAGGCTTGTATAGTGGCAGGGTAGAGCATCCGAGAGATCCTCCCACACCTCCCACACTTTCTCTCTCTTTTCTCTCTTCTCTCTCCTAAGTTTTTCTCAAATTCATATGGAATGAGAGAGTGAGGGTTTAAGGTCCTTATATAGGCCCAAAACACTCTAAAATAGATTGCAGGTCAAGGTATATTTAGGTTATAACCAAAGTGAGGTTGTTCCATCTAAACGGAGCACTTCAGGAAGCCCCGCTTGAGCTAAAGGTCAGACTTAAGCTCACAGACATTGGATCTAGGTCGAGTTACGTTTTTGTTCCAGTCGGATTCTCAGATCACACGTGGCGGACCAGTTTCAGTTCAACGGTCATCGGAACTCGATCAGGGTTACAAGTACATGGACATGTGTATAAAATTTTCCCTGATCCGAGGGTGTATTTGGGTCAAATTCCGATGGTCTGGTTGCTTATATTTAGCCCGCAAGTGACAAGTCTCAGATTACTTAAATGAGACCCAATTTCTAAAGAAATCTACGTTTTCTCACACTCTTCACTCCTGGCTCAAGCGAATAGCACTGGGACACTATATAGATTTGATGTCCGAGATGGTTGTCAAGCCTGGCAAGGCAGTCCTAACCGTTTAACTTCGCGTTAGTCGGACTTTTGATGTACGATCCAGATCTGATACGGAGTTTCGTGATGCTCCCGAGAGCAGCCGGATAATGAGATTGATCCTAGATTTTTGGGTAATGTACCGCCAATGGTTCCACAAGTTTTGGATCTTACAAATCGTATTTAAAGTGGTTCGAGCTAATTCTATTGATCGTTTAGTTTAGTACTTAACCAAATTCCGCCCTAATTATGATAGAATACGATCCTAAGGTAATTCTATGCCCCTTTCTAATGATTTGAGGTAGTATATCATTTTAATTATTTTTTTAGTAGTTCATCATCAAGTCTACTTCATCTCTACCAAATTTTATTAGGTTTCGTGTTGTAGAAAAATTCTAGAAATTCTAGAAGTGGCAGCTGTCCAAACTAATAATTTCTGGATAGTTTTCACAATGACCTATATTTAACTATATTAAAATTTTTATTATATTTTTCTATTATTCTCATATGAAACTAGACTTATTAAGCTTCAATCTAGTTATTGAATCACCTAATTCGGAGTTATAACGAGGGAGAGATGACTTTTTGAAGTCGGACCAAAATTACAGAAAAAGTGGGTGAAAATGGGCCAGCCAATGAACTGCGGCCTGCCATGGCCCGCATTTTGGTGAGGCCTCGCCATCTCGGCGATGCCCTTGCCGGTCACTGACCTGTTTGGAATGATTTTGCCATCCGATATATAAAGTAGATGTATTTAACAAACTGGGATGAGTTATTCGACGTGCAATATATGTTTTTGGGATAGGAGAAGCTGATTTATCCATGTAGCCTACTTATTTCGTGAGATTCCAAAAGCTTAATGGTTAAAAACCCCTTTTATTTATTTATTTACTATTCATAGTAATTTTTAGGTTAAGTATTTATAACATCACCTAAACTTTAAGATTAGTGTCTAATATAAAAGTTCTTGGAAAAGTTGGAAAAATAAGGTTGTGAAAGGTGAGATTTTGAAGGAAATGTGAGATTTTGAAGGAAATGGTTTGAAAAGGGGATTTGCGATTTTTGAATTGAGTGTTTGAGAAGTTAATCAGGTGTTAGGATCGACCCATCACCTAAGGACGTCTAACTCCAGGTTGGGAAAAATCTGGGATGTTACAATCTACCCCCCTTAAAAATAATTTCATCCCCGAAATTGGCTAAAGGTAATAAGTAAGAATTTTATTATTTCATTTGCCTAAGACTTATTGATTTCAAGTTTATATGCGCGGTAGGGTATATATTGTGTATGCTAGTCTAGTATATTTTAGGCACTACCCCCCTTAAAACATTATTTCTTTTATCCCTTAGTTATCCTGATGGTTTGATACAATGGATTTCTTTATCTATTTGGAGTCATGATAACGATTCCCATCTGTTGAGAGTAAGATAGCTGTTTTTAACGTTTGACCAACACGGAGAGACAATTGTAGTGGGCTTGATCCCGATACATCGATCATCTACCTGGTCAGGGTAGAAAGCTCATCGTATCCCTTCCTAGTCCTGGTAGATCCTAGTCTTCTGCTCGGCCAAGAAGTGAGTCCATTGGTAGTCGCCGAGGATTGAGAATTAGGTCAAGTCGCGAATACTTCGCAGTTGTATATTTCAGTAACTTCGTAGTCTGATCACTCTAAAACCTTAGGGAATGCCCATTAAAGAAAGGTTCAAATGTCCTATTTCTCGGGTTGCCCTTTAAGTCTTGGGCTAAGAGAGTCCTCGTTATTATCTATGTCCAAGGAACTGGTGAATCAAATCTTACTAGATCATCCTAAAACGGTTTCTCATAGTAGAACAGGCTTCCATTATGTTCGTATTCAATGAGCACAGTTGTAGATACGTTGACCTTGGCTATTGTAATTCAGTTCATACCCATTGTTAGGCCTATTCTATAATATAAAATTGTTTAATACTTGAACCCTAATTACTTTACATTCAAAGGAAGATTCGGATCTTATTTAGTGACCTATCTTTATGTACAGTCTGGATCAATTTCATTCGATCCTGGGCCAGTAGGGCAAGGGTCCACCACGTTTTCGCTGGACCACCCAGATCAAAGAGCTGTATTGATTTGACCTAACATTACATCGAGGGATATATAAGTTTTCTCTAAGCGTGACTAGTTACTAATTAAATAACCTTCGTAGGAGTTATTAAAGAAGCCTATGAGTATTAAGGGGATTCAACAAAGGAATGGGGTCTCGCTCCAACCTAATCAAGCCGACTAACTAAGTTTATCATTCAATTAGCTTAGCATAATTAATTAGTCTTTTACTTTTCTTAGCCTAACCAATGGTCTAGTCTTAAGTTAAGAGTAGCAGTAATCCACTGGTTGTAATCCAAAGTCTATGCTTATACACTAGATAATTTTATACCCTTTCTAATATAAGAAATTGTTTTATCGCTTAGGTAAAAGTTGTCTGATTGGAATTAAGTTGCCCAAACTTGAATTTAACTATGCTTGAGCACCTCACAGATGCCCATACCAACTATGAAGGTCCTAGGGTTCACGTTATTAAATTATTGAATTTCTCATACTGTTAGGTCTTTCGAAATCTAGGAGCACCACTCTAGGTCCAAAACTCCAAGGGCCTATTTGGCCAGTGGTCTTAAGTTGTATTAAATGGGCTAGCATTGCTAATCCCACTTCGGGATTTGGGAGTGGCATGTTTGGTAGAAGGGTCACTACCAGAAAAACAGGCAAAGGCTACGGATAAAATCCGTAGCCATAGACCTATAGCTACGGATTTAGTCCGTAGCACGACCGTAGTCGTAGGTGCCGTAACAATAGGTCTGGAACCTATAGCTACGGATTTAATCCGTAGCTATAGGTCAAAATAATACGGATTTAATCCGTAGCAATTATGTCCGTAGCTATAGGTTACAACAGCTACAGATTTAATCCGTAGCTATATATGGCAACCGCTACGGATCTAAGTCGTAGCAATTATATCCGTAGTTGTAAGTTACAACAACTACGGATTTAAGCATAACAGCTAGGGATTTAATCCGTAGCTATAGTTTACAATAGCTACGGATATAATCCGTAGCAAATTCTATATTAAAAAATATATATACAATTATTTGTTTATTCAATTACCACCTGCATAATCATTCATTCATTCCAATACAATTATTCATTCATTCAATTACAATCAATTACAATCCTTCATTCAATGAATTACAATTTCAATTACAATAATGCTGAAAATACAAATCTTTGGCTTCATTAGAGAAATTTGTTCGACTTCACCCTGAAATTTCAAAGATAAAGAATTGAAAGAGAAGATACATTTTGACGGTTTGATATTTTTTTCACAAATAGGCCTTTTTCAGCCATCACCCACCTGAAGAATAAAAAACCGATTGTTGTCCAGTCCACTCCTTTTCCTTTCAATTTCTTAGTGACCTCTGTAAAATTACTTCCACAGTCATTTATGTAGTACTTTGAAGAGTCGTCTCGAAATGAACCTCTAGTAATGACAAAGTAACTTCCTGCAACAACTTCGTATATTACATCATCCTACAAATAGTCATGGCATTCATAAATCAGAATGACCATTGGAGGAAAGAAAAACAAAGTGAAAGAAGTGCATCATGTATAACCATTTTCTTCTTTTTTTCTTAATGAATTAATAAAAGCTCAAAGAAGAATGAAATTGACACAAAAGAAATGGTCTCACATATGGTTTGTAGGGCCAAAATAAACGTCAGGAAATCGGGTTCGGGTTTAGGTTTGGGTTTTCAAGTTTAGCTTTAGGTTTAGGTTAGGGAGTTAGAGATTAGGATTAGGTGTAGGTTTAGGTTTAGCGATTTGAGAATAGGTAAAGGTTTAGGTTTAGGAAATCGGGTTCGAGTTCGGGTTCGGGATCGGGTTTAGGTTTGGGTTTTCAAGTTTAGGTTTAGGTTTAGGTTAGGGAATTGAGATTAGGATTAGATGTAGGTTTAGGTTTAGGGATTTGAGAATAGGTTAAGGTTTAGGTTTAGGAAATCGGATTCGGGTTCGGGATCGGGTTTAAGTTTGGGTTTTCAAGTTTAGGTTTAGGTTTAGGTTAGGGAGTTAGGTTTAGGTTAGGTTGTAGGTTCAAGTTTAGGGAATTGAGAATAGGTTAAGGTTTAGGTTCGGAAAATCGAGTTCGGGTTCTGGATCGGGTTTAAGTTTGGGTTTTCAAGTTTAGGTTTAGGTTAGGGAGTTAGGTTTAGGTTAGGTTGTAGGTTATGGTTTAGGGAATTGAGAATAGGTTAAGGTTTAGGTTGAGAAACCGGGTTCGGGTTCGGATCGGGTTTAAGTTTGGGTTTTCAAGTTTAGGTCTAGGTTTAGGTTAGGTAGTTAGGTTTAGGTTAGGTTGTAGGTTAAGGTTTAGGGAATTGAGAATAGGTTAAGGTTTAGGTTTACTTGGTTTCGGGTTCGGGATCGGGTTTAAGTTTGGGTTTTCAAGTTTAGGTTTAGGTTTAGGTTAGGTAGTTAGGTTTAGGTTATAGGTTTTGGATTTGAGAATGGCCTCGGGTTTAGGTTATAGGTTTTGAGATTTGAGAATGGGTTCGAGTTTAGGTTATAGATTATGGTTTTGGTTTAGGTTTAGGTTATAGGTTTTGGATTTGAGAATGGGTTATGGTTTAGGTTTAGGAAATCGGGTTCATGTTCGGGATTGGGTTTAAGTTTTGGTTTTCAAGTTTAGGTTTAGGTTTAGGTTAGGAGTTGAGATTAGGATTAGGTGTAGGTTTAGCTTTAGGAAATTGAGTTTAGGTTATAGGTTTAGGGAAATGTTAGGTTTAGGTTATAGGTTTTGGGATTTGGGAATAGTTTTAGGTTATAAGTATAGGTTTAGGTTAGGTTATAGGTTAAGGTTTAGGGATTTGAGTTTAGGTTATAGGTTTAGGTTTAGGTCTAGGTTTTGGTTTAGGTTATAGGTTTTGGTTTAGGTTTTAGGTTTTAGGTTTAGGTTAAGATTAAGGTTAAGGTTAAGGTTCGAGTTATAGGTTTTGGATTTGAGAATGGGTTCGGGTTTAGGTTTAGGAAATCGGGTTCATGTTCGAGATTGGGTTTAAGTTTTGGTTTTCAAGTTTAGGTTTAGGTTTAGGTTAGGGAGTTGAGATTAGGATTAGGTGTAGGTTTAGTTTTAGGAATTGAGTTTAGGTTATAGGTTTAGGGAAAGGTTAGGTTTAGGTTATAGGTTTTGGGATTTGGGAATGGTTATAGGTTTTGATTTAGGTTATAGGTTATAGGTTTATGTTAAGGTTTAGGTTTAGGTTATAGGTTTTGGGTTTGAGAATGAGTTCGGGTTTAGGTTATAGGTCTTGGTTTTGGTTTTGGTTATAGGTTTTTGGTTTAGGTTATAGGTTATAGGTTTAGGTTTAGGTTTTGGGATTTGAGAATGGGTTCGGGTTTAGGTTATAGGTTTTGGTTTTGGTTTAGGTTATAGGTTATAGGTTTAGGTTTAGGTTTAGGTTATAGATTTTGGGATTTGAGGATGGGTTCGGGTTTAGGTTATAGGTTTTGGTTTTGGTTTAGGTTATAGGTTTTGGTTTGGTTATAGGTTATAGGTTTAGGTTAAGGTTTAGGTTTCGGTTATAGGTTTTGGGATTTGAGAATGGCTTCGGGTTTAGGTTATAGGTTTTGGGATTTGAGAATGGGTTCGAGTTTAGGTTATAGGTTATGGTTTTGGTTTTGGTTTTGGTTTAGGTTATAGGTTTTGGATTTGTGAATGGGTTATGGTTTAGGTTTAGGTTAGGGAGTTGAGATTAGGATTAGGTGTAGGTTTAGCTTTAGGGAATTGAGTTTAGGTTATAGGTTTAGGGAAAAGTTAGGTTTAGGTTATAGGTTTTGGGATTTGGGAATGGTTATAGGTTTTGATTTAGGTTATAGGTTAGGGAGTTGAGATTAGGTTTAGGTGTAGGTTTGATTTAGGTTAGGTGTAGGATTTGGGAATGGTTATAGGTTTTGATTTAGGTTTAGGTTTTGGGATTTGAGGTTATAGGTTTAGGTTTAGGTTATAGGTTATAAGTATAGGTTTAGGTTAGGTTATAGGTTAAGGTTTAGGGATTTGAGTTTAGGTTATAGGTTTAGGTTTAGGTCTAGGTTTTGGTTTAGGTTATAAGTTTTGGTTTAGGTTTTAGGTTTTAGGTTTAGGTTAAGATAAAGGTTAAGGTTTAGGTTTAGGTTATAGGTTTTTGGATTTGAGAATGGGTTCGGGTTTAGGTTTAGAAATCGGGTTCATGTTTGGGATTGGGTTTAAGTTTTGGTTTTCAAGTTTAGGTTTAGGTTTAGGTTAGAGAGTTGAGATTAGAATTAGGTGTAGGTTTAGTTTTAGGGAATTGAGTTTAGGTTATAGGTTTAGGGAATGGTTAGGTTTAGGTTATAGGTTTTGGGATTTGGGAATGGTTATAGGTTTTGATTTAGGTTATAGGTTATAGGTTTATGTTAAGGTTTAGGTTTAGGTTATAGGTTTTGGGTTTGAGAATGAGTTCGGGTTTAGGTTATAGGTCTTGGTTTTGGTTTAGGTTATAGGTTTTAGTTTAGGTTATAGGTTATAGGTTTAGGTTTAGGTTTTGGTTATAGGTTTTGGGATTTGAAAATGGGTTCGGGTTTAGGTTATAGGTTTTGGTTTTGGTTTAGGTTATAGGTTTTGGTTTAGGTTTAGGTTATAGGTTTTGGGATTTGAGAATAGGTTCGGGTTTAGGTTATAGGTTTTGGTTTTGGTTTAGGTTATAGGTTTTGGTTTAGGTTATAGGTTATAGGTTTAGGTTAAGGTTTAGGTTTCGGTTATAGGTTTTGGGATTTGAGAATGGCTTCGGGTTTAGGTTATAGGTTTTGGGATTTGAGAATGGGTTCGGGTTTAGGTTATAGGTTATGGTTTTGGTTTAGGTTTAGGTTATAGATTTTTGGATTTGAGAATGGGTTATGGTTTAGGTTTAGGTTAGGGAGTTGAGATTAGGATTAGGTGTAGGTTTAGCTTTAGGAATTGAGTTTAGGTTATAGGTTTAGGAAAATGTTAGGTTTAGGGAAATGTTAGGTTTAGGTTATAGGTTTTGGGATTTGGGAATAGTTTTAGGTTATAAGTATAGGTTTAGGTTAGGTTATAGGTTAAGGTTTAGGGATTTGAGTTTAGGTTTAGGTCTAGGTTTTGGTTTTAGTTATAGGTTTTGGTTTAGGTTTTAGGTTTTAGGTTTAGGTTAAGGTTAAGGTTAAGGTTTAGGTTTAGGTTATAGTTTTTGGATTTGAGAATGGGTTCGGGTTTAGGTTTAG
Organism: Magnolia changhungtana; assembly: GCA_030180095.1. Lineage (NCBI taxonomy): Eukaryota > Viridiplantae > Streptophyta > Magnoliopsida > Magnoliales > Magnoliaceae > Magnolia > Magnolia changhungtana. Next base: position 10,835,191 of record JASAUF010000656.1, on the reverse strand, counting down.
GAAATTGGGTTCATGTTCGAGATTGGGTTTAAGTTTTGGTTTTCAAGTTTAGGTTTAGGTTCGGGTTAAGGAGTTGAGATTAGGATTAGGTGTAGGTTTAGTTTTAGGAATTGAGTTTAGGTTATAGGTTTAGGGAAAGGTTAGGTTTAGGTTATAGGTTTTGGGATTTGGGAATAGTTTTAGGTTATAAGTATAGGTTTAGGTTAGGTTATAGGTTAAGGTTTAGGGATTTGAGTTTAGGTTATAGGTTTAGGTTTAGGTCTAGGTTTTGGTATAGGTTATAGGTTTTGGTTTAGGTTATAGGTTATAGGTTTTAGGTTTAGGTTTAGGTTAAAGGTTTTGGATTTGAGAATGGGTTCGGGTTTAGGTTATAGGTTTTGGTTTTGGTTTTGGTTTAGGTTATAGGTTTTGGATTTGAGAATGGGTTATGGTTTAGATTTAGGAAATCGGGTTCATGTTCGGGATTGGGTTTAAGTTTGGGTTTTGAGTTTAGGTTTATGTTTAGGTTAGGGAGTTGAGATTAGGATTAGGTGTAGGTTAAGGTTTAGGGATTTGAGTTTAGGTTATAGGATTAGGTTAAGGTTTAGGTTTAGGTTATAGGTTTTGGGATTTGAGAATGGGTTCGGGTTTAGGTTATAGGTTTTGGTTTAGGTTATAGGTTTATCTTATAGGTTTTTGGATTTGAGAATGGGTTCGGGTTTAGGTTATAGGTTATAGGTTTTGGTTTTGATTTTGGTTATAGGTTATAGGTTTAGGTTAAGGTTTAGGTTTATGTTATAGGTTTCTGAATTTGAGAATGGGTTCGGGTTTAGGTTAAGGGTGTGGTCCCTGCAAATACAAATATAAACATGGCCTGTCCAAATGGCCAGGCCCTTCCAATGCCGTCCATAGGAAATGGACAGCTTCATCATGGTCATAACAGCGGTTCCCACCTTCCAGGGACCCCCGCTCATCCGGATAGCTCCGACGCACATCCGGGTCTGCTCCATTAATTTTGAGCAAATACATAAACACGGCCTGCCCAAATGGTCAAGCCCCTCCAATGTCGTCCATAGAAAATGGACAGACTTCATCATGGTCATAACGGTTCCCACCTTCTAGGGACCCCGCTCAACATCCGGATAGCTCCGAAACACATCCGGGTATGCTCGATTAAATAAAATGGATTATCAAAATCATTTAAATAAAATCGGTCCAATCAATAATCGACACGGAGGATTCATTAGCATTGTTGACGGCACCTCGAACCTTGTTTAAATCCATGTTGCAATCTGTGTGCCGATGCTATTTGTCTTTCTGAAGTTGACGACGATTTCTTCATCAAACCCGTGAAAGAATTTCTAAATGATAAAGAACATTTCTGCATCACACCTGAAATTCATATATATATGTGTGTGTGTGTGTGGGGGGGGGGGGGGGGGGGAAGGTACTATATATATATAAAAAAATCTCTTTATGTTTTTTCAATCCATCTTCCATTTTCTTCTTAACAAGAAAATCCATATTTACTAATATTCTCATTTTTCTATTTTTCAAAAGAATGAGTTCGGACTCAAAAGCGTCGGCTCCGGCCTCGTACTTTCAACCCAATCCCTAACCAAGGACTCCAAAATTACCAAGTACTCATAAACATTCATTGCAAGCATTTTACTGTCTATGTGCATGACAACCATACTTGTTAAGATTAATCCTCTTATCTTCATTTACGAAACTAGTGGATGACAAATTATGTGTAACATACTGAGTCGGTTCACCACTTATGCAATTAGGGAAGGTTCAAAAGGGCGATTTCCACATCAAGCATCGAGTTGCATACATATGATCTGAAGGACAAAAGTATTACCTTCAACAAACAAGAATAGTTGTCTTCAAAATTGTAATCTGGATGACACTTCAAGCAAATAAACATATGTCAAAAAATTTATGGAGAGAATTTTAAAATTAAAAAAAATAATAATAAAAAAAAAAAACACAAACATGTCAATCTCCATAATGTCCAATCGAGGGTCGAGTCCCTTCCCTATGCCATCTGATACTGCATAGATGAAATTTTCTCTTATGAGCAAAAAGTTACAGATAATGATATCTAGCAATGAACTGACTAGCTTTCCTAACTCTTGTACCTGAAAAGGCTCTAACAACAAATGTGAAAGTGGCAGGGAAACGGAAAGGTTGATCAAAGATGGCCGATAGATCTTCTCCTGTTAACAGAATACAATAGGTCGTCTTTAATGTGCATGAATATATTTTTAGTGAAGAATAATGGTCTAGAAGGTGCTAACCTGAAGAAAGGATCGATAATAACAAAGAAACAAGACATGGGAAGGAGAAATAGAAAATTGACTAGAATTTGTTCATTAGGGTACCTGCCACCTCCAGTTCCTGGCAGAGATTCCTGGAGCCTTTCCCAAACATTCTGCAACATCGGAAGTTCAAAAAATTATATAGACGTAGATGCATTCAACAACTCAATCTCCTTCTATGTTTGAAATCTTATACTGCAATCATATCCACCCCCAAACATGTGAGAAAAGGCCATACATGCATGCCAACTATAGTAGCATGAAGAAAAGCAGCAACAAAAACAAAAACAAAAATGCCCACTTAATGCAGGTCCATAGCTAAAATTTCTGCAAAAAAAAAAAGTGTTATATTTGTTATTTTTTGAATTTGTTGCAACTGATAGTCATCTCATCCAAATTCAACAAAAAAAAATAATCATATCTTTCAATTGAATATTCCCAACAAAAAATAGTTAGATGATTTGAACCTGAAATAAATTTCAGAGGTAAGGGCAATTAGAACACTTAGTATCTGGACTTTTTAAATGTAATGGAGCACATCAAAATGCAATGAAGTTGAACTTCAAAATGCAATAGAGTACATCATGATCATTTAAATGAATGCTTGATACACAGAAAAATTTTAGAGGGAATGCTACAAACTGAAATAAATTTTAGAGGTAAGGGCAACTAAAACAAATGGCTATGGAAAGAACATGAAATAAATTACTTAGCTATAAAAGATAAACATCAATAATTTTTATATGTTGGTGGCAATATTACTATAAACCAAGATTGTATATATACCTGTACAATAATATCTGATGTGTAATTTGTAATTCCATCTCAATGAAAAGAAGCATGGAAGAACAATTCTATTGCTTAGATGATCATGGGCCGAGCATGTCCAAGTCATTGTCACTAAGACTAGCTAGCTCTGTTTATAGATGTCCTATGGTTGATGCAGTAGAGTAACTCCCTCTTCACTATCAGTTTCTCAAGTATTTCTAACATTACGCTAAGGAATCAAGTCTATTTAATGTGAGGTGCATCATCATCATATCAAACTTAAATTAATTGAAGGGAAAATGCCAGTCATACACTTATATTTGCAGTATAGTTACAGATTATCCTGACAATCTGGCAGAGTGGTGGACGATGCACGAGACGAGAGAAATTAGTTGCAAGCTGCATACGCCGTATACAATTAATTCAAATTAAGCTAGCCAAATTATGGGTTCCTGTTTCAATGTATCATGAACCACAAATCAAGATTATTTGTTATCTATGAATATTAGAATGGTGAATACTAATTGAGTGGTTAAAAATAAAAATAAAAATGGTCAATGTCAATTTTACAGAATGATACATTAGGCGCTTTCTTATATTCTCTAATGTGGAAGGTTGGGCAATTTAAGTGAGTTGAAATTTTAGGGGTAGTTTGCAATTTCGTGCTTAGTTGGCTTTATAATTTTGGATTGTAGGATTTCACAAGTCCTTGGGACTAGAAATTAGAAATATATCAAGTTCCTATTTGGGTTGCAGAAGGTTTTTCTAAGTCCATCAATATTTACCTTCAATGTACTACTTTCATCAGGAAATGCCACTATGGTTTGAAGAGGCAATTCCAGTTGCACATGCGTGAGATCCAGGCTATTCATTATGTGCAGCCCACCATGATCATGACCTAGCACAAAGCCCAACACAGTATAATCATCAAGTGGACAAAGGAATGAGAATGAGTGTAAGTATCCTTGCTAACAAAGGAATGAGAATGCCCATTGATCTGTATGATTGTGTAGGCCACTACATATGGGACAAATTAATGGCTGTCTAAGCATGTTTTAGCTGTCCATTTGTTTTCTAGACTTTGCTCCATCTGATGGATCGACTGCTAATTTGACTAGGAACAGGGCCCAACTGATGGACAGCTTGAATCTTACAGTTGTTTTCTATCTAGGCACATGTGATGGCATGTAAAGCGGTTGTTGGATTGTAAATGCTTGAGATTTTCAAGTCTCATTACATCTTCAAGCATTCAAAGAAAGGATAGTAAGTGTATGACTGCAGTTATGGCCCTTGATAGAGTGGAATAGCGGAAAAAGATGTATGTAGCCAACCCCAATTAGTTGATATAAGGCTTAGATGATGATGACCAGCTTCTGGTTGGAGCCAACATGGTCTGGCATGCATTTGGTGTATGTGGAAAACAACACTCACAGTAATGGGCTTCCATTCTTCCACATTTTCCCCTCCAAATTACAAGATATCCACTGGAAGTTCGAGAAGATATCTCACTCAGGAACTAGGAATTTCTTTCTAATATATCCTTAGAAACTTGAAGCTTCCAAAAACTAATAAAATTGAAAATTATTAGACACCCGTGTAAATCATGAATAAGCAAAATGCATGAGAGGAGAATTGATTTCAGAAAGTGAAGCTAGAAAATTGAAGCTTCCAAAAATCACTCAGATTGAAAGATCCTAGTTGTAAAATATTCTGACTTTTTCTTGATAGAATGTGAACAAGTGTTGTACTTTCTCTCTTAACCATCTATTTATTGATAGCCTAATGGAAAATATTTGGTTTGTGGCCCGCCCACAGAGGTGCCTATGATGTCAACTATTAGAATCTTTGGACAGTGGGTGTTCCACTTGCACCACATGTGCGAAAATGAACACCCAAATGAACACCCAAATGGTATTTGCAAAACTTTAATACCTCTACTTCAACATCCTCATCTCCATAATCTGGGAGAAATACCATTGACCCACTTGTAACATGTACTAGATGGGTATGTGACCAAGAACTATTTCATTCCGCTCTAAATAAACTCATCCAAACAATGGTAGAAGTTGGAACATAAAAGAAAGTGCATATACTCATGGCTGATCCAAAAAAAATAAAAAATGCTAGTCAGTTAAGGAACAACATGTTCTAAGGATAAGCATGGCTGAAATGAGGATATTGAGATTGATGATCGGTGGCGAGATGAGGAAGGATAGAATTAACCTAACCACCAAATCGGTGAATTTACAGAAGTTGGAGAGCTAAAGATACCCAAATAAAAACTCTCCACAGATTTAAGTTGGAACTCGCTCTTTCTCTTTGTTCCATTCCCTTGATTTGCTTGCAACCACTTCATTCTCCATGAAAGTAGATTTCTCCACTGTAAGAATCTCAAACAGAAAAGTTCTAACTCAAAGAACCGTAACAATGCAAAGGTGCTTGTTAAGATAGCGATTGAGTAAATAGCGAGAATCGAACCAAATAACAGGGACATTCAAACGTAGCAGTAAATAAAGAAATTTACAGGGACATTCAGAGGTAATGTAGGCAATAGAGCCTTTATCTGTTCTGGTTCTCCAGCTGCTATGTTATCCACAGGATTTGGATAACATGTGTAATTGAGCATGTGTAATTGATCTAAGCCAAAAATTGATGTGTAATTGAGCATGTTTTTAGACTTCTTCTGCAGTACCTTTGTCCTTTTTCCCCAATCTTCTGAACAAATGATTGAGACATGGAGCAGAAAGAAGGGGATTTGGACTAGCATTAAAGAAAAGACATAGATATAATGTACAGATTGCATCCCCAATGACAGATTTGTGTAGTGTTAATGTTGAAGATTTCTCCACAACTTCAGCCTAATCCAGCACTAGCATTCTCTAAAGGTTGAAAGACATTCAACTAAAATACACCAAAAAACAAGCAAAGATGGAGAAACATAAAGATAACAAAAATGATATAAGTGGTGATGGACAACTTCAGTGTCCTTGCAGCAGAAAGACAACTGTGGAAGGAACCTAATCACAAAATACTCATTACACTTTATCCACAGGATTTTTGTGGCACAAGAAACAAAGTACTCCTTACACTTTATCCGCAGATGACTTCTTTTTTATGCCAATTCTTTTTCTTTTTTTTAGCATATTATATATGGCCTACCTAGGAGTTAAACAACCTGATTTTTAGGCCAAAAGTTCTAAACAATGGCCTACCTAGAAAGCCAACAGAATCTGCATTGAAAGAGAGCAACCCACTTAAAAGTTGATCGATGTTTTTCTAACACATTCTCTCTTACACTCCTCCGATTGAACCCATCCATGATGATGCTCGACGAGCAAATGTGTTCCCATGGGAGTGCATGTGACATTTGGGGGTGATACTAACATTACTATGAAAAGAAAACAAAAGAAAAGAAAAACAGGTGAGAGTGAAAATCAGGCTACCTGTTCTTTGAAAGTTTCTTCACGCTTTAGGACAGCGATCTTCATAGATTTTTTATCGTACTGCTTCAACTGCCTGTCCATTATCTTTGCTTTGGCTAAAACTAGCCCGTGAATCTTCTTTCAAAGGAACCCTCCTAACATAAGCTCTAAAAAGTTCACAACTTCAGCCTGTGGTTGATCATCTACTCCAAAAAGCTACCATACCAAAAAAGAAAATCTTCACATATATTCAAATTCATAATGAGAAAAAGATGAGAAAAAGGCATCTATAGCTTAAAAGAAAAAAAAAAAAAAAAAAAAAACCAAGATGAAAAATTTGCGGGAATTTTTCAAAAAGAAAAAAAAAAAAAAACGACGACTAGTTCTGAGTAAAAGAGAATCATAGAGGTTGAATTGATGAAGACCACCTGTTCTTTTGATGTGGCCATTGTCTTTGGAGCATTGTGAAGGACCTTCTAGCTGCACTTCATTCTTATCCATCTATTCTCATTGGTTTTTTATGCAGGAGTTTCTAGATTTCATGTATCAAGGCCATCAATAACAAATCATTAAGTGCATCAAAGAATAAACTAAATTGGAAATAAACATAGAAACAATAGATTTTATTCTTTCATCCAATATAACCTAACTTTGCTCAATAACTCCAATGCCCCTTTGAGTAAATTACCAGCAAACCTATAGAAAACAAGAACCCAATTAATGAATTTATGTTGGCTACGTTTGGGCTGCATTTGGATGCACTAATTAATTGAATTGCAAAAATCCATTAGACACAGTGAAAATGACAAAATTGCAATTAACTTCCTTGGTTCTACAATGAAGGCAACACCAAAATCCAATTATGTTAGATTTCAAGTTGAACTTGTAATACAAAGATGTTAGTTTCCAATTAACTTGAGATTACCTAATAGTTCCCAAGTACGAAAAATGAGAACTTTAAGGGCATGGAACTTGCCTTTGCAATATACCGGTTATCTTTCGGTACGATTACAAAAGCCTGCCATGAATTGTCTTCCTGTTGCCCAGGTGAATTTACCCAATTCTCCGTGTATATCTGAATTCAACAAATTGCGTAATTAGCGCTATTGCATGCGAAATACATTTTTGGCTCTCTTTTGGTCATTGATTTCTTTTATGAGTGGAGAAATACTTTTCTATAGGCCTTTTGGCTAAGATCAAGTATAGCATTTGTTCTTATCAGTTGCATGGGTAGTGGAAGGAGAAACTTACAGTAGATATGTAACATCTCCCATCTCCTTTGACCTTCAAGAGAAAATAAGGTGTACTAGAACTGCACCAACATAAGGAGATATTGTGGTTTTTGGATGCAAGACATGGATTCCATGATATTTTTATTGTGAAAATAACTTCTTGTGATGTTTGGGATCCAGTAAGTTTTGCTATGGTAATATAAACATAAGAAGAAATTCAACCGCCTGGTGTAAAAGGTGTAGGTATGGTGAAACACGTGTATGTATATAGAGTGGGGGCCTACCACTGATTTGTGCCGAGGTCCACCTAAGTTTTAGATTAGCCTGATTTATTTATTTTTTTGTGTGTGCCATCATCTGGGGCAAGTGTTTCATATTAATAGATGGGATGGCATACACAACATGGTGGGCCCTCTATTAAAATCAAGGGTGGGAATCCCCTCTTAACTATTCCTACTTGTGTGGCCTGCCTGAGTCATGGATAGGCCCGTGTTTTTTTGGCCCATGGCCAAATGGCATGCAAGATGGTGGAGTGGTTCAGTCCTTAATTTTCTCTTTTCAGCATCCACGGAGTAAAAGGAATGCATAAAAAAAAAAAAAAAAAAAGCTTTTGTTGCCTTTGTTTTTCAACGAGTTATGCTTGCACTCCGAGAACCGAATCTGTCATTTGTTAGGGAGGACCAATATCCAAAAACTTCATCTCAGACAAAGCTACTAATGAAAACAGGTCAAGAAAAATGCAGACTCAATCAATGGATCACGCATGAAAGATATGAAACATCAAATATACCATCATCAGCATTGTAGTAACAAATGAACTCAGAGAAAACTCAGGACTGATCTGATTTCAAATGCATCTGATGCTAAGTAACTAAAGAGATGAGAAAGAAAAGAATCTTGAAGAAATCATGGCCAGAAATGAGAATGTATGTATCACGCATGAAAGATACGAAACATCAAATATACAATCATCAGCATTGTAGTATGACTGATCTGATTTCAAATGGCACTGATGCTGAGTAACTAAAGAGATGAGATGGAAAAGAATCTTGAAGGAAATCATGGCCAGAAATGAGAATGTCTCTACACAAATGAGATATCGAGTCAAGAAAATCAAAGAAAAGCAATTAGATTTAAAGATTGCGAAATGGTTAAGATCCCAATGCATACATTTTTTTTTTTACAACAAAATCATAATTTCTCATTTTTTTGTATGTAAAAGTTCAAACCACGCCTCTGTTAGTGTCTAGACACCACATACAGCAAAGCTCCATCCAAAGAATGAGAAACTCCTAACAATCAATAGCCATAAACATATGAACAAGGAAAAGAACCCCAAAAAATAGAAAATTCTAATAGTGGAAACATCTATAGCACTTGTCTAGACATGAACAAGCGCATCGTTGATCTGCTTGACTCTCAATGTCAGATATATCAACACCATTGTTCCCATTCTTGATTGTTAAAACTGTAGTGACACAAATGAAGGTGGGATCAATTCAAGATGGAAGAGAAGAGAACTATTCTCCTTGAATTGAATGAAGCGGAACCGCTTGTATCTCCGCCATTTGTTATTAGTTGTATCATACCCCCTCTCGTTATTACATTTGTCTCTAGAAGTGCACCTTAGTAATGTTGCACTGTGATCCATTAAAATTGCATAATTTTCCCACCCAATTGTAGACTTGCTCTTAATTGACAAAGCATCTGTTTAGCGCGCCTCGCTTCTCATTAGGCTACCAACAGTTTCATCATTGATTTTAGGAGTTTCTAAACATCCATCCTGCATCTCTACACCCACACAACACAATTGACATTTGTCAGCACTTTCTATCTGCAAATCGATGTGATTGTTGCAATTCCAGTGGACATCCGAGCATGGCTGACTTTCAGATGGATACAGAACTTCCAAGAAACTTAAGAAAGTTAGCTGTGATGGACTCTCTAGACTGATATTGCCTTTCTTAAGCACCCCTGAGACTCCATAGAAACCCTGGCCCTGTTGGGAACTGCTGTAGGGGCATGTTAAATTCACTGGAATAGAAGCTTCATCAAGAAGAACTGGGAGAACATCTAAACAATAAGAATGGGTGGCGACATCTACCCCGGGCTTCAATAGCGGAATGCTCGAACAACATCTAAGAGGGAACTCATGGCTTCTTTCAGCAATCCCCTTTTTGTTCGGGCAAACCGCCATTACAAGAAGAAGTCAGTACAACAGAGAGATGGTACAAGAGCAGATCCCAATGCATACATAAATAAAGATGTACACATGAAATCTGATATACATATATAGTACATTGTGAAGTTTCTATTAGAAGTTATAGCAATAGAGCTTTTCTTTTTTGTCATTTACTAAAAAACCCAGCTCAGGGGAATACAGCAGAGTTCTCCACAATACAGCAAGTTTGGGCAGTTTGGCATTTTATCAAGCACAAAAGGTGCCAAAGAATAACATAACTAATTTTTTTTTTTTAAATGATTGATGTAAATTATACAGAATTAATCATTTGCAACTCATTTTATAACCTACAGTAATACATAAAATCTGAAGTAAAAAAATCGATTGAATTGATGAACGAAAAATATGTATAGAGAAAGAGGACCTGTAGATCTTCAGGGAGATTTTTTTTTTTAATCATCAAATGTTCCAGATCAATAAACTAAGAACACAAATTGCAAGATGAACTCTTAAAATGTCTCAAATCTCTCAATATCCATGTAGAAATTTGTTTGGTATAAGAGAACAAAAACAGTAGAAACAAAGTAAAGAAATCATACCAGATAGGGATCTAAGCCGTAGAGAGTGGCTCACTCAAAAAGGCCTGTCCTGGCTTTCGATTAGCCAATGGCCCATGGCAACCGAACAGTTTTGCATTGACTCCATCAGGAGAAATCCTATTCTCTTCCTTCCACCTGAGGTAATTAGTTCGGCTGAATTTCGTGAAGCCCCACTTCCTACTCACGATGATCTTCTGCCTGCTTGGAAACTTGAACTTTGCCCTCCTCAAAGCTTCCTGGGCATTTGCCCCATTGTTATCCTTGCAACGGACAGATAACAACACCTGCCCAATGCTCACCCTCGCACACGTCCCTTGAGGCTTCCCAAAGGCACCCCGCATGCTTGTCTGGAGCCTATCAGCCCCAACACACGAAAGCATCTTGTTGATACACAGGACATGGAATGGGTGGACCCTCACGCGGAGGTGGAATGCGTCCTTACCGGCAAACTTGGTCATATACTTGTTGCACGCAATCCGGGCAGCCTCGAGAGCTTCACTCGACACGTTCTCTTTCTCCCAGCTGACAAGATGGACGCAGAAGGGGAACTCATCTACGCCCTTCCTTTTCATGCCCACATTGTATATCCTGATCTTGGGATCAGGGACACCACGGCAGTATCTTGATTTTGGGTAGGACTTGTTCTTGATTTGCCGGTAGCATCTAGCCGGCCTTCGACCCATGATGCTTCCGGTGGAGAAAGAAGGAAGATTGGTGGAAGTTCTTCCGTTGCCTCGCCGCCTTCAGGGAGAAATTTGTGCTTGATGGAAAGATCCATTGCACGCTTGAGGTGCTGGTTCATGGGGTTGATGATCTCACGCGGCAAGTGGGCTAGGCTTCCGTTCTTGCTTCCTTGTGCGGGAAAGAAAAGAAGAGTAAGGGTTTTCTTACCTGGCGCGGGAGCTCTGTTTTGGGGCGCGGGAGCTATGTTTTTTGGGTGCCTATTTGGTAATAACCCAGAATTAAGACGGACGGTTCTGTTGGAAGCTCCGTGGAGCCTATCGTGATGTATGTGGTTCATCCACACCAGCCATTCATTTTAAAATATACTTTTAGGGTATGATCCCAAAAATAAGGCAAGTCGAAGGCCCAAGTTGACCACACCACATATAACGGTGGGAACTTTATCTCCACTGTTTCCTACCATGTGGTCCACTTAAAACTTCTATCTACCTCACTTTTTGTGATCATACCCTAAAATGAGCTTTCAAAATGGATAGATGGCTTAGATAAAACACGTGCATTGTGATGGGCCTCATGGGTCCCCTTACGGTGGTGAGATTGTCGCTTTTAGCTACAGATTGAAGTATCTTATAGCTACGGATTAAATTCGTAGTAATATAGCTACGGTTTATATCCGTAGCAAAAGACTCTCATAGTCCGTGGCCTTTGCTCCTTTTTTTGGTAGTGGGTGGGTGGGGATTAATTTTTATAGGATTTGGAAAATGAGTCTTGTGTTGGAAAGTGTGAGATGGGATTTTCAAATCTCATGATAATAAATCTCCAAGCGTACTTGGAAAGGAAATTCTGGGATTTACTTTTAATTGCATACACTCCAAACATGGTATTGGAAAACATGGGATACACCCAATCTAGGGACTATACCTAACAGATGCATTTATTGTTACGTTTACAATTCTATCTGCCTTACTCACCTAATGCAGTTGGCCGAATGGGCCCTAAACGTCCTCAAACATCTCAAACGTTCTACCAACTACTACACCTATCAACATGAAAACATAAACATCCAAAGACGGTAACCCATGCAAACTACAAGACAATAGTATTGTAACGCCCTGAAAATCGGGGGTCGAACAAAAACTCAACTCCCGAGTTCCAGAACATCACTTATGCAACAAAATGAATGATGATTGAATGTTAACTGTATTCGTGCATTGAACATGAGTGAGATTAAGCCAAAACAGCATATCATACTCCAGAGACAGTTAAATTTGCAAGCGGAAGACTGTGATAGATAGATAAAATATATAACTTATGATGAGTCTCCAGAGTGTGATAACATTACCAGGTTAAATAAATACAAGTGCAGTTCTAAAATGTACCAAATGTGAGGAAGTGTAATGCCTCCTATCCCATGTACCATAGCCCCGTCAATACAATATCAGGTCTTCATTGACCTACCAGAGATATACAGATAGGAGAACTCCTCCTATCATCACAGTAGTCCTCTGCTTCACAAGCATCGCCATCACATGAAACTCAACAAATCGGTTGGTGTTGCAAACATCGTCCCGTAACGTGGGAGTGAGTGATCAACTCAGTGGAACAGTAAAGCATAGGTTAACATGTTATCAATTCAACCAAGTAGTAATGATAAAGCAGTACAAATCAAACATTTCTAACTACTCTTTTTAAGTGCGAAAATGAAATGACATGATGCTGTATGCCCTTGCCAAACCACCCTTAAGCGACATCATCTTACGTTCGCGAATGCTTACTCCCTCAGTGCGCCACATCTACAAAGCACATGCGGTGCGATGATGCTCATGATTACCAAGTTATTATTAGTCCATTTCAAACAGCAATATTGGAAAACTAAGGTACCTCCTTTGTATCATTCCCAAACATGATCCATTCTAGGGTCGTCAATCCTAGTTAATCTCATACGATATTATGGTTTGAGAAGCATAGTGAAGGCATTGCAAAGGGCTCGTCACCCGTCAGCGCGGATACAGATCTCACCGTATGCGGCTCAATTCTTGGCCGTCATCTAGAGTAGTACAGTCTCACCGTACTCGGCTCAATCACTAGCCGTCAGCTCGAGTACATGTCTCACCGTACTCGGCTCAACTCATACTCTAGTTGCTGTGAAAGACTCGTCGCCAATCACAGACCCTTGGAGTATACTCGAAGATACTACGGAGGACTCGTCTCCCGTCAGCACGAGCACAGGTCTCACCGTACTCGGCTCTCGCCGTAAGTATCGACAGCTCGAATACAGTGTCCCATACCACCGTATTCGGCTCACGAGTTTGGTTATGCAATGGTCACTACGGGGAGGCACATGGCCCCAGCGTAGGCCGACAGCTCGACCACGGTGTCCCATACCACCATGCCCGGCTCATGTGTCTTAGCGGATCAAGGTACCATGGTTAAAAGGGGGTGTCACTGGTAAGTTTGGTACCCTAGGTTCAAGCAGTAGCGTCCAAACAGGGTGAACATGCATAAGGCAGATCGGGTTACTTGACAAGCTCGACTAGCACGATCGCCCGTTGAGCTGCACGACATGAAGTGCATAAACAACTTCGTGTGGCCTAGCCACTGCCGACAGGCAACGCACGACACAAGTTCGTCGAACACATCCCACGTGGCAAATGAATCTTAGCTACGAATTCAATCCTGTTACCGATTGCCTGGGCCATAATCATAGCCCCAAACACAATCAATTGCAGATAAATAAAGCAGTAATGGATCAGGATTCAAATCATAAAATCAACGTCTGGTATTATCCGTTTAGGGCTGCCAGGGCTGTTGCACGCACTCGTTGCTCCGCTCCCCCATCACCCATGACGGATCATACAATGTAAATATAAATTTAAGCATATGCATTACATAGTTAAAATCATAAAGCAGTTGAGCATGTTATGAATCACAACACAAGCATGAGTTTGTACATGTTCAATTCCTAATCACACAACTATCAAAGGAGATCATACACATAGTTAAAAAAGGTTGAGAATCATATCTCAACACCCTTATACATTACAATTTGCTAACTACTACTCATTCAGACATTTCAAGAAACACTTGAACTACATACATCAAATACATGACATATGTTGATCACATAGGTATTAGGCCAAATCCTTCTACTAGGGAGCTACCCCAATTATAACACGCGTGCCCCCACGACGGATAGTCATGGCAAGCATGGGTCTAAGTTCTATATTCATTCAGTCATTTCCACAATACACTTTAACATATGTAGTGTATTGACCGTGGCGTGATTTAGGGCAAGTCCTTTCGTCAAGGGGTTGACTAGTACATTTCAATCATGTTCTTACATTCAATACACATGACAAACATAAATCATAAATCCATATTTACTTAGTCATTTCAACAAACACTTAGAATACACTATTCCAACATACATAGTGTATGTTAGCAAACATGTATTAGGGCGAACTCTTTCGCCAAACTAGTAATTTACGCATGTATAATATATTTATACAACAAATAATCATGGCAAACACATCTCCAAATACATACGTATACGGTACTTTCTACAATACAGTATTTCTACATACATAGTGTATATTAGTAGAACATGTATTTGGACGAATCCTTTCGCCAAATAAGTATTTTATCCATATATCGTATAACCATATAACAAATAAACATGTCAAACACATTTTCAAAAAATATATTATACGGTATTTTCTACAAATACCTAGAATATGTAGAATTCCATATTTTTCATCTTTAATCGAAACGGAAAACAGACGGCACTTTGTACATGTGCAATTGCATGCAGATCATGAATCTATCATTATCTGACATTGAAAGCGTTGAAAACCATAACCTATACACCTAAAGTCCACACCTTTTGTCGTAGAATCGCAACGGAATTGATAGGTTTGCTAAGCTTAGTATTCGGTAGTTTGGCAACCTGAGAACGAAATAGGTTAGCTATTTCACAACCTACAACATCTAAACCCCAAAATAGATTAGGGTTAGGGTTTCTTACCTAGAAACGACGCCCTTGAAACGCCGAAAAAAGCGTCAAGAAAGGGATGATGCGGCCGTGTGGTGGCGAGGAACGACGGCAGGGAGATTCTCCCACTTCTCCCTCACTTCCTCTCTCTTTTCCCTCTCTCAAAACCCAAATTCGCATGGCTGCCATGAGAGAGGGTTTAAGGTCCTTATATAGTCTCAAAACTCACCGAAATAGACTCCTGTTCAAGGGTTACTGCTAATATAGGTATTTCATCACTTTTCCAGCTCAAAAGAGAGGTTCTGGTGGCCCTCCTTGAGCCAAACGTCAGACTTAAGCTCACCACACATGGATCTATGAGGGATTACGTTTTTGACTCGATCGGATTCCCAGATCGCACGTGGCGGACCACTTTCAGTTCAACGGTCAGTGGGCCACGATCCGAAATTCTAAGCACATGTAAATGTTCCTGAAATTTTTCCTGATCTGAGGGTGTAATTTGGTGTGATTCTGACGGTCTGGTTGCTTAATACTGATGCGCAAGCGAATGGTGCCAGATCACTATTCCAGATATTTATTTTGGAATGGGAATAGTGTTTTTCACACTCCCTCGCTCCGGATAGAAACGAATGGCCGTGGGACATCGGCTGGATCTGATTTTTGAGATGATTGTCAAGCCCAGTGAGGCGGTCCTAGTTCCTTAGCTTCGTGTTAATCGAACTCCCGATGTGCGGTCTAGACCTAATACGAAGTTTCGTTTCATTCCCGAGAGCAGACGGGAAATGAGTTTGGTTATAAACTTTAGGGTAACCTAGAGTCACTGATTTTGCAAGTTTTGGGTCTTGCAGATCGTATTTAAAGCGATCCCAACGGATTTCATGGCTAATCGAGTTTTGCACTTAGTTAACTTTGTTAAATTTCTAAAGGATTTAATCCTAATTGTTTTCTGGTTGAAATGGTACTTAGGCATTTACAGTTTGTATATAAAGTGATCCAAGTTTTACTACTTAGCTAGTTTAAGATAGTGTCTAGGGCGAAAGTGCTTTGAAAAATTGAAAGCACAAAGTAGTGAAGGGTGAGATTTGCGAAGAAAATTGTTTAAAAAGGGATTTGAGGCTTTAATTGAGCGTTTGGGAAGTTAAACCTGTGTTAGGATTGACCCATCGCCCAAGGACGTCTAATTCCAGGTTGGCGAAAATCCGGGATGTTACAAGTACGGATGACTAGACATCCGAGAAAATGACCGTATTAAGCTCGGATAAAGCCATGGAAAAGCGAAGATAAGGGGAATAGGAGCTGGAGTCTTTGGTTCTCCACGAATTTGAGCCTCAACAGAGGTTGTAAAGGCCCAAATGACGGGGAGTAAAGACGGGAAATGAATAGAAGGGATGGGTCAGTGGCTTACACGATTTGGAGCCACGAATGGGAGGTGTAATGGCTCAAATGAGAGAGAATCCAGTGAGTAGAGAGGTATAGATTGCTGGAAATGTTGGAAGGGAATGGGTTGTGGTCAAAAATGGTACATTGGACGATTGGAAGGGAGATTTGAGAGAGAGGACAGCAAGTTTAGGGAGAAAAAAGAGCTTGGAGGTGGGTTTTGTGAAGGAAGTACTAGTTTGGGAGGGTTTTAGTCGACGACCCACACACCAGATGGTCACCCTAGCCCCCAAACACGATCAGCCCGAAAGGCCCGCCTTGCCTAGCCTGAAAACCGGTGAGGCCTCGCCAACCTGCCGAGGGCCTCGCCACTCTCTGGAGTGATTGGTGATGCCTCGCCATTTGGGCGAGGTCCTCGTGACCCCTAGGCCCCAAAAAGGTCCGGGTCCCACCCTGGGTCCCTCTAGAATGGTCCGAATAGGCCCCCGACTCCATTTGAGGTGTTTTCGGGTCCAATTTCTAAACTAAAATGATTTTATTGGATGTGTAATATATGATTTTGGAGTAGGAGACATTATTCTATCCAGTTAACCTATTTATTTCATGGGATTCCATAATTTGAATGGTAAAAAGTCCAATTTATACATATATTTACTATTTATAGTAAATTTTTGTTTAACTATTATTCTTCATCATTTATACATTAGGATTTATGTATAGTATGAAAGGACTTAGAAAAAGTTGAAGAATGAGGTGGTGAAAGGAGAGATTTTGAAGGAAATGGGTTAGACTTTAGGATTTAGTTCTGAGAAGTTGTTTTCAATAACTTAGTTGATAATTCATGAGGTGGTGAGATTGATGAGGAATGTTGCTTGTAGAGTAAGAGCTGGATGGATGAAGTGGAGATGTGCCTTTGGAGTTTTATGTGATAGCCGCATACCAAATTAACTAATGGGGAGATCTTTTAAGATAGCTATAAGACCATTCATGCTTTATGGACCAGAATCTTAGGCTGTCAACTGACAACATGTTCATAGGATGTGTAGTTGAAATGGGGACGTTGAGATGGATAGGTGTCAAGATGAGGAATAACAGATATAAAAATGAATGCAATCGAGGGAACTTTAAGGTATCATTCATAGGTAAAAAGATAAGGGAAAGTAGGCATTGATGCTTTGGCCATGTGAGATGGAGACCAAGAACAACACCGGTTAGGGGTGAGTTAGTTTTAAGTTGAAGGTTCTAAAAGGGTAAAGAGAAGGCCCAAAAGGATGCCCTTGGAGGCAAAAAGAAATGATTTGATGATCTATGGTTTAACTGAGGATGGTCCTGGATAGAGTGGAATGGTGGAACATATGAACTTAAACGTTTTCTTTCCTTTGTGGTCCTAGATTTTATTATTGTTGCGATCCTTTTTGTGGCCTACTGAATTACTTAGTAGCAATAGAGATCCGGTCTGTGGTGATGGTGAGATTTGGGTGTAGTTGCGTATATGAATCATAACAAAAAAATTAGAAGAACTCACAATTGTGGACTAAATTACAGTATTCAGTCTCGCATGTCAGTGAAACTTAGGATTCTAATATGGTTTCTAAGTTTTTTCGCCCCTTTCCTAATTCAGAGTGCGTCAGAGTGCGTCGTGTTACCATAACCCAGGCACGGTTTAATCCAAATCATGCTCTGATACCATCTTGTAACGCCCTGAAAATCGGGGGTCGAGCAAAGCTCCGCTCCCGAGTTCCAACGCATCACTTTTGCAACACAGATAATGATAATTATGATGAGAGCATTGAAACAAGAATGAGATTATACCAAAACAACATATCATACTCCAGAGACAGTTAAATTTCCAAGCGGAAGACTGTGATAGATATATAAAATATATAAACTGTGGTGAGTCTCCAGAGTGTGATAATGTTACCAGGTTAATTCATTACAAGTACAATTCTAAAATATACCAAATGCGTAAGCACCTCTAGTCAACATCCCTGTAACCCCGTCGATCAAGACACGGCTCACATGAAGCCGCCAGAATACAGCACATACAAGAAGGCATCCTCGTCGTCGCAAAAGTCCGGCTCCGCCTCATAAGCATCGCCATCACCTCCGGCTACAACAGGGTCTGGCTGGTGTGCACAACACTGTCCCGTAACGTGGGAGTGAGTGATCAACTCAGTGGAACAATAAAGCATAGGTTAACATGTTATCAATTCAGTCAAGCAGTGATGATAAAGTAGTACAATCAACATTCATAAGTACTATAATTAATGCAAGGATGAGATGCGATTATGATGCATGCCGTCGCCAACATACTCCCTCATGCGGCACTATCTTACGTCCACGGCATGCTGTCACCCTCAGTGCTCCACATCTTCCAGGCACATGCAATGCAATGATGAGCATGATTACCGACTTATTATTAGTCCATTTCAAATAGCAATATTGGGAAACTAATGTACCTTCCTTATATCATTCCCAAACAATGATCGATTATAGGGTCATCAGTCCTAGACAATCTCATACGATGGTGTGTTTCTAGGTCGCTGCAAGGGCTGTCAGGGATATTACGTGAAATCGTTACACCACTCCCCCATCACCTTATCAATACAGGCTTAGTTTATACTCTGTTACTTTGGGAAGGCTCGTCACCTCATCGCAGATTTAGAGTATGCTCGAGGTCACTACACCGAGTACGGTCAGGGCTGCCTAGGCTATTACATGGAATCGTTGCTCCACTCCCCCATCTCTCATCAAGGCAGTGTAGGCCGACAGCTCGAATATAGTGTCCCATACCACTATAAACAACTCACGAGTCTACTTGTTCAATGGTCACTACGGGGAGGCTCGTGGCGCCAGCGTAGGCCGACAGCTCGACCACGGTGTCCCATACCACCATGCCCCGCTCATGAGTCTTAGCGGATCGAGGTACCACAGTTAACGGGATTCCACTGGTAAGGGTAGTACCTCAGGTTCAAACAAAGACCTCCAAACATGGTGAACACACATAAGACAGATCGGGTTACTTGACGAGCTCGACTAGCTTGAGCGCACGACAAGTTGAATGATATGAAGTGCATAAGCACTTCGCGTGGCCAACAACTATCGCCAACCAAAGTACGACTCGGGTTCGTCGAACACATTTCATGTGACAAATGAATCTCAGCCACGAATTCAATCCTGTTACCGACTGCGTGGACTATATAATAGCCTCAATCACATTCAATTACGGAACAGTTAAAGTCGTAATGGATCAAGATTTCAAATCATACAATTAAATATCCAATATTGTCCGCTTAGGGCTGTCAGGGCTGTTGTACGGAATCGTTACACCACTCCCCCATCACCCTTCACGGATTTTATGAAATACAACTTAAACATGTGAAGTAGTCAGAGCAGAATTAAATAAACAATTAATTCAAACATATTAACAAGCATGTTATAAAACACAATGCAAGCAGGAAATCCAAACACATACGTTTCATAAACCAGTAAGTGATTAAACTAACCAACTTACATGAAGGAAATCATACACATCACTAAGGTAGTTGAGAATCCTATCTCAACACCTTATATAGTACAATTTACTAACTACTACTCATTCAGACATTCCAACAAACATTTTAGATTACATACATTAACATACCTGACATATGTTGATCACATAGGTATTAGGCCAAATCCTTTCACTAGGGAGCTGCCCCATGGATAACACGCATGTACTCACGACGGATAGTCATGGCAAGTAGGAATCCAAGTTCCGTATTCATTCAGTCATTTCCACAAACACTTAGGCTACACATTTTAGCATATATAGTGTATATTAGCTGTGGCGTGATTTAGGGCAAGTCCTTTCGCTAGGGAGTTGTCGCATACATACAAGCATATAGTCATGACAGATAATCGTGTTGAACATAAATCCAAATTTCATACGTATACGGTATTTTCTATAAATACGGGGAATACAGTATATTCAACATAGTTAACGTATAACTGAAAAATGAAACGGACAGCATTTTGTACATGTGCAATTGCATGTAGATCATGAATTTATCATTATTTGACATTGAAAGTTTTGAAAACCATAACCTACACGTTTAAAGTCCACACCTTTTGCCTAGAAGCGTAACGGAGTCGATAGAATCTCTACGCTTTCGTCAATGTCGTTATGACGACCTAAATCACGAGTTATGTTAGCTATTTCGCTACTTGAATCAATCTAAACCCTAAAACAGGTTAGGGTTAGGGTTTTTGTACCTAGAAATAGAGCCAGAATTGCAAGGAAATCGATTAGAATGAGGTGGTTAGGCTTGTATAGTGGTAGGGTAGAGCATCAGGGAGATCCTCCCACACCTCCCACACTTTCTCTCTCTTTTCTCTCTTCTCTCTCCTAGGTTTTTCTCAAATTCGTATGGAATGAGAGAGTGAGGGTTTAAGGTCCTTATATAGGATCAAAACACTCCAAAATATATTGCAGGTCAAGGTATACTTAGGTTATAACAAAGTGAGGCTGTTCCGTCTCAATGGAGCACTTTCGAAAGCCTCTCTTGAGCCAAAGGTCGGACTTAAGCTCACAGACATTGGATATAGGTCGAGTTACATTTTCGTTCCAGTCGGATTCCCATATCACACGTGGCGGACCAGTTTCAGTTCAACGGTCACCGGAATTTGATTAGGGTTACAAGTACATGGACATGTGTATGAAATTTTCCCTGATCCGAGGGTGTATTTGGGTCAGATTTCGACGGTCTGATTGCTTATATTTGGCCCACAAGCGACAAGTCTCAAATTACTTAAATGAGACCCAATTTCTAAAGAAATCTACGTTTTCTCACACTCTTCACTCAGGCTCAAGCGAATAGCACTGGGACACTATCTGGATTTGATTTCCAAGTTGGTTGTCAAGCCCAGCAAGGCAGTCATAACCGTTTAACTTCGTGTTAATCAAACTTTTGATGTGTGGTCCAGATCTGATACGGAGTTTCGTGATGCTCCCGAGAGCAGCCGGGTAATGAGATTGATCCTAGATTTTTGGGTAATGTAGTGTCAACGGTTCCAAAAGTTTTGGGCCTTGTAAATCATATTTAAAGTGGTTCGAGCTAATTCTATTTATCATTTAGTTTAATACTTAACCAAATTCTGCCCTAATTATGACCGAATATGATCCTAAGGCAATTCTACGCCCCTTTCTAGCGATTAGAGGTAGCATATCATTTAAATTATTTTTTTAGTAATTCATCATCAAGTCTACTTCATCTCTACCAAATTTCATTTTGTTTCGTATTGTAGAAAAATTCTAGATATTCTAGAAGCAGCAGCTGTCCAAACTAATGATTTCTGGATAGTTGTCACAACGACCTATATTTAATTATATTAAATTTTTTATTATATTTTTCTATTATTTTTATATGAAGCTAGACTTATTGATTTTCAATCTGGTTTTTGAATCACATAATTCAGAGTTATAACGAGGGAGAGATGACTTTTTGAAGTCGGACCAAAATTACAGAAAATGTTGCTAAAAACGGGCTAGCCAATGAACTGCGGCCTGCCCTGGCCCGCATTTTGGCGAGGCCTCGCCATCTCGGCGATGCCCTCGTCGGTCACTAACCTATTTGGCATGATTTTACTATCTGATATATAAAGTAGATGTATTTTACAAACTGGGATGAGTTATTCGACATGTAATATATGTTTTTGGGGTAGGAGAAGTTGATCTGTCCATGTAGCGTACTTATTTCGTGAAATTCCAAAATCTTAATGGTTAAAAACCCCTTTTATATATTTATTTACTATTCATAGTAATTTTTAGGTTAAGTATTGATCAACATCACCTAAACTTTAAGATTAGTGTCTAATATGAAAGTTCTTGGAAAAGTTGGAAAAATAAGGTTGTGAAAGGTTAGATTTTGAAGGAAATGTGATATTTTGAAGGAAATGGCTTGACAAGCGGATTTGGGATTTTTGAATTGAGTGTTTGAGAAGTTAATCAGGTGTTAGGATCGACCCATCGCCTAAGGACGTCTAACTCCAGGTTGGGAAAAATCTGGGATGTTACAATCTACCCCTCTTAAAAATAATTTCATCCCCGAAATTGGCTAAAGGTAATAAGTAAAAATTTTATTATTTCATTTCCCTAAGACTTATTGATTTTAAGTTTATATGCTTGGTAGGGTGTATATTGTGCATGCTAGTCTAGTACATTTTAGGCACTACCCCCCTTAAAAATTTATTTCTTTTATCCCTTGCTTATTCTAATGGTTTGCTACAATGGATTTCTTTATCTATTTAGAGTCTTGACGACGATTCCCATCTGTTGAGAGTAAGATAGCTGTTTTCAATATTTGACCAACACGGAAAGACAATTGTAGTGGGCTTGATCCCGATACATTGATCATCTACCTGGCCAAGGTAGAAAGCTCATTGTATCCCTTCATAGTCCTGGTAGATCCTGGTCTTCTTCTCGGCCAAGCAGTGAGTCCATTGGTAGTCGCCCAGGATTGAGAATTGGGTCAAGCCGCGAATACTTCATAGTTGTATATTTCAGTAACTCCGTAGTCCAATCACTCTAAAACCTTAGGGAATGCCCATCACAGAAAGGTTCAAATGTCCTATTTCTCGGGTTGCTCTTTAAGTCTTGGTCTAAGAGAGTCCTCGTTATTATCTATGTCCAAGGAAATGGTGAATCAAATCTTACTAGATCATCCTAAAACGGTTTCTCATAGTAGAACAGGCTTCCATTATGTTCGTATTCAACAAGCACAGTTGTAAATACGCTGACCTTGGCTATTGTAATTCAGTTCGTACCCATTGTTAGGCCTATTCTGTAATATAAAATTGTTTAATACTTGAACCCTAATTGCTTTATATTCTAAGGAAGATTAAGATCCTATTTAGTGACCTACCTTTACGTATAGTCTGGATCAATTCCATTCGATCCTAGGCCAGTACGGGAAGGGTCCACCACGTTTCCGCTGCACCACCCATATCAAAGAGATGTATTGATTTGACCTAACATTACATCGAGGGATATATAAGTTTTCTCTGAGCGTGACTAGTTACTAATCAAACAACCTTCCTAGGAGTTATTAAAGAAGCCTATGAGTATTAAGGTGTTACGCCCCGAGTATATGGCCCGTTTCCCAAAAACTCGAGTGTTAACTTATAAAGAGCCAAAGTCCACATATTTTTTTTCTTTTATCAGAGTAAGCAGATGAGCGCAGTATGGACAAATCAGACATAAAAGAAAGTTACATTATCATTTAAATATTTAAGAAGCTGCCCATAATGACTTATACAAACCAATGCCCTCCAGTCTCACAATTACAAAATGAAATAATGTTACATTGAAATAAAATAAATTACAACACTCTTAGGATGTGAAATCCTGTAGCAACCCTATGAACAACATCAGCTTGCTTTACACCTGCATCAACTGTTACGGTTTGATAGCGTCAATGGCTATCGCAATGAGGAGCACCCTCTAAGATTGCACACTCATCATTCATAATCAATATAGAACACCAATCATAAATTTATATATATTAAACAGAGCAATTTATAATCATGAGCATGCCTATAAAAATTAAGTCAACCAACACAATCTCATCATAAGTAAGACATAATAGCAGTCACAATGCAAGGAAACATATTCAGATAACCAAATAATCAAACATACGATTTTCTATTGCGCCCGAAATCACATTGTACGTGAACTCAGCAAGATGGCTAGAAAATCGACAAAGCGAACTTCGGCTCCACCTGGAAATCATGGTACAAGTAGAATTCACAAGGCGAATGGAAAATCTCCCCTTTAAACCCCCACTTCATCCGGGAATCATGTCGTACGTGAACTCCACAAGATGGCTAGAAAAATCGACAAAGCGAACTTCAGCTCCACCCGGAAATCATGGTACGAATGAACACCACAGATGAAGAGACAAACAACATACAAACCCTAGACCACCCAGAAATCATGTTGTACGTGAACTCCGTAAGATGGCTAGAAAATCGACAAAGCGAACTTCGGCTCCACCCGAAAATCATGGTACGACTGAACTCCGCAAGATGACTAGGAAACAACGGATGTGTAAATGTAACCAATAAGCCACAAAGGGCACCAATGAGACATCCAAGCCACAAGGGCAAATGTGGACCGCAAGATCACAAGTCCAAGGTAAGTTCCATTCAGTTCATCATTCAAGCACAAGTGACAGCATATAAATAAATTAATACATATACAATAAAGGATAACATGTTATCATCGAGCCATTCATACATATTGCAATTTAAAAGAAACGTTTATCATCCAATACATGAATTAACTATACCACAAGTTAGCATATTCGAATGTAAAGTAAGAAACTCAGTTAAGGGAATCATGCCATCATCTATATCTAGATTGATGAAATCAAGTGGGAAGCTTAAAGGGTGAGTCCTCACCTCGATCAAGCAATCTAGTTACGTGGCCTGCTTGATAGCGCGATTGAAGTCCGATAGAGTCAAATCTTGACTTGGTGATAAGTGACCACGACCCAAACAAAACATCAAGAGAAATAGTTAGTGCTTGGCTTCTAAGGTCAATACACTTGGTGAAAACTCACTGAGTCAACTCAGTAATAACAAAGGAAAGGGGTTTTGATTTACCTTGACTTGGTAGTTTAACTTGACGATTCGACACAAACTCGGCTAGAACCAACCGAGTCAACTTGATAGAGGCTCGGTATGCAAGGGACAACTCTCTTTCTTTCTCCTTCCTTCTTTTTCTTTCTTTTCTTCTTTCTTTTCTTCCTCCCTCTCTCCTTCTTCTACTGTTTCTATTATCACATATATATTTTTAAAGATTGCTGGAACGTCCAGCAAGAATCTGGACCGAGTCAACTCAGACTCAACTCAGCAGCGAGTTGACTCGTAACACTCTCTCTCCCTCTCTCTCCTCTTCCTTACTCTCTCTCTCCCTCCCTTATTCTTCCCTTCTCTTTTCCTTTCTTTTCTCTTTTTTTTCCTTGCTGGAATCCCAGCTGGACTAGGCCACTTGACCCAGTCAACTAAGTCAGAAACCGAGTCGACTCGGTTCCAGCTGAACAGCGGCCCCACATTGTCTCTCTCTCATCACTTTTCTTCCTTTTTTCTTCTTCCTTTCTTCTTCCTTTCTCCTTCCTTTCTTCCTCTTCCTCTGCTGGTCCAGACATTCAACTGACCCGACCAGCAACACGACCAACCGGTCGGGCAAGAACTTGTGCACCGCACCACTCACGATCTCCTCTCTCTCTTCTTCTTCTTCTTCTTCTTCTTCTTCTTCTGTTGGACCAATTAGCATCTGGGCTTGATCAGACCACACCCAACTCGGTCAGAGGCCTAGTGCAGCAACTCCTTTCTCTTGGTGCTGCAACAGCAGCCGCACCATCCTTTCCATCTCTCAATCTTGCATTTCTCTCCCTCTTTCTTCCTCATTTTTCTCTTGCTGCAATGACCAACAACGCCTGAGCTGGGACGGAGTTCATCTAGCCAGCGTCGGGGCAGCAAATCGGCTCAGGTCACTCCCAACCGATGTGGCAGCCACCTGAGGAGGCGTCCGCATCTCACCTCCTTCTTCTACCTTCTTTCTTTCTTTCTTTCTTCCTCTTCCTTCTTCTCCTCTCCCATTCCTTTCCTCTCTGTTGCATCTAGAACACAACCAGCAGCAGATCATCAGTCGAGGATTGCCAAGGAAGACGATCGGCCTCCAATGGTGGATCGAAATTCGACCGGTATTTCTTCGAGCTGAGTATTATAGGTAGTGTGCATAGGCTCAGAGGAGCTCGTAGACTGGTTGGAGCGAAGCTCCAAGGAGGTTTTCATGGTGGGTTTGAGCTTGGGAGGAAAGAGTGGCCATTTGGTTTTTGTTGTGGAGAAGGAAAGAAAACCTAAGTCACTAGCTGGAATGGACGGTTGAAAAGGTTCTGATTGGAACGACCCGGATGAGCTCTTGCTTGTTCACACGGATCGTGCTAGCTGGCCAGCCAAAATAGTCTCCCTTTTTGGAAATATGGTTTTCCATAGACCTGATGTGCCTAAATTTATGTCTGCTCACTTGCACAGTGGTGTGTGAAATAGTCGGGGTTCTGGTCAGTCGGAACGTCTGCACCAGATGGACGGATCAGATCGTGGAAGTGGGCCATGGTTTGTGGGCCACCGACAGAAACCACGAACGTTTGTCCATCCACTGGTGAAAACAGAAGAGAGAGAATTTCTCTCCCTATATGGAAAAATCGGTCAGAGGCGATTTGACTGGGTTTTCTAACCCAGTGTGCAATGAGTGCACGCACTCCTCATGCACATGCGTTAAAGTTGGGGCCCACAGGGACGATCCTGATCAATCCACCCCACTCATCTGCTTTGTCAGCTTAAAATAGAGCCCGACCTAAAGGATGGGGTAGATCCCTGACTTAGGTGGGCCATACACACCAATTTGTGTTCTATTGGTGGTTTGCGCGGCCCATGGTGGTCTTAAGTGCAATCTGGTCTGTTCATTAGTTTCAATATTAGTACGGAATAATATGTATTAAGTAACAACAATTACATTTGCATGTACTATAATATATTTTATCAACATATATACAACTTGTATTAGCTTTATAATTTATATTAATAATTATTTATTTACTTTGAAATATTATATATTTATATGTATACATGTATGTTTTTCTTTCTCATATATATAAATATTAATTATTCAAAGTGTACTATGATTAATTTATGTAATATTCTTATACATTTATTATAATAATATTAATAAATAATGTCTCAGATTATATAATAAAAATATATTTTTATATTTGTTTAGTATAATACATTAATAGTCATAGATAAGTATTTATTTACAATCGTTAATATTTATAATGTATTTTCGTGATTATATATGCTTATATTAGTATAGCAAAATTAATATTAAGAGATATATATATTTTATATATAGTTTAATACATTAGTTATAGTTAGAGTTACTATAAAATATAAATGTTAATTAATATACATCGATTATTTAATAATGTGTTGGTCTACAAATTTGTTTCATATATAGTTTAAAATAGTATACATAATTTAAATAATTTAAGTGACATACGTATCTTTACAAATAATTATAAAATTATTATTATTATTATTATTATTATACAATTATATCTCATTTAAAATGAATTATTTGGCCTTCCTAATAACACTCGAGTACTGAAAAGTACAGGGTGTTACAATCTACCCCCCTTAAAGAGAATTTCGTCCTCGAAATTCAATACTTCTACCTTAAATGAGAATGAGGACAATGTTTTCTACCGTGTCTCTTAGCATTCACCACCTTCCTTGTGATGCATGCTATATGCTCAAGGGCTCGTGACTGACTACTAGGACTAGGGTTGTTACATAAGGGGATTCAACGAAGGAATGGGGTCTTGCTAGCATAATTAATTAGTCGTTTACTTTTCTTAGCCTAACCAGTGGTCTAGTCTTAAGTTAGGAGTAGCGGTAATCCACTGGTTGTAATCCAAAGTCTATGCTTATACACTAGATGATTTTATACCCTTTCTAATATAAGAAATTGTTTTATCGCTTGGGTCAAAGTTGTCTGATTGGAATTGAGTTGCCCAAACTTGAATTTAACTATGCTTGAGCACCTCACAGATGCCCATACCAACTATGAAGGTCCTAGGGTTCATGTTATTAAATTATTGAATTTCCCATACTGTTAGGTCTTTCGAAATCTAGGAGCACCACTCTAGGTCCAAAACTCCAAGGGCCTATTTTGCCAGTGGTCTTAAGTTGTATTAAATGGGCTTGCATTGTTAATCCCACTTCGGGATTTAGAAGTGGCATGTTTGGTAGGAGGGTGGGTGGGGATTAATTTTTATAGGCTTTGGAAAATGAGTCTTGTGTTGGAAAGTGTGAGATGGGATTTCCAAATCTCATGTTAATGAATCTCCAAGTGTACTTGGAAAGGAAATTCTGGGATTTACTTTTAATTGCATACACTCCAAACATAGTATTGGAAAACATGGGATACACCCAATCTAGGGACCATACCTTACACATGCATTAATTGTTACGTTTACAATTCTATCCACCTTACTCACCTAATGCAGTTGGCCGAACGGGCCCTAAACGTCCTCAAACATCTCAAACGTTCTACCAACTACCACACCCATCAACATGAAAACATAAACATCCAAAGATGGTAACCCATGCAAACTATAAGACAACAGTATGGATGACTAGACATCCGAGAAATGACCGTATTAAGCTCGGATAAAGCCATGGAAAAGCGAAGATAAGGGGAATAGGGGCTGGAGTCTTTGGTTCTCCATGAATTTGAGCCTCAACAGAGGTTGTAAAGGCCCAAATGATAGGGAGTAAAGAAGGAAAATGAAGAGAAGGGATGGGTCAGTGGCTTACACAATTTGGAGCCACGAATGGGAGGTGTAATGGCTCAAATGAGAGAGAATCCAGTGAGTAGGGAGATATGAATTGCTGGAAACATTGGAAGGGAATAAGTTGTGGTCGAAAATGGTAGATTGGATGATTAGAAGGGAGATTTGAGAGAGAGGACAGCAAGTTTAGAAAGAAAAGAGAGCTTGGAGGTGGGTTTTGTGAAGGAAGTACTAGTTTGGGAGGGTTTTAGTTAACATCCCACACACCAGGGGGTCACCCTAGCCCCCAAACACGATCGGCCCGACCGGCCCTCCCGGCTAAGCCTGAAAAACTGCGAGGCCTCACCTACCTGGTGAGGGTCTCGCCACTCTCTGGAGAGGTTGGCGATGCCTCACCATTTGCGCGAGGTCCTTGTGACCCCTATACCCCAAAAAGGTCTGGGTCCCACCCTGGGTCCCTCTGGAATGGTCCGAATAGGCCCCCGACTCCATCTGAGGCATTTTTGGGTCCAATTTGCAAACTGAAATGATTTTATTTGACATGTAATATATGATTTTGGGGTAGGAGACACTATTCTATCCATCAAACCTATTTATTTCATAGGATTCTATAATTTGAATGGTAAAAAGTCCAATTTATACATATATTTACTATTTATAGTAAATTTTTGTTAAGTATTATTCTTCATCATTTATATGTTAGGATTTATGTTTAGTATGAAAGGACTTAGAAAAAGTTAAAGAATGAGGTGGTGAAAGGAGAGATTTTAAAGGAAATGGGTTAGACTTTAGGATTTAGTTCTGAGAAGTTGTTTTCAATAACTTAGTTGATAATTCATGAGAGTGGTGAGATTGATGAGGGATGTTGATTGTAGAGTAAGAGCTGGATGGATGAAGTGGAGATGTGCCTTTGGAGTTTTATGTGATAGCCGCATACCAAATCAACTAATGGGGAGATCTTCTAGGATAACTATAAGACGATTCATGCTTTATGGACTAGAATCTTAGGCTGTCAACCGACAACATGTTCATAGGATGTGTAGTTGAAATGGGGACATTGAGATGGATAGGTATCAAGATGAGGAATAACAGATATAAAAATGAATGCATTCGAGGGAACTTTGGGGTATCATTCATAGGTAAAAAGATAAGGGAAAGTAGGCATTGATGCTTTGGCCATGTGAGATGGAAACCAAGAACAACACCGGTTGGGGGTGAGTTGGTTTTAAGTTGAAGGTTCTAAAAGGGTAAAGAGAAGGCCCAAAAGGATGTGCTTGGAGGCAAAAAGAAATGATTTGATGATCTATGGTTTAACTAAGGATGGTCCTGGATAGTGGAATGGTGGAACATATGAACTTAAATGTTTTCTTTCCTTTATGGTCCTAGATTTTATTATTGTTGCAATCCTTTGTGTGGCCTACTGAATTACTTAGTAGCAATAGAGAACAGGTCTATGGTGGTGGTGAGTGTCATGCCCCGAACTTGGAGACCGGGCTCACAAAATTCCTGATCGCCAAATCCGGTGCCGACAGCCTCCGTAGTACCCCATTCTCAGCTCCCGGCACCCATATACCAGGTTTCGATCCTGGGATGCTACAAGGAGGATTTCTGATAATTCATTTGATTCGTAATGAGCATAACCAAGCATAACCCACGAACTATAACCATAAGAACACCATCACAAAATCCACTATAAACAAAAACTTTAAATACAGTGCGTAGAAAGGGGAAATACAAGATAATGCAAATAACAAAAACTCCAAAAGCTCGGCGGCACGCTCCAACTGCGGCGAGACTACAGCTGCGTCCTGGCGTCACCTGCATGCATCAATCGTGCATAAGCTTATAAAAAGCTTAGAGGGCGGTGTAAGTGTGTGTGAACGTGCTCAAAATGCAATGCGGGAGTAATGCGGAATCATGCTGATGAGTACGAAATGCAACTAGCCGTACCAAGGCTAAGCAGTACAAGATGTGAATGTTATCGGCCATACCAAGGCCATGCGATGCAATATGTAAGTCAAGCATGCCAATCCTCATACCAATGCAACTCCTCACAAGAGCGTCAAATCAGTATGGTTCTCAGTCTGGATAATCACCGGGGTTCAGTACATTCCAAATGGCACTGTCTCTCTCCAAGCAGCACAGTCCAAGTGAGCGTAAGAAACCTCACTATCCGCCTGGCCAATAGTCAGTCAATACCTATCCAGCACGTCGATAGCGAACCCATTTCCGAGCTGGTCAAACTCAGCCTAGTAATGCCCCCTGCTCTCCGGCGAGTAAGGCCACCACTCCTTTCCAACCGACCACGACACAGTGGGAGACGCGGCCTCATGGTATTCGGCCCTCGTGCGCTCATATATCCACTCGGTCTCGACGTTGGAATCATCATTTGGTACCATCGGGTTCAGGGACTCTCACCGAGGGACATCTATGGCGCCCCAATTGCTTGGAACAAGATTTTTCGGTATCCAACCAGCCACCCACGATATATCTGTGGAGGCTATGGCCCTGATGTCGCTAGGGCATATCTCAATCATACAGATGCAAGTGCATGAATCATACTGCCAGACATGCATCAATCATGTGCATACATGCGCTCATGTAGGGCAACTCCACATATCGGGGAGCCCATTATCAGTCTGCCCGAAGGCACATGCTATAATCAGACACTCCTCATCTCAAGCATACATATGATGCATATGATCATGAATCATGGGGCTATGCTAAACATGTTATAAAGCAATAAACTATCTTTTCAATGAAGATGGGCCCATATGGCCTACATGAAACAGATACGGGCCTATCAGTGGCCTTAGGGAGAGTTATAATGTGGACATCTAACCAACATTACTTGTACAATGTGGACATTAAACCAACATTGTCCTCAAGGCTCGGCTCGTCTTAAATACCATTAAATAAACCCTGGTGGAATTACACATTGCAATGTGCCTTAGGTACATTCCATGGGGCCCTAAATATATCAAATGGGCCGTATCTCATAGGCCTTATATTCATCAAGTGGGCCACCTCAATGAACCTCACCAATGGGCCTAAGGTACATTGCAATGGGCCATCATCCATGGGCCTGAGAATGCGTTAACATGAGCCCAATCACATAAGCTCTATGTGTATCAAATGGGCCTAATCACATAGGCCTTATATATATCAAAGTGGGCCTCAATATTGGGCCCATATACCTGCTAAGATGGGCCTAAATGCATGACCCATATATACCAAAGTGGGCCTAATCATATGGGCCTCATATACATCAAAGTGGGCCTTGACAACGGGCCACCAATACGTCGAATGGCCCTAATGTCATGGGCCTTATATATATATATATACCAAGGTGGGCCTCAACAACGGCCAGAAATACATCAATATGGCTCCATCACATGGGCCTAGGGCCCATCATAATATTTATTTGAAATCCAACCTTTTCATAAGGTCACTTGGACCTTGGGTAAGGCCCACTGTAATGTTTATTTGAAATCCAACCTATTCATAAGGTCATGGGACTAGGGGGTGGGCATGGGGCCCACCGAAATGTGGTTTACAAATCCAGTCCCCCATTATGTGTGTTCCACTTGAATAAGGGTCCAGATCAAGTTTTAGCCGCTTTCAAAATTCAGGTAGGCCCCGCCAAGTGGTTTTTATATGTTTAGGCATGTCTTCACATGACTATAGATGGTATGGCCCACTTGAGTTCCACATACGGCTGATTTTTGGGGACAACCCATAATCAAAGGGGACCCATCAAATGCCCGGTGTTGATGATCGAAACACATCACAGTGGGGGCCCACAGCTGGAGCCGTGAGGCCCAGCCACCGTCCGCCAGCAGCCACCGCAAGCGCTGCCTGCGCTGCAGCAGCTCTTCTTCTTTTTTTTTTTAATGGGGCCCACCGAGATGTGATTCACAATCCAGCCCATACATTATGTGTGTCCCACCTATCTGAGGGTCCAGACCAAGTTGCAGCTCCATCAAAAATTCAGGTAGGCCCCACCAAATGTTTTTATATGGTTTAGGCATGTATCACATGATTTAGATGGTGCGGCCCACCTGAGTTCCGCTTGTGGCTAAATTTTGGGGACGCCGTATAGATAAAGGGGACCCATCAAAGGTATGGTGTTGATGTTCAAAACGCATCACGTGGGGCCCACGGCTGGAGCCGTGGGGCCTGGCTCGTCCGCCCGTCATCCATGCAGGCAGACGCTGCAAGCAGCACTGCCACCTTTTTCTTTTCCCTTTTTTTTTTTAATACATGGGACCTACAATGACTAGATCCACCCCGTCCATTGCCTAAGTCCCGAAAAATGAGGGGTCCACACCAAGTTTCAGGTGGGTCCAAGCTTCTGGTGGACCCCACCAATTGTTTTTCCATGTTTTAACAAGAAATGCAAGTATTCTAGATCCCACGGCCCGCCAGAAAACCAGATCAGCCTCATTTTTCGGATCAACGCCTAAAATAGGCTGGAGAATAGATTGAATGGTTTGGATTATGTACATACATCAAGGTGGGGCCTGCATGAGCAGCCCACCCTAAAAAGGTAAATAACCCTTCTTTTTTTTGCAAGTACACACCCACGTCGGTGCACACACTCCATATTAGCCAATACTCACGTCCAGCGTCCAGGGACGCTGGACGGTGTGGGTACACATGCGTAAATATGGTGGGTCCCACGTGGACGTGGCCCACTTGTCATTCATGTTTTCCTTTGATCAGGAACGTCCAAATGGACGACCATGTGGACCACTTGGTGGACGGCCTAGATAGCATGCATACTCCATGGTGGGCCACACACACACACATATTAGGTGGGTCATCAATAAGGAAAAAGGGAAAGGAGGTAGAGAGAAGGAGAGAGAGAGATCGGCTTAG
The DNA here is from genome assembly GCA_030180095.1 of Magnolia changhungtana. Taxonomy (NCBI): domain Eukaryota; kingdom Viridiplantae; phylum Streptophyta; class Magnoliopsida; order Magnoliales; family Magnoliaceae; genus Magnolia; species Magnolia changhungtana. The sequence goes on along the minus strand of JASAUF010000656.1, from coordinate 10,801,357 downwards.
CGGAGGGGCCCCACCACTATGGGCCCCTCATAGAACTACACACATACATTAGATTTGAGTCCCATCACAAGTGGGCCATCAAATTGAAAACCAACAATAAATCACCCACATTGTTGGCCTCCTCCTTGCTTCCTTGCACTCCTTAGCTCTTTGCCTATGAATTTGATGGAGATAGATGGGAGTTTGATGGTGGGGATGAGAGATGAGAGGGGTGGGGAAAGTGGGCCACACTTGTTGTGGTTTGGGGAGAGGAGAAGGCTTGGACATGTGAGAGGGAGGGAATGAGAGAATGAGAGAGAGAAAGAAATAAAATAAGGAAAGAGGGGATGGAGGGAGTGGTGTTGTAATTAATGATGTAAGGTTAGGTTTGAAAATGTGAAAAAGGAGGTATGGTGAGGGGAGGGAGAGTTTAACTTGTGGGAAAAGGGAGAGAGGCCACTTGTACTTGTTGTTGGGTGAGGTGGCATGGAGGTAAGGTGGTGTACTTGACTTGATTGATGGGACATCTCGTAGAGATTCCCTCGAGATTCGCAACGTGCAGCGTTTCTTTGAACCGAACGCTAACTGACATCTTCTCACCTAGGTATCAGTTCAGTGTGCGAGTCGCGGCGTTGGAACCACCGCGACGGCGCGGTCGCCAAGGTATGAGTTTCGGATCGAGCCGCCTTCGGTAGGCAGGACTCGGCTTAAGATCATGCGCAACGTCGGATATGAGTCGAGAATTGCCAGAATTCGACCGGTAGGATCGCGGAAGCCTACGAAACTGTACGGACTAGGGTACGGGTCTTACAGTGAGATTTGGGTGCAGCTGGGTATATGAATCATAACAAAAAAAAATTAGAAGAACTCACAATTATGGACTAAATTACAATATTTAGTCTCGCATGTCGGCGAAACTTGAGATTCTAATGTGGTTTCTAAGTTTTATTACCCCTTTCCGAATTTAGAGTATGTCGAAGTGCGTCGTGTTACCATAACCCAGGCCGGTTTAATCTAAATCATGCTCTGATACCATCTTATAACACCCTGAAAATCGAGGGTCGAACAAAGCTCAGCTCCCGAGTTCCAACGCATCACTTATGCAATACAGATAATGATGATTATGATGAGAGCATTAAAACATAAATGAGATTATACCAAAACAGCATATCATACTCCAGAGACAGTTAAATTTGTAAGTAGAAGACTGTGATAGATATATAAAATATATAAATTGTGGTGAGTCTCCAGAGTGTGATAATGTTAACAGGTCAATTCATTACAAGTACAATTCCAAAATATACCAAATGTGTAAGGTCCTCTAGTCAACATCCCTGTAACCCCGTCGATCAAGACACGGCTCACATGAAGCCACCAGAATACAACACATACAAGAAGGCATCCTCGTCGTCGCAAAAGTCCGGCTCCACCTCATAAGCATTGCCATCACCTGCGGCTACAACAACATCTGGTTGGTGTGCACAACACTGTCCCGTAACATGGGAGTGAGTGATCAACTCAGTGGAACAATAAAGCATAGATTAACATGTTATCAATTCAATCAAGCAGTAATGATAAAATAGTACAATCAACATTCTTAAGTATTGTAATTAATGCAAGGATGAGATGCGATTATGATGCATGCCCTCGCCAATATACTCCCTCGTGCGGCACCATCTTACGTCCACGGCATGCTGTCACCCTCAGTGCTCCACATCTTCCAGGCACATGTAATGCGATGATGAGCATGATTACCGAGTTGTTATTAGTCCATTTCAAATAACAATATTGGGAAACTAAGGTACCTTCCTTATATAATTCCTAAACAATGATCGATTCTAGGGTCATCAGTCTTAGACAATCTCATACGATGGTGTGTTTCTAAGTCACTGGAAGGGCTGCCAGGGCTATTACGCGGAATCGTTACACCACTCCCCATCACCTTATCAATACAGGCCTAGTTTATACTCTGTTACTATGGGAAGGCTCGTCGCCTCATCGCAGATTTAGAGTATGCTCGAGGTCACTACACCGGGTACGGTCAAGGCTACCATGCTGTTACACGGAATCGTTGCACCACTCCCCCATCGCCCATCAAGGCAGTGTAGGCCGATAGCTCGAATATAGTGTCCCATACCACCATAATCAGCTCACGAGTCAAGTTGCTCAATAGTCACTACGGGGAGGCTCGTGGCCCCATCGTAGGCTGATAGCTCGACCATGGTGTCCCATACCACCATGCCCGGCTCATGAGTCTTAGCTGATCGAGGTACCACGATTATCGGGATTCAACTGGTAAGGTTAGTACCTCAAGTTCAAACAGAGGCGTCCAAGCATGGTGAACATACATAAGATAGATCGGGTTACTTGACTAGCTTGACTAGCTCGAGCGCACAACAAGTTGAATGACATGAAGTGCGTAAGCACTTCGCGTGGCCAACCACTATCGCCAACCGAAGTATGACTCGGGTTCGTCGAACACATTTCATGTGGCGAATGAATCTCAGCCACGAATTCAATCCCATTACCGATTGCCTGGACTATACAATAACCCCAATCACATTTAATTACGGAACAGTTAAAGTAGTAATGGATCAAGATTTCCAATCATACAATTAAATATCCAATATTGTCCTCTTAGGGCTGCCAGGGCTGTTACACAGAATCATTACACCACTCCCCCATCACCCTTCACAGATTTTATGGAATACAACTTAAACATGTGAAGTAGTCAGAGCAGAATTAAATAAATAAGTAATTCAAACATATTAACAAGCATATTATAAAACATAATATAAGTAGGAAATCCAAACACATACGTTTCATAAACCAGTAAGTGATTAAACTAACCAACTTACATGAAGGAAATCATACACATCACTAAGGTAGTTGAGAATCCTATCTCAACACCTTATACAGTACAATTTACTAACTACTACTCATTCAGACATTCCAACAAACATTTTAGATTACATACATCAACATACCTGACGTAAGTTGATCACATAGGTATTAGGCCAAATCCTTTCACTAGGGAGCTGCCCCAAGGATAACACGCGTGTACCCATGACTGATAGTCATGGCAAGCAGGAATCTAAGTTCCATATTCATTCAGTCATTTCCACAAACACTTGGGCTACACATTTTAGCATATATAGCATATATTGGCCGTGGCGTGATTTAGGGCAAGTCCTTTCGCTAGGGAGTTGTCGCATACATACAAGCATATAGTCATGACAGATAATCATGTTGAACACAAATCCAAATTTCATACGTATACGGTATTTTCTATAAATACAGAGAATACAGTATATTCAACATAGTTAACGTGTAACCGAAAAACGTAATGGACAACACTTTGTACATGTGCAATTGCATGCAGATCATGAATCTATCATTATCTGACATTGAAAGTTTTGAAAACCACAACCTACACGTTTAAAGTCCGCACCTTTTGTCATAGAAGTGTAACGGAGTCAATAGAATCTCTACGCTTTCGTCAATGTCGTTATGACGACCTAAATCACGAGTTACGTTAGCTATTTCGCTACTTGAATCAATCCAAACCCTTAAACAGGTTAAGGTTAGGGTTTTCGTACCTAGAAATAGAGCCAGAATCGCAGGGAAAGCGATTAGAACGAGGTGATTAGGCTTATATAGGGGCAGGGTAGAGCATCAGGGAGATCCTCCCACACCTCCCACACTTTCTCTCTCTTTTCTCTCTTCTCTCTCCTAGGTTTTTCTCAAATTCGTATGGAATGAGAGAGTGAGGGTGTAACATCCTGAATTTTTACCAACCTGCAATTAGACGTCCTTAGGTAATGGGTCGCTCCTAACACCTGATTAATTTGTTAACCCAGTCCCATATTCTAAAAATCGCTTGTTAACCCATTTCCTTCACAAATCTCACCTTCACTACCTTAAACTTCAAAGGTAACTAAGTGTTAAACTAGATTAGCTACAAAATTTGCTTGATCCACTTTAAATATGATCTGCAAGACCCAAAACTTGTAGAATCATTGACGCTAGGTTACCCTAAAATCTAGGATCAATCTCATTTCCCAGTTGCTCTCGGAAGCACATTGAAATTCCGTATCAGATCTAGACCGCACGTCGGAAGTCCGATTAACATGAAGTTAAATGGTTAGGACCGCCTTGCTGGGCTTGACAACCATCTCGGAAATCAAATCCAGATAGTGTCCCACGGCTATTCGGTTGAGCCCGGAGTGAAGAGTGTGAGAAGACGTAGATTTCTTTAAAAATTGGGTCTCATTTAAGTAATCTGAGACTCGTCACTTGCGGGCCTGTTAAAAGCAATCAGATCGTCAGAATCTGACCCAAATATACCCTCGGATCAGGAGAAATTTCATACACGTGTCAGTGTACTTGAAATCTCTAATCGAGTTTCACTGACCGTTGGACTGAAACTGGTCCGCCACGCGTGATCTGGGAATCCGACCAAAAAAAAACTTAGTTGAACCTAGATCCAGTGTTAGTGAGCTTAAGTCTGACCTTTGGCTCAAGGGGGGCCGCCAGAAGTGCTCCTTTGAGACGGAACAGACCCACTTAGGCTTAACCTAAGTATACCTTGATCCCGAGTCATTTCCGTGAGTTCTGGACCTATATAAGGACCTTAAACCCTCACTCTCTCATTCTATATGAATTTGAGAAAACCTAAGAGAGAGAAGAGAGAAAAGAGAGAGAAAGTGTGGGAGATGTGGGAGGATCTCCCTAATACTCCACCCTGCCGCTATCCAAGCTTAACCATCCTGATCTAAGTGCTTTCCTGCGATTCCGACTCCATTTCTAGGTAAGAAAACCAGACCCTAAGCTGTTCTAGGGTTTCAAAGAGTGTTGGTGATGCAATAGCTGACCTGTTTCATGATTCAGGTTGCCTAATCACCGTAGACAAAGGCGTTGGGTTCAAACTGGTTTTGGTTCAAGTTCACTGACAAAAGGTGCAGACTTTAGATGTATAGGTTATAGTTTTTAATGCTTTTAATGTTAGATAATGATAGATTCATGATCTACATGCAATTGCACATGTACAAAGTGCTGTCTGTTTCGGTTATACGTTAACTATGTTGAATATACTGTATTCCTCGTATTTGTAGAAAATACCGTATACATACAAATTTTAAAAGTATGTTAGCCATGATTAATTACTGTATGAACATGTTATATATGTATAATACTCACTCGGCGAAAGGGTTCGCCCGAATACATGTTTTTGCTAGTATACATTATGGATGTTAAAAGAGTGTATTCTAAGTGTTTGTGAAAATGACCGAATGAGTATGGAATTCGCAATCATGCTCGCCATGACTAATTGTCATGGATATATGATTGTTGTATAGGCGATACCCCTTTGACGAAAGGATTTGCCCTAAATCACGCCACGACCAATATACACTATATATGTTAAAATGTATAGCCCAAGTGTTTATGGAAATGACTGAATGAATATGGAACATGGATTCCTACTTGCCATGACTATCCGTTGTGGGTGCACGCGTGTTATAATTGGGGCAACTCCCTAGTGAAAGGATTTGGCCTTATACCTATGTGATCAACATACGCCATGTATGTTGATGTATGTAGTCTAAAATATTTGTTGAAATGTCTGAATGAGTAGTAGTTAGTAAATTGTAATGTATAAGGGTATTGAGATAGGATTCTTAGCTACCTTAGAGATGTATATGATTTCCTCCATGTTGTTTGTTTAATTTAATCGCTTACATATGAAATATATGTGTTTGTATTTCCTGTTTATATTGTGCTTTATTACATGCTTTATGACATGCTTGTCAACATGCTTGAATTACTTTACTTATTCTTCTTTACTCTACATGCTTCTGATCATGGATTGATTGTGTTTGGGACTATGATTATAGTCTAGGCAATCGGTAATGAGATTGAATTCATGGCTGAGATTCATTCGCCACGTGAGATGTGTTCGATGAACCCGAGTCGCACTTCGATTGGCGATAGTGGTTGGCCACGCGAAGTGCTTATGCACTTGATGCCATTCAACTTGTCGTGAGCTCGAGCTAGCCGAGCTCATCAAGTAACCCGATCTGTCTTACGTATGTTCACCATGTTTAGACGCCTCTGTTTGAACCTGAGGTACTAACCTTACCAGTGGAATCCTGTTAACCGTGGTAGCTCGATCTGTTAAGACTCATGAGCCGGGCATGGTGGTATGGGACACCGTGGTCGAGCTGTCGGCCTATGTTGGGGTCATGTGCCTCTCCATAGTGACCAGTGAGCAACCAGACTTGTGAGCCGATTATGGTGGTATGGGACACTTTAATCGAGCTATCAGCCTATACTGCTTTGATGGGTGATGGGGGAGTGGTGCAACGATTCCATGTAACAGCCATGACCATTCCTAGTGTAGTGACCTCGAGCATACTCTAAATCTGCGGTGAGGCGACGAGCCTTCCCGTAGTAACAAAGTATAAACTTGGCCTATATTGATAAGGTGATTGGGGAGTGGTGCAACGATTCTGCGTAACAGCCCTGGCAGCCCTTGCAGCGACCTAGAAACACAACATCGTAAGAGATTATCTAGGACTGACAACCCTAGAATGGATTATTGTTTGGGAATGATATAGGGATGGTACCTTAGTTTTCCAATACTGCTATTTGAAATGGACTAATAACAACTCGGTAATCATGCTCATCATCGCATTGCATGTGCCTGGAACATGTGGAGCATTGAGGGTGACAGCATGCCGCGGACGTAAGATAGTGTCGCACGAGGGAGTATGTTGGAGAGGACATGTATCATAATCGCATCTCATCCTTGCATTAATTACAGTACTTAGGATTGTTGATTGTACTGCTTTATCATTACTGCTTGACTGTTTTGATAACATGTTAACCTATGCTTTATTGTTCCACTAAGTTAATCACTCACTCCCACGTTATGGGATGGTGTTGTACACACCAACCAGCCCTTGTTTGAGTTTCAGATGATGGCGATGCTGTGAAGCAGAGGCGGACTTTTATGATGATGAGGAGGATTACTCCTGTATGCAGTTTTTAGGTGGGTTCCTGTGAGCCGTGTCTTGATCAACGGGGTTACAGGGATGTTGACTAGAGGACCTTACACATTTGGTATATTTTAGAGTTGTATTTGTAATTATTTAACCTGGTAATGTTATCACACTCTGGAGACTCACCACAGTTTATATATTTTATATATCTATCACAGTCTTCCGCTTGCAATTTAACTATCTCTGGAGTGTGATATGTTGTTTTGGTATAATCCCATTCATGTTTCCATGCTCTCATCATAATCATCATTATTTGTGTTGCATAAGTGATGCGTTGGAACTCGGGAGCTGCGCTTTACTCGACCCCCGATTTTCAAGGCGTTACAAGATGTTATCAGAGCATGATTTGGATTAAACCGGGCCTGGGTTATGGTAACACAACGCACTCTGACGAACTCTGACTTAGGAGGGAGCGACCGAATGTAGAAACGGACTCGGGATTTTCTAAATTCGTCGAACGGCGAACCGACCGAAATCGACTATTGAGATTGGGCCCGTACACACCCATGATCACGCGAAATGATCCCGAATCACTTCTAAGTCGTCAGTCGATGGGTTTGAGTCGTTCCTTAGAAACTAATGTCCTTAGGTTGTGGGTCAACCACAACACCTTACCCTTAATCTCAAAGACTAAAACCCCTTTTTATCAAATTCCTTCAAAATCTCTCCTTGCACCACTTCATTCTTCAATTTTTTTCTAAGTCCTTTCATACTAGACATAAATCCTAATGTGTAAATGATGAAGAATAATACTTAAACAAAAATTTACTATAAATCATACATATATGTATAAATTAGACTTTTGACCATTCAAATTATGGAATCTCATGAAATAAATAAGTTAGTTGGATAGAATAGCATCTTCTACCCCAAAATCATATGGTACATGTCACATAAACTCAATTCGATTTACAAATTAGCCCCAATATGGCTCGAAATGGAGTCGGGGGCTAAACGGAGCACTTGCAGGGGACACAGGGTGGGACCCACATCATTTTTGGGCCTAGGGGTCACGAGGACCTCGCCCAAGTGGCGAGGCCCTCGCCCGATCGGCGAGGCCTCGCTGGTCAGCGGGTTCGGCCGGTCGGGCCGATCAAGTTTGGGGGTTGTGGGACCCCCCTGATGTGTGTCTCATACATTGAAACCCCCCTAAATGCACCCCTCCTGCACAAATCACCCATCCAAGCTCTCCATTTTCTTTAAAAATTCAAATTTCTCTCTCAAACTTCACTTCCAATCGCCCATTCCACTATTTTCTATTAAAACCCACACCCCTCTAATATTTATAGCAATTCCTACCTCCTTACCCTCTCCATTTTCTCACATTTGAACTCCTACATGCCCCATTTGTGACTCCAAATCATGTAGCCTTCTAACCTGTCCCATTTCTCCCTTTTACCTTCTTCATTTCCTGTCACTTGGGCCTCTACAACACCTGATGAGACCCAAGTCCGTGGAGAGCCAAAACTCCAGCCCCTCCTCTCTCTTTTCTTCCCTTCCCATGGCCTTTTTCGAGTCATTACGGCCGTTTGCTAGATTTCAACCTTTTTCTTTCTCTCATGGGAAAGAGAAAGGATGCCCTCCTCTGTCGCCAGACTCGAATGCCTAGTCATCCATGCTACCGTCTTATGGCTTGTTTGTTTTGTACTGTGTTAGGTTCCTTGTGTTTTCATGTTGATAGGCCTAGTAGTGTAGTAATTGGTAGGATGTTTTAAATGTTTGAGGTCTTGGTTGTATTAGCCCACATGTATCTTCTGTCATGATTCATGTAACACTGTGTCTCATGTATCATGGCAAATTTGGTAAATGAAATGTATGTGTAAGGTATGGTCCCTAGATTGGGTGTATCCCATGTTTTCCAATACCATGTTTGGAATGTATGTAATTAAAAGTAAATTCTGAGATTTCCTTTCAAAATTACACATAGAAATTTATCATCATGGGGTTTGGAAATCCCATCTCACACTTTCCAAAACAAGGCTCATTTTCCAAAGCTTATAAAATGAATCCCCACCCACCCTCCTACCAAACATGCCACTCTAAATCCCAAGGTGGGATTAACAATGCAAACCCATTTAATACAACTTGAAACCACTGGCCAAATATGCCCTTGAAATTTTGGACCTAGAGTGGTGTTCCTAGATACGAACGGCCCAACAGTAGGGGAAATCCAATAAATTGATAACGTGAATCCTAGGACTGTCTTAATTACTATGAGCATGCATGTAGTGCTCGAGAGTAGTGAAATTCAAGTTCGGGCGACTCAATTCCAATCAGACAGCGTTTGACCCTAAGCGATAAACGATTTCTTGTATAGGAAGGGTATGAAATCATCTAGCGTATAAGCATAGACTTTAGATTACAACTATTGGATGGTTATACTAAGGAATGTAAAACACTGGTTATGCTAAGACAATTGAAAGATAGATTTAGTTAGTTGACTTGATTAGGTTGGAGCGAGACCCCAATTCCTTCGTTGAATCCCCTTGAACTCACAGGCTTCTTTAATAACTCTTATGAAGGTTGTTTGACGTAGAAACTATTCACGTTCAGAGAAAACTTATATATCCCTAGATTTAATGTTAGGTCAAATCAATATATCCCTAGACTTATTACAAACGGGAACACGGAGTAGAGAACTATATATAAGCGAGGTATTCGCGGTTTGAACTGTATTCTCAATCCTGGTAGTTACCAATGAACTCTATGCTCTGATCAAGCAGAAGGTCGGGATCAACTAGGATTAAGAACTGATACGACAAATTTTATGTCCTAGCTAGGCAGAAGGTCCATGTATCCGACTCACACCTACTACACAATTTTCCTTCCGTATTGGCCCTACCACTTACAAGTTTCTTAATTCATCTTTGAGGAGTGTTAAAGACATATAACCAATAAAGATTTTCTTTTTAAGCCCAAGGAATTTCCCAAATGAGCAACAGACAGTTAAAAATTTGGTCCCAAATTACATGCCATGTCGGCATACATATTGTGCATATGAACGTAGAAAGATAGCCTGCGTGTTAAGCTAGACATGATTAAATAGGATAAGTCTGGACCGTGGCAAAACTCCTTGGTGAAATTAGGCATCTTCCCTCAAACTCACACCTGCCCCTGAAATCAACCACAATACTCATCATCTTTAGCTCATTTCTGTAATCATAGGTACCAATGTCATAATACGTATCATCGATGAAAAGAAGATAAATGTATTGGGGAATTGTATCCCATTTCATGTCAAGGATAGGTCCTAAATTACACATTGTTTTGACATACAGATCAGGACATAGATCTTGAACCCTGAGAATAGAAACAATGTTAAGGGGGGTAAACAAGTTATGAAGCCAGTTGAGTTAAGTAGGTATACATGTCTACCCGCTCATAGGCGCAGTGGTAGCATGGTTGGCCCTTACCCCACTGGCTTAGGATCGAAAGAAATTACTCCCAGTTATGCGTAAGGTTAGGTCATTAAATAAGATCTAAATTTTAAGGGGGGTAGTGCCTAAAATGTACTAGACTAACATGCACAATATACACCCTACCACGCATATAAACTTGAAATCAATAAGTCTTAGGCAAATGAAATAATAGAATCCTTACTTATTATCTGTAGTCAATTTCGGGGACGAAATTATTGTTAAGGGGGGTAGATTATAACATCTCGAATTTTTGCCAACCTGAAATTAGACGTCCTTAGGCAATGGGTCGCTCCTAATACCTGATTAATTTGTCAGAACCCAATCCCATATTCTAAAAATTACTTGTTAACCCATTTCCTTTACAAATCTCACCTTCGCTACCTTAACCTTCAAAGGTAACTAAGTGTTAAACTAGATTAGCTACGAAATCTGCTTGATCCACTTTAAATACAATCTGCAAGACTTAAAACTTGTAGAATCATTGACGTTAGGTTACCCTAAAATCTAGGATCAATCTCATTACCCAGTTGCTCTTGGAAGCACATTGAAATTTCGTATCAGATCTGGACCGTACGTCGGAAGTCCGATTAATGCGAAGTTAAACGGTTAGGATCGCCTTACTGGGCTTGAAAACCATCTCGGAAATCAAATCCAGATAGTGTCCCACGGCTATTCGTTTGAGCCCGGAGTGAAGAGTGTGAGAAGACGTAGATTTCTTTAGAAATTGGGTCTCATTTAAGTAATCTGAGACTCATCACTTGTGGGCCTGTTATAAGCAATCAAACTGTCGGAATCTAACCCAAATACACCCTTGGATCAGGAGAAATTTCATACACATGTCAGTGTACTTGAAATCTTTGATCGAGTTTCACTAACCGTTGGACTGAAACTGGTCCACCACGCGTGATCTGGGAATTTGACCAAAACGAAAACGTAGCTGAACCTAGATCCATTGTTAGTGAGCTTAAGTCCGACCTTTGGCTCATGGGGGGCCGTCAGAAGTGCTCCGTTGAGACGGAACAGACCCACTTTAGCTATAATCTAAGTATACCTTGACCCCGAGTCTATTCCCGTGAGTTCTGGACCTATATAAGAACCTTAAACCCTCACTCTCTCATTCCATACGAATTTGAGAAAACCTAAGAGAGAGAAGAGAGAAAGTGTGGGAGATGTGGGAAGACCTCCCTAATACTCTACCCTGCCACTATCCAAGCTTAATCATCCCGATCTAATCGTTTTCCCAGCGATTCCGACTCCATTTCTAGGTAAGAAAACCTAACCCTAAGCTGTTCTAGGGTTTTCAAGAGTGTTGGTGATGTAATAGCTGACTTGTTTCATGATTCAGGTTGCCTAATCACCGTAGACAAAGGCGTTGGGTTCAAACTAGTTTTGGTTCAAGTTCACCGACAAAAGATGTGGACTTTAGATATATAGGTTATGGTTTTTAACGCTTTTAATGTCAGATAATGATAGATTCATGATCTGCATGCAATTGCACATGTACAAAGTGTTGTCCATTTCATTTTTCGGTTATACATTAACTATGTTGAATATACTGTATTCCTCGTATTTGTAGAAAATATCGTATACGTACAAATTTTGAAAAAATGTTAGTCATGATTAATTACTGTATGAACATTCTATATATATATGTATAATACTCACTCGGCGAAAGGGTTCGCCCTAATACATGTTTTTTCTAGTATACTTTATGTATGTTAAAAGAGTGTATTCTAAGTGTTTGTGAAAATGACCGAATGAGTATGGAATTCGCATTTGTGCTCGCCATGACTAATTGTCATAGATATATGATTGCTGTATAAGCGATACCCCTTTGACGAAAAGATTTGCCCTAAATCATGCCACGGCCAATATACACTATATATGTTAAAATGTGTAGCCCAAGTATTTGTGGAAATGACTGAATGAATATGGAACTTGGATTCCTACTTGCCATGACTATCTATCGTGGGTGCACGCGTGTTATAATTAGGGAAACTCTCTAGTGAAAGGATTTGGACTTATACCTATGTGATCAACATGCGTCATGTATGTTGATGTATGTAGTCTAAAGTATTTGTTGAAATGTCTGAATGAGTAGTAGTTAGTAAATTGTAATGTATAAGGGTGTTGAGATAGGATTCTCAGCTACCTTAGAGATGTATATGATTTCCTCCATGTTGTTTGTTTAATTTAACCGCTTACTTATGAAATATATGTGTTTGTATTTTCTGTTTATATTGTGCTTTATTACATGCTTTATGACATGGTTGTTAACATGCTTGAATTACTTTGCTTATTCTGCTTTACTCTACATGCTTCTGGTCATGGATTGATTGTGTTTGGGGCTATGATTATAGTCCAGGCAATCGGTAACGGGATTGAATTCGTGGCTGAGATTCATTCGCCACGTGAGATGTATTCGATGAACCCGAGTCGTACTTCGATTGGCAATAGTGGTTGGCCACGTGAAGTGCTTATGCACTTCATGTCGTTCAACTTGTCGTGCGCTCGAGCTAGCTGAGCTAGTCAAGTAACCCAATCTGTCTTATGTATGTTTACCATGTTTGGACGCCTCTGTTTGAACCTGATGTACTATCCTTACCAGTGGAATCCCGTTAACCGTGGTACCTCAATCCGCTAAGACTCATGAGCCGGGCATGATGGTATGGGACACCGTGGTTGAGCTGTCGGCCTACGCTGAGGCCATGTGCCTCCCCGTAGTGACCAGTGAGCAACCAGACTTGTGAGCCGATTATGGTGGTATAGGACACTATATTCGAGCTGTCGGCCTACACTGATTTGATGGGTGATGGGGGAGTGGTGCAACGATTTCGTGTAACAGCCCTGGCAACCCTGACCATTCCCGGTATAGTGACCTCGAGCATACTCTAAATCTGCGTTGAGGTGACGAGCCTTCCCGTAGTAATAGAGTATAAACTAGGCCTGTATTGATAAGGTGATGGGGGAGTGGTGCAATGATTCTACGTAACAGCCCTGGCAGCCCTTGCAGCGACCTAGAAACACACCATCGTATAAGATTGCCTAGGACTGACGACCCTAGAATGGATCATTGTTTGGGAATGATATAAGGAAGGTACCTTAGTTTCCCAATACTACTGTTTGAAATGGACTAATAACAACTCAGTAATCATGCTCATCATCGCATTGCATGTGCCTAGAAGATGTGGAGCACTGAGGGTGACAACATGCCGTGGACGTAAGATGGTGTCGCACGAGGGAGTATGTTGGAGAGGGCATGTATCATAATCGCATCTCATCCTTGCATTAATTACAGTACTTAGGATTATTGATTGTACCGCTTTATCATTACTGCTTGACTGTTTTGATAACATGTTAACCTATGCTTTATTGTTCCACTGAGTTGATCACTCACTCCCATGTTACGGGACGGTGTTGTACACACCAACTAGACCTTGTTTGAGTTTCAGATGATGGCGATGCTACGAAGTAGAGCTGGACTTTTATGATGATGAGGAGGATTACTCCTGTATGCAGTTTTCAGGCGGGTTCCTGTGAGCCGTGTCTCGATTGACGGGGTTACAGGGATGTGGACTAGAAGACCTTACACATTTGGTATATTTTAGAGTTGTATTTGTAATTATTTAACTTGGTAATGTTATCACACTCTTGAGACTCACCACAATTTATATATTTTATATATCTATCACAGTCTTCCGCTTGCAATTTAACTGTCTCTGGAGTTTGATATGCTGTTTTGGTATAATCCCATTCATGTTTCCATGCTCTCATCATAATCATCATTATCTGTGTTACATAAGTGATGCGTTGGAACTCGGGAGCTGAGCTTTGCTCGGCCCCCAATTTTCAGGGGTTACAGAGGGTTTAAGGTCTTTATATAGGCCCAAAACACTCCAAAATAGACTCCAGGTCAAGGTATACTTAGGTTATAACCAAAGTGAGGCTGTTCCGTCTCAACAGTGCATTTCTAGAAGCCTCCCTTGAGCCAAAGGTCGGACTTAAGCTCACAGACATTGGATCTAGGTCGAGTTACGTTTTCGTTCCAGTCGAATTCTCAGATCACATATGGCGGACCAGTTTCAGTTCAACGGTCACCGGAACTCGATCAGGGTTACAAGTACATGGACACGTGTATGAAATTTCCCTTGATCCGAGAGTGTATTTGGGTCAGATTCTGACGGTCTGATTGCTTATATTTGGCCCGCAAGCGACAAGTCTGAGATTACTTAAATAAGACCCAATTTCTAAAGAAATCTACGTTTTCTCACACTCTTCACTCTGGGCTCAAGCGAATAACACTAGGACACTATCTGAATTTAATTTTCGAAATAGTTGTCAAGCCCAGCAAGGCGATCCTAACCGTTTAACTTCAATTTAATTGGACTTTCGATGTATGGTCCAGATCTGATACAGAGTTTCGTGATGCTCCCGAGAGCAGCCAGGTAATGAGATTGATCTTAGATTTTTGTGTAATGTAGCGTTAACGGTTCCACAAGTTTTAGGTCTTGCAAATCATATTTAAAGTGGTCCGAGCTAATTCTATTGATCGTTTAGTTCAGTACTTAACCAAATTCCGCCCTAATTATGACAGAATACGATCCTACGGCAATTCTATGCCCCTTTCTGGTGATTTGAGGTAGCATATTATTTTAATTATTTTTTTAGTAGTTCATCATCAAGTCTACTTCATCTCTATCAAATTTCATTAGGTTTCGTGTTGTAGAAAATTTCTAGAAATTCTAGAAGCGGCAGCTGTCCAAACTAATAATTTCCAGATAGTTGTCATAATGACCTATATTTAACTACATTAAAATTTTTATTATTTTTATATAAAACTAGACTTATTTATCTTCAATCTAGTTTTTGAATCACCTAATTCAGAGTTATAACGAGGGAGAGATGACTTTTTGAAATCGAACTAAAATTGTAGAAAATGTGGCTGAAAACGGGCCAGCCAATGAACTGTGGCCCGCCCTGGCCCGCATTTTGGCGAGGCCTCGCCATCTCGGCGATGCCCTCGCCGGTCACTGACCTGTTTGAGGTGATTTTGCCGTCTGATATGTAAAGTAGATGTATTTTACATACCGAGATGAGTTATTCAACATGTAATATATGTTTTTGGGGTAGGATAAGCTGATCTATCCATGTAGCCTACTTATTTCGTGAGATTCCAAAAGCTTAATGGTTAAAAACCCCTTTTATTTATTTATTTATTATTCATAGTAATTTTTAGGTTAAGTATTGATCAACATCACCTAAACTTTAAGATTAGTGTCTAATATGAAAGTTCTTGGAAAAGTTAGAAGAATAAGGTCGTGAATGGTGAGATTTTGAAGGAAATGGTTTGAAAAGGGGATTTGGGATTTTTGAATTGAGTGTTTGAGAAGTTAATCAGGTGTTAGGATCGACCCATCACCTAAGGACATCTAACTCCAGGTTAGGAAAAATCTGGGATGTTACAGTCATGCATATATATTCACTTCAAATGATGTCTGATTCAGCAACTGATTGACCATTATACATCTATCTATTATATGCATATTCCTCTGAATAATGGTTCTCCTAAATACTTATCTCTTCAGTCAATATTAACTACTATATCTTTGTCAATGACTGACAAAAAGGGGGAGAACTGTTCAAACACCCCGAACGGAAAATTGTATATCTACTTGGATGACGTTGCAGGTGCTAGGGGGAGCAGCTTCATCAAGCGAGGGAGAGTTTACATTTAGGGGGAGCAGATACTAGGCTGTGTACATGGGTTCAATAGAAATTGTACAATTGTGTAAAATGTATGTACACACAATTTAGGATGTGTTTGTCCAGTACTCTACGGTGTTTTGGGATTTTGTCACGTAATTGACAAAGGGGGAGATTGAAAGTGCCCTGGTTTGTCAATTAGCGTGAGTATTGAGTTAGTTGGACTACAGAGCCTAATAGGAAGATCAATTCAAGCGTCTGCCTCAACCGGATGTGTGCAAGCTCGTCACAGGTAAATCTGAGCCTTACATCCCTTGTCCCAAATCACCAGGTATACTAAAACCTTTTAAAAATGTTAGAATATCATAGGGTTTTTAGGGTAAGAAAATGTTTTCAAAATAGGAAAATTCTCTAAGTTTTCTTGCCTTGTCGATTTTATCGATACACATCTCGATATGATCGATCTGCGCTGTCAAGTCTCGATGCTCCATTGATACCATCAAAAAGAGGACCAAATATGTCCAGCAACCTTAGACACATCTGGACAGAATTATCGATGTATCGATACACTTATCGATATCAACGATATTCAAATCTCGAGTCTATCAAAGTTGACTTGATTATATCGACAGACAGATTTTCGACGCCCCTGTTTTTCTTAAGAATATCATATAAGCATCGATATATCGAAGCCTCCTTGATACCATCGAAACTCAAACCTCGATGATATCAGAAGGCCTTCGATGATATCGGTCTTAGGTGCCAAGTTCTCCAGCAAAATATTTCAGAGTGATTTATCTATGATCGGGGGTCACTCGATAGAATCGATATTCACATATCGATGATATCAATGCCATATCGATTGCATCAAACATGGACCTAAACTGTCAAGCAAGCTTTATGAAAAATCCTTTTTGATTTATCGATGCATCGACACAGCTATCGATATCATTGACATTCAAATTCCGATGATCTCGAAGGTCCCTCGATCACTCATTAAAACCTGAAATATTTCAAGTCAAGTCTCTCTCATTTTTCAAGTGTCGATGAATTGAACCTCTCATCGATGGAATTGGAGTTCGAAATCTGATGACATCGACAATTGTTTCGAGTCATCGACCAGCTGGCAAAAGGTTTCAAAAGTGTATGACATTGAGTTCGAGTCATCGAGCAGACCATCGATGCTATCGAGAGTATACACTCGATGATATCGAACCTGCTCGATGATATCGAACTCTGTCATAAATGTGACTGTTTTATATTCGTTGGAACCTTTTGCCTATATAAAGAGGACTTGTCTATTATTGCTGTGAGAGAAAGAAGAGAGAGCTTTTGTGTGTTTAACCTTAGATCTTATACCCAAAGCCCTTTCTCTCAGGGAAGTTCATCCTCCAATCCACACTCACCATTGATATTCAATAGAGTGGATTGGGGAATGAACTTCTGCGTTCAAGGATCCTCCAGCTACTACCTTAATGACAAATCATGAAGTTGGGATGCCTTGAATGCATAGATGATTGAAATCACTCTATCTTCCTTATAGGAAAATCTTTTGAGAGTAGAATTTCATCATAACCTTAATCCAACCCGTCGTCATACATTGGTACATCTTTTGAATTGGGGATCAAGGAGACCGAAGACTCTTCATCAACAAAGGAGGAGATCTTTGTCAATGTGCTTAATGGGACTCATCCACTTATCTGTAAGTATCTACAGTCCAGAGGACACTTGTGATCATTCATTTTTAAGATTGGGTCTTAGGTGTTTCTCACCCCTTTAAGCCCTCGTAGGAGGCCTTTTGCGGGAGTGTACGTAGTGGGTGCGTTGTGTGGACCCTTGCTCCGTGGAGAGCATAAACATCTGGTTGAAGGTGAACCAGTTAAAACCTTAGGTTTGAGGTGAATCGTGTGAAACCTTGGGTTTAGGGTAAACTGCGTAAAACCTCTAGTAGGGTCTTATGGAAGATCCTTGGCCAGTGTGCCTAAAAGTGGGTGCGTTGTGTTGACCCTTGCTCGTGAGAGCATAAACAGTCAGCCTCAGTGTAGGTTGTAAAGGTTGAAGGTGAACCTGATTTAAAACCTTAGGTTTGAGGTGAACCGCTGTGAAACCTCCTTAGTGAAATCTGGCACACTCAAGGGTTGAGTGCGTCTGCCGGGAGTGGAGTAGACTGATCGTCGAACCACTATAAAAATGACTGTGTTTGAGATTGCTATTTTTTTAATGTGTGATTTACTTTTATACTTCCATATCTAAATATCTGAGATCACACCTCACACACACACACAGTCATATTCATCATAAACTAGTTTGCATATTGTTCACTTCTTAAATAGTTTGTGATTGGATCCTCTACCGGGCTTGGAAGTCAGTCAAGTTCTTTTTGAGTAATCCTATTGTGTACTTACTGAGTAGGATTAGTGTAATAGGATTTTAAATAAACCATAAAAACTTTAAAAGTCCTATTCACCCCCCTCCAGGACATATTGGCATATTCTTACTTCAACTAAAACGTTCTTTACTGCTATTTCAGAATATGGAATCTAACTCATAATGGGGTCCACGGCAATCTGGTAAACGGATGGATAGCATGGGGTGTCTACCACTCAAATTGCAAGGTTTAGCAACGGTCCTTTTAAGACATACACAAGGTGAGCCTTACTAGGCAAAGATACAACCCACAAGCAAAAAGGCCCACTCAAGATTTTGGGCACACCACAACCTGAGGGTTCATGTACAGGGTTCAGATACTTTATTAAATTCTTTGGGAAGGTGGTGGACCCCATATAAAATTTCTATCAAATAGATTTAAGACTATGTGGGGCCCACTTATGATGAAGGAAATTTTTTTTATATTATAGTTTTATGCATGAGTACCAAAACCCATGAGGCAGCCCTCCATGATCATGTATGCATAAGTTTTTGTGAAGGTCCAAACAATTGCACTTGGGAGAGGTGCAGAAAATCTGTGCAAAAATTACTTTTAGCCATTTTTGGCATGTCCCAGGATTAAGTGGGGCCGCCTTTTTGGAATACCATTAGGTGCCCTAGGTAACCCTATGTTTTTACTTCAAGACCCAAAAGATTCAGTCCGCTGGATGTAAGCATATGATATTTGGCATGAGGCCAAACATGGGCATTTAAATTTTTTGCACAAAATTTCCTTCACAACTATTGCTAGCACCATTTTTGAGATCCACTCCCCAATCGTGGGGTCTTCTTTGACTCAATTAAAATATTATTTCTTTGTTCATTGGTATATTTTGAAGTTTTAAAGTGGTGTTCAACTCGTATCTTGAACGTGGTGTCCAGTACATATGCCCAAAGTTGGTCTAAAACTTAGAAAATCAAACGTGTAGTTCAGAAGTGAATTTGTCCCATCTTTGCGCCTAGTTTTCAAACACTTGGGATCCTTTCTAGATGAAGTTATAGGACATACTAATACTCTAACAAGTGAAAGAAACATCCCTTGTAGTGGGTCTCGATGGATTCGCATACACGATTTATTATTGTTATTATTATTGGCATAAGGCCGAACATGACCCGCTAAAATTTCTGCACAAGAATTTCTAGACAACCGTCCCCGATCCTACTTTTAAACATAAGTTTTCCAAGTATTAGGATGGGCCATAAATTCTGGGTGGTGGCCCGCACATATCTTGAATGTGGGGCCCACCATGGATGCCTAAAGATGGCCCAAAATTCCAAAAAAATTTAAGTATGGGTTCAAAGGTCATAAGCATCCTTTAAAAAAAAATAAAAAAATAATTAAAAAAAACTTAACAGTATACGATAGATAAAAACAGAAAAAGGAGAGATATACCTCATGCTTACATCAGAGTGGGTCCAATCCAGGTGGGCCACACTATAAAAAACCACCAGCTCAATGAACATGAACGATTATAAAGGAAAGGGAATATATCAAGTACACATGCAAATGTCTTATTTGGCATCAAAAAATGCACACACCATGGTCTCCATGGTTGTCCATATGGACGGCCTGATCATCCACATACATCAAGTGTAGGTTCCACTTCCAGGTGTGGATGGCGTGGATGAAACACTTATATCAGTGGGTCCCACCGTCCATGGCTGGATGGTGGACGGAGTGGATATATAACATATATATCAAGGTGTGTCCCACCCACATGTGCAGGGGTGGGCCACATCCTCCAGATGAATGGACGGTTTGGATATAACGATACATCATGGTGGAGTCTACCGTCCTAGCCAATGGATGGCTGGATGAAACCATACATCATGGTGCGTCCCACCATTGGACGAATAGTTGGGATATAACCCATACGTCATGATGGAACCATGGAACTTGCTGCGTCAATGCAGCAGCAGCTGCTGCGTCCGGACCCACAACAGATGGACAATGTGGTCTGAAACACATATATAAGGGTGGGTCCACACATGTGGGCCACACGATGGATGGATGCAATGGATTAAATCCAATTCACGCAGTAGACCCAACAATTGCTGGACGTCAGTCCAGCAGCAGGTGAATCAGCCTGATATTGGACCGTTGGATCTGCCCATTTCGGCGATAGATCTGCTCCAAGAATGGGGCCCATGGTCCTGTATGTATGGAAAGAATGGATGGATGGTGTGGGTGCACTGCACACATCAAGGTGGGGTCCACGCATGTGGCCCACCAGCATTAGAATCAGGCTGATATCTGTTTTGTCCTGCCGTCCAGATAGTCAGCAGTCTGGACGGTTTGCTGCTGCTGCTGATACAGCCCACAAACACGAGATCTGGGTCGTGCAGATGAATGGCTGAAGATATAGAATATACGTAAGTGGGTTCCACCGTCTGGACGGTGTGAATGTAACACATTCAGCAAGGTGGGTCCACATGATGGCCCACCAGCGACTGGATACAGCTGATATTCATGTTTTCCTTTTCATCAGGTGGTCAACAGCACCTGCTGCTGCTACGGCGCAATCCACAAGAGCTCTGGATCTGCACCGTTGCAGATGGATGAAGCAGGTATAATAAACCCATCAAGGTAGACCCCACAGACGGCTATGGAGATGGAATCCAACTAATATTTATTCAATTCCACCATCCAGGTGGTCCAATTGGACAGTCACTCTAGCGGGGTGGACAACAAAACCGTCCTACCTGCTGGATGGTCTGGATCGTCCATGGATGTATCCAATAGGTGGGCCACACATCATCAAAAGAATAGAGAAAGAGAGAGACACCCACCTTCCTTCTTTTTCCTCCGTAATGCTCAAAAGCTCCAAAGGAAATAACAAAAACTCAAACTGAAAGGAAATAAAGGAAATAGCAAGAAATTAAATTCTAAACTATTACAACATTCCCACAATGCTTGAAATGTAAAAGATTACAACATTCACATCCACACATACATTCCACAACTTTGAATGATAAAATATAGAAATTAAATAAACATTCAAACCACAAGATAGAGAATTATAGTGGTTCACCTGTGTGTACACCAACTGTTAAACAACAGTCACACAGATTGCTACGCCACTCCTAATATCCTCACACTGGGTATATCAGCGTTCACTATGAAAATAGGTTTCACAGGTTCAACTAAAATCTTCACAATTGTGTCTTTCAAATAGGCTTACACAATTCAAAAACCCCACTTTTGAGTTTTCTGGCTCTCCTCAGATAACCACTAGATTGAGATTTTTCTGGCTTAATCTCAAACAAAAACTAAAATGAAGGAAATTTACAACACAGTAAAATACCTAGATTTCTCCTTTTGTAGCACTCCGGAAGAACCAATCGAAGTAGAAGTTCAAATATAGAGTTCAATTGTCCAATACTCACTTTGATATGGTTCTAAGTTCTAATTGATTTTAAATTAAACCAGTTGAGCTAACTATATTTGATTTTGATTCCAAGAAGAAGAAATACAACAATTTCTCTTTTCAAATCAGATTGGAATGGAGAAACAAAATTAAATTAATAAAAGCTAACAAAAGAGAATATTAAATATGTACAGCGTAGCTTAAGAATTAACACAAACTTATCTCAGAGTGATGCCTTGATTTTACTTGAATTAGATTCTTAAAAAACTTTGAAATTCGTGTTCTATTTATAGATGCAGAAATCGCATCTTCGACTGGTCGAGTGGCCACCACGACTGGTCGTAGGTCAAACTGCATTTTGAAATTTTAAGCGCGATCGGATAAAATAGTTCCTCGACTGGTCATAGGGTGTCCATGACTGGTCGTGAGACCTGAATGAGTCGACATTGTTCCTACGACCGATCGAGCAGACTTCAGGACTGGTCGAAACTTAACCAAAAAAAATTCTAAAAAATTGCAACAACTTAGGACTGGTTTTGGAATTTCTTGGACTGGTCGAGCCAGTTCTAGGACTAGTCGAACAGAGTCCAGGACTAGTCGAAGAACAGACCAAATACTTAAAAAAATATATTCAATTTGAATTATGTATATAAAATGACCTACCCTAAGGTCAATCTAAGGTCATTCATACCTTGAATGTGAAGTAAGGACATTGAAACTTCATTTCTTCAGATGATGGTTGACCTTTTGAAGATTTGTGAAGCTAGAGATCTCTATACTTGATGAAGCACTGAACTTGAGATCTTCTAGAGTTTGAATTACACTTCATCTTGAGTTGTACACTCACTTGAGTCTTGAACAAGATCACTTCTTTCGTTGTAGTTTGTACTTGCGTTTCTTGAAATGATTTGAAGTAGGTCTTCGTTCTTGACTTGAAGTAAAGATGCAGTGTCTTGAACATATGAATCAACATGCTACATAAGACATAAATTGTGTTTTTGGAACTACAAAATTTGACAACCAAAGGAATAGGAAACCATAGCACTTACGATCTCCCCCTTTGTCAAATTTGTGACAAAACACACTTAACAAAAATATGAATCATGCACCAGTTGTCATTCATAAATTCTTAGTCCCCATGATTAGTACAACTAAATCTAGCATAAAAATGATATGCTGCTCTACTCCACCACAATCCATATTTATCTCCCCCATATCCATATTTATCAAACTTAAATTATTCTCTCCCTTTTTGTCACAATATGACAAAGGAAGAAAGGAAGAAGTGGAAGTGGAAGACCAATAAGAGAGTAATGAAAGGAATAACTAGTTAAGATATGCAAGTAAAAATAAGCAAATTCAAAGTTTACATAGCATTAACCAGCTGAAACAAAAGTCAGTCATACAAACTAACGTAAAATCAAAGTCCACACACCAACAAAAGTAGTATAAAAGTTATTACAAGCCAAAGACTAAAACACTTAATTAGATCCTGAGGAAGAAGCAGGTATGGTAGGATCAAGTTGATGAAGCCCCTTATTAATGCGCCTAAGATACTTACACATATACTTAAATTGCAAATCATGGGCAACATTCATGTTCCCTACCATCTCCTCAAGAGCACCAAGACGAGCATCAAAATCAAATGGCTCATAGTCAGGATCATTTGTAGAATCTGATTCAATTTCATAAAAAATATCATCCATATTTATATCATCAGGAGGAAAATCGCCACCTTCTTCTTCATTTCCTGCTTCAGCACGACCACCACCCACATCTCTTTTGCCAGGAGCCAATTCTAAATTCATCTTACTTATATTAGTATTGTTAAATAAAAGATGATGAATAGGAGCCTCTCTGACAGGCATAGCAACTAGCATGTGAGTAGCTAACACAGTCATAAGATATGCAAATGGAATATCACTATGTCCTGGATGGAGACGAAACTGAATGATGAAATGATATATTAAAGAAGGTAGACAGACTTTAGTACAAGTGACAATAGAATGCAAAACTCGAACCATAAATTTGAAGTAAAGATTTTGTGGAGAACCCTGTATTTGGGTAATAAATACTTTGCGAGGAGTGCATTCCCTTTACGAGTCCATTGAATGTGCATTCACTTTAGTACCTTCGTCATTAATAGGTATGTCTGTAAAATCTGAAATCAAATGACGGTCTACTGTAAATGGACCTTCTCTAGTATCAATATTAAACATTGAATTATCAGATGAAAATTCAGAAATACATATAATCATGACCTGTGCAATGGATTGGTATGCTGACCCACCCTAATGTATGATGTTATCCCAACCTACAGATTATATAAGAGGAAGGATACCAAAAGGAGTAATGTAGTTAAGACTAACAGCTTTTTCAACAATGACATTGCACATACAAAAATCCCGTACATGAGCGAGATCATCTTCGAATGACCGAAGATGGCACGTAGAGATAGGAGTTGATCAGGAAGATGGTGAACCACAGGTAGTTTTCTTTTTCCCTCTAGCATCCATTTTCTTGAAGAAAACCAAAGCAACAAGAAATCACAAAGGATGTGAAGATGGGTTTCCTAAGATCAGCAAATGGAGAAGAAAAACCTCAAAATCTCAACAAAGCTTGAAATCAAGTACACAAATGACAAAAATGAAGAGAATAAAACATGAATCTACAAGATTGACCAAAAATATGCACTAACCTTAATGAATCAAACGGTTGGGTACGACTGGTCGTGCTTATGCCCGTCAGAGAAGAAATAGGAAATGAGGAAGATGAGATTTTTTCCCAAATTAAAAAGGTCTAGCACACTACATGACTGGTCGAGGACCATTCTCGACTGATCATACCACGACTGATCTAGCATGTCTTCAACTAGTCGTGTACCAATAAATATATACATTTTTCATCAAAATTTGAAATTTAAACCAATAAATTATCAAATATATATACACTATGATATACATATGCATGAATAATCAATTTAAATTGCACATACCAAGATCAAATTTTAATTTATTAAACCTGCTTTTGTCAAGCGGTTTAGTGAAAATGTCAGCAAGTTGAGTCTTGGTCGAAATGTAATCTAAAGAGATTAATTTTTCTTCCACCAATTTACGAATGTAATGATACCTAATGTCAATGTGCTTGGTACATCAATGTTGGATTGGATTTTTTGAAATATTTATAGCACTGGAATTATCATAATATAATATCATTGATTCCAGTGAAATTCCATAATCGCTTAACATACGTTTCATCCAAACAAGCTGAGTACATGCATTTCCAGCTGCGATGTATTCAGCCTCGGCAGTAGAGAGCGATACAGAACTTTACTTCTTGCTTAACCAATAAACTAAACAATTTTCGATATAGAAACAACCACCACTGGTTGATTTTCTATCATCGATATTACTAGCCTAATCAACATCTGAATACCCGGCCAACTGAACACTAGTATCATATGGATACCAGAGACCTAAATTAGCAGAACTTGTGACATATTGCATAACCCGCTTAACAACAGTTAGATGAGATTCTTTAGGGTTAGACTAATATCTAACACAAATACCAACACTTAAAGGAATATCAGGTCCACTTGCAGTTAAATAAAGTAATCTGTCAATCATGCTACGATATAGTTTAGGATCTACATTTTTACCTGTAGAGTCTTTTGAGAGTCTTAAGGTTGTACTCATAGGAGCATCAAAATTCTTACCATTCTCAAATCCGAACTTTTTAATCAAGTTCACAGCATATTTGGTTTGAGAAATAAAAATACCATCAGGTTGTTGTTTTACTTGCAACCTTAGGAAATAATTCAATTCCCCAACCATGCTCATTTCGAACTTAGATTTCATTAAATCTGCAAACTCAACAGTCATGTTAGTATAGGTAGATCCATAAATAATATCATCAACATAGATTTGTACCATTAAGATATAATCGTTATGTTTTTTAACAAATAGAGTTTTAACAACACTTCACATTAGACAATTATGACTTAGTAAAAACTTAGTCAATTTTTCATTCCATGCCCTGGGAGCTTGTTTCAAATCGTAGAGAGCCTTTTTAAGGCGATATACATGATCAATGTTCTTAGGGTCTTCAAAACCCGTTGGTTGTTCAACATAAACTTCTTCATGTAGATCGCCATTTAAGAAAACACTCTTTACATCCATTCGATAAATTTTGAATTTTGTAAAGCATGTAATGGATATGAATAGTCAGATTGATTCAAGACGAGCTACAGGGGTAAAGGTCTCATCATAGTCGATGCCTTCAATTTGAGTGTACCCTTGAACAACCAGTCTAGCCTTGTTTCGAATTATATTACCAAGTTCATCAGACATATTTTTAAAAATCCACTTAGTTCCTATAATATTTTTATCTTTAAGTTTAGGAACAAGATACTAAACATCATTTCTCATAAATTGGTTAAGTTCTTCTTACATAGCTACTATCCAGTTTTCGTTAGTAAGTGCTTCTTTTACGTTAGCTGGTTCTATCTGGGATATAAAGCACACGTAATTACATATGTCTTTAATTTGTCTACGAGTGCGCACACCAGTGAGAGGGTTTCTAAGAATTTGAGTGGTTGGATGATCTTTAACAGTCCTCAGTTTAGCATTAGTTTGATTTGATGAAGTATCTGGTTTGTCAATTAAAAGAACTTCATCATTATCTGAACTTGGAGTAGGTGTATTCAAGTGATCGTCAATGACCACATTAATGGACTCTTGAATAACACCAGTCCTTTTGTACAATACTCGATATGCACGACTATTTAAAGAATACCCTAAAAAGATACCTTCATTACTTTTAGTATTAAACTTTTTCCAAATTTTCATGGTCACGTAAAATATAACACTTGCTATCAAAAAATTGAAAGTATTTGACAGTAGGCTTCTTATCAAACCATAGTTCATAACAGTTTTATTATTTGACTTACTTGTATAAACCTGGTTGATTAATAGCAGGCAGTATTTACGGCTTCAGCCCAAAGATTTTTAGATAGCTTCATACTATTCAACATTACATTAACCACTTCTTGAAGCACTCTATTTTTTCTTTCAAAAATTCCATTTTTTTGTAGTGTTTTAAGTGCAAAGAATTCATGAGATATTCCCTGATTGCAACAGAATTTCTTAAAACTACTATATTTGAATTCCGATCCATGATCACTATGGATCTTACTAACTTGAGAACCTTTTTCAATTTGGATCCGTTTGAGAATCTTTTTTTACCTCATCAAGGGTTTCTAATTTATCTCTTAAAAAAGTTACCCAAGTTAATCTGGTATAATCATCCACGATCACCAATATGCATTTTTTGCCACCTCGACTCTCCGTCCTAGTTGGTCTTACAAGATCCATGTGGAGAAGTTCGAGCAGTTTTGATGTGGCATTGGAGTTCACCTTTTTGTGAGAACTCCTAGTTTGTTTGCCAATCTGGCATTTGCCACATATTTTATCTACTTTTTGAAGTTTAGGTAGACCTCTTATTAGTTCTCTTTTGCTCAATCTATAGAGATTGCAGTAGTGTACATGTCTAAGGCGTTTATGCCATAACTCGGTCTCATCGGTATGGGCCATGTCACACAGTAGTTTAGATGAGCTAGAATCACTCATGATGTAGCAATTTTCAGAAGTTCTACGACCATTTAATATTACAGAACCATTTTTGTTTAATATTTCACACCCTAGGTTAGAAAATTTAACACTATGATTTTTATTGCAAATTTGAGAAATGCTTAACAAGTTATATTTTAAACCTTCAACGTACAAAACATTCTCGAATAAGGGGAGGTTAGAAAATTGAACCGTACCTTGGCTAATAATCTTGCAGTTGCTACCTTCACCAAATGTGACTGAACCATTAGTCATGACTTTAAGAGTGGTGAACAAACCTTTGTCACCAGTCATGTACCTGGAGCATCCACTGTCTAGGTACCACTTTGAATGGCTTAAAGCTTTGAAAGCCGTGTGGGCAACCAAGCAAGTAACCTTAGGAACCCATTTCATAATTGTTTTGGGTTTAGGAGAATAGTTGGTCTTCTATTTGTAGTTGTTGTAAGAATGACCCACTGAGTTAGATTTTAAGAGCTCCTTAAGTAGATTAACTATTTTCTCAGCTAAAGGGTTCGATTTTGATTTTTATAGTTGATATACTTGCTTTTCGATTTTTGAAAAGTTTTAGCATTAAAAAAAAATTTGATTAGAACTTTTCTCTTTTGAGTTTGAGGACTCTACTTTCACAAACTTGGGAGGAGTATTCTTCTATTTAAGAGGAATATTTCTATCGTAGCCCAAACCAGATTGGTTACCACTTTTTCTTGATCTAGACAATAATTTTTCTAATTTTGGATCACCTTGGGCATACCTCCAAGTATCCTTTAAACTTAAAAGTGAAGAGATTTCAAGTTTAAGTTTTTCATTTTCAGATTTCAGATTTTCAATCTGGGAGGTTTTGAACTCTAAATCGCATTTGCATTTTTCAAAATAATCTGAAATATGGGATTTTTCTAAAATAAGACATTTAAAATTTTGTTTATGCTTTGAAAACTTCTCTTTCTAAAGTTTAAGTTTAATAACAATTTTACAACTTTCCTTGTATAGGGCATTTTAAGTATCCTGAAGATCTTCTTCATTTTCATGATCACTATTCAGATTTTCTTCACTAGTAGAATCATCATGATCTGAAAAAGTGAACTTAACTAGAGTCATAAGGGATTTGACTTCATTGCCCGACTCAGTTTCAGAATCTTCTGATTCAGAAGAGGCTTCAATGCCAGAAGATTCATCCCAAGTAGCCAACATTCCTTTCTCTTTAGATTTGTCCTTTTTAGGACACTTGTTTGCTAAATGCCCATATTCTTGGCAGTAACATTGACTATCTTTTAAAGATTTCAAAGTTTTAGATTTAGATTTAGATCTTTTCTTATCATTTGATTTTTAAAAATCTACCCTCCTTTTACTTTTAAAAATCTTGTAAAACTTTTTCGTAAAAAAAGCCATAGCATCTTCAGAATTTTCAAAATCAGAATTTTCTTGAGAAATACATTTAGAAGACTTAAGGGCAATAAATTTACCTTTAGGAGCTTTAAGATTTAACTCGTAGGTTTGTAAAGACCCAACTAATTCTTCTACCCTCATATTGTCTGTATTACGAAGTTCCTAGATCGCAGTCACCTTTGAGTTGAACCGTTCAGGTAGTGAGTGTAGTATCTTTGCACACACTTTACTTTCTAGGATGTTATTGCCAAGACCCCACATAGAGTTTACAATGTCATTCAGTCTAATATAGAAGTCCATGAAAATTTCATTTTCTTCTATATGTATTTCCTCAAATTTAGTTGTGAGGATTTGGACTTTAGACTTCTTGACAATTGATGTACCCTCGTGTGTCATTTCTAAAATATCCCAAGCTTGCTTTGCAGTATCACAGGATATAATTCTTTTGAACTCATCCGGTGATAGTGCACAAGTGATTGCATTTAGTACTTTTGCATTGGCATTACGCTCACTTTTCTGAAGAGTGGTCCAAGAAAAATAAGGTGTTACTCTCATTGATTTTAATCCATCGATACCAATCACTTCAGTGGTAGGAGGGATCTATTCAGTCATTGTGGCTAGCCACATGTTCTCATCCATGGATTTAAGGAATATCCTCATCCTGACTTTCCAATAGGCACAATTAGAGCCATCAAATGGTGGAGGCCTAGTGACTGAAAGGCTATCAAAATTTGACATCTTATAGATAGCTTAGATCGATTAGCGCAGGAAATAAATCCAAATAACAATTAAAACGAGATATTAAGCTTTGATACCACTTGAAAAGGCCTAGCTATATGTCCTATAGGGGGGGTGAATAGGACTATGCTAAATTAAAACTTTTACAACGGATTTAAATGAATAAGATAGCCTTATAAACAAATAAATGAAATATAGAACTTTAAACAAATCACAGTATTGAAATGTAAAGCAATCTTCAAATAATAAAATAGAGATGTTAATACCAATGTTGTTCTAAGGACAACCTTGCACCATAAAAACCAAGGGTTTATGGCTGGGCAACCTTACTAGAACAATTTGAATATCAAAAACTCAAACTGAAAGGAAATAAAGGAAATAACAAATTAAACTCTAAACTATTACAACATTCCCACAATGCTTGAAATGTAAAAGATTACAACATTCACATCCACACATACATTCCACAGCTTTGAATGATAAAAGATAGAAATTAAATAAGCATTCAAACCACAAGACAACGAATTATAGAGGTTCGCCTGTATTTACACCAACTGTTCAACAATAGCCACACAGATTGCTACTCCACTCCTAATATCCTCACACAGGGGATATCAGCGTTCACTATGAAAATAGGTTTCACAGGTTCACCTAAAACCTTCACAATTGTGTCTTTCAAATGGGCTTACACAATTCAAAAACCCCACTTCTGAGTTTTCTGGCTCTCCTCAGATAACCACTAGATTGAGATTTTTCTGGCTTACTCTCAAATAAAAACTAAAATGAAGAAAATTTACAACACAGTAAAATACTTGTATTTCTCCTTTTGTAGCAGCCCAGAAGAACCAATTAGAGTAGAAGTTCGAATATAGAAGTTCAATTGTCCAATACTCACTTTGATATGGTTCCGAGTTCTAATTGATTTTAAATTAAACCAATTGGGCTAGCTATATTTGATTTTGATTCCAAGAAGAAGGAATACAACAATTCCTCTTTTTAAATCAGATTGGAATGCAGAAACAAAATCAAATTGATAAAAAGCTAACAAAAGAGAATATTAAATATGCACAGCGTAGCTTAAGAATTAACAAAAACTTATCTCTAAGTGATGCCTTGATTTTACTTGAATTGAATTCTTGAAAAACTCAGAAATTCATGTTCTATTTATAGATGCAGAAATTGCGTCTTCGACTGATCGAGTGGCCACCACGACTGGTCGTAGGTCGAACTGCATTTTGAAATTTTAAAAGCGATCGGATAAAATTGTTCCACGACTGGTCGTAGGGTGTCCACGACTGGTCGTAGGATGTTCACGACTGGTCCTGAGGCCTCCACGACTGGTTGTGAGGAGCCAAGAATGGTTGTTGAAGTTTGAGTCGTAGCTGCAGGACTAGTCATGAATGAGTCAACACTTTTCCTATGATTGGTCGAGCAGACTCTACTAGTCGAAGCTCAACAAATAAAAATTTCAAAAAATTATAACAACTTATGACTGATCTTAGAATTTCTTGGACTGGTCGAGCCAGTTCTAAGACTAGTAGAACAAAGTCCAGGACTAGTCGAAGAATAGACCAAATACTTATAAAAATATTCAATTTGAATTATGTATACAAAATGACCTACACTAAGGTCAACCTAAGTTCATTCATACCTTGAATGTGAAGTAAGGACATTAAAACTTCATTTCTTCAGATGATGGTTGACCTTTTGAAGGTTTGTGAAGCTAGAGATCTCTATACTTGATGAAGCATTGAACTTGAGATCTTCTAGAGTTTGAATTACAGTTCATCTTAGGTTGTATGCTCACTTGAGTCTTGAACAAGTTCACTTCTTTCGTTATATCTTGTACTTGCATTTCTTGAAATGATTTGAAGTAGGTCTTCGTTCTTGACTTGAAACAAAGATGCAGTGTCTTGAACATATGAATTAACATGCTACATAAGATATAAATTGTGTTTTTGGCACTACAAAATTTGACACCCAAAGGAATAGAAAACCATAGCACTTACACACATTCACAAATACATCCATAATCTTGAATGATAAAAGATATAGAGAATAAACAAATATTCAAATCATAAGACATAAAGAATTATAGTGGTTCGATTGTGTGTATACCAACTATTAAACAACAGCCACACAACTACTCCACTCCTAATATCTTCACAGTGGATATTAGCGTTCACTATAAAAATAGGTTTTTCCAAGTTCACCTAAAACCCTCACAATTGTGTCTTTCAAGTGGGCTTACACGATTCAAAAACCCCACACTCTAAGTTTTCTTGATCACCTCAGATAACCAAAAGAATGACATTTTTCTGGCTTAATCTCAAAAGAAACCAAAATAGAGGAAATTACAATAATGTAAAATACCTGGATTTCTCATTTTGTTGCAGTCCGGAAGAACCAAGTCAGAGTAGAAGTTTGAATAGAAGTTTAATGTCCAATACTCACTTATGAAATGGTTCTAGATTCTAAATTGATTTTAAATTAAATCCAGTTGGGCTAGCTCTATTTGATTTTGATTCCAAGAAGTGGGAATTCTTCAATCCCTCTTTCAAATCAGATTGGAATGTTGAATACAAAATCAAATATACAAAGCTAATAAAAGAGAATATTAAATATGCACAATATAGCTTAAAAAGAATTCAAACTTATCTCTCAGAGTGATGACTTGATTATACTTTAATTTGATTGAAATACTCTAAAATTGGTGCTCTATTTATAGATGAAAAAATCGTGTCCACGACTAGTCGTGAGAAGGCTGAATCAGTTGCTGGACTTTAAGTCGTGGCTACAGGACTAGTTGTGAACGAGTTGTGCATTGTTCACACGACTGGTCGAGCAGTCTCCAGGACTGGTCGTAGCTTAACCAAAAAATTCTAAAATTTTGCAACAACATAGGACTGGTCATAAAATTTCTTAGACTAGTTAAGCCAGTGCTAGGACTAGTCGAACAGAGTCCAGGAGTAGTCGAAGAATAGACCAAACACTTATAAAGTAATTCAATTTGAATTATGTATTCAAAATGACCTACCCTAAAGTCAAGCTAAGGTCTTCCATACCTTGGACATGATGTATGAACGTTGAACCTTCTTTTCTTCAAATGATAGACGGTCTTTGAAGTTCATGAAGCTTGAGATCTCGACACATAATGGAGCTTTAACTTGAGATCTTTTGAAGCTTGAATTTGTAGTACTTGAGTTGTACTTCACCTTGAGTCTTAAGTATGAGCAGTTGACTTGCCTTTCAATGTCGCTTTAAAACTTTGAACTTTGAAGCTTAATGGAGTGAACAATGTACATGATCTTCTTACATTTCTTGAAGTAGATCTTTATTCTTTACTTGAAGCAATGTCCTTGTACATATGATGCATTGCCTTGAACATATATATCAATGTGCTACACAAGACACAAACTGTAGTTTTGGCACAACAAAATTTGACAATCAAAGGAGCAAATAACCATTGCACTTACAGATTACGTGCCGACCAAGAGGACCGCTATCCAAAACGCATTACGTCCATGATAATATATATGAAACACTATATGTGAGGTATATAACACATCACTTGCATCAATAGAGAAATAAGTTGAATCATGAGGGTTTTGGAATTCCAAGAGACATGCTCAAGCCATAAAGAGAGATAGCACAAGGCTAACCTAACAAAGGAGAAGAGTAGTAATAAGCTAACTCAATAAAATAGAAGAGTAGCAAATAGGCTAACTCAACAAGAATAAAGAGAGAGGAACAAAAGGTCAACTCAATATAGAGTGGAAGCACGTGTCACTCTCAAAATTAGCAAAGGGCAAGGCTTGTATCCATCACACTATATAAATTCATAAAAATCAAACATAATTAAAATCATACCTTAACCATAATTCCCAAAAGGATAAATAATTGATAATGGTAAACAATCAATTGCATGAAAAAACACAATAATTGAAAGTATGTAAAAACAAGATAAATCATATTAACTTAAATCAGTATAAGCTTTAAACGAATTCCTCACCTTAGCCTTAGATCTAAACCCTAGGTAGATCTCGATGTAGGAAAGTTTCCACATAAATCATGACATCACTTAAATAAGAGGAAGGCACCACACATGTGGAGGAGGAGGATGGGCGACCAGGCTTTCTCTTTCTCTCTCTTTCTCTTTCTCTTTCTCTTTCTCTCTCTTTCCCTTCTCTTTCTCTTTCTCTTTCTCTATATCTTTCTCTTTCCCTTCTCTTTCTCTTTCTCTTTCTCTTTATCTTTCTTGGACATGGGATTATGGGTGTGTGAGAGGAGAAGGGGATGCACTCCTTTTATAAAGGAGTGGGCGTGTGAGCGGGGGTGTGTTTCACATCACAATTGTATTGGGTTTCTTCAATTTGACATTTTAGCGATCTTTCTTTAAATCTAATTCATTTAGTGTGTCGGGATTATCGAATAAGGCCAGAGTATATAATTTTCTTAGTGATCCGAAATTTAGATTGGCCTATCTTGAAAATTCTCCTAACGAGTGCTAAAACGAACTTGTTCTCAATTGACGAGCCACACTTAATGATCAGGGCCTAATTTTGGGAGAAATATGTACTTAGGATAGGAAAACGGTTGGAGAAAATTTGATGGTTAATCGATGGTAGAAAAAATATAAATATAAAATTTCACCTTTTGTACCAAATTGAAAGAACTGGCTTCAACATTCAATGGTGTAAGATCATAGATCGGAGTCTAAATTTTGTATAAACTCATAGTCATATGAGACCAAAGTGTAGTCCAAATTTGAGTTGCGATGGATGGCAGGAAATGGTTAAATCAGAAGATCCAGATTTATAAGGAGTTAGTAAGCCTCGAAGGGATAACTTTACGCCTAAGGAAAAGCTTACCAAAGTGGGGTCTTCATATTTCACACTTGGTCCATATTATAGGCAATTGAAGTCGTTCATATGAAGGGATATATTCTACGACAACTACCCACGAGGTTTCTTCACTCGATGGACACCAAAATCAACTGTTAAGGGGTTGATTTATCAATTGGGTAACTTTTACAATAATTTAAGGGCTGAAATTTGACATGTATGGTTAATTTATGATACATATGCATGGTATAAAATTTTGTATCAAACGAATCGTGAGAACCACATGATCTAGAATTCAAGGGTTTAGGTTAATGATATTTTCGTAATTATTACTGATATGAGAGTTTTGGGAAATCTAATAGCTTTACATGGTTATAGGCACGTTTTTAAGTAATTCTTACAAAAGAACTTATATCTAAATCATTATGAATAAAGAATTATTTACCAAATTAATTAAGGGAATATAAATAGAGAAATTGATGACTGTGAATCCTACCTTTTACCCACTGTCTTTTTTAAACGCTTCCGAACTTTAATTTCCCAAACTAAACCATTCTTTATGGACTACTATTTACAGATGAAAATACCCTTGCACTACCAAAAAACATATAGCTCCAAATTATAACCGTTGCCATTAAAAACATAAAACTCAACGAGGCAAGCATGAACTTCATCGAGGCAATCCTATGGCTATGGATTATAACCGTAGATATATCTAACGCCCTAAATTTTGAGGGTTGAGCAAAGCTCTACTCCTGAGATTCAGAACATCACTTATGCAGTATGGATGATGATATTCAGATTTCGTCCATGTTACTGAGTTAAGCATGTATGGGATTATACTAAACAACATATCATACTCCGGATATAATCAAGTTAAGCAAGCGGAAGTCTAAAACATATCTATTTAAGCATGTAGGTGTTTCACAAAACCTCATATAGAGTATGAGTATGTAACCAGGTCTAATATACACATGTATGGTTCTAAAATGAATAAAATGGAAATGTAAATGTGTCCAACTAAGCCAGATATCCTAGTGGTCCCTGCGCATCGGCACGGGATCTACATTGACCCGCCCGAGAGGTGAAAGTAGGAGAATTCCTCCTCATCCATAAAGTCCTACTCCATTACATAGACTTCATTAGCACCTGTATCTAAATCAGAGTCCGGTCGGTATTTTAAAACACCGTCCCAGAGTGGGCGTAACTGATCAACTTAGTGGTACTATAAGGCAAAAGTTAACATGTTATCAAGTCAATCAAGCAGTAATGATAAAGCAATCAAACAATCACTTTCTAACTACTCTTTTTTAATGCAGGAATGAAGTGCAAGTAATGATGTATGCCCTCGCATCGAAGCTCCCTCACAAGCGACTCCAACAACCTATTTTGCATATGACAACACTTCCTCAAAACGGTGCAACTTCATCGCCTTTAAAGCACATCCTAATTAATGCAGTGCAATGCATGGTCGTGTTGGCCAAATAATTAATTAAGTTTATTCATACAGCAAGTTTGGGAAGCTAGGGTACCTCCCTTTATATCATTGACCTGAATCGAAGGATCCATATAAGTTCGCCACTCCTAGTCAAACGCATACGATAGACAAGTTATAGAGTCGTCACTCATAATTAAACATATATGATAGGCAAGTTACAAGAATTTATACTCACGGTCACTATGGGGAGGCTCGTCAACTCAGCGTATGCTTATATCTCAAACATAGTGTCCCATACCACCATTGCCCGGCTCAACGAGTCTTAGTTTCTCATTGGTCACTACGGGGAGGCTCGTCACCCTAACGTAGGCCGATAGTTCGAACACGGTGTCTCATACCACCATGCCCGGCTCAGGAGTCTTAGTGGATCATGGTACCATGGTTAAAGTGGATCTTTACAATGGTGAGGGGTACCTTAGATTCAAGTAGTCGCATCCATACGTGCTAAACACACAATAGGTCAATCAGTTCGTTAGGCAAGCTTGATTGGTACGGCACATGCTAACTTAATCGACATGGAGCGCATAAGCACCCCTCGTGGCCTAACCGCTGTGAGACCCGTATCTTAGCCC
The DNA here is from genome assembly GCA_030180095.1 of Magnolia changhungtana. NCBI lineage: Eukaryota > Viridiplantae > Streptophyta > Magnoliopsida > Magnoliales > Magnoliaceae > Magnolia > Magnolia changhungtana. The sequence goes on along the minus strand of JASAUF010000656.1, from coordinate 10,764,738 downwards.
GTACCATTCTAGAAGCTTCCACAGTCCTCTCAGTCGAATTTCGGTAACCTACGATCTATTATGGGCATTTGCGCATGATCCTGAGTTGTGTCTCGTATAGAGTCGGCTCAACCCGAGACTTATATCCTTATAACCGCGTCGTCGCCGTGATTCTGATGCTACGTCTCGTACTGAGGCGATACCTGAGCCAGGAGATGTGGGCCTGTGTTCAGTTTGAGGAAAATGTCGCGCATTGCTAACCCCAAGAGAATCTATCACATCAATCACATCAATCAAGTACATATCACTCACACCCATCCCCAAGTACAACTACCCATCCCCAAAGTCAACTATCTCCCTTATACAAGTACTCATATCGCTCACTCACCCATCACACACATCTCTCATCTCTCTCATCTCTCTTATCTCTCTCATTCTCCTAAGCAACCTAAGCACCCAACGTTTATGGCTTCCATGAAGAAGCTAGTGTGGCCCACCTTCTTACCTCCCATCTCCACCTTCCAAGCCTCATCTCAACCGTTAGATCACATTCTTTGGAGCTATAGAACGCGTTGATGGAAGAAGGAAGAAGGGACTTGAGTTAGGTGATTTTATTATTTGATTTGTGATTTAAGGGCCCACATATGTGGGACCCATCTTGATGTATGTGTTGTATCAAAGAGAGACCCATAGTGGCGGGGTCCCTCCGCTACTCCGATCTTTCTCTCTCTCTCTCTCTCTCTCTCTCTTCTCTCTTTTTGTGATGACCGTGTGGCCCAACTAATTTACGTATTTCATCCAGCAGTCCATCTGCTGGACCGGCTTGGACAGTGCTATAGGGCCACACCGTGATGTATTTATTTCATCCACACCGTCCAAGCCATCTGGACGGTGCTGGACCGGTTGGGAAGGTGGGGATTCATCCCACACGTGGGCCTTTTTTTTAAAATGGAAGTGGATTAGCTGGCATACCTCACCAACAACCCTTGCTGCTACTGAGTTTGACGTCAACAAGCTCTGGTGGGACCCACATGAGGCATGTGTTTCATCCAACCGTCTATTGATCGAGCAGCAACAGCAGCTGTTGTGCAACATCTTCAAGTTCTATGGATCTGACCATAAGATATGTGTTATATCCTAGCCGTCCATTTCTTGGACGGTGGATCAACAGACCAGATAGATGGGTCTGATCTTGCGGCTCACGTTAAATCCAAACCGTTCATCCACTGCACACAGCAGCTGCTGTCCCACACAGCAAGCTCTGTGCGTCCGATCATGAGGTACGTATTATACTAGACCGTCCATCCAGCAGCACGTGGTTATTGTCCTAATGGCAACAGGTTTGTGGGTCCCATGCATGATGTATGTAAAACCTCACCATCGGTCCATCTGGTGGGACCCATCACTGATATCCAGACTATCCGTCCATACGTCCAGGGCCTAGACGCTAGACTCTGGACGATTAAAGGCTTTAGGCCATTTAATAATAATAATAATAATAATAATATATGTTATATACATAGGTGTACATCTGATGGGCACACGTGGGACCCACCTTGTGATGAAATGGATTGGCTAGCGTGCGCTGATAGTAGCTACATTGTTGTTGTCATGACGTCAGCAAGTTATGTGGGTCCCACCTGTCATGACATCAGCAGGTTCTGTGGGCCCTGATCACGAGTCATGTGTTATATCCGTCCATCCATCTGTGTGGGGACCACACATGTGGGGCCTACCATGTTGCACGTGGGGCCTGTGTGATATTTATCTACACCATCCTTTCTAGATAGATGGGCTACCATAATGTATGTGTTTTATACACACTGTTCATCCGTTTGTAATGAGGGCCCACCCCACATGTGTGGCACGTGTGGGGGTGGGACCCACCTTGATGTAAGTGTCTTATATCCACACTGTCCATCTGGACGGTGTGATGTGGAGCGCACTATGATGTATGTGTCTCTCCACCCCGTCCATTCACCTGGCAGCTTGTGGGGCCCACCCACACATGCCGCACATGTGGGATGGGACCCACCTTGATTTATATATTATATATCCACACCATCAATCGCTGGATGGTGTGTTGCATGGGGTCCTGATGTATGTGTTATATACATATTGTTCATCCATTTTAGGGTCTTGGGCTATCCATGAGGTCCACCATGATATGTATGTTTTATCCTTGCCGATCGTCAGTTTTCAGGCCCACCATGATGTATATATTGTATTCAGGTCGTCCATCTTATGTCCATTGTGTAGGGCCACCTTGATGTACATATATGCGGCCCACTTGATGTATATGAGGCCCAGGCCTATGTGATACGACCCACTTGATTATATGAAGCCCATATATTACGGCCTATTTGATGTATTTAAGGCCCATGTGCAGGGCCCACTTGTTACGTATTTATGGCCCATTGATGCTACCCACTTGATTATATGAGGCCCATTAGTGCGGCCCATGCGATGTGTAAGGCCCAGGTGGTGCAGCCCATTGTGATGTATTCGAGGCCCATGGGACGTGGCCCATTGTGATGTATTCCCTACCCATATGATGAGGCCCATTGTGATATATTTTCGACCCATTTAATAAGGCCCAATGAGATGTATTTTTCGGCCCATATATTGCAGCCCATTTAACCTATATGGGGGCCATGTATTACGGCCCATTATGATGTACATGAGGTCTATGAGTGAGGCCCAATGCGATGAATGTGCAAACCGATATAATGTGTAATTTCACTATAATGTATGTAATGATGTTTATGTGGGCCACTCCTTGAGAGCAATGTTGGTTAAATGGCCACATTGATGGGCAATGATAGTTTAATGTCCACATTGTGACCTTCCCTTAGGCCTTGTTCAGCCGATCATCAAGGCTGATTGTTGAAGCCGATTTCGATTCTGATTATCGAGGTCATTTCCAATTGTTGATACCGATTCCGATTGTCGAGGCTGATTGTTGAGGCCGATTCCGATTCCGATTGTCGAGGCTAATTATTTAGGCTGATTCCAATTGTCGAGGCCAATTATCGAGGCCAATTCTGATTCTAATTGTCGAGACCAATTATCGAGGCCGATTCCGATTGTGGAGGCCAATTGTTGAGGCCGATTCTAATTCTGATTCTGATTATCGAGGCCGATTGTCGAGGCCCAATGTGATGCATATGTGGCCCATATTTGACGCCAATTGTGGTGTGAATTCGACCCGTGTTTAAGGCCCAATGTGATGTATATGTGGCCCCTATTTAAGGCTCGTTGTGATGTGTATTCAACCCGTATTTAAGGCCCAATGTGATGTATATGAGGCCTATGTGATGAGGCCCATTATGATGCATTTGAGGGTCAGGCGATGGAGTCCATTGTGATGTATGTTAGGCCGATGTGAAAGGATCATTGTGATGTGTATTAAGCTCTTGAGTGAGGCCCATGGTGTTGTATATTTGGCTCTTGTGTAAGGCCATGGGTCCACTATATGTTAAGATCTATGCGGGTCATTCCTTGGGGGCAATGTTGGTTAAATGTCCACATTGTCGAGGTCAATTGTCGATGCCGATTATTGATACCGATTATGAGTATGTGACTGCATAGCATCATGATACATGCATATATGTATCATCTACATGTTTGTTATGAGATGTGGTTGTCCATTACATATACCATTGGGCTGGTTGTTACGAGACTCCTTGATAGGTGGAGGTTATCTCACATGAGCACACGGTATGCGCAGGATTGATGCATGACTGGATTGTATGACTCATGCATCTTGCATTGTGTGTTGTGATTACTGTACGTCATAGTGAAATCAGGGCCGTAGCCTCCATAGGCACATCATGGATGGCCAGACGGGACACCAAAAATCTGTTATTAGCATCGGGTTGTCATAGATGGTCTTGGGTGAAAATTCTTAAAGCTCTGAGGCCAGGAGATGCCCCAACGTCAAGACTGAGTGGATACATGAGTGCCCGAGTGCCGAATACCAGGAGGCCGCATCTCTCATTGTGTCGTGGTCAGTTGGGAGGGGGTGCGGCCTTACCCGCCTGAGGGTAGGGGGCATAGCTAGGCTGAGTTTGACCAGATCATGAATGGGTCCGCTATCGATGTGCTGGGTAGATATTGGCTGACTATTGGCCAGGTGGATAGTGAGGTCTCTTCCACTTGCATGGTCGTGCGTCAGTGGGCGGTGATTACATATAGAGTGTACTAGACGCCGGTGATGATCCCAGAGATGTACAGTACTAATACATGGACTTATTAAGTAGGAGTTGCATATTCACTCATTTATTTATTTCACTATCTACTCGGGTTGGTAGTGTGCAACTATTTGTTACGAGTACCTTCGTAATGGCCAAGATTTCGGTTGGGGCATGTGACTAACCTGAGATTAGGAGTCTACCACATTGAGTCTGATTATCCAAATTCAGGTATGAGACTAGTTTGGATAGAAGTCCCTTGTGATGGACCTCATAGCTTGCGATACTGTGTACTATCATCCCGACTTCATACTCCAGCTTGGTCATTTCATTCGCATCACATATGGCATTACATCCGCAAGCATATGGCATTTTGAGTTACTATGTTTTTGCACTTATATAGCCTAAACGGACTTAGCAGGATTTACATATTGCATGGTACCCTTGGCATTTGATATTTAGCTCTTTATGACTCCTCATTTGAATAGTTAATCTGTATTGCATACTCTAATATTATATAACTATGGACTTGTTAGTATTTCCGCTTACTCTGATATCGTATGATTCATGATCTTGTTGGTATTTTCTCTTATTCTGATATTGTATGGTTTATGGCATTATATTGCATACTTGGTACTTACCTTGTGCACACACTTTCACCACCCTTTAAACTTTCTATAAGCTTATGTACAATAGACGTGTACAAGTGGCATTAGGTCACAGCAGCGTTGAGCTTGGAGCGTGCAGCGGACTTTTGGAGCTTTGATTTTTGACATATGTATTTCCCTTTCAGCATTGTATTCAAATATTTATATTAGTGGACATGTGATGATGATGTTGCCTTTGTGATTTGGGTATACTTATGGTTATACTATTACGAGTTACATGTACATTGGAAAAAAAATCCTCCTTGTAGGATCTAAGGATCGAAATCTGGCGTATAGATGCTAGAAGCCGAGAATGGGGTACTACGAAGGCTGTCGGCAATGGATTCGGTGATCGAAAATTTTGTAAGCCCGATTTCTGAGTTTGGGGCGTGATAGCCACTATCGATTGCGACCCAGATTCATCGAGTATACCCAATGTGGCAAGACTAAATCGGCCACCCAAACAGGGACTATTACTCATTTCCTTGGCTATGTTGTAGCCTCAATCCTACTCATATGTAGCTAAAAAACACGTGTGATATTCATCTCAGTATTTAACAAACAATATAAGTGGATTCCTCATTTGGGCATTTCATCAAATACATCGATCATATTACCAAACACTTGCATTTTATTAATTAATTACATGGAGGAAGATGTGATTACATGAATGAAATTATACACATACATAAGGCAGTAAAGAATCCTATCATAATACTCGTAGTAAATACAAATCATCAACAATTTCTTATTCAGGCAATTCATCAAACACATAGACTAGGTTAGTTACAACATATGTTTTATCAATTCCTTATACAGAGATATCAGCATGCATATGACAATGATGAGTCCTAGATCCATAATCATGGCAAGTACAAATCATTTTTAAATGCTCATTCAAACATTTCAACAAACATATGGGATGCATATTTTACTCATCACAGTTCATATGTGTATATCATACAGAAATTGACATATCTAAGACAATATGGTAGTAATCAAGTCAGACATAAATCATTAGCTGACATGAAAGCATTGATAATCGCAACATAAGCGTTTATAATCCGCACCTTTCATTGGGATGCTCGACTCGGACTCGGTCCAGATCCTACATTTTCTAAAATAGAATGTCGGGCACCTAAATGATGAAACATATTAGCTAGGTTGACAAACAACTATCCTGGAACTCAACAACGATATTAGAGTTAGGATTTCTTACCCAAAATTGTATCCAAAAAAGGTTGGGTAGCGCAACGGGGCGGAGATTTGGTGCGTGGATTCATGGGAGAGGATTCCTGCAACGATCTCCCAAAATATCTCTTCTCTCTTTCCTCTTTTCTCCTCTCTCCCCCTTAGGGTTTTTGTGAAATTCGTATATGGGAGTGAGGGAGAGAAATAAGGGCTATTTATAAGCCCAGAAGTGATGCAAATGGCCCTAGGGCCACTATATACATAGTTTATACCCTTTGGGCGGCTGTTTTTTTACAAACAGGGCTCATAGGGAGGCCCATGACTCATCTACGTAATAAGGTATGCTCCTTGGCAATGGATCCATGTCACGACATGATTTCGGTGCGATCGAATAAACCAATCGACTATGGAGAGCCTGCATCAGATCAACGGTCATACTTACTCAATCGGGACACAGTTATATAGATATGTGTAGAGAAATTTCCTTTCCCCATGGGTGAAGTTTGGTCACAAACTAACAGTCTGAAATCCTAATTTCGCGTAAGAGTGAACAACCCAATTCACTTAAGTTTCATTTCATTTTCTAAAGATATTCGCATTTCTCACGCGATTCACTCATGGTTTAAGTTAGGATTTTCTAGACACTATCTGGGCTTGATTCCCGCGATGGTTGTCAAGCCCAGCAGAACGGATATAGTCTTAGTTTCACTATCATTGGACCCTCGACATGCGGTCTAGGTCCGATACAAGGTTTCAATGTACTCCCGAGAGCAACAGGCTCGTGGGATTTCTCCTAGGTCTTTAGTTAGCATTAAGCCAGTGGTACTCATGGTTTTAGGCCTTCTCATTTGTGAAAATGGTGGCCCAAGCTTAATCCTCCAATTATTTAGTACTTAACTAAATCTCATCTAAATTACACGACAAGATGTGATCCTTAGGTTGTTCTGCCTGAGGTGGTACTCGGGTCTTTGTATGGATTTTTTCGGGATGTTACAATCTACTCCCCTTAAAGAAAAACTTCATCCCCAAAATTAGTACCTTTTCGTACTCCTCGAGGATTTGTGGATAGTTTTTACGAACTTCAGCTTCCATTTCCCATGTAGCCTCCTCCTCGTTATGGTGTGTCCATAATACTTTCACGAGTGGGATGACCTTACTGCGCAACACTTGTTCCTTCCTATCTAGAACACGCGTGGGCCGCAATACATTAACGTCTTCTTTTAGCTGCACTTTCTTCCACTTGATAATATGGGTAGGGTCAGGAACATATTTCTTCAGCATTGATACATGAAATATGTTATACACACCTATGAGTGGTGTAGACAAGGCAAGGCGGTAAGCCAACACACCCACTCAGTCTAAAATCTGGAGTGGGCCAATGAATCTTGGCATGAGTTTCCCTTTTCTGCCAAAACGAAGTACTCCCTTCATTGAGGAACTTTAAAGAATACATGGTCCCCAACTTCAAATTCCAACAACTTGCACCTCATATCAGCGTAGCTCTTCTCCCTACTCTGGGCTGTAAGGAGTCAATGCTTGATAATATCAATCTTTTTTGAGGTCGCTTGAACTAGATCTGGGCCAACCAAGCTTTTCTTGCTAACTTCCGCCTAACAATGCAGAGCTCGACATGGGCATCCATGCTTCGTAAGGAGCCATGTCAATGCTTGCTTGAAAGTTGTTGTTATAAAAAAAACTCGTTATAAGGGAGACAATCATCCCAGCTATCCTTAAAGTCAAGTACACATGCTCGTAACATGTCCTCGAGTATCTAATTTACCCGCTCCGTCTGCCCATCGGTCTGTGGGTGGAACGCATGCATGTGCTAGATCTAGATTGTGTGTGCTTTAATGGATGACATGAATGTGTTGTGATGAAGGGAGGGCCTCAATAGTGGCAGAGACCCTACCTTGTGGCTAGATCTTCATTTTTCCCTTATTCTATATTTCATTTCTGATGTGTGTGGTCCACTTAGGGGCCTTGGAATATCCAAACCGTCCAAGCGAGGTGGACGCCCATGGCTGTCCATTCCTTAGACATTGGCACCTTATTTGCTCCAATTCAGATGCATGCAATGGATTTCATGGAGGGATTTTAGTGTGGATGTTTGTGGGGCCCACTGAGATGGACCACAATACTGATTTCATGGGGTGATTCCCCCTTAATTTGGTTCCCATGCTCAGTTTATTTCAGGTACATATTGCTATCTAGAAAATTTTTAGACAGTTTTGGGATAGTTTTTTAGACTGATAAGAGGGATGTTTCACCCCCATTGGTAGATGATTCTTGGAGGTGTGGACCCCACCTTAATGTGCATTGAATCCCACCTCCATCCGCCCTTGATTGTCACCTATAATGCCCTGAAAATCGGGGGTCAAGTAGCAACTCAACACCCGAGTTCCAAAACATCACTTATGCTACACAAATGCTTATAATTGAATGTTGTCTGTGTTAGTGCAATAAACATGAGTGAGATTATACCAAAACAGTAATCCATACTCCAGATCAATGAATAAAACGCAAGTGGAAGACTGAAAAACATATATAGATGTGTATCAAAACAAAACAATGTCGATCTGTCTCCAGAGTATAATTACTTCGCTGAGTGATCATATACATGTACTGAATCAAAAACAAAATATCAAAAATAGTCCAACTATTGTGATAGCCTAGTAGTCCCATAAATCCGGATTGGCTAAGCAAAGCCGCCGGAAAACTGCATGAGGAAAAACTCATCCTGATCTTCATAATAATCAGGCTTAGCCTCCTATGAATCGTCGGTACCTGTGTCTAAGACAGAGTCTGGTGGGTGTCTAGAACACCGTCCCGTAACATGGGAGTGAGTATCTAACTCAGTGGAACAATAAAGCATAGGTTAACATGTTATCAATTCAGTTAAGTAGTAATGATAAAGCAGTACAATCAATATTCCTAAGTACTATAATTAATGCAAGGATGAGATGAGATTATGACGCATGCCCTCACCAACATACTCCCTCGTGCGGCACCATCTTACGTCTGTGGCATGCTGTCACCCTCAGTGCTCCACATCTTCTAGGCACATGTAATGAGATGATGAGCATGCACTACAAGAAAAATGGGCAAAGGCTACGGCCCAAAACTGTAGCAAAAGCCCTTTGCTACGGATCTAATCCGTAACACATCCGCGCCAATAGGTGGGGTAGCTAAAGGTCTAGCTACGGATCATATCTGTAATAATAGATACCAATAGCTACGGATATAATCTATAGCAAAAGATACCAATAGGTACGGATATAATCCGTAGCAAAAGATACCAATAGCTATGGATAATCGTAGCAATAGACACCAATAGCTACCAATATTATCCGTAGCAATAGATATCAATAGCTACGGATAATTGTCGTAGCAATAGATACCAGTAGCTACGGACAAAAGCCGTAGCTATAGCTACAGATATATTCGTAGCTATTTTTAAAAATTGTAATAATATGACCTGTTTCCATTGCAAGAACCTGCTGTGATTGATAACTCATATAAGCCAAATGCTGATAGAAATAGTACATAAAATGCAATCAGAAAAAAAAAATGATGCATAAATAGCAATCAAATCATACAATGTATCCTACATTCACATTTCTAAATAAACAATACTTCACTTTACTCAACCTATCATAAGAATTACAACTAAGGCATGCCCTCATGTCCATAGGAACAAATACACTCCAACACAGTAAACACCCTCCATATGCATTCAATAATGCTCACATTTTTACAGAAATTTTTTCCTTCAGATGGTCAATTTCAGCAAATGCAGAAGATAGAGCTTCTTCTTTCCCTAAAACTGCGGATGTAACTCCTGTGGACTTCGACACGATCACTTTCAAGTTCTGAAACCCTTCCCTTGAGAAAATGAATTTCATCCTCTAGTGACTTCTTCAGCTTGTCAGCCTGTATAAAACGATATTTGTAGACACAATCAAACAAGCATGCCTTTGTACACATCTCAAAAGGAATGAAGACCAAAAAAAAATAAACACTTATATATGAAGAAATAAAAAATGTACGTACAAATCTTCTAAACTATGGCAAAATCCAACATGAGTAATGCGTTCAAACCTAGGATGGACTTTTAAACTCAAAACTCCGATCAAACACACTAAAATATGTGACTTACTATAAAAAGTAAACTTCTCCTACCTAAAAGTGTAGGTTTAGGTTTAGGGATTTGAGAATACATTTAGGTTTTAGGTTTAGGTTTAAGTTTTAGGTTTAGGTTAAGCTTATAGGTTTAGGTTTAGGTTTAGGTTTAGGTTATAGGTTTAGGGTTTAGGGTTTAGCTTTAAGGAATTGAGAATAGGTTAAGGTTTAGGTTTAGGAAATTGGGTTCGGGTTTGAGATCGGGTTTAGTTTAGGTTTTCAAGTTTAGGTTTAGGTTAAGGAGTTGAGATTAGGATTAGGTGTAGGTTTAGGTTTAAGGATTTGAGAATACATTTAGGTTTTAGGTTTAGGTTAAGGTTATAAGTTTTGGTTGGTTTAGGTTTAGGTTTAGGTTTTAGGTTATAGGTTAAGGTTATAGGTTTTGGTTTAGGTTTAGGTTTAGGTTTTAGGTTTAGGTTTTGGTTTAGGTTTAGGTTAAGGTTATAGGTTTAGGTTTAGGTTATAGGATTAGTTTATAGGTTATAGGTTATAGGTTATAGGTTACATAGGTTATAGCTTTAGGGAATTGAGAATAGGTTAAGGTTTAGGTTTAGGAAATCGGGTTTGGGTTCGGGTTTAGGTTTGAGTTTTCAAGTTTAGGTTTAGGTTAAGTAGTTGAGATTAGAATTAGGTGTAGGTTTAGGTTTAGGGATTTGAGAGTACATTTAGGTTTTAGGTTTAGGTTATAAGTATAGGTTTAGTTTGGGTTATAAGTTAAGGTTTAGGTTTAGGTTATAGGTTTTGGGATTTGAGAATAGATTTAAGATATAAGTATAGGTTTATGTTGGGTTATAGGTTAAGGTTTAGGGATTCGGGTTGGGGTTTAGGTTATAGGTTATAGGATTTGAGAATGGGTTCGGGTTTAGGTTATAGGTTTTGATTTAGGTTTAAGTTATAGGTTTTAGTTTAGGTTATAGGTTATAGGTTTATGTTAAGGTTCGGGTTTAGGTTATAGGTTTTGGGATTTGAGAATGGGTTCGTGTTTAGGTTATAGGTTTTGGTTTTGGCTTTAGGTTATAGGTTTTGGTTTAGGTTATAGGTTATAGGTTTAGGTTAAGGTTTAGGTTTAGGTTATAGGTTTTGGGATTTGAGAATGGGTTCGGGTTTAGGTTATAGGTTTTAGTTTTGGTTTAGGTTATAGGTTTTGGGATCGGGTTTAGGTTTGGGTTTTCAAGTTTAGGTTTTAGGTTTAGGTTTAAGTTTAGGTTATTAGTTATAGGATTTGAGAATGGGTTCGGGTTTAGGTTATAGGTTTTGATTCGAGTTTAGGTTATAGGTTTTGGTTTAGGTTTAGGTATAGGCTTAGGTTATAGGTTATAGGTTATATGTTTAGGTTAAGGTTTAGGGATTCGGGTTCGGGTTTGGGTTCAAGTTTAGGTTATAAGTTATAGGATTTGAGAATGGGTTCGTGTTTAGGTTATAAGTTTTGATTTAGGTTTAGGTTATAGGTTTTGGTTTAGGTTTAGGTATAGGCTTAAGTTATAGGTTATAGGTTATATGTTTAGGTTAAAGTTTAGGGATTCGGGTTCGGGTTTGGGTTCAGGTTTAGGTTATAGGTTATAGGATTTGAGAATGGGTTCGGGTTAAGGGTATAGGTTTTGATTTAGGTTTAAGTTATAGGTTTTGCTTTAGGTTATAGGTTATAAGTTTATGTTAAGGTTCGGGTTTAGGTTATAGGTTTTGGGATTTGAGAATGGGTTCGGGTTTAGGTTATAGGTTTTGGTTTTAGTTTAGGTTATAGGTTATAGGTTTAGGTTAAGGTTTAGGTTTATGTTATAGGTTTTGGGATTTGAGAATGGGTTCGTGTTTAGGTTATAGGTTTTGGTTTTGGTTTAGGTTATAGGTTTTGGGATCGGGTTTAAGTTTGGGTTTTCAAGTTTAGGTTTTAGGTTTAGGTTTTAGTTTAGGTTTAGGTTATAGGTTATAGGATTTGAGAATGGGTTCGGGTTTAGGTTATAGGTTTTGATTTAGGTTTAGGTTATAGGTTTTGGTTTAGGTTTAGGTATAAGCTTAGGTTATAGGTTATAGGTTATATGTTTAGGTTAAGGTTTAGGGATTCGAGTTCGGGTTTGGGTTCGGCTTTAAGTTATACGTTATAGGATTTGAGAATGGATTCGGGTTTAGGTTATAGGTTTTGATTTAGGTTTAAGTTATAGGTTTTGGTTTAGGTTATAGGTTATAGGTTTATGTTAAGGTTGCGGTTTAGGTTATAGGTTTTGGGATTTGAGAATGGGTTCGGGTTTATGTTATAGGTTTTGGTTTAGGTTATAGGTTTTGGTTTAGGTTATAGGTTTTGGTTTTGGTTTAGATTATAGGTTTTGGTTTAGGTTATAGGTTTTAGGTTTATTTTAAGAAATCGGATTTGGGTTCGTGTTCTGGATCGGGTTTAGGTTTGGGTTATAGGTATAGGTTTTGGGATTTGAGAATAGGTTTAGGCTAAGGTTATAAGTATAGGTTATAGGTTAAGGTTTAGGTTTATGAAATCGAGTTTGGGTTCGGGTTCGGGTTCGGGATTGGGTTTAGGTTTGGGTTTTCAAGTTTAGGTTTAGGTTTAGGTTTAGGTTAGGGTGTTGAGATTAAGATTAGGTGTAGGTTTAGGTTTAGGGATTTGAGAATACATTTAGGTTTTAGGTTTAGGTTTTAGGTTTTAGGTTTAGGTTTAAGTTATAAGTGTAGGTTATAGGTTTAGGAAAAGGTTTGGTTTAGGTAATAGGTTTTGGGATTTGAGAATAGCTTTAGGTTACAAGTATAGGTATAGGTTATAGGTTTAGGGTGTGGTTTAGGTTAAAGGTGTAGTCCCTGCAAACACAGATATAAACACGGCCTGTCTAAATGGCCAGGCCCCTCCAATGTTGTCCATAGGAAATGGACAGCTTCATCATGGTCATAACAGTGGTTCCCACCTTCCAGGGACCCTCGATCAACATCCGAATAGCTCTGACGCACATCTGGATCTACTTCATCAATTTCGAGATAATATATAAACATGGGCATGTCCAAATGGCCAGGCCACTCATTTGTTGTCCATATGAAATGGACAGCTTTATCATGGTCATAACAGCAATTCCCACCTTCCTGGGACCCCCGCTCAACATCCGGATAGCTCCGACGCACATCCGGATCTACTTCATCAATTTCGAGATAATATATAAACATGGGCCTGTCCAAATGGCCAGGCCACTTCATTAATGAATCATGTAGTATGAAGGAAAGAAGACTCACCAATTTAGCTAGTAAGGAGAGAGTGTGAGTGTATGGAATGTTGCCCTTTCTTTGAATAATGGTTGCATATTCCACAATGCAATCTGAGAATGAGTAAGTTTTTTAGTTTATCCAACAATGCATATGGGCACAGATTTACATATAAAGATTTTAAAGATTGTAAAACAGAGTAAATGATTATATTAACTTCCAAGTATTGATTAAGAAGAAAAATATAAATGATAATGGGAAAGAAATCTCGATATATTAAATTATTGAAGGACAATGAGACATATCAAGACTACAGGTGCCCAGAGCAAGATAACTACACCAATGTTGTACCTAGCTGCATTGACAGAACAAAAAAAATTATACGAATGAAATGAGAAAAAGCCAGGATATCATGGACTTAGAGGAAGATGAGTACCCTCAAGAAAAAGCTCATGGCAAGCATATTTACTACGATGAACTTTAATTATGCCTTTGGTTGGCTTCACCAAAGGTTTTATCTGCACTAGCATGACAGATTAATAAACAGCACCAATAAAACAGAAATTTACTTAGATGTAAAAGCTAAATGCCAATTTGCAACACAGAAGCAACAACCAAAAAATTGTGTATCTGAAAATATAAATAAAGAGCTAAAATTTGAGTACATCTGAGTGAAAAAATAACCAAGATCTACTGATGACACTACCCGTAGAAAGTCAATACCCCTTGGATAACTCAATCCTCTATTAATGCAATTAGCATTTCTAAAGGAAATTTAAAAATAAATAAATAAATAAAATTTAAATCTGCCTTCTAAATTGTACTTACCGATAGTTGGAATTGTGGTAACAATCTCCCCTAGCTTGAGCTTGAGTATGTTTTCTATTACAATTAGCGAAATCAATACGAACTTACAACAATAGGTACTAAGTCTTTGGTCCAGGGGTGATCCACAATAAAAGGTACCATTTACCATGAACTAAAACCATATATTATCCATACCTTAATTGGACTTACTATAAGAGTAATCTTTCAATGATGGCCCACTGCTTCTGATAATCACTACAGGGGTAAGAAAATTACAAATAGTAAGACTCATGAGATGACATAAATACAAATAGTGACAAGACTAGCTGGTAATGACAGGAGGCTAAGACATCAAATTATTTATGAAGAACAAGAAAAAACAAAGATAAAATAAATAGTTAAAAACTTTACCATTTCAATATTGAGTAGTTGTTGCACGTTCATTTGGAACCTGTATTTTTTAAAATATTTGGAACTCAAAGACTGTTCCAGTACAATGACCATAGAAATGTAAGATATAAAAATTAAATATTTACTAAAGAAAAATATCTTAAATATCACAAATCATATAAGGTAAATCTATTAAAATATAAGTTTTGAATGGGCATGAGATCAATTTTGAACAGTTTGGATTAAACCACCAAAATGATTAATGTAGTTGAATTCTAAGTTTTGAATGGGCATGAGTTTTAGGATATAAGAAGAAAATATGGTGGCGAATGTGATGGACAGATTGGATATCATGCACACAACATGATGAGCTTCAAATCCATGTTATCAACAAACGACACTTTATGAAAATGACTGGGACCTACAACTCCCTCCATAACTCCTAATAATACCAAGATAGTCTTTGTATAATTTACTAAGAAACGCCACAGCTGCTGCAAACTGGAGTGGGCCACAATGATCAGGCCTCAAGAGAATCAAGCCACCTATATAATTAAGAAAAAGAAAAAACCCAACATCAGTCTACATTCAATGAAAACTAAGCCAATAGTGAACTGGTACCCATCAAACCACTTAGACAAATCAACATAAAGAGTAAAAGAAGATTGAAAAAAAAGTTGTTGATTTATTACAATTCAATGAAGAAAGGACATTGAATTGAAAATCTATACAAGAAAATACATTCAAAGATTCATCTTGAAACCATCTTCCAGAAATAGATCTGAGATTATGGACCATATCCCATATTTGGATCTTTATAAGCTTGTTGTCGATTGTAACCATTCTGGCTCCAAATTCGACAACAATGGTTTAGTCATGCATTAGTTGGAATTGCTTGTCAGTAAACTGTAGTAAATGGCAACCTTATGACATGTACAAACTTTGCTACAACCCTTTTCATTTGTACCAGTTGGAATGATTTATGATATCTGCTAGATCTGTATCCCTATGATGGGGACTTCACATAATTCAAGAGATAAATGATGGAGAGGGAAGATCAGAAAACACCAACCTTATTCCATCCTCAGCCATAAAGTTTTCCATCAGATGTGATTGCCATAGTGTGTTTCCAATCACCTGATATCTGAAATCATTTAAGCCAAACTATAAGAAAAGGACATTTTCTTGTCAAAATCATAAAACTTTTTTATGTTTCCCTGGAATTTCAAATGCAGACTATGACAATCAACATGTTCAGTCAGCCCCATCCAAAAAACATAGCGAAAAAGCAACTCCTTCAAGTTACGTTTCAAGTCAATAGCAGCAACCATTTAAGTTTCACAAATAATGCATCATGCCACCATATGAAGTTCATCATTGATTTTTTATCTTTTTAAGATAAAGTTCATCATATTGGTAATTATAACAAAATCATCTATCAAACTCCACATCTTGAAATTGATGAAGCACACATGCCTTTGAAATCGAACCATTCATATGAGTAGATATTTGTAGATATAAAAGGCAATACTGGACCATTGACCTTTCTTTGAAGGCTATAAATGAGGAAAATGGGGTTAGAATCATCACGAGTGCAAGCACAATCCAAACACAAAATAGACCAAGTCCTCTAGGCACAGCCAAATACAGTAGAAGTTAAGCAATTTAAGGCCTATCTTCTCCTGCCCATATCTTCAATACTCAATCTAGGGCTCAAAATGGACTCAAAAAGATCATAAGAATTGGGAAGGAAAGACAAGCAAATTAAGCCCAAAAATGGAGGTTTGCTACAAATGCTGATGGGGTAGCAAAAATCATTTTTCTACTAACTAGCAAGCACAATTTTTTTTAGTAAATCTCTGATGAGAAGAAAAATCATTCCCACCAACTTTGAGAGCTTTCTGAAAAATGCTTCTCTGCCCAGTGGAAATAGGATTCCTGCAACCAAAGGGACTCATAAAAAATGTGTGGGTGCCCCCAAACCAAAACTGGGTTCAGTCCCACACCCTCATCTTTAAATAGATTGGTGGAGATTTAGGTGGATCGGAAAAATCATGGTGGAAATCAATAATGGATCATGCAGTTTCCTGTTGTCTTAGGTTTGCCAACAACAAGATCAAAAGATGGTAACTCCTGTTTCCACAAAGAGAGAGGAGTCATGAACTAGTAAAAAGAAAGAAAAAAAAAATGAAAATGGTAGAATTCTATGCTGTAAGGCTTTCTCAAAAACAAATGACAATACTTTCTAACTATGTCACCTTAGTGCAAGCACTGGCATCAAGTAAGGTATGGATCTAGTTTGGTACATCCTCAGAAACTAAAAATTTCAAGGTATAGGTAAGGCAAAGATGGAGTACTTCTCATAAGTATAATTATGCTAAAAATACTTCTCTAACCATATTACAAATTGAATTTGTTTCCCAGTCAGTGCAATTCACCATAAATTCAAATTAACTAACTCTAGAGTTCAAAATCCTAGCAAATTTGAATTTCAAAACTCAAGGAATAGGGGATTCCTAATACTTACCCTTATCCAATATTGTTAAAATCAAACGATTTACGATTCGAATCATACACTTCGAATTGTATCATATATAACTTTTGGTATTCATTACACACGATGAACAATGGATTTTATATTCATGAAGAAGTAGCATACATTAGCAGTTAAAAACAAGTCATAATATTTTCATTTCAAGAGGGTCTTAACAATGGATCTATCTTTCGTATTCATTACACACACGATGAAGTTACAAGAGTGGCTGTTACAAGTTCAGGAATCATTTGTTCTCTAACCCACTGGAGTGAGATCCATCAAACAACTCAAACACATGATGAGCTAAGAATGTTGACTTTCACTGACCCTCATCCATGATTCCTTGAAGTATTTTCATGTTTACACACATTGTTTAAACTCATATACTTATGCTTTAACACAAAAGCTTGCAAATCACAAGAATACCTTTAAAGGTCTGTTGAAACTACGAAAAATGAAAAAACATCTTCAAGCACTTTGCACGCATAGTCTTCAAGGCTCAAGCACATTTCCTTCCATCTTATCCTAAGTAGTGCCCATCCAAATGGAATCTCTCAGTTGGTCCAATAATGAAAACAAAATTTCTCAAAATGGCCCATAGAGATGAAAAGGACAATCTTAAAAATGCAATCAGTTACTTAGTACAACAAAGTTCTGTCCTTTGTGCCCATCCAAATGGAATCTGGCCATGGCTAGACTTCGGGCAAAGCATCCACCCGATGTCTTTCTTTTAATCTAGAAAAGGGCTAGTACCTATGATATTGAAAGCCAATATTTGCAAGTGTGGTAGCTACTCCAGTTTGGATCGCCCCCGATGAGCAATTTGGGTTGAGATGTGCCTGTTTGTGACATTTGGGGGTTACAAATCAAGCTCAGGTCTGGATTTTGGGCCCATTTACTAAATGGATTGGGTTCCGCGTGGCCCTTGACCTGACTCAAACCCGACCCATTGCCACCCCCAGGAAAATCCCTCCATCCAACTTCTGGGGTACATCTAAACAACCCCTTTATACTTTTCCCATTAACAATATATGCAGAATGTAGGAATAGAGCACTAGCAGCTGACAATGAATACCAATAAACAAGATATACTGCAACTAAAAAGAAAATGGCTATTTTTTACTTCCTGCAACTCTATTTCTTTTCAGCTCAATATCATGTCTTGTATAAAAACCTGAAACTTACCCGTTAGCAAAAAATTGCATAATACTAATGAACCAAAATAAAGGAATACAAGCAAGGAAACCCTTGGGTGCATGATAATTAATGCTTTGGAAAAGCGAGAGCCACCACAAGGTGGAAGGGCTACCTAAAAATAAGCTAGAGTGACTTCTGTCATGGTGAGCAACCATGGACATCGGCTAAGGAGTGTGGTGGTGCATTATGATCCCAATGGTTTTAAGTAAGGGCGGTAATGGGTGGGGTTTAGACTGGGTAGGGGTTAGCACAAGCCCGACCCATTTACAAAATGGACCAAGAATTCACGCCCAAACCTTACCCAAAGTAAAGGGCTTGTCAACATTAAAGAGAACAGACAGTAGAAAAACCAACATATAAGACAATACATCGACAGCCACAGATGAATCTGTTTACTTTTAAGTAGCAAAAGGGAGTTCCAAACAAGAGATACAAAGTCACAGAAGATTACATTTTCCATTCACTGTAGGCAACTTCTTTCACAAAATAATCAGACTGAAATAGAAGAACATGCAATGACAGCTGTTGAGAATAGCCATAAAAATTGAAGCAACGAAACTCACTTTCCATGTTGTTCTTGCACAATCTGAGTGGTAGATTTTGTGATTGTTTCCTGCTTCAAATGCCCAAAAAAATCTGCAGAACTAAAATTAGTAGAGCATAGACTTGGAGATATCGACTTAGAAATAGCCTTTCACATTTACATCAAACAAATGAAATAAAGGGTCAACTAAAAGTAAAGAAATACTGATGATCCTTGGATTTGATATGAAAATTTATCTACACAGCAATTTGCCTGCATTAAGGGCTGAAGAATATCACCATAGAAACAAATGAACAAAATTATAACAGCATCAACAGTAATCACAACAAAGTTCTATCACCAAAACCTTCTTTGTTGAGTCATTTCATCAAACAGTTAGTATGCATGAAATCTGAAGAGAGAAAAAAAAAGATATAGAGAGAGGAGTAGATCAAACATATGAAGAGGAACCTCAGTTTCCTTCGATTTTAAGAGATTTGACAAAAATATGAAAGGATAGCGGAGATGCATGGCTGCAAAATGGCGGATACAAACCTATGTAGGAACTTCATGGCTGCTGCAATGGAGGTCCGAGCAAGATGATGATGTGAGGGAGATAGAAGATATGGCGGAGATGCATCGGAGAGAGAGATGGAGCAGGTGAGAGAGAGAGGGAGGGAAGAAAGGAGATCGGGAGAGCGAGAAAGAGAGGGAAAAAGGAGAACGGGAGCAAAGATTAGGAGGGAGAGAGAGAGAGAGAGAGAGAGAGAGAGAGAGGACAGGAAAAGGTTTTTTGGGTGCCGCTCTGTTTTGAGCGGGCGCCCTTTTTTTTGGTGTGAAGATGGACCAACACATGACAGTCCTGTCAAGGGGCTCTATGGGGCCCACTATGATGTATATAGTTTATCCATGCCGTCCATTAATTCTAATAATTAATTTTAGAATGTGATCCTCAAAATTAGGTATATTAAATACCCACGTGGACCACACCATAGGAAGAACATGTGATTTAATCTCCACTGTTTCCTATCGTGTGGTCCACTTAAGCCTTCGATCTACGTGTTTTTTGGTTCATGCCCTAAAATGATATTTCAAAACATATGGATGGCTTAGATAGAACATATATCTTGTGGTGGGCAGCATAAAACCCCCCACACTACCGTCGTTTAGATTGGATTAGAACTCCTCAGCTACGGATTAAAACCGTAGCGCAATAGCTACGGTTTATATCAGTAGCAGATAACTAACATAGTCCATGGCCTTTGCCCAATTTTTTGGTAGTGATGATTACCGAGTTGTTATTAGTCCATTTCAAATAGCAGTATTGGGAAACTAAGGTACCTTCCTTATATCATTCCCAAATAATGATCCATTCTAGGGTCATAGTCCTAGACAATCTCATACGATAGTGTGTTTCTAGGTCGCTGCAAGGGCTGTCAGGGCTGTTACACGGAATCGTTACACTATTCCCCCATAACCTTTTCAATACAGGCCTAGTTTATACTTTGTTACTACGAAAAGGCTCGTCGCCTCACCGTTGATTTAGAGTATGCTCGAGGTCACTACACCGGGTACAGTCAGGGCTGTTACACAGAATCATTACACCACTCCCCCATCACCCATCAAAGCAGTGTAGGCCGACAGTTCGAATATAGTGTCCCATACCACCATAATTGGTTCACGAGTCTGGTTGCTCAATGGTCACTATGGGGAGGCTCGTGGCCCCAGCGTAGGCCGACAGCTCGACCACGGTATCCCATACCACCATGTCCGGCTCATGAGTCTTAGTGGATCAAGGTACCAAGGTTAACAAGGTTACATTGGTAAGTTTGGTGCCCTAGGTTCAAGCAGTAGCGTCCAAACATGGTGAACATACATTAGACAGATCGTGTTACTTGATGAGCTTGGCTAACTCGAGTGCACAAAAAGTTGAACGATATGAAGCGCATAAGCACTTCGTGTGGCCAGCCACTATTGTCAACTGAAGTATGACTCGGGTTCGTCAAACACATCTCGCATGGCGAATGAATTTCAGCCACGCATTTATTTCCGTTTCCGATTGCCTAGACTATAATTATAGCCCCAAACACAATCAATCCTTGACCAGAAGCATGTAGAGTAAAGCAGAGTAAACAAAGTAATTCAAGCATGTCAACAAGCATGTCATAAAGTAAGTTATAAAGCACAATATAAACAGGAAATACATACACATATATTTCATAAGTAAACGGTTAAATTAAACAACCAACATGGAGGAAATCATATACATCTCTAAGGTAGCTGAGAATCCTATCTCAACACCTTACCTAAAGCACAATCCTCTAAGTACTTACTCTTACAAGCATTTTCACTAACACTTAAGATACACTCTTTAATCATACATAACGTATGCTAGTATTAATACTTTGCCTCCTTCAACTAATCAAACAGATCATCTATCCTGGGGAAAGGATACTTGTTCTTCACGGTGACTTGGTTCAATCTACGGTAATCAATACACAACCGTAGTGAACTATCTTTCTTCTTCACAAACAGTGCAGGTGCTCCCCAAGGAGACACACTAGGTCATATAAAACCCTTCTCTACCAGCCCGTCAATCTGTTTCCGCAGTTCCTCCATCTCACACGGAAGCATACGATAAGTCGGCAGAGAGATGGGTGTCGCACCGGGCGTAAGATCAATGGTGAAGTCAATCTCGCGCTGAGGTGGCACACCAGGGATCGTCTCAAAGACATCCACAAAATTCTGGACTACAGGTGTCTCTACAAGCACCGGACCATCAATATTCTTCAGTGAAGAAGCGTAACAACTCAACCGAGTAACGTGACTGACCTGAACATGAAAAGTAAAGACTGTGCCATCAAGTTCATAGGCTGTCACCACCCTAGTCTCGCAGTCAATCTCTGCTCGCATCTCAGTGAGACAATCTATACCGAGGACAATGTCGTAGTGCCATAGTGGAGTGACAATGAGGTCAACTAATACCATCCTGCTACCCAAATCCATGGAGCAACCCTCACACATACTAGTAACATCGGAGAAAGTCCCTGTGGCAGTGATGACCCTTACTCCCTTCGTAGGAGCAGCATCCAAACCCAGTCGCTTGACTGCCGTGCATGAGATCATAGAGGTAGTGGACCCTGTGTCCACCAATAAGAAGATAGGAATACCTTGAACATGTGCAGTGACCTCAAAGGTCATAGGTGCTGAAGGTACTGTCTCTGGCTCCTCTGCAGTAAGTGCATGAATGCGTGCCTGCTGAGGTCGGTTGGGCTGAGGCACCATAGGTCGATGTGGCGGCCTAAAGCGAGGTGCAAGAGGTCTGAAAGATGGATGTACAGGGGCAATCCGTAGTGGTGGAGCCGATAAAGCCTGAGGGTGAGTGCGATTAATCTTCTACGGCGGAGAGAACCCACTATCCCTCATCCGAGCAAAACAGCTCTCGACAGGGTGACCCAGTCTCCTGCAGTATGTACAGGTCACACCTCATCGGAACCACTGGTGCTGCGATCCTAGAAGGCGAGTCAGTACGAGGCCTCTTGTGGAGGAAAGGCCTGCTCAGCATATCCGGTCGTGGCCTAGGCACCATAGGGCCACGAGAGCGTGTCAGACAGTTTACATCCTGCTCCGCCTGAATAGACATATGAATCAACTCCGCATAAGATGATATACGAATACAGCACATCTTCGACCAGATGTCAGGTCACAAGCCCTCAGAAAAATGCCTAATCTGCATCTGCTCATCAACAAGGATAGTTGGAACAAAGCGGCCCAACTCAGTAAAGTGATGCTCATACTCAGTAAATGTCATACCTCCCTGTCTGAGGTGTAGGAACTCGTTCTCCCTCTCGTGTCGATAGGCCTGAGGATAGCATTTCTCATGGAAGCGGAACTCAAAGGCAGCCTACGTCCATACATATCCTACTGCGACGGTCCGTAGTATACTGTCCCACCACAAGCTAGCCTCTTTCTCGAACATAAAGGCGGCTAACTCAACCTGCTCAGCCTCAGTACAATGCAGCATCTTCAGTATCTTGGAGATGCGGTCTAACCAGTATTCAGCCTCTTTGGGTCTGTGAGAACCTGTGAAGTAGGAGGCCTCAAGCGCTAGAATTGCTCGAGAAGACTGCGAGTACCCACGTCTCCCACAGTGTAGGTAACAGGTGAAGGTGGAGGTACATCCTCAGCCTGAGCAGGAGGCTTGATAGTCTCGGTAGGGCGTGTAGATGGCAGAGGTGGAGTCGCACTCCCACCCTAAGATAAGACCGCCAAGAGCTGTTGGTGCTGCTGCTGCATCAGCATCATCATCTGCTCAAACCTATCAGCAGGTGGAGCAGCCTGTGGCTCATACTGTGTCAAAGAGGATGCCCGGTTCTGCTCACGAACCGGTGGTGTAAAAGGTAGCAGTCCACCTGTAGGACCAGCAGAAGGCTGATCTGAGCCTGAACCCAGGTTCATAGGACCACCTCTGCAGGAAGGAGTCTGGTCCATCGAATCAGTGAGCAAGAGGGGTACCGTGCTCCTCGTATAACTCCATGACATGCCCTATACAACATAGGGTACAACGCATGTAAGATGAAGCATAACAACACAATACATAGTCACTTAAGCACTCCACACACTTCATAGCAAAAGAGGTTGTATGCATTTCATTACCAAAATTGTCATAATACATGGAATACAGAGTTACATGAATCATGACAGGAGATGCATGGGAGCTAATACAACCAAGCTTCAACCACTAAAAACATACTACTAACTACTACATCCATCAACATGAAAACATAAACCGCCTAAAGCGGTAAGCAAAACAAACTACAAACAATAGCATGGATGACTAGGCATCCGAGTCAGGAGATGGAGGGGCATCCTTGTCCTGTACACAGCACAGGATAGTCCTCAATGTGTGAGACACCTTCTTAAAACTCTACTTCATGAAGGCTTCTGTCACCTCAAGCTTGGCTTGGGTCTTACCAAGCTCGGCCCGAACCTGCCCAATCTCTTGCCGCAGGGCGGCTTGGCCCTCCTCAATGCTAACCATACGAGCATCCCTTGCAACCTGAACCACGTCCTGCTCGCATGGCGTAGGAGGGGAGCTCTCCTCGGTATCCTAAGCCTCAGGTTCCCCTTCTACTTCTATTTCATCTTCACTCTCTTCCTCACTCTCTTCTTCTTCGCTCTCCACCTCATCCTCACTCTTCTCATGTCGGGCTCGTCGTCGCCGTACCCCAAGTTCCATCTGATGGAGAGTACTCTCGTCGATTTGATGAATCGGTGCTGGCCTTTCCATCCCCAGACTATAGTCAAACTCTCGTGCAATCTTGCATATGAGTCGGCCGAAGGGAAGCGAATCAGAGCTTTTGGTGGAGCGTGCAGTACTCATAATCTGTCGCAACACGAATGTAGTCACGTACAAGTTCACCTCTGCCCCACTTGGTACAGAAAGTCTACCATGAGTCGCGTACACTCGCTGCGATTACTGTGTCTGGGATAGAGGTTGTATGTGAAGATGTGATGTAGTAGGTGGAAGTAGTCTAACATATGAGATGCTAGCAGGCTTTTTTTCGGCTGCCACTCAACTAGTCCACCACCACAAAGGAAATGTATGCGACGATCCCTTTCACGTGCACTCCCCAGATTCTTCTCAATAGCATGTACTTCACCAAGGGGTATATCCATAAGCTGCGAAATCAATTTAACATCAATTGTGGCAAACCGATCCACTCCATAAAAGAGCCAGAACTACAAAGGTTCCAGTGTAGGCTCGTGAATGTTGGCGTAGAAGGCTCGGACAGTACCAGCATTGGCGCGACCTCTGGCCTCAAATAGAGGACCTCAGTGGGCCGCCTCCACTTTCTCGAACAAGTAGTATTCACCGATGAGTCGCCCATCCACCTAAGCTTCAAAGAGAACCCTACGGTCCTCATAAATTCCATGAGGTAGTGCCGCCAACTGAGCTCTTTCAGTAGGAATCCGGGGATCAAGATCCAGCTTCGTTCAAAACTCCCGAGCGACACTTGTGCTAGCGGCGTTGCCTCTCGGCCACCTTGAACGTGTAGGGCGACTAGGCCCAGCCTCATCAGCGGCACCCTTCCTCTTTCCCATAAGGGAAAGGATGGTGGAGATGTAGAAAATGGCCGAAACAATGGCAAACAAAGCCATGGAAAGTGAAGGAAAGGAAAGAAATGGGGCTGGAGGGTTGGTTCTCCACGGACTTGGATCTCAACAGGGGTTGCAGAGGCCTAAGTGACAGGAAATGAAGAAGGTAAAAGGGAGAAATGGGACAGGTTAGAAGGCTACACGATTTGGAGTCACAAATGGGGCATGTAGGAGCTCAAATGTGAGAAAATGGAGAGGGTAGGGAGGTAGGAATGGCTGTGAACGATGGATATGGATGGGTTGTGGCCGAAAATGATAGATTGGACGATTGGGAGGGTGATTTGAGAGAGAGGACAGCAAGTTTAGAGAGAAAAGGGAGCTTGGAGGTGGGTTTTGTGAAGAAAGTAGGGTTTTGAAGTGGTTGCAATGGACGGGACCTACGTCAGGGGGGTTCTTAAACCCCCAAACTCGATCGGCCCGCACGGTCAGCCCGGCCGGGCCCGAAAATTGGCGAGGGCCTCGCCACTCCCTGGACAGGTGGGTGAGGGCTCGCCACATGGACGAGGTCCTCGTGCCCCCTAGGCCCCAAAAACATATGGGTCCCACCCTAGGTACCCCTGGACAAGCGTGGGTAGGCCCACGACCACGTTTCACTCCGTTTCGGGTAGTTTCAAGAACTTTCTGATCTAAACTTACATTTATTGATCTTTAACGGCTGGGATGGAGTGCATTGTGATCTAGACCCATCAATAGATGGCCTAGGAGTGTTTTAAGGTTGACCCATGCGACCAAGGTTGAGTACAGACTCGTTTACAGCTATCGTTTTCAGTGAACTGCGCCGTTGGGCGAACTTGGGATGCCTAAAACTGTTTCTACATTGTTCTCGCACCCTCTTAAGTCGAAATGCGTCAGCGTATGTCGTGAGACCATAACTCAAGTCTGGTTTAATCCAAATCATGCTCTGATACTAACTTGTAACACCCTGAAAATCGGGGGTCAAGTAGCAACTCAACACCCGAGTTCCAAAACATCACTTATGCAACACAAATGCTTATAATTGAATGTTGTCTATGTTAGTGTAATAAACATGAGTGAGATTATACCAAAACAGTAATCCATACTCCATATCAATGTATAAAATGCAAGCGAAAGACTGAAAAACATATATAGATGTGTACAAAAACAAAACGATCTCGATCTGTCTCTAGAGTATAATTACTTTGCTGAGTCATCATATACATGTACTGAATCAAAAATAAAATATCAAAAACAGTCCAACTGTCGTGATAGCCCAGTAGTCCCGTAAATCCAGATTGCATGAAGGAAAACTCATCCTGATCTTCATAATAATCAGGTTCAGCCTCCTTTGAATCATTGGTACCTGTGTCTAAGACAGAGTCTGGTGGGTGTCCAGAATACCGTCCCATAATGTGGGAGTGAGTAGCTAACTCAGTGGAACAATAAAGCATAGGTGAACATGTTATCAATTCAGTCAAGCAATAATGATAAAGTAGTACAATCAATATTCTTAAGTACTGTAATTAATGCAAGGATGAGATGCGATTATGATGCATGCCCTCATCAACATACTCCCTCGTACGGCACCATCTTACATCTGCGGCATGCTGTCACCCTCAGTGCTCCACATCTTCCAGGCACATGCAATGCGATGATGAGCATGATTACTGAGTTGTTATTAGTCCATTTCAAACAGCAGTATTGGGAAACTAAGGTACCTTCCTTATATTATTCTCAAACAATGATCCATTCTAGGGTCGTCAGTCCTAAACAATCTTATACGATAGTGTGTTTTTAAGTTGCTGCAAGGGCTGTCAGGGCTGTTACATGGAATCGTTACACCACTCCCCCATCACCTTATCAATACAAGCCTAGTTCATACTCTGTTACTATGGAATGGCTCGTCGCCTCACCGCAGATTTAGAGTATGCTCGAGGTCACTACATCGGGTACGGTCAGGGCTGTCAGGGCTATTACATGGAATCGTTGCACCACTCCCCCATCACCCATCAAAGCAGTGTAGGCCGATAGCTCGAATATAGTGTCCCATACCACCATAATTGGTTCACGAGTCTGGTTGCTCAATAGTCACTACGGGGAGGCTCGTGACCCTAGCCTAGACCGACAGCTCAACCACGTTATACCATACCACCATGTTCGGCTCATGAGTCTTAGTGGATCGAGGTACCAAGGTTAACGGGGTTACACTGGTAAGTTTGGTACCCTAGGTTCAAGCAGTAGCGTCCAAACATGATGAACATACATTAGACAGATCGGGTTACTTGACGAGCTTGGCTAACTCGAGTGCACAACAAGTTGAACGATATAAAGAGCATAAGCACTTCGTGTGGCCAGCCACTATCGTCAACCGAAGTACGACTTGGGTTCGTCGAGCACATCCGCAGCCACGCATTCATTTCCGTTTCCGATTGCCTGGACTATAATCATAGCCCCAAACACAATCAATCCTTGACCAGAAGCATGTAGAGTAGAGTAAATAAAGTAATTCAATCATGTCAACAAGCATGTCATAAAGTAAGTTATAAAGCACAATATAAACAGGAAATACATACACATATATTTCATAAGTAAACGGTTAAATTAAACAACCAACATGGAGGAAATCATATACATCTCTAAGGTAGCTGAGAATCCTATCTCAACACCTACCTAAGGCACAATCCTCTAAGTACTTACTCTTACAAGCATTTTCACAAACACTTAGGATATACTCTTTCATCATACATAACGTATGCTAGTAAAAACATGTATTAGGGCGAACCCTTTCGCCAAGTAAGTATTATACACATATATAGCATGTTCATACAGTAATTAATCATGGCAAACATGCTTTTAAAATTTATACATATACGGTACTTTCTACAAATATGAAGAATACAGTATATTCAACATAGTTAACTTCAAACCGAAAAATGAAACGGACAACACTTTGTACATGTGTAATAACATATAGATCATGAATCTATCATTATCTAACATTGAAAGCGTTGAAAACCATAACCTATACGTCTAAAGTCCGCACCTTACGTCGTAGAAGCGTAATGAACTTGATAGATTCGCTAAACTTTAGTATACAACAGTTTGGCAACCTATAGAATGAGATAGATTAGCTATTTCATCATTTGCAATGTTCATAACCCTAGATCAGATTAGGGTTAGGGTTTCTTACCTAGAAACGAAGTTGAAAACGCCGGAAAAGTGATTAGAATGGTGTGGTTAAGCTTGTAGAGCGGCAGGGGAAAATAGCAGGGAGATTCTCCCACTTCTCTCACACTTTCTCTCTCTTTTCACTCTTCTCTCTCCTAGGGTTTTTCTCAAATTCGTATGGCTAAATGAGAGAGGGTTTAAGGTCCTTATATAGCCTAAAACCTCACCGAAATAGACCCAAGGTCAAGGTATACTTAGGTTATGTCCAAAGTGGATCTGTTTCAGCTCAACAGAGGACTTCTAGAGCCCCCCTTTGA
Organism: Magnolia changhungtana; assembly: GCA_030180095.1. Lineage (NCBI taxonomy): Eukaryota > Viridiplantae > Streptophyta > Magnoliopsida > Magnoliales > Magnoliaceae > Magnolia > Magnolia changhungtana. The sequence continues at coordinate 10,736,302 of JASAUF010000656.1, read as the reverse complement.
GCCAAAGGTCAGACTTAAGCTCACATACTATGGATCTAGGTCGAGTTAAGTTTTTGTTCCAGTCGGATTCTCAGATCACGCGTGGTGGACCAGTTTCAGTTCAATGGTCATCGAATCTCGTTCAGGGTTACCAGTATACAGACATTTATGAGAAATGTTTCCTGATCCGAGGGTGTATTTGGGTCTGATTCTGACGGTCTAATTTTTTATAATTGGACCACAAACGTCAAGTCTCAGATTACTTAAATTTTATTAAATTTCTAAAGAAAACTAAGTTTTCTCACACTTCTCGCTCCGGGCTCAAGCGAATAGCCATGGGACACTGTCTAGATTTGATCTCGGAGATGGTTGTCAAGCCTAGCGATGCAGTCCTAAATCTATAACCTCATATCATTCGGACTTTCGATGTGCGGTCCAGATCTAATACGGAGTTTCAATGAGCTCCCGAGAGTAGTCGGGTAATAAGTTTGATCCTAAATTTTAGGGTAACCTAGCGTCAATGATTCTACAAGTTTTGGACCTTACAGATCGCATTTAAAGTGATTCAAACGGATTTCATGGCTAATCCAGTTTAACACTTAGTTAACTTTGTCTAATTTCTAAAGGATTTGATCCTAAGTGATTTCTGCCTGAGGTAGTACTCGGGCCATTGTACGGAATTTTCTGAGTCGTTACATCACCTAAAAGGGTGGGCCAAGGAGGTTGGATGGCCCAGATTTTCTGGACTATCAAGCCACTTTGCTTGCTGTAAAAACAGTAATATCAGCTTGTTTCTGAAATGGTGGGCCACCTTTGTGGACCCCACCTTGTGGTATACTTGTGCAAGGATATTAGCCCTGTATTTTCCCAAATTTTAGCAAACCTGGGCCCACTCAAATGGGGTGCACAAGTCAGGGGCAGCAGCATTGTTTCAGCAGGAAATCAATTCTAGACCTTGCTATCCACTTGTACAAAAATAAATTAAAAATATTTATAGCCTTCCCCTTCACCCTGTTTGTGGCCCACCTTGTAGGGGTCCATCTCAGGTGCATATGGACCACCTAAATCATCAGATTCTGGGGGGGTTTTTGGGGCCCACCTTACTATTGAAATGGTCCAGCCGTCCCACCCTTGGGACGCCCAAGGATGGGTTAGTCGTCCCATGTGTATGGCCCACCTTGATGTGTGTGTTTCCCCAGGCCGTTCCTCCCTCACATGGCCTCCCTTGGATGTGATCCATCCCCTTAAGGGACATCCACAAGTGGGGCCCACTTTGAGGTTGTAAAAGGGGCAGCCGTCCAGGCCCCTTGGGATGCCCAGGCCCACATGGGACGTCCAGAATTTCTGTGGGGGCTGCTGGACTTTCAGTCTAGCAGCAGACCCACCTTGTTTTATGTGCTATATTCACCCCGTTCATCTAGTGGGGCCCACTGTGATATGTGTGGGTCACCATGGGTCAATAACCCACATAAATTAAATAAATTTCTGGACTCCACCAAGCCTAGGAGGTGGGTGGGCTGGAATTCCAGCAAGGGGGCCCAAATTTATTGCATGGTGGATTGTTTTAAAGCTGTTGTGGCCCACCAAATTTAAGGGAGTGTTGTATACACTCTTCACCTTCTTTCCTTAGACATTTTTGGACTTAATTAGAGACCCTTAAGGCCCACCTTTGTGTTGATATTGTAGGTTAGCCTTAACCAGATTTTTAGGTAGTTTTACAGGCCCAATGGGCTGTAAACCTCTTCCTAGAGCCCAAGATTGTGCAAGGGCTGACCTTATTGATTTACGGGCCCAATGGGCTGTCTATAAGCTGATCATGTGTATTAATGGGCCTTGATGCCTCATGAAGTGCTTAATGATGTGCTGACTTGCAAGGCCCACATTGATGCATATTGTGGAGGGCCTTATTAAGTCCTTGGGTTGATGTAGTAAGGCCAACATTGTCGGTTTAGGCCTTGCCCATGTGCATTCTTAGGTTTATGGGCTGCCCTCTAAGTCCTCTATAAAGTATAAATTGGATGGCTTCTGTTTTTGAGTTATTTCCTTAGGGCTCATTATGTGATATTATATTTGGCCCCCCTTTTTGTGTTGGTGATTAGGCCTTGTGGACAGTTCCTCCTTAGGATCATGACTCCATTATCTTGTGGGCCATCCCAAAGTATTAGGTCCCCACTAGAGGATTTCTCTTCTCCTTAGAACACCTGTCTATGTGCCTAGACCCTGACCCTCTTTAAGACAGAGGATTCCATATTCCACAGGTGGCACACTTACATTTGTGACCCATATGCATCATTTGTATGAATTGATTGCATTATGTGGTGGTCATTAAGGGATGGAGTTTCTCCCCTCGTGCACATTGTGTGCCTGCAGCTAGTGCATGATCTGTATGTGTGACTCATGCATTGACATCACATTTCATGATGATACCGCCCTTGCTTCATCAGGGCCTTGGCCATATGTGTGGACACCAAAAATATTACTTGAGCATACCGGATGCATAAGATGCCCATGGGTGAAACTTTCAAAACTTCCATGATACCAAGGATCTGCTCCAACGCCATGACCGGGTGAAAATATGAGCGCATGAGAGCCTTAAACCGTTAGGCCGCGACTCCCGCTATTGTGTAATCGATTGCATAGGGGTGTAGCCTTACCTACATGGTGTGAGGAGACGTTGCTAGGCTGAGTCTGACCAGCTTGTAAATGGATCCGCTACCGTCAGGCCTTGTTGGTCATTGATTGTTCACATACGAGTAGTGAGGTCTCTTACACTCGTTTGGTTGTGTGGGGTCTGTAGAGCGGCAGTCATTCAGTAGTGTAATGGACCCTAGTGATTTCCTATGATTGAAAATGTACTTGACATGTGGTTTGGATATGAGCACTAGCATTACTTGCATCACATTAGCATTGGCTGTGTAAGTCCCTTCATGCGTTGTCTTGGTATGGCGCCCAGTACTCATTGCATTGTGTCTATGATAAGCCTTAGTAAGGCCAGTGATATCCTCATTGAGCATGTTCCTCTCCTTGTATCTCCTATTATTCTTCTGTGCACCATTGTCACACACTTTCATCACCCTCTAAGCTTCTATAAGCTTATGCACGATTGATGCGTGCAGGAGACTCTAGGCAGGTGTCGTAGCTGCAGAGCGTGGAGTAGTGTTGGGCTCGAGGACTCTAGTGTTGCTGACTTTTCTCCCTTTTCCTACAATCTCATGTATGTTCTTTTGGACCTTTGAATATTGTAAAAGTTCAAATTCTTAGTGGATTTTGTGATGTGTGCCCCTTGTTATTCTCAGATGTACTTACTGTAATCTTGGGTATGCTCATATCGGTACTGATTATACTATTAAAAAAATCCTCCTTGTAGGATCCTAGGATCGGAACTTGCCTCAGGAGCCGGGAATGAGGTACTATGGATGCTGTTGCGGTTAGAACTGGTCATTGGGTTCCTTGTGAGTCCGATTACCAAGTTTGGGGCGTGACAAGTCCAAATCAATTTACTTCCCAAGCTTTTAGAAAGTGTTTAGAAGTAGGAGGCTACTATTATGAGTAAAACTGGACTGACCAAACAATAAGGCAAAGAGCTCAGATGAGAGACTGGGTGAGAGTTCAGCCTTGACTACCGAGCACAACCTCCACAATCAACCCAAGCACCAATCATAAGCGATGGCTTCAGTTGCTTATCAAGCATTTCACTGTCACGATCAAGCAACAACTACAAGTATCGACCTGACCCTAATTAGAGGCCCTAACCTCGAAGCTCGACCCTGACCACGATCGACAATCAAGCTCAGTCCGTAGGACCTCGGCCAACATGACTTAGAGCTCCGTATCAACTGTTGACCACAACCTCCTTAGATATCGACCACAGAGAGATATCTCCTTCACATACGGAAAGGATCAAATCACTAGGATCTTCGTCGAGAATCACGCTGAGGATAACGGCATATACCTAGGGAAGGATCCCTTACATGATACTGTACCTACTTGGCAAACTCATTGCCATATACAGAAGATGCCTCAAAAGGATATAAATAATAACCCTATTTGTGGTGTGAGGTACGCACAAAAAACTTTAATTCAACTAGACTCAGAGTGCGTAATCTAACTTAGGCATCGGAGTGTCCTCGATTATAACCAGGGTCTCCATTGATATCTAATTTTTTAGGTACATGATGAGCTACCAGGGTTAACCAAATCTCAGCATCGATAATTCTTTTGATGTAAATGGAACTTTTAAGGTGGCTTTGTTGTCGTTCCCACAAATGGCATTAAAATGTTGACATTAAAATCTGGTTATCCTTATTAGCCCACCTTCCACCTGCAATTTAATGGAGAACAAGAGAAGTCCTACCTCACCTCCTGTGAACCGCTAAGTACCTGTAATTTAATGGAGAACAAGAGAAGACATTAGGGGCGCCGGTTAAGGCCGGGGACCCCCTGATGCTTAGGTTAGGCATATGGATTTGCGTAGTAGAATCAGGATAGTTGTTTATATCTTTTAAGCATGACATGAGATGTATTTATAAGCTTTCTAGGAGGTCTACGTATCTGATTTGATTTGTTAGAGGGGCCGTACTGGAGTCGAACTCTAATTTCAAGAATATATCCGACTTTATCTTGATCGGCGTGATTTTCGGTGTGGATTTAGAGAGGTAATCACATTTGTATACGGAGACGATTCTTCTTTCTATTCTAAGGTCGAGGTCGGTATATGAGGTCGAGGTCGTTACTTAAGGTTTGGTCAGTATCTGAGGTCGATATGTGAGGTCAGAGCTATACACGAGTCGAGTTAGTTCGGTCAGCTCGCTCGATTCGACTCAGCTTGAAATTGGATTCGGATCGAGTCGAGCTGGTTTTTGGAGCTCGAAAAAATTTCGAGCCGAGTTCAAGCTTGCCCGAGCTCAACTCGACTCGGATTGAACCTCAACTCAAACGAACTCAAATCAAATCAGCTCGATGACTCAGTTATTTTTATATGAATACTGCTCGCCAAGTGTTTGATGAAATGACTTAACGAAGTGTTGGTGAGGAAGGAATGGATACGTCGACTGTTTGATTTTGAGGCTGCTCACCCAAGTGTTTGATTTTGATGCTGCTCTCTAGGTGTTTGATGAAATACCTATAAAATATTGTTACTGTTTTACATTCTATGAGAAATTGAAGACGCATTTTACTTGTTTGAGAAAATTTCGAACAGGCTCAAACTGGTCCAAACTGCTAATCAAACCGAGCCAAGCTAGCAAGACAGGCTCGAGGACCAAGCCGAGTCGAGTTCGAGCTGGGGTTAGCTACTGGTCGAGTCGAGCGGATTTGTGCCAAGCTCGGCTTGGTTCGACTCGTGTACAGTTCTACCTATGTTCAGGTTGGGGGATAAAATGACAACTGAAGCCGAAGTAGAAAGTAGTTGACACCAAAAGTTGAGGTGATTTTTCAGCCCTCGAGCAATATACAAAGTCACCGAGTCTTGCTACACGGCTCATCTGCCGTATACATTTGTTTAACTCCATTTTACTCATAATAAAAAGTATCGAATTTGGCCTAACCACATTATTCTTCTAATTTTCTAAGCCCTTTTCATGTTGGGCAGGACTCCTAAACCTCAAAGAATCACGAGTTATGATCCAACTAGAACTCATTATAAATAGTAAAAATGAAATTAAAATAGACTTTTGACCGTTGATCCCGATGAAATCTCTCAAATCTGGCATGGTCAGCCCGGCATGTCAACCCGGCATATCGGTTCGTTAACTGAAGTAGATTCTCCTATCCAAAATTATATATTGTAAGTCAAATAAGTCATTTCGATTTGCGTTATAGGCGTGATTTAGGATTGTGACGGTACTGATCACTTTTGTGTTAGATTGGGCCTTTTGTGGTCCATCTTGGCCATGAAAGTGTCTGCTCCGCTCTGCATCATCCAATCATAAGGCCATTTGTCACCATGTGGGCCCTAGTGCAGTGGACATATGCTGGATCCTGAGTAATGATAGAGGTAATACGAACTTGCTGTATAATATTTCGGAAGAGACTTCACGATTCCCATCACCAGTGTGAAGTAGTGGAATATGTGTGAAAGCATCAACACAGTAGAAATGTAAGCAATCCTAAGCAGTCATCGGTATGGTAAACAGTGAAAATGTCATGGACCAAAGGTAATACTAGTCATCTGATCAAGTAGGTCAAATTGGCACCAGAAAAATTAGTGGGATATGAAAATAATAATAATAATAATCCAACAGGCGTAATTCAGTGCACAAGACCCGCTCTCTCGAGAGTACGCTACCCTGAAATTTAGGACATGAATTTCCAGCGGATGCTAACCAATGAATGCAGCGGTATCTGACAAACGTGGCCGCCTGGCATATCTACAAGTTCATTGGTAGTCTCACGGGGGCTTCAACCATGATCGTTTTCACATTGTAACATGGAGTGATATCACGTGGGCGACATGATTTTATTTTATTTTATCCCAAGGCTTACACTCTCGGGAATTGAAAACCGGATCACTCGTACACTGATTCCCTGTAATTCGGAAGCGGATTTGGCTGATGTACTACTTTTACTCCGGTGGTAAGCTCTAAGGAGTTTCAACACCTGGTCGAGGGTTTGAGTACCCGTAGGTGGTAAAATTCGACTACGGCGTGGGTGTGTGCGGGCGTCCGTGCGTGTGTTAATAAATAAATAAAAGAATAATTGTCGCTCGAAGATGAGTCCCGATGCTCCTCCAACTCCGAGTTGCACGAAACGGTTCAAAGGAGATCAAAGTTACATAGCCCCCGATGATGTATTTATTATAGTCACAACTTTCATTCATTTTTAAAGATCATTTTAGAGTACTATTCGAAAAATAATCACATCCAAAGATCAACAGGACAACACCACAAATAGCACCCGAGATAATGATTTTCACCTTTAAAAATTTCATTGGGCCTACAAAGCGTTTATTTTCCATTCAATCTGTTTATAACATCACAAAGACCTGGATGAATATGAAAAACAAATTTTATATCCATCCAAAACTTCATTGAACCCCAAAACATTTTCAATGGCAGACGTTTAATCCCCCACTGCCATTTTCAGTGTGGTCCATTTGATGGTTAGATCAGGTTTATTTTTCATCTCAAGCCTCACGACAAGCTCAAAAAATAGATGAACGGTTTGAATATAATACATACCTCATGATGGGACCCACAGAACTTGGTGACGTCAGTACACCGGATATATAGCTGATGTGTGTACACCGGACAATCCGCTTCCCTGTAATTCGCATCCACATATGACTGAGACCTTGGCAGGGCCACTGTGATTTTTATATGCCATACAATCCTTTGACAGGGTAATTCTCATCAGATACACGGAAAACACAAATATCATTCTAATCAGAAACTTCTGTGGCCCAGGAAGGTTCGATCTCCACTATTTCTATTACGTGTCTCACTTGAGGTTAGATCTCTTTCATTTTTGTTAAACATTTTTAAAATGATTCGGCAAAACCAACAGACGGAGTGGATGTTGCACGGCATGGCTGTGGGCCGTACAGAGAATTGGATTACACGGCTCTGTGTGACACGGGATTACCCGCAAGCAGACTGCTCTGGAAAGAGAAATTTACAACTGTACGACTCATTTATGGCCATTTATGAGACGAAGCACACCTCATTTTACGTTAAAAGAATAAGCCTCGGCTGTATGGACGACTTGCCAAAGGCCGAAAATGCCCCGGCTTTTTCCTTCAAGCGGATCGGAAGACAAGCTGTGACGCTCCTCGAACTCAAGTTGTACGAACGGTTCAAAAGAGATCAACGTTACATGGGCTCCATAATTATATATTTATTATATCTATAACGTTCATCCATATTTCAAGATTATTTTGGAGCATTATCCAATATATATATATATATATATATATATATATATATATATATATATATATATATATATAAAAGGTCAACTGGACCACACCACAAAGAGCAGTAGAAAACTGATTTTCACCGTTGAAACTTTTGCAGGGCCCATCATAACATTTATTTTCCATCCAATCTATTCGTAAGGTCACAAAGACCTGGATGCCAAGGAAAAACAAATTTCGTAATGATCCAAAACTTCTGCGCTAGAAAGGTTACAATAGTCTACGTTCATTCCTCCACTGTCTTTTACGATGTGGTCCACTTGATAGCTAAATATGTCTTATATTTCTTCTCAAGACTTAGTACGAGTTTGTCAAATAGATGGACAGTTTGGATATAACACATACCTCATAAAAAGACCCACAAAGGCGGTGGGGATTACAAATTGGAAGAAAAAAAAAGGCTGGAATCTATGGCTACGGATTATAACCGTAGCCATAACCACAGCCCATGCTTTTTCGATATGTACTTTGCTATGTTTCGAAGGTCTTTCGATACGTACTTCGATATCTCGAAGGTCATTCGATTAATCGAAAAAGGTTTAGAACTGTCCAACGGCTTTGCATAAAAAATCCCGCAATTTTTGATACATATTGAAGTGTATTCGATTTTATCGAAAATATAGTTACGGATTATAGTCGTAGCCATAACTGCAGTTCGTAAAAGTCTATGCAATTTTTAAAATTTTTTTTTAATTTTTAATTTTTTATTTTTTACATGGAGAACTTTATTCTACCTACAATTTTCTCTAATACATATTTATATAAATATGTATATATAAGCATATAAAAAAAAAATTCTCTCTTTTTTTCATTTCTTTCTTTATTCATTTAACAAAAAATATCTTCTAAACCAAAATTAGTTACTTGATGTACCCTATATGATTTTGGAGTAGGAGAAGCTACTTTAGCCAACTAACCTAGTTATTTTCCAAGATTCCATCAGGTCAATGGTCGAAAATCCATTTCATTCACTTTGCGGTCAATTTCAATCAGTTTGCGGTCAATTTCATTCATTTCATTTACTTCACAGTCATTTTCATGCATTTCAAGGTCAATTCCGGGGATTCCATTTTGATTCACGGTCATTTCCATGCATTTCATGGCCAATTCACTTCACTTCATGGTCATTTTCATGCATTTCATGGTCAATCCCGGTGATTCCGTTTTAATTCAGTCATTTCCATGCATTTCACAGTCAATTCCCTTCACTTCACGGTCATTTCCATGCATTTCACGGTCAATTCGCTTCACTTCACGGTCATTTCCATGCATTTCACGGTCAATTCGCTTCACTTCACGGTCATTTCCATGCATTTCACGGTCATTCCCGCCTATTCTGTGTTGATTCACAGTCATTTCGATGCATTTCACGGTGAAGTCTAACGATTGGATCGTGAAATGCGCGGAAATGACCGTGAAGTGAAAGGGTATGACCGTGAAATGTGATGAAATGACCGTGAATCAACATGGAATAGGCGGGAATGACCGTGATTTCCATGCATATCACGGTTATTCCTGCCTATTCTGTGTTGATTCATGGTCATTTCGATGCATTTCACGGTCATTCCCCTTCACTTCATAGTCATTTCCGCGCATTTCACGGTCAATTCGCTTCACTTCACGGTCATTTCCATGCATTTCACGGTCATTCCCGCCTATTCCGTGTTGATTCACGGTCATTTTGACACATTTCACAATGAAGTGTAGCGATTTGACGGTGAAATGAGCGGAAATGACCGTGAAGTGAAGGGGCATGATCGTGAAATGCGCTGAAATGACCGTGAATCAACACAGAATAGGCGAGAATGACCGTGATATTGTAACGCCCTGAAATTCGGGGGTCGAGTATGAACTCAACTCCCGAGTTCCAACGCATCACTTATGCAACATACATAATGATGGTTAAATATTGTCTGAGTTAGAGCAATAAACATGAATGAGATTATACCAACACAATAATTCATACTCCAGTGCAATTGGATAAAGGCAAGAGGAAGACTGAAATTGTATATATAAGGTATGTAAGGAAATAAAATTTCATGAACACCAGAGTATGAACACTAACTGAGTATCCATATACATGTACTGTTTCTGAGTCAAAAGTCAAAATACAATCTAAAAGATGAGTCCTGAAATCCCCGCGATGCAGTCGGCCTAAGCAAAGCCGTCAGAGTACTGCATGAACGAGAACTCATCCTGGTCCTCGTCGAAATCGGGCTCGCCTCTGAATCGACGCGTGCGAGTCTATACTGCGTGATGAGTCTGGTTGGTGTATACAACACCGTCCCGTAATGTGGGAGTGAGTAGCTAACTCAGTGGAACAATAAAGCATAGGTTAACATGCTATCAATTCAATCAAGCAGTAATGATAAAGTAGAACAATCAAATAAGTTTAACTACTCTTATTAAATGCAAGTATGAAATGACATGATGAAGTATGCCCTTGCCAAACCACCCTCATGCGACATCATCTTACGTTCGCGAATGCATACCTCCCTCAGTGCTCCACATCTACTAGGCACATCGGTGCGATGATGAGCATGATTACCGAGTTATTATTAGTCCATTTCAAACAGCAGTATTGGGAAACTAGGGTACCTCCCTTGTATCATTCCCAAACTTGATTCATTCTAGGGCCGTCAATCCTAGTTAATCTCATACGGTATTATGGTTCGAGAGGCATCGCGAAGGCATCGCAAAGGGCTCGTCACCCGTTAGCACGGATACAGATCTCACCGTATGCGGCTCAATTGCTGACCATCAGCTCGAGTACAGGTCTCACCGTACTTGGCTCAATCGCTGGCCGTCAGCTCGAATACAGGTCTCACCGTACTCAGCTCAACTCATACTCTAGTTGCTGTGAAGGGCTCGTCGCCAATCACAGACCTTGGAGTATACTCGAAGATACCACAGAGGACTCGTCGACCGTCAGCACGAGTACAGGTCTCACCGTACTCGGCTCTCGCCGTAAGTATCGACAGCTCGAATACAGTGTCCCATACCACCGTATTTGGCTCACGAGTTTGGGTTGCTCAATGGTCACTACGGGGAGGCACGTGACCCCAGCATAGGCCGACAGCTCGGCCATGGTGTCTCATACCACCATGCCGGCTTATGAGTCTTAGCGGATCGAGGTACCATGGTTAAAAGGGATTTCACTGGTAAGCTTAGTACCCTAGGTTCGAGCAGTAGCGACCAAACATGGTGAACACACATTTGACATATCGGGTTACTTGACGAGCCTGACAAGCTCGAGCGCACAACAAGTTGAGCGATATGAAGCGCAGAAGCACTCCGTGTGGCCAACCACTATCGCCAACCGAAGTACGACTCGGGTTCGTCAGACACATCCCTCGTGGCAACATGAATCTCACCCACAATCTCAAGTCTGATATCGAATGTCTGGACTATGGACATAGTCCCAAACTCAACCAGTTCTCATCCATAGCATGTGGAGTAAAGCATGATAAACAAAGTAATACAAGCATGCTAGTAGGCATGTCATAAGGCATGTTATAAAGCATGATATAAAGCATGTTGTAGAGCCTTATACAAATAGGGATACAAATACATATACATCATAAGTGAGTAGCTAGAGTAAACAACCACATGGAGGGAATCATACATGTCTCTAAGGTAGTTGAGAATTCTATCTCAGCACCTACCTACGGTACTAACATTTAAGCATTTACTCTCACAAGCATTTACACAAACACTTAGAGTATACTATTTCAACATACATGATGTATGTTAGTAAAATATGTATTAGGGCTATCCTTTCGACAAGAGAGTATTTTATCCGTGTATACCATAATCATACAGCAAATAATCATGACAATTGCATTTCCAAAATTTATACATATACGGTATCTTCTAGAATACACAATTTCAACATACATAGTGTTTATGAGCAAACATGTATTACGACGATTCCTTTCGCCAAATAAGTATTTTATCCATATATCATATAACCATACATCAAATAAACATGTCAAACACATTTCCAAAAAAAATACGTATACGGTATTTCTACGTATACCTAGAGTATGTGAAATTCCATATTCTACCACTTTAATCGAAATAGAAAACGAAAAGCACTTTGTACATGTGCAATTGCATGCAGATCATGAATATATCATTATCTGACATTGAAAGCGTTGAAAACCGTAACCTATACACTTAAAGTCCTCACCTTGCACCTTGGAATCACCAGAAATCAGCAAGGTTCGAAGGGCTTCCGTATTCGGCAGTTTTATCGCCTAGAGAGTGAAACCGGTTAGCTATTTCATATCCTATAACCTCCACTCACCGAAATAGATCTAGGGTTAGGGTTTCTCACCTTAAAATGGAGTCGGTATCGCCAGGAAAGTGTCTGGAAAGAGGCGGTGCAGCCCATGTGATGATCGAAAGCAGTAGGAGGAAGATACTCCCACAAATCCCAAGCTTTCTCTCCTTTTTCTCTCTCTCTCTCTCTCCTTAGGGTTTTATCCCAAATTCGTATGGCTGTGAGAGGGGCTGTTCTAAGGCCCTTATATAGCCTAAAACCTCTCCGGAATAGACTCCTGTTCAAGGGGTACTTCTATTATAAGCATTTCGGCGTTGTTCCAGCTCAAAAGAGGGTTTCTAGCGGCCCTCCTTGAGCCAAACGTCAGACTTAAGCTCACAACTCATGGATCTACGTGGGATTACATTTTCGTCTCGGTCGAATTTCCAGATCACACGTGGCGGACCATTTTCAGTTCAACGGTCAGTGGGCCACGATCCGAAATTCCAAGTACATGTAAATGTTCCTGAAATTTTTCCTGATCCGAGGGTGTAATTTGGTCTGACTCTGACGGTCTGGTTGCTTAATACTAATCCGCAAGCGAGTGGTGCCAGATCACTATTCAAGATATTTATTTTGTAAAGAAAATAGTGGTTTTCACACTCCCTCGCTCCGGACTCAAGCGAATGGCCGTGGGACATCGTCTGAACTTGATTTCCGAGATGGTGGTCAAGCCCAGTGAGGCGGTCCTAGTTCCTTAACTTCGTGTTAATCGAACTTCCGATGTGCGGTCTAGACCTAATACGGAGTTTCAATTTATTCCCGAGAGTAGCCGGGTAATGATTTTGATCCTAAACTTTAGGGTAACCTAGAGTCAATGATTTGCAAGTTTTGGGTCTTGCGGATCGTATTTAAAGCGATTCCAACGGATTTCATGGCTAATCGAGTTTAACACTTAGTTAACTTTGTTAAATTTCTAAAGGATTTAATCCTAAATGATTTCTGGTCGAGGTGGTACTCGAGCCATAGTACGAAAATTTACGGGTCGTTACAGATATGCATGGAAATGACCATAAAGTGAAGTGATTGGACTGTGAAATGCGCGGAAATGACCGTGAAGTGAAGGGGCATAACTGTGAAATGCACAGAAATGACCGTGAATCAACACGGAATAGGCGGGAATGACCGTGATTTTCATGTATATCATGGTCATTCCCGCCTATTTTGTGTTGATTCATGGTCATTTTGATGCATTTCACAGTCATGCCCCTTCACTTCACGGTCATTTTCACGCATTTCACGGTCCAATCGCCTGACTTCACGGTCATTTTCATGCATATCACGGTCATTCCCGCGTTATTCCGTGTTGATTCACGGTCATTTCGGTGTATTTCACGGTCATGCCCCTTCACTTCACGGTCATTTCCGTGCATTTCACAGCCCAATCGCTACACTTAACCGTGAAATGCATCGAAATGACCGTGAATCAACACGGAATAGGCAGGAATGATCGTGAAATGCATGGAAATGACCATGAAGTGAAGCGAATTGACAGTGAAATACGCGGAAATGACCATGAAGTGAAGGGGCATGACCGTGAAATGCGTCGAAATGACCATGAATCAATACAAAATAGGCGGGAATGACCATGATATGCATGGAAATCACGGTCATTCCCGCCTATTTTGTGTTAATTCACGGTCATTTCTAGGCATTTCACGGTCATGCCCCTTCACTTCAAGGTCATTTCCGCGCATTTCACAGTCCAATCACCTCACTTCACGGTCATTTCCATGCATATCATGGTCATTCCCGCCTATTCTGTGTTGATTCACGGTCATTTCGACGCATTTCACAGTCATGCCCCTTCACTTCACGATCATTTCCACTCATTTCATGGTCCAATTGCTACACTTCATTGTGAAACGCGTCGAAATGACCGTGAATCAACACGGAATAGGCGGGAATGACTGTGAATGCATGGAAATGACCGTGAATTAAAACGGAATCGCCGGGATTGATCGTGAAATGCATGAAAATGACCATGAAGTGAAACGAATTAACCGTAAAATGCATGGAAATGACCGTGAAGTGAAGGGAATTGACCATGAAATTCATGGAAGCGACCATGAATCAAAACGGAATCGCCGAGATTGACCGTGAAATGCATGGAATTGATCGCGAAGTAAATAAATTGAGGGAAATTGACCGCGAACTGATTGAAATTAACCATTAAGTGAATGAAATAGATTTTTGACCATCAACCTGATGGAATCTCGAAAAATAACCAGGTTGGTTGGCTAAAGTAGCTTCTCCTACCCCAAAATCATATAGGGTACATCAAGCAACTAATTTTGGTTTAAAAGATATTCTTGTTAAATGAGTAAAGAAAGAAATGAGAAAAAAAAAGATAAAAAAAAAATTATATGCTTATATATACATATTTATATAAATATGTATTAGAGAAAATTGTAGGTAGAATGAAGTTCTCCCTGTAAAAAAATAAAATAAAATTTCATAGATTGGCACAACTATAGTCATGGCTACGGTTATAATCCGTAGCTAAAGGTAAAATACCTTCGATACATATCGAATACACTTCGATATGTATCGAAAATTGCATGATTTTTAAGGCAAACTCGCTGGACAGTTCTTGACCTTTTTCAATTAATACATATCGAAAGACCTTTAAGACATATCGAACAACATATCGAAAGACCTTCGATACGTAGAAAAGGACATATCGAAATGGCAGGGTCTTAGGCTATGGCTACGGTTATTATCCGTAGCCATAGAAAGCTCCGTAGCCATAAGTTCCTGGTTTATTTATTTATTTATTTATTTATTATTATTATTATTATTATTATTATTATTATTATTTTGCTTTTGTAATCAACATATCGAAAGACCTTTAATACGTAGAAAAGGACATATCGAAATGGCAGGGTCTTGGGCTATGGCTACGGTTATTATCCGTAGCCATAGAAAGCTCCGTAGCCATAAGTTCCTGGTTTATTTATTTATTTATTTATTATTATTATTATTATTATTATTATTATTATTATACTTTTGTAATCCCCACCTCTTTTTGTGGGTCCTATTATGAGGTATGTGTTATATCCAAACCGTCCATCTTTTTGGCGAACTCGTATTAAGGCTTGAGACGAAAAATATGACAGATCTAACTATCAAGTGAGCCACACTGTTAAAGGCTGTGGAGGATTGAATGTATACCATTGAAACCCTTTTAGGGGTCACAGAAGTTTTGGATCATTATGAAACTTGTTTTTACTCTTCATCCTGGTCTTTGTGACCTTACGAATAGATTGGATGAAAAATAAATGTTATGGTGGGCCTTACAAAATTTTTAACGGTGAAAATCAATTTTTCCGCTGCTTTCTGTGGTTTGGTCCAGTTGATCTTTGGATATGATTTTTTTTTTTTTTTTATAATGCTCCGAAATGATCTCGAAATGTGGATGAACGTTGTGGATATAATAAATACGTAACTGCGGGGCCCACCGTTCCGGTTGAAGGAAAAAGCAGGGTATTTTCAACCTTTGGCAAGTCGTCCGTACAGCTGGGGCTTATTCTTGTAAGGTAAACTGACGTGGGCTTCGTCTCGTAAATGGGCCATAAATGGGTCGTAAAGAGATAAGGTTGTTACCAAGAAGTCAACCAAAGCTTTTCCTGCCGTCCATTCCTTACCTTAAAAAAAAGCACTAGAATTGGCCCATCGGTGTGACTTTTTTGGTGATATGGCCAAATCAAGGAAGGCCGTAAATTGATTATCGGTTCGGAAACGGTCCACGTTTCTCTTGCAATCTCCAGTCATTATACACAGTGCAAAATCATCACAAAACCGACACGTGGCCTTTACCTTTCCGCCCTCATGATTAGTATCTGAGTGACTAGGCTTCCACATCTGGTCCCCACAACCGTCCTCTCCTGTCCCCCCTCCCACGTGTTCTTTTAAGCCGAATTTTTCACGTGCCCAAGGATGGAAGCGTGTGTTCCTCGCGTGTTTTCGAGCCCTTAAATAACCCTTCTTTCCGATCATCTTCCTGCGAACAACGTACTCCCTCAGTTCCCTCTTCATTTCCTTTCTTTTTTCCTTTTTTTTTTTTTTTTTTTTTTTCATTAATGGACGTTGACAACGAGTCATCTATATCTTCTAATTCCAACAACCTCCCTCCCTCGCGTGTGCGCTCCAGTGGCAGCTCTTCCTCACACATGCCATCTCCCGCCACAACCCACAAGCGCAAAGCAGGCCGGAAGAAATTCCGTGAGACGCGCCACCATGTCTACCGTGGCGTCCGTCAAAGAAATGGCGACAAGTGGGTGTGCGAGGTTCGCGACCCCCACACTAAGTCGCGGATATGGCTCGGCACATTCCCTTGTCCGAAGATGGCCGCAAGAGCCTATGATGTGGCGGCCCTCGCCCTCCGTGGGGACTCAGTCCCGCTCAATTTCCCTGACTCCATGTGGGCCCTTCCTCGCGCCCAGTCATCCTCAGCAACGGACATACAGACGGCAGCGATCGCAGCCGCTGAGGCGTTCCGTCCTTCTGAATCCATCTCGTCTACTAACATCCCGATTCTCCACAGCCCTCCAGAACCGACTGCTGTCTTTGTAGACGAGGAGGCCATGTTTAACGTCCCGGGCCACCTTGCCAACATGGCAGAAGGATTACTCCTTATGCCACCTGCTATGCAGAAAGGCTTCGACTGGGATGACGTGGATTGCCTTGTGGACCTGTCTCTGTGGAGTGACTAACTGGACACATTTTGCAAAAGTGCATGCATCATGGAAGCGGATTAGCTGCTGACCGCACACCAGCGTCCTCGCGGGTGTAGGTACGTGGCGCGTGCAGAAGAGCCCTGTAGTACTCGAGACCGTAAAGGCACTAACAATGGAAAGAAGATCAAAGATCCATGGGCCCAGCATGATGTATTCATTATATCTACACCGTCCATTCATTTGATGAGATCATTTTAGGGCATGTGCCTAAAAATGAGTCATATCCGAAGTTTAAGTGGACCACATCACAAGTAGCATTGTCCCACCATTAAAACATTGGTAGGCCTACATAATATTTTTTTTCTCCATCCATTCCGTTCATTTGGTTGCACAAACATGTACAAAAAGACAAAAGCAAATATCAGATTGATCCAAAACTTCTGTGACCCTGAGAAGGTTTCAATGGTAGAGGTTTTGTAAAAATCCTAATTTTTTGTGCACTTAAAAATGCTATTAGTGATTAAATTTTAAAATTTTTATTTCAGAACAAAAACAAGTCAATAAACAAGTTCATAGAAATACTTTTAGTTGAGAGAGAGGTTGAGGGATCGACTCTTACCTTCGTGACAGCGGTTGCTTGATTCCAAAGGCATGAAAATAAATTTTGAGAGAGGTTTCCTTTATAAAACCTAAAGAGATAAAACCCTCAGGAAAGGAAAAAAAAAAAAAAAGGATATTATATTTTGGATTGTAAGATGGCCGTGTTCAACGATCGACAAGGCATTTTAACAAATCGAAATAGACAAAAAGTGTCTGGAGCACTTTAGTTGATCAAGTGGACCCCACGTGATAAGATAAGTATGAAATCTAAGAGAATTTATAGTTTAACGGTTGAATTTTTTGTGTGGCCAGTCCTGAGTTAAGGAATTGATTAACCCGAAGTGAATTGATCAAATAAGTTTAGGTAGATGCAATCAGTGAGTTGATTGATTCATGTAATTAGGTATTGGCCAACCAATTGATCTTGAAATAACATATCAAAATTTACATCACCAGATTTCAGGTGAGTGATCCCAACACGTTTCATCTTTGTTATAATTAGAATAGTCATCTCATTATTTTGATGATTGTGATCATTTGTATTGAATGTTTGTTGAATTTGTTGAGAACTGAAATGTCATATGTTACTATTATATATGTGACAACTGTTAATACTATGCATCATTCATTCTCATACATCAATTACCATGCATCACATAATTGCGCTAAATACCTAGGGAGACTGCCTGCACGACTTGTAGGTACATATAGTACCGACTGACCTAGACGACCATCATTAGATACCTATAATATGTGTAAACGTACCAAGATAGTGGAAGCCTACTGTAACGCCCTGAAAATCGGGGGTCGAGCAAAGCTCAGCTCCTTAGTTCCAACGCATCACTTATGCAACACAGATAATGATGAGAGCATTGAAACATGAATGGGATTATACTAAAACAGCATATCATACTCCAGAGACAGTTAAATTTGCAAGCGGAAGACTATGATAGATATATAAAATATATAAACTGTGGTGAGTCTCCAGAGTGTGATAATGTTACCAGGTTAATTCATTATAAATACAATTTCAAAATATACCAAATGCGTAAGGTCCTCTAGTTAACATCCCTGTAACCCCGTCGATCAAGACACGGCTCACATGAAGCCGCCAGAATATAGCACATAAAAGAAGGCATCCTCGTCGTCGCAAAAGTCCGGCTCCGCCTCATAAGCATCGCCATCACCTACGGCTACAACAGGGTCTGGTTGGTGTGTACAACACCGTCCCGTGACGTGGGAGTGAGTGATCAACTCAGTGGAACAATAAAGCATAGGTTAACATGTTATTAATTCAGTCAAGCAGTAATGATAAAGAAGTACAATCAACATTCCTAAGTACTATAATTAATGCAAGGATGAGATGCGATTATGATGCATGCCCTCGCCAACATACTCCCTCGTGCGCCACCATCTTACGTCCGTGATATGCTGTCACCCTCAGTGCTCCACATCTTCCAAGCACATGCAATGCGATGATGAGCATGATTACCGAGTTGTTATTAGTCAATTTCAAACAGCAGTATTGGGAAACTAAGGTACCTTCCTTATATCATTCCCAAATAATGATCTATTCTAAGGTCGTCAGTCCTAGACAATCTCATACAGTGGTGTGTTTCTAGGTCGCTACAAGGGCTATCAGGGCTGTTACATGAAATCGTTATACCACTCCCCCATCACCTTATCAATACAGGCCTAGTTTATACTCTATTACTACGGGAAGGCTTGTTGCCTCACCGCAGATTTAAAGTATGCTTGAGGTCACTACACCGGGTATGGTCAGGGCTGTCAGGGCTATTATATGGAATCATTGCACCACTCTCCCATCACCCATCAAAGTAGTGTAGGTCGACAGCTCGAATATAGTGTCCAATACCACCATAATCAGCTCACGAGTCTGGTTGCTCAATGGTCACTACGGGGAGGCTCGTGGCCCTAGCGTAGGCCGACAGCTCGACCACGGTGTCCCATACTACCATGCCCGGCTCATGAGTCTTAGCGGATCGAGGTACCACGGTTAACGGGATTCCACTGGTAAGGTTAGTACCTCAGGTTCAAACAGAGGTATCTAAACATGGTGAACATACATAAGACAGATCGGGTTACTTGACGAGCTCGGCTAGCTCGAGTGCATAACTAGTTGAACGATATGAAATGCATAAGCACTTCGTGTGGCCAGCCACAATCGTCAACCGAAGTACGACTCGGGTTCGTCGAACACATCTCGCATGGCAAATGAATCTCAACCACGCATTCATTTCCGTTTCTAATTGCCTGGAGTATAATCATAACCCCAAACACAATCAATTACAGAACAGTTAAAGCAGTAATGGATCAAGATTTCAAATTATATAATCAAATATCCAATATTGTCCGCTTAGGGCTGCTAGAGCTGTTGCACGGAATCGTTACACCACTCCCCCATCACCCTTCACGGATTTTATGAAATACAACTTAAACATGTGAAGTAGTCAGAGCAGAATTAAATAAACAAGTAATTCAAACATATTAACAAGCATGTTATAAAACACAATGCAAGCAGGAAATCCAAACACATACGTTTCATAAATCAGTAAGTGATTAAACTAACCAACTTACATGAAGGAAATCATACACATCACTAAGGTAGTTGAGAATCCTATCTCAACACCTACTCAAGGCACTACTAGATTAAGTACATATCTATACAAGCATTTTCACAAACACTTAGACTACACATTCCAACATGCCTATAATATACTAGTTAAAACACAAGTCGTAGCAAATCCTTTCAGAAAGAATTTCCACATGAACCACGATCATGCATACACGACCAATAGTCATGGCAAGCATAAATCATAGTTCCATATTCATTTGAACATTTCTGCAAACACTTAGGCTACAACTAGAACATACACGACGTATGTTAATATAGTAGGTGTTAGGATAATCCGTTCACCCAAAAGTTGATACACATGTATCTAGCATACATAGACAGCAATTAATCATGGCAAGCACAGATCCGTATTTCATATGTATACGGTATTTTCTATAAATACGAGGAATACAGAATATTCAACATAGTTAACATATATCTGAAAAATGAAACGGACAACACTTTGTACATGTGCAATTGCATGCAGATCATGAACCTATCATTATCTGACATTAAAAGTGTTGAAAATCATAACCTATACATCTAAAGTCTGCACCTTTTGTCGTAGAATCGTAACGAATACGCTAGAATCTCTAGGCCTTCGTCTACGGTGATTAGGCAACCTGAATCATGAAACAGGTCAGCTATTACATCACTAACACTCTTGGAAACTCTAAAACAACTTAGGGTTAGGTTTTCTTACCTAGAAATGAAGTCAGAATCACCGGGAAAGCAATTAGATCGGGATGGTTAAGCTTAGATAGCGGCAGGGTAGAGTATCAGGGAGATCCTCCCACATCTCCCACACTTTCTCTCTCTTTTCTCTCTTCTCTCTCTTAGGTTTTCTCAAATTCGTATGAAATGAGAGAGTGAGGGTTTAAGGTCCTTATATAGGCCCAAAACTCTCCAAAATAGACCCAGGGTCAAGGTATATTTAGGTTTTATCCAAATGGCATCTGTTTTAGCTCAACGGAGCATTTCCGGAGCCCTCCCTTGCTCCAAAGTTCGCACTTAAGCTCACAGACATTGGATCTAGGTCGAGTTACGTTTTCGGTCCGATCGGATTTATAGATCACCCATGGCGGACCAGTTTCAGTTCAATAGTCCCTGAGACTCGATCAGGGCCACAAGTACACTGCCATGTGTATGAAATTTTCCCTGATCTGAGGGTGTATTTGGGTCAGATTCTGATGGTCTGATTTCTTATAACAGGCCCGCAAGTGACACGTCTCAGATTACTTAAATGAGACCCAATTTCTAAAGAAATCTACGTTTTCTCACACTCTTCACTCCGGGCTCAAGGGAATAGCCGTGGTACACTATTCATATTATTCAGACTTCCGACGTGCGGTCCAGATATGATGCAGAGTTTCGTGATGCTCCCGAGAGCATCCGGGTAATGAGATTGATCCTAGATTTTAGGGTAACCTAGCGTCAATGATTCTACAAGTTTTGGGTCTTGCAGATCGTATTTAAAGTGGATTAAGCGGATTTTGTAGCTAATCTAGTTTAGTACTTAATTACTTTGTCCCATTTCTAAAGGATTTGATCCTGAGCGATTTCTGCCTGAGGTGGCACTCGGGTCTTTGTACGGATTTATAGAGTATTGTTCTTCATCACCTAAACTTTAGGATTCATGCCTAATATGAAAGTACTTAGAAGCATTTAAAGAATACGGTGGTGAAAGGTGAAATGGGAGATTGTGAAAGAAATGGGTTCAAAAGCGATTTTAGACTTTGGGATTGAGTTCTGACAAGTTAATAAGGTGTTAGGATCGACCCATTGCCTAAGGACGTCTAATTCCAGGTTGAAAAAAATTTGGGATGTTACACCTACCCTAGAAGGGGAGATGCGGGTTGATGGAATCCAGCTCAAGCAAATAGACTGATAAACCCATTTAACGTATTCACGCATCCATGCATCTCATGACATTCATGCATTTCTATCTTAGTTATGATGTGTATGAACCATGATGGGTTCACTTAATGGACCTGGTCAGTTGACGTTTTATCGATGGAAAAATTGTATAGATTTAGTGGATGATGAATCAGCTGCTCAAGTTTCAAGCAGGAAGGTGAACCTATGTACAAATCATAAGGGCAATGGCCTTATCTTGATGAAGACGAGTTAAATATGTTAAATTACTAACATATCTAGTTAAACTTATGTTATTTCTTTAATTATGTCTTTGAACAAATTTTAAGTTGAGTGGCTAAAAGTTATGAATGGTTAAAGCTTTTGTTAGTAAATGATTTAATAAAGCCCCAATTGGATAGGTTGTGGTACCATACATAGTTTTTATGAATGTTATTAATATGTGGATTAAATACCTATAAATGATCTTGATGGTGGATGCAGGTCTATATGATTGAAATAATTAAATGCGAGATGTTTTGCTTAAGGTTTGAGATGAGGAACTTAGTGTACATTTTGTGATGTATTTATTATATCCACATCGTTCATCCATTTTGTGAGATCATTTTAGATAGAGCATGATACAAAATGATTTATATCTAAAGCTTAAATGGACCACCCCAGAATAACAATGGGATAATGATTCTTACCGTTAAAACATTCGTAAGGCCGACCATAGAGTTTATTTTCCATCCAATCTGTTCATAAGATCACACAGACCTGGATGGATGAAGAGGAAAAACAAATATCATAAAAATCCAAAATTTTTGTGACCCTTAAAAGGGTTTTAATAGTAGACATTCAATCCCCCATAGATTTTTACAGTGTAGTCCACTTGATCTTTGGATCTGTCTTATTGTTCGGTATGAGCCTTAGGACGAGCTCACCAAATGAAAGGATGGTTGGGATATAACACATACCTCATGATGGGAGCCACATAACTTAGTGACGTTAACGCACCAAATAGATAAGTGGTGTGTGGTACACCAACTAATCCTCTTCCGTTCCAAAAATAGGGTTGCATTCTAGATGAATGAGATAGATTTCATGCACGTGAAGTCATTCGTCTACAAAATTGGTGCAAGCGTTCTTGTTTGTTTAATAGAGACACGTGTAATATTGTAACATCCCGGATTTTTGTTGACCTGGAATTAGACGTCCTTAGGCAATGGGTCGCTCCTAACACCTTATTAACTTGTCAGAACTCAATCCCACAGTTTAAAATCGCTTTTTAACCATTTTCCTTCACAAATCTCACCTTTCACTACATTATCCTTCAAAGGTAACTAAGTGTTAAACTAGATTAGCTACAAAATCCGATTGATCCACTTTAAATATGATCTACAAGACCCAAAACTTGTAGAATCATTGACGCTAGATTACCCTAAAAGCTAGGATCAATCTCATTACCTGGCTGCTCTCGGGAGCATCACGAAACTTCGTATCAGATCTGGACCGCACATCGAAAGTCCGAATAATACAAAGTTATAGAATTAGGACCACCTTGTTGGGCTTGACAACCATCTCGAAAATCAAATCTAAATAGTGTCCCACGGCTATTCGCTTGAGCCCGGAGTAAAGAGTGTGAGAAAACATAGATTTCTTTAGAAATTGGGTCTCATTTAAGTAATCCGAGACTTGTCACTTGTAGGCTTGTTATAAGAAATCAAACCGTCAGAATCTGACCCAAATACACCCTCGGATCAAGGAAAATTTTATACACATGGCAGTGTACTTGTGGTCCTGAGCGAGTCTCAGGGACCGTTGAACTGAAACTAATCCGCCACGGGTGATCTGTAAATCTGATCGGACCGAAAATGTAACTCGACCTAGATCCAATGTCTGTGAGATTAAGTCTGACCTTTGGCTCAATGGAGGCTTCCGAAAGTGCTTCGTTGAGACAGAACAGCCTCACTTTGGTTATAACCTAAATATACCTTGACCTGGAGTCTATTTTGGAGAGTTTTGGGCCTATATAAGGACCTTAAACCCTCACTTTCTCATTCTCTATGAATTTGAGAAAAACCTAGGAGAGAGAAGAGAGAAAAGAGAGAGAAAGTGTGGGAGATGTGGGAGGATCTCCCTGATACTCTACCCTGCCGCTATCCAAGCTTAACCATCCCGATCTAATCGCTTTTCCGGCGATTCCGACTTCATTTCTAGGTAAGAAAACCTAACCCTAAGCTGTTTTAGGGTTTCCAAGAATGTTGGTGATGTAATAGCTGACCTGTTTCATGATTCAGGTTGATATACTGTCATAGACAAAGACTTAGAGATTCTATCGACTCCGTTATGATTCTACGACAAAAGGTGCGGACTTTAGATGTATAAGTTATGGTTTTCAATGCTTTCAATGTCAGATAATGATAGATTCATGATCTAAGTGTGATTGTACATGCACAAACCGATGTTCGTTTTGCGTTTTAATTGCGTATACAAATTATGGTATGTTGTGTATTCTGTATAATTATAGAAAATACCGTATACGTACAAATTTTGAAAGTATGTTAGCCATGATTAATTACTATATAAACATGTTATATATATGTATAATACTCACTTGGCGAAAGGATTCGTCCTAATACATATTTTTGCTAGTACACGTTATGTATGTTAAAAGAGTGTATTCTAAGTGTTTGTGAAAATGACCGAATGAGTATATAATTCGCATTTGTGCTCGCCATGAATAATTGTCATGGATATATGATTGTTGTATAGGCGATACCCCTTTGACGAAAGGATTTGCCCTAAATCACAGCACAACCAATATACACTATATATGTTAAAATGTGTAGCCCAAGTGTTTGTGGAAATGACTAAATGAATATGGAACTTAGATTTCTGCTTGCCATGACTATCCGTCATGGGTGCACTCGTGTTATAAATAGGGCAACTCCCTAGTGAAAGGATTTGGCCTAATACCTATGTGATCAACATACGTCATGTATGTTGATATGTAGTCTAAAGTGTTTGATGAAATGTCTAAATGAGTAGTAGTTAGTAAATTGTAATGTATAAGGGTGTTGAGATAGGATTCTCAACTACCTTAGAGAGGTGTACGATTTCCTTCATGTAAGTGTTTAGTTTAATCACTTACTGGTTTATGAAACGTATGTGTTTGGATTTCCTATTTGCATTACATTTTATAACATGCTTGTTAATATGTTTGGATTACTTGTTTATGTAATTCTGCTTTGACTATTTCACATGTTTAAGTTGTATTCCATAAAATCCGTGAAGGGTGATGGGGGAGTGGTGTAACGATTCCGTGCAACAGCCCTGGTAGCCCTAAGCTGACAATATTGGATATTTGATTGTATGATTTGAAATCTTGATCCATTATTGCTTTAACTGTTCCATAATTGAATGTGATTGGGGCTATTGTATAGTCAAGACAATTGGTAACGGGATTGAATTCGTGGCTGAGATTCATCCGCCACGTGAGATGTGTTCGACAAACCTGAGTCGTACTTCGGTTGGCGATAGTGGTTGGCCACGCCAAGTGCTTATGTACTTCATGTCGTTCAACTTGTCGTGCGCTCGAGCTAACCGAGCTCATCAAGTAACCCGATCTGTCTTATGTATGTTCACCATGTTTGGACGCCTCTGTTTGAACCTGAGGTACTAACCTTACCAGTGGAATCCTGTTAACCGTGGTACCTCGATCCGCTAAGACTCATGAGCCAGGCATGGTGGTATGGAACACCGTGGTCGAGCTGTCGGCCTACGCTGGGGCCACGAGCCTCCCCGTAGTGACCATTGAGCAACCAGACTCGTAAGCCGATTATAGTGGTATGAGACAATATATTCGAGCTGTCAGCCTACACTGCTTTGATGGGTGATGAGGGAGTGGTGCAACGATTCCATGTAACAGCCATGACAGCCCTGACCGTACTCGGTGTAGTGACCTCGAGCATACTCTAAATCTGCAGTGAGGCAAGGAGCCTTCCCATAGTAACAGAGTATAAACTAGGCCTGTATTGATAAGGTGATGGGGGAGTTGTGTAACGATTTTGTGTAACAGCCTTGGCAGCCCTTGCAGCAACCTAGAAACACACCACCATATGAGATTTTCTAGGACTGACGACCTTATAATGGATCATTGTTTGGGAATGATATAAGGAAGGTACCTTAGTTTCCCAACACTGCTGTTTGAAATGGACTAATAATAACTCGGTAATCATGCTCATCATCGCATTGCATATGCCTGGAAGATGTGGAGCACTGAGGGTGACAGCATGTTGCGGATGTAAGATGGTGCCACACGAGGGAGTATGTTGGCGAGGGCATGCATCATAATCGCATCTCATCCTTGCATTAATTGCAGTACTTAGGAATGTTGATTGTACTGTTTTATCATTACTGCTTGACTGAATTGATAACATGTTAACCTATGCTTTATTGTTCCACTGAGTTGATCACTCACTCCCATGTTACGGGACAGTGCTGTACACACCAACCAGACCCTGTTGTAGCCGCAGGTGATGGTGATGCTTATGAGGCGGAGCCGAACTTTTACGACGACGAGGATGCCTTCTTGTATGTGCTGTATTCTGGCGGCTTCATGTGAGCTGTGTCTTGATCGATGGGGTTACGGGGATGTTGACTAGGGGACCTTACACATTTGGTATATTTTGGAATTGTACTTGTAATGAATTAACCTGGTAACATTATCACACTTTGGAGACTCAACACAGTTTATATATTTTATATATCTATCACAGTCTTTCGCTTGCAAATTTAACTGTCTCTGGAGTATGATATGCTGTTTTGGTATAATCTCATTCATGTTTCAATGCTCTCATCATAATCATCATTATCTGTGTTGCATAAGTGATGCGTTGGAACTCGGGAGCTGAGCTTTGCTCGACCCCCAATTTTCAGGACGTTACAAGATGGTATCAGAGCATGATTTGGATTTAACTGGACCTGGGTTATGGTCACACGACACACTCTGACGCACTCTGACTTAGGAGGGAGAGACGGAACGTAGAAACAGTCATAGGTAGTCCCAGTTTCGCCAATCGGTGAAGTTCACTGAATTAGGTCGTATTGTTTGATTCTGTACTCAACCGTGATCGCACGAATCGACCCCAAACCACTTCTAGATCGTCACACGATGGGTCTAGACCACAATTCACCCCATCCCAGCCATTAAAAATCAGTAAATGCTGATATGTATCATAAAACACCCGAACTGACCCGAAACGGAGTCGTGAGCCTACCCACACATGTCCAGGGGTACCCAGGGTGGGACCTATATGTTTTTAGGGCCTAGGGGGCACAAGGACCTCGCCCATGTGGTGAGCCCTTGCCCATCTGTCCAGGGAGTGGCGAGGCCCTCGCCCGGTCGGCGAGGCCTTGTCGGTCAACTGGCTGGGCCTGGCCTGCGGCTCAAGCCGATTGCATTTGGGGGCTAGGGTAACCCCATAATGTATGGGCCACCCATTAAAACACTTCCAAACCTCCCCCTCCTTCACAAATTTCACCTCCAATCTCTCCCTTTCTTGCAAAAGTGTTGTTTTCTCTCCTAAACCTCTACTCCAATCGCTCAATCTATCATTTTCGGCCACAACCCCTGCATAGCCATCGTTTACAGCCATCCCTACCTCCTTACCCTCTCCGTTCTCTCTCATTTGGGCCCTTACATGCCCCATGTGATGCCCCATGTGAAGCTCAAAAATGTGTAAGCTCCCTACCCCTTCCATTTCTTCAATTCCTACGTTTCTCTCATTTCATTTGGGCCTTTACAATATCTGTTAAGACCCAAGTCCATGGAGACCCGAGGATCTCATCCCTTTCCTCCCTTTTCTTCACTTTTCCATGGCTCTATCCGAGCTTGGTACAGCCATTTTCTCGGATGTCTAGTCATCCATATTGCTGTCTTGTAGTTTGCATGGGTTACCGTCTTTGGATGTTTATGTTTTCATGTTGATGGGTGTAGTAGTTGGTAGAATGTTTTAGATGTTTGAGGAAATTTAGGGCTCATTCAGCCAACTACATTAAGTGAGATTAGGTGGATGAAATTGTAAAAGTAATAATAAATGTATGTGTAAGGTATGGTCCCTAGATTGGGTGTATCCCATGGTTTTTAACACCATGTTTGGAATGTATGCAATGAAAAATATATCCCAGGTTTTCCTTTCAAATTACACTTAGAAATTCATCATTATGGGGTTTGGACAATCCCATCTCACACTTTCCAACACGAGACTCATTTTCCAAAGCCTATTAAATTAATCCCCACCCACCCTCCTACCAAACATACCACTTCTAATCCTGAGGTGGGATTAGCAACACAACCCATGTAACCCAAATAGGCCCTTAGAGTTTTGGACTCAAAGTTGGTACTTTTAGATTTCAAAGAATTTGACAATATAGGAAATCCCATAAACTAATAACGCGAATCCTATGACCTCCTTAGATAGTACGAGCATGTGTGTAATGCTCGAGTGTAGTAAATTCAAGTTCGGGCAACTCAATTTCAATCAAACAACAATGCTAAGCCAATTGAATAATAGACTTAATTATTCGGCTTAACCGACTCAGACCCACTATACAACTTTCCTTCCGTGTTGGCCCGACCACTTGCAACTAAGAGTTTATAACTTCATCTTTGAGATGTATTAGGAGTATATATGTGAGACCCGACTTGAGTTCTCATGTGTGCATATGTGTGCATAAGTGTGCATTTCGTTCATTTTGGTCCCGCGGTCCTACCGGTCGAATCCCGGTGACTCGCGACCCTTAGATTATGCTGTGGTCATCCTTAAGTTTGGTCACATAGACCCGACACGGATTGACCCGAGACACATGTCATCTTGTCCGTATCGGCGCCGCGATTCTAACGCCGCGTCCCATGCGTTAATCCGACGTGTACATCTCAAGTTATGAGCATTTCATCATGTGGCCCACTTTTTGTACAAATGTATGTGGACCCCACTCCTCCATGGCACAATTTTCCATGCACACCACACACACACACTACACTATTGCATGGAATAAACACTACCCACCCCACACACACCACCCAAAAGCCTAACCTACCCTAGCAACATTGTTATTGTCACCATAGGTTATTATTACTTCCCTTAAAAAGATTTTCCCTCTCTCTCTCTCTCATTTCTCTCTCTCTCTCTCTCTCTCTCTCTCTCTCTCTTCTCTTCTTCTCCAGCAACTTCTCTCCCATCTCCCTCTCTTCTCCAGCCCCTTCTCCCTAAAATACCTCCTCATCTACCCCTTCTCACTTGATCTTAACCATTGATCCATGTTGCTTGGAGCCTCTAGATGATGGTGATGTAAGTTTCAAGGTTGATCTAGGTGGGTGCTCTTAGATCCTTCTTCATTTCTTTCTTAGGAGCTTGTGGGACCCATCAAGTGGTGATGGAGGTCCTTCATGTCTCCATGGTTGAGGCCAATGGCCCTTTTTCCTTGCATGCATGATCCATGGATGGGGCCATTCTCCATGGACCCCATCATAGCATTTTCCTTTGATGCATGTCATTTTTCTCTCTTGTGGCTGTATTATTGTTATTTTTCATTATTCTATTCTTGATTTTCTGATGTGTGTGGCCCACTTAGTGGCCTCGGAATATCCAGACCGTCCAAGCAAAGTGGATGTCCATGGATGTCCATTCCTTGTACATTGGCACTCTATTTGCTCCATTTTGGGCACATGCAATGGGTTTCATGGAGGGGGTATGGTCTGAATGTTTGTGGGGCCCACTGGGGTGGTCCATACCACAATTTCCATGGATTGATTTCCTCTTTTTATAGTGATTATAATTATTTTAATTCAGTATTATGTTGCTGTCCAAAAGCCATCTGGACAGATTTTTGAGCTATCTTGAGCTCAGTTTTGGGGATGATTGGTGGGGTGTTTGGTCCCATGTGATATATACCTCTTAAAGGTGGGGATCCCACCTAGATGTTCCCCAAATTTCACCATCATCCGTCCCTGTTTGATCACCCAAAAGAGTGGGCCAAGGAGGGTGGATAGTCTAGATTTTCTGGACTGTCTTGCAATTGTGCTTGTTGTACAAACATAATTATCAGTCTGTTTCTGAAATGGTGGGCCACCTTTGTGGACCCCACCTTATTATATTCTTGTGTAGGGATGTTTGTCCTACATTTTCTTAAAATTTGGCAGACCTGGACCCACTCTAATGGGGTGCACAAATCAGGGGCAGCTGCATTGTTACAGCAGCATTGTTTCAGAAATACCTTGCTGTCCATAAATTGTAGGAGTTAAATAAAATACTTTTACTATCTCAAAAATTCTAAAATTTTGTAGAGAGGTGTCCCACCCATGATAGGGCCTACCTGAAAAATTTTAGGGCCAATGGACACCATTTGGGCATCCAAATGGGTGGGCCAATATAGTGGGCTGCCAGAAATTTCTGCTATGCAGTTCAGCAGCATAGTTCCATAAAAATAAATTAAAAAAAAAATATTTTCCCAGAAGGTGGGCCATATTTCTTGGTCTCACCTTGTTGTGCGCTTAATGAGGGACCTTAGGTCCAAATTTCAAGAATTTTGGAGGCCCAGAACCCACCCATTTGATGGCCCAAATTCAGGACAGTTATATTCCAGCAGTATTTCACCCTGTACAGATTGTATTCTTTAAATGAATTAAAATACTTCTGAGTATCCAAAAATTATGAAAATTTACAGGGAGGTAGTAAACTCATGGTAGAACCTAACTACCAAATTTCAGGTCTAATAGACCCCTATGCATACCGTGGCAAGGCCCGGACTGGCCCACCACGTTGGGACGTCCAGGCCAGTCCGATTTTCTGGACAACTTATGTTATTCGAATTAATTAAATTATTTCTAGATGTTCAAAAATTCTGAAATTTTGTGGGGTTGTGGTCTACCTATGGAAGAACAATCCTGCAAATGTTCAGGGCCATCAGGGCCCTGGACTGACCGTGGTATGACCTGTAAATTGGGTCAGTTTTGGGCCAAATACCCAGGCCCAAATGACTAACCACCATGGCATGCCCCTACCTTAGGCTACTGGGCCTACATTCTAACGGCATGGCCCACTTGAAGTAAGTATTGTATATCCCTCTTCTTATCTGGTGGGACCCACTGTGATGAGTGTGGGTCACCATGGGTCAGTAACCCATTTAAATTAAATAAATTTTTGGACTCCAGCAGGCCCAGGAAGTGGGTGGGCTGGAATTCTAGCAAGGGGCCCAAATTTGTGAATAGTTGATCTTTTGGAGCCGTGGCGGTCCACCAGATTTAAGGGAGTGTTGTACACACTCCTTGCCTTATTTCTTTAGACAAATTTGGGTGTAATTAGTGCCTCTTAAGGCACATCTTTGAGGTGATAATATGGGCTAGCCTTAACCAGATTTTTGGTAGCTTTATGGAACTTTTGGGCTGGAAACCTATCCCTTGAGCCCAAGATTGTGCAAGGGCTGACCTTATTGATTCACGGGCCCAATGGGCCGTCTACAAACTGATCATGTGCATTTATTAGCCTTGATGCCCTCATGAAGTGCTTAATTGTGGGCTGACTTGCAAGGCCCACATAAATGTATATTGTGGAGGACTTTGCTAAATCTTTGGGCTGGTGTGGCAAGGCCCACACTGTCAGTATAGGCCTTGCCCATGTGTATTCTTGGGTTTATAGGCTGCCTTCAAGTCCACCATAATGTATGAATTGGATGGCTTTTGGTTGGGCCATTTCTTTTGGGCCCATTATGTGATATATTATATGCATGTTTGTGTTGGCAAGTATGCCTTGTGGACTTAGTTCTTTTGGATAGGCCCATTGATCTTAGGCCTATACTCTCCTATCTATTGTGATGGGCTTAGGGGCAATAATACACAAGAGATTGGGCCCTTGGCTGCCCACTAAACTGACCCACGTACTTGGGCCAAAAGTGAGGCCCAACTCACTTGTGTTAAATGTGAAACTTGCCCATGTAAATGAATTACTGGGCTGCCCATGAAGCTCACCACAACATGTGGAATTATGACCTTTGTGGTTGGGCCCAAACCTTACTTGAGGGCCCACTATATGGCCTATGAGTTGGGCTTGGTGTATGGCCCATTAGGCCATGCATTGCTTGAGCTTTAGACCTTACATTATATGAGTAGTGGCGGGCTACCTCTTGGAAACCAGTTGAGGTTGGATGTCCTCCTGGGTGATCCTAAGGTAGGCCCATAGGTTTCTCTATGGATGGTTAAAGGTCCACCATAGACCCTAGGCCATTTGTTTAAGGCTCAAGGTGTATGTATGTGGAACCTACCTTAATGCATGTGGTCCAGGTTGTCCAAGCCTTAGATCGCCCGATCATGGAGGCACTCTCTGCCTTGGGTTGCTACTGGATTCACAATCCAATAGCAAGCCTACTTGATCTTTTCTTTATGTATACATACCCTCCATCTGGTGGGGCCCCCTATGAATATTGTTGGCCTTCATGAGATCATTCCCACTTATTTGACTAATTTATGGGCTTTCGTAAGCCCAGGAAGCAGAGTAGGCCGAACGTTTATTAAGGGGCCTTAAATGTACATTGTTATGGTTGAAACTTTATTGGACATGGGACCCAACATATTGAGAACTTGTGTACGTGTTGCACTCTTGGGTTTTCTTATAATCTTTGGGCTTAATCAGTACATTCTTTTGGGTCACCTTTAGTGATCACATGAGGACCCCCATCTTAGATCAGATTTTTGGGGCATCCCATGGGCCCAGAGTGGGATGGGACGTCCCGGCTTGGCCCAACCATATATTGGGCCGACTTCCACCATTTTGATGGACTTGTGGGCTAATATAAGGATAGTATTGGGCCCTTGGTTGCCCACTTAAATTGCTAGTTATTGGGCTGATGTAGTTGGGCCCATTTCATCATCCAAACTTAAACTTATTTTGGGCCATATATATTGTGTATGCGGGCTGCCCACCAAGTCCAACTTAATGCATGGATTCTATGGCCATTGGGAATTGAGCCTTGGGCCTTAATTTCTCTCTTAGGGCCCATGTTGTTAAAAGTGGTATTGTATCTTTTTATGGCCTATTATGAGGAATGTATGTATGTGGTTACCTGTGTTCTTATCTTGAATGTAGGGCCTTGGGCCTTGTATCCATATAGTTCATGGTTGAGATGCTTCTTGGGGAATGGTGGTTAAATGTCCCCATTATGGACCCCTCTAGGCCCGATTATATCTAAATGTGATTAGATACTCATCTTAGACTCTTATTAGGCTCATTTCCACATTACTTAGACCCGTAGCTTGTATACTTAGTTCGTGGGCTACCCCAGGTAAATGGGCCCCACTAGAAGTTGGATTCCTTAAGGATATTGTCAAGTACCTGGTCTTGGTTCCTTCTTGGATAGGAGGAATGTAATATACATTGTATCGCCCTATAGTGTGATTAAATACATACTCATGACCATGTGCATCATTGTATGCTTGGTTGACACTGTGTGTGTGGTCATATTGTGGTCATATTGGGCATTGCATGATACCTTCCCCGAGGGACGTAGTATCCCCTCTTGAGCACGTTGGATGCTTGGGATTGATGCATGGTTGATTGTGTGATTCATGCATCTGACATTGCATAGCATATGAGCATTATCGCCCTTGCTTCATCAGGGTTGTAGCCTCCACAGATACATCGTGGATGGCCATGTTTGGACACCGGAAATGTTACTTGAGCATACCGGGTGCATAGGATGCCCATGGGTGAAATTCCCAAAACTTCCGTGGTACCAGGATTTCTTCTAACGGCGGACCGGGTGGTATATATGAGCGCATGAGGGCCTTATACCATTAGGCCGCGACTCCCACTGTCGTGTAGTCGGTTGGATAGGGGTGTGGCCTTACTCGCCTGACGTAAGGGGGCATTGCTAGGCTGAGTCTGACCAGCTCGTAAATGGGTCCGCTACCTTCATGCCTTCTTGGTGATTGGTGTCCGCAGTGGGGTAGTGAGGTCTCTTACGCTCGTTTGACTGCGCGGGTCTCGTAGAGCGGCAGTCATCCAAAGCGATGTAATGGACCCCGGTGGTTTCCTTATGATGGAAATGTATTTGATATGTGGATTGGATATGAGCACTAACATTACTTCGCATTGCATTTGCATCGGCTGTGTAAGCCTCATATTGCATTACAGTACTCATTGCATTACGGTTGCATTACATCGCATTCATCGATGCTACTCATGGCATTACAATACTCATTGCATCATAGTACTCATTGCATTATATAGCCTTGGTATGGCTTCCTACATTATCGTACTGCCTTGGTATAGTTTCTTGCATTCATGATAGCCTTGGTAAGGCTAGTGGTATTGGTATTGATCATGACTCCCTTCTGCATTCTCTATCTTCTTCTGAGCACTATTATCACACACTTACACCACCCTCTAAGCTTTCTATAAGCTTATGCACGATTGATGCGTGCAGGAGATCCTAGGCAGGCATCGTAGCAGCAGAGCGTGGAGTAGAGTTGAGCTTGAGGACTCCAGTGTTGCTGACTCTTTTCTCTCTTTTCCCATTATCTTATGTATGTCCTTTTGGACCTGATGTAAGCTTGTAAAAGTTCAAATTCTTAGTGAATTTTGTGATATGTATCCTTTGTTACTTCCAGATGTACTTGTTTGTGATCTTGGGTATGCTCTTATTGGTAATGATTATACTGTTATGAAAATCCTCCTTGTAAGATCCCAGGATTGGAACCTACCTCAGGAGCCAAGAATGGGGTACTACGGAGGCTGTTGCGGCCAGAACCGGCCATCGGGTTCCTTGTGAGTCCGGTTATCGAGTCTGGGGCGTGACAGGAGTTGGTATCAAAGCATAGCAAGTAATTTTTGAATAACTTGGGATAGTATCACATATCTGATGCGAGCTTAGGACAAGTAGTGTCCCGAGTGCATTTCCCTCGTTTCGTTTGCGCCTTCAAGGATTCTAATTCCTAGGCGTCCTTCACCTTTGTTCTTTCTGTAGACCATGCCGTCTAGTCAAGGTGCCCATGATTATGATGCCCATGGTCGTGGTGCCCATGGACATGGTTCTCATTCCGCTCCAGCGATCCGAGTGACTTTTTCTCCACCTTCTGAGATTCCTATTTCCCTTCTGGAGCCTATCGTACCTATTCCTGAGGCTCCCGCCGTACCTGTGCCTTCGTCAGAGGCCAGTGCTACCCCTGCTTATCTGACGATTCCTGTAGGAGCTGAGCATCTCCAGCAGTTGATGCAGGTCATCACTGATGTACTTCAGACCCGTCAGCCTGTTCCTGAGGCGCCCGGATGGGCGGAACAGGAGCGTGCGAGTCCCCTTTTGCGAGATTCGACTTCGGGCGTGCTCCGTTAGTAGTATTTCTACTTCGGGCGAGTCCGAGTGGACCGGTTTGCAGAGGGATCGTGATCAGAGGAGTGGCCGGAAGAGGCAAGCCCCCTCCGGTAGCTCCCAGCAGCGTCGACAGTGGCAGAGGTGCGTAACCTATCGAGCCGCCAGAGCATCAGCATCGCATATATACATCGATCTGCGCTTCTTCTTCTAGGCCGTTTACTGGCATTTGCTATGGACGTGGGCAGACGGGACACCGTAGGCGTGAGTGTCCCCATCAGCAGGATGGACCTTTGCAGCTACCGCAGTAGCAGCAGAGATCGAAGATGCAGAAGAGATAGACACCTCTCCAGCCACTTCAGGCTTGATTTTGCGTGACCTAGCAGGACCCTTAATTATTAGGAGAGTTGTTATGGGTATTCTCCTTGTCTCTGTAAGTAAGTCTTGTGTTTTGGTGCATCGCACCCTTTTTGTATCCAAGGGCTTTTGTTCACTCAGATTGCCATTAGAGTCTGCCGTAAGAGATTGTCAGTATCGACACTTTTTGGGAAGATCCCTGTGTTAGGCCGATGATATTATCGTGTTCCGTTTTGGTTGGTGAGATGTCTTACTGGCTAAATAGTTTTGTATTGCCAATATTGAGCTTGTTTTGTTGCCTAGGCAGTGTTCCTGGTTAGGGATGGTAGGCCAGATTGCTAGTTTTGTGGCCAAGTGTGATGCTTGTCAGCGTGTCAAGGCCGATCATCTGAGACCCCCCTAGTCCCTTGTAGCCGTTGAGTGTCCCAAAGTGGGAGTATGAGAGTGTATTGATGGATTTCATCATAGGTTTGTCGAGATTAGGGAGCGTTATCCCCATTTGTTCGATGATTGATTGCACGTATTGCTTGTGTTGCCTTTTCTTGATTGATGATTGATATATATGATGATGTTATACATTTCGTTGTCTCAGTTTTATCAATTTCGAGGACGAAATTTCTTTGTTGGTGGGGAGGATTGTGAGACCCGACCTGAGTTCTCATGTGTGCATGTGTGTGCATAAGTGTGCATTTCGTTCATTTTGGTCCCGCGGTCCTACCGGTCGAATCCCGGTGACTCGCGACCCTTAGATTATGCTGTGGTCATCCTTAAGTTTGGTCACATAGACCCGACACGGATTGACCCGAGACACATGTCATCTTGTCCGTATCGGCGCCGCGATTCTAACGCCGCGTCCCATGCGTTAATCCGACGTGTACATCTCAAGTTATGAGCATTTCATCATGTGGCCCACTTTTTGTACAAATGTATGTGGACCCCACTCCTCCATGGCACAATTTTCCATGCACACCACACACACACTACACTATTGCATGGAATAAACACTACCCACCCCACACACACCACCTAAAAGCCTAACCTACCCTAGCAACATTGTTATTGTCACCATAGGTTATTATTACTTCCCTTAAAAAGATTTTCCCTCTCTCTCTCTCTCATTTCTCTCTCTCTCTCTCTCTCTCTCTCTCTCTCTCCAGCTTCTTCTCTCCATCTTCCTCCATTTTCTCCAGCCCCTTCTCCCTAAAATACCTCCTCATCTACCCCTTCTCACTTGATCTTAACCATTGATCCATGTTGCTTGGAGCCTCTAGATGATGGTGATGTAAGTTTCAAGGTTGATCTAGGTGGGTGCTCTTAGATCCTTCTTCATTTCTTTCTTAGGAGCTTGTGGGACCCATCAAGTGGTGATGGAGGTCCCTCATGTCTCCATGGTTGAGGCCAATGGCCCTTTTTCCTTGCATGCATGATCCATGGATGGGGCCATTCTCCATGGACCCCATCATAGCATTTTCCTTTGATGCATGTCATTTTTCTCTCTTGTGGCTGGATTATTGTTATTTTTCATTATTCTATTCTTGATTTTCTGATGTGTGTGGCCCACTTAGTGGCCTCAGAATATCCAGACCGTCCAAGCAAAGTGGATGCCCATGGATGTCCATTCCTTGGACATTGGCACTCTATTTGCTCCATTTTGGGCACATGCAATGGGTTTCATGGAGGGGGTATGGTCTGAATGTTTGTGGGGCCCACTGGGGTGGTCCATACCACAATTTCCATGGATTGATTTCCTCTTTTTATAGTGATTATAATTATTTTAATTCAGTATTATGTTGCTGTCCAAAAGCCATCTGGACAGATTTTTGAGCTGTCTTGAGCTCAGTTTTGGGATGATTGGTGGGGTGTTTGGTCCCATTTGATATATACCTCTTAAAGGTGGGGATCTCACCTAGATGTTCCCCAAATTTCACCATCATCCGTCCCTGTTTGATCACCCAAAAGAGTGGGCCAAGGAGGGTGGATAGTCTAGATTTTCTGGACTGTCTAGCAACTGTGCTTGTTGTACAAACATAATTATCAGTCTGTTTCTGAAATGGTGGGCCACCTTTGTGGACCCCACCTTGTTGTATACTTGTGTAGGGATGTTTGTCCTACATTTTCTTAAAATTTGGCAGACCTGGACCCACTCTAATGGGGTGCACAAATCAGGGGCAGCTGCATTGTTTCACAGCAACATTTTTCAGAAATACCTTGCTGTCCATAAATTGTAGGAGTTAAATAAAATACTTTTACTATTCTCAAAAATTCTAAAATTTGGTAGAGAGGTGTCCCACCCATGATAGGGCCTACCTGAAAAATTTTAGGGCCAATGGACAACCATTTGGGCATCCAAATGGGTGAGCCAATATAGTGGGCTGCCAGAAATTTCTGCTATGCAGTTCAGCAGCATAGTTCCATAAAAATAAATTTTAAAAAAATATTTTCTCAGAAGGTGGGCCATATTTCTTGGTCCCACCTTGTTGTGGGCTTAATGAGGGACCTTAGGTCCAAATTTCAAGAATTTTGGAGGCCCAGAACCCACCCATTTGATGGCCCAAATTCAGGACAGTTATATTCCAGCAGTATTTCACCCTGTACAGATTGTATTCTTTAAATTAATTAAAATACTTCTGAGTATCCAAAAATTATGAAAATTTACAGGGAGGTAGTAAACTCATGGTAGAACCTACCTACCAAATTTCAGGTCTAATGGACCCCTGTGCATACCGTGGCAAGGCCCGGACTGGCCCACCACGTTGGGACGTCCAGGCCAGTCCGATTTTCTGGACAGCTTGTTTTATTCAAATTAATTAAATTATTTCTAGATGTCCAAAAATTCTGAAATTTTGTGGGGTTGTGGTCTACCTATGGAAGGACAATCCTGCAAATTTTCAGGGCCATCAGGCCCTGGACTGACCGTGGTATGGCCTGTAAATTGGGTCAGTTTTGGGCCAAATACCCAGGCCCAAATGACTAACCACCATGGCATGCCCCTACCTTGGGCTGCTGGGCCTGCATTCTAACGGCATGGCCCACTTGAAGTAAGTATTGTATATCCCCTTCTTATCTGGTGGGACCCACTGTGATATGTGGGTCACCATGGGTCAGTAACCCATTTAAATTAAATAAATTTTGGACTCCAGCAGGCCCAGGAAGTGGGTGGGCTGGAATTCTAGCAAGGGGCCCAAATTTGTGCATAGTTGATCTTTTGGAGCCGTGGCGGTCCACCAGATTTAAGGGAGTGTTGTACACACTCCTTGCCTTATTTCTTTAGACAAATTTGGGTGTAATTAGTGCCTCTTAAGGCACATCTTTGAGGTGATAATATGGGCTAGCCTTAACCAGATTTTTGGTAGCTTTATGGGACTTTTGGGCTGGAAACCTATCCCTTGAGCCCAAGATTGTGCAAGGGCTGACCTTATTGATTCACGGGCCCAATGGGCCGTCTACAAGCTGATCATGTGCATTTATTAGCCTTGATGCCCTCATGAAGTGCTTAATTGTGGGCTGACTTGCAAGGCCCACATAAATGTATATTGTGGAGGACTTTGCTAAATCTTTGGGCTGGTGTGGCAAGGCCCACACTGTCAGTATAGGCCTTGCCCATGTGTATTCTTAGGTTTACGGGCTGCCTTCAAGTCCACCATAATGTATGAATTGGATGGCTTTTGTTTGGGCCATTTCTTTTGGGCCCATTATGTGATATATTATATGCATGTTTGTGTTGGCAAGTATGCCTTGTGGACTTAGTTCTTCTTTTGGATAGGCCCATTGATCTTGGGCCTATACTCTCCTATCTATTGTGATGGGCTTAGGGGCAATAATACACAAGAGAGTTGGGCCCTTGGCTCGCCCACTAAACCGACCACGTACTTGGGCCAAAAGTGAGGCCCAACTCACTTGTGTTAAATGTGAAACTTGCCCATGTAAATGAATTACTGGGCTGCCCATGAAGCTCACCACAACATGTGGAATTATGACCTTTGTGGTTGGGCCCAAACCTTACTTGAGGGCCCACTATATGGCCTATGAGTTGGGCTTGGTGTATGGCCCATTAGGCCATGCATTGCTTGAGCTTTAGACCTTACATTATATGAGTAGTGGCGGGCTACCTCTTGGAAACCGAGTTGAGGTTGGATGTCCTCTGGGTGATCCTAAGGTAGGCCCATAGGTTTCTCTATGGATGGTTAAAGGCCCACCATAGACCCTAGGCCATTTGTTTAAGGCTCAATGTGTATGTATGTGGAACCTACCTTAATGCATGGGTCCAGCCGTCGTCCAAGCCTTGGATCGCCCGATCATGGAGGCACTCTCTTTCGCCTTGGGTTGCTCTTGGATTCACAATCCAATAGCAAGCCCACTTGATCTTTTCTTTATGTATACATACCCTCCATCTGGTGGGGCCCCTATGAATATTGTTGGCCTTCATGAGATCATTCCCACTTATTTGACTAATTTATGGGCTTTCGTAAGCCCAGAGAAGCAGAGTAGGCCGAACGTTTATCAAGGGGCCTCAAATGTACATTGTTATTGTTGAAACTTTATTGGACATGGGACCCACCGTATTGAGAACTTGTGTACGTGTTGCATGCTTATGTTTTCTTATAATCTTTGGGCTTAATCAGTGCATTCTTTTGGGTCACCTTTAGTGATCACATGAGGACCCCATCTTAGATCAGATTTTTGGGGCATCCCATGGGCCTAGAGTGGGTATGGGACGTCCCAGCTTGCCCAACCATATATTGGGCCGACTTCCACCATTTTGATGGACTTGTGGGCTAATATAAGGATAGTATTGGGCCCTTGGTTGCCCACTTAAATTGCTAGTTATTGGGCTGATGTAGTTGGGCCCATTTCATCATCCAAACTTAAACTTATTTTGGGCCATATATATTGTGTATGCGGGCTGCCCACCAAGTCCAACTTAATGCATGGATTCTATGGCCATTGGGAATTGAGCCTTGGGCCTTAATTTCTCTCTTAGGGCCCATGTTGTTAAAAGTGGTATTGTATCTTTTTATGGCCTATTATGAGGAATGTATGTATGTGGTTACCTGTGTTCTTATCTTGAATGTAGGGCCTTGGGCCTTGTATCCATATAGTTCATGGTTGAGATGCTTCTTGGGGAATGGTGGTTAAATGTCCCCATTATGGACCCCTCTAGGCCCGATTATATCTAAATGTGATTAGATACTCATCTTAGACTCTTATTAGGCTCATTTCCACATTACTTAGACCCGTAGCTTGTATACTTAGTTCGTGGGCTACCCCAGGTAAATGGGCCCCCACTAGAAGTTGGATTCCTTAAGGATATTGTCAAGTACCTGGTCTTGGTTCCTTCATGGATAGGAGGAATGTAATATACATTGTGTATCGCCCTATAGTGTGATTAAATACATACTCATGACCATGTGCATCATTGTATGCTTGGTTGACACTGTGTGTGTGGTCATATTGTGGTCATCTTGGGCATTGCATGATACCTTCCCAGGGACGTAGTATCCCCTCTTGAGCACGTTGGATGCTTGGGATTGATGCATGGTTGATTGTGTGATTCATGCATCTGACATTGCATAGCATATGAGCATTATCGCCCTTGCTTCATCAGGGTTGTAGCCTCCACAGA
The DNA here is from genome assembly GCA_030180095.1 of Magnolia changhungtana. Lineage (NCBI taxonomy): Eukaryota > Viridiplantae > Streptophyta > Magnoliopsida > Magnoliales > Magnoliaceae > Magnolia > Magnolia changhungtana. Next base: position 10,694,971 of record JASAUF010000656.1, on the reverse strand, counting down.
TACATCGTGGATGGCCATGTTTGGACACCGGAAATGTTACTTGAGCATACCGGGTGCATAGGATGCCCATGGGTGAAATTCCCAAAACTTCCGTGGTACCAGGATCTGCTCCAACGGCGTGACCGGGTGGTATATATGAGCGCATGAGGGCCTTATACCATTAGGCCGCGACTCCCACTGTCGTGTAGTCGGTTGGATAGGGGTGTGGCCTTACTCGCCTGACGTAAGGGGGCATTGCTAGGCTGAGTCTGACCAGCTCGTAAATGGGTCCGCTACCTTCAGGCCTTGCTGGTGATTGGCTGTCCGCAGGCAGGGTAGTGAGGTCTCTTACGCTCGTTTGACTGTGCGGGGTCTGTAGAGCGGCAGTCATCCAGCAGTGTAATGGACCCCGGTGATTTCCTTATGATGGAAATGTATTTGATATGTGGATTGGATATGAGCACTGACATTACTTCGCATTGCATTTGCATCGGCTGTGTAAGCCTCATATTGCATTACAGTACTCATTGCATTACAGTGCTCATCGCATTACAGTACTCATGGCATTACAGTACTCATTGCATCATAGTACTCATTGCATTATATAGCCTTGGTATGGCTTCCTGCATTATCGTACTGCCTTGGTATAGTTTCTTACATTCATGATAGCCTTGGTAAGGCTAGTGGTATTGGTATTGATCATGACTCCCTTCTGCATTCTCTATCTTCTTCTGAGCACTATTATCACACACTTACACCACCCTCTAAGCTTTCTATAAGCTTATGCACGATTGATGCGTGCAGGAGATCCTAGACAGGTGTCATAGCAGCAGAGCGTGGAGTAGAGTTGAGCTTGAGGACTCCAGTGTTGCTGACTCTTTTCTCTCTTTTCCCATTATCTTATGTATGTCCTTTTGGACCTGATGTAAGCTTGTAAAAGTTCAAATTCTTAGTGAATTTTGTGATGTGTATCCTTTGTTACTTCTAGATGTACTTGCTGTGATCTTGGGTATGCTCTTATTGGTAATGATTATACTGTTATGAAAATCCTCCTTGTAGGATCCCAGGATCGGAACCTGCCTCAGGAGCCGAGAATGGGGTACTACGGAGGCTGTTGCGGTCAGAACCGGCCATCGGGTTCCTTGTGAGTCCGGTTACCGAGTCTGGGGCGTGACAATATAGCCGATAGAGACTTTGTCTTTTAGGCCTAAGGAATTGCCCAAATGGGCAATAGACAATTAGGAATTAGGTCCCAAAGTACATGCCATGTTGGCATACATATTATACATATGAACGTAGAAAGAGAGCCTGCCTGTTAAGCTAGACATGATTAAATAGGATAAGTCTGGACCATGATAAAACTCCTTGGTAGCATTAGGCATCTTGCCTCAAACTCACACCTATCCCTGAAATCAACCACAATACCCATCAACTTTAGCTCCTTTCTATAATCATAAGTACCAATGGAATAATATGCATCATCGATGAAATGAAGACCAAGGTATTGCTAAATCGCTTCCCATGTCATACCAAAGATAGGTTTCAAATTTCAACTCGTTCTGACATACAGATCAATGTACAAATTCTTAAACCCTGAGAATAGAAACAATTTTAAGGGGGGTAGACAAGTTATGAACCCAGTTGAGTTAAGTAGGTATACACGTTTACCCGCTCATAGGCGCAGCGGAAACGTGGTTGGCCCTTGCCCCACTGGCCCAGGATCGAAGGAAGTTAATCCAGGCTGTGCGCAAGGTTAGGTCACTAAATAGGATTTGAATCTTCCTTAAAATGTAAATCAATTAGGGTTCAAGTATTAAACAAATTCATAGTACAGAATAGGCCGGGTGCGAATTGAGTTACAATAGCCAAGGTCAACGTATCCACAACTGTGCTCGTTGAATACGAACATAATAGAAGCCCTAGCAAGTTCTACTATGAGAAACCGTTTTAGGATGATCTAGTAAGATTTGACTCACCGTTTCCTTAGACATAGATAATATCGAGGACTCTCCTAGACCAAGACCCAACGGGCAACTTTATAGATAGAAAATTTGAGCCTTTCAATGATGGACATTCCCTACGTTTTTAGAGTGATCGGACTACGGAGTTACTGACATATACAACTGCGAAGTATTCGCGGCTTGACCCAATTCTCAATCCTGGGCAACTATCAATGGACTCAATGCTTGGCCGAGTAGAAGACCAGGATCTACCAGGACTAGGAACGATACGATGAGCTTTCTACCCTGGCCAGGTAGATGATCGATGTATCAGGATCAAGCCCACTATAACCGTCTCTCCGTGTTGATCAAATATTGAAAACAACTATCTTATTCTAAATAGTTGGGAATTGTTGTCAAGACATCAAATAGATAACGGAATAAATTGTATCAACTTATTAGGGAATAAGTAAGGGATAAAGAAATAAATTTTTAAGGGGGGTAGTGCCTAAAATGTACTAAACTAGCATGCACAATATACACCCTACCGTGCATATAAACTTGAAATCAATAAGTCTTAGGCAAATGAAATAATAGAATTCTTACTTATTACCTTTAGCCAATTTCGGAGACGAAAATTATTTTTAAGGGGGGTAGATTGTAACATCCCGAATTTTTGCCGACCTGGAATTAGACGTCCTTAGGTAATGGGTCACTCCTAACACCTTATTAACTTATCAAAACTCAATCCCACAGTCTAAAATCGCTTTTTAACCCTTTTCCTTCACAAATTTCACCTTTCACTACCTTATCCTTCAAAGGTAACTAAGTGCTAAACTAGATTAGCTACGAAATCCGCTTGATCCACTTTAAATATAATCTGCAAGACCCAAAACTTGTAGAATCATTGACGCTAGGTTACCCTAAAATCTAGGATCAATCTCATTACCCGGCTGCTCTCGAGAGCATCATGAAACTCCATATCAGATCTGGACTGCACATCGAAAGTCCGAATAATACGAAGTTATAGAATTAGGACCACCTTGTTGGGTTTGACAACCATCTCGGAAATTAAATCTAAATAGTGTCCCACGGCTATTCTCTTGAGCCCGGAGTGAAGAGTGTGAGAAAACATAGATTTCTTTAGAAATTGGGTCTCATTTAAGTAATCTAAGACTTGTCACTTGCAGGCCTGTTATAAGAAATCAGACCGTCAGAATCTGACTTAAATACACCCTCGGATTAGGGGAAATTTTATACACATGGCAGTGTACTTGTGGTCCTGATCGAGTCTCAGGGATCGTTGAACTGAAACTAATCCGCCACGGGTGATCTGTAAATTCAATCAGACCGAAAACATAGCTTGACCTAGATCTAATGTCTGTGAGCTTAAGTCCGACCTTTGGCTCAAGGGGGGCTTTCGGAAGTGCTCCGTTGAGACGGAATAGCCTCACTTTAGTTATAACCTAAGTATACCTTGACCTGGAGTCTATTTTGGAGAGTTTTGGGCCTATATAAGGACCTTAAACCCTCACTTTCTCATTCCATACGAATTTGAGAAAAACCTACGAGAGAGAAGAGAGAAAAGAGAGAGAAAGTGTGGGAGATGTGGGAGGATCTCCCTGATACTCTACCTTGCCTCTATCCAAGCTTAACCATCCTGATCTAATCACTTTCTCGGTGATTTCGACTTCATTTCTAGGTAAGAAAACCTAACCCTAAGCTGTTTTAGGGTTTTCAAGAGTGTTGGTGATGTAATAGCTGACCTGTTTCATGATTCAGGTTGATATACTGCCGTAGACGAAGACTTAGAGATTCTATCGACTCCGTTACGATTTTACGACAAAAGGTGCGGACTTTAGATGTATAGGTTTTGGTTTTCAATGCTTTCAATGTCAGATAATGATAGATTCATGATCTAAGTGTGATTATACATGCACAAACTGATGTTCATTTTGCGTTTCGATTGCGTATGCAACTTATGGTTTGTTGTGTATTCTGTATACTTGTAGAAAATACCGTATACGTATAAATTTTGAAAGTATGTTAGCCATGATTAATTACTGTATGAACATGCTATATATATGTATAATACTCACTCGGCGAAAGGATTCGCCCTAATACATGTTTTTGCTAGTACACGTTATGTATGTTAAAAGAGTGTATTCTGAGTGTTTGTGAAAATGACCGAATGAGTATAGAATTCACATTCGTGCTCGCCATGAATAATTGTCATGGATATATGATTGTTGTATAGGCAATACCCCTTTAACGAAAGGATTTGCCCTAAATCACGCCATGGCCAATATACACTATATATGTTAAAATGTGTAGCCTAAGTGTTTGTGGAAATGACTGAATGAATATGGAACTTAGATTCCTGCTTGCCATGACTATCCGTCGTGGGTGCACTTGTGTTATAAATGGGGCAACTCCCTAGTGAAAGGATTTGGCCTAATACCTATGTGATCAACATATGTCATGTATGTTGATGTATGTAGTCTAAAGTGTTTGATGAAATGTCTGAATGAGTAGTAGTTAGTAAATTGTAATGTATAAGGGTGTTGAGATAGGATTCTCAACTACCTTAGAGAGGTGTATGATTTCCTTCATGTAAGTGTTTAGTTTAATCACTTATTAGTTTATGAAACGTATATGTTTAGATTTTCTGTTTGCATTGTGTTTTATAACATGCTTGTTAATATGTTTGGTTTACTTGTTTATTTAATTCTGCTCTGACTATTTTACATGTTTAAGTTGTATTCCATAAAATCCGTGAAGGGTGATGGGAGAGTGGTGTAACGATTCCGTGCAACAGCCCTGACAGCCCTAAGCGGACAATATTGGATATTTGATTGTATGATTTGAAATCTTGATCCATTACTGCTTTAACTGTTCTGTAATTGAATGTGATTGGAGCTATTGTATAGTCCATGCAATCGGTAACGGGATTGAATTTGTGGCTGAGATTCATCCGCCACGTGAGATGTGTTCGACGAACCCAAGTCGTTGGCCACGCGAAGTGCTTATGTATTTCATGTCATTCAACTTATCGTGCGCTCGAGCTATCTGAGCTCGTCAAGTAACCCAATTTGTCTTATATATGTTCACCATGTTTGGACGCCTCTGTTTGAACCTGAGGTACTAACCTTACCAGTGGAATCCTGTTAACCATGGTACCTCGATCCGCTGAGACTCATGAGCCGGGCATGGTGGTATGGGACACCATGGTCGAACTGTCGGCCTACGTTGGGGCCACGAGCCTCCCCATAGTGACCATTGAGCAACCAGACTCGTGAGCCGATTATGGCGGTATGGGAGACTAATTCGAGCTGTCGGCCTACACTGCTTTAATAGGTGATGGGGGAGTGGTGCAACGATTCCGTGTAACAGCCCAGATAGCCTTGATCGTACCCTGTGTAGTGACCTCGAGCATACTCTTAATCTGCGGTGAGGCGACGAGCCTTCCCGTAGTAACAGAGTATCAACTAGGCCTGTATTGATAAGGTGATGGGGGAGTGGTGTAACAATTTCGTGTAACTGCCCTGACAGCCCTTGCAGCGACCTATAAACATACCACCGTATGAGATTGTCTAGGACTGATGACCATAGAATGGATCATTATTTAGGAATGATATAAGGAAGGTACCTTAGTTTTCCAATACTGCTGTTTGAAATGGACTAATAATAACTCGGTAATCATGCTCATCATCGCATTGCATGTACCTAGAAGATGTGGAGCACTGAGGTTGACAGCATGCCACGGACGTAAGATGGTGCCGTACGAGGGAGTATGTTGGCGAGGGCATGCATCATAATCGCATCTCATCCTTGCATTAATTGTAATACTTAGGAATGTTGATTGTACTGCTTTATCATTACTGCTTGACTGAATTGATAACATGTTAACCTATGCTTTATTGTTCCACTGAGTTGATCACTCACTCCCACATTACGGGACGGTGTTGTACACACCAACCAGACCCTGTTGTAGCCGCAGGTGATAGCGATGCTTATGAGGCAAAGCCAGACTTTTGCGATGACGAGGATGTCTTCTTGTATGTGCTGTATTCTGGCGGCTTCATGTGAGCCGTGTCTTGATCTACGGGGTTACAGGGATGTTGACTAGAGGACCTTACGCATTTGGTATATTTTGGAATTGTACTTGTAATGAATTAACCTGGTAACATTATCACACTCTAGAGACTCACCACAGTTTATATATTTTATATATCTATCACAGTCTTTCACTTACAAATTTAACTGTCTCTGGAGTATGATATGCTGTTTTGGTATAATCCCAGTATGATATGCTGTTTTGGTATAATCCCATTTATGTTTCAATGCTCTCATCATAATCATCATTATCTGTGTTGCATAAGTGATGCGTTGGAACTTGGGAGCTGAGCTTTGCTCGACCCCCAATTTTCAGGGTGTTACAAATATATGGCTTGTGCCCTAATCACTCACCTTACTAGAATCCATTTTTTTGGGCACAGAGCTCTAGTGTATACGGTTCTGTTAATAGACCATACAGCCCACCTCAACATCCTTCCAAACACCCCCTCCTCCTTTCTGAAAAAAGATTAGGAGCCTATTTCATCTTTTAGACAACCACTCAAGGTGGGTAATCGGCCAGGGGGAGTCTAACTTCTGGACGCCCGACTGGACAGGCTTGGGTCCATTATAGGAGTTGGTGATAAGGGGAATTTTGTCAGCCACTTGAGGGCTAAGTGTGAAAGATATCTTGTGCCTGGAAGGGCTTAGGCCCCAGAATCCCATCTGGTAGGTGTGGGATCATATCTTGGAGGAAGGTTTTTGTACGACGGAAGGGATCGATAGATGCACGTGTGTAACACCCTAAAAATCAGGGGTCGAGTAACAACTCAACACCCGAGTTCCAAAACATCACTTATGCAACATAAATGCTTATGATTGAATGTTATCTGTGTTAGTGCAATAATCATGAGTGGGATTATACCAAAATAATAATTCATACTCCAGATCAAGTTATAAAACGCAAGCGGAAGGCTAAAAGATGTATATAAATGTATATAAAGCAAAAACGTCACAATCGGTCTCCAGAGTATGAACACCTTACTGAGTCACCATATACATGTATTAAGTTCAAAAATTAAAATGCCAAAAATGGTACAACTAGTGGTACACCCTGTTGCCCCGTCATCTGAATGGCCTAAGCGTAACCTCCAGAGAAATGCATGAAGGAGAACTCATCCTGATCATCATAGTAATCAGGCTCAGCCTCTTATGTCTCATCAATACCTGCATCTAGGACAGGGTCTGGTGGGAGTGAGTAGCTAACTCAGTGGAACAATAAAGCACAGGTTAACATGTTATCAATTCAGTCAAGCAGTAATGATAAGAAGTACAATCAACATTCCTAAGTACGTAATTAATGCAAGGATGAGATGCGATCATGATGCATGCCCTCACCAACATACTCCCTCGTGTGACACCATCTTACGTCCGCGGCATGCTTTCATCTCTCAGTGCTCCATATCTTCCATGCACATGCAATGCGATGATGAATGTGATTACCGAGTTGTTATTAGTCCATTTCAAACAACAGTATTGGGAAACTAGGGTACCTCCCTTATATCATTCCCAGATAATGATCCATTCTAGGGTCATCAATCCTAGATAATCTCATACGATAGTGTGGTTCAAGGTCGCTGTAAGGGCTGTTACACGGAATCGTTGCACCACTCCCCCATCACCTTATCAATATAGGCTTAGTTTATACTCTTGTTGCTATGGAAGGTTCGTCGCCTCCAAGCAGACTCAGAGTACTCTCGAGGTCACTACAAAGGGCTGCCAGGGCTGTTACACAGAATCGTTGCACCACTCCCTCATCACCTTATCAGTGTAGGCCGATAGCTCAAATATAGTGTCCCATACCACCATAATCGGCTCATGAGTCTGGTTGCTCAATGGTCACTACGGGGAGGCTCGTGGCCCCAGCGTAGGCCGACAGCTCGACCCTGGTGTCCCATACCACTATGCCCGACTCATGAGTCTTAGCGGATCAAGGTACCAAGATTAACGGGGTTACACTAGTAAGTTCGGTACCCTAGGTTCAAGCAGTGGCGTTCAAACATGGTGAACATACATTAGACAGATCGGGTTACTTGACGAGCCTGACTAGCACGAGCGCACATTGCATCGATCGACATGAAGTGCATAAGCCCTCCGTGTGGCCTAACCACTGCCGACGACCAACATATGACTCGGGTTCGTCAAACACATCCTACGTGGCGAAGGAATCTCAACCACGAATTCAAGTCTGTTACCGATCGCCTGGACTATAACATAGCCCCAATCACATTCAATCCTTAACCAGAAGCATGTAGAGTAAAACAGAATAAACAAAGTAATTCAAGTATGTTAACAAGCATGTCATAAAGCATGTTATAAAGCACAATATAAACAGGAAATACAACACATATATTTCATAAGTAAGCGATTAAATTAAACAACTAACATGGAGGAAATCATTTACATCTCTAAGTTAGTTAAGAATCTTATCTCAACACTTACCTAAAGCACAATTATCTAAGCACTTACTCTTACAAGCAATTACACAAACACTTAGCATACACTTATTAACATACATAACGTATATTAGCAAAAACATGTATTAGGGTGAATCCTTTCACTGAGTAAGTATCACACTTGTATCTAGCATGTACATACAGTAATTTATCATGGTAAACACACTTTCAAAATTCTTACATATACGGTACTTTCTACAATTATACAGAATACACTAAAAACTATAATTTGCATACGTAATCGAATCGTAAAACGAACAACGCATTGTACATGTGAAACGGCATCCGGATCATGAATCTATCATTATATGGCATTGAAAGCCTTGAAAACCATAACCTATACGTCTAAAGTTCACACCTTACGCCGTAGGAGCGTGTTGAACTCGATGTCTTCATGTACGATAATTTGGCAACCTATAGAATGAAATAGATTAGCTATTTTATCATTTGCAATGATCATAACCCTAGATCAGAGTAGGGTTAGGATTTCTTACCTAGAAACGAAGTTGAAGTCACCGGAAAACCGGTTAGAAAGAGGTGGTTAAGCTTGTATAGCGGCAGGGTAGAGTATCAGGGAGATCCTCCCACTTCTCTCACACTTTCTCTCTCTTTTTCCTCTTCTCTCTCCTAGGGTTTCTTAAATTCGTATGGGCTGAATGTGAGAGGGTTTAAGGTCCTTATATAGGCTAAAACATAACCAAAATAGACCCAGGGTCAAGGTATACTTAGGCTATATCCAAAGTGGATCTGTTCCAGCTCAACAGAGTACTTCTGGAGACCCCCTTGAGCCAAAGGTCGGACTTAAGCTCACTGACCATAGATCTAGGTTGAGTTAAGTTTTTATTCCAATCAGGTTCCCAGATCACACGTGGCGGACCAGTTTCAGTTCAAATGTCACAGAAACTCGATCAGGGTTACAAGTACACAGACATATATGGAAAATGTTTCCTGATCCGAGGGTGTATTTGGGTCAGATTCCGACGATCTGATTACTTATCTTTGGCCTGCAAACACCAAGTCTCAGATTACTTAAATTTCATTTAATTTCTAAAGAAAACTAGGTTTTCTCACACTCCTCGCTCCGGGCTCAAGCGAATAGCCCTAGAATACTTTCTGGATTTGATTTCTGAGATGGTTGTCAAGCCTAGCGAGGCGGTCCTAATTCTATAACCTCGTATCATTCGGACCTTCGATGTGTGGTCCAGATCTGATACGGAGTTTTAATGTGCTCCCGAGAGCAGTCGGGTAATGAGTTTGATCCTAGATTTTAGGGTAACCTAGCGTCAAAGATTCTATAAGTTTTAGGTCTTGCAGATCGTATTTAAAGTGATTCAAATGGGTTTCATGGCTAATCTAGTTTAGCACTTAGTTAACTTTGTTTAATTTCTAAAGGATTTGATCCTAAGTGATTTCTGTCTGAGGTGGTACTCGGGCCATTATACGAAATTTTTCGAGTCGTTATAACCTACCCCCCTTAATGAAAAATTTTGTCCTCAAACTTAGTACCTTTTCGTACTCCTTGAGAAGCTGAGAGTAGTTCTTTCGGATCTCAGCTTCAGTCTCCCAGGTGGCTTCCTCCTTTGTATGATGCGTCCAAAGTACCTTCACGAGTGGAATCACTTTACTGTGCAACACCTGCTCCTTCCTATCTAAGATACGCGTCGAACACAGTACATATGTAGCATCGTCGCTCAACTGCACTTGCTCCCAATGGATGACGTGTGAAGGATCAGGGACGTATTTCTTCAGCATAGATACGTGAAATATGTTGTACACGCCCGCGAGTGGTGTAGGCAAAGCGAGACGATATGCCACCGCACCCACTCGATCAAGTATCTGAAATGGCCCAATAAACCGCGGCGTAAGCTTCCCCTTCTTCCCAAACAAAATGACTCCCTTCATAGGAGAAACTCTGAGGAATACGTGATTTCCAACCTCAAACTCAAGTGGTCACCGCCTCGTATCGGCATAACTCTTCTGTCTGCTCTATGCCGTCAGGAGTCGACGCCTGATAATGTTAATATTTTCTGAGGTCGTCTGTACTAACTCTGGGCCAATCAAGCTACACTCGCCAACCTCAGTCTAGTAATGCGGTGCTCCGCAAGGATGCCCATACAAGGCCTCGTAAGGAGCCATACCGATACTCGCCTGAAAACTATTATTGTAAGCGAACTCTGCATACGGGAGACAGTAATCCCAACTGTCCTTAAAGTCTAACACACAGGCCCGCAGCATATCTTCTAAAATCTGATTCACCCGCTCTGTCTGCTCGTTTGTTTGAGGGTGAAACACGGTACTGAACTTCAGCTTCATACCCATTGCTTCCTAGATATGAGTCCAGAAGATAGATGTGAATCGCGTGTCTCGGTCCGACACGATCTCTAAAGGAACTCCATGCAGACGGACTATCTCTCTAATGTACAACCTGGCCAAGTCGTCTGCAGAGTTCATGACTCTGATAGGGAGAAAATGAGCCGATTTGGTCAACCGGTCTACAATCGCCTAGATGGAATCATGTCTCTTCCTCTTCTTCGGCGGCCCTGATATGAAATTCATAGAGATGAAGTCCCACTTCCATTCAGCTATAGGCATGGGCAGAAGGAGTCCAGGAGGTCGGCGATGCTTAGCCTTGACCTGTTGACACGGGAGACAATGAGAAATATACTCTGCTATATGGACCTTGATATTGTCCCACCAATACGATCTCCTCATATCCTGATACATCTTCGTGCTACCAGGATGCATCACAAGCTTCGAATTGTGAGCTGTCTCGAGAAGCTCCTGTCTCAAGTCCTGAATATTCGGGACGCATAGGCGGCCACGGTATCGTAGGCCCCCATCTGTGCAACTCTCTACTTGGAGTCCACATCATCGCTAGCTTTCTCTCGAAGCTCAGACAACCTTTTGTCGCCCTTCTGGGCCTCGATAATTCAGTTATCAATAAGTGGCCGCACCCAAACATGTGTGACACACTCGAATGGCTCCTCCACTGTGAGTTTCTGCTCGAAGTCTCGCACGAACTCCAACATATCCACTCTGCTATCATCAGCAGAGCCGCAAATGCTATAGCCTTCTTGCGGTTCAACTCATCTGCCACAACATTGGCCTTGACAGGATAGTACGAACTTGAAGTCCTTCAAGGTCTCCATCCAACGGCGATGTCTCATATTCAAGTCCCGTTAAGTGAATATATACTTAAGGCTCTTGTGGTCGCAAAAAAGATTGAACTCCTCTCCGTAGTGGTAATGTCTCCAGAGCTTCAATGCGAATATGACCGCTGCTAATTCAAGGACGTGCGTAGGGTAATTCTCCTCATGTTTCCTTAATTGTCTCGAGGCATACGCAATCACCCTGTCCTTTTGCATAAGGACACAGCCCAAACCAACGCAAGACGCGTCAGTGTATATATGTAAGTGCTATGATCTCATGCTCCTTTGGTTGTCAAATTTTGATGTGTCAAAACATCTATCTGTGTCTTGTGTTTGTATGATGATTTATATGTGTTCAAGACACTGCATCAATCCTTCATGACATTGGATGTCTTCAAGAAATACAAAGTGTACTTCATCATCCTATCAATGTTTAAAGCTACAATGTTGAAGTTCAAGACTCAAGAAACAACTTCAAGACTCAAGAACAACGCATGAAGTAGCTTTCAAGCTGATGAAGATTTTAAGATTAAAGCTACAACAAGTTCAAGATCTCAAGCTTAATAAGGTTCAAATGTCTACATTCGTTGAATGGTTGAAGTTCAATGTCCATACGACATGATTCAGGTTTGAATGACCATTAGGTTGACCTTAGAGTAGGTTAATTCGGATACATAACTCAATTATATCTTTAATAGGTTTTTGGTCTGTTCTAAGACCAGTCTTAGCCCCTGTTCGACCAGTCCTGACATTGACTTGACCAGTCGAAGAAATTCCACGACTAGTCCTAAGTTGTTGAGAATTTTTAAAATTTTTTGGTACACCTATGACCAGTCCTGGTGGTCCTTCGACAGGTCGTAGGAGTGACTTCGACTCGATCATGACCAGTCATAAGTCTACGACTTAAAGTCCAGTAAGCAATTCTATAGTCCTACGACCAGTTGTAGAGATTTACGACCAGTCATAGGTGACAAACGACCGGTCACAGGTTCCCTAAGACCAGTGGTGGAACGACTTTCAAAAATCGCGCTCCTTATTTCAAATATCCGTTAGATCTACGACCAGTCGAAGGTTCCTAAGACCAGTTGTAGATGCAATTTCTGCTTCTATAAATTGAACACGAATTTCAGAGTTTTTTAATTTAATTCATAATATTTTCAAGGCTCCACTCTGAGATAAGTTTGTGCTTGTTTTTAAGATATTTTGTGCATAATTGCTTTCTCTTTTTGCTAGCTTATTTAATTTAATTTTGTTTATATATTCCAATCTTATTTGAAAAGAGGAATTACCTTATTCCTTCTTCTTGGAATCAAAATCAAATATAACTACGCCCAACTGGTTAAAATCTAAAATCTATTAGAACTTAGAACCATATTAAAGTGAGTATTGGAAATTGAACTTTGTCATTCAATCATCTACTCCAATCAGTTCTACTGGGCTGCTATGAAAAGGACAAATCTAGGTATTTTACAATTCTGTAAAATTTCATTTCTTTTGGTTTTGTTTAAGGTTAAGCAAGAAAAATCTCATTGTATTGGTTATCTGAGGAGAGCCGGAAAACTCAGAAAAGAGGGGCTTTTTAATTGTGTAAGCCCAAGTGAAAAAGACACAATTGTAAAGGTTTTAGGTGAACTTGTGAAAACCTATTTGATAGTGAACGCTAATATCCCCTATGTGAGGATATTAGGAGTGGAGTAGCATTCTGTGTGGCTGTTGAAAGACAGTTGGTGTACATACAGGCGAACCACTATATTTCTTTGTCTTGTGGATTGAATGCTTGCTTAATTTTCATATCTTTTATCATTCAATTGTGTGGAATGTACATGTGGATGTGAATGTTGTAACAATTTACATTTCAAGCAAGTGTGGGGATTGTTGTAATAAATTAGATATATACTTCCGCATTTAATTTCAATTCTTTGTTATTTATTTATTTCTATTAAAATTGAGTTCTTGATCCAAAAGACGTTCTAGAAATAAGGTTGTCCTACCATAAGCCCTTGTTTATTATGGTGTAAGGTTGTCCTTAGAACTGAATTTGTATCAATCTCTCAATACTTATTTATTAAGGTGATTTGATTTCAGCATTGTGAATTGATTTATAATTGTAAGGCTATTGATTTATTTTATTCTGCTGATTTTATTTTAATTTGGCATAGTCCTATTCACCCCCCCTCTAGGACATATAACTTGGCCTTTTCAAGTGGTATAACAGCCTAATAGCTCGTTCTTATTGCTTTTTGATTTGGATTTATTTCCTGAGCTAACGATCTAAGCTACATAAAAACATGTCAAATTTTGATAGCCTTTCAGTCACTAGGCCTCCACCATTTGATGGCTCCAACTATGCATATTGGAAAGCCAGAATGAGGATCTTCCTCAAATCAATGGATGAGAGTGTGTGGCGAGCCATAGTGACCGAATGGAACCCTCCTGCCATTGAAGTAACTAAATCCGATGGTTGAAAAACTGTGTCTGTACCTGCTTATTATTTATGGACCACCCTTCAGAAAAGTGACTATAGTGCCAATGCAAAAGCACTAAATGCAATCACTTGCGCACTATCACCAGATGAGTTCAAAAGAATTATATCCTGTGATACTGCAAAGCAAGCTTGGGATATACTAGAAATGACACACGAGGGTACATCAATTGTCAAAAAGTCTAAAGTCCATCTCCTCACAACCAAATTTGAAGAAATTCATATGGAGGAAAATGAAATGATTATGGACTTTTACATTAGACTAAATGACATTGTAAACTCTATGTGGGGTCTTGGCAATAAAATTTTAGAAAGTAAAGTGTGTGCAAAGATACTACACTCACTTCCTGAATGGTTCAATTCTAAAGTAACCGCGATCTAGGAACTTCGTGATACGGATAATATGAGGGTAGAAGAACTAGTTGGTTCTTTACAAACCTATGAATTAAAATTTAAAGCTCTTAAAGGTAAATCTATAGCTTTGAAATCTTCTAAAGGTATTTCTCAAGAAAACTCAGATTTAGAAAATTCTGAAGATGATATGGCTCTTTTGGCAAAAAAGTTTTATAAAAATTTCAAAAGCAAGAAAAGGGTGGACTTTCAAAAGGCAAATGAAAAGAAGCGAACTAAACCTAAGTCCAAAAGTTGGAAGTCTTTGAAAGATAGTCAATGTTACAACTGCCAAGAATATGGGCATTTAGCAAACAAATGTCTTAAAAAGGACAGACCCAAAAGGAAGGGTATGTTGGCTACTTGGGATGAATCATCTGATTCTGAAGCATCTTCTGAATTAGAAAATTCTGAAACTGAGTCGGGCAGTGAAGTTAAAGCCCTTATGACTCTAGCTAAGTTTACTTTTTCAGATCATGATGATTCAACAAGTGAAGAAAATTTGGATAGTGATCATGAAAATGAAGAAGATCTTCAAGATGCTTATAATGCTTTATATAAAGAAAGTTGTAAAATTGTTGCTAAACTTAAACTTTAAAAAGAAAAGTTTTTTAAACTCAAAGAATGTTTTGAAACTCTTGTTTTAGAAAAATCCCAAATTTCAGATTGTTTTGAAAAATCAAAGTGTGATTTGGAATTCAAAACCTCCCTGATTGAAGATTTGAAATCTGAAAATGAGAAACTTAAAAATAAAGTATCTTCTCTTCTGAGATTGAAGGACACATGGAGATATGCCCAAGGTGATCCAAAATTAGAAAAATTATTATCCGGATCAAGAAAATGTGGTGATCGATCCGGGTTGGGCTATGATAAAAATACATCTCCTAAACCGAAGAATACTCCTCCCAACTTTGTGAAAGGAGAGACTTCTAACTTAAAAGGAAAAGGTACTAGTCAAATTTTTTCTAAAAATACAAAAACTTTTCAAAAACTTAAAAGCAGCTATATAGATTTTAAAAATTAGATCAGAAACCCACTAGCTGAAAAGATAATTGATTTATTAAAGGAGCTCTTAAAATCTAACTCAGTAGGTCACTCTTACAACTATAAACAAAAGAATATCAACTATACTCGTAAACCCAAAGTAGTTCTGAAATGGGTTCCTAAGGTTGCTTGTTTGGTTGCTCACACTGCTTTCAAAGCTTCAAACCATTCAAAATGGTACCTAAATAGTGGATGCTCCAGACATATGACAGGCGACAAGGCTCTATTCACCGATCTTCAAGATATGACTGATGGGTCAGTCACATTTGGTGATGGTAGCAACTGAAAGATAATTGGCAAAGGTACGGTTCAACTCTATAACCTTCCCTTATTTAAAGATGTTTTATATGTTGAGGGTTTAAAACATAACCTGTTAAGCATATATTAAATATGCGATGTAACATCCCAAAAATCGGGGGTCGAGCATAAACTCAACTCCTGAGTTCCAGAACATCACTTATGCAACAAAATGAATGATGATTGAATGTTGACTGTATTCGTGCATTGAACATGAGTGAATTAAGCCAAAACAGCATATCATACTCCAGAGACAGTTAAATTGCAAGCGGAAGACTGTGATAGACATATAAAATATATAAACTATGGTGAGTCTCCAGAGTGTGATGATGTTACCAGGTTAATTAATTACAGGTACAATTCTAAAATATACCTAATGTGAGGAAGTGTAATGTCTTCTATACCAGGTACCATAGCCCCGTCAATACAATATCAGGTCTTTATAGACCTACCAGAGATATACAGATAGGAGAACTCCTCCTCATCACCATAGAAGTAGTCCGGCTCTGCTTCATAAGCATTGCCATCACCTGAAACTCAACAAATCTGGTTGGTGTGTACAACACCGTCCCGTAACGTAGGAGTGAGTGATCAATTCAGTAGAACAGTAAAGCATAGGTTAGCATGTTATCAATTCAATCAAGCAGTAATGATAAAGCAGTACAATCAAACAATTCTACTATTATTTAATGCAAGTATGAAATGACATGATGTATGCCCTTGCCAAACCACCCTCATGCGACATCATCTTACGTTCATGAATGCGTCCATCCCTCAGTGCTCCACATCTACCAGGCACATGCAGTACGATGATGAGCATGATTACAGAGTAATTATTAGTTCATTTCAAACAGCGGTATTGGGAAACTAAGGTACCTCCCTTGTATCATTCCCAAACATGATCCATTCTAGGGTCATCAGTCCTAGTTAATCTCATACGATATTATGGTTTGAGAGGCATAGCGAAGGCATCACAAAGGGCTCGTCACCCGTCAGCACGGATACAGATCTCACCGTATGTGGCTCAATTGCTGGCCGTCAGCTCAAATACAGGTCTCACCGTACTCGGCTCAATCGCTACCCGTCAGCTCGAATTCAGATCTCACCATACTCGCTCAACTCATGCTCTAGTTGCTGTGAAGGGCTCGTCGCCAATCACAGACCTTAGAGTATACTCAAAGACACTACGGAGGACTCGTCGCCCGTCAGCACGAATACAGGTCTCACCGTATTCGGCTCTCGCCGTAGGTGTCGACAGCTCAAATATAGTGTCCCATACCACCATAATCGGCTCACGAGTCTGCTTGCTCACTGGTCACTACGGGGAGGCACGTGGCCCCAGCGTAGGCCGACAGCTCGACCACGGTATCCCATACCACCATGCTCAACTCATGAGTCTTAGTGGATCGAGGTACCATGGTTAAAAGGGATTTTACTGGTAAGTTTGGTACCCTAGGTTCAAGCAGTAGCGTACAAACATGGTGAACATACATTAGACAGATCGGGTTACTTGACGAGCCTGACTAGCTCGAGCGCACAATCGATTGGACGACATGAAGTGCATAAGCACTTCGTGTGGCCAACCACAATCGCCAACCGAAGTACGACTCGGGTTCATCAAACACATCTCACGTGGCATATAAATCACAACCACGCTTTCAATCCCATTACTGATTGCCTGGACTATAATCATAGCCCCAAACATAATCAATTCTCATCCATAGCATGTGGAGTAAAGCATGATAAACAAAGTAATTTAAGGATGCTAGTAGGCATGTTATAAGGCATGTTATAAAGCATGATATAAAGCATGTTGTAAAGCACTACATCAATAGGAATACAAACACATATATTACAAGTAAGCGGTTTAAGTAGACAACCTCATGGAGGTAATCATACATGTCTCTAGGGTAGTTGAGAATCCCATCTCAAACCCTCTCTAAGGCATCAACATCCAAACACTTACTCACACAAGCATTTCCACAAACACATAACATACACTATTTTAACATACTTAGTGTATGTTAACAAACATGTATTAGGGCGTCTCCTTTCGCCAAGCAAATATTTTATGCACACATAATATATTTATACAACAATTAATTATGGCAAACATATCTCCAAATTATACATGTATACGGTATTTCTTACAATACAGTATTTCTACATACATAGTGTATATTAGTAAAACATGTATTTAGGCGAATCCTTTCACCAAATAAGTATTTTATCCATATATCGTATATCCATACAACAATTAATCATGTCGAACACATTTCCAAAAAATATACGTATACGGTATTTTCTACGAATACCTAGAATATATAAAATTTCATATTCTACAACTTTAATCGAAACAAAAATCGGAAAGCACTTTGTACATGTGCAATTGCATGCAGATCATGAATCTATCATTATCTGACATTGAAAGCGTTGAAAACCATAACCTATACACCTAAAGTCCGCACCATGTGTCGTAGAATCGTAACGGAGTCGATAGGTTTGCTAAGCTTCCGTATTCGGCAGTTTGGCAACCTATAGAATGAAATAGGTTAGCAATTTCATAACCTACAACCACCCAAGTCCCAAATCAGATTAGGGTTAGGGTTTCTTACCTAGAAACGGAGCCGGAAGTGCCGGGAAAGCGATTAGAACTAGGCGGTTAAACGCGTATAGCAAAGGGAAGCATTACAGGAAGATGCTCCCACCTCACTCTCACTTTCTCTCTCTTTTCTCTCTCTTTTCCTATGGTTTTTCTCAAATTCGGATGGATGAAATGAGAGAGAGTTTAAGGTCCTTATATAACCCCAAATCTCACCAAAACAGACTTCTGGACAAGGTTTACTTAGGTTATAACCAAAGCGGACCTTTTCTAGCTCAACGGAGGACTTCTGGCGGGCCTCCTTGAGCCAAAGGTCGGACTTAAGCTCACAAACTATGGATCTAGGTTCTATTAAGTTTTCGTTCCAGTAGGGTTCTCAGATCACGTGTGGCGGACCAGTTTCAGTTCGACAGTCAGTGGATCTCGATCGGAGATTCCGAGTACATGTAAATGTTTATGAAATTTTTCCTGATCCGAGGGTGTATTTGGGTCAGATTTTGACGGTTTGGTTGATTAATACTGATCCGCAAGCGACTAGTCTAAGATTACTATTCAAGATATTTATTTTGTAAAGAAACTAGTGTTCTCATACTCTCTCGCTTCAGACTCAAGCAAACAGCCGTGGGACACTATCTGGATTTGATTTCCGAGATGGTTGTCAAGCCCAGCGAGGTAGTCCTAAGTCCTTAACCTCGTATTATTCGGACTCACGATATGCGGTCTAGACCTGATACGGAGTTTCAATGCATTTCCGAGAGCAGTCGGGTAATGAGTTTGATCCTAGATTTTAGGGTAACCTAGCGTCAATGATTCTACAAGTTTTGGGTCTTGCAGATCGTATTTAAAGCGATTCAAACGGATTTCGTAGCTAAGCTAGTTTCGCACTTAGTTACTTTGTCTCATTTCTAAAGGATTTAATCCTAAGTGATTTCTAGTCGAGGTGGTACTCAGGCCTTTGTAGTTTGTATATAAGGTGATCCAAGTTATAATACTTAACTAGTTTAAGATAATGTCTAGGGGGAAAGTACTTAGGAAAATTGAAAGAACAAGGTGGTGAAGGGTTGCATTTGTGAAGGAAGTGGGTTCAACAGCAGTTTTAGACTTTAGGATTGAGTTCAGACAGGTTAATAAGGTGTTAGGATCGACCCATTGCCTAAGGACGTCTAATTCCAGGTTGGCAAAAATCCCGGATGTTACAATCTACCCCCCTTAAAACAAAATTTCGTCCCCGAAATTGCCTAAGGGTAATAAGGAAAGATTTCTATTATTTCATTTGCCTAAGACTTATTGATTTCGAGTTCCTACGCATGGTAGGGTACATACTAGCCTGGTTCATTTTAGTCTACCCCCCTTAAAACATAATTTTCATCCTTAAGGCTCAAGATTTATGTCCTGCTTCATATATCGGAAGAAGGTGTAATTTAGGACCTATCCTTGACATGAAATGGGATGCGATCTCCCACTACGTTGATCTTCTTTTCATCGATGATGTGTATTATGGCATTGGTACCTATGGGTATCGAAAGGAGCTAAAAATGATGGGTAATGTGGTTGATTTCAGGGGCAAGTGTGAGTTTGAGGCCAGATGCCTAAGTCTACCAAAGGAGGACTATCATCACGGTCCCGACCTACCTTATGTACTCATGTCAAGCCTAACAGGCAGGCTATCTTTCTACGTTCATATGCACAATATGTATGTCATCATGGCATGTGATTTGGGATCTAATTCCTAACTGTCTGTTGCTCACTTGGGAAATTCCTTAGCTTAAAAGGAAAAATCCCCAATGGCTATATATTCTTACACTTCTCAAAGATAAAGTCATAAACTTTTGGTTGTAAGTGGTCAAGCCAACACGGAAGGAAAGTTGTGTAGTGGGTCTGAGTCGGATACATGGACCTTCTGCCTAGCCAGGACAGAAAATCATCGTATCAGTTCCTAATCCTAGTTAATCCTGACCTTCTGCTTGATCAGAGCATAGGGTTCATTGGTCACTACCAGGATTGAGAATTCGATTTAAACCGCGAATACCTCGCTGATATATATCGTTTCTCTACTCCGTGTTCCCGGTTGTAATAAGTCCTCGAGAAGGTAATTCTAAGGGATACATTGCTTTGATCTAACATTAAATTCAAAGGATATATCAGTTTCCTCTAAGAGTGACTAGTTTCTACGTCAAACAACTTTCCTAGGAGTTATTAAAGAAGCCTATGAGTACCAAGGAGATTCAATGAAGGAACGGGGTCTCGCTCCAACCTACTTAAGCCGACTAACTAAGTCTATCATGCAATTAGCTTAGCATAATTAATTAGTCTTTTACTTTTCTTAGCCTAACCGGTAGTCTAGTCTTAATTTAGGAGTAGCGGTAATCCACAAGTCGTAATCCAAGTCTATGCTTATACACTAGATGATTTTATACCCTTTCTATTATAAGAAATTATTTTATCACTTAAGATCAAAATTGTCTAATTGGAATTGAGTTGCCTGAACTTGAATGTAGCTATGCTCGAGCACTTCACTTATGATCAAACCGACTAAGGGGGTTCTAGAGTTCACGTTCGTAATTTGTTGGATTTCCTATACTGTCAGGTCTGTCGAAATACCGCTCTAGGTCCAAATTCCAAAGGTCTATTTGGTCAGCGATCTTAAGTTATACTAAATGGAATTATATTGTTAATCCTACCTCGGGATTGGGAGTGGCATGATTAGTAGGAGGGTGAGTGGGGATTAAAATTAATGATATAGGCTTTGGAAAATGAGCCTTGTATTGGAAAGTGTGAGATGGGATTTCCAAATCCCAGGGTAATGAATTTCTAAGTGTAATTTGAAAGGAAACCTGGCATATTCTTTTCATTGCATACATTCCAAACATGGCATTGACAAACATGGGATACAACCAATCTAGGGGCCATACCTTACATATACATGTATTATTACTTTTACAATTCTATCCACCTAATCTCACTTAATGTAGTTGGCCGAACGGCCCCTAAACGTCCCCAAACATAAAAAACATTCTACCAACGACTACACCCATCAACATGAGAACGTAAACATCCAAAGGCGGTAATTCTCTTTCCCATGAGAGAGAGAAAGGTAGACATTGAGAAACTAGCCGTAAGGACCTCGAATAAGGCCATGGAAATGTAAAGAAATGGAGAGAAAAGGCTGGAGGTTTTGGTTCTCCACGAACTTAGGTCCTCAACAGACGTTGTAGAGGCCCAATAGACAGGGTTTAAAGAAAGGAAACGAAGAGATGGACTGGGTTGAGTGCTTACACAAGTTTAAGCTTCAAATGAGGGGGTGTAGGAGCTCAACCGAGAGAAAACGGAAAGGGTAGAGGGTGGTTGTTACTGCAAACGATGGAGGGGTGCGGGTTTTAATAGAAAACAGCGGAATGTGCAATTGGAAGGGACGTTAGAGAGAGAAAATCAGATTTTGGAAGGAAAGGGAGAGCTTGGAGGATCGTTTTGTGAAGGAAGTACTAGTTTGGGGGGGGGGGGGGTTTAGTCCACGGTCCATATACTAGGGGGTTCCCTTAGCCCCCAAACACGATCGGCCCATCAAAAAAGTGGCGAGGCATCGCCGACTTGCCGAGGGCCTCGTCGAAAATTTTTGTATTTTTCAAAGGGGGGCACCAGGGACGTGTTCCTCCAGTCCCCTAGGCTCCAAAAAAGTATGGGGCCCACCCTGGTTCCCTCCGGAAGTGCTCCGTTTGGCCCCCGACTCCATTTTGAACTGTATCGGGGCCAAAATACAAACCGGAATGATTTTATGTGATATGTAGCATATGATTTTGGGGTAGGAGGAGCTCATCCATCCAACTAACCCATTTATTTTATTATATTCAACACTTTAAATGGTCAAAATTCCAATTTCTACATATATTTACTATTTATAGTAAATTTTTGTTTAAGTATTATTCTTTATCATTTATACATTAGGATTTCTGTCTAGTATGAAAGGATTTAAAAAAAATAAAAAAAAATAAAGAATGAAGTGGTGCAAGGAGAGATTTTAAAGAAATTGGGTAAAAAGGGGTTTTAAGCTTTGGTGTTGTGGTTGACCCACAACCTAAGAACATTCATTTCTAGGGAACGACTCAAACCCGTCGACTGGCGGCCTAGAAGCGATTCGGGATCGTTTCGCGTGATCATGGGTGTGTACGAACCCAATCTCAGCGGTCGATTTCGGTCGGTTTCACCGTTTGGGGAAATTGGAAAATCCTACGTTGGTTTCTACATTCCGTCGCTCCCTCCTAAGTCAAAGTGCGTCAGAGTACATCGTGTGACCATAACCCAGGTCCGGTTTAATCCAAATCATGCTCTGATACCATCTATAACATCCCGAAAATTGGGGGTCGAGCATAACTCAACTCCCGAGTTCCAGAACATCACTTATGCAACAAAATGAATGATGATTGAATGTTGACTGTATTCGTGCATTGAACATGAGTGAGATTAAGCCAAAACAGCATATCATACTCCGGAGACAGTTAAATTGCAAGCGGAAGACTGTGATAGACATATAAAATATATAAACTATGGTGAGTCTCCAGAGTGTGATGTGTTATCAGGTTAATTAATTACAGGTACAATTCTAAAATATACCTAATGTGAGGAAGTGTAATGTCTTCTATACCAAGTACCATAGCCCCGTCAATACAATATCAGGTCTTTATAGACCTGTCAGAGAGATACAGATAGGAGAACTCCTCCTCATCACCATAAAAGTAGTCCGGCTCTGCTTCATATGCATTGCCATCACCTGAAACTCAACAAATCTGGTTGGTGTGTACAACATTGTCCCGTAACGTGGGAGTGAGTGATCAACTCAGTGGAACAGTAAAGCATAGGTTAACATGTTATCAATTCAATCAAGCAGTAATGATAAAGCAGTACAATCAAATAATTCTACTATTATTTAATGCAAGTATGAAATGACATGATGTATGCCCTTGCCAAACCACCCTCATGCGACATCATCTTACGTTCGCGAATGCGTCCATCCCTCAGTGCTCCACATCTACCAGGCACATGCAGTATGATGATGAGCATGATTACTGAGTAATTATTAGTTCGTTTCAAACAGCAGTATTGGGAAACTAAGGTACCTCCCTTGTATCATTCCCAAACATGATCCATTCTAGGGTCGTCAGTCCTAGTTAATCTCATACGATATTATGGTTTGAGAGGCGTAGCGAAGGCATCACAAAGGGCTCGTCACCCGTTATCACGGATACAGATCTCACCGTATGCGGCTCAATTACTGGCCGTCAGCTCGAATACAGGTCCCACCGTACTCGGCTCAATCGCTACCCGTCAGCTCGAATACAGATCTCACCGTACTCGCTCAACTCATGCTCTAGTTGCTGTGAAGGGCTCGTCGCCAATCACAGACCTTAGAGTATACTCGAAGACACTACGGAGGACTCGTCGCCCGTCAGCACGAATACAGGTCTCACCGTATTCGGCTCTTGCCGTAGGTGTCGACAGCTCAAATTTAGTGTCTCATACCACCATAATCGGCTCACGAGTCTGCTTGCTCACTGGTCATTATGGGGAGGTACGTGGCCCCAGCGTAGGCCGACAGCTCGACCACGGTGTCCCATACCACCATGCTCGGCTCATGAGTCTTAGCGGATCAAGGTACCATGGTTAAAAGGGATTTCACTGGTAAGTTTGGTACCCTAGGTTCAAGCAGTAGCGTCCAAACGTGGTGAACATACATTAGACAGATCGGGTTACTTGACGAGCCTGACTAGCTCGAGCGCACAATCGATTGGATGACATGAAGTGCATAAGAACTTCGTGTGGCCAACCACTATCGTCAACCGAAGTACGACTCGGGTTCGTCAAACACATCTCACGTGGCATATGAATCACAACCACGCTTTCAATCCCATTACTGATTGCCTGGACTATAATCATAGCCCCAAACACAATCAATTCTCATCCATAGCATGTGGAGTAAAGCATGATAAACAAAGTAATTTAAGCATGCTAGTAGGCATGTTATAAGGCATGTTATAAAGCATGATATAAAGCTTGTTGTAAAGCACTACATCAATAGGAATACAAACACATACATTACAAGTAAGCGGTTTAAGTAGACAACCTCATGGAGGTAATCATACATGTCTCTAGGGTAGTTGAGAATCCCATCTCAAACCCTCCCTAAGGCATCAACATCCAAACACTTAGTCACACAAGCATTTCCACAAACACATAACATACACTATTTTAACATACTTAGTGTATGTTAACAAACATGTATTAGGGCGACTCCTTTCACGAAGCAAATATTTTATACACACATAATATATTTATACAACAATTAATCATGGCAAACACATCTCCAAATTATACATGTATACGGTATTTCTTACAATACAGTATTTCTACATACATAGTGTATATTAGTAAAACATGTATTTAGGCGAATCCTTTCACCAAATAAGTATTTTATCCATATATCGTATATCCATACAACAATTAATCATGTCGAACACATTTCCAAAAAATATACGTATACGGTATTTTCTACGAATACCTAGAATATATAAAATTTCATATTCTACAACTTTAATCGAAACAGAAATTGGAAAGCACTTTGTACATGTGCAATTGCATGCAGATCATGAATCTATCATTATCTGACATTGAAAGCGTTGAAAACCATAACCTATACACCTAAAGTCCACACCTTGTGTCGTAGAATCGTAACGGAGTCGATAGGTTTGCTAAGTTTTCGTATTCGGCAGTTTGGGAACCTATAGAATGAAATAGGTTAGCAATTTCATAACCTACAACCACCCAAGTCCCAAATCAGATTAGGGTTAGGGTTTCTTACCTAGAAACGGAGCCGAAAGCGCCGGGAAAGCGATTAGAACTAGGCGGTTAAACGCGTATAGCAACAAGGAAGCATTACAGGAAGATGCTCCCACCTCACTCTCACTTTCTCTCTCTTTTCTCTCTCTTTTCCTATGGTTTTTCTCAAATTCGGATGGCTGAAATGAGAGAGAGTTTAAGGTCCTTATATAACCCCAAATCTCACCAAAACAGACTTCTGGACAAGGTTTACTTAGGTTATAACCAAAGCGGACCTTTTCTAGCTCAACGGAGGACTTCTGGCTGGCCTCCTTGAGCCAAAGGTCGGACTTAAGCTCACAAACTATGGATCTAGGTTCTATTAAGTTTTCGTTCCAGTAGGGTTCTTAGATCACGTGTGGCGGACCAGTTTTAGTTCGACGGTCAGTGGATCTCGATCGGAGATTCCGAGTACATGTAAATGTTTATGAAATTTTTCCTGATCTGAGGGTGTATTTAGGTCAGATTTTGACAGTCTGGTTGATTAATACTAATCCGCAAGCGAAGAGTCTCAGATTACTATTCAAGATATTTATTTTGTAAAGAAACTAGTGTTCTCACACTCTCTCGCTTCGGGCTCAAGCGAACAGCCATGGGACACTATCTGGATTTGATTTCAAAGATGGTTGTCAAGCCCAGCGAGGGGGTCTTAAGTCCTTAACCTCGTATTATTCGGACTCACGATGTGCGGTCTAGACCTGATACGGAGTTTCAATACATTCCCGAGAGCAGTCGGGTAATGAGTTTGATCCTAGATTTTAGGGTAACCTAGCGTCAATGATTCTACAAGTTTTGGGTCTTGCAGATCGTATTTAAAGCGATTCAAACGGATTTCGTAGCTAATCTAGTTTCGCACTTAGTTACTTTGTCTCATTTCTAAAGGATTTAATCCTAAGTGATTTCTGGTCGAGGTGGTACTCAGGTCTTTGTAGTTTGTATATAAGGTGATCCAAGTTATAATACTTAACTAGTTTAAGATAGTGTCTAGGGGGAAAGTACTTAGGAAAATTGAAAGAACAAGGTGGTGAAGGGTTGGATTTGTGAAGGAAGTGGATTCAATACTAGTTTTAGACTTTGAGATTGAGTTCAGACAGGTTAATAAGGTGTTAGGATCGACCCATTGCCTAAGGACGTCTAATTCCAGGTTGGCAAAAATTCGGGATGTTACATGCGATAACAACCATAGTGTTAAATTTTCTAATCAAGGTTGTAAAATTATAAACAAAAAGGGTTTTGTAATATTAACTGGTTGCAGAAATTTTGAAAACTGCTATATAGTAAGCGATGGTAGCTCATCTAACCAAACGTGCTACATGGTCCATACCAATGAGACAGAATTATGGCATAAACGCCTCGGACATGTACACTACCAAAATTTATACAGATTGAGCAAACGATAACTAATTAGAGATCTAGCTAAGATGTAAAAGTAGACAAGATATATGGTGAATGCTAGTATGGTAAACAAACTATGAGCTCTCACAAAAAGGTGAACTCCAATACCACCACAAGACCACTCGAGCTTCTTCACATGGATCTTATAGGACCAACGAGAACGGAAAGTCGAGGTGATAAAAAATACATCTTGGTTATCGTAAATGATTATACAAGATACACTTGGGTTTCATTCTTGAGGGACAAATCAGAAACCCTTGATGAAGTGAAAAAGATTATAAAACGGATCCAAACTGAAAAATGTTCTCAAGTTAGTAAGATCCGTAGTGATCATGGATCTGAGTTTGAAAATTGTAGTTTTGAGAAATTCTGTAGCAATCAGGGAATATCACATGAATTCTCTGCACCTAAGACTCCTCAACAAAATGGAATTGTCGAGAGGAAAAATAGAGTGCTACAAGAAATGGAAAATGTTATGTTAAATAGCATGAAGCTTACCAGGAATCTTTGGGCTGAAGCGGTGAATACCGCCTGCTACATTATTAACCGTGTTTATATTTGCAAATCTAATGATAAAATGGCTTATGAAATGTGGTTTGAGAAAAAGCCTTCTGTCAAATACTTTTGAGTTTTTGGCAGCAAGTGCTATATTTTGCATGACCGTGAAAATTTGGGAAAGTTCGACACTAAAAGTGATGAAGGGATCTTTTTAGGATACTCTTTAAACAGTCGTGTATATTGTATTGTGAATAACAGGACCGATGTGATTCAAGAGTCAATAAAAGTTATAATTGATGATCATTTAAATACACCTGCCCCTAGTTCAGATAATGATGAAGTTCTTATATTTGAAAAACCAGAAACTTCATCAAGTGAAACCAATTTTGAATTTAGGACTATTAAAGATCATCCAACTTCTCAAATACTTGAAAACCCTCTCACTGGTGTGCGCACTCGTAGACAATTAGAGGACATATGTAACTACGTATGCTTTACATCCCAGATAGAACCGGTTAACGTGAAAGAAGCACTTTCTGACGAAAACTTGACAGTTGCGATGTAGGAAGAACTTAATCAGTTTATCAGAAATGATGTCTGGTACCTTGTTCCTAGACCTAAAGATAAACATATTATTGGAACAAAATGGATTTTCAAAAATAAGTCTGATGAACTTGAAAATATTATTCAAAATAAAGCAAGGCTAGTTGTACAGGGGTACACATAAATTGAAGGTATTGACTATGATGAAACCTTTGCCCCTATATCTCGTCTTGAATCAATCAGACTTTTTATTTCCATTGCTTGCTTTAGGAAAATTAAAATTTACCAAATGGATGTAAAGAGTGCCTTTCTGAATGGTGATTTACATGAAGAGGTATATGTTGAACCACCTACAGGGTTTGAAGACCCTAAGTTTACTGATCATGTATATCGTCTTAAAAAGGCTCTCTATGGTCTGAAACAAGCTCCCAGAGCATGGTACGAAAAACTGACTAAGTTTTTACTGAGTCATAATTTTCAGATGGGAAGTGTTGATAAGACGCTCTTTGTTAAGAAACATAACGATGATATTCTAATGGTTCAAATATATGTTGATGATATTATTTATGGATCAACCTATACTAACATAACTGTTGAGTTTGTAGATTTAATGAAATCTAAGTTCG
This sequence comes from Magnolia changhungtana, assembly GCA_030180095.1. NCBI lineage: Eukaryota > Viridiplantae > Streptophyta > Magnoliopsida > Magnoliales > Magnoliaceae > Magnolia > Magnolia changhungtana. The sequence goes on along the minus strand of JASAUF010000656.1, from coordinate 10,666,587 downwards.
AAATGAGCATGGTTGGGGAATTAAATTATTTTCTAGGGTTGCAAGTGAAACAACAACCTGATGGAATTTTTATCTCTCAAACCAAATATGCTCTGAACTTAATTAAGAATTTTAGATTTGAGAATGGTAAAAATTTTGATACTCCTATGACTACAACTTTGAGACTCTCAAAAGACTCTACAGGTAAAAATGTGGATCTTAAATTATATCGTAGTTTGATTGGTAGTTTGCTTTACTTGACTGCAAGTAGACCAGATATCTCTTTGAGTGTTGGTATTTGTGCTCGTTATCAGTCAAATCCTAAAGAATCTCACGTAACTGTTGTTAAGTGGATTATGCGATGTGTCGCAAGTTCTGCTAAACTGGGTCTCTGGTATCCTCATGAGACTAGTGTTCAATTAGCCTGGTACTCAGATGCTGACTGGGATGGAAACATTGATGATAGGAAATCAACCAGTGGTGGTTGTTTCTACATCGAAAATTGTCTTGTTTCTTAGTTTAGCAAGAAGCAAAGTTCTACATCACTATCAACAGCTGAGGCTGAATACATTGTAGCTGGAAATGCATATACTCAGCTTGTTTGGATGAAATGCATGTTAAGCAATTATGAAATTACACAGGATTCTATGATTTTGTATTGTGATAATTCTAGTGCAATAAATATCTCAAAAAATCCAGTTTAACATTCACGTACTAAGCATATTGACATTAGATTTCATTTCATTCGTGAATTAGTGGAAGAAAAATTAATATCTTTAGAATACATTCCAACCCAGACTCAACTTGCGGACATTTTCACTAAACCGCTCGACAAAAGCAGGTTTAATAAATTAAAGTTTGATCTCGGTATATGCGATTTAAATTGAATTTGTATGCTTTGGTGTATCATAATGTACATATATTTGATGGCTTATTTGCTTAAATTTTGAAATCATTTGAAAAATTGCAAATTTTGGTTGGTACTCGACCAGTCGTGAGTGTACACGACCGGTCTTGCTTCGACCGGTCGAGCACATCCACGACCGGTCGTGAAACTCGTGACTTCACTTTATTTTGGGGTTTTGGCTCTTCTTCTTCATTTCCTTTTTTTTTCACCAACGAGCCTAGCCTCGACCGGTCGAACCCACCTTCATGATACTTCAAGGTTAGTGGTTCTTTTGCAATTTCCTTGTAGATTCTTGCTATTGGTGCTTCAAATTTCACTCTTGTAGAATCTATTTGCTCTTTCATTGCAAGTTTGGAGTTTTCTCTTAAAAAATATGATCTATCAAAACCCCACTTCTTCTTTTTTGAATCTTGTAGTTTCCTTGATTCCTCCTTTGAAAATGGATGTTAGGGGTAAAAAGAAAACTACCCGTGGTCCTTCTTCATCTCGATCAACATCTATTACACAACGTCATCTTCGATCTCCCGAAAATGATCCATCAGATGCTTGGGATTTGCGTATGCGCAATGTTATAGTTGAGCATCCTGTTAATATTAATCACATTGCTTCATTTGGTATCCTTCCTCTGTTGCAATCTGTGGGATGGGATAACATCTTACATTGGGTTGGAGCTGCATACCAGTCCATTGCCCAATCCATGGTTGCATGTATCTGTGATTTTTCTCTTAAGAATTTAACTTTTAAAATTGATACTCAAGAAGGCTTATTTACTATGGATCACCATTTGATAGCTCACCTTATGAAAATTTCTATCAATGATTAGGGCATTCCGATTCATATATTATCTGATAAAATCTCAGAATTTGAAAGACGAATGCTTACTAGGGATTTATGTAATTTGGATGTTCACTGGACTCATAAAGGTAATGCACTTCTTTTAAGGTATTTGTTACCCAGACATAGAGTGCTTCATAGGATTTTCATCTCAAATCTATATCTGCGTTCTGGTAATAAAACTGAACTCATTACATTCATGGTTCATGTTTTGCATTCTGTCATCTCTGGTGCGAAAATCTGTCTGCCTTCGTTAATTTGTCACTCCATTATTCAGTTTCATCTCCATCCAGGGCATAGGGATATTCCCTTTGGTTATCTGATGACTATGTTAGCCAATCATATGCTCGTGGCTATGCCTGTTGGAGAGAAACCCATTCATCATCTCCCTTTTAATAATTCTAATATTAACAAGATGAATTTAGAATTGGCTGATGGCCAAGTGGATGTTGGTAGCAGGTCTTTGAAGCGGGGGAATGCGAGATGAAGTCAGTGTGATCTTCCTGCAGACATAAATATGGATGATATTTTTGAAGACCTTGAATCAGACTCGGCTGATGATCCTGACTTTCAGCCTTCTAATTTTGATGAGAGGTTGAATTCTCTTCAGGAATAGGTGGCACAAATTCGTGTTACCCAAGACACTCAATTTTCTTATTTACGCAAATATATGAGGCGTGTTGCTAGGGGTTTACACAAAAGTGATCCATCTAATCCTGCTCCCTCTTCTGGTTCTGACTGACAATTTTACGTTTGGTCTGTAATAACTGGTATTTAACTTTACTCTATGGCTGTACTATGTTTGCTTGACTAACTTTTTGTTGAATTATGCACTATGCACTTCGAACTTTTTATCTCTTGCATCTATATTCCATCTCCTACTTTCCTTAACCTTAGCTTGCCCTTTTTTTTTTCTTCCTTTGTCATTTTCCGTCAAAAAGGGGGAGAAGTTTGGTGAAGTTTTGGCTGTATTTAATGATTATAATTATGGGATTGTAGAGTAGTTTGGATGAGCTGTTACTCAGGGGGAGTAAGCTGGATGTTGTTTATGGTGTTTATATAACTGGTGCATGATTCACTATTGAACCTGTTGTGCTTGTATCTCTCTTATTCTTATTGGAAGTATTATTATTTGGGTGTTTTGTCACAAATTTGACAAAGGGGGAGATTGTAAGTGCTTTGATCTCCTGCTCCTTTGGTTGTCAGTTTTTGATGTGTCAAAACATCTATCTGTGTTTTGTGTTTGTATGATGATTTATATGTGTTCAAGACACTACATCAACACTTCATGACATTGGATGTCTTCAACAAATACAAAGTGTACTTCATCATCCTATCAATGTTCAAAGCTACGATGTTGAAGTTCAAGACTCAAGAAACAACTTCAAGACTCAAGAGTAATGCATGAAGTAGCTTTCAAGCTGATGAAGATTTTAAGATTAAAGCTACAACAAGTTTAAGATCTCAAGCTTGATAAGGTTCAAATGTCTACATTCGTTGAATGGTTGAAGTTCAATATCCATACGACATGATTTAGGTTTGAATGACCATTAGGTTGACCTTAGAGTAGGTTAATTCGGATACATAAGTCAATTATATCTTTAATAGGTTTTTGGTCTGTTTTAAGACCAGTCCTAGCCCCTGTTCAACCAGTCCTGGCATTGACTCGACCAGTCGAAGAAATTCCATGACCAGTCCTAAGTTGTTGAGAAATTTCAGAATTTTTTGGTACACCTAGGACCAGTCCTAGTGGTCCTTCTACCGATAGTAAGAGTGACTTCGACTCGATCACGACTAGTCATAAGTCTACGAATTAAAGTCCAACAAGCAATTCTATGGTCCTACGACCAGTCGTAGAGATCTACGACCAGTCGTAGGTGACCCACGACCGGTCGTAGGTTCCCTAAGACCAGTCGTGGAACGACTTTAAAAAATCGCACTCCTTATTTCAAATATCTGTTAGAGCTACGACCAGTCGAAGGTTCCTAAGACTAGTCGTAGATGAGATTTCTGCTTCTATAAATTGAACATGAATTTCAGAGTTTTTTTAATTCAATTCATAATATTTTCAAGGCTCCACTATGAGATAAGTTTGTGTTTATTTTTAAGCTATTTTGTGCATAATTGCTTTCTCTTTTTGCTAGCTTATTTAATTTGATTTTGTTTCTATATTCCAATCTTATTTGAAAAGAGGAATTACCTTATTCCTTCTTCTTGGAATCAAAATCGAATATAGCTACGCCCAACTAGTTAAAATCTAAAATCTATTAGAACTTAGAACCATATTAAAGTGAGTATTAGAATTTGAACTTTGACATTCAATCATCTACTCCGATCGGTTCTACCGGGCTGCTATGAAAAGGAGAAATCCAGGTATTTTACAATTCTGTAAAATTTTATTTCTTTTGGTTTTGTTCGAGGTTAAGCCAAAAAAATCTCATTATATTGGTTATCTGAGGAGAGCCAGAAAACTCAGAAAAGAGGGACTTTTTAATTGTGTAAGCCCAAGTGAAAAAGACACAATTGTAAAGGTTTTGGGTGAACCTGTGAAAACCTATTTGATAGTGAACGCTAATATCCCCTGTGTGAGGATATTAGGAGTGGAGTAGCATTCTGTGTGGCTGTTGAAAGACAGTTGGTGTACACACAGGCGAACCACTATAACTTTGTCTTGTGGATTGAATGCTTGCTTAATTTTTATATCTTTTATCATTCAATTGTGTGGAATGTATATGTGGATGTGAATGTTGTAACAATTTACATTTCAAGCAAGTGTGGGGATTGTTGTAATAAATTAGATCTATACTTCCGCATTTAATTTCAATTCTTTGCTATTCATTTATTTCTATTAAAATTGAGTTCTTGATCCAAAAGACGTTCTAGAAATAAGGTTGTCCTGCCATAAGCCCTTGTTTATTATGGTGTAAGGTTGTCCTTAGAACTGAATTTGTATAAATCTCTTAATACTTATTTATTAAGGTGATTTGATTTCAGCATTGTGAATTGATTTATAATTGTAAGGCTGTGATTTATTTTATTCCACTGATTTTATTTTAATTTGGCATAGTCCTATTCATCCCCCCTCTAGGACATATAGCTTGGTCTTTTCAAGTGGTATCAGAGCCTAATAGCTCGTTCTTATTACTTTTTGATTTGGATTTATTTCATGAGCTAACGATCTAATTATATAAAAAGATGTCAAATTTTGATAGCCTTTCAGTCATTAGGCCTCCACCATTTGATGGCTCCAACTATGCCTATTGGAAAGCCAAATGAGGATCTTCCTCAAATCAATGGATGAGAGTGTGTGGCGAGCCATAGTGACTGAATGGAACCCTCCTACCATTGAAGTAACTGAATCCGACGGTTCAAAAACTGTGTCTGTACCTGCTTATTATTTATGGACCACCCTTCAGAAAAGTGAGTATAGTGCCAATGCTAAAGCACTAAATACAATCACTTACACACTATCACCGGATGAATTTAAAAGAATTATATCCTGTGATACTGTAAAGCAAGCCTGAGATATACTAGAAATGACACACGAGGGTACATCAATTGTCAAAAAGTCTAAAGTCCAACTCCTCACAACCAAATTTGAAGAAATTCATATGGAGGAAAATGAAATGATTATGGACTTTTACATTAGACTAAATGACATTGTAAACTCTATGTGGGGTCTTGGCAATAAAATTTCAGAAAGTAAAGTGTGTGCAAAGATACTACGCTCACTTCCTGAACGGTTCAATTCTAAAGTAACCGCGATCCAGGAACTCGTGATATGGATAATATGAGGGTAGAAGAACCAGTTAGTTCTTTACAAACCTATGAATTAAATTTTAAAGCTCCTAAAGGTAAATCTATAGCTTTGAAATCTTCTAAAGGTATTTCTCAAGAAAACTTAGATTTAGAAAATTCTGAAGATGATATGGCTCTTTTGGCGAAAAAGTTTTATAAAATTTTCAAAAGCAAGAAAAGGGTGGACTTTCAAAAGGCAAATGAAAAGAAGCGATCTAAACCTAAGTCCAAAACTTGAAAGTCATTGAAAGATAGTCAATGTTACAACTACCAAGAATATGGGCATTTAACAAACAAATGTCCTAAAAAGGACAGACCCAGAAGGAAGGGTATGTTGGCTACTTGGGATGAATTGTTGTCGATTCTCAGCATCTTCAATCGGAAAATTCTAAACCGAAAGTTAGGCGAAGAAGTTAAAGCCCTTATGACTCCAGCCAAGTTTACTTTTTCAGATCATGATGATTCAACAAGTGAAGAAAATTTGGATAGTGATCATGAAAATGAAGAAGATCTTCAAGATGCTTATAATGCCTTATTTAAAGAAAGTTATAAAATTGCTGTTAAACTTAAACTTCAAAAAGAAAAGTTTTTTAAACTCAAAGAATGTTTTGAAACTCTTATTTTAGAAAAATCCTAAATTTCAGATTATTTTGAAAAATCAAAGTGTGATTTGGAATTCAAAACCTCCCTGATTGAAGATTTGAAATTTGAAAATGAGAAACTTAAAAATGAAGTATCTTCTCTTCTGAGATTGAAGGACACATGGAGATATGCCCAAGGTGATCCAAAATTAGAAAAATTATTATCCGGATCAAGAAAATGTGGTGATCAATCTGGGTTGGGCTATGATAAAAATACATCTCCTAAACAGAAGAATACTCCTCCCAACTTTGTGAAAGGAGAGACTTCTAACTTAAAAGGAAAAGGTACTAGTCAAGTTTTTTCTAAAAATACAAAAACTTTTCAAAAACTTAAAAGCAGCTATATAGATTTTAAAAATTAGATCAGAAACCCACTAGCTGAAAAGATAATTGATTTATTAAAGGAGCTCTTAAAATCTAACTCAGTAGGTCACTCTTACAACTATAAACAAAAGAAGATCAACTATACTCCTAAACCCAAAACAGTTCTGAAATGGGTTCCTAAGGTTGCCTGTTTGGTTGCTCACACTGCTTTCAAAGCTTCAAGCCATTCAAAATGGTACCTATATAGTGGATGCTCTAGACATATGAAAGGCGACAAGGCTCTATTCACCAATCTTCAAGATATGACTAATGGGTCAGTCACATTTGGCGTGGTAGCAACTGCAAGATAATTGGTAAAGGTACGGTTCAACTCTATAACCTTCCCTTATGTAAAGATATTTTATATGTTGAGGGTTTAAAACACAATCTGTTAAGCATATCTCAAATATGCGATAACAACCATAGTTTTAAATTTTCTAATCAAGGTTGTGAAATTATAAACAAAAAGGGTTCTGTAATATTAATTGGTCGCAGAACTAGATTTTGTATTTTGACAACAAAAATTCAAAAGTTATATAACAAAAGTGAGATTAAAAAAAATGATATTTTTGAAAAAGAAAATTTAAGAAATTATACAAAATTGTGAAAAAATTGACAAATTGTAATATATATATATATATATATATATATATATATATATATATATATATATATATATATATATATATATAAAAGAAAACTAGATTTTGTATTTTGACAAGAAAAATTGAAAAGTTAGATAACAAAAGTGAGATTTTGATGATCTATTGTATATCCTTGTCGCCCCTATGTTTCTCCAACCCATTTTTGGGCTGGGTATAAAAAATTGTATAGATTTAAATCTTAAGTGGACCACACCACTGGAAAGAATAATAATATAGTACCTCACCATTAAAAATTATAAAGAGCCCATCGTAAGGTTTTAGTAATGTCTATTTGCAATCCAACTTGTTGATAATGTAAAGAAGATCTAGATGAAGGTAAACTATAAAGATCAAATTGATACAAAACTTTTGTGGCCTTCAAAAGGTTTTTAATAGTTATTCATCATTGTTTTGATTGGTATGACCTACCTGAGATTATTGAGTTCTCATGATTTAAAATCACATCCTAAAATATGATGGAAAAATATATGGATGGTGTCGATATACATAAAATATATCAAGGTGGGCCCTACACGGTTAGAGTAACACCCATGAGGGCCCATTTGGCCAGGCGGATTGGAAGCGATTGGATGGTATTGGAAAGGATTGGCTGGGAGTGCCAAACATTCTTGGGTGACCTAATCGCGGGATATAGCAATCCCATGGATCTTAAGACAATCCACTGACAACACCATCATTACCTTTAGGGCCTATTTGGCCAGGCAGATCCCACAGTATTAGGAGGGATGGGATCGACAATATCCTAGGATAGGCATGACATGCCAAATAGACCCAGTGAACTTGTCTTAGGATAAGAGCAATCCCATGGATCTTAAGACAATCCATTGACATCACCATCATTACCTTAAAATCGATCCTATCCCTTGGTTGGATGGATTGGAAGGTAAAATCCCAGGATATGCAGGGCATGCCAAACAGACCCAGTGAACTTGTCCCGGGATATAAGCAATCCCATGGATCTTAAGACAATCCACTGACACCACCATCATTACCTTAAAATTGATCCCATCCCTCCTAATACCATGAGATCTGCCCGGCCAAACAGGCCCTTAAATCCCATCCAATCCACCCTAATCCGTTCAAATTTTCCTATGACGTGTTTGGTTAGAGGGATTGGAAGGGATGGGAATGTTTAATCCCGGGATTGGCCGGGCGTGCTAAACAGCCTCGACATAGCAATCCCGTGATATAGCAATCCAAGACAATCCACTGACAACACCATCATTATTCATTACCTTGAAATCCATGCCATCCACCCTAATACCATTCAATCCCTTCCAATCCACCCGGCCAAATGGGCCCAGAAGGAGTTACCTAAATAGTGAAATGGTATTATAATGGCCCGTTTGGCCGGTCGGATTGGAAGGGATTGGATGGTATTGGAAGGGATTGGAAGTTAAATCCCAGGATTGATATGGCGTGCCAAACATAGTCGGTGATCTTATCCTAATCCCATGGATCTTAAGACAATCCACCGACAACACCATCATTACCTTTTAATCCCATCCAATCCACCCTTATCTGTTCAAATTTTCCTGGGACATGTTTGGTTCGAGGAATTGGAAGGGATGGGAAGGTTTAATCCTGGGATTGGCCAGGTGTGCCAAACAGACTGGATATAGCAGTCCAGTGATATAGCAATCCCATGGATCTGAAGACAATCCACTGACAACACCATCATTACCTAGAAATCCATACCATCCACCCTAATACCATTTAATCCCTTCCAATCCACCAGCCAAACGGGCCCTAAGGTCACCTCATGGGAACTTCCCATGAGGTTAATCTGTGTGTGCCCCACCATGATGTATGTAGAACATCAACACCATGCATTTGATGTCCCCTTAAAGTCCAAAATCAGTCGTATACGAAACTCAGGTGGGCCATAACATCTAAAACTATGTGAAGACATCCCAAAAACATATAAAAGCATTTAATTGGTGGGGCTCACATGAGTTTTGGATGTGTATGAAACTTGGCCTGACTCCTCATCCAAGTGGGACACACATAATGAATGGGCTGGATCTATGAACCACATCTAGGTGGGCCCAATAAATGATTATGAATGTTTTAATCAGAGGGTAACCCTCTCAACTATAGTATGTGGTGTGGCCCACCCAAGTCATGGATTAACTTTATTTTTAAGCTCGTGGCCCAAAGTCATGGTTTATCCACACCGTCAATCCATTTTTCCAGATCATTTTAGTGGTTGAGTCCACAATTAAAGCATATCCAAAGCTCAAGTGGACCATACCACAGGAGACGGTGGGAATAATGATTTCCACCGTTGAAATCTTCCTATGGCTGACAGTGATTTTTATTTGTCATCCAACCCATTCAATAGATCACAAATACATGGATGAAGGGAAAACTAAAATATCAACTTGATCCAAAACTTTAGTGGCCTCCCAAAATTTCTCAGTGGTAGACGTTCAATTTATACTGTTTCCTATGATGTGGTCCACTTCAGATTTTTATAGGCATCAATTTTGAGCTTATGTAATAAAATTATATGTTAAAATGGATGGATGGAGTGGATAAAATGAATAAATTATGGTGGCCCCATAGGATTTACTCAATACGCTTAGGGTATAAGGGACTTTATAGGGTCTAAAAAAATATCGTGCCTTATCTAAGCCATCTATATGTTTTAAAATATTATTATAGGGCATAAAACCAAAAATTAATTAGATTGAAGGCTAAGTGGAGATTAAATCACATGTGTATGCTATGATGGGGAAAGGATTGACCACTCCCCCTGACACCTGCCATTGGCTGGTAGTCAGTGCTCTGTGGGGCCCACCATCATGAATGTGTATCATCCATGCCGTCCATCTATTTTTATATATCATTTTATGATATGATAAAAAGAAAAAAAGAATTATATCTCAATCTCAAGTGAACCACATTACAGGAAATAGTGTTTAATGAATTTTGACCATTAAAAACGTTTTGGGGGCCATAAAAGTTTTGGATCAAGCTGATATTTATCTTTTCCCTTCATCTGGGTCTTTATGACCAAATTAACATATTGGATGTCAAATAAACAGTACGGTGGGCCTTAAGAAGATTTTAATTGTGAATATCCATTTATTATTTTTGCCCTGTGGTGTGGCCCACCTAGGATTTATATCCCCATACTTTTTTATATCAATCACTAAAATGATATGTAAAAATGGATGAACGGAATGGATGAAACATGTACATCATGGTGGGGCCCACAGAGCACCGACCATCAGCCACAGTCCACCGAAATTTTGGGCGCGCGCTCAAAATAGAGCCGCGCCCAATGTCTCCCCCATTTCAACGCCCTCCCTCTGCCCTCTCTCTCTCTCTCTCTCTCTCTCTATCTTTCTCTGTCGTCGTCGTCGGCCCGGCCCCGTACACCCGTGTGCGTCCGCGTCTCTCTCTCTCTCTCTCTCTCTCTCTCTCTCTCTCTCTCTCTCTCTCTCTCTCGCCGTCCCGGTCCGAGACACCCGCGCGACTCTCAGCTTCTTATTACCCCGACTCTCTCTCTCTCTCTCTCTCTCTCTCTCTCTTCCTCACATGCATCATCTCGGGATCTGGTGCGGTCAGCAGCCCTGCCCTTCATCTCTTCCCCGGCTAGGTACTCATTTCTCTATTTAGGTTTTTAATTTTTAGATCTGTAAATCCGCAGTGGGGGTTCGTTGGCCATGTCTATTAAATAATGGGACCAATGATCTAGATGGCCTGGGTTGCTATAGATGTATACCATGTATACAACGGATGCAGACATAGTATAGTCTTGTCATTCATCAGTTGTTGTGAATGTTTAAGGTGTGCACAACATGTGTTTGATGAAATGTCTCTGCTAGATAAGGTAGATTACATACTTTGTAACTCATCATGCGAGTAAACTCTATGGGGGCACTACGATGTGTGTGTCTTATCCATGCAGGCCATCTATTTTTCAACTCAGTTTATGGCATGAGCCCAAATGGAAGCATATCCAATGCTCAAGTGGGCCCACCACAGGAAACAGTAGGAATCGAAGACCCACTGTTGAAAACTTCTTAGGGCAGCAGAAGTTTTGAATCAAGCTGATATTTGTGTTTTCCCTATGTCTGTGTGAGCTTATGAACAAGTTGCGTGACAAATAAACATCGCTGTGGGCCCTATGAAAGTCTCAATGGTGGATGTCATAATCTCCACTCTTTCCTGTGTGTGGTCCAGCTGAGCTTTGGATAAAATGAGGATTGCTGGTCTGTAATGTCCACTATAAAGCAATCACAACCAGAGCTGGAGGCTAAAACGTGCTTACAGACAGATTTGAGGCTAAAATGAGGATCAGAGCTGGAGGCTGTTTATGATTAGTTGTAGGCTAAAAGGGATGGGGGATGATTTATGATTAGTTATTAGTTGAAAAAGTGGTATCCTAGGTATGGATTATTTTGGTGTGGCCTACCAAAATCATAGGTAATCCTGATTTTTTTGCCTTTGAGCTTAACATTGAACTATATATTTAATGTTTAGAGTAGATAATGTTCTTTTCATCTAAATTAAGAGACTGTACTGTTCATGAGGGACCTAGGGACTTTATTGGTGGGCCCAACATTATGTGTATGCGAAATCCACTCCAACCATTAGATGAACAATTAATCCTAGTTAAGGCATAGAGAAATAAAAATAAAAAATTGGGCTGACTCATGATTTAGGTGAGCCAAGGCAAAGAAGGCAGTTGAGGAAAGAGGTTTACACTTGATTTTTACAAGACCTATTGTGATAATTATGTGAAATCCACTCCAATCAGATAGCAAACCAAAATTTAGGTATGTCTTAAAACTCAGACTCATCATGATTCAGGTAACCCTAAGGTAGTGTGGAATAAAGTGGTTATATATTGCATATATAATAACTATAACCAGCACAAGCGAAATATGAGGTACAATAACTCATCAGACCTTCAATAAAACATGCATCCTAATATAATCATATATGCAATATTTATTTAGAGCACAGATCCAATACTAAACTTTATACCTTAAGCTTAAAGTACCAAGCACATTAAGTTCAAGCACATCCAAGCCTTTATTAAATGTGCATTGTTTGTATTGCATCTGGCAATTTTATGTATAGGTAATACCCTCATTTAGTACTAGCATTGCCTTCTCCAGAGTCTATCCTCAAGTAGTCAACATATGCCTTGCCTTCGAGTTTCCTAGTAAAGAATTCCTTCAAGTACTTTTCCACACTAACACATCTGAACTGTGGTGGGTTTGTGGGCTGATCAAACTGGGAGCAGGGCTGATCTCTCCTGTTAATTTGGGATTGTGGAATGCAGCTATCGATGGCCTCTCATGCATCGAGTTTACTGTTGCCCTGTGCTCGATGCTACGATACACGCCATTGCTAACTATCTACCAAAGCATAGAAAAAATAACAGGTGAGTACATCTAAATTTGATGGTATAAGCAAAATGACCAGGGCATATCCTATTCTTGTGACTCTTTATAACTGTTTATTTGTGGGGTTACAAATCACAAGGTTAAGATTCTCCATTTGAGAAGATTTTTGGGTTATAATCCATCAATAATGGGACGTGATAAACCAATGGCCTGGATTATCAAACAATGAGAAATGAAAATCAGTGTATACTTCAAGCATATAATTCCTCTGAATTTAAACACTCCCCCAAGGAAGGAATACACATACATACCTCCAAAACGTCTCCAATGTTGATTGTGAAGGAATTAGGGAGTGGCTTAACAGGAATCCACATCCCATCTTTCTTGATCTGAAGGCCTTCAATTTCACCGACTTGACGAAGAATGGTAAGGCCCAAAGCATCTGAGTGAGGTGAAAGGCCGATTATGTGTATGCGAAAAATGGTGGGCCCACCATTATGTGTATGCGAAATCCACTCCAACCATTAGATGAGCAATTAATCCTAGTTGAGGCGTAGAGAAATAAAAATAAAAAATCGGGCTGACTCATGATTTAGGTGAGCCAAGGCAAAGAAGGCAGTTGAGGAAAGAAGTCTACACTTGATTTTTACAAGGCCTATTGTGATAATTATGTGAAATCTACTCCAATTAGATAACAAACCAAAATTTAGGTATGTCTTAAAACTCAGACTCATCTTAGAAATGCTCCAGTGCTCTTAGAGATAATTTGTAGTTCTACTAGTTGTTCAATTGAACATCTTGATCGTTAGATCTGAACTGTCCTTTAGAGTCAAAAATAAATTATATAGGCTACTTAACAAAATCAGACTGACTGGATGATCCAATCCATCTTTGATTTGACCAAACTTTCTACATCCATCCTTTCCCAAGCCATGGATGGTATGGTTAAGATTGTATGACAAAAGTAATTCTTTATAAACATAAGTAATCCAAGATGGGCCATAGGAAATAGATGGGTAAAATTGTTGATTGGACTATGTAACGGTGTAGACTATCCATATTAAAGACTACTGATGAAATACTTATGTTTTATATTGATGTTATGTTTGCAATGTAGGCACAGAAAAACTTCATTACAACAAGTATTGTTTATTGCATTTTCCTGCTCTTGTTTCCTAAATAACTTCTGAATTATTACTTCTTTCTTTTTGTGGATTGAAACTTCATATTTTCATTTAGTGAAAGAATGGTAAAACTACTTTTTATATTTCAGTCTACATATGTGAGTCAATACTTGAAAACTCATAACTTGATGTAGCATATAACCTATAACCTATAACCTAAAACCTACGCCTAATCATGTGCATATATTTGCGGATATATATAGATCTTTATTTTTTTGTGATTGGTGACCACGTGTGACATGTTTTGACAGTTTATGAAAAGCCTCTTTTTTAATTGTATCTCACTTTTATATGCTGCATGCACGTGATATCAGATATGGATTTGACGCCCTCGAGCAAGAATTGGATGACGAAAGATATATTGAGTGATGAATACATTAAAGGCGTTAAATCATTTATTATTTTTGCAAAAAAGAATTCGGGAGCTATTGATTGGTATAGTTGTCCTTATGCTAGATGTCGTAATGTGCGTGGGAAGAAAATACTAAGTACAGTTTCTGAGCATTTGATTATGAATGGTATAGATCAGACATACACAACTTGGTTTTTCCATGGAGAATAAGTTCCCAATATGGGTGTCAATGCCAAGGCTCCTAGTACATCTGCCACTGATTGTAATGAAGAGTTGTTGCCCAGAATGGTTGATTTGGTTAATGATGCTTTTGGTCGTGTTCAACCTGATGACTTAGATGCATGTATGAATGAGGTCAATGAGGAACATGGTAGTCAGCCTTAAGATTACATAGACAATGATACTCAGTACAATAAATTAAGGGAGGATGCAGTACAACCCCTATATCCATCGTGTAAATGTGAGTATACAAAGTTGTCAGTGACAGTTGAGTTGATGAGCATGAAGGCTAAATATCAGTGGTCAGATAATAGCTTTATGACTTTGTTGCAACTGCTCAAGAAGATTTTGCCAAGCGAGAACTCTTTGCCAGATAGTACCTATAATGCAAAGAGATTGATCAGTTCGTTGGGTATGAACTATGAGGTGATACATGCATGCCGTAATGATTGTATTCTGTACTAGAAGGAGCATGCTAATAAGGAAAGTTATCCTACATGTAAAACAAGCAGATGGAAAGTGAATAGTGTTGTAAGATCAAGAGTCTCACATGTACCATGGAAGGTGCTAAGATACTTCCCATTAACACCAAGGTTACAAAGACTTTGTAGCGTATCATGGATTGTAGAGAATATGTTGTGGCATTCAAAGGGGGTTAAAAATGACTCGTACATGCATCATCCTGTGGATTCTTCTATGTGGAAGTTCGTAGATAGAAAATTTAGTGATTTTGCTGCAGATCCACGTAACGTTCGGTTGGGACTTGCAACAGACGGATTCAATCCCTTTGGGCATATGAGCATCTCATATATTTACTGGCCTGTTATGATTGTTCCATACAATCTTCCACCTCATTTATGCATGCGGAAGGAATTTATTATGTTAACACTTTTAATTCCTGGAAAAAATGGTCCAGGGCATGACATCGACGTATATTTACAACCATTAATTAAAGAATTAAATGAATTGTGGAAAGGGTTGATAACATATGACTCGTTCGGGAAGAACAGGTTTACAATGAAGGCGATTTTATTATGGGCAATATATGATTTTCTAGCTTATGGACATCTTTCTGGGTGTAGGACAGGAGGAAAGTATGCATGTCCTGTTTGTAGTGAGGAAACTGACTCTGTTTGGCTAAAAAATGGAAAGAAGTTTTCTTATATGGGGCACAGAAGATTCCTCCCAAGAGCTCATATCTTTAGGAGAAAAAGATCTCAATTCAATGGGAATGATGAAAATCGGCTGGCTCCAAAGCGTTTGTCTAGAGAACAGGTATTGGTTAAAATGAATAATATATAAACCAAGTTCGGAAAGCATATAGGAAATAAGAGGAAGAAGACCACAGATGAGGAGTCTAACCTTACTGCTTGGTCGAACAGATCAATCTTCTTTACATTACCGTATTGGGAGCATATGCCCATTTGTCATAATTTGGATGTGATGCATGTCGAGAAAAATATTACTAAGAACCTTATTGCAACAATCATGGACATGAAGGACAAGTCTAAGGATGGTTTATAAGCCCGTCAGGATCTTATGGCTATGAAGATAAAATCGAAATATTGGCCAGAGGAAAAAAATGGTAAGTTGTTATTGCCTAAGGCTCCTTTCACATTATCCAGATCTGAAAGAGAACTGATTTGTCGAACCTTGAGTGATTTGAAAGTTCCGAGAGGGTATAGTACAAACTGGAAACATCATATCAGTATGGATGACTATCACCTCAAGGGCCTTAAGTCACATGATTATCACATTCTAATGCAGCAGTTACTACCCGTATTATTGATGCATTCATTCAAGAAAGAAAAGTCATTGCGCGCCACCATTATACAATTGTCAAGATTCTTTAACGACATATGTTCTAAAGAAATTTATCGTATGGAGCTTCAAGAAATGAAAAATAAAATAGTGGAAACATTATTTGTTTTCGAAAAGTATTTTCCACCATCGTTTTTCGTTTTTATGACACACCTTGTTATGCACTTGGCAAAGGAGGCACAAGTTTGCGGACCTGTCAGATATCGATGGATGTATCCTTTTGAGAGGTAACTTTAACTGTTTTAATTTATTAAAATTTTCAAAATAGCTTATATATTTTCATCAATACATGATTTTAATATTTAACAGGATGATGAGAACATATAAGAAGTATGTGATGAATCAAGCTTACACAGAGGGCTGTATTACAGAACGCTACATTATAGAGGAATCGATGATGTACTGCATGGAATACTATCCTAATAATACAATAGGAGGTCATAAGCAAGGACTAAAGATATTCAATGATGATGAAAATACTGGTGATTCCCAGAATGATAAGAAAGGAAAAGTTTATGATCTTACTACAGTGCAATACCAATAAGCACGCAGATGGGTTTTACAACATTACGTTGAAAATCATCAATGGAAGGAGTAAGTTAATGAAGTATATTATTCTTTTTTATATTTTTAAATGGCTTATGGTAATAAACATTGTTATATATATATAAATAATTGTCATGATTTGGAATTTATAGGAAGTACCAAACATACATCCAGGGCCAAACACGTACGCGACAAAATTGAAAGGGTAATCTGTCAGCAGCAGGAAAACCAATAGAGTACATTCCTTGGTTAAGACATCAACTACATAATCAAGAAATGTCTCAATTTAAGAGAATTACCGAAGGTCCTGACTTCAAATGCATATCATATAATACTTACTCAATAAATGGATATGTTTTTAGCACTGTGAATTCTGAAATGAACAAAACAACACAGAACAGTGGAGTCTCAATGAAAGTGCTCACTAGCTTCAGGGCAAGCGCCAGGGATAGGAATCTTATAGAAGAAGAAGTCACTTATTATGGCATCATTAGACAAATTCTTGAATTGAACTACTTTGACTTCAGAGTAGCACTCTTCTACTGTGATTGGGTGCATATTGAGGATAAATTGAATGGATGTTTCATAGATTCTGAAACAAATTTGATATTTGTCAATCTAGGAAGGTTTAGACGGAACTTAAAGGAAGACGATGAGCCGTTTATTCTTGCATCTCAGGCAGCTCAGTTCTTCTACTGTAAGGATCCAACTAGAGATGACTGGCATGTTGTATTGGACGCTCCTAAGAGATTGAAAAAAGATGCATATGCATTTGAAGATCCACTTGAGTTTGAGGCCGGAAGGAATGTAGGTTCTTCAGCACTTTCATTAATCGATGATTTAAATGAAGAAGAAGATGTATAGGAAAAATCATGGGTAGAGAGTGAGCCGAGTACTTCACGTCATAGGAAACGGAAAAGAAATTAATAAGATCCAAATCAGTTTGAAAGTGAGTTGAATTCTATTTAGTAATGATTGTTACAATTTTTTAGCTATCAAAATATTAATAGAATGCCAATTACATAATAATGAGATATTGTTTTGTTTTATAAAATTGCAGGAATTATGTCGGATTTTGGTGGTTCATCAGCTTCAGCCCAAGGAAGCAATACAAGGAAGAGACTTGAATTAAATGAATATAAACAACCAGTCAGAGAAACAACAGCGCCTTTTAACACATTTTTAGGGCAACTTGGCAGGACACACTGTCCAATTTCATTTGTTGATTGGTGTAAAGTGCCTGGTGCAATTAAAGATAATATCTGGTCTATGGTTTTGATGAGCATGTTTGTTCTTGATTTTATTTCTAATTCTTACTCAATAAGATTGTTTGATTATTAATTTAATAAAATAGGCCACGTACGACATCGATGATGAGTTAAAAGAATATGCATTTTCGAAAGTAAGCAAAGCTTGGAAGGTATGGAAATACAATCTGCGAAAGGAATATGATAAATTTGATAATGATGTAGAAAGAAGAAGAAATTGTCCCATTGGTGTGAAGCAAGAGGATTGGGACATTTTCATTAATCTATAATCCACAGAATTATTAATCAATCTTCGTAAGAAGGGAAAGACTTCCAGAACACAGGTGAAATGCCCTCACACGACTGGAAGACGAGGTGCTGCTAGGACATTAGAGAAAATGGTAATTTGTACTATATTTTTTGACAATTTAATTGATGAATATAAATTCTTGTTAATTGATTTACTTATATAATTACAGCGAAAAGAAAATCCAAATACTATCATCACTAGGACCGACTTGTTTATTGCCACTCATAGCAGACCTGATGGGTCTTATCCAACACAAACACATCTTGAAATAGCGGTGAGAATAATTTTTCAATTTTTAATCTTTTTTTATTTAAATACAATGAAGGATTTATTGTAACAATTATCTTCTAATAGGAAAGAATATTATCGATAGCTAGCAGTGATCCTTCCAGTAAGCACAAAGATTTAGACCATGACCCAGTTTCATAGGTTTTCCATCAATTCTACTCACTTTACATACATTGTCGTTGGTGTTTTTTTTTTTTTTTTTAAATAATAATATACACACATTACTAAACTTAAAAATTATTGTTTAGGTTTGTAGTCGTGATAGCAGAGGCCGGGTTAGGGGCATGGGTTTGGGTATTTTTAAGACTACTATGAAGGTTGCCACCCCTTACATCATAGAAGCTCGGTCGGAGAGGAATGCACGTATGTCCATTGAGGCTAAATTTGAAGCATCAATGACTCAAATGCAAGAATTTTGTACGATTGTTGAGCAACAGTTTGTTGAACTTAGGCAACAAATTACTCATCAAAGCCAACTACTTCATCGCTCTCCTAATACAACTGCATCTCATGTACTGCATTTGCCACGATCAAATGATATAATTATTATTTTTAAAGATAAAAGTAGCATTATTATTTACATGAAACCATTATTTTATTTATAGGCCCACTGTCGATCTGGTGAACCCTCAAGTATTCGAGAAGACTCTGCAACAACTCCATCGATGGAACAAATTTACCAATTAAGAGATATCCGTGGTCGGACAGTCGCTAGTGGGCGGATGGTGTCAGATACTACAGGCATCCCTCTAGAATGCATCAGAGTTGTAATAGATGATATCAATGTTCACATAGCAGAATTGTTTAATGATGACAGGACATTTGAAGATATTCAATTGGGTGAAATTGTTGTTTGGCCCAAATTCCTGATGAGAATTTGAATATTCAGTAGTTTCGTTCAACTTTTTGAACTCTAGGACATTTTGTATGACGAAAACTTGATTATTCACTGAAATCCTTTTTTTGATCAAGTTACCTTTTTTATTTATTTAATCTTCAGCATCCTTTTTATTAATTATGGCTTGTTGTCATTTGTTTTTTATTAACCAAGTCACTAAAGGATTTCAATTTCAAATGTAACTGAAGTATTGACAGAACATTGTCTCTTGTTGCAGTATGAGATGTAACAAGAATATACATTGATTGTGTATTAGTTCTTTTTTTAAATACACCAACCAGAAATGATTTGAGACGACGTTTAATGATACTTTGTTAAATATGAAATTTATGACCTTTAGTAACTTGGTTAATTAAAAAGAACTACATAGTGGCTTGATCCCAATCTGATTTTTTGAGTACGTAGGTAGCCGTTCATAATGTACTAGAATATCGGTGCAGACACAAATCTTTTTTCTCCTTTTAATTGTAACAGACTGTATTAGTTGCATTTTTCTCTGTCATACAGGTTATGGCTATCAAAGATATAATATTTCCTCCTTATAGGGAAACATTTAATGATGTGTACAGGTAAATTCATTTTTTCTTATTCCTTATATTGTTTCTCAGTTATATTTGTGTTGGTTTCAGAGTACAGGTCCAGTTATATTTGTGTTGATTTCAGAGTACAGGTAGCGATAGAAATTATTGGTCAATTGTGACTTGTAGACAAAAGGATGAGTAACCAACAATACAAATATGGGAGGCTTTCCCCAAGTATCTAGATGCTTTTAGATATATTTATGTTGTTTTTAAATGTATTTGTTCGAAATTAATGGAGCAGACCCGGATGTGCGTCAGAGCTATCCGGATGAGCGGGGGTCCCAGGAAGGTGGAAACCGCTGTAATGACCATAATGAAGCTATCCATTTCCTATGGACAACATTGGAAGGGCCTGACCATTTGGACAGGCCGTGTTTATGTATTTGCTCAAAATTAATGGAGCAGACCTGGATGTGCGTCGGAGCTATTCGGATGAGCAGGGGTCCCTAGAAGGTGGGAACCGCTGACCATGATGAAGTTGTTCATTTCCTATGGACAGCATTGGAAGGGCCTGGCTATTTGGACAGGCCATGTTTATGTATTTGATCGAAAATAATGGAGTAGACCCGGATGTGCGACGGAGCTATTCTGATGAGCGGGGGTCCGTGGAAGGTGGGAACCGCTGACCATGATGAATCTGTCCATTTCCTATGGACAGCATTGAAAGGGCCTGGCCATTTGGACAGGCAGTGTTTATATCTGTATTTGCAGGGACCACACCCTTAACCTATAACCAAAACCTATTCTCACATCCCAAAACCTATAACTACAACCTAAACCTTAACCTAAACCTATAACCTATAACCTAAACTCAATTCCCTAAACTTTAACCTACAACCTAACCTATTCTTAAATCCTTAAACCTAAACCTAAACTTAAAAACCCAAACAAAAAACCCAAACATAACCGATCCCGAACCCGAACCCGATTTCTTAAACCTAAACCTTAACCTATTCTCAAATCCCTAAACCTACACCTACACCTAATCCTAATCTCAACTCCCTAACCTAAACCTAAACCTAAACTTAAAAACCCAAACATAAACCCAATCTCCGAACTCGAACCCGATTTCCTAAACCTAAACCTTAACTTAAACCTTAACCTATAACACGAAACCTAAAACTAAATGTATTCTCAAATCCCTAAACCTAAACCTACACCTAATCCTAATCTCAACTCCCTAACCTAAACCTAAACTTGAAAACCCAAACCAAAACCCGAACCCGAACCCGAACCCGAACCCGATTTCCTAAACCTAAACCTTTACCTATTCTCAATTCCCTAAACCTAAACCTTAACCTAAACCTAAACCAAAACCTTAACCTAAACCTAAACCTACACCTATAACCTTAACCTAAACCAAAACCTATGACCTAAAACCTTAACCGTTAACCTATAACCTAAACTTATAACCTATAACCTAACCTTAACCTAAACCTTAACCTATAACCTGAAACCTAAAACTAAATGCATTCTCAAATCCCCAAACCTAAACCTATAACCTATAACCTAAACCTAAACCAATAATCTAAATGTATTCTCAAATCCCAAAACCTAAACCTACACCTAATCCTAATCTCAACTCGCTAACCTAAACCTAAACCTAAACTTGAAAACTCAATCCTAAACCCGATCCCGAACCCAAACCCAATTTCCTAAACCTAAACCTAAACCTATAACCTATAACTTAAACCTAAACCTAAACCTAAAACCTAAATGTATTATCAAATCCCGAAACCTAAACCTACACCTCATCCTAATCTCAACTCCCTAACCTAAACATAAACTTAAACTAAAACCCAAACATAAACCCGATCCCGAACCCGAACCCGATTTCCTAAACCTAAACCTTAACCTATTCTCAATTCCCTAAACCTAAACCTAAACCTATAACCTAAAACTAAACCTGAAACCTAAATGTATTCTCAAATCCCCAAACCTAAACCTACATCTAATCCTAATCTTATCTCCCTAACCTAAACATAAATCTAAACTTGAAAATGCAAACCGAAACCCGATCCCGAACCCGAACCCAATTTCCTAAACGTAAACCTTAACCTATTCTCAATTCCCTAAACCTATAACTTATAACTTAAACCTAAACCTTAACCTAAACTTAAACCTAAAACCTAAATGTATTCTCAAATCCCTAAACCTAAACCTACACCTAATCCTAATCTCAACTCCCTAACCTAAACCTAAACCTAAACTTAAAAACCCAAACATAAACCCGATCCCGAACCCGAACCCGAACCTAATTTCCTAAACCTAAACCTTAACCTATTCTCAATTCCCTAAACCTAAACCTAAACCTAAACCTAAACCTTAACCTATTCTCAAATCCCTAAACCTACACCTACACCTAATCATAATCTCAACTCCTAACCTAAACCTAAGCCTAAACTTAAAAACCCAAACAAAAACCCCAAACATAAACCCGATCTCGAACCCGAACCCGATTTCCTAAACCTAAACCTTTACCTATTCTCAATTCCCTAAACCTAAACCTAAACCTGAACCTATAACATAAACCTAAACCTAAAACCTAAATGTATTCTCAAATCCCCAAATCCCTACCTGAGGCATAAAAACTCGTTGTCCCTCTCATGTTGGTAGGTCTGAGGGTAGTATTTCTCATGGAAACGGAACTCGAAAGCCGCCCAAGTCCATGCACTTCCAACTGCCACTGTCTGTAGGACACTGTCCCATCATAAGTTAGACTCCTTCTCAAACATGAAGGTGGCCAGCTCAACATGCTCTTGCTCTGTACAATGGAGCATCCGTAGCATCTTGGGGATGCGGTTTAACCAGTATTCAGCCTCCTCGGGTCTGTGAGAACCCGTGAAGGTATGAGGCCTCAAGCACTGGAATTGCTCGAGAAGACCGTGAGTACCCACATCCCCCGTAGGGTACGCAACAGGTGTGGGTGGAGGCACATTCTCAACCTGAGCAGGAGGCTCTGTAGTCTCAGCAGGATGTGTAGATGGTGAAGGTGGAGTCAAACTTCCACCCTGAGATAAGGCCCTCGCAATAGTGACCATAAGCTGCTGGTGCTGCTGCTACTGTTGCATCTGCTGCTGATGCATCATCATCATCAACTGCTCAAACCTATCAGTAAGTGGAGTAGCCTGTGGCTCATACTATGTCAAAGAGGATGCCCAATTCTGCTCGTGAACCGGTGGTGTAAAAGGTGGCAGTCCAGTTGTAGGACTGGTGGAAGGCTGAGACGTAGGTCTTGTCTCACAATCCGGGTCCAAGCCAGGGTCTGTACGGCCATCTCCATCAGAAGGAGTCTGGTCCATTGTATCAGTGAGTAGGAGGTGTGCCGTGCTCCGCGTATATTTTCATGGCATGCCCTATACACATAGGGTGCAATGCATGTGAGATGAAGCATAACAACATAATACATAATCACTTAAGAATTCCACACACTTCATCGTAAAAAAAAGGTTGTATGCATTTCATTACCAAAATTGTCATAATACATGGAATACAGAGTTACATGAATCATGACAGGAGATGCATGGGAGCTAATACAACCAAAGCCTCAAACATCCAAAACATTCTACCAACTACTATACCCAACAACATAAAAACATAAGCATCCTAAGGCAGTAACCCAAGCAAAATGCAAGACAACAGTATGAATGACTAGACATCCGAGTTTGGCGATGGAGAAGGGGCTCCCTTATCCTTCAGGCAGCACATAATAATTTTCAACTCGTGAGTTACTTTCTTGAACTTGTGCTTCATAAGGCCCCAAAGATCCATGACATCCTGTTGCAGGACAGCCTGACCCTGTCGTAGCTCAGCATGATCCTCCTCCAGTCGAGCTATACGAGCATCCCAAGCAGCCCGACCAGTGTCCTGCACCGGTGCCGTAGGAGGGGAGCTCTCCTCAGTATCTTGGGCCTCCTCTTCTTCTTTTTCTTCCTGCTCCTCCTCTTCTATCTCAGCTCTATCTTCTTCCTCACTCTCTTCTTCCTCGCTCTCTATCTCATTATCGCTCTCCTCAAGTCGAGCCTGGCGTTACCGTGGCCCGATATTCATCTGGTTGAGGGTAGCCTCGTTGATGTGATGAACCGGCACCGGCATCTCCGCCCCAAGACCGTAGCCAAATTGATGTGCAATCTTGCATACGAGTCGGCCGAAGGGGAGCGAGTCAGTCCTTCTAGCGGAGCATGTAATATTGATTATCTGTCGCAACACGAACGTAGGCATGCATAAGTTCGCTCTCTGCCCCACCTGATACAGGAAATCTACCCTGAGGTGCGTACACTCACTGCGATTACTCCACCTATGGTAGACATTGAATGTAAAGATGTGATGGAGTAAATGGAAGTCGTTAGACATATCGGTCGCTAGGAGACTTTTGTTCAGCTGCCACTCGACCAGTCGGCCACCACAAAGGAAACATGTGCGACGATCCCTTTCATGTACAGTCCTCAGATTCTGCTCACTAGCATGCACCTCGCCAAGAGGCACATTCAGAAGGCGAGATATCAATCTAACATCAGCGACGGCTAACCGATCCATTCCACATGGAATCTTGAACTGCAAGGGTGCAAGCGTAAGTTCACTAATGTTAGCATAAAAGGCTCGGACAGAGCTCACATTAGCATGATACCCGCCATCAAATAGTGGACCTCAACGGGCTTCTTCTAGAAACTCAAACAATAGGTACTCTCCAAAGAGCCGCCCATCCACCTGAGCTTCAAAGAGGACCCTACGGCCCTCATACACCCCATGGGGCAGCTCTGCCAATAGAGCCCTTTCAGCAGGAATCCTGGGATCAAGATCCCGCTTCGTCCGAAACTCCCGAGCGACGCTTGTGCTAGCGGCGGTGCCTCTCGGCCTCCTTGAACGCGTAGGGCGGCTAGGCCCAGCTTCATCCACAGCCCCCTTTCTCCTTCCCATGAGAGAAAGGACGGTGAAAACTGAGAAAACGACCGAAATGAACTCAAAGAATGCCATGGAAGTGGAGAAAAAGGGGAAATGGGGGCTAGAGTTTTGGTTCTCCACGAGCTTGAACCTCAACAGGGATTGTAAAGGCCCCAAAAGACTGGGTTCGAAGAAAGGAAATGAAGAAATAGGATGGGTTGAGAGCTTACATGGTTTTAAGCTTCAAATGAGAGGGTGTGGGCACTCAAATGGGGAAAAATGGAAAGGGTAGAGGGTAGGTGCTGCTGTGAACGATGGAGGGGTGTGGGTTTTAACAGAAATTAGTGGAATGGGCAATTGGAGGGGAGGCTCGAGAGAGGAAACTAGATTTTGGAAGGAAAGGGAGAGCTTGAAGGGGGATTTTGTGAAGGAGGGGTGCATTTGGGGTGGTTTTAAACCACGGCCCCTATACCAGTGGGCCACCCTAGGCCCCAAAGTGTGTCGGCCCGCATGGCCCGCCCGGTCGGGCTCGAAAATCGGCGAGGCCTCGCTGACCTAGTGAGGGCCTCGCCACTCTCTGGAAGGTTTGGCGATGCCTCGCCATTTGGACAAGGTCCTCATGGCCCCTAGGCCCAAAAATGATGTGGGTCCCACCCTGGGTCCCTCTGGATAAGCGTGGGTAGGCCCACAACCCCGTTTGTGTCATTTCAGGTAGTTTTGGGATGTTTCTGATACATAGTTGTACGTACTGATTTCTAATGGCTGGGATGGGGTGAATTTTGATCTAAACCCCATCGTTTGACGGTCTAGAAGTGTTTTGGGGTTGACTCGTGCGATCTCGGTTGAGTACAGATTCAAATAAACAACCGATTTCAGTGAACTTCACCAATTGGCGAAATCGGGATACCTAGGACTGTTTTCTACATTTTTTCGCACCCTCCTATATCGAAATGCGTCTGCGTATGTCATGTAACCATAACCCAGGTGCGGTTTAATCCAAATCACGCTCTGATACCAACTTGTAAGGCCCTGAAAATCGAGGGTCGAGTAGCAACTCAACACCTGAGTTCCTAAACATCATTTATGCAACATAAATGCTTATGATTGAATGTTGTCTGTGTTAGTACAATAATCATGAGTGGGATTATACCAAAACAGTAATTCATACTCCAGATAAAGTTGTAAAATGCAAGCAGAAGGCTAAAAGATGTATATAAAGTAAAAACGTCACAATCAGTCTCCAGAGTATGAACACCTTACTGAGTCACCATATACATGTATTAAGTTCAAAAATCAAAATGCCAAAAATGGTACAACTAGTGGTACACCCTGTAGCCCTGTCATTTGAATGGCCTAAGCGTAGCCTCTAGAGAACTGCATGAAGGAGAACTCATCCTGATCATCATAGTAATCAGGCTCAGCCTCCTGTGTCTCGTCAATACCTGCATCTAGGACAGGGTCTGGTGGGTGTCCAGAACACCGTCCTGTAATGTGGGAGTGAGTAGTTAACTCAGTGGAACAATAAAGCACAGGTTAACATGTTATCAATTCAGTCAAGCAGTAATGATAAGTAGTACAATCAACATTCCTAAGTACTGTAATTAATGCAAGGATGAGATGTGATCATGATGCATGCCCTCGCCAACATACTCCCTCGTGTGACACCATCTTATGTCCGCGACATGCTTTCATCCCTCAGTGCTCCACATCTTCCAGGCACATGTAATGTGATGATGAACGTGATTACCGAGTTATTATTAGTCCATTTCAAATAGCAGTATTGGGAAACTAGGGTACCTCCCTTATATCATTCTCAAACAATGATCCATTCTAGGGTCGTCAATCCTAGATAATCTCATACGATAGTGTGGTTCTAGGTCGCTGCAAGGGTTGTTACACGGAATCGTTGCACCACTCCCCCATCACCTTATCAATACAGGCCTAGTTTGTACTCTTGTTGCTACGGAAGGGTTGTCACCTCCACCCAGACTCAGAGTACTCTCGAGGTCACTATAAAGGGCTGCTAGGGCTATTACATGGAATCGTTGCACCACTCCCCCATCACCTTATCAATGTAGGCTGATAGCTCGAATATAGTGTCCCATACCACCATAATCGGCTCATGAGTCTGGTTGCTCAATGGTCACTACGGGGAGGCTCGTGGCCCCAGCGTAGACTGACAGCTCGACCACAGTATCCCATAGCACCATGCTTGGCTCATGAGTCTTAGCAGATCGAGGTACCAAGGTTAACGAGGTTACACTAGTAAGTTTGGTATCCTAGGTTCAAGTAGTAGTGTCCAAACATGGTGAACATACATTAGACAGATCTGGTTACTTGACAAGCCTGACTAGCACGAGCACACATTGCATCGATCGACATGAAGTGCATAAGCACTTCGTGTGGCCTAACCACTGCCGACGACCAACATACGACTCGGGTTCGTCAAACACATCCTATGTGGCGAAGGAATCTCAACCACGAATTCAAGTCTGTTACCGATCGCCTAGACTATAACATAGCCCCAATCACATTCAATCCTTAACCAGAAGCATGTAGATTAAAGTAGAATAGACAAAGTAATTCAAGTATGTTAACAAGCATGTTATAAAGCATGTTATAAAGCACAATATAAATAGGAAATACAACACATATATTTCATAAGTAAGCGATTAAATTAAACAACAAACATGGAGGAAATCATTTACATCTCTAAGTTAGTTGAGAATCCTATCTCAACACTTACCTAAAGCACAATTATTTAAGCATTTACTCTTACAAGCAATTTCACAAACACTTATTAACATACATAACGTATATTAGCAAAAACATGTATTAGGGCGAATCCTTTCGCCGAGTAAGTATCACACTTATATCTAGCATGTACATACAATAATTTATCATGGCAAACACACTTTCAAAATTCGTACATATACGGTACTTTCTACAATTATACAGAATACACTAAAAACCATAATTTGCATACGTAATCGAATCACAAAACGAACAACACATTGTACATGTAAAACGGCATCCAGATCATGAATCTATCATTATCTAGCATTGAAAGCCTTGAAAATCATAACCTATATGTCTAAAGTCCGTACTTTACGCCGTAGGAGCATAATGAACTCGATGTCTTCGTGTATGGCAATTTGACAACCTATAGAATGAAATAGATTAGCTATTTCATCATTTGCAATGATCATAACCCTAGATCAGAGTAAGGTTAGAGTTTCTTACCTAGAAACGAAGCTGAAGTCGCCAGAAAAGTGGTTAGAAAGAGGTGGTTAAGCTTGTATAGCGGTAGGGTAGAGTATCGGGGAGATCCTCCCACTTCTCTCACACTTTCTCTCTCTTTTCCCTCTTCTCTCTCCTAGGGTTTCTTCAAATTCGTATGGCCTGAATGTGAGAGGGTTTAAGGTCCTTGTATAGGCTAAAATATAACCAAAATAGACCTAGGGTTAAGGTATACTTAGGCTATATCCAAAGTGGATCTGTTCCAGCTCAATGGTGCACTTCTGGAGCCCCCCCTTGAGCCAAAGGTCGGACTTAAGCTCACTGACTATGGATCTAGGTTCAGTTAAGTTTTTATTCCAATCGGGTTCCTAGATTGCACGTGGCGGACCGATTTCAGTTCAACGGTCACCCAAACTCGATCAGGGTTACAAGTACACAAACATATATGAGAAATGTTTCCTAATCCGAGGGTGTATTTGGGTCAGATTTTGATGGTCTTATTGCTTATATTTGGCCCGCAAACACCAAGTTTCTGATTACTTAAATTTCATTTAATTTTTAAAGAAAACTAGGTTTTCTCACACTCCTCGCTTCGGGCTCAAGCGAATAGCCCTGGAATACTATCTGGATTTGATTTCCGAGATGGTTGTTAAGCCCAGCGAGTCGGTCCTAATTCTATAACCTCGTATCATTCGGACCTTCGATGTGCGGTCCAGATCTGATACGGAGTTTCAATGTGCTCTCAAGAGCAGTCGGGTAATGAGTTTGATCCTAGATTTTAGGGTAACCTAGTGTCAAAGATTTTACAAGTTTTAGGTCTTACAGATCGTATATAAAGTGATTCAAGCGGGTTTCATGGCTAATTTATTTTAGCACTTAGTTAACTTTGTCTAATTTCTAAAGGATTTGATCCTAAGTGATTTCTGCCTGAGGTGGTACTCGGGCCATTGTATGAAATTTTTCGAGTCGTTACAACATGAATGACATCCCCTTCAGGCAAGTTCAGAGTCAGGACGGCCTGAGAATTGTGTAGGCAAGGGTCCAGTAGAAAATCATGGGCCAGATGGGTGTGACACTCCAAATTACCACCCAAATATCCTTATTTGTTTGGAGGGCTCTCCATGGAGCGGTCCCGGTGGACTAGCGTGTCAAGATAAAAGTGATTAGCATGGCATCCAGGTGCGAATGTTGCCTCTTAGATTCTAATCACCCACCTGCTGTGGAATCGTTAGACCATCTTCTAGCCTCGGGTGAGCTCGCTATGTAGGTTTGGTCCTTCTTTGGGGTCCGTTTTAGTATGCCCATTCTGTCAGCCCAGTCCATGTCAACACGGGCTAACCACTGGTGGAGCACGACCAGAGCATCTAATGGTTTCCTCTCTCTGCAAGGCCTCCTAACTTGCTTAATCTTCTAAGAGTTATGGCTGGCTAAGAACAATTTCAAGTTTGAGGCAAGGCCAATTAGTGGGAATCGTACGATCAACAAGTGAAAAGGAGAGCTTAAGATGTCCTAGAGGAGGGGTGAATAGGACAATGCCAAATAAGTGCTGAATATGTAAATAAAACAAAGATCTCAATTGCTTGGGTATTGAAACCTTGATTCCAAATAATTTTTAGGACAACCTTCACCCAAAGTTTTAAGAAGGACAACCTTATTTTACCAATTTATTTAAAATCAAAACCTCAAACTTGCAAGAGTAAATTAAAGTATACAACATTCACCACTCAATTGAAATTAAATACATTCAATCCACCACAAATAGAAATAAAGCATTCACTACATGGCACAAAGAATTATAGTGGTTCGGTGCTTTAAAAACAACCACACCTACTCCACTCTCAAAATTACTTCCCTCGTAATTTTGGCTTTCACTATGAAAAGGTTTTCTCAAGGTCACCTTAATATCCTTATACAATTCTTGTGATTTTCACGAGCTATCACAATAAAAACCCAAACTGAGATTTTAACAGGCTATCTCAGACAAAACCTTAAACTGAAATTTTAACAGGCTATCTTAGACCAAACCTTAATTGAGATTTTAATAGGCTATCTCAGAAAAACCTAAAAGAATTTAAAATGTATACTTATCTTCACCGTGGAAGATGTAGCAGAAGAACCTCTTTCTTGAATGTAGATTGTTTCGTGTTCAGTCAGATAGAAAGGGTCTAGGGATTTATTGATTTTAATTAAATTAAACCCAAAAGCTACTTAAATCAATTCTCTTATATCTTAAAAGAAGAGTATGGTTTACTCTCTTAGATTAAACTTGAAAAATCTGAGATAAAAGAAAATTGAAAAACCTATTTAAATTAAATTATAAATACCATCCAATAGTTTGCTAACAACTTGAGATTCTATTTCTCTTGCAGAAGGATTCTGGTAATTAACTTGTGTAATTCGGGATGAGAGAAGAACTCAATTTATAGGCAAAGAAGTTAGAACTCCAGCTAGCCCGAGTCAGGCTTCAACTAGCTTATATTCAGTGGATTTGGTTCAACGGATTTCAGATTGGGTGGGATAAGAATTATCCAAAATTTGGCTGGCCGAATAACACAATTCGACTAGCCGAATTTGACCTTTGGTTGACCGAATTCCAAAAGATGTTGTTGGAATTTGACCCGAACTTTCTCAAGTTAGCCGAATTTCAAACTTGGGTTAGCCAAACCAAAACTCGGGCTAGCCAAATTTACAAAAAAAAATTATTATTGCTTCAGGCTTGAAGTTGAGCTGGCCGAGGAAGCTTAAGCTGACCGAACCAAAAGTTAGGCTGGCCGGATTCCAGGCAAAAGAAGTGAAAAAACCTATATTTAAACAATTTAGAAAGCACCTAATCCTAAGGTCTTTCTAGGATTTTATACCACCTGAGATATATCAAATATCTTATTCTTTTTTATTTGAACTTAGTCTCGGACTTCGTCTTGAATTTGAGCTCGATCTTTTCTTGAACGTTAGTCGATTTTGAGCTTGATCTTCTCTTGAACATAGACCGATCTTGACCTTGATCCTCTCTTGAACACAGAATGATCTTGAGTTTGATCTTCTCTTGAACATATACTGATCTTGAAGATCTACTATTAAGTGGTTTTGTCTTTACGAAATTTGACAACTTATGTGTGCTTAACATCTTAGCACTTATAGCAAGGTGCTCCTCTGGATGCAGTTGATTAGCCTTTCACTTTTCTGTCCAAATAGTGTTAATTCCTCCCGCCAGCAAACCTTGCAGATTCTAGGTATCAAGTGCGCCCTCCTCCACAACAAGGGACCATCGATCGTGAGGTGGTCCAAGCCTAATGAAGGCTAGGTTAAAATAAATGTAGATGAATCGACTAGAGGCAACTCGGGGCAATCAGGCGGTGGGGGATTTGTAGAGGGAGCAGCGGGAAATTCCACTTCGCATTTGCCTCTGTCTATGACAATGGCACAAACTTTAAGGCAGAAGCAATGGTGTTAGTAGAAGGTTTAGCGTTAGTTGTCGCTAAAGGCCATTCGCACATCTTCATGGAAAGTGATTCTAAGAGCTTGGTGGACCTGCTTAACAAAGATTGAAACCCGGGATGGACTTTCTGGTACATATGGACCAAAATCTCTCATTTAAAGAAGAGGGCCACTTTGAGGATCTCCTTCATGTTAAGAGAGGCCAATGGAGTGGCCGACGAGCTGACCAAAGTTGGGAGCGAAGTCCAAGGTAAGACGCTCTACCAGATAGCAGTGGACCTCCCCTCCCTTGCTCGGGTCTCCTTTTTCCTAGACAAGGTGGGGCTAAGCACTGTCAAGTTGGGTTGAGGATGGAGGCAGAAGATAGGTTTGTGTGTGTGTGTGTGTGTGTGTGTGTGTGTGTGTGTGTGTGTGTGTGTGTATATGGATTTAATGTTAGAGCTACATGATAAGTGAGGTCATCACCCTTTTTTTGTGATGCCCACCTGAAAAACTTGTAAGTTTCTCCATACACTACAAGAAATTGGCCTTTTACCGATGAACTTATTTCCGAGGAAATAAATTTCACTGGTACACATGACTTTCCCCGACGAAATCATATTTCTTTGGCAAAAGATTCCCGCCACGACCAAATATGTTCCCTCCACCATTTACAACGACGACCTGGAAACATTTCCCGACGACATTATGTATCGTCGGTGAAAACTATTTTCTCGATGATTATTTCCTCGGTAAATGTAATTTTTCCCGACAAACCAAATAGTTTATTGGTAAAAGATTCCTTGGTGTCCTTTCCGATGATGGAGAGGCTATTTTTACCGATGCTAAAAAATATCATTGGTAAAGGTACTTTTTACTGGTGAAATGGACACATTGTTGGATAAAATGAATGGTGGACATACTATTTCACTTTGTGTGGTTGATCATGGATGTTGATTTGTAATTTTTGTTTTTGATGTAGCTAATAAGTATATCTAAAATATATGTACGAAGTGGACGGGGCCGATAGAGCATGGGTGGGTCCAAATATTTTTGAAGCCTTTTACCGACAAATTGTGAAAAGTATTATCGACGAAAAGTTTCGTCGGTAATAATGATATGTTTTAACTCGAACCGACTCTAGCGCCCATCTCTCACTGTCGCTCTCTCTCTCTCTCTCTCTCTCTCTCTCTCTCTCTCTCACCCTCTTCTTACCCTATCCCCACTCCCACCCGAACGAGTGCTATTGCCTGCCGGACGCCCCTATTCCGGTCACCATAAACCCTAACTCGCTGCTGCCTGCCCGACGCCCGATTGTCTCCCTCTCCGTCTCTCTCGTCTCAAATCTCACTTACATTGGTCAAACAGGTAATCTATATATTTTTTTCTCTCATCGATTTCTTCTCTTTCATTCTAATTCTACTTTCTACCGATTCGATCTATTCTATATAGATTATAATCATTAGATGGATATCTATTGTGCATTTTCCTGTTTTTGTCTTTTGATTTGATGATCGATGGAAGATTCTAGGGCTCAAATGAAAATACCCCTGTCCATATATACAATGCTATGTGAAAAGCAGGGGTATTTTCATCTTGAAATGCTTTGTCCGTACGTGCATGGCCTAAGTTGGGAAGGTAAGTTTTGGACTCTTCATAAAAGATGTTGGATAAAAGGTAGTGCTTACAATGGTAATTTTCTCCGAAAGTGAGATTGGTCCATTCACATGAATGAATTCGAAAGAAAAATACCCTCCATTGATTGGCATGACAGGTCCAAACAGGCCCCTCCCACCACGAATTGCAGGGATAAAATTGACCAAATGCTATGTTGAGGGTCGAATATTGCATATTAGACCCCAAATATTGCCTGATTTTACCAACATGATAATGCTTAACAGACTATTTTATTTGTGTTTTTGTTGCAGGATGTAATTAGGAACATGGACTGAAAAAGAGCAGTACAAGCGTGGATTTGATGCTCTGAAATCACCACAGCAAGGGACAAACTCCAGAGGACCAACATTGATGGATTTACACACCAGAGATTCAAGGAAATCAAGCCGTTCACATTAAACGTGCCCGAAATTGGTCCAGAATGCAAGATCACAGGGTTCCCACCAACCGCTCGGCTCGAAACTTCATACATGGCCTGAGGACCATAAATGAACCATACACGTCAAATTTTAGCTATTGGAACTTTGTGAAAGTGGCCCAACGGACAGATCAGCCCCTAAAATCCTGATTTGGGGCCCGCCTGATATCTGGAAATGCTTCAATTTCGGTCTCAACACCTTAAATTATGCGGAGAAACGAATGGACGGAGCGGATTTTGGATACACATCATAGTGGGCTTCACTCGAGCATGAGTGCGCATAGTGCACAAGTGCACTAGTCGTGCACGACAATGTAGAGTCGGCCAATCTGACTCTTGACTGAAATTTTGGAAAGAAGGAAATTTCCTTCTTTGGGCGTTAACGCAGCCATCCGCTGGGAGGGTGTGTGGCCCACCTTCATTCATCAGACGGCTAATCCAAACCGTCCAGATTGTCCAGAGGAGGGTGCCGACAAAAACTTAATAAACTTCATGGTTCCATGCAGACAATCAAGACAGCAGTAGCAATCTTCCCCATGCTACGTCCAGTGATGGTGTGACCCATCTGAGTCACGAATTCACGCCAAACTTGGGCCCGTGATCCTGATCTGATTCAAATGTTTAAAGAAGGGAGTGATTCCTTTTATGGATAGCTAAAGTGGACCCCACGGACTTCAGTAACAAAAGGGACCCGATGCTGTCCGTTAAAGCCAGACGTAAGTTGATGTTATGGCCCACCGGGACGGCCCATCTGACTAATCTGGACCATCCAAATTCATGCCATGGTGTGGCTGATCAGTGCCAAGGAGCCTGAATGGCTTGGATCTAGCATATGAGACGGCCATGGGCCAAAAAAGCTGAAAAAACACAAATAATTCCAAATCTATGCAAACCGGATCCGTTCTCGCTGTTGCTGCGTAAAGAAAGTTTCTAGCCGCCACACCTTCTCCAGTAACCAACCACTCTAGCCGACTTCCCTGTATATAAGGAGAGGGAGAGAGAACGTGAGGGGGGATGGAATTTTGGGACGTTGCAAGGGAGAGTTTGTTTGTTATTTTTATTTTTGTTTTTTTTTTCACCTTCTTTTCTTTTCTTATGAGATTTAGCTTGGTCATATCTATGACTGGCTAAACCGGGCTGTTTTCGAATGCTGTGATTCATGGATGATGAACTTCTTTGATCTTAGTTTAATTATAAGATATACTTTCAGTTTTTAATGGTTTGTTGTGACTTAAATTACAATGGATCTGCGATGGCTTTGGGTATTTTCTTTTCATATTGAGATTATGAAGTTAGGAACTCCTATTATTCACCATCGTCTACTGGATATGGTTGGATGATGGAATCCTCCCTACTTCCATAATTCTCTCAGATTGGTTGTGAATCGGTAAATTCTGTTGTTACTCTATCTTATGGGCATAGTTTCATGATGGAATCAATTCTAGTTTACCTACCTTTCTTCCGTTGAAAACTAGATCAAAGGATGTTCGGATTTGATTTAATGTGATATCTTCCAATTGGATGAAGATGAGACTCGAAGTCCAGTTGAGTTCTCGAATCAAGCATAGATCACCCTAATCTCTACAAGTGGATCCTTGGAAACCCTAGTTTCCCACCTTTGAATTCTACAAGTATTAGCGTATTATTTCATAATTATTCCTCAAATTACAATTGATTTAGATTTCATCTTATTCTAGTTCTAGTTCTACTTAATTTCAGATATCGTACAGGTTTCAGTCCCTGTGGATTCGACCTCGGTCTTACCGAGTTTATTACTACATCACAACCCTATACTTGGGGAGTGAATAAGTTTTCGACGGCGTTGCCGTGGACTGGCGGTTATGTTTTTATGAAATTGACTAGTTTTAGAAGTAGGTTAAGATTAGGATTTTCTATCTTTAGATTTAGATTTTTCTGATTTCTAGAAACTAACTGTTTTCCTGTTTTGTAGGAACTTGACATACACCTTTTAAATTGGTAATCCTTTTCTGATTTTTTTTTTAGTTTTTCTAACTTTCTATTTCTATATTAGGAATTGTTTTATATTTTTAGGAATTTTCATGAATTATTTCATCTTTCCTTTTTTTTTTTTTTTTTTTTTTTTTCTATTTTTACTAACTCTAGGATTTCTTTTGTTTTCAGAAACTAACATTACTTTTTATTTTAGGATTAGGTTTTTTTAGAACTTTTTAACTTTAGGTTTAGAACTTTCTTAATTATTTTTTAGATTATTTTTTCTATTTTAGGACCTAGTTTATTTTTAGAAACTTTTTTCTTTTGTTTTTAGAAACTAGGTCAGTTATTTCCCTTTTTAGAGACTTTTTCTGATTTTAGAAACTAACTCATCTTTCCTTTATTTTATTTTTAGAAACTTTCCTTTTTAGGAATTAGTTTATTTTTAGAGATTTTATTATTATTATTATTTTAGGTTTAGATTTTCTATTTTAGAAACTTTCTAATTTTAGGGAACTTTCCTTTCTAGAAACTACTTTTCTATTTCAATTGTAGGAACTTTCTAACTTTAGACTTTCTATTTTAGAAGCTAATTTCTTTTGTTTTCTTTTGCAGGATCTTAACATAGGAACTTCTCAATTAGTACTTTCCTTCTAACTTCTCTTCCTCTTACTTTCCATACTGCTGTAGGATCTTTTCTTCTATTTTTCTTAGGATTAGATTCAGATTGAGGGTTTCACCATGTATATGCACGAGTGGGAACATCAATATGCTGAGATAGCTTTTGAGCATGAGAAACAATGCGAAGGGATATATGATGATTATGATAAACATCAACCTATGTCTCAGAATTTTCCTGAACCAATCATCGAGAACGGACTTAAGCATAACACTCCATCGGTTAAGAAGTCCTTACAAGATCATATATGAGAGAACAATTCCACCCCACGGATAGTACGTGAGTGTTAGGGTTATCATAACTATGGAAGTGAGAATTATTATCACCCATCCGAGAAAAAGAAAATAATGCGTGATTATATTATGAGTGATAATAAGTATTACCAACATCAGATTCTCCCACCTATGATCCGTATGACTATAATCAGTGGAAACATCAATATTAGGAAGTTGAACCAGCTATATATCATAGTGATAATTCTCTTGGATCCTCTACCTTTGACACCCAATCAGAAACAATCCAAGAGGATTTACTTCAGAAGCTCATGAAAGCACAAGAGCAGTTCAATCAACTTGTCATACAATCATGTGAATTGCTCAAAGCCTCAATTCCAATAATTCAGTCCTAACTTATGGAGAAGGAAGAGGCTAGGTTATCCCATCCAGTAACGACCCGTAAATTTCCGTACAAGGGTTTGGGTATCACCTCGACCAGAAATCACTTAGGATTAAATCCTTTAGAAATTTAACAAAGTGAACTAAGTGCTAAACTAGGTTAGCCATGAAATC
The DNA here is from genome assembly GCA_030180095.1 of Magnolia changhungtana. Classification (NCBI taxonomy): domain Eukaryota; kingdom Viridiplantae; phylum Streptophyta; class Magnoliopsida; order Magnoliales; family Magnoliaceae; genus Magnolia; species Magnolia changhungtana. The sequence continues at coordinate 10,629,538 of JASAUF010000656.1, read as the reverse complement.
CATTAGAATCGCTTTAAATACGATCTGCAAGACCCAAAACTTATAGAATCATTGACGCTAGGTTACCCTAAAGTTTAGGATCAAACTCATTACCCGACTGCTCTCGGGAACGAATTGAAACTCCGTATTAGGTCTAGACCGCACATCGGGAATCCGATTAACACGAAGTTAAGGAACTAGGACCGCCTCACTGGGCTCGATAATCATCTCGAAAATCAGGTCCAGACGATGTCCCACGGCCATTCGCTTGAGTCCGGATCGAGGGAGTGTGAAAACCACTATTTCCTTTACAAAATAAATATCTTGAATAGTGATCTGGCACCATTCGCTTGAAGATCAGTATTAAGCAACCAAACCGTCAGAATCAGACCAAATTACACCCTCGGATCAGGAAAAATTTCAGGAACATTTACATGTACTTGGAATTTTGGATCGTGGCCCACTGACCGTTGAACTGAAAATGGTCCGCCACGTGTGATCTGAAAATCTGACCCAGACGAAAATGTAATCCCACGTGGATCCATGAGTTGTAAGCTTAATTCTGACGTTTGGCTTAAGGGGGGCTGCCAGAAACCCTCTTTTGAGCTGGAACAACGCCGAAATGCTTATAATAGATGTACCTCTCGAACCGGAGTCTATTCCGGAGAGGTTTTAGGCTATATAAGGGCCTTAGAACAGCCCCTCTCACAACTATACGAATTTGGGATAAAACCCTAGAGAGAGAGAGAAAAAGAGAAAGAAAGCTTGGGATTTGTGGGAGCACCTTCCTCCTACTGCTTTCGATCATCACACGGGCTGCACCGCCTCTTTCCAGACGCTTTCCCGGCGATACCGACTCCGTTTTAAGGTAATAAACCCTAACCCTAGACCTGTTTTGAGGTGTATAGGCTACAGGTTATGAACTAGCTAACCGATTTCACTCTTTAGGCTAGAAAACTCCCGAATACGGAAGCTCCTCAACCCTTGTCGATCCGTTGAGATTCCAAGAAGCAAGGTGAGGACTTTAGGTGTATAGGTTGCGGTTTTCAATGCTTTCAATGTCAGATAATGGTAGATTCATGATCTGCATGCAATTGCACATGTACAAAGTGCTTTCCGTTTTCTGTTTCGATTAAAATTGTAGAATTTGGAATTTTACATACTCTAGGTATTCGTATAAAATACCGTATAGGTATTTTTTATGGAAATGTGTTTGACATGTTTATTTTTCGTATGGATATATGACGTATGGATAAAATACTTATTTAGCGAAAGGATTCGCCTAAATACATGTTTACTAATAAACACTATGTATGTAGAAATACGGTATTGTAAGAAGTACCGTATACATGTATATTTTAGCGAGGTGTTTGTCATGATTAATTGTTGTATAAATATATTATGTGCGCATAAAATAATTGCTTGGCGAAAGGAATCGCCGTAATATAAGTTCCCTTGTAAATACTATGTATGTCGAAATTGGGTATCCTAGAAAATACCCCATGCATATAAATTTTGCTGATGTAATTATCATGATTATTTGCTGTATGAATATGATATATACGTATAAAATACTAGTTTGGTAAAGGGACAACCCTAGTGCACTTTCCTCTAACATACGTCATGTATGTTGAAAAGTGCATTCCAAGTGTTGGTGAAATTTCTTGTGAGTGTAAGTGCTTAAGTGTTAGTGCCTTAGGTAGGTGCTGAGATGGGGTTCTCAACTACCTTAGAGTCATGTATGATACCCTCCATGTGGTTGTTTACTCTAACCACTCACTTATGAAATATATGTATTTGTATCCCTATTTGTATAGTGCTTTACAACATGCTTTTGAATATGCTTTGTAACTTGTTTATTAACATGCTTTATAACATGATTGCTAGTGTTCTTGAATTACCATGTTATCATGCTGTACTTCACATGCTATTGTTAGGAATTGATTGAGCTTGGGACTATGTCCATAGTCTAGGCATCCGGTATCAGACTTGGAGTTGTGGTTGAGATTCGTTTCGCCACACATGATGTGTTGGCGAACCTGTGTCGTACTTCGGTTGGCGATAGTGGTTGGCCACACGAGGTGCTTCTGCGCTTCATATCGCCCAACTTGTTGTGCGCTCGAGCTAGCCGAACACGTCAAGTAACCCGTGTGTCTTATGTATGTTCACCATATTTGGTCGCTAATGTTTGAACCTAGGGTACCAAACTTACCAGTGAAAATCCCGTTAACCATGGTACCTCGATCCGCTAAGACTCATGAGCCAGGCATGGTGGTATGGGACACCGTGGTCGAGATGTCAGCTTACGCTGGGGCTACGTGCCTCCCCGTAGTGACCAGTGAGCAACTTAACTGGTGAGCCGATTATGGTGGTATGAGACACTATATTCACGCTGTCGGCCTACATTGATAAGGTGATGGGGGAGTGGTGCAACCTTTGTGTGTAACAACCCTGACAGCCCTTTGTAGTGACCGCAAGCATATTCTGAAGTCGCAGTGCACCTTAGGGTTCGCTGCGATATATAGAGTATGAACTAGGCCTATTTCTGTATTGTGATGAATCGTTTAAGGGGTGATGGGGGAGCGGTGCAACCTTTGTGTGTAACAGCCCTGGCATCCTCTACAGTGACCTAGAAAACACACCATCGTCTAATATTAACTTGGACTGACGACCCTAGAATGGATCATGTTTGGGAATGATACAAGGGAGGTACCTTAGTTTTCCAATCCAACTGTATGAAATGGACTAATTAAAAACTCGGTAATCATGCTCATCATGCATTGCATGTGCCTGGAAGATGTGGAGCACTGTGGGATGAAAGCATGCCACGAGCGTGAGATGGTGTCACATGAGGGAGTATGTCGGTGAGGGCATCCATCATACCTGCATTCATACTTGCATTAATAAGAGTAACTAGGAGTGTTTGATTTACTGCTTTATCATTACTGCTTGACTGCATTGATAACATGTTAACCTATGCTTTATGGTTCCATTGAGTTAGCTACTCACTCTCACGTTACGGGACGGTGTTGCGCACACCAACCAGACTCTGTCTTAGGTTTAGGCGAGCCGACGACTCTGGAGGCGGAGCCTGATTATGACGAGGACCAGGAGGAGTTCTCGTATATGCAGTTCTCTGGCGGCTTCGACTAGGCTGCTAGGACCAACCGGTTTTTATAGGGATTGTACTTAGTTTTATTTTTGACATTTTATTTATAAAACAGACATGTATATGGTGACTCAGATGGATTTATACTCTGGAGAATGAAACGTTTATTTTGTTTCTTTACATACATATATATATAGTTCAGTCTTCCACTTGCTTTTATACAATTGATCTGGAGTATGAATTACTGTTTTGGTATAATCTCATTCATGTTTATTGCTCTAATACAGACAACATTTAAACATCATTAATTATGTTGCATAGTGATGCGTTGGAACTCAGGAGTTGAGTTACACTCGACCCCCGATTTTCAGTGCGTTACAAGTTGGTATCAGAGCATGATTTTGATTAAACCGGACCTGAGTTATGCTCCCACAATGTATGCTGACGCATGAAAACCTAGGAGGGTGTGAGAAAACATAAAAACAGTCTTAGGTTTTCCCGACTTCGTCATTCGAAGAAGTTCATCGAAAATAGACATTTTAATCGAGTTTGTACTCGATCCTGACCGCACGTATCGATCCCAAATCACTTTTAGACCGTCTATTGACGTGTCTAGATCGCTATCCACTCAAATCCAGTCGTTAAAAATTAGAAAAGATCAGTCTAGATCTGAAATTTCTCAGAAACATCCGATCTGGAACCGAATCGAGTCAGGGACCTCCCCACTTAAATCCAAAGGGACCCAGGGTCGAACCAAGGTGCATTTGGCACCTTGGTATCATGGGGAACATGGCCCAACCGCGGCGGCGCGGCTCCGGCCAAGGTAGACCGCGGCGGCGCTGCGGTCACCGCGGCGCGCTGCCGTCAGGTGGCCCATCTGGTGTGGGGCCGGGCCTGGGAACGGTCGGCCCAACCTCCCCAATCGTGTGGTGCGTACGGTTTGGGCTGGGGTTTAAGATTTTTAGGGCTGAAGCCCCCCTCTCTCTCACATCTTCCCTTCCAAATGCCCATCCCCTCCATTTCTGATTTTTCTCTCAACCCATTCCCCTAAATCATTCAATCCCCCATTTTCGTCCGTGGCTCACCCACTCCCATCGATCACAACAGCCCTAGCCACCTACCCTACCCCGTCCTTTCACGTTTGAGCTCTCATCTCCCCCATTTGGGGCTTAAAATCGGGTAACCTCCTAACTCATCCCTATTTCCTCTTGTTCCTTCTTCATTTCCTACCCCTAGTGTCTCTTCTACACCGGTGGGGACTGTTGCTCATGGAGAATCAAAGAAATCAACCCTTCTCTCCCTTTCCTCCATCTCCATGGCTCTTTTTGAGTTGGTCACGACCATATTTTCCTTGTCTTCCATCCTCTCTCTCATGGGAAAGAGGAAAACTAATGATGCTGAAGCTGGGCCGAGTCGCCCTACTCATTCCAGAAGAAGGGCTGATGATGGGGCCGGCTCTAGCACCGTTCGGGAGTATAGGTCGAAGCAAGACCTGGATCCCCAACTGCCGCTCAGGGATGCACTACCGATCGGTTTCGAATACGGTCGTTTTGCTAACCGTAAGGTCGTGTTTGAAGCTCACGTGGATGAAGGGATGTTTGGAACACACCCGATGATGGACCATTTGGTGGATGTCGTCGGATGGGGTCCTATATTTGAAGGCAAGTCTCCCGCATGTGAGAACACGGTTCGCACCTTCTATGCTCATATCATAGACCCATCGTTGGAGCCGCTTCAGTTCACTGTCTCTGTGAGGGGCATAAGGCGTATGATTACTGTGGCTGAGGTGGCACGACTCCTGAACATCTCGCGTGGTGAAGTGCTTCCAAACGACGACTTCTCCAGGAGTGCGCGAGGGATCGCCGTACACGATACCTTTGTGGTCGACGGGTCTCTTGGATGCGAGGAAACTGCCTTCCATCAACGAAGATGACGGATGACTTCCATTTGCTCCACCATATTTTCACATATAATGTGTATTCACGGTCGAGTAACCGTACAGAGTATACTCGGTTGATGGTGGATTTTCTATACAGGATGGGACATGGAGACAACTTATGCCTACCCACGTTCTTCCTCTATCAGATAGTTCAGGTTGTCTGATCTGTCAGGAATGACCTCTCACTCCCATTTGACCGCCTGATATGTAGGATGGCTCATGATGTTGGCTATAGGCTCAACATGGAAGACCTTGCGCCAGTCCGAGTCATAAATGAGGCTACACTAAACAACATGAAGATTGGCCCTCGCTAGCGGCAAGCCCGGCTCGACGAGTCTGGCGATGAGTCGGATAGTGCCGGTGAGGAGAGTGTTGACCTCGAGGCTGATAGCGAAGATGGTGGCGGTGATGAGATTCAGGAAGAGGAACCTGCGGCCCAGGATACTGAGGAGAGTTCACCTCCTGCGGCCCAGGAGCAGGGCACCGATCGGGCTTCCATAGATGTGCGTTTAGCACGTCTCGAGGAGGACCAAGCCGCCCTGTGACAGGAAGTCAGGCGGGTCCAAACCAAGCTAAGCAAGGTGTCTCGCACCTTGAAGGCCATCCTGTGTTGTCTACGGGACAAGAATGCTCCTCCTCCATCGCTTGATTCGGATGCCTAGTCTTCTACGTTGTTGTGTGTGGTTGTTTCTTTTGGTTACCGCGATAGGCGGTTTATGTTTTCATGTAGAATATCTAGTAGATAGTAGTACGTTTTAAGTGTTTGATGTTGTAGATGTATCGGCTTACATGTTATTTCTGTCATGATTCATGTAACTCTGTATTCCATGTATTGTGACAATTTTGGGTAAATGAAAAGCATGTAGCCTCTTTTGTTATGATGATGTGTGGAATGCTTAAGGTGCTTATATGATGCATGCTATGCTTTATCTCACCAATGTTATACCCTATGTTGTATAGGGCATGCCGCGACAATATACGCGGAGCACGGTACACCTCCGCCTTACTGACTCTATGGACCAGACTCCTGGTAGTGGCGGTCCTACGGACCGTGGGTTGGGTTCTGATCAGCCTCCTACTGGTCCTACCGGTGGACTGCCACCTTACACTCCCCCGGTTCGTGAGCAGTACCGGGCATCATCATCTGCGCAGCATGATTCACAGGCTGCTCGATCCTATCAGTAGGTGGAGCAGCCTGTACTATTTGTGAAAAAGAAAGACGGGTCGCTACGGTTATGTATTGACTACCGTAGGTTGAACCAGGTCATAGTGAAGAACAAGTATCCTTTGCCCAGGATAGATGATCTGTTTGATCAGTTAAGGGGGGCGAAGTATTTTTCGAAGATTGATCTACAGTCGGGGTACCACCAGTTGTGCGTGAGAGATGAGGACGTGCAGAAGACAACCTTCAGGACGTGCTTTAAGCACTATGAGTTCCTGGTGATGTCGTTCGGCCTTACGAACGCACCAGCCGTGTTCATGGATCTAATGAACCGGGTATTTCGGCCCTTCCTGTATCGATTCGTCATCATCTTTATTGATGACATTTTGATATACTCTACTAGTCGGGAGGAGCACGAGGAACACCTGAGGGCGGTGTTGGGTACATTGAAGAAGAACCAGTTGTTCGCACAGTACAAGAAGTGCGACTTCTGGCAGGAGGAAGTCAAGTTCCTCAGACATGTAGTGTCCAAGGATGGGATAGCAGTGGACCTTACTAAGGTAGCTGCGGTTCAGGATTGGCAGCAGCCTGGGTCGGTTACCGAAGTAAGGAGTTTTCTTGGCCTGACAGGGTATTACAGGCGCTTCATTCGTGATTTCTCAAAGATTGCCAGGCCGTTGTCTCAGTTGACCCGGAAGGACCTGAAGTTCACCTGGAATGAGAAGGCGGAAGCAGCTTTTAAGGAGCTGAAGGACAAGTTGACGTCCGCCCCTGTGCTAGTATTGCCAGAGCAATGGGAGAAATATACGATATATACTGACGCGTCTCGCGTCGGTTTAGGTTGTGTCCTGATGCAGAAGGACAGGGTGATTTCGTATGCCTCGAGACAATTAAGGAAGCATGAGGAGAATTACCCTACACACGACCTGGAGTTAGCAGTTGTCATCTTTGCATTGAAGCTCTGGAGACATTACCTCTACGGAGAGGAGTTCGAGCTTTTCTGTGACCACAAGAGCCTTAAGTACATATTCATACAGCGAGACTTGAATATGAGACGACGTCAATAGATGGAGACCTTCAAGGACTTCAAGTTCGAGGTTTCCTACCATCCTGGCAAGGCGAACCTTGTGGCAGACGCGTTGAGCCGCAAGAAGGCTATAGCATTTGTGGCACTGTTGATGATAGCTGAGTGGGACATGGTTGAGTTCGTGCGGGACTTTGAGCAGAGACTCACTGTGGAGGAGCCATTTGAGTGTGTTGCGCATGTTCGGGTGCGACCACTTATTGACGACAGGGTTATTGAGGCCCAGAAGGGCGATGTGCGGCTGTTTGAGCTTTGAGAGCAAGCTAGCGACGCCGAGGACTCCAAGTGGAGAGTTGGTTCTGATGGGGGTCTACAATTCCGTGGCCGCCTATGAGTTCCTGATATGCCTGACTTGAGACGCGAGCTTCTCGAGTCTGCCCATAACTCGAAGCTTGCGATGCATCCTGGTAGCACGAAGATGTACCGGGATTTGAGACGGACGTATTGGTGGGATAATATGAAGGCCCACATCACTGAGTTTGTGTCTCGATGTCTGACGTACCAGCAGGTTAAGGCTGAACATCACCGACCTCCTGGACTGCTTCAGCCCATGCCCATAGCAGAGTGGAAGTGAGACTTCATCTCCATGGACTTCATATCTGGGCTACCGAAGACGAGGAAGGGACACGATTCTATTTGGGTGATTTTGGACCGGTTGACCAAATAGGCCCATTTCCTCCCTATCAGAGTTACGAACTCTGCAGACGAGCAGGCTAGGTTGTACATCAGGGAGATCGTCCGTCTGCATGGAGTTCCTTTAGAGATCGTATCGGACAGAGACACTCGGTTCACATCTATCTTCTGGACTCGTATCTAGGAGGCGATGGGTGTGAAGTTGAAGTTCAGTACGACGTTTCATACTCAGACTGATGGGCAGACAGAGCGGGTGAATCAGATTCTGGAGGATATGTTGCGGGCATGTGTATTGGATTTCAAGGATAGCTGGGATGACTTTCTTCCTTACGCAGAGTTCGCCTACAACAACAGTTTTCAGGCGACTATTGGTATGATGCCATATGAGGCCCTATATGGTCGTCCCTGCAGAGCACCGCATTGTTGGGCTGAGGTTGGCGAGCGTAGTCTGATTGGCCCGGAGTTCGTTCAGGCGACTACATAAAAGGTTGACATCATCAGGCGTCGACTACTTACAGCACAGAGCAGGCAAAAGAGTTACGCCGATACGAGGCGGCGACCGCTTGAGTTCGAGGTCGGGGATCATGTATTCCTCTGAGTTTCCCCTATGAAGGGAGTCCTTCGGTTTGGGAAGAAGGGGAAAATCACGCCGAGGTTTATCGGTCCATTTCAGATACTGGATCGCGTGGGTGATGTGGCATATCGTCTCGCTTCACCCACACCACTTGCATCTGTACACAACGTATTTCATGTATCTATGCTGAAGAAGTACGTTCCTGATCCTTCACATATCATCAGATGGGAGCAGGTAAAGCTGAGCGAGGATGCTACGTATGAGTTGCGCCCGACGTGTATCCTTGACAGAAAGGAGCAGGTACTGCGTAGCAAGGTCATTCCACTCGTGAAGGTACTATGGACACATCATTCAGAGGAGGAAGCTACTTGGGAGACTGAGGTTGAGGTCAGGAAGAACTACCCTCAGATTTTCGAGGAATACAAAAAGGTACAAATTTCGAGGAGAAAATTTTTGTTTAAGGGGGGTAGATTGTAACGACCCGTAAATTTCCGTACAAGGGTTCGGGTATCACCTCGACCAGAAATCACTTAGGATTAAATCCTTTAGAAATTTAACAAAGTTAACTAAGTGTTAAACTAGGTTAGCCATGAAATCCGTTAGAATCGCTTTAAATACGATCTGCAAGACCCAAAACTTATAAAATCATTGACGCTAGGTTAAACTAAAGTTTAGGATCAAACTCATTACCCGACTGCTCTCGGGAATGAATTGAAACTCCGTATTAGGTCTAGACCGCACATCGGGAATCCGATTAACACGAAGTTAAGGAACTAGGACCGCCTCACTGGGCTCGATAATCATCTCGGAAATCAGGTCCAGACGATGTCCCACGGCCATTCGCTTGAGTCCGAAGCGAGGGAGTGTGAAAACCACTATTTCCTTTACAAAATAAATATCTTGAATAGTGATCTGGCACCATTCGCTTGCGGATCAGAATTAAGCAACCAGACCGTCAGAATCAGACCAAATTACACCCTCGGATCAGGAAAAATTTCAGGAACATTTACATGTACTTGGAATTTTGGATCGTGGCCCACTTACCGTTGAACTGAAAATGGTCCGCCACGTGTGATCTAGAAAGCTGACCGAGACGAAAATGTAATCCCACGTGGATCCATGAGTTGTGAGCTTAAGTCTGACGTTTGGCTCAAGGGGGGCCGCCAGAAACCCTCTTTTGAACTGGAACAACACCGAAATGCTTATAATAGACGTACCTCTCGAACCGGAGTTTATTCCGGAGAGGTTTTAGGCTATATAAGGGCCTTAGAACAGCCCCTCTCATAACCATATGAATTTGGGATAAAACCCTAGAGAGAGAGAGAAAAAAAGAGAGAGAAAGCTTGAGATTTGTGTGAGCACCTTCCTCCTACTGCTTTCGATCATCACACGGGCTGCACCGCCTCTTTCCAGACGCTTTTCCGGCGATACCGACTCCGTTTTAAGGTAATAAACCCTAACCCTAGACCTGTTTTGAGGTGTATAGGCTACAGGTTATGAACTAGCTAACCGATTTCACTCTTTAGGCTAGAAAACTCCCGAATACGGAAGCTCCTCAACCCTTGTCGATCCGTTGAGATTCCAAGAAGCAGGGTGAAGACTTTAGGTGTATAGGTTGCGGTTTTTAATGCTTTCAATGTCAGATAATGGTAGATTCATGATCTGCATGCAATTGCACATGTACAAAGTGCTTTCCGTTTTCTGTTTCGATTAAAATTGTAGAATTTGGAATTTCACATACTCTAGCTATTCGTATAAAATACCGTATACGTATTTTTTATGGAAATGTGTTTGACATGTTTATTTTTCGTATGGATATATGACGTATGGATAAAGTACTTATTTAGCGAAAGGATTCGCCTAAATACATGTTTACTAATAAACACTATGTATGTAGAAATACGGTATTGTAAGAAGTACCGTATATTTGTATATTTTAGCGAGGTGTTTGTCATGATTAATTGTTGTATAAATATATTATGTGCGCATAAAATAATTGCTTGGCGAAAGGAATCGCCGTAATACAAGTTTCCTTGTAAATACTATGTATGTCGAAATTGGGTATCCTAGAAAATACTCCATGCGTATAAATTTTGCTGATGTAATTATCATGATTATTTGCTGTATGAATATGATATATACATATAAAATACTAGTTTGGTAAAGGGACAACCCTAGTGCACTTTCCTCTAACATACGTCATGTATGTTGAAAAAGTGCATTCCAAGTGTTGGTGAAATTTCTTGTGAGTGTAAGTGCTTAAGTGTTAGTGCCTTAGGTAGGTGCTGAGATGGGGTTCTCAACTACCTTAGAGTCATGTATGATACCCTCCATGTGGTTGTTTACTCTAACCACTCACTTATGAAATATATGTATTTGTATCCCTATTTGTATAGTGCTTTACAACATGCTTTTGAATATGCTTTGTAACTTGTTTATTAACATGCTTTATGACATGCTTTATAACATGATTGCTAGTGTTCTTGAATTACCATGTTATCATGCTGTACTTCACATGCTATGGTTAGGAATTGATTGAGCTTGGGACTATGTCCATAGTCCAGAGCATCCCATATCATACTTGGAGTTGTGGTTGAGATTTGTTTCGCCACACATGATGTGTTGGCGAACCCATGTCGTACTTCGGTTGGCGATAGTGGTTGGCCACACGAGGTGCTTCTGCACTTCATATCACCCAACTTGTTGTGCGCTCGAGCCAGCCGAACACGTCAAGTAACCCGTGTGTCTTATGTATGTTCACCATATTTGGTCGCTAATGTTTGAATCTAGGGTACCAAACTTACCAGTGAAAATTCCGTTAACCATGGTACATTGATCCGCTAAGACTCATGAGCTAGGCATGGTGGTATGGGACACCGTGGTTGAGCTGTCGGCCTACGCTGGGGCTACGTGCCTCCCCATAGTGACCAGTGAGCAACTTAACTGGTGAGCCGATTATGGTGGTATGGGACACTATATTCGCGCTATCGGCCTACATTGATAAGGTGATGGGGGAGTGGTGCAACCTTTGTGCGTAACAGCCCTGACAGCCCTTTGTAGTGACCGCGAGCATATTCTGAAGTCGCAGTGCGCCTTAGGGTTCGTCGCGATATATAGAGTATGAACTAGGCCTGTTTATGTATTGTGATGAATCGTTTTAAGGGGTGATGGGAGAGCGGTGCAACCTTTGTCTGTAACAGCCCTGGCAGCCTCTGCAGTGACATAGAAAACACACCATCGTCTGATATTAACTAGGACCGACGACCCTAGAATGGATCATGTTTGGGAATGATACAATGGAGGTACCTTAGTTTTCCAATCCTACTGTATGAAATGGACTAATTAAAAACTCGGTAATCATGCTCATCATGCATTGCATGTGCCTGGAAGATGTGGAGCACTGTGGGATGAAAGCATGCCGCGAGCGTGAGATGGTGTCGCATGAGGGAGTATGTTGGTGAGGGCATCCATCATACCTGCATTCATACTTGCATTAATAAGAGTAACTAGGAGTGTTTGATTTACTGCTTTATCATTACTGCTTGACTGCATTGATAACATGTTAACCTATGCTTTATGGTTCCACTGAGTTAGCTACTCACTCCCACGTTACGGGACGGTGTTGCGCACACCAACCAGACTCTGTCTCAGGTTTAGGCGAGCCGACGACTCTGGAGGCGGAGCCTGATTATGACGAGGACCAGGAGGAGTTCTCGTATATGCAGTTCTCTGGCGGCTTCGACTAGGCTGCCAGGACCGACGGGTTTTTACAGGGATTGTACTTAGTTTTATTTTTGACGTTTTATTTATAAAACAGACATGTATATGGTGACTCAGATGGATTCATACTCTGGACAATGAAATGTTTATTTTGTTTCTTTACATACATATATATATATATATAGTTCAGTCTTCCGCTTGCTTTTATACAATTGATCTGGAGTATGAATTACTGTTTTGGTATAATCTCATTCATGTTTATTGCTCTAACACAGATAACATTTAAACATTATTAATTATGTTGCATAAGTGATGCGTTGGAACTTGGGAGTTGAGTTACACTCGACCCCCGATTTTCAGGGCATTACATAGCCTCGTCCTAATCTAGAAGCACAATGTGAGGAAAGTGATCAAAACTCACTTGTGGAAGAAACTGAAATTACGAATGAAGAGCTGGATTTTAATGAGCATATGGGTCAATTTCCCGATGAGTCGATCTCGATGACTGTCCAAAGGAATGATCAAGAGATGTGGGTGTCTTTCAAATACAATGATAATGACACACTTGATTTCAATGATAAGGTAGAGGTTAGTTTATTCGAACCTCAACCTAGTCTAGGAATAAAATGTGAGGAATGTGATCCCATCCCAAGTGTGCACTGCACGGAATTAGATGATGATGAGTATTGGGATTCAATCTCAATTGTGGCCCCTGCCAATGATCAAGAGGTTCAGGAAGTTGTCAACCATAGTGATCTACTCCGCCTGTCTGACATGACTGATTTAAATGTGGAGGATGAACCACTTTCAACTAACCCTTCCAACTTGGGATGCATGTTTGGACCACTCCTCTAAATTGAATGATGATATGATTTGGGAGATGGATGATTTGCTTGACATGACTCTGGAATTTGAAACTACCCAGTTGAGGCTACAAACTGAGTTTTACACTTTCGACGATTCAATGCCTCCATTGAGAAGCTTCAATGACCAGAGTCTTCATATCAATGCTCCCCCTATTGATCTCCAATTTGTCTGTGCAGGGTAAGAGCAAGAGAGTATGCGTCCATCCACTTCAAAGGACGATGAAATCCATGGACAAATCATCACATACTTCGATGCAGGAGATGACTCACTCTTAGTTTATTGTCACAACCCTTTGACTACATGCGTGGCACACTTTGTGGATTCCAACGAACTCATGATACACGAAAAGGTGGATTCCTTGCATGACACTACCTCGGTGGTTGTCACGGACCAAGCTCACCCTTACTATGAAGCCCCTTCTTCCCCAAATCTTAATTGTTTACTATTAAGGGAGGAAGAGCTGAAAATTGAACCGAAGTCTGAACCTTTGGAATATGTCGAGGCTATAGCACTTCTTGAAAACCTTTCTGAATCTTATATACTTGTAGTCTCTAATTCACCATGGGATACTAACATTGAAAATTCTTCTATCACAGGTGAATCTTATATACTTTGGATACCTCAAGCGAATCGATGATAAATTTTTGATGAGGTACATAAGTTTCTCTAGAACACCATGCTCCAGGGCATCCAAGCCTATTGCAAAGATGGCTTTTGGATGATTTTGTTGAGAAACCTACTGAGAAACTTATCACGATATTGGCCAGAAGAGGAACCATCAACATGATCGAGTAATTTTTCCCTGCTTTTATAAGATTAGGGTAGTTTGCTTTATGTTGTTCTAGGTTAGACGGTTTTATTCCATTAGGTTAGTTTGCTTCCTTCATTGTTTTAGGATAGTTTAATTTAGTTCTTTCCACTCTCATGCTGAGATCTCTATGGAAAAGTCTTTCTCAATTCGTTATCTAGGTACTATCTTCCCATCACTTCTCATTTACTTTCAATGTCCCATGTGCATTGCATGCTCATATATTTTTAACATTGAGGACAATGTAGATTTTAGGTTGGGGGTGGGAGATTAGTTTACCTAATTCACGTTTTCTTGGTCTTGAGCAAAAATTGTGAAAATTTTTAAATTTTTTTGGACTTTCTTTTGAATTCGAAGTGATTTTGACAGCTATCTTGGATTTAGAATTACAAGATAAGTAATGTTGGTATTTTATGACTCTTGGATTCAGCTATTTGTTAGATTTCACAGTTAAGTTCGAACTGTTAATCCATGATTAAAAAAACATTGATTGAGTCATGATTTCACAAGACAAATCTCACTTGTACATTAAGGTTTCAGTTCGATATTGAATTATAACTTGGTAGTCACTGAGCATGTAAGGAACCAACCTGAAAAATCTGCCCATCATGATCAATTGAAGAAAAAGAAATACCTAGTTTTTTTTTTAAAAAAAAAACAAAAAAACTAGATACCTTTGGGAAGTGTTGGGCGGATAACCTTCACCATATGTTTGCTCCCTATAGGTGCGGATTCGATTCTCCTCTCCCTCGATGGAAAAATTAAAATCTTGAAGAATGAAAAAGAAGAACTGTAAGGCAAGTTCTGGTTTAGGTTTTGAGTGTCCTGAATGCTCTTTTGATTATCCATGTTATCATGGAAATTATCTATTGGATTTCTTAATGATGATAAGCCGAGATTACATTATACGCTCTTGGAACTCAATGTTTAGAATTTTTTTGATCGATGAATAAATGTTTTGAACTTGATTATGAAGTTTATCGTATGCTTGAGGCCAGGAGAAAATAGTGCCCAACATTTATGAATCTTAGAATTCTAAGATCTGGATTGTATTTCATAAATCACTTGAGTTTACAGAAATTTTCCTATAAGTCCCCGGCAACAGCGCCAAAAACTTGTTCACTCCCCAAGTATAGGGTTGTGATGTAGTAATAAACTCGGTGAGACCGAGGTCAAATCCACAGGGACTGAAACCTGTACGAATCTGAAAATAACCAGAACTAAAAGTAGAATAAGATAAAATCTAAATCAAGTGAATATGAGTGTATAATGGTGAAATAAGAACTAAAGTGGGAGAAATCAAAGGTAGGAAACTAGGGATTCAGAGGATCCACTTGTAGAGATCAGGGAGATCTACAGTTGATTCATGAACTCAACTGGACTTCGAGTCCCATCTTCATCCATTTGGAAGATATAACCTGAAAATCAATTCTGAACATCATTTAATCTAGTGTTCAAGTGATCAGACGGGTGTAAATTGTAATGGGTTCCATCACAAAACCATGCCCATGAGACAAAGCAAACAATAGAATTAAACCAATTCATAGCCAATCTGAGTGATGTATGAATGTCAGGAAGAGTTCCGTCATCCCACCATATCCAAGGGGTGATGGTGAACAACAGAGTGTTCTGGCTTCATAATCATAAGAAAGGAAAAGAAAAATTCTCAAGCCATCGCAGATCTACTGTAATGTAAGTCACAATAAACCATTAAAAACTAAAGAAATTCCTTCAAATAAAACTAGCACCAAATTCAGTCCAAACATAAATCAAACCGTGAAATCAGTCGCATCACTCCACAAGCTTCTCCTCTTAGCCCTAGCTAAGAGGTTTAGCCTTCCATGATGAGGCTAAAACACTCCAAAATTAAAATAAAATAATAAAAAGAAAAGAAAACAAAAATCCTAAACTAATATCTCTCTCAGCCATAGATTGAATGAGCCCCCCTTTCACGTTCTCCCTCTCTCTTATAGGCAGCAGCTAAGACGGTAGATGGGCTAAAATTTTCACAAGGAGAGGCATCACACAATCCATGTGCATGCGTATGTTGGCTGTCTCCAAGGAAATTGCTTAAACCCTTCTCACATAGCCAAAACGGCAACCAGAAATTGCCCACTTTCCTTTCTGATTGGCGGGTAATCTTTCAATCTGCACCATTCACGCTGTTGGGCATAGGTTGATCCTTTGATGGGTCATCCTTCTGTCTCTGAATGTCCCATCTTTCAGTGTTCAATCAGCTAGCTAAGACTCTATTTTTACCAGCAGATGGACTCTTGTTGCTTCTTGCACTTGATTTGTTTCTTTGGATGGTTCAGATTGTCGGTCACTGATCCCTGGCCCACCAAGATCCTTGTGCGGAGCTGCTATAAAAACGTTACGGAAACTTGTTTCAGCAGCTGCAAAGATTACGCAGTAATAGAGATTATGCAGCCAGTTGTCTTTCGTAACCGGAATGGCCGAAATCCTGCTGGCTTGGTGCGTGCACAAAATATCTTTCCAAAAAATGGAAATGTCCCTACGGACGGTTCTGAATAACCTAACAGATGGACGGTGTGGATTCTCTGGACATCCACTCACAGTGGCCCACAACTCCTCTAAACTGCTGCTGTCCCTTAATTTCGTAATGCAGAGGCTCTCCTTTGAATGAGAACTGTGTGTTTGTACATCCATCCCAACATGTGATCATTATAGGTTTTTAATCATCCATAAACCTTTTGTATGATGGACGGTTTGGATCGTCCATGGGAGTCACGATGGTGTCCCACAACGATCCACAAGATGGCCTCCTACGTCGGCTTCATGTTAACATTGCAATGTAGGGGCTAACTTTGGCTGAACTTTGAATGTGTACCTGCTTACTGTTTCCCCTGAAATTTCTTGGGTTGGGACGGATTTTTCCAGGCTACCTGATGGACGGTTTGGATTGGACAGATGGTCCATGATGGTGGCGCACCAGCGTCCGAAAAACCCCTCTGCATAGCTGTCTGCATAGGAAAAAAGAAACGGGTCCGCTGTGATGTTTTTGACTCGGTCACGGGACCAACCTGTTTTGGAAGGGGCTGCAGTTGCCGTGCACATCTGGTGTACTTGTGCACCATGCACACCCTGACCCAGGTGGGGTCCGCTGTGATGTTTATAAGAAATCTAATCCATATGTCCGTTTTTCCACTTCAATTAAGGGGTTGAATCCAAGAGTGAGGTATATTTAGATGTCAGGTGGGCCACAAATTGTTGTTTTATGGGCTGATCTGTCTATTGGGTCACTTCCACAGGTATCCAACTACTGAAATTTGACGTGTACGACATATTTAGGGTCTTCAGGTCATATATGAAATTTTGAGCTGAGCGAATGGTGGGAACCCTGTGATCTTGCATTCTGTACCAATTTTAGGCCACTTGAGCTTTAGTTTCTCGATTTTCTCAGATGTCTGACAAGTAAATTCATCGATCTTGGTCCCCTAGAGTCCATCCCTTGCCTTGGTGAGTTCAGACCGTCAAATCCAGGCTTTTAGTACCCTTTTTCAGTCCACGCTCGTAAATACACCTTGCATCACAAACACGATTAAAATAGGGCATTACACATTATCATGTTCGTAAAAGCAGACAATAATCGGGGTCTAATATGCAATATTTGACTCTCAACATGCTACTAACTTTTAAGTTGACCACTTGATGGGCCGTGTTTGATGGGTTACGACTTGATGGACTGTGCATTAATAAAACTCATTATATTAATTTTTTAAATGAAGATAGTTATCTCACTTGAAAATATCCAATGGTGCCACACCTGATTTTTTAGGTAAAGTTGCTAAATGGTCAAGGAGTCTAGGTGTAGAGCAACACAAGCACAAAAAAGGTCACCATGCCACCTCTTTGTGATGATTGGCCAAGTAAGAAGGCATTATTTTCACAGATAGGCCTGCCTTTTTAAGTGTTTAGTTTATAAAGAGTTTATTTGGATACCACTAAGAAAGTTAGTTTTTAACTTGTTTTTAGCTATCAAGTTACTTTTTTCACTTAAATAGGTTTGGAAAGTATTACCATAAAAGTACCTTATTTATTATAGGCTACTTATTTCAATAAGTTCTTTTTTAGCCTTTCTATTTGTTATTTTTCATAAGGCTCTTATGATGGATTGTATACCTTGAAGGTGGGACCCACGTGATGGTTGGCTCACGTCAAAGGCTAGCTCCTAATGATAAATAGCTCACATTTAAAGCGACACGATATGATGGATGACCCACTTCAAAGGTGGGGGCTATATGATGGACGGTTCACATTAAAGGTGGGCACCACATGATGGGCAACAACATTGAAGTTGGCGCCCACGATGGATGTCCCACATGAAAGTGGGCCCCATATGATGGATGATCCATATTAAAGGTAGGCTTCACAGGATGGGCGGTGCATATTGAAGGTGAGCCCCACATGATGGACAATAAAATTGATGGTGGGGCCCACATGATGGATGACCAACATCAAGGGTGGACATTTGCATAATAGATGATGCACATTAAAGGTTGGCCCCCTAATGATGAATGTCTCACATTCAAGGTGGGGCACACATGATGGATGCCCCATGTCAAATGGTGACCCTACAATGAATAGTCCACATGAAAGGTTCACCTCACATGATGGTTGGTGAATATTATGATGGACCAAACAAGCTCGGGGAATACATACTTATGTGATGTTGAAAATAAACATGTTTTTTTACTTTTTAATTAGCAAGTATGTTATTTATTGAACATGCTTACTGCTTAATAAGTAGACACAAAGTTATTTGAGGTATAACTTACCAAAAGTAATTTATGGTACAAATGCCTCTAAAGATTATTAGTAGGTGTTTGTACAAAAATCTGATAGACCAGATCAATGGTGCAGATTGAGCCACATGACATAGAGGATATGTCGAAAGCATGTACTAAAGATATATATGATAGATCACATTTATGGATTTGCCTTGATGTTTAGGCTACTCTATATAAGATTAAGTAACCGACAAAGTTAACATTAACATTGGACCACATGCTGAGCATCCAACGAAAATAAGATCATGATCAACGAAAGGTAGCTTCTCTTTCCAAGCTAATTACTTGTAATTTGAGCATAAACATCAATTCCCTATATAGAATGATCTATCTAAACTGCATTGTTTGATTTGAACTACTTGTATGCTGCATATGCAATTTCATAGTAATTTCTCAGCATTAAACACTAATTCCCTAGATAGAATGATCCATCTAAACTGGACTATTTGATTTGAACTACTTGTATGCTGTATATGCAATTTGTTAGTAATTTCTTAGTATTAAACATCAATTCCCTAGGTAGAATGATCCATCTAAACTGGACTGTTTGATTTGAACTACTTATATGTAGCCAATGCAAATTCTAAGTAATTTCTAAGTACCTGAAATGTTTGTTGGACCTACTTGAAAATCTAGACAGATAGATTGTTGAAGTGTACCACTGCAACTCAGAGCAGTGAAACTTATAGTGATCTAAAAGCACTGTAGCATCTCCCAATAATCTGTTTGACAAATGCGGGATAAAATTACTATCAATGGGCCGTGTTTGAGCCCGCCAAAATCAAAATTTTGAATAGGATTGGCCCATTAGTGTCATGCCCCAAACTCAGAAACCGGGCTCACAAAATTCTCGATCGCCAAATCCAGTGCCGACAACCTCCGTAGTATCCCATTCTCGACTTCTAGTACCCATTTACTAGGTTCTGATCTTGGGATCCTATAAGGAGGATTTTCAACATCAATTTAATTCGTAATAAGCATAGCCAAATGCATAATCCACAAACAACAACCAAAAACTCCATCACATTTCCACTATAAACAAAAACTTATAAGTACAGTATGCATAAAAAGAAAATACAATCATGATAGACAAAAGCTTCAAAATGATCTGCTATGCGCTCCTGCCTCAGTACTACTGCGGTTCAACGTCACCTGCACGCAATGGTCATGCATAAGTTTATGGAAAGCTTAGAGGGTGGTGAAAGTGTGTGCGTAATGTAGTAATACAATTATGCAATATCAGAATAATGCGAAATATGCTAATGAATCCATGAATACTATTGGCCGTACCAAGGCCATGCAATGCAAGGTATGAATGATATCAGCCATACCAAGGCCATGTGATGTAAGATACAAATCAAGCACACCAATCCTCATCTGAGTCTACATATTAATACAGCTCAACTCTGGAATACAACCGGTGTCTAGTACACTCCAAACCAGGTTGCTGTCCCATCGCGCACAACAAGGTGAGTGGAAGAGACCTCACTATCCGTCTGCCAATATTGGGCCCAACTCGTCGATAGCGGACCCATTCCTCGAGCTGGTCAAACTCAGCCTAGCTTTACCCCCTCCTCTCAGGCAAGTAAGGACGCACCCCTTCCAACCGACCACGATACAATGGAAACCGTGACCTTCTGGGAATCGGCACTTGGCGCTCATGCACCCACTTGGTCTAGACGTTGAAGCAACCTCCTGGTACTATAAGGGTTTAGGGACTTTCACCCAGGGATATCTATAGCATCTCATGTGCCTAATCCTGCCAACCACGATACGCCTGTAGGGGTTACAGCCCTGATGTCGATTGGGCGTACGGTAATCATATCACATAATGTGAAATGCATGAATCACACTATCCAGTCATGCAGCAATCCTGTGCATACCACGCGCTCATGTAGGGTAACTCCACCTATCAGGGAGCCCATAAACAATCTGCCTGAATGTAAATGCTATGATCAGTCACTCCTCATATCAAACATACATATGATGCTTATGAGCATGAATCGTGGAACTATACTAAACATGTTATATGGTGATGGATTCTGTTCATAATGAAGATGGGCCTAAACGGCCTACACACTACAAGTATGGGTCTAATAATGGGCCTTAGGAAGAGTTACAATGTGAACATTCAACCATCATTGCTTTTACAATGTGGACGTCAAACCATCATTGCTCCCAAGTCATGGCTGCCAAAAACATCATCTCATACACCATGGTGGAATCTCACATCGTAATGGGCCTCATGTACATCACATTCGGCCCAAACAAAGGCCTCACATACATCTCATTGGGCCTTATATACATCAAATGGGTCACATCATATGGGCCGCACCAACGGGCCCATATACGTCAAATGGGCCGATTTAAACGGGCTGAATCAATTGGGCCGATTCAAATGGGCTGAATTAATGGGCCAATTCAAATGGGTTGAATCAATAGGCATAATCAAATGGGCCGAATCAATGGGCTGAATCAAATGGGCCGAGTTGAATGGGTCGAGTCAAATACACCATTCATCCATTGATAGAGATCATTATAGAGCATTAAAAAAATGAATCATATCCAAAAGATCATCTGGACCATACCACAAATGACAGTGGTGATAATGATTTCCACAGTTAAATTTCTAGTGGGCCCACCATAGTATTTATTTTCCATCCATACTGTTCATAAGGTCACAAGGACCTGAACAGGGAAGGAAAATAAATATTATATTGAATCAAAACTTCTATATCCCAAACGGGTTTCAAGGGCGGGCGTTCAACACCACTGTTTTCTATAGTGTGGTCCACTTGATATTAGATCAGCCTTATTTTTAGTCTCAAGCCATGAGACGAGGTGGCCCAAATAGGTGGACAATTTGGATGGATCATATCCATCAAAGTGAGGCCCACAAGCACGTCAGATGAATAGGCGGTTTGGGATAATACATCAAAGTGGGCTCCATACAGCACTGGCTGACGTCACCACATCAGCTTATATAGGTGGTTTGGGTACTCCAGCCAATTAGCTCCCAGGTGGGTCCACACGTATGGGACCCACTAGCTATGGATGGATAGTTTGGATATAAACGCATGCATCAAGCTGGGTAGGCCCCATCATGAGAATGGATGGACGGTAGGGATACAACACGTTCACCATGGTGGGACCGTGCATGGCTTACATCACGGTGAACTCCACCCGTAGAATGAATGGATGACATGGATGTCATGCCTGCTGCACCGTCCAGCAATTGGACGGTGTAGATATAGCCATACATCATGGTGCGTCCACGTAGTGGCCCACCAATATGATGTTATTAATATATATTATATATTATATAATATAATATTATATATTATATAAGTCTGTACGGTGGCAGTAAACCAGCCATACTCACCGTCCAGATGGATCTGGACGATGTAAGCATCATGATAAAGGTGGGTTCCACATAGTAGTGGTCCACCATAGTATTTATATAATATATAATATATTATATTATATAGTATATGTATATTATATGCATTATATATATACATATATATATATATGTGTGTGTGTGTGTGTGTGTGTGTGTGTGTGTGTGTGAATAAAAGCAAGTGGTAGCATCCAGCGTCCAGGGATGCTTGTAACACCCCGAATTTCGAGGGTCAAGCGAAGGCTCAACTCCCGAGATCCGTCACATCACTTATGCAACATAGAAAATGATGATTAAATGTTGTTTGTATTAGTGCATTAAACATGATGGGATTATATTAAATCAGCATATCATACTCCAGAGATGATTAAATTTAGCAAGCGGAAGACTATGATAAATATATAAGGTGTATAAGTAGATATGAACCCCAGAGTATGATCATGTCATCAGGATGAATAATTACATGTATAGTTCCAAAATTTACATAATGAATAAGTGCGATGTTCAACTAGTCTTTATCCCTGTAACCTCGACGATGCAACTCCATGTCTACATAGACCTGCCAGAGAGTTGCATGTAGGAGAACTCCTCGTCATCAAAGAAGACAAGCTCCAACTTGTAAGCCTCACCATCATTTGAAACTAAAACAAGGTCTGGTTGGTGTTTTAAAACACCATCCCAGAGTGGGAGTGAGTGATCAACTCAGTGGGGCTATAAGACAAAGGTAAACATGTTATCAATTTAGTCAAGCAGTAATGGTAAAGCAATACAACAAGCATCTCTAAGTACTCTAGTTAATGCAAGAGTGATATGTATTAATGATACATGTCCTCGCCTACACTCCCTTAGCGACATCATCTCATGATCGTGCATGCTAAACTCCCACTGTGCTCAACTCCCACGCCAAAGGCACATTCAATGCGGTGTATGGTCGTGTTAGCCAAGTTCTTAATTAGACCTATTCATATAGCAGATTCGAGAAGCTAAGGTACCTCCCTTTATATCATTTACCCAAACAATGATCCATCTAGGGTAGTTAATCCTAGTTAATCATATATGATAAGCTAGTTATAGGGCAACATCACCCCTGATTTGAAAGCAGTGGATAGGCAAGTTCAGGTCACTACGAAGAGGCTCGTCACCCCAGCGTAGGCCTTAGTTTATACTCGAGGTCACTACGGGAAGGCTCGTCACCTTAGCGTAAGCCGACAACTCGAATACAGTGTCTCATACCACTGTATTCGGCTCACGAGTTTGGGTTGCTCACTGGTCACTACGGGGAGGCTCATCACCCCAGCGTAGGCTGACAGCTTGACCATGGTATCCCATACCACCATGTCCGGCACATGAGTCTTAGCGGATTGTGGTATCAAGGTTAAACAGGATTTTCATTGGTAAGTGGTACCTTAGATTCAAGCAGTAGCGTCCATAGCTGGTGAACATACATTAGGCCAATCGAGTCAATTGACAAGTTCGATTGGTATGAGCGCACGCTGGATTAATCGACATGGAGTGCATACGCACTCCTTGTTACATAACCACTGTCAATAATCACCGTACAACTCGGATTCATCGAATGTATCCATGGTAGCGAAACTGATTCAGCCACTCGATCGAAAGTCGTTACTGATTGCCTGGACTACGTCGCAGTCCCAATCACACTCCAAAGCAATAACATTCACATATGGTAGTGTAACGCCCTGAAAATTGGGGGTCGAGCAAAGCTCAGCTCCCGAGTTTCAACGCATCACTTATGCAACAAAAATAATGATGATTATGATGAGAGCATTGAAACATGAATGGGATTAAGCTAAAACAGCATATCATACTCCAGAGACAGTTAAATTGTAAGTGGAAGACTGTGATAGATAGATAAAATATATATAAACTGTGGTGAGTCTCTAGAGTGTGATAAGGCTACTAGGTTAATTCATTACAAGTACAATTTTAAATTATACCAAGTTGTGTAAGGTCATCTAGTCAATAACCCAGAAAGCTCCGTCGATCAGGACACGGCTCACAGGAACCCACCCGAAACTGTATAAAGGAGGAATCCTCCTCATCCTCATAAAAGTCCGGCTCCGCTTCGCAGCATCGCCATCATCTGAAACTCAAACAAGTCTGGTTGGTGTGTACAACACCGTCCGGTAACGTGGGAGTGAGTGATCAACTCAGTGGAACAATAAAGCATAGGTTAACATGTTATCAATTCAGTCAAGCAGTAATGATAAAGCAGTACAATCGAACAATCCTAACTACTCTTATTTAATGCAAGTATGAAATGACATGATGAATGCCCTTGTCAAACCACCCTCATGCGACACCATCTTACGTTCACGGCATGCGTTTATCCCTCAGTGCTCGACATCTACCAGGCACATGCAGTGCGATGATGAGCATGATTACCGAGTAGTTATTAGTCCATTTCAAGCAGCAGGATTAGGAAACTAAGGTACCTCCCTTGTATCATTCCCAAACATGATCCATTCTAGGGTCGTCAGTCCTAGTTAATCTCATATGATGATGTGTTTCTAGGTCGCTGCAAAGGCTGTCAGGGCTATTACGCACAATAGTTACACCACTCTCCCATCACCTCTTTAACAGTTCATCATTAAATTGAAACAGGCCTAGTTCATACTCTATACACTGTGGCAAAACTCGTCGCCTCACCGCAAATTCAGAGTATGCTCGAGGTCACTACAAAGGGCTGTCAGGGCTCTTACACGCATTGTTGCACCACTCCCCCATCACCTTATCAATGTAGGCCGACAGCACGAATATAGTGTCCCATACCACCATATTTGGCTCACAAGTCTGGTTGCTCACTGGTCACTACAGGGAGGCACATAGCCCCAGTGTAGGCCGATAGCTCGACCATGGTGTCCCATACCACCATGCCCGGTTCATGAGTCTTAGCGGATCGAGGTACCATGGTTAACGGGATTTCACTGGTAAGTTTGGTATGCTAGGTTCAAGCAGTAGCGTCCAAACATGGTGAACATATATAAGACAGATCGGGTTACTTGACGAGCTCGGCTAGCTCGAGTGCACAACGAGTTAAACGATATGAAGCGCATAAGCACTTCGTGTGGTCAGCCACTATCGCCAACCGAAGTACGACTCGGGTTCGACGAACACATCTCTCATGGCGAATGAATCTCAACCACAAACTCAGTTTCATTGCCGATTGCCTGGACTATACAATATCCCCAATCACATTCAATTGCAGATAGTTAAAGCAGTAATGGATCAAGATTCAAATCATACAATCAAAGTCTGATAACATCCGCATAGGGCTGCCAGGGCTATTGCACGCACTCGTTACACTACTCCCCCATCACCCTTCACGGTACTTATGGAATACAACATAAACATGAATTTAAACATATGCATTACACAGATAAAAACATACAATCAGTTGAGCATGTTATGAAGTACAACATAAGCATGAGTTTGTACATATTCAATTCCTAATCACACAGATATCTAAAGAAATCATACACAGTTAAAGAAGTTGAGAATCATATCTCAACACCCTTATACATTACAATTTACTAACTACTACTCATTCAGATATTTCAACAAACACTTTAAACCACATACATCAACATACATGACATATGTTGATCACATAGGCATTAGGCCAAATCCTTTCACTAGGGAGTTGCCCCAATTATAACACACGTGCACCCACAACGGATAATCATGGCAATCATGCATCCAAGTTTCATATTCATTCAGTCATTTCCACGAATACTTGGGCCACACATTGTAACATATATAGGGTATATTGGCCGTGGCGTGATTTAGGGCAAATCCTTTCGTCAAAGGGGTATCGCCAATACAACAATCATATATCCATGACAATTAGTCATGGTGAGCACGAATGAGAATTCTATACTCATTCAGTCATTTTCACAAACACTTAGAATATACTATTTTCACATACATAGTGTATATTAGCAAAACATATATTAGGGCGAGTCCTTTCGCCAAACAAGTATTTTAACCTTATATAATATATTTATATAGCAAATAATCTTGGCAAACACATTTCCAAATTTTATACGTATACTATACTTTCTACAAATACCTAGAATATGTAAAATTTTATAATCTTCGTCTTTAATCGAAACGGAATACAGACAGCACTTTGTATATGTGCAATTGCATGCAGATCATGAAAACCATAACCTATACATCTAAAGTTCGCACCTTTTGTCGTAGAATCGTAATGGAGTTGATGGATTTGCTAAGCTTTCATATACGACAGTTTGGTCACCTATAGAACGAAGTAGGTTAGCTATTTCATAACCTACAACCTTAACAACCCCAAAACAAATTAGGGTTAGGGTTTCTTACCTAAAAACGAAGTCGAAATTGCCGGGAAAGCGACAAGACTTGCATGGTTAAACACGTATAGAAGCAGGGTAGAGCAACAGGGAGATCCTCCCACTACTCTCACACTTTCTCTCTCTTTTCTCACTTCTCTCCTAGGGTTTTTCTCAAATTCGTATGACTGAGGTTTAAGGTCCTTATATAGCCCCAAAACTCACCAAAACAGACTCAGGACCAAGATATACTTGGGTTTGGTCCAAAGGGCATCTGTTTTAGCCCAACGGAGGACTTCTGGCGGCCCCCCTTGAGCCAAAGGTCGGACTTAAGCTCACAGACATTGGATCTAGGTTCAGCTGAGGTTTCTTTCCAGTTGGGTTTCCAGATCACATGTGGCAGACCAGTTTTAGTTCAACGGTCAGTGGATCTCGATCGGAGATTCCGAGTACATGGATATATTTGGGGAAATATCCCTGATCCGAGGGTATAATTTGGCCTGATTCTGACGGTCAGGTTGCTTAATACTGACCCGCAAGTAACAAGTCTCAGATTTCATAAATTTGTATTTTATTTTTAATTAATTTCACATTTCTCACACTCCCCGCTCCGAACTCAAGCGAATAGCGTTGGGACATTATCTGGATTTGATTTCCGAGATGGTTGTCAAGCCCAGCAAGGCGGTCCTAATTTCTTAACTTGGTATTATTCAGACTTCTGATGTGCGGTCCAGATCTGATACGGAGTTTCAATGTACTCCCAAGAGCAACTAGGTAATGAGAATGATCCTAAATTTTAGGGTAACCTAGCGTCAATGATTCTACAAGTTTTGAGTCTTGCAGATCATATTTAAAGTGGATCAAGCGGATTTCATGGCTAATCTACTTTAACACTTTGTTACTTTGTCTCATTTCTAAAGGATTTAGTCCTATAAGATTTCTGTTTGAGCTGGTACTTAGTCCTGTAAGATTTCTGTCTGAGGTGGTACCTAGGCTTTTATAGTTTGTATATAAGGTGATCCCAAGTACTTGGAAAAATTGAAAGAGCAAGGTGGTGAAGGGTGGGATTTGTGAAGGAAATGGGTTCATAAGCGGTTTTAAACTTTGGGATTGAGTTCTGACAAGTTAGTAAGGTGTTAGGATCGACCCATTGCCTAAGGACGTCTAATTCCAGATTGGCAAAAATCCGGGATGTTACAGGTAGTCATAACACTATTAAACAAACAATTCAAGCATTGCAATCATTTGAGCACTTTATAAAACACATAGTTAACATGACATCATGCATATGAATTTCTTACATAAATCACATAATTGGATTTATACATGTAGCTAAGGTAGTTGAGAATCTTATCTCAACACCGTTATAAAATACAATTTATCAAACACTTACTCATTCCGACATTTTATCAAACACTTAGGCTACTCATTTCAACGTACATGTAATAAATTACTCATAACATATATTATGACAAATCCTTCCACAAAGGAGTTGTCACACATGCAACAATCACGTATTCTCAATTAATAAGCATGGCAAGTGCAAATCATAATTCCATATTCATTCAGACATTTCAACAAACACATGGAATGCATTATATTCAACATAGTTCATATATATGTGTAATCCCCGGAAAACATCGTATCTAAGCACATGTGACAGTAATCAGGTCAGTCATAAATCATTAACTGACATTGAAAGCCTTGAAAACCATAACCTAAACGTTTATAGTCCGCATCTTTCGTCAGTATATCGATTACGAATTCGATTCGTACACTACGCCTTTGTTTACGACACAACGACTATATATAGCATGAAATAGGTTAGCTGTTTCACCAATCTACCTATTTAGATACCTAAAACAGATTAGGGTTAGGATTCCTTACACAAAAATGGAGTCAAAATCACCGGTATAGTGATACGGAAGAGAAAATTCAGCACGTGGAGTGGCAGGAATGAATCCCAGCAACAAACCACAACTCTCCCTTACTTCTACTCACTTTCTCCTTCTCTTTTCTCTCTTCTCCCTCTTAGGGTTTAGGAAATTCGTATGAAATGAGAGAGGGGTGGGTTTAAGGCATTATATAGGCCAGAAGTGATGTCAATGGCCCCAGGGCCATGGTATACTTAGGATATAGCCAAAAGACGTCTGTTTCGGGCCAATAGAGCTCATCTAGAGGTCCATTACCTGCATATGGTACGAGGAAAGTTCCCTGACAATGGATCTATGCCAGGTTAAGATTTAAGTCCGATCAGATTAGTGGATCGACCGTGGAGGAACAGTTTCAGTTCAACGGTTATCGTCACTCGATCAGGCCCACAAGTACACTGACCTGTGTAGGAAAATTTCCCTGATCCAAGGGTGTAGTTGGGTCAGAATCTGACGGTCAGAAACCTTAAATTTGGCTTACAAGCAAACGGGCCAATTCACTTAAATCTGAATTCATTTTCTAAAGATATTCATATTTTTCATATGCTTTACTTAGGGCTCTAGTTGTGCGTTTCTAGATACTATTCGGGCTTGATTCGCACGATAATTGTCAAGCCCAGTAAGGCGGTCATAACCGTATACTTTCGCGGTCATCGGACTTTCGATGTGCAGTCTAGGTCCGATACAGAGTTTCAATTTACATCCGAGAGCAACTGGGTTTAGAGATTGCTCCAAGGTTTTTAAGTAATGTAGAGTTAGCGATTCTACTGGTTGTGGGTCTTACAATTCGTATAGAAAGCAGTTCAGGCCAATCTACTAATTAATTTAGTTTAGCACTTAATTAATTTTTGTCTAATTTCTACATAATTTGACCCTTAGTGTTTTTCTGCCTAAGTTGGTACTCGGGTTTTTGTATGGATTTTTCCGAGACGTTACAATCTACCCCCTTAAAGAAAAATTTCCTCCTCAAAATTAGTACCTTTTTATACTCCTCGAGAATCTGAGGGTAGTTCTTATGGACCTTAACTTCTATTTCCCAAGTAGCCTCTTCCTCGGTGTGATGCGAGCACAGTACTTTCAGAAGCTGGATAACCTTACTGCGCGACACCTGTTCCTTCCTGTCTAAAATACGTGTCAGTCGCAATACATAAGTAGAT
Source organism: Magnolia changhungtana (assembly GCA_030180095.1). Classification (NCBI taxonomy): domain Eukaryota; kingdom Viridiplantae; phylum Streptophyta; class Magnoliopsida; order Magnoliales; family Magnoliaceae; genus Magnolia; species Magnolia changhungtana. Next base: position 10,600,033 of record JASAUF010000656.1, on the reverse strand, counting down.
CTTTACTCAACCGTACCTACTCCCATCTGATAATGTGAGAAGGATCAGGAACATATTTCTTTAGCATCGATACGTGAAACACGTTGTGCACGCTTGGAGTGGTGTGGAAAAAGTGAGGTGTCATGCCCCAAACCCAGAGATCGGACTCACAAGAACACCAATCGCCGAATCCAGTGCCGACAGCCTCTGTAGTACCCCATTCTCGGCTCCCAGCGCCTATAAGCCAGATTCCGATCCTAGGATCCTACGAGGAGGATTTTTCAGTGTACATTTATCTCGTAATAAGCATAATCACAAGTATACCCAAATCATAAAAGCAACATTATTATCACATATCCACTAATATAAACAGTCGAATACATTGTTGAAAGGGAAATACATATGTCAAAAATTAAAGCTCGATAAATCCGCTGCATGCTCTAAGCTCTATGCTACTGTAACCTAACGCCACCTGCATGCATCTATCGTGCATATGCTTATAAAAAGCTTAGTGGGTGGTGAAAGTGTCTGCACGAGATAAGTACCAAGTAAGCAATATCAGAGTAATCAAAGTAAGCGAAAATACTAACAGGCCCATAAATCATACAATATCAGAATAATGCGAAAGCATGCTTATAGGCTCATAAATGCCATCAGCCTTATCCAGGCTATACGATTCAAAAGTATAAACCAATATCATATACTGCGGAAGCAATGTAGATCAGCTACACAATGCGAAGATAGTAAGCCAAATACTATGTGCTAAGGATGCAATGCAATATGCAATGCGAATGAAATGACCAAGCTGGAGTGTGAAGTCGGGATGATAGTACATAGTATCGCAGGCTACGGGGTCCATCAAAAGGGACTTCTATCCAAACCAGTCTCATACCTAAATTTGGATAGTCAGACTCAATGTGGTAAACTCCTGATCTCAGGTTAGTCACGCGCCCAACAGAAATCCTGGCTATGCGAACGTATACGACAATTACTTGCGCACCACCAGCCCGAGTGGATAGTGAATGAAATGAATGCATGAGTTTGTAACTCTTACTCAATAAGTCCAATATCAGTACGGTTACTCTCTAGGAAATCACCGGGGTCTATTACACTCCAAACCAGATTGCCTCCCCATTGTGTGCAATAAGGTGAGTGGAAAAGACCTCACTATCCGCCTGCCAATATCGCGCCCAACTTGTCGATAGCCGATCCATTCCTCTTGCTGGTCAGACTCAGCTTACCATTGCCCCCTCCTCTCGGGCAGGTAAGGCCGTACCCCCTTCCAACCGACCACAACACAGTAGGAGATGCGGCATAACGATATATGGCCCTCATATGCTCATGCATTCACTCGGTCTAGACATTAGAGCAACCTGTAGAACTAAAAAGGTTTAGGGACTTTCACCCAGGGATATCTATATCACCCCATGTAGAACAGATTTTCGGTGTCCCATTTGGCCATCCATATAATCCAGCCATGCATCAATCCTGCGCATACAATGTACTCATGTGAGACAATCTCCACCTATCAGGGAGTTTCATAACAACATGCCCAATGACATATACAATAATCAACCACATCTCACATCAAACATGCAGATAATGCGTATGGGCATGTATCGTGATGTTATGCTGTCACATACTCGTATCGGTATCAATAACCGGCACCGACAGTTAGCATCAACAATCGGCCTCGACAATGTAGACATTTAACCAGCATTGCTCCCAAGGAGTGGCTCACATAGAGCCTAACATATAGTGGACCCATGGCCTCACACAAGGGCCTAATACACATCACGATGTGCCTTTCACATGGGCCTAATCATACATCACAATGGGCTCCATTGCCTGGCCCTCAAATGCATTACAATGGGCCTCATCACATAGGCCTCATATACATCACATTGGGCCGTAAACACGGGCTGAATACACATCACAATGGGCCTCAACTACGAGTCATATATACATAACATAGGTCTCGACAATCGTCCTCAATAATCGAAATCAGCCTCGACAATCGAAATCGGCCTAAACAATCGGAATCGACACTCGGAATCAGCCTCTACACTCAGCCTCGCCAATCTGAATTAGCCTAAACAATCGGCCTCGACAATCGAAATCGGCCTCGATACTCGGCCTTGACAATCGGAATCAGCTTCGATACTCAGCCTCGATAATCGAAAACGACCTATACCATCGGCCTTGACAAATCAGAATCGGCTTCGATACTCGGCCTCGATAATCAGAATTGGCCTCAACAATCAAAATAGGCCTATACAATCAGCCTCGACAAATCAAAATCGGCCTCGATACTCAGCCTTGACAATCGGAATGGGCCTATAGAATCGGCCTCGACAAATCAAAATCAGACTCGATACTTGGCCTCGACAATTGGAATCGGCCTATACAATCGGCCTCGATAATCTGAATCAGCCTCAATAATCGGAATCGGCCTATACAATCAGCCTTGACAAATCAGAATCGGCCTCTATACTCGGCCATGACAATCAGAATCGGCCTATACAATCAATCTTGACAAATCAGAATCGGCCTCGACAATCGGAATTGGCCTATACAATTAGCCTCAACAATAGGAATCGGCCTATAAAATCGGCTTCGACAAATCAGAATCGGCCTCGATACTCGGCCTTGACAATCGGAATCGGCGTATACAATCGGCCTCGACAATCAGAATCAACCTAACAATTGGCCTCGACAAATCAGAATCGATCTCGATACTCGGCCTCGTCAATCGGAATCGACCTATACAATCAGCCTCGACAATCGGAATCAGCCTATAAAATCAGCCTTGACAAATTAGAATCGGCCTCGACAATTGAAATTGACCTATACAATCAGTCTCGACAAATCAGAATCAGCCTCGATATTCAGCCTCGACAATCGGAATCAGCCTATACAATCAGCCTCGACAATTGGAATCGGCCGACACAATCGGCCTCGACAATCGGAATCGGCCTATACAATCAGCCTTGCTAAATCAGAATCGGCCTCGACAATCGGAATCGGCCTATATAATTGGCCTCGATACTCAGTCCCCACAATCGGAATCAGCCAATACAATCGTCCTTGACAATCAGAATCGGTCTCAACAATCGGAATTGGCCTATACAATCAGCCTTGACAAATTAGAATCGGCCTCGACAATCGGAATCGACCAATACAATCGGCCTCGACAATCGGAATCAGCCTAAACAATCAGCCTTGACAAATCAGAATCGGCCTCGATACTCGTCCACGACAATTGGAATCGACCTATACAATCAGCCTTGACAAATCAGAATCGACCTCGATACTCGGCCTCTATAATCAGAATCGACCTATACAATCAACCTTGACAATCAGAATCGGCATATACAATTGGCCTCGACAATCAGAATTGGTCGATAATCGGCCTCGATGAGAATGGGCCGAACAAGACCTAAGAGAAGGCCACAACGTGGACATTTAACCGTCATTGCCCATCAATGTGGACATTTAACCAACATTGCTCCCAAAGAGTGACCCACATAAACATCATGGTAAAATCACACATCACATTGGGCCATGAATACACAACAGGAGGACCCTGCACATGGGCCTTAGATACATCACATGGGCTTCAAATACACAACAGGTGGACCCTGCACCTGGTCATCACGTCGGGCCTCACTAAAGGTCACAAACACATCACAGTGGGCTGCATGATATGGGCCTAATACACATCAGGTGGACTTGCATAAATCAGAATCGGCCTCCATACTCGGCCTCGACAATCAGAATCGGCCTTGACAAATCAGAATCGGCCTCGACAATCGGAATTGGCTTATACAATCGGCCATGATAATCGGAATCGCCCTATACAATCAGCCTTGACAAATCAGAATTGACCACGATACTTGGCCTCGACAATGGGAATCGGCATATACAATCAGTCTCGACAAATCAGAATCGGCCTTGATACTCGGCCTCGACAGTCGGAATCGGCCTATGCAATCGACCTCGACAATCAGAATCAGCCAATATAATCGGCCTCTACAAATAATAATCGGCCTCGATACTTGGCCTTGACAATCGGAATTGGCCTCAACAATCGGAATCGGTCTCGACAATCATAATCGGCCTATACAATTAGCCTTGACAAATCAGAATCGGCCTCAATACTCGGTTTCAACAATCAGAATTGGCCTCGACAATTGGAATCGGCCTCGACAATTGGAATCGACCTATACAGTCAGCCTCAACAAATCAGAATTGACCTCGATACTTGGCCTCGACAATCGGAAACGGCCTAGGTAATCAAAATCGGCCTATACAATCAGCCTTGACAAATCAGAATCGGCCTCGACAGTCGAAATCGGCCTATACAATCATTGTTGACAAATCAGAATTGGCCTCGATACTCGACCTTGACAATTGGAATCAACCTATACAATCAGCCTCAATAATCGGCCTCAATGAGAATTGGCCGAACAAGACCTAAGGGAAGGCCACAACGTGGACATTCAACCGTCATTGCCTATCAATGTAGACATTTAATCAATATTGCTCCCAAGGAGTGGCCTACATAAACATCATTAGATACATCATGGTAAAATCACACATCAAATCGGGCCTTGAATACACAACAGGTGGACCCAACACTTGGGCCTTAAATACATCACATGGGCCTCAAATACACAACAGGTGGACCTTGCACCTGGTCATCACGTCGGCCCTCGCCAAAGGTCACAAACACATCACAGTGGGCCGCATGATATGGGCCTAATACACATTACAATGGGTTGCATCAATGGGCAGCACTAATGGGCCTCATACAAATTAGGTGGGCTGCATCAATGGGCCGCACTAATGGGCGTCATATACAACAAGTTGACTTGCATCAATGGGCCACACTAATGGGCCTCATACATAACAAGTTGACTTGCATCAATGGGCCACATTAATGGGCCTAACACCATGGGCTTTTAATACACAATAGGTGGGCCCTACACATGGGCTTCAATACATCACAAGTGGGCCTTAAATATACATTCCAGGTGGGCTACATATCTGGGCCTAACACACACCATAGTGAGCCGCATGTCATGGGCCTAATATACATCACTGGGCGCATGACATAGACTTCAAATACATAACAAGTGGGTCTCATGGGTGGGTTATAAATACATCAAGGTGGGCCTCATAGATGGGCTACAAATACATCAAGGTGGGCCTGACATATGGGAGCTTAGATTACATCTAAAATCATTTAAATAGTTGCAGGTGCACATGTGTATCACTACACATATCATTCCATGGGAGAAATGGCCCACTAATGATGATCAGCACCATCCAAACATTGCCTATGTAAATCTGCACCATCCAAACATGTCCAGCACCGTCCATCACTGTCTGGACGGCGTGGATGAAACAAATACATCATGGTGTGGTCCATACTGACAAAACAGGTGGATGACTTGCACAAATAACACATCATGGAGGGGCTCACACGAGTGGACATTGTGGATGAAATGGATGAACGGTTTGTATAAGACTGTACATCAAGGTGTGTCCCACCATCGGACATTGGGATATAACCCATACATCACAGTGCACCACACACCTGCATGGTCCAGATGGACGGTGTGGGGCAGAATAAATACATCAAGGTGGGTCCCAGCCCCACACGTGCCACACGTGTGCAGTGGCTCCTCATCCAAACAAATGGATGGCTGGAGAAATCATATCCATCACGGTGGCCTGCGAGTACCAACCGGATGAACGGTGTGTACAACACATGCATCATGGTGGCCCTCACAGGCTGCTGATGTAATCCAGTGGTGGGACCCACCAACCTGGCTAATGTATGGCTGGATGAAACCGTACCTCATGGTGGAGGCCCACATACCTGCTGACGAAATGCTGCAACAGCAGCAACAACGTGCTAACTGGGACCTACCGTCCTTGCTTGGACGGTGTGGGTACAGCACATGTGTGAAGTGGGGTCACGTGGTGGGCCATCCCACAGACGGACGACGTGGTTTAAACACATAATACAGTGGATATAAAACATATACATGAGGTGGGGTCCACATGGTGGCCCAGGGCCTCACAAACCAAGCTAATATTTGTGTTTTCCATCTAGCGTCTAGGAAAGACGGACGGCCTGGATTTAACATATGCACGAGGGGGCCTCACCATCCAGATTCACTAGATGGTGTGGACCCAAAACATACATCATGTGGGTATCATTGTGGGCAGCAAGGCGGACCCCGGATGGACAGGGGTGTGGATAAAATACATACATGTATACATCAAGATGGGTCCATAGCACCGTCCATCAAGGTGGACCATCACACAAGGAAAAAAATAAAATAAATAAAAATAAAAAGGAGGGAGTGAGAGAGATAGAGGGAGAGAGATAATGAGAGAGATTGGATGATGGAGGGAGCTCCGCCACTATGAGTTCCCTCTAGGAGCTACAATGTATACATCAAGATGGGTCCCACCAATGTGGGCCCCTAAATCACAAAAGGATAAATAGAAGATCAGCCACTGTAGGATCTTCTTCTTCCTTCTTCCACTAACGCGTTCTAGAGCTTTAAGGGAACAAGATTCAACGATTGAGATCGATTTTAGAGGGTGGGATTGGGTGGTAGGGAGTGGGCCACACCTAGTTTTTCTCAAGGAAGCCATGGACGTCCACCTCTCATGGGGGTTGCTTGCTTGAAAATGGAGAAAATGAGAGAGAGAGAGAGAGGGATGGGTGATGGAGTGAGTGATGTATACTTAACATGTAAGGGTGTGTAAGAGAGAGAGAGTTGACTTTAGAGATGGTGTTGTACTTGACATGATGGGGTGATTGATGGGATTAATCTGATTAGAGATTCTCTTGGGATTTGCAACGTGAGCCGTTTTCCTCGAAATGAACGCAGGCCTGCATCTCCTAGCCCGGGTATCGCTTTAGCGTGTAATACATGGCGTCGGAACCGCGACGACGACGCGGTCGCAAGGGTACAACTCCCGAGTCGAGCCGACTCTGATATATGGGACACGATTCAAGATCGTGCATAAATGTCGATAACAGATTGTGGATCATCGGCATTCGATCCGGAGGACTGCGGAAGCTTACAGAACAGTACGGTGTAGGATACGGGACTTATAGCCTCCCCACCTAATAAAAATTTCATCCTCGAAATTTATAAAATAGACAAAGGAAGAGGAAACATCATCAAGTATATAAGTCAAGGCACAATCAATCTACTAAAGGATGAAGATGGCGCTGTCTAATCTCAATCTTGCCCTCCCAAAACGCATCTCAACACTATAGTAACTCTACTGAACCTCGGATTCTGGATAAAAAATGATCGAAACTGAATACTATGAAGCCTTACAATCTTAACGGTAGGGAGCTATATCAGAAAATCTCTATGTAATGCCCTGAAAATCGGGGGTCGAGCAAAGCTTAGCTCCCGAGTTCTAACGCATCACTTATGCAACATAGATAATGATGATTATGATAAGAGTATTGAAACATGAATGAGATTATACCAAAACGGCATATCATACTCCAGAAACAGTTAAATTGCAAGCAGAAGACTGTGATAGATATATAAAAAATATATAAACTATGGCAAGTCTCCAGAGTGTGACAAGGTTACCAGGTTAATGAATTATAAGTACAATTTCAAAATATACCAAAGGTGTAAGGTCCTCTAGTTAACATCCCTGTAATTCCATCGATTAAGACACGACTCACATGAAACCACCAGAAAACAGCATATATGAGAAAGCATCCTCGTCGTCACAAAAGTTCGGCTCTGCCTTAAGAGTAGCGCCGCCATCTGCAATCAAACAAAGTCTGGTGGGTGTCTAGAACACCGTCCCGTAACGTGGGAGTGAGTGATCAACTCAGTAGAACAATAGAGTATAGGTTAACATGTTATCAATTCAGTCAAGCAGTAATGATAAAGTGGAACAGTCAAACAATCCTAAATACTCTAACTAATGCAAGTATGGAATGCAGTCATGATGCATGCCCTCTCCAACATACTCCCTCATGCGACACCATCTTACGTCCATGGCATGCGTTCATCCCTCAGTGCTCCACATCTTCCAGGCACATGTAGTGCGATGATGAGCATGATTACCAAGTTGCTATTAGTCCTTTTCATACAGCAGTATTGGGAAACTAATGTACCTCCCTTATATCATTTTCAAATAATGATTCATTCTAGGGTCGTCAATCCTAGATAATCTCATACGATGACACGGTTCTAAGTCGCTACAAGGGCTACCAGGGCTGTTACACGGAATCGTTGCACCACTCCCCCATCACCTTATCAATACAGGCCTAGTTGATACTCGGTTTACTACAGGAAGGCTCGTCGCCTCTCCGCAGATTTAGAGTATGCTCGAGGTCACTACACCGGGTACGGTCAGGGCTGTCAGGGCTGTTACACGGAATCATTACACCACTCCCCCATCACCCATCAAAGCAGTGTAAGCCGACAGCTTGAATACAGTGTCCCATACCACCGTATTCGGCTCACGAGTCTGGGCTACTCACTGGTCACTACGGGGAGGCACGTCGCCCCAGCGTAAGCTGATAGCTCGACTACGGTATCCCATACCACCATGCCTGGCTCATGAGTCTTAGCGGATCGAGGTACCAAGGTTAACGGGGTTGCACTGGTAAGTTCGGTACCTTAGGTTCAAGTAGTGGCATCCAAACATGGTGAACATACATTAGACAGATCGGGTTACTTGACGAGCTCGGCTAACTCAAGCGCACGAAAAGTTGAACGACATGAAGTGCATAAGCACTTCGCGTGGCCAACCACTATTGCCAACCGAAGTACGACTCTGGTTCGTCGAACACATCTCACGTGGCGAATGAATCTCAGCCACGAATTCAATCCCGTTACCGATTTCCTGGACTATACAATAGCCCCAATCACATTCAATTATAGAACAGTTAAAGCAGTAATGGATCAAGATTTCAAATCATATAATCAAATATCCAATATTGTTTGCTTAGGGCTGCAAGGGCTGTTGTAAGGAATCGTTACACCACTCCCTCATCACCCTTCACGACTTTTATGGAATATAACTTAACCATGTGAAGTAGTCAGAGCAGAGTTAAATAAATAAGTAATTCAAACATATTAACAAGCATGTTATAAAACACAATACAAACAGGAAATCCAAACACATACGTTTCATAAACCAGTAAGTGATTAAACTAAACACTTACATGAAGGAAATCATACACATCACTAAGGTAGTTGAGAATCCTATCTCAACACCTACTCAAGGCACTACTAGATTAAGTATATATCTATACAAGCATTTTCACAAATACTTAGACTACACATTCCAACATACCTATAATATACTAATTAAAACACAAGTCGTAACGAATCCTTTCACAAAGGATTACTACATGAACTACGATCATTCATTCATGACCAATAGTCATGGCAAGCATAAATCATAGTTCCATATTCATTCGAACATTTTTGCAAACACTTAGGCTACAACTAGTACGAACATAACGTATGTTGATATAACAAGTGTTAGGCTAATCCGTTCACCCAGAAGTTGATACACATGTATCTAGCATACCTAGACAACAATTAATCATGGCAAGCACAAATCTGTATTTCATACGTATACGGTATTTTCTACAAATACGAGGAATATAGTATATTCAACATAGTTAACGTATAACCGAAAAATGAAACGGACAGCACTTTGTACATGTGTAATATCATCCAGATCATGAATCTATTATTATCTAACATTAAAAGCATTGAAAACCATAACCTATACATCTAAAGTCCGCACCTTTTATCGTAGAATCGTAACGAATACGCTAGAATCTCTAAGCCTTTGTCTATGGTGATTAGGCAACCTGAATCAGGAAACAGGTCAGCTATTACATCACCAGCATTCTTGGAAACCCTAAAACAACTTAGGGTTAGGTTTTCTTACCTAGAAATGAAGTCGGAATCACCGGAAAGGCGATTAGATCTTGATGGTTAAGCACGTATGATGGTAGGATAGAGCACAAGGATCCTTCACCCACACTTTCTCTCCCTTTTCTCTCATCTCTCTCCTAGGTTTTTCTCAAATTCGTATGGAATGAGAGAGTGAGGGTTTAAGGTCCTTATATAGGTCCAGAACTCACCAAATTAGGCTTAGGACCAAGGTATGCTTAGGTTATGTCCAAAGGGAGACTGTTCCGTCTCAATGGAGCACTTCTGGAAGCCCCACTTGAGCCAAAGGTCAGACTTAAGCTCACAAACATTGGATCTAGGTCGAGTTACGTTTTCGGTCCGATCGGATTTACAGATCACCCGTGGCAAACCAGTTTCAGTTCAACGGTTACCAGAACTCGATCAGGACTACAAGTACACTGACCTGTGTATGAAATTTCTCTTGATCTGAGGGTGTGTTTGGGTCAGATTCTGACAGTCTGATGGCTTATATCAAGCCCGCAAGCGATAACTCTCAGATTACTTAAATTTACATATTTATTTCTAAAATATCCACGTTTCTCACACACTTCACTCCGGGCTCAAGCGAATAGCCCCAGGACACTATCTGGATTTGATTTCCGAGATGGTTGTCAAGCCCAACAAGGTGGTCCTAATCCTATAACTTTGTATTATTCAGACTTTTGATGTGCAGTCCAGATCTGATACGGAGTTTCGTGATGCTCCCGAGAGCAGCCGGGTAATGATATTGATCCTAGATTTTAGAGTAACCTAGCGTCAATGATTCTACAAGTTTTGGGTCTTACAGATCGTATTTAAAGTGTTTCAAGCGAATTTCGTTGCTAATTTAGTTTAGCACTTAGTTACTTTTGAAGGATAAGGTAGTGAAAGGTGAGGTTTGTGAAAGAAAATGATTAGAAAGTGATTTTAGACTGTGGGATTGAGTTCTGACAAGTTAATAAGGTGTTAGGAGCAACCCATTACCTAAGGACGTCTAATTCCAGGTCAGCAAAAATCTATGATGTTACAATCTACCCCCCTTAAAAATAATTTCATCCCTGAAATTGGCTAAGGGTAATAAGTAAGGATTCTATTATTTCATTTTCCTAAGACTTATTGATTTCAAGTTCATATGCGCGGTAGGGTGTATATTGTGCATGCTAGTCTAGTACATTTTAGGCTACCCCCCTTAAAAATAATTTCTTTTATCCCTTGCTTATCCCCTAACAGGTTGATACAATTTATTCCGTCATCTATTTGACGTCTTGACGACAATTCCCAACTATTTAGAGTAAGATAGCTATTTTCAATGTTTGACCAACACGGAGAGACAGTTATAGTAGGCTTGATCCCGATACATCGATCATCTACCTGGCCAGGGTAGAAAGCTCATCGTATCCCTTCTGAGTCCTGGTAGATCCTGGTCTTCTGCTCGGCCAAGCAGTGAGTCCATTAGTAGTCGCCCAGGATTGAGAATTGGGTCAAGCCGCGAATGCTTCGCAGTTGTATATTTCAGTAACTCCGTAGTCCGATCACTCTAAAACCTTAGGGAATGTCCATCATTGAAAGACTCAAATTTTCTATTTCTAAGGTTACCCTTTAAATCTTAGTCTAGGAGAGTCCTCATCTTAATTCATGTCTATGGTAGTAGTTAAACTTGTACTCATTATTAGGCCATTTCTTTAATACGAATTGGTTTAATACTTGCACCCCAATTGATATCCTTCGATAACTTCATTACTGACATTCTCAGGGAGATTCAGATCCTATTTAGTGACCTATCTTTACGTATAGTCTGAATCAATTTTATTCGATCGTGGGCCAGTGGGGCAAGGGCTAACCACGTTTCCGCTGCGCCACCCAGATCAAAGAGGTGAATTAGGTGACTTAACTAGATTGGGTTCATAATGTTCTACCTCCCTTAAAAATTATTTCTACCTCCAGAGTTCAAGATCCATGTCCTGTTCCGTATGTCGGAACAAGGTGTAATGTAGGACCTATCCTTGACACGAAATGAGAAATAATCCCTCAATACAATGGTCTTCCTTCCATTGATGATGTGTACTATGACATTGGTACCTATGGTCATAGAAATGAGCTAAAGATGATGGGTATTGTGGTTGATTTCAGGGACAGGTGTGAGTCTGTGGCATGATGCCTAATTCTACCAGAGGAGGACTTTTATCATGGTCTAGCTTAACAGGCAGGCTATCTTTCTAAGTTTATAGGCACAATATGGGTGCCAAAATGGTCCACGGTTCAGACCTAATTTCTTAACTGCGGAAAGAATGTTGTGTAGTGGGTCTGAATCGGATACATGGACCTTCTGCCTCGCGAGGACAAAAAATTTGTCGTATCAGTTCTTAATCCTAGTTGATCCCGACCTTCTGCTTGATCAGAGCATAGAATTCATTTGTAACTACCAGGATTAAGAATTCAATTCAAATCGCGAATACCTCGCTTATATATAGTTCTCTACTCCGTGTTCCCGTTTGTAGTAAGTCTTCGAGAAGGCAATTTTAAGGGATGTGTTGATTTGACCTAACATTAAATCTAGGGATATATAAGTTTTCTCTGAACGTGAATAGTTTCTACGTCAAATAACCTTCCTAAGAGTTATTAAAGAAGCCTATGAGTACCAAGGGAATTGGGGTCTCGCTCCAACCTAATCAAGTCAACTAACTAAATCTATCTTTCAATTGTCTTAGCATAATCAGTGTTTTACATTCCTTAGTATAACCAACCAATAGGTTGTAATCCAAAGTCTATGCTTATACGCTAGATGATTTCATACCCTTCCTAATACAAGAAATTGTTTATCGCTTAGGGTCAAACATTGTCTGATTGGAATTGAGTCGCCCGAACTTGAATTTCATTACTCTCGAGCACTACACACATGCTCATACTAACTAAGACAGTCTTAGGGTTCACGTTATCAATTTATTGGATTTTCCCTACTGTTAGGTCATTCATATCTAGGAACACCATTCTAGGTCCAAAATTCCAAGGGCCGATTTGGCCAGTGGTCTTAAGTTGTATTAAATGGGACTGCTTTGCTAATCCCACCTCGGGATTGGGAGTGGCTTGTTTGGTAGAAGGGTGGGTGGGGATTAATTTTATAGGCTTTGGAAAATGAGCCTTGTGTTGGAAAGTGTGAGATGGGATTTCTAAACCCCATGATGATGAATTTCTACGTGTAATTTGAAAGGAAAACCCGGGATATACCTTTCATTGCATAATTCCAAACATAGTATTGGAAAATATGGGATACACCCAATCTAGGGACCATACCTTACATATACATTTATTATTACTTTTACAATTCCATCCTCCTAATCTCACTTAATGTAGTTGGCCGAACAGCCCTAAACGTCCTCAAACATCTAAAACATTCTACCAACTACTACACCCATCAACATGAAAATATAAACATCCAAAGGTGGTAACCAAGGCAAACTACAAGACAACAGTATGGATGACTAGGCATCCGAGGCTGGCGATGGAGGAGGGGCACCCTTTCTCTTTCCCATGAGAGAGAAGAATGTGAAAATCGAAAATACGGCCGTAATAAGCTCGTATAGAGCCATGGAAAAGGGAAGATAAAGGGGAATAGTGGCTGGAGTTTTTGGTTCTCCACGGATTTGAGCCTCAACAGAAGTTGAAAAAGCCTAAATGACAGGGATTAAAGAAAGAAAATGAAGAGATGGAATGGGTTGAGGGCTTACACGAATTTGAGCTTCAAATAGGGAGTGTAGGAGCTCAATTGAAAGAGAATGGAGAGGGTAGGGGGTAGGTACGGCTGTAAACGTAGGAAATGAATGGGTTGTGACTGAAAATGAAAGAATGGGTGATTGGAGGGGAGGTTTGAGAGAGAAAATAGAAACTTTTGGAGAAAAGGAGAGCTTGGAGGGGTAGTTTATGAAGGAGGTACTAGTTTGGGAGGGTTTTAGTCAATGGCCCACACACCAGGGGGTCACCCTAGCCCCCAAACACCATCGACTCGACCGGCCCGCCAGGCCGAGCCCGCTAACTGGCGAGCCTCGCCGACCTGGCGAGGGCCTTGCCACCCTTTGGACTAACCGGCGATGCCTCGCCATTTGGGTAAGGTCCTCGTGACCCCTATGCAAAAAAAAGGTATGGGTCCCACCCTGGGTCCCCCTGTAAGCGCTCCGTTTGGCCCCCGACTCTGTTTTGAGCCGTTTCGGGTGATTTCTGATGCACAGCTGTATCTGTACATTCCTAAGGGCTGGAATGGAGTGATTTATGATCTACACCCGTCGCTTGATGGTCTAGAAGTGATTCAAGATTGTTTCGCGTGATCATAGGTGTGTACGAGCCCAATCTCAGCGGTTAATTTCGGTCGATTTCGCCGTTCCGCGAATTTGAAAAATCCTAAGTCGGTTTCTACGTTCCGTCGCTCCCTCCTAAGTCAGAGTGCGTCAGAGTGTGTCCTATGACCCTAACTCAGGTCCGGTTTAATCCAAATCATGCTCTGATACCATCTTGTAAAGCCTTGAAAATTCGGGGTCGAGCAAAGCTCAGCTCACGAGTTCCAACGCATCACTTATGCAATATAGATAATGATGATTATGATGAGAGTATTGAAACATGAATGGAATTATACCAAAACAGCATATCATACTCCAGAGACAGTTAAATTACAAGCAGAAGACTGTGATAGATATAAAAAAATATATATAAACTATGGTAAGTCTCTAGAGTGTGATAAGGTTATCAGGTTAATGAATTATAAGTACAATTTCAAAATATACCAAAGGTATAAGGTCCTCTAGTTAACATCCCTGTAATCCCATCGATTAAGACACGGCTCACATGAAGCCGCCAGAAAACAACATATACGAGAAAACATCCTTGTCGTCACAAAAGTCCGGCTCCGCCTCAGGAGTAGCGTCGCCATCTGCAATCAGACAAAGTTTGGTGGGTGTCCGGAACACCATCCCGTAACATAGGAGTGAGTGATCAACTCAGTGAAACAATAGAGCATAGGTTAACATGTTATCAATTTAGTCAAGCAGTAATGATAAAGCGGTACAGTCAAACAATCCTAAATACTCTTATTAATACAAGTATGGAATGCAGTCATGATGCATGCCCTCACCAACATACTCCCTCATGCGACACTATCTTACGTCCATGGCATGCGTTCATCCCTCAGTGCCCCACATCTTCTAGGCACATGCAATGCGATGATGAGCATGATTACCGAGTTGTTATTAGTCCTTTTCATACAACAGTATTGGGAAACTAAGGTACCTACCTTATATCATTCCCAAACAATGATCCATTATAAGGTCGTCAATCCTAGATAATCTCATACGATGATGTGGGCCTAGGTCACTGCAAGGGCTGCCAGGGCTGTTACACAGAATCGTTGCACCACTCCCTCATCACCTTATTAATACAGGCCTAGTTGATACTCAGTTTACTACAGGAAGGCTCGTCGCCTCTCCGCAGATTTAGAGTATGCTCGAGGTCACTACACCGGGTACGGTCAGTGCTGCCAGGACTGTTACATGGAATCGTTACACCACTCCCCCATCACCCATCAAAGCAGTGTAGGCTGACTGCTCAAATACAGTGTCCTATACCACCGTATTCGGCTTACGAGTCTGGGTTGCTCACTGGTCACTATGGGGAGGCACATCGCCCCAGCGTAGGCCGACAGCTCAACTATGGTGTCCCATACCACCATGCCCGGCTCATAAGTCTTAGCGGATCAAGGTACCAAGGTTAACGGGGTTGCACTGGTAAGTTCGGTACCTTAGGTTCAAGCAGTGGCGCCCAAACATGGTGAACATACATTAGACATATCGGGTTACTTGACGAGCTCGGCTAGTTCGAGCACACGACAAGTTGAATGACATGAAGTGCATAAGCACTTTTCGTGGCCAACTACTATCGCCAACCGAAGTACGACTCGGGTTCATCGAACACATCTCACGTGGCGAATGAATCTCAGCCACGAATTAAATCCCGTTAACGATTGCCTGGACTATAGAATAGCCCCAATCATATTCAATTACAGAATAGTTAAAGCAGTAATGGATCAAGATTTCAAATCATACAATCAAATATCCAGTATTGTTCGCTTAGGGCTACCAGAGCTGTTGCACGAAATCGTTACACCACTCCCCCATCACCCTTCACGGATTTTATAGAATATAACTTAACCATGTGAAGTAGTCAGGGCAGAGTTAAATAAACAAGTAATTCAAACATATTAACAAACATGTTATAAAACACAATGTAAATAGGAAATTTAAACACATGTTTCATAAACCAGTAAGTGATTAAACTAAACACTTACATGAAGGAAATCATACACATCACTAAGGTAGTTGAGAATCCTATCTCAACACCTACTCAAGGCACTACTAGATTAAGTACATATCTATACAAGCATTTTCACAAACACTTAGACTACACATTCCAACATACCTATAATATACTAGTTAAAATACAAGTCGTAGCGAATCCTTTCACAAAGGATTACTACATGAGCCATGATCATGCATTCACGACCAATAGTCATGGCAAGCATAAATCATAGTTCCATATTCATTCGAACATTTCTACAAACACTTAGGCTATAACTAGTACGTACACAACGTATGTTGATATAACAGGTGTTAGGCCAATCTGTTCACCCAGAAGTTGATACACATGTATCTAGCATACCTAGACAATAATTAATCATGGCAAGCACAAATCTGTATTTCATACATATACAGTATTTTCTACAAATACGAGGAATACAGTATATTCAACATAGTTAACGTATAACCGAAAAATGAAACAGACAATACTTTGTACATATGCAATATCATTCAGATCATGAATCTATCATTATCTAACATTGAAAGCATTGAAAACTATAACCTATACGTCTAAAGTCCGCACCTTTTGTCGTAGAATCGCACCTATACGGTGATTAGGCAACCTGAATCAGAAAACAGGTCAGCTATTACATCACCAACACTCTTAGAAACCCTAAAACAGCTTAGGGTTAGGTTACTTACCTAGAAATGAAGTCGGAATCACCGGAAAGGTGATTAAATCTTGATGGTTAAGCACGTATGATGGTAAGATAGAGCACCAGGATCCTTCACCCACTTCACCCACACTTTCTCTCCCTTTTCTCTCTTCTCTCTCCTAGTTTTTTGTCAAATTCGTATGAAATGAGAGAGTGTGGGTTTAAGGTCCTTATATAGGTGAACTCACCAAATTAGACTCAGGACCAAGTTATACTTAAGTTATGTCTAAAGGGAGACTGTTCTGTCTCAACGGAGCACTTCTGGACGCCCCCCTTGAGCCAAAGGTCGGACTTAAGCTCATAGACATTGGATCTAGGTCAAGTTACATTTTCGGTCCGATTGGATTTACAGATCACCCGTAGTGGACCAGTTTCAGTTCAACAGTCACCGGAACTCAATCAGGGCCACAAGTACACTGACCTGTGTATGAAAATTCCCCTGATCCGAGGGTGTGTTTGGGTCAGATTCCGACGGTCTGATTGCTTATATCAAGCCCGCAAGCAACAAGTCTCATATTACTTAAATTTAGATATTTGTTTCTAAAATATCCACGTTTCTCACACACTTCACTCCGGGCTCAAGCGAATAGGCCTAGGATACTATCTGGATTTGATTTCCGAGATAACTGTTAAGCCTAGCAAGGGGGTCCTAATCCCATAACTTTGTATTATTCAGACTTTCGATGTGCGATCCTGATCTGATATAGAGTTTCGTGATGCTCCCGAGAGCAGCCGGGTAATGAGATTGATCCTAGATTTTAAGGTAATCTAGCGTCAATGATTCTACAAGTTTTGGGTCTTGCAGATCGTATTTAAAGTGGATCAAGCGAATTTTGTAGCTAATCTAGTTTAACACTTAGTTACTTTTGAAGGATAAGGTAGTGAAAAGTGAGATTTGTGAAGGAAAAGGATTAAAAAGTGATTTTAGACTGTGGGATTGAGTTCTGATAAGTTAATGAGGTGTTAGGAACGATCCATTGCCTAAGGACATCTAATTCTAGGTCGGCAAAAATCTGGGATGTTACACTCTAAGTTACTCAAACTCCGGGATCTAACCATTTTAAGTTCTCAACAATCAAAGGGTGAAGGGTGGTTATCAGCTGATATGTGATGTTATCTTTAAGTATTCCATCACACCACAAACTTGGAGATTGGACTCACAAGAACTCCGATCACTGAATCCAGTGCCGACAGCCTCCATAGTACCCCATTCTCGGCTCCCAGTGCTTATACGCTAGATTCTGATCCTGGGATCCTACGAGGAGGATTTTTCAGTGTACATTAATCTCGTAATAAGCATAATCACAAGTATACCTAAATCATAAAAGCAACATCATCATCACATATCCATTAATATAAATAGTTGAATACAGTATTGAAAGGGAAATGCATATGTCAAAAATCAAAGCCTGATAAGTCCGCTGCACACTCCAAGCTCGATGCTGCTGCAACCTAATGCCATCTGCACCCATCTATCATGCATATGCTTATAGAAAGCTTAGTGGGTGGTGAAAGTGTGTGCATAAGATAAGTACCAAGTAAGCATTATCAGAGTAATTAGAGTAAGCGAAAATATTGACAGGCCCATAAATCATACAATATCAGAATAATGCGAAAACATGCCGATAGGCCCATAAATACCATCAGCCTTATCCAGGCTATGTGATGCAAAAATATAAGCCAATATCATATACTAAGGAAGCAATATAAATCAACTATATAATGCGAAGACAGTAAGCCAAATACTATGTGCTAAGGATGCAATGCAATATGCGATACAAATGAAATGACCAAACTAGAGTGTGAAGTCGGGATGATAGTACGCAGCATCGTAGGCTACGGGGTCCATCACAAGGGACTTCTATCTAAACTAGTCTCATACCTAAATTTAGATAGTCAGACTCAATGTGGTAAACTCCTGATCGCAGGTTAGTCGCGCACCGAACCGAAATCCTGGCTATGCGAAGGTACACAACAATTAGTTGCGCACCACCGGCCTGAGTGGATAGTGAATGAAATGAATGCATGAGTATACAACTCTACTTAATAAGTCCACATATCAGTATGGTTCCTCTCTGGGAAATCTCCGGGGTCTATTACACTCCAAACCAGATTGCCGCCCCATCGCGCGTAACAAGGTGGGTGGAAGAGACCTCACTATCCACCTGACAATATCGGGCCCCGCTCATCGATAGCGGACCCATTCCTCTAGCTGGTCAGATCAGCCTAATATTGCCCCCTCCTCTTGGGCAGGTAAGGTCGTACCCCCTTCCAACCGATCACGACATAGTGGGAGACGCGGCCTAACGGTATACGGCACTCCTGCGCATATACATCCACTCCGTCTAGACGTTGGAGCAACCTCTAGAACCAAGAGGGTTTAGCGACTGTCACCCAGGGATATCTATAACACCTCATGTACAACAAATTTTTGGTGTTCCATCTAGCCCTCCACGAAATACCTGTAGAGCTTACGACCCTTCGCTAAGGCGTACAATAATCACAACATACAATGCAAGATGCATGAGTCATACAATCTAGTCATGCATTAATCCTGCGCATACAGTGTACTCATGTGAGACAATCTCCACCTATCAGGGAATCTCATAACAACATGCTCAATGACATATGAAATGGTCAACCATATCTCATATCAAATATGCAGATGATGCGTATGGGCATGTATCGTGATGCTATGCTGTCACATACTCATAATTGGTATCAATAACTGGTACCGACAATCGGCATCGACAATCAGCCTTGACAATGTGGACATTAACCAGCATTACCGCCAAGGAGTGACCCACATAAAGCCTAACATATAGTGGACCCATGGCCTCACACAAGGGCCTAATACACATCATGATGGGCCTAATCATACATAACAATGGGCTCCATCACCTGGCCCTCAAATGCATCACAATGGGCCTCATCACATAGGTCTCATATACATCACATTGGACCTTAAACACGGGCTAAGTACACATCACAATGGGCCTCAACTACGGGTCGCATATACATCACATAGGTCTCGAGAATTGGCCTCGACAATCAAAATCGACCTTGATAATCAAAATCGGCCTAAACAATCAGAATTGACACTCGGAATCAGCCTCAACGCTCGGCCTCGACAACCGTAATTAGCCTATACAATTGGCCTCGACCATCGGAATCGGCCTTGATACTCGGCCTCGACAATCAGAATTGGCCTCGATACTTAGCCTCGACAATCGGAATCGGCCTATACAATCGACCTTGACAAATCAGAATCGGCCTCGATACTCAGCCTTGATAATCGGAATCGGCCTATACAATTATCCTCGACAATCAGAATCGGCCCATATAATCGGCCATGACAAATCGGAATCGGCCTCGACAATCGTAATCGACCTATAGAATCAGCCTCGACAATTGGAATCGACCTCAACAATCGGAATCGGCCTATACAATCAGCCTTGATAAATCAGAATCGGCTTTAATACTCGGCCTCGATAATCAGAATTGTCCTATACAATTGGTCTCGACAAATTAGAATCGGCCTTGATACTCGGCCTTAACAATCAGAATCGACCTATACAATTGGCCTTGACAATTGGAATCAGCCTATACAATCGGCCTCGACAAATCAGAATCAGCCTATACAATTTGCCTCGACAAATCAGAATTGGCCTCAATACTCGCCCTCGACAATCAGAATCGACCTATACAATCGGCCTCGACAATTAAAATCGGCTTATACAATCAACCTTGACAAATCAGAATCGGCCTCGATACTTGGACTCAACAATCGGAATCGGCCTATACAATAGTCTCGACAAATTAGAATCAGCCTCGACAATCGGAATAGGCCACGACAATCGAAATCGGCATATACAATCGGCCTCGACAAATCAGAATCGACCTCGATACTCGGCCTCGATAATCGAAATCGGCCTTCACAATCGGAATCTGCCTATACAATTAGCCTTGACAAATCAGAATCGGCCTCGCTACTCGGAATCGGCCTCGACAATTGAAATCGACCTATATAATCGATCTCGACAATCAGAATTGACCTATACAATCGGCCTCGACAAATCAGAATTGGCCTCGATACTTGTCCTTGACAATCATAATTGGCTTATACAATTGGTTTCGACACTTAAAATCAGCCTCAACAATTGTAATCAGCCTATACAATCAGCCTTAACAAATCAGAATCGTCCTCAATACTCGGCCTCGACAATCAGAATCGGCCTATAGAATCGGCCTTGACAATCGGAATCGGTCGATAATCGGCCTCGATGAGAATGGGTCGAACAAGACCTAAGGAAAGGCCACAACATTAACATTCAACCGTCATTATCCATCAATGTGGACATTTAACCAACATTGCTCTCAATGAGTGGCCCACATAAACATCATTATATACGTCATGGTAAAATCACACATCACATCGGGCCTTGAATATACAACAGGTGGAACCTACACCTGGTCATCACGTTGGGCCTCGCCAAAGGTCACGAACACATTACAGTGGGCCGCATGATATGGGCCTAATATACATCACAATGGGTTGCACTAATGGGCCTCATACACATCATGTGGGCTGCATCAATGGGGCGCACTAATGGGCCTCATACACAACAAGTGGCCTTGCATCAATGGGCTGCATCAATGGGCCTAACACATTGACTTTAAATACACAATAGGTGGGCCTTACACATGGGCTTCAATACATCGCAAGTGGGCCTCAAATATACATCCTAAGCGGGCCACATACCTGGACCTAACACACATCACAGTGAGCCGCATGTCATAGGCCTAATATACATCACTGGCCGCATGACATGGGCTTCAAATACACAATAAGTGGGCCTCATCGGTGGGTCATTAATACATCAAGGTGGGCCTCATGGATGGGCTACAAATACATCAAGGTGGGCCTGACATATAGGAGCTTAGATTACATCTAAATTTATTTAAATAGTTGCAGGTGCACATGTGTATCACTGCACACATCATTCCATGGGACACATGGCCCACTAATGATGATCAGCACCATCCAAACATTGCCTATGTAAATTTGCACCATCCAAACATGTCCAAAATTGTCCATCACTGTCTGGACAGTGCGGATGAAACAAATACATCATGGTGTGGTCCATACTGACAAAACAGGTGGATGACATGCACAAACAACAAATTATGGAGGGGCCCACACGAGTGGATAGTGTGGATGAAATGGATGAATGGTGTGTATAAGACCGTACATCAAGGTGCATCCCACAATCGGACGGTTGGAATATAACCCATACATCACAGTGCACCACACACCTGCATGTCCAAATGGACGGTGTGTGGCAGAATAAATACATCAAGGTGGGCCCCAGCCCCACACGTGCCACACATGTGGGGTGGCCGCTCATCCAAAAAAATGGATGGCTAGAGAAAACACATCCATCATGGTGGTTTGCAAGCACCAACCAGATGAACAGTGTGTGTGAGACACATGCATCATGGTGGCCCTTACAAGCTGCTGACGTAATCCAGTGGTGGGACCCACCAACTTGGCCAATGTATGGTTGGATGAAACCGTACCTCATGGCGGAGGCCAACATACCTGAAGAAGAAATGCTGCAGCAACAACAACTGCGTGCTAAGTGGGACCTACCCTCCTTGCTTAGATGGTGTGGGTACACCATATGTGTGAAGTAGGGTCACGTGGTGGGCCATCCCACAGATGGACGACATGGTTTAAACACATATTATACAGTGGGTTTCCACCGTCCAGAAGGCTAGACGGTGTGGATATAAAACATATACATGAGGTGGGGTCCACGTGGTGGCCCAGGGCCCCACGAACCAAGCTAATATTTGTGTTTTTCATCCAGCGTCCAGGCAAGATGGATGGCTTGGATTCAACATATGTACGAGGGGGCCTCACCATCTAGATTTGTTGGATGGTGTGGACCCAAAAAATACATCATGTGGGTCTCGTTGTGGGCAGCAAGATGGACCCCCGGATGGACAGCGTTGTGGATAAAATACATATACCATAGGTGGGGTCCACAACACTGTCCATCAAGGTTGACCATCACAGAAGGAAAAAATAAAATAAAATAAAATAAATAAAAATATAAAGGAGTGAGAGAGAGATAATGAGAGAGATCGGATGATGGAGGGAGCTCCACCACTATGAGCTCCCTCTAGGAGCTACAATGCACACATCAAGATGAGTCCCACTAATGTGGGCCCCAAAATCACAAAAGGGTAAATACTGAAAGTGCCTTGATTTGTCAAGTTAGATGAGTGTTGAGTCAGATTGTCTACGGAGCCTGGTAAGAAGATCAATTCAAGTGTCTGCCTCAATCGGATGTGTGCAAGCTTGCCACAGGTAAATTTAAAGCCTCACATCTCTTGTCCCAAAACACAAGGTGAATAAAACCCTTAAAAACAAGTTAGAAAAATATAGGGTTGTTAGGTGAGAAAACTTTTTTAAAATAGGAAAATCTCTAAGTTTTTCTCACCTTGTCGATTTTATCATAGCACCCTCGATATAATCGACCTGCGCTGTCGTATTCTCGATGCTTCATTGATATGATTAGAAAGAGGACCAAATATGTCCAACAACTTCACAACATATCTGGATGAATTATCGATGTATCGATACACCTATCGATATCATCGATACTCAAATCTCGAGCCCATCGAAAGTGGCTCGATAAGATCGACAGACAGATTTTCGTCGCCCCTGTTTTTTAGAGAAAAAATTGAATTTCTTCGAAATATCAATGCACCGTCCAATATGATCTGAAATCAAATATCGATAAGATAGGAAGTCCATCGATGATATCGACCATGGGCACGCATTTCTTTCAGCAGATATTTCAGATTATTTTTAACTTTGATCGGGGGGCCATTCTAGGAAATCGATATTCATATGTTGATGATATCGAGGCCGAGTTGATTGCATCGAAACTAGGACAATAGGATTTATCGATGCATTGACACTGCCTTCGATATCATCGATGTACAAATTCCGATGACATCGGCTGACCCTCGATCATATCCTAAAAACCTGAAATATTTCATGTCAAGTCACTCTCATTTTTCAAGTGTCGATTGATTGAGCCTACCATCGATGGAATCAGAGTTCGAAATCTGATGATATCGACAGTGGTTTTGATTCATCGACCATCTGGCAAAAGGTTTCAAAAGCATATGACTTTGAGTTCAAGTCATTGAGCAGATCATCGATGCTATCGAGAATATACACTCGATGATATCGAACCTGCTTGATGATATTGAACTCAATCATAAATGTGACCGTTTTATATCCGTTGGAACCTTTTGCCTATATATAGAGGTCTTATCTATTGTTGTTGAGAGAGAGAAAGCAGAGAGAGCTTTTAAGTTGTTAACCTTAGATCATATACCCAAAGCCCTTTCTCTGAAGGAAGTTCATCTTCCAATCCACCCTCATCATTGATATTCAATAGAGTGGATTAGTGAATGAACTTTCGCATTCAAGGATCCTCCAGCTACTATCTTAATGACAAATCATTTAGCTGAGAAGCCTTGAATGCATAAGATTAGAACTACTCTCCGTATAGGAAAACCTTTAGAGAGTAGGATTCCATCATAACCTTGACCCAACCCGAAGCCAAGTACTGGTATATCATTTTGTGTTGCATTTCAAGGGATCAGAAAACTCTTCGTCAACAAGGAGGAAGGGATCTACGGCATTATACTAATCGGGACTTATCAACTTATTTGTAAGTATCTAGAGTCCAAGAGGACACTTATGATCATTCATTTTTAGGATTGGGTCTTAAGTGGTTCTTACCCTTTGAAGTCCTCAAGGAGGCCTCCGGCGGGAGTATATGTGGTGGGTGCATTGTGTGGACCCTTGCTCTATGGAGAGCATAAACATCTAGTTAGGAGTGAACCAGTAAAACTCCTGAATTTAAGGTGAACCGTGTAGAAACCTCCAGTAGGGTCTTATGGAAGATCCTTGGCTAGTGTACCTAAAAGTGGGTACGTTGTGTTGACCCTTACTCGTGAGAGCATAAACAGTCAGCCTCAGTGTAGGTTGTAAAGGTTGAAGGTGAACCTAATTTAAAACCTTAGGTTCGAGGTGAACCATTGTGAAACCTCCTTAGTGAAATCCGGTACACTCAAGGGTTGAGTGCGGCTACTCGGAGTGGAGCAGACAAGTAGTCGAACCATTATAAAAATGATTATGTTTGTGATTGCTCTTTTGTGTATGTGATTTATGTCAATGCATTTATATTTTTATATCTGATCACAACTCACACACATACACAGTCACATCCAACTTAAACTAAGTTGCATATTACTATATCTTGAATAGTTTGTGATTGGATCCTCTTCCTAGCTTGAAAGCTAGTAGAGTTACATTTGAGTAATCCTGATAATTGCATATTCATAGGATTAGTGAAGTAGGATTTTTAAATAAATCATAAAAACTTTAAAAAGTCCTATTCACCCCCCTCTAGGACATATTGGCATATTACGTCTTCAACTAGTGTGGTCTTCACTGCCATTTCAATTGGTATTAGAGCGGGTCTCTCTTTAAGGGCTTCATCGCCTAGAGAGTGATCTTGACTGAAGTTGGGAATATGGCCAAAAGAGAGGGCTCATCAGTCATTAGACTTCCAGTATTTGATGGCTCAAATTATGTACACTGGAAGGCTAGGATGCACTACTTTATGAGATCTTTGGAACATGATGTTTGGGATATAGTTGAAAATGGATATGTGCCACCAACCAAAGAAATCTTACTTGATAGTGGCACGATGATCACAAAGCCCAAACCCAAAGAAAAGTGGACGGCATTTGACAAAGAAAAACAAACTGCTGAAGTAAAAGCTATGAACGTCATCTACTGTGCCATGTCTTAGGATATATTCAATCAGATAAGTATGTGTGGGACATCCAAGGAAGCATGAGATCTATTGGAAACAACCCATTAAGGCACAAGCACTGTGAAGAGGTCTAAACTTCAACTCTTGACTTCATAGTTTAAAAGTCTCAAAATGGAAGAGCATGAGACATTTATGGAGTTTTTCACAGAGTTGAATATCATCCGTAACTCCATGGGTGGATTGGGAGAAAAAGTTCCAGTACCAAAAATTTGTAAGAAAATCTTAAGATCCCTTCCGGAACGATTTAATTCCAAGGTTACAACAATTGAGGAGTGTAGGAACATTGATGAGATGAAAGTAGAAGAACTAGTAGGTTCCCTACAAACTTTCGAACTATAGTTCAAACAAATCCCTAAATCTAAAACAATTGTCCTAAAAACCTCTAAGGAAACATTACATGAGGACAGTGAGAGCGAAAATGAAAATGAAGATGAGGAAGTGGCTTTGCTGGCCCAACGATTCAGAAAATTCTTTCAAAAGAATCATGGTCATCCTTCCAAAGGAAGAAAGGTGAACTATAAATCTTCTGCATGCAAATTTTGTAAAAGAACCAAAGAACCACAATGCTACACCTGTCATGAGTATGGACACCTGTCTACTGAGTACCCAAATAGAAAAACTAAGGGCAAGGCAATGGCTGCCACATGGGATGAACTAAGGAGTCAAAATTCAGAATCTAGTGACTCAGAAAGCAATGGAGATCATAAATTATTGAAAATACTCATGATCTCCACTGCTTCAATCATTCCCACTGAATCTGAGAATGAGAAAGAACAGCTAGCCACTGAATCATTTTCATTTGATAATGAGGGAACTAAAGAAGAAGAAAAAGACAAGTTACAAGATGCGTACAATCAACTGTATATTCATAGCATCAAAGTGGTTAAAAGACTTGGAATATCTGAGAACAAATTGGAATTGCTGCAAAAAGATTTGGATAAAACTCTAGAAATTAATACACATCTAATCAATGACTTACAACAATATCACTCTGACAATGATAGACTTGAGAGAGTTAACTCCTTCCTTAAATCTGAGTCCAAGAAATTGAACAGACAGGTTAAGATCTTAAAAGACAAAAATATGCTGCTTCAAAATGAAAATCATACACTCCTGTTTAATCTAGAAGAGTTCAGAAAGACTGCCAAGCAAAACTGTAAGTTTTCCCAGTGTAATGAGAAGTTAGAAAAACTTTTAGGTATGGGAAAATCTGAAGGTAACAAAAATGTCTTGGAACATGAGAAAGTCAGAACTAAAATCCAGTATGGAACATAAATGCTTGAAAAATTTAATGCCTCTAGTAGCAACACAAAGACAATCAAGTAGTTGAATTAGATAAGAAAATCAAATCTACTACAAGTAAGAACCCTATCACAAAGTGGATAATTAAAGAAAAGAAGAACTATCGTGCTACTCACTCAAATCACTTAACAGGCAGTAATACTAAGTGGTATCTTGACAGTGGTTGCTCAAGACATGTAACCGGTGACATGTCTCTTCTTTCAAATTATAAGAATCTTCATAATGGGCTGGTCACCTATGGAGATGGAACCACTACTAAAGTAATTGGACAATGAATCATAAAAGGAATTTAGTTTCTTGAAAATGAGAATGCTCTTTGCATAAAAAGTCTGACACATAATCTCCTAAGCATATCTTAAATCTGTGAAAATGGACATGTGGTTAAATTTAACAAGCAAGAGTGCGAAATCCTAGACCAATCTGGAAAATCAGTAATGAAGGGTCATCGCACAAGCAATCACTGCTACACTATCAGAGGCATAGAGAGAACTGATGCCTAGAAGTTCTAAGCATAAAAAGACAAGGCCAGATTATACATCCAGATCTAGATATTTGCTGAAATGATGCAATTTTGCTGAGCATCAAACGATATATTTGAGGTTCCTCACCTCAATCTTTTATATATAAACATTTAAATGTTTATAATTATTGATATGTACAGTCATTATACATAATTTTGGTGAGTATGCTATTAAGTCATAAAAATACTATAAGCATACTTGAAGGGTCGTCTGTATGCTGAAAAAGAAAAATATTTCTCTTCGATATGTCCATCGATATGACCTTCCCAATTAATCGATCATGACCGATATCATCGACATCTCTTCAGAATGTAGAATGTCACATGATCGGGACTGCTATGAAGCAATTGTTGATAACATCGGATGAGGATCATCAATATAATCAAAAGTCGGGTCGATAAAATGAAGATTGCCGCCCAATAAAAAGTGGTCGAGCGGGAAATCTTATTTTTTCTGAAAAATTTGCTGTTTTGCCCTCTGCTCGAATCCTCGGCCAGGAGATCATCGGTGGGTTCCAGAAGCTTCAAAAGAAATGAGTATTATCCTTCAAACTCTTCCACTCCAAAGTCTAACCTCACTTTTAGTTGGGTATTTTCTGTTCTTTTGGTTGACCATCCTTACCTTTACTTGTCTCTTACACTGAAAAATCATGATCAAAGGGAAAGGTAAGTCTCTTTCTCAGTCTTTGAAAGGAAAAGCGAAACAACCCAGTATGCATCAACTCATTCCATTCGTGAGACATCCAGCCATTGTTGTTGAACGTCTGGTTCTTAACAGTGCCATTGAGTCCTTTGGTGTGGACCTTCTTCTAGAAGTAATAGGATGGTAAAATATTCTAAACTTTGGTGGTTCGTATCAAATAGGGGTGATCCATGACTTCCTCAGTAAAAGTCATGTTATTGGTGATGATCCACCTTGCATTCAAGTCGAATTATTGCATTACTCCAAGCACATCACTCCCATCACCTTGAGTAATCTTCTGGACCTCGAGGTCACTGGCATTCCAGTCACCAGCCGAAATCTAAATGGTCTTGGCGTCTGGGGAGAGATAACTTGTGCACTATGCCATGGAACTACTATTTCTCAGAATGATGATAATTCTTTTCATATTAATCATCTTGGACCCACTTTTAAAATCCTTTATGACATCTTTGGGTCCAATGTTTATCCTTGTGATGTGAATGGTAATCATCTATATCCCTTTGTGTTAAATTTGTTGTATGGTGTTTTTCAAGAAGTTCAGGTGTGCCTCCCAACACTTCTTCTTAAGCAGCTAATTTGGGTCATTCAAGGCAATCATCAGGATACACTGGTTTTTCCTGTACTCATCTGTAAATTAGCCCATCATGTTGGTATTCCTGCTTCATCTGGTAGAGTCTATCCAGAGAAGTGGTTTGATAGTGATTCAGCTTAGGTGGCACAACAGCTGTGTCTTCCTTCAGTACTTCCCGAGAACAGTGCCCCCTGCAGTCGGTTGCTCCATATGCTCATCCGTCATATCCATGGGGATCCAACCAAATGCCATTGCTGAGTCCGAAGTCTATCACAAATCGTCAAACTCATCACTTTGAACGTCACCTACTGAATGGTATGGCGAGCATGGAGGAGCCTCTTCGTCTTCACAATTGTGAGAGACGTCTCATCGTGATTGAAGAAAAAGTCGATTCCCTCCAACAAACAAATCAACAAGTAGTTGATTTACTCACATATGGTGATTCGCGAAGACAGTAGAAGCTAATTGTAATAGTTGTATATCACTATATTCTTTTTGGGGTACCTATGCATGGGCTTGGTGTTTTTTTTCTAGGATAACTGTTAATTTCTTGCCAATCTTGGGCAGTTTATTTTGGATAGTTGGATAATTTGGTTTCATTTTGGTATATGGATGAATAGAACTCATATTTTTAATGCCATCATTAGGTTTTGAGTTCCCCTGGTTTATCAAGTTTCTGATATGATATGCATGGACTATGCTTTACTGATTGTTCTATCTGTGATATCACTATTTTATCTAATCTACTATGCATCCATACATTCTGGAATTGATGTTTGCTTAAATTGAGTTATCTGTTATACATCAATTTTTCTGCTTTTTCCTGTTCGGTTCTCCTAAGTAATTTCACTCTTCAGTCAATATCACTTGATCCATCTTTGTCAATGACTGACAAAAAGGGGGAGAACATTTGCAAACACCCCGAACGAAAAATTGTGCATATCTGCTTGAATGGTTGTGCAGGAGTTAGGGGAGCAGCTGCAAGCGAGGGGGAGTTTACAGTCAGGGTGAGCAGCTACAACTACTGGGAGTGTACATGAGCTAAAAATTGTAAAATTGTGTAAAAGCATGTACACACAATTTAAGGTGTGTTTGTCTAGAGCATTCTAGGGTATTTTGGATTTTTGTCACGTAATTAACAAGGGGGGAGATTGAAAGTGCCCTAGTTTGTCAAGTTACGTGAGTGTTGAGTAAGATTGTCTACAAAGCCTAATAGGAAGATCAATTTAAGTGTCTGCCTCAACCGGATGTGTGCAAGCTCGCCACAGGTAAATTTAAAGCCTCAC
The DNA here is from genome assembly GCA_030180095.1 of Magnolia changhungtana. NCBI lineage: Eukaryota > Viridiplantae > Streptophyta > Magnoliopsida > Magnoliales > Magnoliaceae > Magnolia > Magnolia changhungtana. Next base: position 10,569,708 of record JASAUF010000656.1, on the reverse strand, counting down.
ATCCCTTGTCCTAAAACACCAGGTGAATAAATCCTTAAAAACAAGTTAGAAAAACATAGGGTTGTTAAGTGAAAAAACTTTTTCAAAATAGGAAAATCTCTAAGTTTATCTCGCCTTGTCGATTTTATCGTAGTACCCTCGATATGATCGACCTGCACTGTCGAGTCCTCAATGCTTTATCAATATGATCGGAAAGAGGACCAAATATGTCTAACAACTTTACAACATATCTAGACGAATTATTGATGTATCGATACACCTATCGATACCATCGATACTCAAATCTCGAACCCATCGAAAGTGGCTCAATAAGATCGACAGACAGATTTTTGGCACCCCTGTTTTTTAGAGAAAATTTTGAATTTCTTTGATATATCGATGCACCATCCGATATGATCTGAAATCAAATATCGATAAGATCGAAAGTCCATCGATGATATCGACCGTGGGCGCTCATTTCTTTCAGTAGATATTTCAGGTTGTTTTTAACTTTGAACGAGGGCCATTCGAGGAAATCGATATTCATATGTCAATGATATAGAGGCCGAGTCGATTGCATTGAAACTAGGACATAAACTGTCTAGCAAGTTTACTGGTAAATCTATAGGATTTATCGATGCATCGACACTGCCTTCGATATCATTGATGTACAAATTCCAATGACATCGGCTGACCCTCGATCATATCCTAAAAACCTGAAATATTTCATGTCAAGTCTCTCTCATTTTTCAAGTGTCGATTGATTGAACCTACCATCGATGGAATCAGAGTTCAAAATCTGATGATATCGACAGTGGTTTCGATTCATCGACCATCTAGCAAAAGGTTTCAAAAGCGTATGACTTTGAGTTCAAGTCATCGAGCAGATCATCGATGCTATCGAGAGTATACGCCCGATGATATCGAACCTGCTCGATGATATTGAACTCAGTCATAAATGTGACCGTTTTATATCCGTTGGAACCTTTTGCCTATATATAGAGGACTTGTCTATTGTTGCTGAGAGAGAGAAAGTAGAGAGAGCTTTTGAGTGTTTAACCTTAGATCATATACCCAAAGCCCTTTCTCTCAAGGAAGTTCATCCTCCAATCACTCTCATCATTGATATTCAATAGAGTGGATTAGGGAATGAACTTCCGCATTCAAGGATCCTCCAACTACTACCTTAATGGCAAATCATTAAGCTGGGATGCCTTGAATGCATAAGATTGGAACTACTCTATCTTCCGTATAGGAAAACCTTTAGAGAGTAGGATTCCATTATAACCTTGACCCAACCTGAAGCCAAGTACTGGTATATCATTTTATGTTGCGGTTCAAGGGAGCAGAAGACTCTTCGTCAACAAGGAGGAGGAGATTTTCGTCATTATACTAATTGGGACTCATCAATTTATTTGTAAGCATCTAGAGTCCAAGAGGACACTTATGATCATTCATTTTAAGATTGGGTCTTAAGTAGTTCTCACCCTTTGAAGTCCTCAAGGAGGCCTCCGGCGGAAGTGTACGTGGTGGGTGAGTTGTGTAGACCCTTACTATGTGGAGAACATAAACATCTGGTTAAGAGTGAACCAGTAAAACTCCTAGGTTTGAGGTGAACCATGTAGAAACCTCCAGTAGGGTTTTATGGAAGATCCTTGGCTAGTGTGCCTAAAAGTGGGTGTGTTGTGTTGACCCTTGCTCGTGAGAGCATAAACAGTCAGCCTCAGTATAAGTTACAAAGGTTGAAGGTGAACCTAATTTAAAACCTTAGTTTTGAGGTGAACCATTGTGAAACCTCCTTAGGGAAATCTGGTACACTCAAGGGTTGAGTGCGGTTACCGGGAGTGGAGTAGACAAGTAGTCAAACCACTATAAAAATAATTGTGTTTGTGATTGCTCTTCTGTGTGTGTGATTTGTGTCAATGCATTCATATTTTTATATATGATCACACCTCACACACATACACAGTCACATCCAACATAAACTAAGTTGCATATTGCTATATCTTGAATAGTTTGTGATTAGATCCTCTACCTGGCTTGGAAGCCAGTAGAGTTATATTTGAGTAATCCTGATAATTGCATATTCATAGGATTAGTGAAGTAGGATTTTTAAATAAATCATAAAAACTTTAAAAAGTCCTATTCACCCCCCTCTAGGACATATTGACATATTCCCTCTTCAACTAGTGCGGTCTTCACTACCATTTCAAATACAAGATCACCCACCGTAGGATTTTCTTCTTCCTTCTTCCACTAACGTGTTCTAAAGCTTCAAGGGAATAAGATTCAACGGTTGAGATTGATTTTAGAGGGTGGGATTGGGTGGTAGGGAGTGGACCACACCTAGTTTCTCTTATGGAAGCTATGGACGTCCACCTCTCATGGGGGTTGCTTACTTGAAAATGGAGAAAATGAGAGAGAGAGAGAGAGAGAGAATGGGATGTAAAGAGAGATAGAGAGAGAGGGATGCGTGATGGAGTGAGTGATGTGTACTTGACATGTAAGGGTGTGTAAGAGAGAGAGTTAACTTTGGGGATAGTGTTGTACTTGACATGATGTGGTGATTGATGGGATTAATTTGATTAGAGATTCTCTTGGGATTTGCAACTCATGACGTTTTTCTTAAAACGAATGCTGGCCCACATCTCCTGGCTCAGGTATCACCTCAGCGCGTAATACGTAGTGTTGGAACTATGGCGACGGCACGGTTGTAAGGGTACAAGTCTCAAGTTGAGCCGACTCTAATATACGGGACACGATTCAAGATCGCGCGCAAACACCGATAACAGATCGCAGGTCACCAGCATTCGATCGGGAGGACTGTAGAAGCTTACGTAACGGTACTGTCTAGGATACGGGCCTTACACGAGGCGATATGGTACCACACCCACTCAATCTAAAATCTGGAACGGACCAATAAACCGTGGCGTGAGCTTACCTTTCTTGCCAAGTCGAAGGACTCCCTTCATGGGGAAAACTTTAAGAAATACTTGGTCCCTGACCGTAAACTCCAGCGGTCGCCATCTCATATCGGCGTAACTCTTCTGTCTGCTCTGTGTTGTAAGAAGTCGACACCTGATAATATCTGTCTTCTCTAAGGTCGCCTGCACTAACTTTGGGTCAATCAAACTCTTCTCGCCAACCTCTGCCCAGTAATGTGGGGCTCTGCATGGGCGCTCATACAATGATTCGTAGGAAGCCATGCCAATGCTCTCCTGAAAGCTGTTGTTATAAGCGAACTTAGCATAGGGAAGACAATCATCCCAATTGTCTTTAAAATCAAGCACACATGCTCGTAACATATCCTCTAAAACCTGATTTACCCGTTCCGTCTGTGGGTGGAACGCGGTGCTGAACTTCAATTTCACACCCATTGCTTCCTGAATACGAGTCCTGAAGATAGATGTGAATCGTGTGTCTCGATCTGACACGATCTCCATAGGCACTCCATGTAGACATACTATCTCCTTGATGTGCAGCCTAGCCAAATCGTCTGCTGAGTTTGAGACTCTGATCGGTAGGAAATAAGCTGAATTTGTCAATCGGTCCACAATCACCCAAATGGAGTCATGTCCCTTCCTCGTCTTTGGTAAGCCTGAAATGAAATCCGTAGAGATGAAATCTCATTTCCATTCAGCTATAGGCATGGGCTGAAGTAAACCAGGAGGTCAACGATGTTCGGCCTTGACCTGTTACCACATGGGACAATGGGACACATAATCTGCTATGTGGGCCTTCATGTTGCCCCACCAGTACGACTGTTTCATGTCTCGGTACATCTTCGTACTACCTGGATGCATTGCCATCTTCGAATTGTGAGCAACTTCTAGAACTTCCTTCCTCAAGTCATGGAGATTCAGGACGCACAGGTGGCCACGATACCTCAAACCTCCATCTAAGCTAACCCTCCATTCAGAGTCTTCACTGTCGTTCACCTGCTCTCTCATCTTTGCCAATAGCTCATCATCTTTTTTGAGCCGCAATTATCCTGTCATCAATGAGTGGTTGCACCCGAACGTGTGCGACGCTCTCGAACGACTCCTCCACTGTAAGCTTCTGCTCAAAATCTCGTATAAATTCTACCATATTCCACTCCTCTATCATTAGTGGAGCTGCAAATGCTATCGTCTTCTTGCGACTCAACATGTCTGCCATAAGGTTGGCCTTGCCAGGAAGGTAGGAAACCTCAAAATTGAAGTCTTTCAAGGTTTTTATCCATCGTCGTTACCTCATATTCAAGTATCTCTGTGTGAATATGTATCTGAGGCTCTTGTGGTTGCAAAAGAGCTCGAACTCTTCTCTGTAGAGGTAATGTCTCCAGAGCTTTAATGTAAAGATGATAGCCGCCAACTCTAGGTCATGCGTAGGGTAGTTCTCCTTGTGTTTCCTCAACTGTCGCGATGCATAGGCAATCACCCTGTCCTTCTGCATAAGAACACAACTCAAACCAACACAAGAGGCATCGGTGTATATGGTATATTTGACCCCCTGCTTTAGCAATACTAGCATGGGTGCGGACATCAACGTGTCCTTCAGTTCCTGAAAGGCTGCTTTTGCCTTCTCATTCCAGGCAAACTTAAGATCCTTCCGAGTAAGCTAAGATAACGGTCTGGCTTTGGAAAAGTCCTTAATAAATTAATGATAGTAACCTGCCAGGCTAAGGAAACTCCTCACTTCAATAACCGAACCAAGTTGCTCCTAGTCCTGATCTATGGCCACCTTAGCAAGGTCCACAACTATTCCTTCCTTAGACACCACATGTCCCAGGAACTTGACTTCTTCTTTCCAGAAGTCACACTTCTTGTACTGAGTAAATAACTGGTTCTTGCTGAGAGTATTAAAGACTACTCGCAAGTGCTCCTCGTGATCTTCCTGACTCTTAGAGTATATCAGGATGTCATCTATAAATACGATGATGAATTGTACATATATAGCCGAAACACCCAATTCATCAGGTCCATGAACCTAGCCGGTGCATTTGTGAGTCCGAATGACATCACAAGGAACTCGTAGTGCCCAAAGTTGGTTCTGAATGCTATCTTCTGTACGTCCTCATCCCTGACGAACAACTGGTGATACACTTGGTCGTATAAAGCCTGCATCCAACAGATCATCGATCCATTTTCTCAGTTCCTCCATCTCATATGGAGGCATGCGATACATCAGTAGAGATATAGGTGTCGCACCAGGCACTAGATCAATGGTGAAATCGATTTCGCACTGAGGAGGTAATTCAAGTATCTTCTTGAACATTTGCAAAATCCTTAACTACTGGCATATTCCCAAGTGTTGAACCATCAATATTATCTAGCAAGGTAGCATAACAACTAATGTGGTAATACCAATTGACCTGAACTGGGAATGTAAAGGTCATGCCCTCAGGTCCATAGGCTGTCACCACCCTAGTATCACAATCGATCTCTGCCTTTATCTCGGTGAGCCAATCCATACCGAGGATTACATTGTAATGACATAACGGGGCAATAATCAGGTTGACGAGTACTGTTATGCTCCTTAAGTCTATTGAACAACCCTTACACATCTTGGTCATGTCTGAGAAGTCCCTGTGGCGGTAAGGAGTCTCATCCCAACCATAAGACTAGTTTCTAACCCTAGTCGCTTGATTGTTGTGCATGATATTATAGAGATAGTGGATCCGGTGCCCACCAATAAGAAGACTAGTGTACCTTGGATATTCGTCATAACTTCAAAGGCCAGTGGTGCTGCAACTGCTATCTCGGATGCCTCAGCAGCAGGTAAGTGCACATGAGCTTGTTGAGGATAATTTGACTGTGGTACCGTAGGCCATTGAGGTGGCCTAAATCGAAGTGCAGGTGGCCTGTAAGAAGGCTATGCAGGTGGTGCTAATCGTAGAGGCGAATCTGAGATAGCTGGTGGCATCTAACGATTAATCTTCTGAGGGGGCATGAAGCTGTCGTCCCTCATCCTGGTGAAGCAGTAAGTGTCAAAATAGCCCAACCTCTTGTAGTAGGTGCACCATACATAAGGCTACCTCGGTTGTGTTGATGGAGCCGTAAGCTGAGGAGGAGAATCTGCATGTGGCCTCTTGCCGAGAAATGGTTTACTCAGCAAATCTGGTCGAGGCCTAGGACTCATGGGTACACGTGCATGGGATAGTCTGTCCCCATCCTAGTCAGCTTACAGGGACATGCTCACTAGCTCAGTATAATTGGGTATACTAGCGCAATACATCTTCGTGCGGATATCGGGCCGCAGACCATCAGAGAAACGCCGCATCTTCATCAGCTCATTTGCTAGGATTAAAGGAGCATATTTAGCCAGCTCCATGAACCTATTCTCGTATTCCGCCACAGTCATCCCTCCCTGTCAGAGGTGAAGGAACTCTCCCATTCTCATTATGGTAGGTGAGAGGGAAATACTTCCCATGGAAGTGTGTCTCAAAAGCCTCCCATGTTCATACATACCTAGGAGTAACTGTCCATAGGACGTTGTCCCACAAGAGACTGACTTCCATCTTGAACATGTACGTGACCAGCTCAACCTGCTCTGTCTTATTGGAGTGCAGCGGCTTCACCATCTTAAAGATGCGGTCAAGCCAATACTAAGTCTCATCGGGTCTATGAGTATCTACAAAAGTAGGAGGTCGAAAGCACTGAAATCGTTCGAATATGCTGCTGACACCCATGTTTCCAGCAGGGTGCACAGGCGGTGCAGGTGAAACCATATTCATGTTCTGGGCAAGGGCCCTTGCTATGGTGGTCCAAATCTGTTACTATTGTTACATAAGGATCATCATTTGCTCCAGCCTATTAGGGGGAGAAGCCGCATGAGGCATGTGAGGCATCAAGGTAGACGCACGATTTTGCTCTAGAACCAGTGGTGCAGAAGGTGTTGGCCCATTAGTGGGGCCAGTGGCAAGCTATGAATCCGGCATCGTGTCACTGTCAGGGCCCAAACTGGGGTCCGTCTGGCTATCGCTTAGGGGAGGTGCCCCGTTAAACAATGTACCAAGTGCAAGACGTGCCATGCTTCAAGTGTTCTTAGGTGGCATTCCCTACATACAACATAGGGTGCACCACGTGTAAAATTTAACATAAGAACATACACTCATCCAAACACCATTCACATTCCAAACTAAAAGGAACTTCATGCATTTCATTTACAAAAATTGTCACAATACATGAGATATAGTCTTACATGGATCATGATAGAAGATGCATGTGAGCTAATCTAAACAAGCTTTAAACACTTAAACATACTAACAACCAACCAAGCCTACAAAGGTTAGCACAAAAGAAGACTAACAACAAAGAAAACTAAAAGACGGCTATACATATGACTAGTCGTCCAAATCTGGTGATGGAGGAGGGGCACCCTTGTCCTGCATGCAACACAGGAGAGCCTTCAAGGTACGAGACACCTTCTTAAAATTTTGTTTTATGTAGGCCCTATTCTCTACAAGTTCGGCCCAGGTCTCTCTGACCTCCTGTCGCAGGACAACTTGGCCCTCCTCAATCTGAGCTAAACGAGCTTCTAAATTAGCTCAATCATGATGGCTCTCATGTGTAGCAGGAGGAGAGCCCCCGTCAGTCTTGGGCCTCCTCTTCTTCCTCTTCCTGCTCTTCCTCTTCCTCACTTCCTTCTTCATTACTTCCTTCCTTGCCTTTTTCATCTTCACTCCCCTCTTCCTCTTCACTTTCTTCCTCTTCCTCATCACCATACTCATCAGAACTGGCTTGACATTGTCACGACCCAACACCCATGTTGTTAAGTGTGGTGTCATTGATGAAGTGGATCAGCGCAAGCTCATCAGTAAGCCTGTAGCCGAACTTATGAGCAATCTTGCATATGAGCCGGCCGAATGGGAGTGAAATATCTATCCTAAAGAGCGCATGGTCTGTACTATCTGTAGCAGGACAAATGTAGGCAGGCACAACTTATCACTCTACCCAGCTCAGCATAGAAAGTCCACCATCAATCGCGTGCATTCGGAGCGATTGCCCGACCTAGGATACACGTTGTGCATGAATATGTGGTGGAGTAGGAGGAAGTCATGAGTCATCTTGGACGCTGGGAGGCAGTTGGCTTGGTTCCAGTGGACTAGTCAACCCTAAAGAAATCACGTACAGCGATCTCTTTCATGCATACTCCTGAGATTCTTCTCGCTAGCATGAACCTCACCACGCTCCATCCCCATAATTCGAGCTATCACAACAACATTGACTGTGGCTTCCTACCTTCCCATGGGAATGGTGAACTATAAAGGCTCTAGCGATGGGTCCTGTATGTGGACGTAGATGGTTCAGACCGTGTTCTCAGTCGCACGTGCCTTATCCTCGAATATAGGACCCTACCCAGCGTCCACCAGGAGGTCCATCACTGGATAAAGCCCAAATAACTTCTTGTCCACGTGTGCTTCAAAGAGGACTCTACGACCCTGGAACCTACCATGAGCGATGCCCGTATGTAGGGCCCTTTCGAGCGGAATTTTGGGGATCAAGATCTTGCTTCGTCCGTCGCTCTCGTGGGGTGCTTGTACTTGCTTCGGCGCCCGATTTCTTCCTTGGACGAGTTGGGCGGCTAGGCCAGTTTCATCTGTGGAAGCCCTCTTCTTTCCCATGAGGGAAAGAAGTGTGGAGAGAGAGAAGATCGTAACCACTAGCTCAAAGAGAGCCATGAAGTCAAGGGAGCTTGAAAGATGGAATGGGTTGGTGAATTTTGAGGTGTATGAGACACAAAGATGGTTTTGTGTACTCAAATGTGAGGAAATAAGGGAGATAGAAGATGGGTTTTAATGAAAATGGTGGAGGGGTGTATGTAATGAAGAAGAAGAGATATGAGAATGGAGGGAGGATTTGAGAGAGAAAAAAAATGAGATTTTAAGGGATTTGGAAAGTTTGGAGGGGTGAAAATGGAAGAAATGAAGCAAATGGGGAAGTATAGGAGGCCCCCACACGATTTCGTGGCCCTCACATGAGTGTACAATGGCAGGCCCGCCTGGCCCACTGCGGCCCGACCTGCCCACTGTCCGTGGACCGCGAAGCCTCGCCCTAGGCGCGATGCTATCACGACCCGCTGGACCCTGGGGTGTTGGCTCGCGCTAGAGGCGATGGTATCCCCCCGTGGTGCTAGAAATGTGCGGGGTCCACTTTGGTCCCCCCCGATTTGTACCCTTTAGGCCCTCTAGTCTGCTTAAGTCATTTTCGGAGTCTATCTCGCGTATATTTACATGTTCTGGTCATTTGAGAGTGGAATATGTTGAATTTATCGTCTAAACCCATCGATGGACAGTCTGAAAAAGTATTGGGATCATCTCCTATGATCATAGATGCCTACGGGTCCGATTTCAACGGTCAGTTTTGCTTATCGGCGAAACTGGGAATCCTAAGACTATTTTTATGTTTCACCACTCCCTCCTAAATTAAAGTATGTCACTGTGCATCATGTTACCATAACTCAGGTCTAGTTTAATCCAAATCATGCTCTGACACCAACTTGTAATGCCCCAAATTTTGAGGGTCGAGTAAAGGCTCAACTCCCGAGATCCGTTGCATCACCTATACAACATAGAAAATTATGATTAAATGTTGTCCATATTAGTGCATTAAACATGAATGAGATTATACTAAATCAACATATCATACTCCATAGATAATTAAATTTAGCAAGCGAAAGACTGCGATAAATATATAAGGTGTACAAGTGGATATGAACCCCAGAGTATGATCATGTCACCAGGCTGAATAATTACATGTATAGTTCCAAAATTTACAAAATAAATAAGTGCGATGTTCAACTAGTCTGTATCCTTGTAACCCCGACGATGCAACTCCAGGTCTACATAGACCCGCTAGAGAGTTGTATATAGGAGAACTCCTCGTCGTCAAAGAAGACAAGCTTCAACTCGTAAGCCTCACCATCATCTGAAACTAAAACAAGGTCTAATTGGTGTTTTAAAACACCGTCCGAGAGTGAGAGTGAGTGATCAACTCAGTGAAGCTATAAGGCAAAGGTGAATATGTTATTAATTCAGTCAAGTAGTAATGATAAAGCAATACAACAAACATCCCTAAGTACCCTGGTTAATGCAAGGGTGATATGTATTAATGATGCATGCCCTCGCCCGCACTCCCTCAATGACATCATCTCATGTTCGCACATGCTAAACTCCCACTGTGCTCGACTCTCACACCAAAGGCATGTGCAATACGGTGTATGGTTGTGTTAGCTAAGTTCTTAATTAGACCTATTCATATAGCAGATTCGAGAAGCTAAGGTACCTCCCTTTAGATCATTTACCCAAACAATGATCCATCATGGGTCATCAGTCCTAGTTAATCACATATGATAGGCAAGTTATAGGGCAACATCACCCCTAATTTGAAAGCAGTGGATAGGCAAGTTCGGGTCACTACGAAGAGGCTCGTCACCCTAGTGTAGGCCTTAGTTTATACTCAAGGTCACTATGGGAAGGCTCGTCACCTCAGCGTAGGCTGACAGCTCGAATACAGTGTCCCATACCATCGTATTCGCCTCACTAGTTTGGGTTGCTCACTGGTCACTATGGGGAGGCTCATCACCCCAGCGTAGGCTAACAGCTCGACCACGGTGTCCCATACCACCATGACTGGCTCATGAGTCTTAGCGGATCGTGGTACCAAGGTTAAACAGGTTTTTCATTGGTAAGTGGTACGTTAGATTCAAGCAGTAGCGTTCATACATGGTGAACATACAATAGGCCAATCGGGTCAATTAACAAGTTCGATTGGTACGAGCACACGCTGGATTAATTGACATGGAGCGCATAAGCACTCCTTGTGGCCTAATAATTACGGTACGACTCGAATTCATCGAACGTGTCCGTGGTGGCGAAACTGATTCAGCCAATCGATCGAAAGTCGTTACCGATTGCCTGGACTACGTCGTAGTCCTAATCACACTCCAAAGCAATAGCATTCACATATGGTAGTCATAACAATATTGAACAAACAATTCAAGTAGTGCAATCATTTAAGCACTTTATAAAACACATAATTAACATGACATCGTACATATGCATTTCTTACATAAATCACGTAATTGGATTTAGGTTACATGAAGGAATTTATACCTGTAGCTAAGGTAGTTGAGAATCTTATCTCAACACCCTTATAAAATACAATTTATCAAACACTTACTCATTCAGACATTTTATCAAACACTCAGGCTACTCATTTCAACGTACATGTAATAAATTAGTCATAACATATATTATGACAAATCCTTTCACAAAGGAGTTGTCACACATACAACAATCATGTATTCTCAATTAATAAGCATGACAAGTGAAAATCATAATTCCATATTCATTCAGACATTTCAACATAATATTCAACATAGTTCATATTATGTGTAGTCCCCGGAAAACATCATATCTAAGCACATGTGACAGTAATCAGGTCAATCGTGAATCATTAACTGACATTGAAAGCCTTGAAAACCATAACCTAAATGTTTATAATCTGTACATTTCATCGGTACGCCGATTACGAACTCGGTTCGTACATTGCGCCTTTGTTTATGGCACTACGACTACCTATAACATGAAATAGGTTAGCTATATCACCGATCTACTTATTTAGATACCTAAAATAGATTAGGGTTATGATTCCTTACCCAAAAATGGAGTCAAAATCACCGATATAGGGACACGGAAGAGGAAATTCAGCACGTGGAGTGATGGAAATGAATCCCAGCAACAAACCATAACTCTCTCTCACTTCTCCTCACTTTCTCCTTCTCTTTTCTCTTTTCTCCCTCCTAGGGTTTAGGAAATTCGTTTGGAATGAGAGAGGAGTGGGTTTAGGGCATTATATAGGCCTAGAAGTGATGTCAATGGCCCTAGGGCCATGGTATACTTAGGATATAGCCAAAAGACATCTGTTTCGGGCCAACAGAGCTCATCTAGAGGTCCATTACCTGGATATGGTCTGGGGAAAGTTCCCTGAAAATGGATCTATGCCAGGTTAAGATTTCACTCCGATCGGATTAGTGGATCGACCGTGAAGGATTAGTTTCAGTTTAACGACCATCGTCACTCGATCAGGGCCACAAGTACACTGACCAGTGTAGGGAAATTTCCTTGATCCAAGGGTGTAGTTAGGTCAGAATCTGACGGCCAGAAACCTTAAATTTGGCCTGCAAACGAATGACCCAATTCACTTAAATCTGAGTTCATTTTCTAAAGATATTTGCATTTTTCACACGCTTTCTCGTGGCTCTAGTTTGCGTTTCTAGATGTATTTAGGCTTGATTTCTGGGATGGTTGTCAAGCCCAGTAAGGTGGTCATAACTATATAGTTTCGCGGTCATCGGACTTTCGATGTGCGGTCCAGGTCCGATACAGAGTTTCAATGTGCTCCTGAGTGTAATTGGGTTTAGAGATTGCTCCAAGGTTTTTAGGTAATGTAGAGTTAGCGATTCTACTGGTTTTACGTCTTGCAGTTCATGTAAAAAGTAGTTCAGACTAATCTACTAATTAATTCAGTTTAGCACTTAATTAATTTTTGTCAAATTTCTAAATAATTTGACCCTTAGTGATTTTCTGCTTGAGGTGGTACTCAGGTCTTTGTACGGATTTTTACGAGATGTTATAACGCTGGATGGCCTGGATGAAAGGGGCTCACCCATGTAGTAGGCCCCACATGAATGGACGGTTTGGATGTCCCTATGCAACACGGTGGCCCCATGTCAGGTGGGCCACACTCTTGGATCAAGCTGATATTTGGGTTTCCCTTTGTTTGGACTTATCCAAACTGACTGCCATGTGGGCCACTCGATGGATGGTGTGAATAAAATACATACTTCATGGTGGACCATACACACACACCATCCATACAAGAGGGAGAGAGAGAGAGAGAGAGAGAGAGAGAGATGGTGAAATAGAGGACCCGCCACTATGGGCCCCTTTTTATATTCCATTCATCAATGTGGGTCCCACAACAAGTGGGCCCTAAAATTGAAATCAACGGTGGATCACCCACCTATTACACTCCTCCTTTAGCTCCTTGGGCTCCTATGCTCATTGCCTTCAATTTTAATAGAGGTAGATGATGAATGAATGGTTGAGATGGGAGATGAGAGGTAGGAAAATGGGCCACTCTTGGATTTGGGAGAGAGCTTGGAAGTTGGAATTTTTTTGTTGCTTGGGAATGGGTTTGAGAAATGAGAGAGGGTTGTAGAGAGAGAGAGAGAGAGAGAGAGAGAGAGAGAGAGAGATGGGTGATGGAGTGATGGGTGAGGTGATTGATTTGTTGACTTTTGGGGTAATTTGTGTAAGAGGGGTATGGATTGTGTAAGGAATTGTTGACATATGGGAGTTGCTTGGGGATGTGGTGTGAGGTAATGTGTACTTGATATGACTTGACCCTTGATGGGATTGATTGATTGATTGAGGTGACGAGTTGTAGAGATTCTCTCAGAATTGCAAATGCGCGGAGTTTTCCTTAAACTGAACGTGGGCCCACATCTCCTGGCCATGGTATCGGATCGACGAGCGAGTCATGGCATCGGAACCGCGGCGATGGCACGGTCACTAGAGTATAAGTCTCAGGTCGAGTTAACTCAGGTTTGTAGGACTTGACTTAGGATCGCGCGCAAACGTTGGATAAAGGTTGAAGGTTACTGGAATTCGACCGGGAAGACTATGGGAGCCTAAGGAATGGTACAGTTTGGGATACGGGTCTTACAGCTCTCCCTTCTAAATAAAAAATTTTGTCCTTAAAATTTATATAATCATCACAACTAAACAGAACTCATAAAGAAGGAGAAAACATAACATTGTCATATAAAATCAGAGACAGCATACAAGATACAATATATAGTCAATCATCAAAGAGATGGGGATAACACTCTCGAATCTCGGCCTCGCACTCCGAAGAAGCTTCCTCAAGAGAATGGTGACCCCACTGAACCTTCACCAATGGAATGACCTTGGTCAGGAGGACCTACTCCTTCCGATCAAGGATACGAACTGGCTACTCGATGTAAAAAGCATTCTCACGAACCTCTAGCGACTACTAATCAATAACATGAACTATGTCTGACCCATACTTCCTCAACATAGAGACATGAAAAACATTGTCAACATCAGACAACTGAGATGGCAAGGCAAGTCGATAGGCCACAGTATTAACATGCCTAGTGATCTCGAAAGGTCCTATAAATCTCGGGGCAAGCTTGCCCTTTGTTCTGAATTGAACTACGCCCTTAATGGGCGAGACCTTAAGATACACATGGCCCCTTACAACAAACTCCAAGGGACGACGCCGACAATCAGCAAAACTCTTCCGTCGGCTCTGAGCTATGCGCATCTCTGCCTAATGATATCGATAGCCTCTGATGTCTGCTGCACAAGCTTGGGACATAGGAGACGACACTCTCCAACCTCGGTCCAATAACTTAGTGATTTGCACGGTCTGACATACAGTACCTCAAAAGGAGTCATGCCAATGGTCGCCTGATAGTTGTTATTGTATGCAAACTCAGCCAATCATAGATGCACATCCCAGCTACCCAAGAAGTTGATCGCGCAAGCTTTGAGCATATCCTCAAGGATTTGGTTGACCCTTTCAGTCTGGCCATTAGTCTACGGATGGTATGTGGTACTGAGTTGCAAATCAGTCCCCATCACTCTCTGGAAGCTCCCCTAAAACTGAGATGTGAACCTCGGGTCTTGATTAGAAACGATTGAGACTAGAATGCCTTGCAGTCTCACAATCTCCTCGATGAATACCTCACAAGCCGGTCCAAAGGCCAAGTCGCACGAATCGCAAGAAAATGTGCCGACTTCGTCAGACAATCAACGACGACCCAGATGGTGTTATGACCGCGCTGAGTCCTCGGCAAGCCCATAATGAAATCTGTCGACATGTGCTCCTACTTCCACATCGGGACACTCAACGGCTGCAATAAACCAGGGGGTCTCTGATGATCGACCTTGACATGCCGACATGTGTCACACTCAGCCACAAAACTGGCGATCTGACGCTTCATCCCCACCCAAAAATATTGTCGCCTCATGCCACAGTACATCTTCGTCGAGCCAAGGTGGATAGAAAACCGAGATCGATGTGCCTCGGTCTTAAGATCTTTGCGTAACTCATGAACATCCGGGACACATAATCGGCCTCTAAAGCGAAGTCCACCATCAGAACCAATCTATAAATTTGTCTGACTCTCAGATGCTACCGTTGCTTGGTAATCCTGTAACGACTCGACTGTCTGCTGAGCCTCGATCACCCTTGCAATAAGAGAGGGTTGAATCGATAAGCTCGATAGCTGAACGATAGAAGACTGCAGACCAAACTCGAAGTCATACTCTGTTATATCCTCGAGCATCCTTCACTCTTGAATCATCATATGTGCCACTAGACTCGTGCCTAACCGCTGAGGGCATACACCACCACATTCGCCTTGCCTGGGTGGTACTGGAGGTCGAAATCATAGTCCTTCATGAGCTCCATCCAGCGTCTCTGCCTCATGTTCTGCTCAGACTGAGAGAATAGGTACTTTAAGCTCTTATAGTCAGAAAAGAGCTCGAACCTGACCCAATAGAGATAGTGCCTCCACAACTTCAGTGCGAAGACAACTACTATCAGCTCCAAATCATACATAGGGTAGTTCTGCTCATGAACCTTGAGTTGGCGAGACGTGAAGGCCACTGGCCACCCATGTTACATCAGGACAACACCCAAACTAATATATGAGGCATCAGTAAATACAATGTATCCATCACTCCTAGAGGGAAGAGTGAGGACAGGGGCGGACATCAGACGGTCCTTCAGCTCTTCGAATGCTTGCTTACATGCGTCACCCCAAACAAACTCTACGCCCTTCCAAGTCAACCTGGTCAACGGGGCTGTAATACGGGAGAAGCCCTCAATGAAACATCGGTAATAACCCGCCAAACAAAGAAAACTGCAGATCTCGGACACGCTCGTGGGCTAGTCCCACTGACGCACTACCTCAACCTTCGAGGGGTCCACCGCGACACCCTCCCTCATCACCAAGTGACTGAGGAACTTCACCTCCTCCAGCCAAAACTTACACTTCTCCAGCTTCACGTGGAGCTGGTGTGCACAGAGAGTCTGCAAGGCAATCTCTAGGTGCTGCTCGTGCTCCTCACGGGTCCTCGAATAGATCAGAATGTTGTCGATGAAGACTACAACAAACTGATCGAGATACAGACGGAAGACCTTGTTCATCAACTGTATGAAGACCCACTATAAGAAACAATGCTTTTACCAACAAAATTTTTGCCAACGAAAAAAATTTCATTGGTATAAGTACTTTTTTATCGACGAATTTATTCATCGATAAAACTGCACTTTTGCCGATGAAAATTTTCATCGATAAAAGTATTTTAATTTTTAAGATAGAAATTTTCTGCGCTATTTTGAAATTTTCACGGTAAGACTTTTACCGATGAACATTTTCGTCGGTAAAAAGCACAAATCCACTTTTACCGATGAATATTTTCGTCAGTAAAAGTGTTATGTTTTTAACTTAGAAATTATTGCCTTGAGTTTTACTAACAAACTAAAATCATTGGGAATAATGGTTTTACCGACGAAAATTTTCATCGGTAAAAATGTCATATTTTTCAGATAAAAAAATTTCCCTTGAGTTTTATCGACGAAACGTTTCGTCGCTAAAAATCTCCTAAAAACATTTACCGATGAATATTTCCGTCAGTAAAAATGTTAAAATTTTAAGATAGAAATATGTCTCCCTATGTTTTACCAACGAACTAAAACCATCGGTAATAATGTATTTACCAGTGAAAATTTTTGTCTGTAAAAATGTTATATTTTTCAGATAAAAAAATCTCTCTGAGTTTTACCGATGAAACATTTTGTTGCTAAAAATCACCCAAAAACTTAAAAAAAAATTCCCTCTGAGTTTTACTGATGAAATGTTTTGTGACTAAGAAGCACCCCAAAAAGTTTTACCGACGAATATTTTCGTCCGTAAAAATGTTAAAATTTTAAATTAGAAAATATTTACGATGAGTTTTACTGACAAAGTAAAACTGTCGGGAATAATATCTTTACAGATGAAAATTATCGTCGGTGAAAATGTTATATTTTTCAGATAAAAATTTCACTCTGAGTTTTACCGATGAAACCTTTCGTTGCTAAAAAGCACCCAAAAACTTTTACGTAAAAATGTTAAATTTTAAAGTAACAAAATTTTTGTGATGAGTTTTACCAACGAACGAAAACCGTCGAGAATAATGTCTTTGCCGACAAAAATTTTCGTCGGTAAAAATGTTATATTTTTTTCACTTAGAAAATTTTCCCACTACCTTGAAAACTATCGCGGTAAGAGTTATACCGACAAACCAAAACTGTCGGGAATAATGTTTTTACCGATGAAAATAATTTTGTCGGTGTAACTTATGTTTTACCGACGAAAACGTTCATTGGGAATAATGATAGAATTTTACCTTGCAAAAATTTTCCCATTGCCTTGAAAAGTTTCGCGGTAAGAGTTTTATCGACGATCCATAGCCGTCAGGAATAATTTTCCGACGGATGAAAATAGTCGGTAATGTTTTTTACCGATGATCAAAAATATTATATATATATATATATATATAGTTTTTATATCATATGAGTGAAAATTTTTTAATATATATAATTAAAAGATAATATTTAAATGATTTGTAATATCAGATGGAAAAGTATATTGAAAAGTTTAGAAATTTTAACTATGTTTGAGAACAAAACTTTTGAGATTTTGAAAATAAAAATTCAGAATTTGTATTTTTTTTTTTTGAAATATTTTATAATAAAAATGATATTTTGTTAAAAGAGTAAAAAAATATACATTTTGAAAAAAAATGTTATTTTTAAATGGAAATTGAAATTTATCTATGAAAAATAAAATTACTAAATTATTAGGCACATCCACTAATTAAACATTTAATCATTTTTGGACAATCTAATCAGTTTAGATTGAAGAGTAAATAACTTCAAAAGTTTAAATCAAATTTCACTGAAATTTTTGATCAATCTTGTATGCCCAATATCTTTCTCATATGTAGCCTGCTTGAGGCGTAAGTAGTCAAATTGAGAGTATTGATCAGTAAAATAGAGTGAATGGACCAGACATGTAAAATGGGCCAAATATTCTGGTCAAAATTGTGAGCCAACTTACTGACCTCGTGAGAACCTAAGAATTGATGTTAGTAAGTTTTATGGGCCCCATCATGATGTGTGTCAAGCATCAACACCGTAGATTTGACGTGTTCCCTTTAGGTTATGAGATATCTCAAAAATCATATGTATACTAAACTCAAGTGGGCCATACCATCTAAAACTATGCGAAGACATCTTAAAAAATATAAATGCACTTGGTGGGGCCCACATGAGTTTTGGATGCGGTTGAAATATGGTCTGACCCCTCATCCAAGTGGGACACACATAATGAGTGGGTTAGATATGTGAATCACATTTACGCAGGCCCAATATATGATCATGAATGTTTTAAGGAAACCCTTCTCCACTACATTTAGGTGAGTTACTTGTTACCCTTACCAGAGTAAACTTTGTGGGGTCCACCATTATTTATTTATTTTATCCACTCCATTCATCCATGTTAACATATAATTTGAGGTCTAAAGAACAAAAAGGAAGCATATCCAAAGCTCAAGTGGACCACAACACAGGAAATAATGTGATTGAACCTCTACCATTTAAAATTTCTTGGAGGCCATAGAAGTTTTGGATCAAACTGATGTTTGTGTTTTCTATTCATTCATATATTTTTGATATTATGAACAACCTTTAACCATTTTTGGACAATCTGATTAGTCCAGATTGAAGAGTAAATAACTTTAGATGTTTAAATCAAAATTCACTCAAATTGTTGATCAATCTTGTTTACCCAATATCTCTCTCATATCTAGCATGATTGGGGTGAGTAAGTAGTCAACTTGAGGGTAATGATCAGTATAATAGAGTGAATGGATCAAACATGTAAAATGGGCCAAATATTCTAGTCAAAATTGTGGTGACCCAACTTATTGACCTTGTGAGAACTTAAGAATTGATGTTAGTAACTTTTATGGGACCAATCATGATATGTGTCAAACATCAACACCGTGGATTTGATGTGTCCCCTTTAGGTTACCAGATATCTCAAAAATCATCTGTATATGAAACTCAAGTGAGCCATACCATGTAAAACTAATTAAAGACATCCCAAAAAATATAAAAGTACTTAGTGAGGTCCACATGAGTTTTGGATGTAGTTGAAAATTGGTCTGACCCCTCATCTAAGTGGGACACACATAATGGGTGGGTTGGATATATGAATCACATTTAGGCAGGCCCAATATATGATTATGAATGTTTTAAGGAAACCCCTCCATTATATTATGTGGTGTGGGCCACATTTAGGCTGATGTTTGTGTTTTCCCTTCATTCATATTTTTTTGATATTATGAACATGTTGGATGACAAATAAACATTATTGTGGGCCCAAGGAAGGTATCAACGGTGGAAATCATTATTCCACACTGTTTTGTGTGGCATGGTCCACTTGAGTTTTGGATTTACCAAAAATTTGGGATCAACCCACACTGTTCATCCATTTTTTAGATCAGTTTATAAAATTATCCAAAAAATGAATCATATCCAAAGATTAAATGGACCACACCACAAATAAGGGGAACGAATTGGATCCTCCCCCTACACCATCCAATGGCTAGTGGTTAGTGTTGTGTGGGCCCCACCATGATGTATGTGTTTAATCCATGTCACCCATCTATTTTTAAAGTTCATCTTATGACATGAGACTAAAAATGAGGCATATCCCAATTTGAAATAGACCACATTATAAGAAATAGTGTTGAATGACCATCAACCATTTAAAACATTCTGGGGGCCATAAAAGTTTTGAATTGAGATGATTTTTGTTTTTCCCCTTCATCTAAGCCTTTATGACCTAATAAACAGATTGGATGCCAAATAAAGAGTACAGTGGGCCATACATAGGATTTTAATGATGGATATCCAATCACTATTGTTTTCATGTGGTGTGGTCCACCTGATATTTATATACCTCTCAATTTTGGGCCCCACCATGATGTATGTTGTATATCCACACCTTCCATCCTTTTAGAGAGATCATTTTAGGGCAATATCCAAAGATAAATCCAAAGCTCCAGTGGACCCCAACATAGAAAACAGTGGGGATAATGACACCCACCATTAAATATTGTTTAAGTGCCATGAAAGTTTTAGATCAAGTTGATATTCATGTTTTACCTTATGTCATGTCTTTTTTAACTTTTGAACAGGTTGGATTTCAAATAAAAATTATGGTGGGCCTTATGATAGTTTCAACGGTGGGAATCACTCTCCCCATGATTTTTTATGGTGAGGTCCACTACATCTTTTAATCTACCTCATTCTTTGGCTCATGCCCTAAAATAATATCTCAAAATGGATGGATAGTGTGGATACAACACACATCATAGTGGGCCCCACAGAACTTGGTGACGTCACTTCAGTAGCCAACACGCTACTCAACCTAATAAAAACGGCGCCTGTGAGACTCTCTCTCTCTGTCTTTATCTCTGTCTCGCACCCTCTCCCTCCTCTCGCTCTCTATTTCTCTCTTCCTCTCTCTCTAATCTCTCCACCCTGTCCTCTCTCTGTCTCTCTCGCATCCTCTCCCTCCTCTCTCTCTCTCTCTCTCTCTCTTCCTCTCTCTCTCTGATCTCTCCTGCCGTACGTTGCCGAACGCCCTACCCCCCACCACACACACACACACACACACACTCTCTCTCTCTCTAAAGCCTGGTTGAAAGTGACAGTGAGGTATCTCTCTCTCTCTCAATCTCTCTCAATCTCAATACCGATTTAGGGATTTAGGGATTGATACATAGGCACTTCGAAATTACTTAGGTCGTGTTTGGGCAATGGGATTAAAAGGATTAGGTGGGATGTAATTGCATCTAGTCCCAGGATTAAACCTTCCCATCCATTCCAATCCCTCGAACCAAACACATCCCAGGAAAATTTGAACGGATTAGGGTGGATTGAATGTGATTTAAGGGCCTGTTTGACCGAGCAAATTGGATGGGATTGGATGGTATTAGAGTGGATTGCACAAATTTCAAGGTAATGATAGTTGTGTCAGTGGATTGGTGCAAGATCTATGGGATGGATATATCCCGAGATTGCTGTATTCGGTCTGTTTGGCATGCCCGACTAATCCCGGGATTAAACCTTCCAATCCCTCAAATTAAACAATCTGCTTGAAGGTATATGCTATGATCAGTCACTCCTCATATCAAACATACGAATGATGCTTATGAGCATGAATCATGGAACTATATTAAACATGTTATATGGTGATGGATTCTGTTCATAACGAAGATGGGCCTAGACGGCCTACACACTATAAGTATGGGTCTAACAATGGGACCTAGGGAGAGTTACAATGCGAACATTTAACCATCATTGCTCTTACAATGTAGACGTCAAACCATCATTGCTCCCAAGGTATAGCCGCTAAAAACATCATCTCATACATAATGGTGGAATCGCAATGGGCCTCATATACATTACATTCAGCCCAAATAAAGGCCTCACATACATGTCATCGGGTCTTATATACATCAAATGGGTCACGTCATATGGGCTGCACCAACGGGCCCATATACGTCAAATGGGCCAATTCAAACTGACCAAATTAAATGGGCCGATTCAAATGTGCCGAATCAATGGGTCAATTCAAATGGGCCGAATCAATGGGTAGAATCAAATGGGCCAAGGGCCGAGTTGAATGGGTTGAGTCGAGTACACCATTCATCCATTGATAGAGATCACTATAGAGCATTAAAAAAATGAATCATATTCAAAGGATCATCTGGACCATACCACAAATGATAGTGGTGATAATGATTTCCATAGTTAAATTTCTAGTGGGCTCACCATAATATTTATTTTCCATCCATACTATTCATAAGATCACAAGGACTTGAACAGGGAAGGAAAACAAATATTATATTGAATCAAAACTTCTGTAACCCAAAGGGGTTTCAAGGGAGGGCGTTCAACACCACTGTTTTCTGTAGTGTGGTCCACTTAATATTAGATCTACCTTATTTTTAGTCTCAAGCCATGAGACAAGGTGGCCCAAATAGGTGTACAATTTGGATGGATCATATCCATTAAATAGGGGCCCACAAGCACCTCTGATGAATGGGTGGTTTGGGATAATACATCAGAGTGGGCTCCACGCAGCACTGGCTGACGTCACCACGTTAGCTTATATAGGTGGTGTGGGTACTCCAACCAATCAGCTCCCAGGTGGGTCCACACGTGTGCGACCCACCAGCTGTGGATAGACACTTTGGATATAAACGTATACATCAAGCTGGGTAAGCCCCACCATGAGAATGGATGGATGGTAGGGATACAGTACGTGCACCATGGTGGGACCGTGCATGACTTACATCACGGTGGACTCCACCCATAGAATGGATGGAGGACATGGATGTCATGCTTGTTGCACCGTCCAGCAACTAGATGGTGCAGATATAGCCATACATCATGGTGCGGTCCATGTTGTCACGCCCCAAACTCGGAAAACGGGCTCACAAAATTTCTAATCGCCAAATCCTGTGCCGATAGCCTCCGTAGTACCCTGTTCTTGACTTCCGGCATTCATATGCCAGATTTCAATCCTGGGATCCTACAAGGAGGATTTTCAGTATGATTTTTTTTTGTAATGAAGCATAACTAAGTCACAAAACAACATCACCACATATCCACTATATCAAAAACTTTAAGTACAGTGTGGAAAGGAAAATACAAGGTGATCAAAAGCTCCAAAATAATCCGATATGCACTCCTGCCTCAGTGTTGTTGCAATCCAATGACATATAACGCAACAGTTGTGCGTAAGCTTACAAAAACTTAGAGGGTGGTGTAAGTGTGTGCACAAGGCAAGTGCCAAGTATAAAATATCAGAGTAATGCGGAAATACGTGGTAAGTCTATGAATACTATCAGTTGTACCAAGGCTTTGTGATGCAAAGCATGAATGTTATCGGCCATACCAAGTTCATGTGATGTGAGGCCTATATAGCTAAATGTCATATGCGAGATGCAAAGAAAGCATGCCATTCCTCATCAAGTACACATATCAATACAGTTTCTCTCTGGGATATCACCGAGGTCTAATATACTTCACATTGACTGTCGCCTCCCTAGTAAGTGGAAGAGACCACACTATCTGCCTTACCAGTAGTCTGCCAATACCTACCCAGTTCGTTGATAGTAGACTCATTTGCGAACTGGTCAGACTCAGCCTAGCATACAACCCCCTCACTCAGGCAGATAAGGCCACACTCCCTTCCAACTGATCATGACACAGTGAGAGATGTGGCCTACTGGTATTTGGCACTCCCTCGCTCGTGTATCTACTTGGTCTAGACGTTGGAGCATTTCCTGGTACCAAAAAGGCTCTGAGACTCTCACCCAAGGATATCTTAAGTGCCCACAGTGCTAGAACCAAGTATTTCTGGTATCCGATATGGCCATCCATGATGTTCCTGTGGAGCCACAACCCTGATGTCACTAGAGCGTACAATGATCAAGTCACACATATGCGAGATGCATGAGTCACACCGTACAATCAAGTAACAATCCTGCGCATACCATGCGCTCATGTGGGTAACTCCTATCAATGAGTCCCATAAATAATCTGCCCAATAGCATATGCTATGATCAGTCACTACTCATATCAAGCATACATATGATGAACTATCCTCAAAACGAAGATGGGCCTAGATGGCCTACACATAACAAGTATGGGCCGATCAACAGGCCTTAGGGAGAATTACAATACAGACATTTAACCAACATTAATTTTACAATGTGGACGTCAAACCATCATTGCTCCCAAGGCACGGTCCGTTATAAACATTCATTATATACACCACGGTGAAATCACACATTGCAATGGACCTATATACTTCCCATTGGGCCTTAAATACATCAAATGGGCCCTATCACATGGGCCTTATATTCATCAAGTGAGCCGCACTAATGGGCCTTATGTACATTGTAATGGGCCATAACCATGGGCCTTGAATACATCACAATGGGCCCTCATATGGCAAGTGGGCCACATCACCTGGGCCATATGTACATCAAATGGGCCACACCAATGGGCCCCATATGTACATTAAATGGGCCACACCAATGGGCCCCATGTATATCCAATGGGCCACACCCAAATATAAGTTGTGATAATGATTTCCATCACTAAAATTCCCAAGGCCCACCATAACATTTCATTTCCATCCAAACAGTTGATAAGGTCATAAAGACTTAATAAAAATAAATAAATAAATTTTTATAATTATCCAAAACCTCTGGACCAGGGGAGTTTCAATGGTAAACGTTCAATTCACCACTATTACCAGCAGTGGCCCACCAGATAACTAGATCTGTCTCATTGTGCCTTAAGCCTTAAATGAGCTTTCAAAATGGTTGGACGGTTTGGATGTAACACATGCATCATGGTGGGTCCCATAATGATGGACGGTGTGGAAAGAACACATACATCATTGGGGGGTCCCACTGTCCAGTGGTGTGAACGGTGTGGATAGAACACATACATCATTGGGGGGTCCCATTGTCCAGTGGAGTGGATGGTGTGGGTAAAACACGTACACCGTGGTGGGTTCCACCGTCCAATGGTGTGGACGGTGTGAATAAAACACATACATCATTAGTGGGTCCCACGTGAGGCCCACCATAACATTTGTTTGCCATCTAATCTGTTAATAAGGTCACACGGCCCTGGATGAATAGGAAAAACAAATTTCATAATGATCCAAAACTTTTGTGACAACCTAAAAGGGTTTCAATGGCAGATGGTCAATCTCATTGTTTCCTGCCGTGTGGGCCAACTGAGTTCCACATATGGCTGATTTTTGGGGTGGCCCACTAGTCAGAGGGGACCTAACAAATGCACGGTGTTGATGATCAACACACATCATGGTGGGGCCCATGGCCGGGACCACGTCCCTACCTCCATCGCCAAACGCAGCAGGACGCTGCTGGTGTCCTCTAACGATCAGCAGTAGCAGCAACTGTTGCTGCCTTATTTTTTTCTCAGGGATTTTCCTAGGTGGGGCCCGCTTCAGGGGAATCTGACCCAACCATTAGTTTTTATGGCCCAAGACAAACCCATCAAGCCCAATATTCGATATGTTTTAGGGTATAGGAACATCAGGGTAGATTTCAATGGTAAAAACATTGTTTTCTATGCTATGGTCCGCCAGATAGTTGTATTGACTTCATTTTTCAGCTCAACCCCTAAAATGAGTTGGGAAATAGGATGGATGGGGTGGATTGGATCAATGCATCAAGGTGGAGCTTGTAGGAGTGGCCCACCCAAATAACTTTTTTTTTTTGGTACACCCACTGTCCTTCACAATGTCCAGTGTCCAAGGACGCTGGACGTGTATGTAATTATCAAGGTGAGTCCCATGTCGACATGGCCCACTTGATCAATCTGATATTTGTGTTTTTCCCATCATCATTAAGGTAGGGCCCATGTGGCCTGGACAGTGTAGATCCTATACGTCCATCAAGTGGGTCCCACAAAGATGGACAACATGGATAAAATATAAACATCATGGGCCATGAACAAGGGGAAAAAAAGAGAGAGAAAGAGAGAGATCGAGTGATGGAGGGACCCCGGCACTATAGGCCCTCTCTTCCATACATCACAACATTCATCAAGTGGGTCCCAATACATGTGGGCCCACCAAATCAAAGATCAACTGTGGAGATCCTTTCTCCACCAAAATGTAAGGTCTAGATGACCTTATTTTTGTAAGGAAAATAAACATCATGATGGGGTCCATGGAGAATGACCCCATCATGGAATAATCATGAGAATCAAGGTGGGCCATCAGCCACATCTAGGGTCCAAAGGGAGATCCATACAATCAATCGGTAGGCCTCACTTGGCCCATCATCAAAATATAAAAATCTATCTTATAAAGCACCCACCGTTCGATCTTCTTGGTCCGATGAAATGCCAATCTTCTTGTGCTTCTCTTTGATGGAAGATGATGAGATATGAATGGCTAGGATGAAGGATTTTGGAAGAGGAAGTGAGCCACACAACACTCACTTATCTCTCTTGGGATGCTTAGACATCTACCACTCTTGCTTGCTTGGAAAATGTGTTTGAGAAATGAGAGAGAGAGAGAGAGGGGGTTGTAAGGGAGAGCTGATGGATGTGAGGTGATAGTTGTATTTGACATGTAAGGGTGTGTTAGAGAGAGGGTGAGAGAGAGTTGACTTTGGGGTTTCTCTTGTACTTGACACGAGGTGATTGATTGATTGATTGAGTGATTGATTGATGGGACATATTGTAGAGATTCTCTTGGGATTGCAAACACGTAGTGTTTTCCTTGAAATAAACACCGACCCACATCTCCTGGCCAGGGTATTGGATCAGTGTGGGAGGCGCAGTGATGGTGCAGTCGTAATGGTATAAGTCTCAGATTAAGCCAACTCAAATCTATAGGATATGACTTAGGATCACGCGCGAATGTCGATTATAGGTCGCAGATTGCTAGAATTTGATGGAAAGGACCGCGGGAGTCGACAGAACTGTACGGACTACGATACAGGTCTTACACACGTAGTGGACCACCAATATGATGTTTTTAATATATATTATATAATATAATATTATATATTATATAAGTCTGCATGGTGTTAGCAGACTAGCCATACTCACCGTCCAGATGGATCTGGACGGTGTAGGCATCATGATAGAGGTGGGTTTCACGTAGTAGTGGCCCACCATAGTATTTATATAATATATAATATATTATATTATATAGTATATGTATATTATATGCCTTATATATACATATATATGTGTGTGTGTGTGTCTATGTGTGTGTGAATAAAAGCAAGTGGGCAATGTCTAGCGTCTAGGGACGTTGGACGGCCTAGATGAAAGGGGCTCGCCCAGCTAGTAGGCCCTACATGAATGGACGGTTTGGATGTCCCTACGCAACATAGTGGCCCCACGTCAGGTGGGCCACACTCTTAGATCAAGCTGATATTTGGGTTTCCCTTCGTTTGGGCTCGTCCAAATGGACTGCCATGTGGGCCACTCGACGGACGACGTGGATAAAATACATACTTCATGGTGGACCACACACACACACCATCCATACTAGAGAGAGAGAGAGAGAAACGGTGAGATAGAGGGACCCTGCCACTATGGGCTCCTCTTTATATTGCATACTTCAATGTGGGTCCCACAACAAGTGGGCCTTAAAATTGAAATTGACGGTGGATCACCCACCTATTACACTCCTCCTTTAGCTCCTTGGGTTCATATGCTCCATGCCTTCAATGTTAATAGAGGTAGATGATGAATGAATGGTTGAGATGGGAGATGAGAGGGTAGGAAAATGGGCCACTCTTGGATTTGGGAGAGAGCTTGGACGTTGGAATTTTTTTCTTGCTTGGGAATGGGTTTGAGAAATGAGAGAGAGAGAGAGAGAGAGAGAGAGAGAGGGGTTATAAAGAGAGAGAGAGAGAGAGAGAGAGAGAGAGATGGGTGATGAAGTGATGGGTGAGGTGAGTGATGGGTGAGGTGAGAGATTTGTTGACTTTTGGGGTAATTTGTGTAAGAGGAGTATGAGTTGTGTAAGGAATTGTTGACTTATGGGGGTTACTTGGGGATGTGTTGTGAGGTGATGTCTACTTGACATGTACTTAACCCTTGTTGGGATTGATTGATTGATTGATTGAGGTGACAAGTTGCAGAGATTCTCTCAGAATTGCAAATGCACAACGTTTTCCTCAAACTGAACATGGGCCCACATCTCCTGGCTAGGGTATTAGATCGGCACGTGAGTCGCGGCATCAGAACCACTGCGACGGTGCTGTCACTAGGGTATAAGTCTCGGGTCAAGTCGACTTAAGTTTGCAAGACTTGGCTTAGGATTCCACACAAACGTCGGATAAAGGTCGAAGGTTGCTAGAATTTGACCGGAAAGACTACAGAAGCCTACGGAATGGTATAGTTTGGGATACGGGTCTTACAATTAGGCCCAACTCAAACAATTTAAAATTCATGAAGAGGCCAACCCCAAGCCCGTAAATTAGACATCCAAATGCCAACCATTGTATAATTAACTAATTGTATTACAATGCTTCTTTGCTTTTCTCATTATTGTGCATTGTTTATAGTTAGCTTAATATGTATTACATTTTTTTTGTCTTAAATTATTATTGTGACTTGTGAGGAAATTTTTCTCAAAATTCAGGTAGTTTTACTTCTCAGTGGGCTACAATATACAAAGTGATCTGACAATCAAATGGATGCTTTCTATCCATCCATTTGTCCTATATCCTTTAGCCCACCTGAGTTTTGAAAGAGCATGACCCACCTGATGGGGCATACTCAGATGTGCGTCGAAGCTATTCGGATGTTGAGTGGGGATCCCTACAATGTGGGAACCGTTATTATGACCATGATGAAGCTGTCCATTTCTTATGGACAACAATATGGGTGGCCTGGCCATTTGTACAGGCCCATGTTTATGTATTAGCTCAGAATTGATGAAGCAGACTCGGATGTGCGTCGGAGCTATCTAAATGTTGAGCGGGGGTCCTGGGAACTGCTGTTATGACCATGATGAAGTTGTCCATTTTCTATGGACAACAATATGGGTGGCCTAGCCATTCGGACAAGCCCGTATTTATGTATTAGCTCAGAATTGATGGAGCAGACCCGGATGTGCGTCGGAGCTATCCGGATGTTGAGTGAGGGTCCTTAGAAGGCGGGAACCGCTGTTATGACCATGATGAAGCTGTCAATTTCTTATAGACAATACTATAGGTGGTCTAGCCATTTGGACAAGCTTATGATTATGTATTAGCTCGAAATTGATGGAGCAGACCCTAGTATAACCCTAAACCTAAACCTATTCTCAAATCCTTAAACCTAAACCTACACCTAAACCTAAACCTAAACCTAAACTTGAAAACTTAAGCCAAAACCTGATCCCGAACCTGAACCCGAATCCGAATCCCTAAACCCTAAACCTAAACCTATTCTCAAATCCCTAAACCTAAACCTATAACCTTAACCTAAACATAAACCTAAACTTAATTCACTTAACTTAAACCTACACCTAAACCCAAACCGATAACCCTAACCTAAACCTATATGTATTTGTGTGTGGATGAATGGCTAAAGGAAACAATTTCCTCCCTTAATTTGCCTCTCTTTCTGCAATGGCCTACTAAAATTTTGAATCAAGTTGAAAGTTGGGTCTCAGGGGTTTCATGGGTGCCACATCACATGGACCAGATGTTGAGCCTATGACATATATATATATATATATATATATGTGAGTAATGCTCACACACAACTAGTTGGACATTACATTTTCATCCAACTAGCTGTGCATTTAATGAAAACTTTCTTCCTAATTAATGTAAATGCTTTCATTGCATGCTAATTAATGTAAACCTAAACCTATTCTCAAATCCATAAACCTAAACAAACAACTAAACCTAAACCCAATCCCGACCATGATGAAGATGTCCATTTCCTATGGATAGCAAGGGGTGGCCTAGCCATTTGGACAGGCCCGTGTTTGTGTGGAGCAGACCCAGATGTGCGTCGGAGCTATTGTTAGTACTATGATTTCATATCCCTTTGGTTGTCAAATTTTGTAGTGCCAAAACCTATATGTCTTGTACTTCTTCTGTTTCTTGTTTGTGACTACACACTGCTTCAAGACAAGATCATGAATGAAGAATGTTTTCAAGATAAGATCATAAATGAAGAATGATTACAAGACATGTCATGAATGAAGTCTACAAGAATAGAAGACTTCAAGTTTGCTTCTAACAAGTTCAAGATTAGAAGACTTCATCAAGACAAGTCAAGAATGTACCAAGCTCGAGAAAGACCATCAACTCGACTCAAGCTTCTACTTCAAGATCATCTGAGAATACAGACCTTCAAGACTTCAATGTCCATCTCACTTCAAGGTTTGTTTGACCTTAGGTTGACCTTAGGTTGGTCTGTATGATAGGTCATTCTGGATACATAATCCGAATATTTTAATTTACTTGGTGTGACTGTTCTAAGACCAGTCCTAAAAATCTTAAGACCAGTCCTAGGTCTACAACGACCAGTCTTAGGTTTCTCAGGACCAGTCCTAGGTTGTTACATTTTTCAGATTTTCCTGGTTGTCCTTCGACCAGTCCTGGACTTACTTCGATCAGTCCTGGGAAGTCCTACGACTCATTCTTCGACCGGTCGTAGTCCTATGACTCGAACTCCAGCGACCTATCTCAAGTCCCACGACCAGTCGTAGGTGTCTCACGACCAGTCGTAGGTGGTCCACGACCGGTCGTAGGCTACCTAAGACCAGTCGTGAGAACAGCTAATCAAATCACGCGGAAATCTTTCAAAATCTTTGATGTTACGACCAGTCCTACGATCCTAAGACCAGTCGAAGATGGGATTTTTCAGGCTATAAATAATACACGAATTTCAGAGTTTATTCATTCCATTCCATTCAATTCAAGCGATTTAAGGCTATACTTTGAGATAAGTTGTGGTTATTTTTTAAGCTATTGTGTATATTTAATATTCCTTTTGTTAGCATTTTTCTATTATGATTTTGATCCATATTCCAATCTTATTTAGAAAAGACGAATTTGTGATATTCCTTCTTCTGGGATCAAAATCAAATAGACCTTGCTCTTCTTGATTTAATCTAAAATCAACTAGACATAGAACCATTCTTTATGTGAGTATTGGACATTGAACGACGTATCATTCATCTACTCCGATTGGTTCTACTGGGCTACTTCAAAAGGAGATCCAGGTATTTTATTTTGTAATTTACTTTCTCTGGTTTTGTTTAAGATTTGCCAGAAAAATCTCGTTGTTTTGGTTATCTGAGGAGAGCCAGAAAACTCAGATTGTGGGGGGTTTTTGGATGTGTAAGCCCGAGATAAAAAGACACAATTGTGAAGGTTTTGGGTGAACCTGTGAAAACCTATTTTGATTGTGCATGCTAATATCCCCTATGTGAGGATATTGGGAGTGGAGTAGCATTCGTGTGGTCATTGCTAACAGCTTGGTGAACACACAAGCGAACCACTATATATCGTTGTGTTGTGGATGTGCTTGATTTCTTTATTCATTTATTCCTTCAGTATTGTAAATTGCTTTTGTGGATGAATGTTGTAATTTTCATTTCAAGCAAGTGTGGTTGAATGGTGTAATAACTTAGGATTTATTTCTTTAAGTTATTCTTGATTTATTTTCCATATCATTTGTGTTTTCTAGATCGTTCTAGAAATAGGGTTGTCCTACCATAAGCCATTGGTTTTTGGTGTAAGGTTGTCCTTAGAACTGATTTAGTATCATTCTCATATTTCATATGTTTTGAGAGTGTTATTATTTCAGCATTGTTATTTATATCTTTTATTATTCTGCTGTTTTAAGTTTTATTTGGCATTGCCCTATTCACCCCCCTCTAGGGCATATAGCTAGGCCCTTTCAAGCGGTATCAGAGCCTAATAACTCGTGCTTATTGATTATTTATTGGATTTATTTCCTAAGCTAACGATCTAAGCTATATTAAGATGTCAAATTTTGATAGCCAATCTGTCACTAGGCCACCACCCTTTAATGGCACAAACTATGCTTATTGGAAAGCAAGGATGAAAATCTTTCTCAAATCCATGGATGAAAGTGTGATGTTGGCCACAGTGAATGGATGGAAACTACCTATCACTGAAGTAACTGATGAAGATGGTTCAAAATCAATGAAAGTAATATCTTATGCTCTTTGGACCACACTTCAGAAAAGTGAGAGTAGTGCCAATGCAAAAGCACTAAATGCAATTACTTGTGCATTGTCACCAGATGAATTCAAAAGAATCATCTCATGTGAAAATGCTAAACAAGCATGGGATCTTTTAGAAATGACACACGAGGGTACATCAATTGTCAAGAAATCTAAAGTCCAACTCCTCACAACTAAATTTGAAGAAATTCATATGGAGGAGAATGAAATGTTTATGGACTTCTACACTAGATTGAATGACATTGTAAACTCAATGTGGGGTCTTGGTGATAGAATCCTAGAAAGTAAAGTATGTGCAAAGATATTACGCTCACTTCCTGAACGGTTCAATTCAAAAGTAACCGCGATTCAAGAACTTCGTGATACGGATAACATGAGGGTTGAGGAACTAGTTGGTTCTTTACAGACCTACAAAATAAACTTTAAAGCTCCAAAAGGAAAATCAATTGCTCTCAAGTCATCTAAAAATATTCCACAAGAGAGCACTTCAGACTTTAAAAATTCTGAAGATGATATGGCACTTTTTGTAAAAAGGTTTTATAAAATTTTGAAAAATAAGAAAAAAGGAGATTTTCAAAAATCAAAT
The DNA here is from genome assembly GCA_030180095.1 of Magnolia changhungtana. Taxonomy (NCBI): domain Eukaryota; kingdom Viridiplantae; phylum Streptophyta; class Magnoliopsida; order Magnoliales; family Magnoliaceae; genus Magnolia; species Magnolia changhungtana. The sequence continues at coordinate 10,537,208 of JASAUF010000656.1, read as the reverse complement.
GATAAGAGACAATCTAAACCTAGAGCTCGAAAATCTTTGAAAGATAGTCAATGTTACAACTGTCAAGAGTATGGGCACTTGGCTAACAAATGTCCTAAAAAGGACAAATTAAAAAGAAAGAGTATGTTGGCTACTTAGGATGAATCATCTGATTCGGAATCCTCTTCGAAATCAGAAGATTCTGAAAACGAGTCGGGAGATGATGTTAAAGCTCTTATGACTCTAGCCAAAGTCACTTTTTCAGATTATGATGAAGTAACTAGCGAAGAGAATCTAAATAGTGATTGTGACAATGAAGATGATCTTCAGGATGCATACAATGCCCTTTATAAGGAGAGTTGTAAAATTGCTGTCAAGCTTAAATTACAAAAGGAAAAATTTTCTAAACTTAAAGAAGATTATGAGTCTCTTATCTTAGAAAAATCTCATATTTCTGATTTTTTTGAAAAGACCAAATGTGATTTAAAAATCAAAACCTCCCAAGTTGATGATTTGAAAACCGAGAACGAGAAACTCAAAAATGAAGTAGCTTCTCTTTTGAGTATAAAAGACACTTGGAGATATGCCCAAGGTGATCCTAAATTAGAAAAATTGTTATCCAGATCGAGAAAATGTGGCGATAGATCCGGGTTAGGCTATGATAAGAATACTTCTCCTAAACAAAAGAATATTACTCCTAAGTTTGTGAAAGGAGAGTCTTCGAACTCAAAAGTAAAGTATACTTATCAAAGTTTTTCAAAAAATTCAAGGACCTTTCAAAAATCTAAAAATAGTCATGCCAACTTCAATCTTCAAAACCAAAATCCTTTGGTTGAAAAGATTATTGATCTTCTCAAGGAGCTATTAAAATTTAACTCTATAGGTCATTCATATAACAATAGACAGAAAAAGTCCAAGTACACTCCTAAACCCAAAACAGTATTGAAATGGGTTCCTAAAGTTGACTGCTTGGTTGCCCACACTGCTTCCAAAGCTACAAGCCATTCAAAGTGGTACCTTGACAGTGGTTGCTCTAGACATATGACAGGCGACAAAGCTTTATTCACCGATCTTGAAGACAGGACTAAAGGGTCAGTCACTTTTGGTGATGGAAGCAATTGCAAAATCATTGGCCAAGGTACGGTTCAGCTTTATAACCATCCCTTATTTAAAAATGTATTATATGTTGAGGGCTTGAAACACAACCTACTGAGTATATCTCAGATATGTGACAACAATCATAATGTAAAGTTTTCTAATCAAGGTTGTGAGATTGTTAATAAAGAAGGTTCTGTTATATTAACTGGTCGCAGAACATCTGAAAATTGCTACATCGTTAGTAATGCAAGCTCATCTACTCAATCGTGTTACATGGTCCATACTGATGAGACTGAATTATGGCATAAACGCCTTGGACATGTACACTACTGGAACTTATTTAGATTGAGCAAAAGAGAACTTATAAGAGGTCTACCCAAATTACAAAAAGTAGACAAAATATGTGGTGAATGCTAGTTGGGCAAACAGATTAGGAGCTCTCACAAGAAAGTAAACTCCAATACCACATCTAGACCTCTCGAGCTTCTCCACATGGATCTCATTGGACTAACCAGAACGGAGAGTCGAGGTGGAAAAAAATACATCTTGGTTATCATAGATGACTTTACTAGATTCACTTGGGTATCATTCTTAAAAGATAAATCTGAAACCCTAGATGAAGTAAAGAAGATCATCAAACGAATCCAAAATGAAAAAGGTTCTCAAGTTTATAAGATCCGTAGTGATCATGATTCTAAATTCGAAAATAGCGATCAAGGAATATCACATGAATTCTCTGCGCCCAAAACTCCTCAACAAAATGGTATAGTTGAGAGAAAAAATAGAGTGCTTTAGGATATGGCTAATGTCATGTTAAATAGTATGAAGCTCTCCAAAAATCTTTGGGCCGAAGCAATTAATACTGCCTGCTACATTATTAATCGTGTTTATACTAGTAAATTTGAAAATAAGACTGCTTATGAGTTATGGTTCGAAAAGAAACCTATTGTCAAATACTTTTGAATTTTTGGCAGTAAGTGTTACATTTTACGAGATCGTGAAAATTTGGAAAAATTTGATACGAAGAGTGATGAAGGTATTTTCCTTGGATACTCCTTAAACAGTCGAGCCTATAGGGTTCTAAATAAAAGAACAGGTGTGATTCAAGAGTCCATCAATGTGGTCATTGATGATCATTTGAATACACTTTCTCTGAGTTCAGATGATGATGAAATTCTTATAATCGAAAATCAAGATACCTCTTCATCTCAATCTGAACCTAGGACTATCAAAGATCATCCAACTAATCAAATCCTTGGAAACCCTCTCACTGGAGTTCGTACACGCAAACAACTTGAAAACATATGCAATTATGTTTGTTTTACATCCCAAATAGAACCGGTCAATGTAAAAGAAGCTCTTTCTGACGAAAATTGGATAGTAGCTATGCAGGATGAACTTAATCAATTTGTTTGTAATGATGTCTGGTATCTTGTTCCTAGACCTAAAGATAAACACATTATTGGAACAAAATGGATCTTTAAAAACAAGTCTGATGAACTTGGAAATATTATACGAAACAAGGCTAGACTGGTTGTACAAGGGTACACTCAGATTGAAGGCATCGATTACGATGAAACCTTTGCTCCAGTCGCTCGCCTTGAATTTATCAGACTTTTTATTTCCATCGCTTGCTTTAGAAAGTTTAAAATTTATCAAATGGATGTAAAGAGTGCCTTCTTAAATGGCGATTTACATGAAGAAGTTTATGTAGAACAACCCTCAGGGTTTGAAGACCCCAAGCTTTCTGATCATGTATTTCGTCTAAAAAAGGCTCTCTATGGTCTGAAACAAGCGCCCAGGGCATGGTATGAAAAATTGACTAAATTCTTACTTAGTCATAGTTTTCAAGTGGGAAGTGTCGATAAGACGTTATTTGTTAAGAAACATAATAATGAGATTTTAATGGTTCAGATCTATGTAAACGATATTATTTATGGATCAACTTGTTCTAACATGTCTATTGAGTTTGCAGAGTTGATGAAATTAAGATTCGAAATGAGCATGGTTGGTGAACTAAATTACTTCCTAGGGTTACAAGTAAAACAACAACCTGATGGAATCTTCATTTCTCAAAACAGGTATGCTACAAACTTGGTAAAAAGGTTTGGATTTGAAAATGGTAAAAAATTTGATACTCCTATGAGTATAACCTTGAGACTCTCAAAAGACTCTACATGTAAAGATGTAGCTCCTAAGCTATATCGTAGTATGATTGGTAGTTTATTATATCTAACTGCTAATAGACCTGATTTCGCTTTTAGCGTTGGTATTTGTGCGAGATATCAGTCTAATCCTAAAGATTCACATCTTACTGCTGTCAAACGGATTATTAGATATGTCGCAAGTACAACTAATTTGGGTCTTTGGTATCCTTTTGATACTAATGTTAAATTAGTTAGGTATTCGATGTTGATTGGGGTAATATTGATGATAGAAAATCAACCAGTGGTGGTTGTTTTTACATTAGAAATTGTTTGGTTTCTTGGTTTAGCAAGAAGCAAAGTTCAATATCGCTTTCCACTGCTGAGGCTGAGTATATCGCAGCAGGATATGCATGTACACAACTCGTATGGATGAAATGCATGTTAAGCGATTATGGAATTAATCAAGATTCAATGATCTTACATTGTGATAATTCCAGTGCTATCAATATTTCCAAAAATCCAATTCAGCATTCGCGTACTAAGCATATTGACATTAGGTATCATTACATTTGTGAATTAGTTGAAGAAAAAGCTATCTCTTTGGAATATATTCCAATTGATGTCCAACTTGCTGATATATTTACTAAACCGCTCGACAAAAACAGGTTTACTAAAATGAAATTTGATCTTGGTATATGCATTTTAAATTGAATATACTTGTTTGCATGTATCATAGTGTACTATATGTGTATAAATTTCAATTTGTGCATAAAAATATTTATTTTTGTCGATGCTCGACCGGCCCTTGGCATACATGACCGGTCCTGACTCGACCGATCGTGGACTGCACTCGACCGGTCGTAGAGATCGTGAGCATCACATAATTTGAGGAAAATCACTTTGTTCTTCATTTCCACTTCTTCCTTCGACGAGTCGTGGCTCGACCTGTCTTGAGATCTCATGATTTTCTTCAAGATAAGTCATTTTTCTTCATTTTTCTTGAAGATTTATGCTTTCTATGCTTTGATTTGTAAATTCCATAAGCTTGATCTTGTCTTTTGTTGATTGTTTAGGGTTACCTCTCTAAAAATCTGATCTAGAGAAACCCACCACCTCTTGTGTTCTTTGTGCTTGCTCCTTGGTAAATCTTGTTGAAAATGGATGTTAGGGGGAAAAAGAAAATATCCCGTGGTCTATCTTCATCTAGATCTACATCTATAACAAGACTACACCTTCGGTCACCCGAAGATGATCCAAATGATGTACGGGATTTACGTAACCGTAAAGTTATCGTTGAGCGTCTTGTAAGTCTCAGTCACATTGAACAATTTAATCTTACACCTCTCCTTGAATCTGTTGGCTGGACTAACATTTTGTTTTGGGGTGGGCCTGCATACTAGTCCATTGCACAATCCATGGTTGCATGTATCTCTGATTTTTCCCTTGATAATTTAACGTTCTCAATTGCTACTAGAGAAGGGAAATTTTTGATAGATCGACATTTGATATTATGTATTATGGATATACCTGTCAAAGATGAAGGTATTCCGATTCATACATTATATGACAAACCATCAGAATTGGAAAAACAAATGTTGACAAGAGATTTATGCAATATGGAAGTGCATTGGACGCACAAAGGAATTGTGCTCCCCTTAAAATTTTTATTACCCAGATACAGAGTTTTGCACCAGATCTTCACTTCAAACGTGTATCCTCGGTCAGGCAATAAAACTGAGTTAACTGCCTTCATGGTTCGGGTATTGCACTCTGTTGTGTCCGGCATTGTTGTCTGTTTACCTTCTTTAATATGTTATTTTATCATTCAGTTTCGTCTTCATCCGGGTCATAGTGATATTCCATTTGGTTATCTTATGACTTGTTTAGCCACAAATATGCTCGTTGCTTTACCTGAGAATGAGGCACCAATTCATCATCTTTTATTCAATAATACTAATTTAAATAAGATGAAGTTGGATTTGCTTCCTGGTCAATTCTATGAAGGTGGTGCTGAAGCAGGAAATGAAGGGGAAGCTGCTGATCTTCCTCCACAGGCTGATATAAATATGGATGATATATTTGAAGACATTGAAACTGACTCCCAAAATGACTCTGCTTACGATCCATCTTTTGGTTATGATGCACGTCTAAGTACATTGGAGGAGAAGGTTGATAACCTGAGTGTAGCCCATGATATGCAATTTAAATATATACGAAAATATCTTCGTCGCATTAATAGGGGTTTACATCAGATTGATCCAACCATCCCTGCTCCTTCATCTGGATCTGATTAGGTGGATTATTTTTTTTGGCTTCAATATGATGGATTCTGTATTATTATTACGATTGATGACTTTGGTTGTATGTTTTGGATTGATGACATTAAAGTGTTGTACTAATTTGATAATTAAATCTTGACTCTTCATATGGTGTTCTCTTCTCTCCTTTGGCCTTCCCTTGTCATTTTGTAACAAAAAGGGGGAGTAGTATGGAAAGGGGGAGAAGGAGAAAGGGAGAGAGTGAGTACTCACTTAGGGGGAGTAGAGTATTTTTTTAATTTTTTTCACTCTGATGGCTCATGATTCTTTCTTCATTTTACTCTTATATTTATAAATGTGTTTTGTAACAAATTTGACAAAGGGGGAGATTGTTAGTGCTATGATTTCATATCCCTTTGGTTGTCAAATTTTATAGTGCCAAAACCTATATGTCTTGTACTTCTTATGTTTCTTGTTTGTGACTACACACTGCTTCAAGACAAGATCATGAATGAAGAATCTTTTCAAGACAAGATCATAAATGAAGAATGTTTGCAAGACATGTCATGAATGAAGACTACAAGAATAGAAGACTTCAAGTTTGTTTCTAACAAGTTCAAGATTAGAAGACTTCATCAAGACAAGTCAAGAATGTACCAAGCTCGAGAAAGACCATCAACTCGACTCAAGCTTCTACTTCAAGATCATCTGAGAATACAGACCTTCAAGACTTCAATGTCCATCTCACTTCAAGGTTTGTTTGACCTTAGGTTGGTCTGTATGATAGGTCATTCTAGATATATAATCCGAATATTTTAATTTACTTGGTGTGACTGTTCTAAGACCAGTCCTAAAGATCTTAAGACCAGTCCTAAGTTTGCAACGACCAGTCTTAGGTTTCTCAGGACCAGTCCCAGGTTGTTACAGATTTTCAGATTTTCCTGGTTGTCCTTCGACCAGTCCTGGACTTGCTTCAACCAGTCCTGGGAAGTCCTACGACTCATCCTTCGACCGACCGTAGTCCTACGACTCGAACTCCAGCGACCTATCTCGAGTCCCACGACCAGTCGTAGGTGGTCCACGACCGGTCGTAGGCTACCTAAGACCAGTCATGAGAACAGCTAATCTAATCCCGCGAAAATCTTTCAAAATCTTTGATGCTATGACCAGTCCTAGGATCCTAAGACCAGTCGAAGATGGGATTTTTCAGGCTATAAATAATGCATGAATTTCAGAGTTTATTCATTCCATTCCATTTAATTCAAGCGATTTAAGGCTATACTCTGAGATAAGTTGTGATTATTTTTTAAGCTATTGTGTATATTTAATATTCCTTTTGTTAGCATTTTTCTATTGTGATTTTGATCCATATTCCAATCTTATTTAGAAAAGAGGAATTTGTGATATTCCTTCTTCTAGGATCAAAATCAAATAGACCTTGCTTTTCTTGATTTAATCTAAAATCAATTAGACATAGAACCATTCTTTATGTGAGTATTGGACATTGAACGACGTATCATTCATCTACTCCGATTGGTGCTATTGGGCTACTTCAAAAGGAGATCCAGGTATTTTACTTTGTAATTTACTTTCTCTGGTTTTGTTTGAGATTTGCCAGAAAAATCTCATTGTTTTGGTTATCCGAGGAGAGCCAGAAAACTCAGATTGTGGGGGTTTTTGGATTGTGTAAGCCCAAGATAAAAAGACACAATTGTGAAGGTTTTGGGTGAACTTGTGAAAACCTATTTTGATAGTGCATGCTAATATCCCCTGTGTGAGGATATTAGGAGTGGAGTAGCATTCTGTGTGGTTGTTGGCTAACATTGGTGAACACACAGGCGAACCACTATATATCGTTGTGTTGAGGATGTGCTTGATTTCTTTATTCATTTATTCCTACAGTATTGTGAATTACTTTTGTGGATGAATGTTGTAATTTTCATTTCAAGCAAGTGTGGTTGAATGGTGTAATAACTTAGGATTTATTTCTTTAAGTTATTCTTGATTTATTTTCCATATCATTTGTGTTTTCTAGATCGTTCTAGAAATAAGGTTGTCCTACCATAAGCCATTGGTTTTTGGTGTAAGGTTGTCCTTAGAACTGATTTAGTATCATTCTCATATTTCATATGTTTTGAGAGTGTTATTATTTCAGCATTGTTATTTGTATCTTTTATTATTCCGCTGTTTTAAGTTTTATTTGGCATTGCCCTATTCACCCCCCTCTAGGGCATATAGCTAGGCCCTTTCAGCTATTTGTGAGTTGGTCAAGTCTCCAAGACCTAAACTAAACGCTAAACCCTAAACCTAAAACTAAACATCATGGTGGGGACAGTGCCCCGGATTGTTGATTCCTTCCTGGGACCCACCATGATGGTTATTTGAGATCCAACCTGTTGGTAAGTTCACACAAACCTAGACCAGAAGAAGGGATAACACAAATATCAGATTGATCAAAAGCTTTTGTGGCCCCAATTAGTTTCAAGGTCCACTTGAGCTTTAGATCTACCTCATTCTTCAGCTCATGCCCTAAAATGATCTCTCCAAATGGATGGACGATTGGATACAACATATACATCATGGTGGGATCCAAATCTCAGGTGGACCATAATACAGTAAACAATGGTCCATCGTGATTTATGTATTTCATCTACTCCGTTCATTCATTTTAATAGATAATTTTATGTCTTGAGACTAAATAAAGTATATATATATATATATATATCTTAAATGGACCACACGTATAAGAAAGAGTGTGAATTGAACTTGTTCTGTTCAAAAATTCATTGGGGGGGGGGGGGGGGGTTGCGCGAAAGTTTTAGATTAAGCTGATATTTATTTTTTCACATCATCAATGTCTGTGTGATCTTGTGAACAGGTTGGATGATAAATAAGCATCACTACAAGCCCTAGAAAGGTTTCAATGATGGAAATCATTATACCCACTGTTTCTTGTGGTATGGTCCACCTGAATTTTGGATATGATTCAATTTTGGTTTCAACCCCTTAAATGATCTGGAAAAGTAGATGGACGGTGTAGATAAACTACATATATTTAAGTGGGCCCAACTAAGCATACTGAGTAACTTAGGACGTAATCTGATTTCAGGCGTAATTAGCTTAGTGGGTTAAGCCTTGATTGTGGGACCCAACTCGATCTATGTGTTGTACATCTACATCATCCATCTGCATTTGTAGTAGGTCATTTTAGAGGATGTCCCAAATTGAGGCACATCCAAAGATCAAGTGTGGATCACACCACAGGAAAACAATGGTGATTGAATGCCCAGCGTTAAAAAATTTATAGGGCCACTATAATGTTTATTTAGCATCAAACATGTTGAAAAGGTTAAACAGATCCTAAACCTAAGAAGGGAAAATACAAATATCTGATTGATCAAAAACTTTTGTGGCCCTTAGAAGTTTTAATGGTAGGAGATCAATCCTCACTGTTTTGTTTGGTGAAGTCCACTTGAGATTTAAATCTGTCTCATTCTTTAGCTCATGCCTTAAAATGATCTCTCCAAATGGATTGATGGTGTGGATACAACACATACATCACGGTGGGGCCCGCATAAGTTGGTGACATCACATCAATAGCCAATAGCCACTCAACTTGTCAGTAGCTAATCCGCGTCTGGATATAGCCAGTTGTGAACCTGACCTACACCTTAACCTAACCCTAAACCAACACATTAACCTAACCCTAAACCTACACTTTAACCTAACCCTAGACCTACACCTTAACCTAAACCTTTAACCCTATTCTCAAATCCCTAAACCTAAACCTACACCTTAACCTAAACCTATAACCCTAGCCTAAACCTAAACCTAAACTCGAAAACCTAGACCTAAACTCGATCCCGAACCCAAACCCAAACCTGAATTCCTAACCTATACCTAAACCTATTCTCAAATCCCTAAACTTAAACCTACACCTAAACCTAAACCTATAACCCTAACCTAAACCTGAACCTAAACTTGAAAACCTAAACCTATAACCCTAACCTAAACCTAAACCTAAACTTTATTGTCACGTCCTTCCGCAACATCTACTACCAGTTGCGATTCGTGGATTCCTTAGCAAGGATATCAGTGCGGCGCTGATTGAGTTGGGGATATTCTTTAAGGATTTGTGTTCGAAATCATTGAATGTAGAGGTTATTAAATGACTGGAGAGGGACTTTGTCATAATCCTTTGTAAACTTGAAATAATATTATCACATGTATTTTTTGATGTCATGGTACACCTAGCGATTCACTTACCGACGAGGCGAAGCTTGCAGACCCAGTACAATATCCTTTTGCAAACTTGAGATAATAAATGAGGACGTTGCAGACGATGAAGAGGAAATACTTATTAGCGATAGTGATGGTGAAGCAAAAATAGTCCTAAACGATAATGATACAGACGACAATTATTAAATGTACACATGATTTACATGTCATTTTTCAATTCGAATAATTTGATTATTACATGTATACATGTTTTACAAGTCATGATTTGTTCCTTTAATTGATTTGTTTATAATCCATATTTGTAGTTGAGTTAATTTCTGATCATGTCCTCCTCAAACCGGAGCGTAGCGGAAGCACGCAACATACTTCATTAGTTGTTGCGGATGGACTTTCTGGCCCTATCTTCTTCTGGTAGGGTGTAACACCCCATACTTTTAGTACTCGGGTGTCAGGAACACCAATCAAGCCATCCATTTCTAAAATAAATTATCGAGTCATCAGAGAAGTTTAATTTAGGATTTTAATAATAAAGATGGTAACAATAACAATAATAAATAAATAAACAAAAAAGATGACAAATAAATAATAATGCATAGGTAATTATAATAATAATTAAACATTTAATAACATAGAGTCATGAGAAGGAAAACCCTAACCTATAGAGTGGGACCCATGTCATGAATTAAAATTCCATGCATGTGTGAAAGAGAAAATAATAATAATAATGATAATAATAAATAATATTATTAAAAATATTATAACATGATATTTAATAATATAAAAACATAATAGATCACATATCCATGATCTAGCCTTTGATTTATAGCTTAAATGGCGCCTTAGGCCCTTTTAACCGTTGACGTTCAATTTTGGAATGATTCGACCAGTAGATTAACGAAAATCCACCATCATGACTAGAAACTAGTTCGTATGGCCCGCCTAAGCTTTAATCAGCTTGGTCATTGGTCAAAGACATTTATTTGAGCCTCCTAGGCAAATGGACAGAGTGGATTTGTCATAACCATCACAGTGGACCCCACGTGGAATGAGAGTGCACAAAATCACACTGTGCACAAAGTGCACCGAGTGGCAGTTGCTGGTTTGACCAGCGCTGACCCGATACCAGCTAAAAATAAATCTCTCTCTCTCTTTCTCTCTCTTTATTTGGCACAGCCGATGGATAGAGTTCGTTTAGGATGTTCTATGGCCCACCATGATCATCGCCATGGATGATTTGAACTGTCCATCGCGTGCGTCCCTCAGCCCTGACCAAAACCCATCTTTCATAATAGGTTTTCATGTATGTATGCCACACATTTCTTGGCATAAGGAGAGCCTACAAACATAAGTTTCCAAAAATGGAAACTGTCTGCGTGCCAGCAGGGCGATCCGCGTGAGTCTTTCTCCCTACATCTTAGTGGTCCATCCCGACGTTATCACGGCCCTCCATCTGATGCAGGCAGTTTAGGTTTTCCTTTCATAGAAAAATAAAAATAAAAAACTAGATACGGTTTCATCCTATCGGCTATACTTGATGGCTGTTTTAAGGCAAAATGATCTGGGCCACTCATTCTTCATCCAATGGCCCAAGAGAAGTAGGGTTGTCTATAAAGAAAGAAGGATCAAGTAGCCACAACTGCTCTCCACCTCTTACAGCAGCTAGAGCGAAAACTGACCATTTCCTTCTCCACCAAAACCCACCACCCGAACGTCCATCTGAGCTTCATTCTCTCTATTCTCTAAGCTTCCTGGGGCCCATTGGATTAGTTCACAACTAATAGAATGAAGGAAGAAGCCTTCATTGGAGATTCACCATTAATGGCGTTCATCTCCTCCACCGCTTAAACCGGGTCGAAATCGGTCAAGTAGTGCGATTTCGTCGGACGACGTCCATTGCTGGACGTTCCAGCACATGAAGGGAAGAAAGGAGAGGGATATGAAGGGAAGAAGGGAAAGGAGAAGAAATCAGAGGAGAAAAGAGAGGGAGAGCAGCGAGAATGACGAGCTGCTGCCTGTTCGTTGTGCTGCACTAGACCGTTGCCATGTCAAGCGAGCTTGTCTCGTTGTGACCTATGTGGATGGGATGTTGTCGAGTCTCAACCATTGTTGGACATCTCCAGCAGTAGGAAGGAGGAAGGAAATGAGAGAAAGAAGTAAAGAAGAAGGTCAGAGAGAGTGTTGGAGCGGTGCAACTATACTATGCACTGTTCAGCCACTGTGCTTGCTGACTCGGGCCAGCCCATGGCAAGTTACCAACGAGTTAGGCCGAGTTGACGAGTTTTTCTGGGTGTTCCAAGCAACAAGGAAGAAGGAAGGAAAAGAAAATGGGAAGGCGAGTGCGTGTGTGGTATTGACTCGGCCCAAACCGAGCTACATTGACTCATGGGCCATTGTTGAGTTGACTCGGCTGAAACTGAGTCTAGCTGAACCGATTTGGGTTTGGGTCTTGGTTTAGACATTGTTGCGCAATTTCCAACAAATAGAGAGGAAGGTAGAAAGGTGAAGGGAAGGGGGAAGAGCTAGTTGGTGCGTCTCGCACTAGCTTAAACCAAGTCAGCCAAGATAAGTCCACCTTCTCCTTCCAGATTTAAATGATTTTAATTATAATTATCCTCATTAAATAGTAGTATTTTATTTTACCATTATTAAGCATTACCATTGGTAGGATCATTAATAGCACATATGATTAATCATTAGTAAAATGCCTATATCGGTTAATACATACAGATTTCCATGATTAAATAAGAGTGTCTTGCTCTTCATTCTTAATTATTATCATCAATGGTAGAACATATTACTCCCATTACAATGACTAATAGTGTCACTTTAATTAATATTAATTATATCATTAATGTGGATAGTTATACTTTGGTTACTAGCTTAGCATGACAATTAATTTTACCTTAGTAAGCAAACAAATCCTAACCTCGAGTTAAATACGGGCCAAAGTCCACTATATAACCTAATTAGTGTAAACAAAATTATAATTATCAAACAATAGTATTTTGTTTAATGGTATATCATAGTATTATGACTAGATTTATTATTGATAGTTAGGATTAGCAACATTAGGTGATATTATCATCTTCTTTATGGGATTAGGGAAATTCTTGTGATATGGCTATTATCATTAGCCATTATCGTTGTACTGGTAGAAACCATTATATTTTTTTTTATACCTCTATTATATAATAGATTATTAATCATTATAAGAACGTTAGATATTACATATATATTTAAATATAAACTTGTGAATTATCATTCGGTGGATTAGTACTTCTTTCTCGAGTATTATTTGATCCATTGTTCGATAATAATATTAATAATAACTTGGGATCCAAATCCTAAAATCCAAGCATCAAACTAAACTTTAAGATGAAGCCCTAACCCTACATCAAAACCCTAAGGATAAATAACTAAAACCCTAAGTTGTGATCTTAAACCCTAGGTAGTGTGTAGAACTTGGATCTAATTATACAAGTTCCTTGTAGGATTCGATTTTAAGGGTATCGCTCATTCCCTAGCAATGCTGGTAGGCGATGCAAACTTTGAGGTGATGATTCTTCCCCATGATCTTTCCATTTCTCATTAGCTTAAACAATAGCTTTTATTTACATTTTAGTTAATAATTGATATCTTATCTTATAGTCACATGTGCTAAGTGTTGGAATTGAACTGCTAGCTTACATGCCTGATATCTGTCCGACACATTTTTCTCATGCTTATGAATTACTTGTGGATTGTTTGTCGAATTTAAACTTGTACATTAGTGGGAAACCCCCACTTATAAATGTACACCCACACTTAGGATGTAACCCGACTGGTTGTGATTATAATGGACCTTCGATTTAGTGGTTATTGAGTGGTGGTCAAGATGGATCATTGATGTGAGCCTACCATCTTGGGTTGTGGTGTCTGAGTAGTTTTCAAGAATCGTGTTTCATCGCATGATTTTGATACTCGCCCTATGTGGCTTATTTTGATATCTGCCCTATGTGGTCTGTTTTGATATCACCCTATGTGGCTTTGTTCTAGTATTTTTTCTATATGGGTCCGATGCTTTAGACTGTGCAACCATACGATGATAAGCCCTATATACGGTAATATGATTGGCCACTAGTCGATGGGTTTCCATTAAACATCCTAAGATGTTAGTCTCATGGGCTGGGGATGGTGATCTTAGGACACTATACCCGTATTGTTGTCCTACGTTGGGCCATGTGCTCCCCGTAGTGACCGTAATCTTATTTAAATTAGTTGGCTGCAATTAGACTAATAATGGGTTGTCTAATCATGCATGCATAACACAGACTAGCATCTATTGCTGTTGTACGTGATATATGGATTCGCCTGACTGGATGACTTACCCGAGGCACAAACCATTATCTATTATTTCGTACATAATTGCCTGTCTGGATGTTTTACCGAAGGCATAGACCGTCTGGATGTCTTACCCGGGTCGATAATTTCATGAGCGATAAGCCCAATGTCCATCTAGATGTCTTACCCGAGACAATTATTGCATGGGCGACGAGCCCAATGTTCGTCTGGATGTCTTACCCGAGATAATGATTGCATTCATGCATCCATGCATATAATAAGATTGCATTTACTCTATTTTAGTTGCTTGGATGTTTTATACTATTTCTTACCTAATGTGGCGGTGCGTAATCTTGAGGGGAATTCACAATAAGTTGGCCACTCATCCATCAAATAAATAAAACTGTACAGGTAGCACAGGTGACTTAAGTAATTTTCAGGTTCGGGCTGATGAGGAGCCAGGTTCAAGTGCCAGGGTGGCATGACTGTACTACCTTGAGAAGCTGAGAGGTCTTGTGGCTCAAATTTACTTGCATTATACTATTTCTCATGTATTGGATTATGTAATTCTTGTATTTGTTAATTTTCAAGACATTGGTTTGTATAAGTCATTATGGGTAGCTTCTTATATATTTGAATGATAATGAAAATTTTCTTTATATCATTTTGTTCATATTACGCTCATCTGCTTACTCTGATAGAATGAAAAGGAAAATGTACACTCGAATTTGACCATCTTTTAAGGTTAATGTTAGTGCCATGATCTCATATTCCTTTGGTTGTCAAATTTTGTAGTGCCAAAACCTATATGTCTTGTACTTCTTGTGTTTCTTATTTGTGACTACACACTGCTTCAAGACAAGATCATGAATGAAGAATGTTTTCAAGACAAGATCATAAATGAAGAATGTTTGCAAGACATGTCATGGATGAAGTCTACAAGAATAGAAGACTTCAAGTTTACTTCTAACAAGTTCAAGATTAAAAGACTATCAAGACAAGTCAAGAAAGCACCAAGCTCTAGGAAGCCGTCAACTCGATTCAAGCTTTTACTTCAAGATCATCTGAGAATACAGACCTTCAAGACTTCAATGTCCATCTCACTTTAAGGTTTGTTTGACCTTAGATTGACCTTAGGTTGGTTTATTTGATAGGTCATTCTGGATACATAATCCAAATATTTTAATTTACTTGGTGTGACTGTTTTAAGACACGTCTTAGAAATCTTAAGACCAGTTCTAGGTCTGCTACGACCAGTCTTAGGTTTCTCAGGACCAGTCCTAGGTTGTTACAGATTTTTGAATTTTCCTAGTTGTCCTTCGACCAGTCCTGGGAAGTCCTATGACTCATCCTTCAACCGGTTATAGTCCTACGACTCGAACTCCAGCGACCTATCTCGAGTCCTACGACCAGTCGTAGGTGACTCTCGACTAGTTGTAGGTGGCCCACGGCCAGTCGTAGGCTACCTAAGACTAGTCGTGAGTACAACTAATCTAATCCCGTGAAAATCTTTCAAAATCTTTGATGCTACGACCAGTCCTAGGGATCTAAGACCAGTCGAAGATGGGATTTTTCAGGCTATAAATAATGCACAAATTTCAGAGTTTATTCATTCCATTCCATTCAATTCAAGCGATTTAAGGCTATACTCTGAGATAAGTTGTGATTATTTTTTAAGCTATTGTGCATATTTAATATTCCTTTTGATAGCACTATTCTATTGTGATTTTGATCCACATTCCAATCTTATTTAGAAAAGAGGAACTTGTGATATTCCTTCTTCTGGGATCAAAATCAAATAGACCTTGCTCTTCTTGATTTAATCTAAAATCAATTAGACATAGAACCATTCTTTAAGTGAGTATTAGACATTGAACGACGTATCATACATCTACTCCGATTGGTTCTACTGGGCTACTTCAAAAGGAGATCCAGGTATTTTACTTTGTAATTTACTTTCTCTGGTTCTGTTTGAGATTTGCCAGAAAAATCTCATTGTATTGGTTATCTGAGGAGAGCCAGAAAACTCAGATTGTGGGGGTTTTTGGATTGTGTAAGCCCGAGATAAAAAGACACAATTGTGAAGGTTTTTGGTGAACCTGTGAAAACCTATTTTGAGAGTGCATGCTAATATCCCCTATATGAGGATATTAGGAGTGGAGTAGCATTCTATGTGGCTGTTGGCTAACAATTGGTGAACACACAGACAAACCACTATATATCGTTGTGTTGTGGATGTGCTTGATTTCTTTATTCATTTATTCCTTCAGTATTGTGGATTGCTTTTGTGGATGAATGTTGTAATTTTCATTTCAAGCAAGTGTGGTTGAATGGTGTAATAACTTAGAATTTATTTCTGCAAGTTATTCTTGATTTATTTTCCATATCATTTGTGGTTGCTAGATTGTTCTAGAAATAAGGTTGTCCTACCATAAGCCATTGGTTTTTGGTGTAAGGTTGTCCTTAAAAGTGATTTAGTATCATTCTCATATTTCATGTGCTTTGAGATTGTTATTATTTCAGCATTGTTATTTATATATTTTATTATTCCGTTGTTTTAAGTTTTATTTGGCATTGCCCTATTCACCACCCCTCTAGGGCATATAGCTAGGCCCTTTCAGTTAACACTTAGGTTTTTGGGACACGGGTTATATACTCGGGTCCTAAAAAGTAGGGGCGTTACATAGGGCCAAAAGAGATACCCGATTTAGTTGATGAGTGTAGGGAGGAATATATCGACAATGGCTTAGATGAAAGATTATACAATCTTAAAGAAATTACGAACCTGATGGAGGAATATAACCGTATGAAACTTTGTGTGGAAGATGCAGTTTTGTCACTTGCACATCTGAATGGAGTCACGAGATATTAGATTTCTCTTATTGTGACTGACATGTTGGCTGTAACAATGTCGAATGCTTCACACAACTTGACATATACTTCTGCAGCGTACGATAACTTACAAAGGGAGTACTTCGGATAGTTGATTCGAAGTAGTCTCGTATTACAATGAAATACATGTATTTAATATAGAATGACAATGTGTAATGAAATTTTTAAATTTTACTAGAATGTTTATGATTTTATTATATTCTGCTTGCATTATAGTGTAATGGTCTAATCATATTTTAATTATCTCTCTAAGCATAAGCACAAATTCATTCTACCATCAACATTACTTGTATAATGTTTTAGTATATTCCACTTCACTATAAAGTTTAATGTGTTTATTATATTGATGTTCATACACTTGTATTGACATTATTTAAATTTATAAGTTCGTAGTTCGCACATATCCAGTCATGGCAACAGGTGAGAAATCAGGTCGTTCGGGCACTGGATCTACCCCTTCCACCCATGATGCGATGGAGATAGCATCGACGTCACATGCTGCATCACAGTTGTCTGATCCCTCATTTGCACATACACCGGACACTGCATGTAAGTTTAGACATATATTTTTTAGTGACTTCCGTTTATGTTTAGATTTACCATTTCTTTTGGATGCACGTGTGGGTTAGTTTTAGAGTAACTTACACGTGAAGGTAGGGTGACGGTAGAGTTCCCACAGGACTGCCTTAGATCTGTTGGGGACAATGTCAAGTTATTTATGTCGGATGTCAGTGTCCTATACCGATCTTTGATCCCCGCCACCACCCCCCATTGGGCCGATGTGATAGATGATGTGCGGTAGCTCATCCATCAGCGCCTTATGGTAAATTTTAGTAAATTAAACTTTCTTTTGTGAAAGTTCATTTATGGTTAAATTATTTTCTTAATAAGTTTACTGCCTTAATATTTATTTACGAAACTGTAGGATAAATTTTTCTTAGATTTGAGTGTTCCGTACATTTCCCATGCCATCAACGACATAGTTAGGGAGTGGTTCAAGGAGTACTATGGAGAGTTACACTAGTGATACAAGCGGTGCCGGACCCACGATGAGGCAATACTATCCATACCACCGTATGTGACTATAGACGACTGGCGGATACTCTATGAGAGATTTTCGTCGGAGGCTTTTCAGGTAATATTTACATATTTATGATATCTTAAGGTAACAATTGAATTCATAATTAATAATAATATATTATAAATAATGTGTTTATAAGAGGAGCAAAATAAATTTTGTGAACAGGAAAAGTTACAAATGAACCACGTAGCTGGTTCAAAGTCATTTGTACGACATCGTTACGACATGGTAAGAAATTATTGGTAATTATTAAGTTGATATATTCTTTCCAGGCATTTATATTAACTCTATTATCATTTCGATTGCGTAGCGAGATTCCATCACCGGCCAGGAGCCTGGACCAGTAAGCCTCTACAGAGGGACTCACTGTCGGCAGGCGAAAGGATCTTGGGTTCATCCTAGAGCTAGTAAGAATTGGGTAAAAATTTAATTGCATTGATTTATAATAATGTCATTCATTATAAAAATTCATACGTTTTCATTATAGGCGGTGATGGACACCATACGCATTCAGCGGAGTGAGCCAAATATCTTAACCGAGGTGCTTGACACCCGTTCTGGATATGTGCATGGCTTTGCCATGGTGCCAAGCTCATAACGCTCGCTAGAACTGCCTTCAGCCAATCCGTCGTTGGGGAGAGCACCCTACGCCGAGCTGATATGGCAGAGAGAGAGGTTTAGAAGTTACGGGTCATCATCGATGAGATCAAAGAGCAGATGGAAAGGCAGAGGGAGGAGGAGCAGAGGCATAGGGAGTAAGAGGAGAGATGATGAGAGGATCAGGAGAGGAGGATCGAGGAGATGCAGGTGGAGCATGAGCGATGGATGCAGGAGATGTTTCAGGCTCTCGCTGCACGCTTTGCCACCGATGCCCCACCACCTCTACCTTCATCTTCATGATTTTAATTTTTTTTAATGATTTATTTTATATATAAATGTTAAACTTATATGTATTTGTGCGTAGATGAATATTATGGGTTGTATGTGGATGTGGAAAAGATTTTTTTATTTTATTTATGATTTATTTTATGTACGAATGTTAAACTTATATGTATTTGTGCGTGTATGAATGTGGATAAGATTATTTGTGTTTGGATGGATGTAGTTTGTGTTTGGATGGATGTGGATGTGAATATGGTGAAAATGTATTGTAACAGGTCTATATCAGAATTTTTTTCCTGAATTTTGAAATTAAATGAAACCGGGAAGAAACAGAATATTATCGATGAAATATTTCCTTGGTAATAGTAGGTCCAAAACTTATACCGACGAAATCTTTCGTAGGTAAAAATTAATACAAAAATTTATACCAACGATCTATATGGGATATACTGACGAATTATTTCGTCGGTAATAGAGGGCTTATGTCAACGAACATACTCATCAGTATTATTGTTTGACCGACGAACGTACTCATCGATAATGTCGTTAATTCATAGTTTTACCGACGAAGATATTCGTCGGTATAAGATGTATTTACCGACGAAATATATTATTTTTTTCTACTAAAAGTAACATGTTTTGCCAAAGATTTTAGTTTTTGGTATTTGTTTTATCATTACCGATGAAGTCATATTTTGTCGGTAAAAGCCTTTAGCCACGGTCTTATTGTGGCGATCTTTCCAACTACAGATTTTGTCTGTAATAACCATTACTGTTGAAAAAAGATAAAATAATGACGAATTAGGTCATCGGTAAAAGAGCAATTTCCTGTAGTGATATGAATATATTCTTCAGTTTATATATATATATATATATATATATGAGCGGGTGACTGAACTGGGTTTTTATTTTTTATTTTTTAAGTTGAGAGAGATGGTTAGAATTGAAGAAAACATCATCTCTGAGCTTTACTAATGTACTGGCATTGTATGGATCTAGTTATTTTTTTGCTATAATCAGCGATTCGAGTAAATATATATGACTGGCTTGGGCCCCATATTTTTAGATGGATATTTTTATTTTTGTCCTTCCATTAAATGGCCATAAGCATGAATATATGGTGGACTGTCACTTGCCCATGGGCATTTGGACAGTAGTTGCATGCCCCATGTTATATGGTAAGCAATACGGTGTCGATTTTTAGGTTCATAGACTTTTTTTTCTCGAGCTTATGAGTACGTAATTATATCCCTGGATTGTCCATTGGTGGGGTGATTCAAGATCTAACTAAAGAAGTGCACCAATGATAGAGTCCATTTATGTTATGGATGGTCCACATTTGATGCAATGATAATTGATGTATGGACACATGAAAAAGCATGTACAAGTATGGTTTCATAACCTAATTTATATATCTATGGTTTATGAAGTGTAATTAAAACTTTTATGTTGATCATGGAGACAAGCCACACTTTTATGATGGGGCACAACATATGAACCCACATCCATCCTTGTTTCCCTTGCATCTTGCTTCATCGTGCATCTATGCAATCAATCGCATTGATCATAGATGTGCGCACAATATGCCAAAAATATTGATGTGGAATGGTTGGAAACCATTCTTAAAAATTTTAGGAATGGTCCTAAACCATTGCTAAATAGAGTCGCTAAAAAATAAAAAATGATTTAAACGGTTTCGAGGACCATTTATAGGAATGTTTATAAACTGTTCCTAAATTTATTCAACTACAATAAAAGAAACCTGCAATATTTTCGTGTTTTTTGAATATGTTGCACCTGGTGGTCATCTTATCCAAATTAAGAAAAAAAAAAGAACTCCATATGCCTAATTCAATGGCCATTTTCATTATGTGCCACAACTATGCTGCCTTTGCTTACTGTACACGTTATGTCCATCAAATCTCAGCCTTCCAAAATGTGGGCCCCACGGTAGATGAATCACAACGTAAATTTATAGCTTTATATGCTTTACATCTAGAAAAAGAGATGAGATTACCAACTGTATCCCATATTTGCAGTTTTATATGCTTGTCGATTGTAATCATTTTGGCTCCAAATTCATCACCAATAGTTAAGGCATGATTTTCCCATTCCTATGAAATCGAGAGAATTATAATTATAAAAGAGATAACCCCAGAAAATCTTAGATATAACTTTCCTCTTGCACAATCTTAATTGCATAAAGAAAAAAAAGTTCAACCCCATAAAATCGAGAGAGTTATAATTACAGAAGAGATAACCGTAACAAAACAAAATAGAATCAGTTGATCAGATCATATTTTACAAATATGTTTGATGTTGATGCAAAAATTTGGACGTCCTCCTTAGACCACTTGAGACTGGCAAAACAAGACAAAGATGGAGATCCTAGCTATAACAAGGGACCCACCGATGCCAAAGTCAGACAAGCAATCTAGGTCTAGTTGAACATACAGTTTTTGGGAGTATTTTCTAGGTTGAATTGTGTGAACCTTTCAGCATTAGGGATGCCATTTTTTATAGTTAAGAGAGGGCGGTGGCATAGATGGCGATCTCCATGTTTAGTATGTGTGTATTGTAGAGGGAATCGTATCTGGAACGTATCGAGCTCATCCTCCGGGATCTTCGATGGAGATCCTAGGCATATCTTCCTCAGTGAGATTGAAGTGGTCAGAATCATGACAAGTACACAATAGGAAGCCGAGGCCGAGCATCTAAGGTGACCCATACAGTCGTCTAAAAGAGTAGGTTGCCAACTTGGATTCTCTGATGAATCGTGGTCGAGTTTCCCATAAGGTAGATCATCAGCCTTTCGACATAACCTTGGATATTATATCCAAGCACTATAAAAAAATAGGGAAACATCGACGGCTAAAAACCATCGGTATTGACCTTCCCTGATGACTTTTAACCATCGGACGGGCCGTCAGGAAGGGGGTGTGGGCATTGCTTGTCGACGAATTTAAATCGTCGGCATTTTCGACGGCTAAAACCGTTGGCCTTTTCGATGGCATTTTCGACGGCTAAAAGTCGTTGGCATTTCTCATTAAAAAAAATAATAACGAAAATGAATTTCCTAATTAATGCTAACATCCAAAACTAGCTATACTCATTTCTCAAAAGCCCCAAACCAACCAACCTATTTGAAAATGTAAGTCTACACAAGAAAAGAAAGAAATCAAAATCAGATATATCATAAATCCCAAACATATAAATTTTATATTTCCATAAAAAAAATTTGATTGTATATTACCCAATCATAGGTTGTCACCTGGCCATAACTGATCATGACAATTCCATCTAAAAGCATTCTTAAGAAGAATGTTGATACGATAATTAAATCTATGCTAACGAAAAATATATATCCCAATTCTTGCAAATCATATGAGGTAAATC
The DNA here is from genome assembly GCA_030180095.1 of Magnolia changhungtana. NCBI lineage: Eukaryota > Viridiplantae > Streptophyta > Magnoliopsida > Magnoliales > Magnoliaceae > Magnolia > Magnolia changhungtana. The sequence continues at coordinate 10,514,916 of JASAUF010000656.1, read as the reverse complement.
TTTCAAGCTATAAGCTAATTCTCACCTTCTTAGTGAAGATAATGATTACATTCAAAGTAATGTATAAACCAAAGTTTTATCAAGAAATAAACTTTGGGCAGTTTGGATTAAATCCATATTATAGATTTTTCCATAAAAAAACATTAACCATCCAGATTATAAGCTGTTGATGGGATGGTTAGAATAAAATCATCATATTGTTGTGATTTGTTCATGGTGGCACATGAAGTTTGGGCTGGACCTAATAGACAGTCCAGATTGACTGATTTAGACAATTCACTTCCCTATGCAGCTAGGAGTAGCACAGCTATTTGAGAGCACTTGTGACATAGAACAAAAATGTGAAGATTCATCTTTCCCCTTGAGTAATTTTGTTTTTTAAGAAACTCTCAAAATGTTCCATCACCCTTCATGCAAGACTAAAGAGACGACACATTTTCAATTCATTTATTCATAAGTAAAATAAATAAATAAAAAACATTGAGCTAGGGAAACAAAATACCATTCAAGGTTTTTTCATTCAGCATCATTGCCAACTCAGCCAAAGCATCATCCCCGCAAGAAGTTCGCCAACATCCTCAATTAGTCTTCCTGTAGCAAACTATCATTAAATCCCATAAAAGCAATCACAAATGTGCATCTACAGCAACTATTTCCTATCATAGAGTCCTCTAGTCCACTAATGAACAACATTTACAATATCATTGCAATTTACAAATGATATGGAAAGAACATGAAAGTTATTAAAGAAAAGAAAATAAAGGGTTCAAGTTTCCCATGAACCATGACTATAGACATCAATTGTTCACCTATTTTGTATCTGAAAGCTTGACGAACTCTCGAATACATTGATATATTCGGCAAAATGAATCTGTGAAAGGGAAGCCAAGGTGACTAGATTCATACCAAAGATTGTGTGGATGGATTGATTGGAAGGTTCACACATTTGTCCTAAGCTATATGATACATGAAAGAAACTATTGAGTAGGAGGAACCTTACCCATGTGAAGGAACAACAAAAAAACTAGGCATCTACATATACATGCACCAAGAAAACCATATCGATTTTAGCACACATGGCCCTTGTGAGATGCCGCCTCAGTGGCAAACTCAACATGGCCGAATCCCTTGAAGACACCCTCTTCATTTGATGCAAATCAGGCGTCAACAACTTCACCAGCACCTTTGAAGAATTCCTCTCTACAAGTGAACAAAGGAAGCAGATTACCTCATTTTATCAGATGTAGCCATCTCATTTCCCATACACATTGAAAGATTAAAATCTTGTCACAAGATTAGTTCTCTGGAATTAAATGATACTTACACATCAGCTCTTTCGACAGAAAAGGATAAGTCGCCAACAGATAGGGTTTTTAATCCAGAAGTTTGGGCACTAGGAGTTACAGATGTTTTAGGCTATATCAATTTAGTACATGGTTGTCAGGTTCTGTAATATAGAGCTGAAAAAAGTACCATAGCCACATAGTCAAGAAAATTACCGCCTTCTTTTCGGTCTCTACTATTGTGGCATCTGCCATTTTGACATCACCATCTTGTAGGGCAACATAAATGGTTTGCATGAGGGAAGAGAAACAATGCATGTGCAACGGTTCATCATTATGATGCCATCTCTGCAAATACATGAGATACCATTCTGAAGTTAGTATAATGAAGATGATGTAGCCTTGTATTGCAATAAACTTGCAAATACCATCAAAGATACTAACACAAAAAGTAAGAGGGAAAACATCTAAAACATATAACACTAACAATATTGGACAATTTTGCCCACGTAATTAGTCTCAAGATTAACAACAGTATATCGATGTTCTTTACTTTTCTCTACCACATTCATGCATGCAGCACACGACTACAATGATTAAGACCATTAAAATAGTAGGCCACCACTTGGATTTGAGCATTCTCTAAAATCAATGTCAGCAACTGATCCCAGTTTATTGTAACTTTACAAATTGAAATTGGACCACTGTTCTTTCTTCCTTATCTCTCAAAGTTGTTCTAACTGTCCATTTGAGATGACAGTTTCAATGACTATGATCATCTAATTGCCATTTTTTTGCGATATGGATCATCTACTTGTTATGCCCATAAGAGTCGGCGTTTCTCATTAATTAAAATAAAAATAAAAATGGAATTCGATTGCCTAATCAGTGAACACATCTAAAACTAGCTTAATACCCATTTCAGAAATATGTTCACCAAAGCCCTAAACCAACCAACCTATTTGAAAAGGTAAGTCAAAATATAAGAAAAGAAAGAAATCAAATTCAGATCTACCATCCAAATCCCAAACATATAAAATTTGTATTTCCATAAGAAGAACCACAGGATCATAGGTTCAAATAAAGTTCTCTGGCAGTTCATTTTTTCTTTTGCTGTTGTTGCTAAATGCATGACCTCTTCTCAGCATTAATGTCACGCCCCAAACACAGAAATCGGGCTCACAAAATTCCTGATCGCCAAATCCAGTGCCGACAGCCTCCGTAGTACCCTATTCTCAGCTCCCAGTGCCCATACGCTGGATTCCGATCCTGAAAATACATATTTCAAAATCAAAGCTCCAGAAGACCGCTGCACGCTCCAAGCTCAATGCTATTGTAACCTAACATCACTTGCACCCATCTATCGTGCATAAGCTTATAGAAAGCTTAAAGGGTGGTGTAAGTGGGTGCACAAGGTGAGTACCAAGTATTCAATACAATGTCATAATCATACAATATCAACAATACTGGCAAGATCATGAATCATATGATATCAGAGTAAGCAGAAATACCGAGAAGTCCATGAGTCATACAAGATCAGAGTACGCAATATAGATCAACTATGCAAATAAGGAGTCATAAAGAGACATATTTCAGATGCTAAGGATGCAATGCGATATACAATCCCTAATGAGTTCATGAATATCGCCAGCGGTATCTAGGCCATGCAGAAACATAGTAACCCAAATGCCATATGTTGTGGATGTAATGCAATATGCGGTGCGAATGAAATGACCATGCTAGAGTGTGAAGTCGAGATGATAGTACGTAATATCGCAGGCTATGGGGTCCATTACAATGGACTTCTATCCAAACCAGTCCCATACCTAATTTGGATAGTTAGAATCAATGTGGTAAACTCCTGATCTCAGGTTAGTCATGCGCCCTAATCGAAATCCTGGCCATTGCGAAGGTACACGTGACAAATAGTTATGCACCACCAGCTCGAGTGGATAGTGAATGCATGAATGAATGAGTATGCAATTCCTGCTCAATAAGTCCATGAATCAATATTGTACGTCTCTGGGATCATCACTGTGGTCTAGTACACTGAAAAGGCCGAGCTAAGAGTGTAAGACCTGTATCCTAGACCGTACCATTCCGTAGGTTCCCATGGTCTTTCCAGTCAAATTTCGGCAACCTTCGACCCTTAACCGGCATTGCACGCGACCCCGATTCACACGCCGTCCACCCGAATCGATTCAACCTAAGACTAGTACCTTTGCGACCGCGCCATTGCCACAGTTCCGGTGCCGCGACTCGCGTGCCGATCGGATTCCCTGGCCAGGAGATGTGGGCCAGCGTTCGGTGTGAGGAAAACGCCGCACGTACGAATTCCGAGAGAATCTCTACGAGATGTCACCTCAATCAATCAATCAATCCCATCAAGGGTCAAGTTCACATCACCTCACACCCATTCCCAAGCAAACCCACAAGTCAACAAATTCTTACACAACCCATACCCTTCTTACACAAATTTTCTCAAAAGTTAACAAAGTTCTTACACCCATCACTCACCACATCTATCACCCATCACACCCATCTCTCTCTCTCTTACACCTCTCTCTTTCATTCTCCAAGCAAGCATCCCACATCCAAGCAAGCTTCCATGGGAGAGCTTGTGTGGCCCACTTTCCTATCTCCCATCTCCACCATCCAAGTTTGATCCCAACTGTTGAAATTGTTCATTTAGAGCTCTAGCATGCATTGGCGGAAGAAGGAAGGAAAGATCTAAGGTGGGTGAATCTTCTTTGTTGTGGGTGCTTTTATTTATTCGATTTGTGATTTGGCGGCCCACATTTATGGGACCCATCTTGATGTATGTGTTATATCAAAGAGGGACCCATAGTGGCGGGGTCCCTCCACCGACCGATCCTCTCTCTCTCTCTCATCTTGTGGCCCGCTTATGATGTATCTATTTTACCCATGCCATCTACCAAGTGGGACGCAGCCGCTGTTCAACTGGAGCCCACTTCTCTGTCCACCATTGCTACCCAATTAGGCAGCCCCAATGTAAGGAAAAAAAAACACAACATTAGCTTGATCCAAAGGAATGGTCCACCAGATGTGGGACCATGGACGGTGGTGAGAATGGAGCAGATTCAAAGCTCACGTGGAGCAGGTAAGATGTAATATATAAATATCATATATAATATAATAATATAATATTAGATTGGGGTGGCCCCACGTGGGACCCACTTGATTTGGAAACAGATTGGCTGGAGTACGTTTACAGCAGCTATATATAGCTGTTGTACTAACGTAAGCTGGTGGGGGTCTGATGATCCAAACCGTCCATCAGCGTGGACTTCCCCATGATGCAAATGTTGCATTCACACCGTCCTGGCATGTAGACGGTGGAAATTCACCGTGATGAGTGTATTGCTCCCAAACCGTCCATCTTTTTTTTTTCTGCTAGTGGGCCACATTTGTGGACCTCACCCTGATGTATCTGTTGAATCTGCACCATCCAGAACGCTGGACGGTGAGATCCACCTTGGTAGAACGTGTGTGACCCACACCGTTAAATCATGGGACCACCATGATATGTGGTTCATCCAGGCCGTCCGTCTACAAGGTCCAGGGCCTGGATGTTAAATAATAATAATAATAATAATGTTATAATAATACATATAATATTATATAATATGTATATATACAATATAATAAAATATAGTATATTATATTATCTGTAGCTGGTGGGCCTACGTGGGACCCATCAGATATAAGCATTCATGTAATATATTATAATATAATACAGTATATATCTTATATAGTTGGTGGCATACGTGGAACCCACCAGATGCATCTGGTTCGTCACCCATCCTCGCCGTCCATTGAATTGGACGGTGGGAATCCACCTTTGATACGTGGGACCACCACATCATGTGTGGATTTCATCCATGCCATCCGTCCATTGATCTGGACCATGGACCACACTACGATATATGTGCTTTATCTCCACTGACCATATTGTTGAACGGTGGGTCACTTGGTGATGCAAGTGTTCGTCAACATCGTTCATGTGAGGGTGGCCCCACCATAATGGAACTGTTTTATCTATACCATCCATCTGGGGACCCCGCCAGCCATAGTTACTGGTGACATCAGTAAGCTCGGTGAAACCCACTGCTATGATGTCGTCGGCAAGTTTTGTGGTCCCGCTGATGCTTGTGTTATATCCAAACCGTGCATCCAGATGGTTGGGTTTGTCTTAAGGCTTGAGATTGAAAATAAGACAGACTTATTTATCAAGTGGACCACACTGCAAATATCAGTGGGGGATTGAATGGCTACCATTGAAACCCATTTGAAAGCACCAAAGTTTTGGATCAATATGAAACTTATTTTTCCTCCTAATTGAGGTCCATGTGACCTTATAAATAGATTGGATGGAAAATAAATGTTGTGGTGGGCCCGATGAATGGTTGAACGGTGAAAATCATTATCTCCACTGCTGTTTGTGGTATGGTCCAGATGATCATTTGATATGATATAATTTTAAATAATACTCTAATTGATCTCTACAAATAGATGAATGGTGTAGATGGTGCAACCCCTATGATGAGGCCCAACTTGGTGTACACGAGGCCCATTAGCGCGGCCCATTGATGCAGCCCACTTGATGTGTATGAGGCCCATTAGCGCGGCCCATTGATGTAGCCCACTTGATGTGTATGAGGCCCATTAATGCGGCCCATTGATGTGACCCACTTAGCGTATATGAGGCCCATATGATGAGGCCCGACTTAATGTACATGAGGCCCATAATGATGTGTATTAGGCCCTTATTGTGCGGCCCATTGTGACGTGTATTAGGTCCATGACGCGTAGCCCATTTGATGTATTCGAGACCCAGATACGTGGCCCATTTGATGCATACGAGACCCATGTGTAGGGCTCACCTATTGTGCATTCAAGGCCCATGACTTGTGGCTCATTGTGATGTATTTGAGGCCCATGGGCGAGGCCCGATGTGATGTATGTATGGCTATTACGTTGCGTGTGAATCCCTTATGTGGGCCACTCCTTGGGAGCAATGTTGGTTAGATGTCCACATTGATAGGCAATGATGGTTAGATGTCCTCATTGTGACATTCCCTTAAGTCTTGTTAAGCCTATTCTTACCGATTTCGATTGACGTGACCGATTTGCCGATTCTGATTATCGATCAATTCCGATTGTCATGACCGATTGCCGATTCCGATTGACGTGACCGATTTGCCCGATTCTGATTATCAATTAATTCTGATTGTCATGACCGATTGTCGATTTCGATTGATGTGACCGATTTGCTCGATTCTGATTATCGATTGATTCTGATTGCTAATTTCGATTGACGTGACCGATTTGTCCGCTTTTGATTATCGATTGATTCTGATTGTCATGACCGATTGCCGATTCTGATTGATGTGACCAATTTGCCGATTCTTATTATCGATTGATTCCGATTGTCATGACCGATTGCCGATTCCGATTGACATAACCGATTTGCCGATTCTAATTTGTAGAGGCCGATTGTATAGGCCTATTCCAATTATCGAGGCCAAGTGTTGAGGCCGATTCCGAGTGTCGATTCCAATTGTCGAGGCTGATTTCGATTACCGAGGCCGATTGTCGAGACCTATGTGAGGTATATACAGCCCGTATTTAAGGCCCATTGTGATGTGTATTCAGTCCATGTTTAAGGCCTAATGTGATGTATATGAGGCCTAACCCATTGTGATGTGTATTCAGTCCATGTTTAAGGCCTAATGTGATGTATATGAGGCCTGGCCCATTGTGATGCAATTGAGGGCTAGGCGATGGAGCCCATTGTGATGTACGTTAGGCCCATGTGAAAGGCCCATCGTGATGTATATTAAGCTCTTGAGTGAGGCCCGTGGTGTTGTATATCAGGCCCTTTGTGAGGCCATGGGTCCATTATATGTTTGGTTCTATGCGGCCATTCCTTGGGGGCAATGTTGGTTAAATGTCCACATTGTCGAGGCCGATTGTTGATGCCTGTTATTGATGCCGATTATGAGTATGTGACAGCATAGCATCATAATACATGCCCATATGCATCATCTGCATATTTGTTATGAGATGTGATTGACCATTGCATATGTCATAGGGCAGGTTGTTCATAAGACTCCCTGACAGGCGGAGTTACCCCACATAAGAGCATGACATGTGCAGGATTGATGCATGATTGGATCATGTGACTCATGCATCTCGCATTTGTGTGACATGACCACCATACGCCCTAGTGACATCAGGGCTGTAGCCTCCACAGGTATTTCGTGGATGGCCAGATGGGACACTGAAAATTTGTTCTACATGGGGTGCTATAGATATCCTTGGGTGAAAGTCCCAGAACCCTATTGGTTCCAGAGGTTGTTCCAACATCTAGACCGAGTGGATGCATGAGCGCATGAGGGCCGTATACTGTTAGGCCGCATCTCCCACTATGTCGTGGTCGGTTGGAAGGGGGTACGGCCTTACCTGCCAGAGAGGAGGGGGCAATGCTAGGCTGAGTCTGACCAGCTCGAGGAATGGGTCCGCTATCGATGAGCTGGGCTTGATATTAGCAGGTGGATAGTGGGGTCTCTTCCACTCACCTTGTTGCGTGCGATGGGGCAGCAATCTGGTTTGGAGTGTAATGGACCCCGGTGATCCCAGAGAGGAACCGTACTGATATGTGGACTTATTGAGTAGGAGTTACATACTCATGTATTCATTTCATTTACTATCCACTCGGGTTGGTAGTGTGCAACTAATTGTTATGTACTTTTGCATGGCCAGGATTTCGGTTGGGCGTGCGACTAACCTGAGACTAGGAGTTTACCACAGTAAGTCTGACTATCCAAATTTAGGTATGGGACTAGTTTGGATAGAAGTCCCTTGTGATGGACCCCATAGCCTGCCATACTATGTATTATCATCCCGACTTCACTCCAGCATGGTCATTTCATTCACACCGCATATTACATTGCATCCGCTGCCATGTTTCTGTATTGATATGACTGTTAGCATTCATGCCTTGCATCGCATAGCCTTTGTACGACTAAAGGCACTCATAGACTTATCAGTATATTTTCACTTATTTCAATATGGTATGATTTATGGCATTGCATCCTCGGCATCTAATATTTGGCTTTCTTTGACTCCTCATTTGTATATCTGATTTGCATTGCATACCTTGATATTGTATGACTCACGGACTGTCAGTATTTCCGCTTACTCTGATTACTCTGATATTGCTTACTTGGCACTTACCTTGTGCACACACTTACACCACCCTCTAAGCTTTCTATAAGCTTATGCACGATATATGGGTGCAGGTGACATCAGGTTGTAGCAGTGTTGAGCTTGGAGCATACGGCAGACTTTTGGAGCTTTGATTTTTGACATATGTATTTCCCTTTCAGCACTGTATTTAAATGTTTATATTAGTGGATATGTGATGATGATGTTGCCTTTGTGAATTGGGTAAGCTTGTGGTTATGCTTGTTATGAAATAAATGTATGTTAAAAAAAATCCTCCTTGTAGGATCCTAGGATTGGAATCTAGCGTATGGACGCTGGAAGCCGAAAATGGGGTACTACGGAGGCTGTCGGCACCGGATTCAGCGATCGAGATTCCTGTGAATCCGATTTCCAGGTTTGGAGCATGATAAAGAGTCCTAGAGTGGAGGGAGGTGAATAGGACTATGCCAAATTAAAAATTAAAAACAGAATTTTAATCAAATACAAATAAAGATAGCACGTAAACAATCTCACAATGTAGAAATGTAAAATAGCCTCAAACGTACAAGTATTGAGAGGTCGATACAGATGTTGTTCTAAGGACAACCTTACACCAAAAACCAATGGCTTATGGTAGGACAACTTGATTCCTAGAACGGTCTGTGTATCAAAATCTCAAACTGATACAAAGGAATAAAGAAAATAGTAGCAAAGAAAGAAACTAAGCTATTACAACATTCCCATGCTTGCATAAAAAGGATTACAACATTCTCAACAAATGCATAAAGGGAAATTACAACATCCACACAATGAAATAATTAAATAATCAATCAATCAATCACCACTAGACTAGAAGTTATAGTTGTTCGCTTGTGTGTACACCAACTGTTTAGAAAAACAGCCACACAACTACTCCACTCCTAATATCCTCACATATTGGATATCAGTGTTCACTATGAAATAGGTTTTTCAAGGTTCATGTAAAACCTTCACAATTGTGTCTTTCAAGTGAGCTTACATAATTCAAAAACCCCACACTCTGAGTTTTCTGGATCACCTCAAACAGACCAAAAGAAAGAGATTTTTTGGCACAATCTCAAAGAAACTAAAGGAATTGATTTACAAAGCAGTGAAATATTTATCGAGATATTCTCCTTTATTGTAGCATAGTAGAACCAATTCAAAGTAGAAGTTCAATCGTAGATGTTTAATGTTCACACTCACTTATGAAATGGTTCTAAGTTCTAAATGGATTTTAGATTAAATCACCTTGGGCTAGCTTGATTTGATTTTGATTCCAAGAAATGAGAAAATTTCAATCCCTTCTTCAAATAAGATTGGAATAAAGAATATAAAATCAAATGTAAAAATCTAATTAAAGAGAATATTAAATGAGCATTAAATAGTTAAAAAATATCATAAACTTATCTCTTAGAGTGGTGTATTGATTTTGCTTAAATTGGATACCAAACTCTGAAAATCGTGCTCTATTTATAAGTGCAGAAATCGTTCCTTTGACTGGACTAGAGGTCGGCTCGACTGGTCGAAGGACCAACGAACATTTGAAATTTTAGGCGCGATAAGATCAGGCCGTTCCACGACTGGTCGAAGGACATGCTCGACCGATCAAGTGGCCTCCATGACCGGTTGAGTCCTGTCCATGACTAGTCGTGTACGACTCATTTTAATTACTGGACTTTGAGTCGAGCCTACTAGACTGGTTGAGCACTGGTCGAGCGCTGTTCACTCGACCAGTCGAACAGTTTTCCAGGACTGGTTGAGGCTTTAACAAAAAATTCTAAAAATTAGTAACAAACTTAAGACTGGTCAAGGAATTTCTTAGACTAGTCGAGCCAGTGCTAGGACTAGTCGAACATAGTCTAAGACTAATCAAAAAGAAGACTATGCACTTATAAAGTGACCCAATTAAATTATGTATTCAAAATTACCTATCCTATGGTCAACCTAGGGTCTTTCATAGCTTATAAGCGATGTTCGAACATTGAAACATCTTTTGCTTCGGTTGATTGTTGATCTTGACAAACATGAAGTTTGAATTTGAAACATTTTTGAAGCTTCAACTTGAAGTACTTTAAAACTTAAATTTGTAACCTTTTGAAGCTTGAACTTGAAATATCTTGAAGCTTGAATTTGAAGTACTTGAGTGATGACCATTGTCTTGACTTAGATGAAGCTTTGAAATCTTGAACTATCAGTTGATGTTGTACTTGAATTCTTATACTTGTGATGCTTGAATCTTAAAATGGAACACCTTGTAATCGATCATGTTGAGTTTGTACAAGAATTGTATTGAACATGAAGATGAGCTACATAAGATATAAATTCCAAGAGGCTTTGGCACTATAAAATTTGACAATCATAGGAGCTAGAAAATATAGCACTTACAACCCCCCCTTTGTTAAATTTGTGACAAAACACACATTATAATAAGATAAGTATAATACGCACAATAAAGAATCATGCAGCAGTTTTAGCCTTGTTAAAGAATCATGCACCAATTATATACAGGTTAAAGAAATATTCATCAATATTCTCCCAACAATACTCCCCCTTACTTTCTCCCCCTTACTTCCAACTTCATGCAATGAATAATTTGTCTTCCTATCCACACAATTATGCACACAATCGCACATTATCATAAACATTACAAAAAATTCTCCCCCTTTTTGTCATAATATGACAAAGGAAAGAGCGATGATGGAAGTAGATCATTTAAAGAAGTAAATAGAAGAGAAAAATAAGAGAATAATGATTAAGAGAAGTTCACAAGTAAGTTAACCAAGTTAACTAAATCTATAAGAAGGCATGTTTAAGCATGTTCAAGCCCAAAAATGAGAAATTCAAGTATCTTAAAAGTTATTACAAACCACAAATTCAAATACTAATCAGAACCCGATGAAGGAGCATGTATGGTAGGATCAATTTGATGAAGTCCCTTGTTAATGCACTTCAGATACTTGCGCATATATTTAAATTGCAAGTCATGTGACACATTCATATTTTCAACTTCTCTTCAAGAGAGTGCAAATGCGCATCAAAGTTAGATGACTGATAATCAGGATCATCTGCTGAGTCGAATTCGATTTCGTCAAAAATATCATCTATATTGATGTCATCTGGAGGCAAATCACCCTCCTCTTCATTTACAGCATTAGCTCCACCATCACCCACATTAAGTTGGCCTGGGGCCAACTTCAAATTCATCTTGTTAATAGTTGAGTTGTTGAAGGTTAAGTGGTGAATGGGAGCTTCCCGAACAGCTTTAACCACTAAACTATGGGTGGCTAACATAGTCATAAGATAAGTGAAGGGAATGTTACCGTGTCCAGGATGGAGACAGAATTGAATGATGCAATGACAAATTAGAGAAGGAAGACAGATAGAGGTTCAAGAAATGATGGAATGAAGAATACGAACCATGAACGTAGTGAGTTTAGTTTTATTACCAGATCGAAGATAAACATTAAAAATGAAAATCTTATGAAGGATTCTGTATCTGGGTAACAAAAACTTTGAGGCAAGCACATTTCCAGCAGTATTCCATTTCGCATTTATATTGCATAAAGCTCTAGTGAGCATTCACTTCCTAGTTTCAAATGGTTTTGCCACTAGAGTGCTAATGGGAATACCTTCGTTATTGACAGATATATCCATTAATCAAGAGATAAGGTGACGGTCCACTTCAATTGGACCTTCTCTAGTTGAGATAGTGAATGTCAGATTTTTAGTAAAAAAATTAGTAATACAAGCATACATAGCCTACGCAATGAAGCGGTATGCGGGCCCACCCTAATGTAGTATGTTATCGCATCCTACAAACTGAAGGAGAGGAAGGATATCAAACGAAGCCAAACGATTAACATTAACTGGCCGTTTTCCTATAATATTGTGCAATCGAATATCCCGCACATAAGGAGGATCATCTTCGGGCGACCGAAGGTGGCTCACTGTGATAGGAGTCGATCAAGATGAAGAGGGACCACAAGATCCTTTCTTCTTGGTTCTTCCTTCTATTTGTAACAAAGATATCAAGAAAAATAGAGATTGCAAAAGAGGTCAAGTGGGTTTCAGGAGATCAGATTTTTGAGTACAAAACCCTAAAAATCAACATATAATACGAAATAAATCACATAAATGATTAAAAGGAAGTGCAAAGGATTTAAATCTACAAGAAAAATGAAAACAATGCACTAACCATGAAAGAATCGAAGATGGGTTCTACCGGTCGACTACGGGCTCGTTGGAGAAGACAACCCAAATGAGGAAAAAGTGATTTTTCCCCAAATAAAATACCAAACCTGCAGTTCACGGCTGGTCAAGTACATGCTCGACTAGTCGTGCAAAGCCCAAAATGTGCAATTGTTCATAAAATTTTAAATTCTGAAAATTTTTAAAATAAAAATATATACAAAAAGACATGAATTATCAATTCACATTGCACATACCAAGATTAAATTTTAATTTTGTAAACCTGCTTTTGTCGACCGATTTTGTGAGTATGTCAACTAATTGATTCTTGGTTGGAATATAATCTAAAGAAATAGTCTTGTCTTCCACTAATTCAGGAATATAGTGATATCTAATGTCAATATGCTTGGTTTATGAATGTTGGATTGGATTTTTAGAGATATTAATTGTTCTTGAATTATCACAATATAAGACCATAGAATCTTACGCAATTCCGTAATCGTTTAAGATTCTTTTCATCTATGCAAGCTGAGTGCATGCATTTCCTACAGCAATGTATTCAGCCTCAGCTGTTGAAAGCGATATGAAACTTTGTTTCTTACTTAGCCAAGAAACTAAACAGTTCCCTACATAGAAACAACCACCACTGGTTGATTTTCGATCATCAATGTTACCAGCCCAATTAGCATCCGTGTAACTAGCTAATTGCACACTAGTATCATGCGGGTACTAGGGACCAAGATTTACTGAACTAGCGACATATCACAAAATTCACTTAACAGCAATTAAATGTGACTCTTTAGGGTCAGATTGATATCTAGTGCAAATTCTAACACTAAATGCAATATCAGGTCTACTCGTAGTTAAATAAAGCAAACTATCTATCATACTGCGATACAATTTAGGATCCACATTCTTACCTGTAGAGTCCTTTGAGAGTTTTAAAGTAGTACTCAATGGAGTATCTAAAATTTTCCCACTCTCAAATATGAACTTTTTAACTAAGTTCAGAGTATATTTAATTTGAGAGATAAAGAAACCATCAGGTTGTTGTTTAACTTATAACCCTAGAAAATAATTCAATTCTCCAATTATGCTCATTTCAAATTTAGACTTCATAAGATCTGCAAACTCAACAGTCATGTTAGCACATGTAGATCCATAGATAATATCATCAACATAAATTTACACTATTAAAATGTGATTATTATGTTTCTTTACAAATAATGTCTTATCAATACTTCCCATTATAAAGTTATGACTTAGTAGAAACTTAGTCAATTTTTCATACCATGCCCTAGGAGCTTATTTTAAACCATAAAGTGTCTTTTTTAAGTGATAGACATGATTAGCATGCATAGGGTCTTCAAAACCCGAAGGTTGTTCAACATACACTTCTTCATGTAAATCGTCATTCAAGAATGCACTATTTACATCCATTTGATAAATCTTTAACTTTCTAAAGTACGCAATGCAAAAAAAAAAAAAAAAAAAAGTCTGATTGATTCAAGACGAGTTACAGAGGCAAAGGTTTACATGAATGTAAAGAGTGCCTTCAATTTTATAATCGATGCCTTCAATTTAAGTGTACCCTTGTACAACCAACCTCGCCTTATTTCCAATAATATTACCAAGTTCATCAGACTTATTTTTGAAAATCCATTTTGTTTCGATAATGTATTCATCTTTCAGTCTTGAAACTAAGTACCAAACATTACTTCTAATAAATTGATTAAGCTCTTCTTGCATCACAACAATCCAATTTTCGTCACTAAGAGTTGCTTTTACGTTAGTTGGTTCTATCTGAGATGTAAAGCATATGTTGTTACACAAATCTTCAAGTTATCTATAAGTGCACACAACAGTGAGAGGGTTTCTAAGAATTTGATTAGAAGGATGGTTTTTAACTGTCCTCAGTTCAGTATTATCTTGACTTGATGAAGAGTCTGGTTTATTAATTAAAAGAATTTCATCATTTTCTGAACCTGAGATAGGTGTATTCAAGTGATCATCAATAACCCCATTAATGGACTCTTGAATTACACCAGTCCTCTTGTTAAGAACTCGATACGCTCGACTATTCAGAGCATATCCTAAAAATATGCCTTCATCACTTTTGGTGTCAAACTTACCCAAATTTTCTCGGTCACGTAAAATGTAGCATTTACTGCCAAAAACTCGAAAGTATTTAACAGTAGGCTTCTTATCAAACCACATTTTATAAGCCGTTTTACATTTGATTTTCTAGTATAAACGCGGTTAATTATTTAACAAGCAGTATTAATAGCTTCATCCCAAAGATTTTTAGGGAGCTTCATACTATTTAACATAACATTTATCATTTCTTGAAGTAATCTATTTTTTCCTTTCTACTATACCATTTTATTGTGGTGTTTTGGGCGCAAAATATTCATGTGATATTCCCTGATCACTGCAGAACTTTTCAAAACTGCTAATTTCAAATTCTGAACTATGATCACTATAGATCTTAGAGACTTGTGATTCTTTTTTCGTTTGGATACATTTAAGTAGCCTTTTTTACGTCATCGAGAGTTTCTGGTTTGTCTCTTAAGAAGACTACCCAAGCGTACCTAGTAAAGTCATCAACCTTTTTGTGAGTACTCCTGGTTTGTTTGCCAATCTGGCATACACCACATATTTTGCCTACTTTTGGTATTTTGGGTAAACCTCTTACTAACTCTCTTTTGCTCAATCTATACAAGTTGCGGTAGTGTACATGTTAGAGGCGCTTATGCCATAATTCGGTTTCATCGGTATGGACCATGTAGCACAATAGATTAGATGAGCTTAAATCACTCACAATGTAGCCGTTTTCAGAAGTTCTGCAACTAGTTAATATTACAGAATCAATTTTACACTATGATTTTTATCACATATTTGAGAGATGCTTAATAAATTATGTTTTAACCCTTTTACATATAAAACATTCTAAAAAAGACGGAGGTTAAAGAGTTGAACCATACCTTGGCCAACAATTCTGTAGTTGTTTCCATCACCGAATGTGACTGAACCATCAGTCATGTCTTTAAGATTGGTGAACAGACCTTTGTCACCAGTCATGTGTTTGGAGCATCCACTGTCTAGGTACCACTTTGAATGGCTTGAAGCTTTGAAAGCGGTGTGAGCAACCAAACAAGTAACCTTAGGAACCCATTTCATTACAGTTTTGGGTTTAGGAGTATAGTTTGTCTTATTATTTTTATAGTTGTTATAAGATTGACCCACTAAGTTAGATTTTAAGAGCTCCTTAAGTAAGTCAACAATTTTCTCAGTTAAAGGATTTCGATTTTAATTTTTATAGTTGATATGGTTACTTTTAAGTTTTAAGGTTTAAAAAGACTTAGCATTTTTAAAATAATTTTGATTCAGACTTTTTCCTTTTGAGTTTGAAGGCTCCCCTTTCACAAATATGGGCGGAGTATTCTTATGTTTAGGATGAATACTTTTGTCATAGCCCAATCCAGATCGATCGCCACATTTTCTAGATCCGAATAAGAGTTTTTCTAAGTTAGGATCACCTTGGGCATACCTCCATGTGTCTTTTAAACTCAAAAGTGAAGAGACTTCTAGTTTTAACTTTTCATTTTCAAATTTTAGATTTTCAACGAGGGAGGTTTTGAAATCTAAATCACATTTAGTTTTTTCAAAACAATTAGAAATGTGTGATTTTTTTAAGACTGGATTATCAAAATTTTCTTTAAGTTTTGAAAACTTTTCTTTTTGAAGTTTTAGTTTTACAGCAATTTTGCAACTTTCCTTGTATAGGGCATTATAAGCATCTTGGAGATCTTCATTTTTATGATCACTATTCAGATTTTCTTCACTAGTTGAATCATCGTTATCTAAAAAAGTGAACTTGGCTAGAGTCATTAGGGCTTTAAAATCATTACCCGATTCGGTTTCAGAATCTTCTGACTCAGAAGAAGCTTCAGAGTAGGAAGATTCATCCCATGTAGCCAACATACCTTTCTTTTTTGTTTGTCCTTTTTAGGACATTTGTTTGCTAGTTGCCCATATTCATGGAATATTGACCGTCTTTTAAAGATTTCTAACTTTTAGATCTAGATCTTTTCTTTTCAACAGGTTTTTGAAAATCTACCCTCTTTTTACTTTTGAAAATTTTATAAAACTTTTTAGCTAAAAGGGTCATATCATCTTCAGAATTTTCTAAATCAGAATTGTTATTTTCTTGAGAAATATTTTTAGAATACTTAAGAGCGATAGATTTACCTTTAGGAGCTTTAAATTTTAACTCATAGGTTTGTAATGAGCCAACTAATTCTTCTACCCTCATATTATCCGTACTACGAAGTTCCTGTACCTTTAAATTGAACCGTTCAGGTAGTGAGCATAGTATCTTTGCACAGACTTTACTTTCTGGGATTCTATCACCAAGACCCCACATAGAGTTGACAATGTCATTCAATCTTGTATAGAAGTCCATGAAAGTTTCACTTTCATCCATACGTATTTCCTCAAATTTGGTTGTGAGGATTTGGGCTTTAGATTTCTTGATAATTGTTGCTCCCTTGTTTGTCATTTCTAAAATATCCCAGGCTTGCTTTGTAGTATCACAGGATATAATTCTTTCGAATTCATCCCGTGATAGTGTGCAAGTAATTACATTTAGAGCCTTTGCATTGCCACTACTCTCACTTTTCTGAAGAGCGGACCAAGAAAAATAACGTGAGACTTTTATCATTTTAGATCCATCGGTACCAGTTACTTCAGTAGTAGGAGGGATCCAATTAGTCACTATGGCTTGCCACATGCTCTCATCCATGGATTTTAAGAAAATCCTCATTCTAGCTTTCTAATAGGCATAATTGGAGCTATCAAATGGTGGAGGCCTAGTGACTGAAAGGCTATCAAAAATTGACAACTTAAAAAGCTCAGATCGATTAGCTCAGGAATTTAATCAAAAATAAAATAAAATAAAGCGAGCTATTAACCTCTGATACCACTTGAAAAGGCCGACCTAAGAGTCCTAGAAGGGGGGGGGGGGGGGGGTGAATAAGACTATACCAAATTAAAATTTAAAAATGGAATTTTAATCAAATATAAATAACGATAACACATAAACAATCCCACAATGCAGAAATGTAAAACATCCTCAAACGTACAAGTATTGAGAGGTTGATACAGATGTTGTTCTAAGGACAACATTACACAAAAAACTAATGGCTTATGGTAGGACAACCTGATTTCTAGAACGGTCTGTGTATCAAAATCTTAAACCGATACAGAGGAATAATGAAAAGAATAACAAAGAAAGAAACTAAGCTATTACAACATTCTCACACTTGCATAAAAAGGATTACAACAATCTCCACAAGTGCATAAAGGGAAATTACAACATCTACACAATGAAATAATTAAATAATCAATCAATCAATCACCAAAAGACTAGAAGTTATAGTGGTTCGCTTGTGTGTACACCAACTATTTAGAAAAACAACCACACAACTATCCACTCCTAATATCCTCACATAGTAGATATTAACGTTCATTATGAAATAGGTTTTTCAGGGTTCACCTAAAACCTTCCCAATTGTGTCTTTCAAGTGGGCTTACACAATTCAAAAACCCCACACTCTGAGTTTTCTGGATCACTTCAGACAAACCAAAAGAAAGAGATTTTTCTGGCACAATCTTAAAGACACTAAAGGAATAGATTTAGAAAACAGTAAAAATACTTATCTAGATATTCTCCTTTGTTGGAGCTCGGTGGAACCAATTCGAAGTAGAAGTTTAATTGTAGATGTTCAATGTTCACACACACTTATGAAATGGTTCTAAGTTCTAAATGGATTTTAGATTAAATCACCTTAGGCTAGCTTGATTTGATTTTGATTCCAAGAAATGGAAAAATTTCAATCCATTCTTCAAATAAGATTGAAATATAGAATTCAAAATCAAATACGAAAAGCTAATTAAAGAGAATATTAAATGAGCACTAAATAGCTAAAGAATATCACAAACTTATCTCTCAGAGTCGTGTCTTGATTTTGCTTGAATTGGATACCAAACTCTAAAAATCGTGCTCTATTTATGGGTGCAAAAATCATTCCTTCGACTGGCCCAGAGGTCGGGTCGACTGGTCAAAGGACCAATGAACATTTGAAATTTTAGGCACAATAAGATCAAGCTGTTCCACGACTGGTCGAAGGACCTGCTCGACCAGTTGAGTGGCCTTCATGACCGGTCAAGTCCTGTCCACGACTGGTCTTGTGGGACTCATTTTAGTTGCTGGACTTTGAGTCGAGCCTGCTAGACTGGTCAAGCATTGTTCACTAGATCGGTTAAGTCCTGTCCATGACTAGTCGTGTGGGACTCATTTTAGTTGTTGGACTTTGAGTCGAGCCTGCTAGACTGGTCAAGCATTGTTCACTAGACCAGTCGAGCAGTCTACAAGATTGGTCGAGGCTTTAACAAAAAATTTTGAAAATTAGTAACAAACTTAGGACTGGTCGAGGAATTTCTTCGACTGGTCGAGCCAGTGCTAGGACTAGTCGAACATAGTCTAAGACTAGTCGAAAAACAGACTATGCACTTATAAAGTGATCCAATTAAATTATGTATTCAAAATGAGCTATCCTATGGTCAACTTAGGGTCTTTCATACCTTATAAGCGATGTTTGAACAATGAAACATCTTTTGCTTCGTTTGATTGTTGATTTTGACAAACATGAAGCTTGAATTTGAAACATTTTTGAAGCTTGAATTTGAAACATTTTTGAAGCTTCAACTTGAAGTACTTTAAAACTTGAATTTATAACCTTTTGAAGCTTGAACTTGAAATGTCTTGAAGCTTGAATTTGAAGTACTTGAATGATGATAATTGTTTTGACTTAGATGATGCTTTGAAAGCTTGAACTATCAGTAAATGTTGTACTTGAATTCTTATACTTGTGATGCTTGAATCTCAAAATGGAACACCTTATAATGGATCATGTTGAGTTTATACAAGAATTGTATTGGACATGAAGATGAGTTACACATGATATAAATTCTGAGAGGTTTTGGCAATACAAAATTTGACAATCATAAGAGCTAGAAAATATAGCACTTACACTCTAAGCCAGCTTGACGCCCCATCAAGCGCACAATATAACTGGGTAAGTGTAAGAGACCTCACTACCTGTAATATCCCAGAAAAATCCGTACAAAGACCCGAGTACCACCTCAGGCAGAAATCACTTAGGACCAGATCCTTTAGAAATTAGACGAAATTAACTAAGTGCTAAACTAGATTAGCTGTAAAATCCATTTGAATCACTTTAAATACGATCTGTAAGACCCAAAACTTGTAGAATCATTGATGCTAGGTTACCCTAAAATCTAGGATCAATCTCATTACCTAGTTACTCTCGAGAGCACATTGAAACTCCGTATCGGATCTGGACTGCACGTCGAAAGTCTGAATAATACAAAGTTATATAATTAGGACCGCCTTACTAGGCTTGACAACCATCTATGAAATCAAATCCAGATAGTATCCCGGGGCTATTCGCTTGAGCCCGGAGTGAAGAGTGTGAGAAAACGTGGATTTTCTTGAAAAGTAAATCTAATTTAAGTAATCTGAGACCTGTCGCTTGCGGGCCTGATATAAGCAATCAGACCATCAGAATCTGACCCAAATACACCCTCGGATCAGGAGAAATTTCATACACATGTCCATGTACTTGTAACCCTGATTGAGTTTCGGTGACCGTTGAACTGAAACTGGTCTGCCACGTGTGATCTGGAAACCCGACTGGAATGAAAACTTAACTCGACCTAGATCCATAGTCAGTGAGCTTAAGTCTGACCTTTGGCTCAAGGGGGGCTCTAGAAGAGATCCGTTGAGCTGAAACAGATGCCCTTTGGACATAACCTAAGTATACCTTGGCCGTGGGGCCATTTCCACCAATTTTAGGCCTATATAAGGACCTTAAACCCTCTCTCATTCACTCCATATGAATTTGAGAAAACCCTAGGAGAAAGAAGTGAGTAAAGTGAGAGAAAGTGAGAGTGAAGATGAAATCATTCCTGAGAATTGATCCTTGCTATTCTCTGTGCCTATCCATCACTACTGTATCACTTTTCTAGTGATTCTGATTTCGTTTTTGGGTAAGAAATCCTAACCCTAATCAGTTCTAGAGATTCAACTAGTGTACGTGATGAAACAGCTAACCTATTTCATGCCGTAGGTTGTCGTTCTACCGTTGATAAAGACTTGGTGTTTAAACTGAGTCCGTTACCCTCTTCTACGACAAAGGTGCAGACTATAGATGCTTAAGTTATGGTTTTCATTGTTTTCAATGTCGGATAATGATAGATTCATGATCTGGGTGTTATTTTACATGCAAAATGCGACGTTCGTTTTACAATTCAGTTACGTATGCAAATTATGGCGTTTAGTGTATTCTGTATATTTGTAGAAAATACCGTATATGTATAAAATATGGAAGTGTGTTTGCCATGATTAATTACTGTGTGTATATTCTATATATATGTGTAATACTTACTCGGCGAAAGGATTCGCCCTAATACATGTTTTGGCTAATATATGTTATGTATGTTAAATAAGTGTAGTCTAAGTGTTTGTGAAAATGCTTGTAAGAGTAAGTATTTATATGACAGTGCTTAGGGTAGGTATTGAGATAGGATTCTCAACTATCTTAGAGATGTGTATGATTTCCTCCATGCAAGTTATTTAATTTAATCGCTTACTTATGAAATGTATGTGTTCATATTTTCTGTTTATATTGTGCTTTATAACATGCTTGTTAACATGTTTGAATTAGTTTGTTAACTCTGCTTAGACTACTATACATGCTTTCTAGTTAAGGATTGAATGCGATTGGAGCTATGTTATAGTCCAGGCAATAGGTAGCCGGCTTTGAAGTCGTGGCTGAAATTCATTCGCCACGTAGGATGTGTTTGACAAACCCGAGTCGTGTGTTGGTTATCAGCAGTGGTTAGGCGAGACGAAGTGCTTATGTACTTCATGTCGATTGATGCAATATGCGCTCGTATTAGTCGAGCCCGTCAAGTAACCCGATGTGCCCTTATATGTTCACCATGTATAGACGTTACTGCTTGAACCTAAGGTACCAAACTCACTAGCGAAATCCCGTTTAACCTTGGTACCTCGATCCACTAAGACTCATGAGCCGGACATGGTGGTATGGGACATCATGGTTGAGCTGTCGGCCTACGCTGGGGTGACGAGCCTCCCCGTAGTGACCAGCGAGCAACCCAGACTCGTGAGTCAAATACGGTGGTATGTGATACTGTATTCGAGCTGTCGGCCTACAATGTTTTGATGACGAAGCCGTTATGAGTGATGGGGGAGTGGTATAACGATTTCATGTAACAGCCCTGACAGCCTTAGACGTGCCCTTTATAGTGACCTCGAGCATACTTTAAGACTACATTGAGGCGACGAGTCTTCCGTAGCAACGAGAGTATAAGCTAGGCCTACCCTATCGCAACCTGGCTGTGGTCCTCAGTCGGGTTGGTGATGTGCCTTCGAAAATAGACTGCCAGTTAGTAGGGCGTTGGTGGTAGTGACCTGGAACCGTAACTTCGTATGAGATTTACTAGGATTGACAACCCTAAAATGGATCATTGTTTGGGTATTGAAATAAGGGAGGTACCTTAGTTTCCCAACCCTACTGTATGAAAAGACTAATAAGAGCTTGGTAATCATATACATGCACCGTATTACGCGTGCATTTAGGCGTAGCAGGTCAAGCATTGAGGCAATATTGTTCATGCGTGAATGTGAGATGAAGTCGTTGAGGGAGCGTAGGCGAGGGCATGCATCATACATTCATACCATTCTTGCATTAACAATAGTAATTAGGGATGTGTGATTTACTGCTTATCATTACTGCTAGATTGAATTGATAACATACTAACCTTTACTTTATTGTTCCACTGAGTTGATCACTCATTCCCATGTTACGGGACGGTGCTGTACACACCAACTAGACTCTGTCTTAGCTGCAGGTGATGGTGATGTTTATGAGGCAGAGCCAGAATTTTACGACGATAAGGAGGAGCTCTCTTATATTCAACTCTCTGGCTGTAACGCCTTGATAATCGGGGGTCAAGCAAAGCTCAGCTCCAGAGTTCCAACGCATCACTTATGCAATACAGATAATGATGATTATGATGAGAGCATTGAAACATGAATGAGATTATACCAAAATAGCATATCATACTCCAGAGATAGTTAAATTTGCAAGTGGAAGACTGTGATAGATATATAAAATACATAAACTGTGGTGAGTCCCTAGAGTGTGATAATGTTACCAGGTTAATTCATCACAAGTACAATTCCAAAATATACCAAATGCTTAAGGTTCTCTAGTCAACATCCCTGTAACCCCGTCGATCAAGACACGGCTCACATGAAGTCGCCAGAATACAACACATACAAGAAGGCATCCTCATCGTCGAAAAGTTCGGCTCTACCTCATAAGCATCGCCATCACCTGCAGCTACAACAGGGTCTGGTTGGTGTGTACAACACTGTCCTGTAATGTGGGAGTGAGTGATCAACTCAGTAGAACAATAAAGCATAGGTTAACATGTTATCAATTTAGTCAAGCAGTAATGATAAAGCAGTACAATCAATATTCCTAAGTACTGTAATTAATGTAAGGATGAGATACGATTATGATGCATGCCCTTGCCAACATACTCCCTCGTGCGGCACCATCTTATGTCCATGGCATGCTGTCACCCTCAGTGCTCCACATCTTTCAGGCACATGCAATGCAATGATGAGCATGATTACCGAGTTGCTATTAGTCCATTTCAAACAACAGTATTGGGAAACTAAGGTACCTTCCTTATATCATTCCTAAACAATGATCCATTATAGGGACGTCAGTCCTAGACAATCTCATACGATAGTGTGTTTCTATGTCACTTTGCTGCAAGGGTCGCTGTGGTCATTACACACTGAGTCGTTACACCACTCCCCCATCACCTTATCAATACAGGCCTAGTTGATACTCTGTTTACTACAGGAAGGCTCGTCGCCTCTCCGCAGATTCAGAGTATGCTTGAGGTCACTACACCGAGTATGGTCAGTACTATTACACGGAATCGTTGCACCACTCTCCCATCACCCATCAAAGCAGTGTAGGCCGACAGCTCGAATATAGTGTCCCATACCACCATAATCGGCTCACGAATCTAGTTGCTCAATGGTCACTACTGGGAGGCTTGTGGCCCCAGCGTATGCCTACAGCTCGACCACGGTGTCCCATACTACCATGCCTGGCTCATGAGTCTTAGCGGATCGAGGTACCATGATTAACGGGATTCCACTGGTAAGGTTAGTACCTCAGGTTCAAACAGAGGCGTCCAAACATGGTGAACATACATAAGACATATCGGGTTACTTGACGAGCTTGGCTAGCTCGAGCGCATGACAAGTTGAACGACATGAAGTGTATAAGCACTCCGCATGGCCAACCACTATCGCTAACCGAAGTACAACTAGGGTTCGTTGAACACATCTCATGTGGCGAATGAATCTCAGCCACGAATTCAATCCCGTTACCGATTGTCTGGACTATACAATAGCCCCATTCACATTCAATTTCGGAATAGTTAAAGCAGTAATGGATCAAGATTTCAAATCATACAATCAAATATCCAATATTGTCCACTTAGGGCTGTCAGGGCTGTTGCACGAAATCGTTACACCACTCCCCCATCACCCTTTACGGATTTTATGGAATACAACTTAAACATGTAAAGTAGTCAGAGCAAAATTAAATAACAAGTAATTCAAACATATTAACAAGCATGTTATAAAGCATAAAGGAAATAGGAAATCCAAACAGATACGTTTCATAAACCAGTAAGTGATTAAACTAAACACTTACATGAATAAAATTATACACATCACTAAGGTAGTTGAGAATCATATCTCAACACCCTTATACATTACAATTTACTAACTACTACTCATTCAGACATTTCAATAAATACTTTAGACTGCATACATCAACATACATGACGTATGTTGATCACATAGGTATAAGGCCAAATCCTTTCACTAGGGAGCTGCCCCATTTATAACAGTCGTGCACCCATGGATAGTCATGGCAAGTAGGAATCCAAGTTTCATATTCATTCAGTCATTTCCACAAACACTTGGGCTACACATTTTAACATATATAGTGTATATTGGTCGTGGCGTGATTTAAGGCAAATCCTTTCGTCAAAGGGGTATCGCCAATACAACAATCATATATCCATGACAATTAGTCATGGCAAGCACGAATGCGAATTCTATACTCGTTCGGTCATATTCACAAACACTTAAAATACACTCTTTTAACATACATAGCGTATACTAGCAAAAACATGTATTAGGGCGAATCCTTTCACCGAGTAAGTATTATACATATATATAGCATGTTCATACGGTAATTAATCCTGGCTAACATACTTTCAAAATTTATACATATATGGTATTTTCTACAAATACGAGGAATACAGTATATTCCACATAGTTAACGTATAATCGAAAAATGAAACGGACAACACTTTGTACATGTGCAATTGCCTGTAGATCATGAATCTATCATTATCTGACATTGAAAGTGTTGAAAACCATAACCTATACATCTAAAGTTCGCACCTTTTGTCGTAGAATCGTAACGAATACGCTAGAATCTCTGAGCCTTCGTATACGGTGATTAGGCAACCTGAATCATGAAACAGGTCAGCTGTTACATCACCAACACTCTTGGAAACCCTAAAACAGCTTAGGGTTAGGTTTTCTTACCTAGAAATGAAGTCGGAATCACCGGGAAAGTGATTAGATCAGGATGGTTAAGCTTGGATAGGGATAGGGTAGAGTCTCAGGGAGATCCTCCCACATCTCCGACACTTTCTCTTTTTTCTCTCTTCTCTCTCTTAGGTTTTCTTAAATTCATATGGAATGAGAGAGTGAGGGTTTAAGGGCCTTATATAGGCCCAAAACTCTCCAAAATAGACCCAGGGTCAAGGTATACATAGGTTTTGTCCAAAGGGCATCTGTTTCAGCTCAACGGAGCATTTCCGGAGCCCCCCTTGAGCCAAAGGTTGAACTTAAACTCACAGACTATGGATCGAGGTCGAGTTACGTTTTCGTTCCAGTTGGATTTCCAGATTGCACGTTACGGACCAGTTTCAGTTCAACGGTCACAGAGTCTCGATCAGGGTTATAAGTACACTGACCTGTGTATGAAATTTCCCCTGATCTGAGGGTGTATTTGGGTCAGATTCTGACGGTCTAATTGCTCATATCAAGCCCGCAAGCAATAAGTCTTAGATTACTTAAATGAGACCCAATTTCTAAAGAAATCTACGTTTTCTCACACTATTCACTCCGGGTTCAAGCGAATAGCCGTGGGACACTATTTGGATTTGATTTTCGAGATGGTTGTCAAGCCCAATAAGGTGGTCCTAACCGTTTAACTTCGCATTAATTAGACTTTTGACGTGCGGTCCTTTTCTGATACGGAGTTTCAATGTGCTCCCGAGAGCAACTGGGTAATGAGATTGATCCTAGATTTTAGGGTAATGTAGCGTCGATGATTCTACAAGTTTTGGGTCTTGCAGATCGTATTTAAAGTAGATCAAGCAGATTTCGTAGCTAATCTAGTTTAGTACTTAGTTACCTTTGAAGGATAAGGTAGTGAAAGGTGAGATTTGTGAAGGAAAAGGGTTAAAAAGTGATTTTAGACTGTGGGATTGAGTTCTGACAAGTTAATAAGGTGTTAGGAGCGACCCATTGCCTAAGGACGTCTAATTCCAGGTTGGAAAAAATCCGTGATGTTACAATCTACCCCCCTTAAAAATAATTTCGTCCCCAAAATTAGCTAAAGGTAATAAGTAAGAATTCTATTATTTCATTTGCCTAAGACTTATTGATTTCAAGTTTATATGCGCAGTAGGGTGTATGTTGTGCATGTTAATCTAGTACATTTTAAGCACTACCCCCTTAAAAATTTATTTCTTTATCCCTTGCTTATTCCCTAATAAGTTGATACAATTTATTCCGTTATCTATTTGACGTCTTGACGACAATTCCCAATATTTAGAGTAAGATAGTTGTTTTCAATGTTTGACCAACACGGAGAGATGGTTATAGTGGGCTTGATCTCGATAGATCGATCATCTACCTGGCCAGGGTAGAAAGCTCATCGTATCCCTTCCTAGTACTGGTAGATCCTGGTCTTCTGCTCGGCCAAGCAGTGAGTACATTGGTAGTCGCCCAGGATTGAGAATTGGGTTAAGCCGCGATTGCTTCACAGTTTATATTTCAGTAACTACATAGACCGATCACTCTAAAAACTTAGGGAATGCCCATCACAGAAAGGTTCAAATGTCCTATTTCTCAGGAAATGGTGAATCAAATCTTACTAGATCATCCTAAAACAGTTTCTCATAGTAGAACAGGCTTCTATTATGTTCGTATTCAATGAGCACAGTTGTAGATACGTTGACCTTGGCTATTGTAATTCAGTTCGTACCCATTGTTAGGCCTATTCTGTAATATAAAATTTTTTAATACTTGAACCCTAATTGCTTTACATTCTAAGGAAGATTCAGATCCTATTTAGTGACCTACCTTTACATACAGTCTGGATCAATTCCCTTCGATCCTGGGCCAGTGGGGCAAGGGTCCACCAGGTTTCCGTTGCGCCACCCAGATCAAAGAGGTGAATTAGGTGACCTCACTAAATTGGGTTCATAATGTTCTACCTCC
The DNA here is from genome assembly GCA_030180095.1 of Magnolia changhungtana. NCBI lineage: Eukaryota > Viridiplantae > Streptophyta > Magnoliopsida > Magnoliales > Magnoliaceae > Magnolia > Magnolia changhungtana. The sequence continues at coordinate 10,487,403 of JASAUF010000656.1, read as the reverse complement.
CTTAAAAAATTATTTCTACCTCCAGAGTTCAAGATCTATGTCTTGTTCCGTATGTCAAAACAAGGTATAATGTAGGACCTATCCTTGACATGAAATGGGAAACAATCCCTCAATATAATGGTCTTCCTTCCTATGACATTGATACCTATGATTATAGAAAGAAGCCAAAGATGATGGGTATTGTGGTTGATTTCAGGGGCAGGTGTGAGTTTGAGGCAAGATGCCTAATTCTACCAAGAAGTTTTGTCACGGTCCAGACTTATCCTATTTAATCATGTCTAGCTTAATAGGTAGGCTATCTTTCTACGTTCATATGCACAATATGTATGCCGACATGGCATGTAATTTGGAACCTAATTTCTAACTGTCTGTTGCCCATTTGGGCAATTCCTTAGGCCCAAAGACAAGGTCTCTATTGGCTATAAGTTTTCTTTGAGTGTGAGTAGTTTCTACGTCAAACAAGCTTCATAAGAGTTATTAAAGAAGCCTATAAGTATTAAGGGGATTCAACGAAAGAATGAGTTTTCACTCCAACCTAATTTAAGCTGACTAACTAGGTTTATCGGTCTCTGACATTCCCTAGTGTAACCAGTATCCTAGCCTTAATTTAGGAGTAGCGGTGATCCAATAAGTGTAATCCAAAGTCTATGCTTATAAACTATATGATTTTATACCCTTTCTAATATAAGAAATTGTCTTATCGCTTTGGGTCAAAGTTGTCTGATCGAAATTGAGTTGCCCGAACTAGAATGTAACTATGCTCGAGCACATCACACATGACCACACTAACTAAGGAGGTCCTAGGGTTCACGTTATCAATCTATTGGATTTCCCCTACTGTTAGGTCGTTCGTATCTAGGAACACCACTTCAGGTCCAAAATTCCAAGGGCCTATTTGGCCAGTGGTCTTACACAGTATTCAATGGGCTCACATTGCTAATCCCACCTCTGGATTTGGAGTGGCATGTTTGGTAGGAGGGTGGGAGGGGATTAAAATTAATTTTATAGGCTTAAAATGAGCCTTATGTTGGAAAGTGCGAGATGGGATTTTCAAATCCCATGATGATGATGAATTTTCAAGTGTGATTTGAAAGGGAACTCCCGGGATTTACGTTTAACTGCATACATTCCAAATAGGGTATTGGAGAACATGGGATACACCCAATCTACGGATAATACCTTATACCTACCTTTACTGTTACTTTGACAATTCCATCCACCGTAAGCTCACCTAATGCAGTTGGCCGAACAGGCCCTAAACGTTCCAACATTCAGAGGTTATAAAAGTTATGGGACATAAAAATGTGGATTTTGTGTTCATGGGTGTGAGATGGTGAGGCCAAGAGGAGTAAGAGATGGGTTTAGAGGAGTAATGATGGAGGGGTGAAAGGAGTTCACAATTGTCAAGTACAACTCCAACTTGTCAAGCAGTCAACACCTTTGATAACAAAAGGAGCTTCATGCATTTCATTTAGTCAAAAAAAAAAAATTTGTCATAATACATGGGATGTAGCCTTACGTGGCCCGTGACAGAAGATGCTTGTGAGCTAATACAACAAAGCTTTAAACACTTATATTATTCTACCAAACATTATACTACTAAGCCTATCAACATGAAATCACAAACATATCCTAAAGCAGCAACCAAAACAAGCTACAAACATCGGCATGGATGACTAGCCATCCGAGTCTGGCGAAGGAGGAGGGGCACCCTTTCTCTTTCCCATGAGAGAAAGAAAGGTGGAGATTGAAAATATGGCCATAATGAGCTCAAAGAAGGCCATAGAAAATGAAGACAAGGGGGAATAGGGGCTGGAATTTTTGATTCTTCATGAGTTTGAACCTTAACAGGGATTGTAAAGGCCCCAAAAGACAGGGTTTGAAGAAAGGAAATGAAGAAATAGGATGGGTTGAGAGCTTACATGGTTTTGAGCTTCAAATGAGGGTGTAGGAGCTCAAATGAGAGAAAACGGAAAGGGAAGAGGGTAGGTACTGCTGCGAACGATGGATGGGTGTGGGTTTTAACAGAAAACCGTGGAATGGGCGATTGAAAGGGAGGTTTGAGAGAGAAAACCAAATTTTTGAGGGAAAGGGAGAGCATGGAGTGATATTTTGTGAAGGAAGTATGTGTTTGAGGAGGTTTTAAACCATGACCCCTATATCAGGGGGTCCCATTAGACCTCAAAGGCCATCGACCCGAGCGAACAGCCCGGCCGGGCCTGAAAACCTGCGAGGCCTCACCGACCGGGCGAGGGCCTCGCCACCCTCTGGATAAAGTGGCGATAGCTCACCACTTGAGCAAGGTCCTCGTGACCCCTAGGCCCCAAAAAGGTGAGGGTCCCACCCTGGGTCACCCTACAAGTGCTCTGTTTGGCCCCCGACTCTATTTGAGGCATTTTCGGGGCCAATTTGTAAACCCGAATGAGTTTACATGACGTCTAGCATATGATTTTGGGGTAGGAGACGTTATTCTATCCAATTAACCTATTTATTTCACTAGATTCCATAATTTGAATGGTTAAAAGGCCAATTTATACATATATTTACTATTTATAGTAAATTTTTGCTTAAGTATTATTCTTCATCATTTATACGTTAGGATTTATGTCTAGTATGAAAGGACTTGGAAAAATTTGAAGAATGAGGTGGTAATAGGAGAGATTTTGAAGGAATTGGATAAAAAGGAGTTTTAGGCTTTGAGATTAAGTGTAAGGTGTTGTGTTGACCCACAACCTAAGGACATTCATTTCTAAGGAATGACTCAAACCCATCGACTAGCGGCCTAGAAGTGGTTCGAGATCGTTTCGTGTGATCATGGCTGTGTACAGGCCTAATTTTAGCGGTCGATTTCGGTCGGTTTCGCCGTTCGGTGAATCTGGGAAATCCTAAGTCGATTTCTACGTTCCGTCACTCCTTCCTAACTCAGAGTGCATCAAAGTGCATCGTGTAACTATAACCCAGGTCCAGTTTAATCCAAATCATGCTCTGATACCATCTTGTAACACCCTGAAAATCGGGGGTCGAGCAAAGCTCAGCTCCCAAGTTCCAACGCATCACTTATGCAACACAGATAATGATGATTATGATGAGAGCATTGAAACATCAATGGGATTATACTAAAATAGCAGATCACACTCCAAAGACAGTTAAATTTGTAAGCGGAAGACTGTGATAGATATATAAAATATATAAACTGTGGTGAGTCTTCAGAGTGTGATAATGTTACCAGGTTAATTCATTACAAATACAATTCCAAAATATACCAAATCCGTAAGGTCCTCTAGTCAACATCCCTATAACCCCATCGATCAAGACACGACTCACATGAAGCCACCAGAATACAGCACATACAAGAAGACATCCTCATCGTCGCAAAGTTCGGCTCCGCCTCATAAGCATCGCCATCACCTGCGGCTACAACAGGGTCTGGTTGGTGTGTACAATACCGTCCCGTAACGTGGGAGTGAGTGATCAACTCAGTGGAACAATAAAGCATAGGTTAACATGTTATCAATTCAGTCAAGTAGTAATGATGAAGCAGTACAATCAACATTCCTTAGTACTGTAATTAATGCAAGGATGAGATGCAATTATGATGCATGCCCTCGCCAACATACTCCCTCGTGCGACACCATCTTACTTCCATGGCATGATGTCACCCTCAGTGCTCCACATCTTCCATGCACATGCAATGCGATGATGAGCATGATTACTGAGTTGTTATTAGTCCATTTTAAATAACAGTATTGGAAAACTAAGGTACTTTCCTTATATCATTCCTAAACAATTATTCATTCTAGGGTCGTCAGTCCTAGACAATCTCATACGATGGTGTGTTTCTAGGTCGCTGCAAGGGCTGACAGGGCCGTTACAGGGAATCGTTACACCACTCCCCCATCACCTTATCAATACAGGCCTAGTTGATACTCTGTTTACTACAAGAAGGCTGTCGCCTCTCCACATATTCAAAGTATGCTCGAGGTCACTACACCGGGTACGGTCAGGGCTACCAGGGCTGTTACACGGAATCGTTGCACCACTCCCCCATCACCCATCAAAGCAGTGTAGGCCGACAGCTCGAATATAGTGTCCCATACCACCATAATCGGCTCACGAGTCTAGTTGCTCAATGGTCACTACGGGGAGGCTTGTGGCCCCAGCGTATGCCTACAGCTCGACCACGGTGTCCCATACTACTATGCCTGGCTCATGAGTCTTAGCGGATCGAGGTATCACGGTTAACAGGATTCCACTGGTAAGGTTAGTACCTCAAGTTCAAACAGAGGCATCCAAACATGGTGAACATACATAAGACAGATCGGGTTACTTGACGAGCTCGGCTAGCTCGAGCGCACGACAAGTTGAATAACATGAAGTGCATAAGCACTCCGCATGGCCAACCACTATCGCCAACCGAAGTACGACTCGGGTTCGTCGAACACATCTCATGTGGAGAATGAATCTCAGCCACAAATTCAATCCCGTTACCGACTGCCTAGACTATACAATAGCCCCAATCACATTTAATTTCGGAATAGTTAAAGTAGTAATGGATCAAGATTTCAAATCATACAATCAAATATCCAATATTGTCCGCTTAGGGCTGCCAGGGTTGTTGCATGGAATTGTTACACCACTCCCCCATCACCCTTCACGGATTTTATGGAATACAACTTAAACATGTGAAGTAGTTAGAGTAGAATTAAATAACAAGTAATTCAAACATATTAACAAGCATGTTATAAAGTACAATGCAAACAGGAAATCCAAACACATATGTTTCAGAAACCAGTAAGTGATTAAACTAAACACTTACATGAATGAAATCATACACATCACTAAGGTAGTTGAGAATCCTATCTCAACACCCTTATACATTACAATTTACTAACTACTACTCATTCAGACATTTCAACAAACACTTTAGACTACATACATCGACATACATGATGTATGTTGATCACATAGGTATAAGGCCAAATCCTTTCACTAGGGAGTTGCCCCATTTATAACATGCGTGCACCCATGACGGATAGTCATGGCAAGCAGGAATCCAAGTTCCATATTCATTCAGTCATTTCCACAAACACTTGGGCTACACATTTTAACATATATAGTGTATATTGGCTGTGGTGTGATTTAGGGCAAATCTTTCGTCAAAGGGGTATCGCCAATACAACAATCATATATCCATGACAATTAGTCATGGCGAGCACGAATACAAATTCTATACTCATTCGGTCATTTTCAGAAACACTTAGAATACACTCTTTTAAAATACAGTGTATACTAGCAAAAACATGTATTAGGGCGAATCCTTTCGCTGAGTGAGTATTATACATATATATATCATGTTCACACAGTAATTAATCATGGCTAACATACTTTCAAAATTTGTCCGTATACGGTATTTTCTACAAATACGAGGAATACAATATATTCCACATAGTTAACATATAACCGAAAAACGAAACGGACAGCACTTTGTACATGTACAATTGCATTCAGATTATGAATCTATGATTATCTAACATTAAAAGCATTGAAAACCATAACCTATACATCTAAAGTCTGCACCTTTTGTCGTAGAATCGTAACAAATATACCAGAATCTCTAAGCCTTCGTCTACCATGATTAGGCAACCTGAATCATGAAACAGGTCAGCTATTACATCACCAACACTCTTGGAAACCCTAAAACAGCTTAGGGTTAGGTTTTCTTACCTAGAAATGAAGTCGGAATCACCAGGAAAGCGATTAGATTGGGATGGTTGGATAGCGATAGTGTAGAGTATCAGGGAGATCCTCCCACATCTTCTAACACTTTCTCTCTTTTTTCTCTCATCTCTCTCTTAGGTTTTCTCAAATTCGTATGGAATGAGAGAGTGAGGGTATAAGGTCCTTATATAAGCCCAAAAGTCTCCAAAATACACCCAGGGTCAAGGTATACTTAGGTTTTGTCCAAAGGGCATCTGCTTCAGCTTAACGGAGCATTTCCAGAGCACCCCCTTGAGCCAAAGGTCGGACTTAAGCTCACAGACTATGGATCTAGGTTGAGTTACTTTTTCATTCCAGTCGGTTTTCCAGATTGCACGTGACGGACCCATTTCAGTTCGACGGTCACAGAGTCTCGATCAGGGTTACAAGTACACTGACTTGTGTATAAAATTTCCCCTGATCCGGGGGTGTATTTGGGTCAGATTCTAACGGTTTGATTGCTCATATCAAGCCCACAAGCGACAAGTCTCAGATTACTTAAATGAGACCCAATTTCTAAAGAAATCTACGTTTTCTCACACTCTTCACTCCGGGCTCAAGCGAATAGCCATGAGACACTATTTGGATTTGATTTTCGAGATGGTTGCTAAGCCCAATAAGGTGGTTCTAACCGCTTAACTTCGTGTTAATTGGACTTCCGACGTGCGGTCCCGATCTGATACAGAGTTTTAATGTGCTCCCATGAGCAACTGGGTAATGAGATTGATCCTAGATTTTAGGGTAATGTAGCGTCGATGATTCTACAAGTTTTGGGTCTTGTAGATCGTATTTAAAGTGGATCAAGTGGATTTTGTAGCTAATCTAGTTTATCACTTAGTTACCTTTGAAGGATAAGGTAGTGAAAGGTGAGATTTGTGAAGGAAAAAGGGTTAAAAAGTGATTTTAGACTGTGGGATTGAATTCTGACAAGTTAATAAGGTATTAGGAGCGACCCATTGCCTAAGGACGTCTAATTCCAAGTTGGCAAAAATCTGAGATGTTACACTGGCGGGTCTATGTAGACCTGGAGTTGCGCTGACGGGGCTACAGAGTTTTGGATAGCGAATATTACACTTTCTCATTTTGTACATTGTGAAACTACACTTGTAAGTCTTTAACCTAGTAACATGTTCACACTCTGGAGACTTACACCAGTTTACATATGCCTTCCGCTTGTGTAATTTAACTGTCTCTGGAGTATGATATATTGTTTTGGTCTAATCCCCTTCATGTTTCAATGCACTCATCATAATCATCATTATCTATGTTGCATAAGTAATGCGTTGGAACTCGGGAGCTAAGCTTACTCGACCTCCGATTTTCAGGGCATTACAAGTTGGTATCTTGTAACGCCCTGAAAATCGGGGGTCGAGTGTAACTCAACTCCCAAGTTCCAACGCATCACTTATGCAACATATTTAATGATGTTTGAATGTTGTCTGTGTTAGAGCAATAAACATGAATGAGATTATGCCAAAACAGTAATTCATACTCCAGATCAATTGTATAAAAGCAAGCGGAAGACTGAACTGTATATATATGTATGTAAAGAAACAAAATAAATGTTTCATTCTCCAGAGTATGAATCCGTCTGAGTCTCCATATACATTTCTGTTTAAAATCAAAATGTCAAAAATAAACTAGGTACAATCCCTGTAGAACCCGTCGATCCTGGCAACCTAGTCGAAGCCGCCAGAGAACTGCATATACGAAAACTCCTGGTCCTCGTCATAATCAGGCTCCGCCTCCAGAGTCGTCGGATCGCCTAAACTTGAGACAGAGTCTGGTTGGTGTGCGCAACACCGTCCCGTAACGTGGGAGTGAGTAGCTAACTCAGTGGAACAATAAGGCATAAGTTATCATGTTATCAATATAGTCAAGCAGTAATGATAAAGCAGTAAATCAAACACTCCTAGTTACTCGATTAATGCAAGTATGAATGCAGATATGATGGATGCCCTCACCGACATACTCCCTCATGCGACACCATCTCACGTTCGCGGCATGCTTACATCCCACAGTGCTCCATATCTTCCAGGCACATGCGATGCATGATGAGCATGATTACCGAGTTTTTAATTAGTTCATTTCAAATAGCAGGATTGGGAAACTAAGGTACCTCCCTTGTATCATTCCCAAACATGATCCATTCTAGGGTCGTCAGTCCTAGTTAACATCAGACGATGGTGTATTTTTTAGGTCACTGCAGAGGCTGCTAGGGCTGTTACGCACAAAGGTTGCACCACTCCCCCATCACCCCTTAAACGATTCATCACTATACAGAAACAGGCCTAGTTCATACTCTATATATCACGGCGAACCCTAAGGTGCACTGTGACTTCAAATATGCTCGCGATCACTACAAAGGGTGCCAGTGGTCATTATGCACAAAGGTTGCACCACTCCCCATCACCTTATCAATGTAGGGTGGCCGACAAATGCGAATATAGTGTCCCATACCACCATAATCGGCTCACGAGTTAAGTTGCTCACTTCACTACGGGAGGCATGTAGCCCCGGGGCCAGAGGCCGACTCGACCACGGTGTCCCATACCACCATGTCCGGCTCATGAGTCTTAGTGGATCGAGGTACCATGGTTAACGGGATTTTCACTGGTAAGTTTGGTACCCTAGGTTCAAACATTAGCGACCAAACATGGTGAACATACAAAAGACACACGGGTTACCTGACGTGTTCGGCTGACTCGAGCGCACAGCAAGTTGGGCGATATGAAGCGCAGAAGCACCTCGTGTGGCCAACCACTATCGCCAACCGAAGTACGACACGGGTTCGCCAACACATCATGTGTGGCGGAACGAATCCCAACCACAACTTCAAGTCTGATACCGGATGCCTGGACTATGGACATAGTCCCAAGCTCAATCAAGTCCTAACCATAGCATGTGAAATACAGCATGATAACATGGTAATTCAAGAACACTAGCAATCATGTTATAAAGCATATCATGAAGCATGTTAATAAACAAGTTACGAAGCATGTTCAAAAGCATGTTATAAAGCATTATGCAAATAGGGATACAATTACATATATTTCATAGGTGAGTGGTTAGAGTGAATAACCACATGGAGGATGTCATATGTGACTCTAAGGTAGCTGAGAATCCCATCTCAGCACCTACCTAAGGTTCTAACACTTAAGCACTTACACTCACAAGCGATTTCACCAACACTTGGAATGCACTATTTCAACATACATGACGTATGCTAGAGGAAAGTGCACTAGGGTTGTCCCTTTACCAAACTAGTATTTTATACATATACATCATATTCATACAACAAATAAACCTGACAATTACATCAGCAAATTTTATACGTATAGGGTACTTTCTAGTATACCCAATTTCGACATACATAGTGTTTACAAGGGAACTTGTAATACGGCGATTCCTTTCGCCAAGCAATTAACTGATATGCACTTAATATAATTATACAACAATTAATCATGACAAACACGTCGCAAAAGTATACACGTATACGGTACTTCTTACAATACCGTATTTCTACATACATGGTGTATATTAGTAAACGTGTATTTAGGCGAACCCTTTCGCCAAGTGAGTATTTTATCCATACATCATATGTCCATACAACAATTAAACATGTCAAACACATTTCCACAAAAAATACGTATACGGTATTTTATATGAATACCTAAAGTATGTGAAATTCCAAATTCTACAATTCTAATCGAAACAGAAAACGGAAGGCACTTTGTACATGTGCAATTGCATGCAGATCATGAATCTACCTTTATCTGACATTGAAAGCATTGAAAACCGCAACTTATACACTTAAAGTCCTCACCTTTGCCTTTGGAATCACAACGAATCAGCATGGGTCGTTGAGCTTCCGTATACGGGAGTTTTCTAGCCTAAAGAGCGGAATCGGTTAGCCTTTACGTAACCTACAACGATCTTACATCAAATCAGACCTAGGGTTAGGCTTTCTTACCTTCAAACGGAATGGATACCGCCGAGAAAACACCTGGAAAGGAGCGGTGTAGGCCGTGCGACAACCGAAAGCAGTAGGAGGAAGATCTCCCACAAATCCCAAGCTCTTCTCTCTCTTTTCTCTCTCTCTCTAGGGTTTTAATCCCAAATTCGTATGACTGTGAGAGGGGCTGTTCTAAGCTCCTTTTATAGCCAAAAACATTCCGAAAATAGACTCAGGTTCAAGGGTTACTGCTAATATAGGATATTCGTCATTTTTCCAGCTCAAAAGAGAGGTTCTGGTAGCCCTCCTTGAGCCAAACATCAGACTTAAGCTCACCACCTATGGATCTATGTGGGATTACGTTTTCAACTCGATCGGATTCTCAAATCGCACGTGGTGGACCACTTTCAGTTCGACGGTCAATGGGCCACGATCAGAAATTCCAAGTACATGTAAATGTTCCTGAAATTTTTCTTAATCCGAGGGTGTAATTTGGTCGGATTCTGACGGTCAGGTTGCTTAATACTGACTCGCAAGCGAAAGGTGCCAGATCACTATTCCTGATATTTATTTTGGGATGGGAATAGTGTTTTTCACACACCCTCGCTCCGGATCGAAACGAATGGCCGTGGGACATCGGATGGACCTGATTTTTGAGATGATTGTCAAGTCCAGTGAGGCGGTCCTAGTTCCTTAACTTTGTGTTAATCGGACTTCCGATGAGCGGTCTAGACCTAATACGAAGTTTCGTTTCATTCCCGAGAGCAGCCGGGAAATGAGTTTGGTTCTAAACTTTAGGGTAACCTAGCGTCACTTGTTTTGCAAGTTTTGGGTCTTGTAGATCATATTTAAAGTGATCCCAACAGATTTCATGGCTAATCGAGTTTAGTACTTAGTTAACTTTGTTAAATTTCTAAAGGATTTAATCCCAATTGATTTCTGGTCGAGGTGGTACTCGAACCAACGTACGGAATTTACGGGTCGTTACAATCTACCCCCCTTAAATAAAAATTTCATCCTCGAAATTTATACCTTTTCATATTCCTCGAGAATCTGAGGGTAGTTCTTCCTGACCTCGGCCTCAGTCTCTCAGGTAGCTTCCTCCACGGAATGATGTGTCCAAAGTACCTTCACAAGTGGGATGACTTTGCTACGCAGTACCTGCTCCTTCCTGTCAAGGATGCACGTCGGGCGCAACTCATATGTAGCATCCTCGCTCAACTGTACCTGCTCCCATCTGATGATATGCGAAAGATCAGGAATGTATTTCTTCAGCATAGATACATGAAATATGTTGTGTACAGACGCAAGTGGTGTGGGCAAAGCGAGACGATACGCCACATCACCCACTCGATCCAGTATCTGAAATGGACCGATAAACCTCAGTGTGAGCTTCCCCTTCTTCCCAAACCGAAGGACTCCCTTCATAGGGGAAACTCGAAGGAATACATGATCCCCGACCTCGAACTCCAGCGGTCGCCGCCTCGTATCGGCGTAACTCTTCTGCCTGCTCTGCTCTGTAAGTAATCGACGCCTGATAATGTCGACCTTCTCTGTAGTCGCCTGTACCAACTCTAGGCCAATCAGACTACGCTCTCCAACCTCTGCCCAACAATGCGGTGCCCTACAAGGTCGACCATATAGAGCCTCATATGGCGCCATGCCAATAGTCGCCTGGAAGCTGTTGTTGTAGGCGAACTCTGCATATGGAAGACAGTCATCCCAGCTGTCCTTGAAGTCCAACACACATGCTCGCAACATATCCTCCGACCGATTCACCCGCCGTCCGCCCATCGGTCGAGGATGAAACGCCGTACTGAACTTCAACTTTACACCCATCGCCTCCTGGATACGAGTCCAGAAGATGGATGTGAACAGCGTGTCTCTGTCCGACACGATCTCTAATGGAACCCCGTGCAGACGGACGATCTCTCTGATGTACAATCTAGCCAGCTCGTCTACAGAGTTCGTAACTCTAATAGAGAGGAAATGGGCCGATTTGGTCAACCGGTCCACAATCATCCAAATGGAATCGTGTCCCTTCCTCGTCTTCGGCAGCCCGGATATGAAATCCATGGAGATGAAGTCCCACTTCCACTCTGCTATAGGCATGGGCTGAAGCAGTCCAGGAGGTCGGTGATGTTCTGCCTTGACCTGCTGGCACATCAGACATCGAGACACATACTCAGCGATGTGGGCCTTCATATTATCCCACCATTACGTCCGTCTCAAATCCTGGTACATCTTCGTGCTACCAGGATGCATCGCAAGCTTCGAGTTATGGGCAGACTCGAGAAGCTCGCGTCTCAAGTCAGGCACATCAGGAACGCATAGGCGGCCACGGAATCGTAAACCCCCATCAGAACCAACTCTCCACTCGGAGTCCTCGGCGTCGCTAGCCTGCTCTCGAAGCTCAAACAGCCGTATGTCGCCCTCCTGGGCCTCAACAATCCTGTCGTCAATAAGTGGCCGCACCCGAATGTGCGCAACACACTCATATGGCTCCTCGACAGTGAGTCTCTGCTCGAAGTCCCGTACGAACTCCACCATGTCCCACTCAGCTATCATCAGTGGTGCCATAAATGCAATCGCCTTCTTGCGGTTCAACGCGTCTGCCACAAGGTTCGCCTTGCCAGGATGGTAGGAAACCTCGAACTTGAAGTCCTTCAAGGTCTCCATCCATCGACGTTGTCTCATATTCAAGTCTCGCTGTGTGAATATGTACTTAAGGCTCTTGTGGTCGCAGAAAAGCTCGAATTCCTCTCCGTAGAGGTAATGCCTCCAAAGCTTCAATGCAAAGATGACAGCTGCCAACTCTAGGTCGTGTGTAGGGTAATTCTCCTCGTGCTTCCTTAATTGTCTCGAGGCATACGAAATCACCCTGTCCTTCTGCATCAAAACACAACCTAAACCAACGCGAGATGCGTCAGTATATATCGTGTATTTCTCCCCTTGCTCTGGCAGTACTAGCACAGGGGCGGACGTCAACTTATCCTTCAGCTCCTTGAAAGCTGCTTCCGCCTTCTCGTTCCAGGCGAACTTCAGGTCCTTCCGAGTCGACTGAGACAATGGCCTGGCGATCTTCGAGAAATCCCGAATGAAGCGTCTGTAATACCCAGCCAGACCAAGGAAACTCCTCACCTCGAAGAATCGACTCGGGTGGCCGCCGCCAATCCTGAACCGCAGCTACCTTAGCAAGGTCCACTGCTATCCCATCCTTAGACACTACGTGTCCCAGGAACTTGACTTCCTCCTGCTAGAAGTCGCACTTCTTGTATTGTGCGAACAGCTAGTTCTTCTCCAGTGTACCCAGCACCGCTCTCAAGTGCTCCTCGTGCTCCTCCCGACTCGTAGAGTATATCAAGATGTCGTCAATAAAGACGATGACGAATCGGTACAGGAAGGGCCGAAATACCCGGTTCATCAGATCCATGAACACGGCTGGTGCGTTCGTCAAGCCGAACGACATCACCAAGAACTCATAGTGCCCAAAGCACGTCCTGAAGGCTATCTTCTGCACGTCCTCCTCTCTCACGTGCAACTGGTGGTACCCCGACTGAAGATCAATCTTCGAGAAATACTTCGCCCCCCTCAACTGATCAAACAGATCATCTATCCTGGGCAAAGGATACTTGTTCTTCACTGTGACCTGGTTCAACATACGGTAGTCAATACATAACCGTAGCAACCCGTCCTTCTTCTTCACAAATAGCACAGGTGCTCCCCAAGGAGACACTAGGTCGTATAAAACCCTTGTTTACCAGATCATCAATTTGTTTCCGCAGCTCCTCCATCTCACATGGAGGCATACGATAAGTCGACAGTGAGATGGATGTCGCACCTGGCGTAAGATCGATTGTAAAATCGATCTCGCGTCGAGGAGGTAAACCAGGAATAGTCTCAAACACGCCTGCAAATTCTCGAACCACCGGCGTACCCTCTACTGTCGGACCATCAATCGGCACAAGTAAAGCAGCGTAACAATCAACACGGCAGGCCAATCGACCCAGACTCGGAAACATGAAAGCCAAAATGCCATCGGTCCATAGGCAGTCATAATCCGAGTATCGCAATCTACCTCCGCCCTCATCTTGGCGAGCCAATCCATACCAAAGATAATGTCATAGTGCGATAGTGGAGCAACAATGAGGTCGACGAGCACTATGCTGCTACCCAAAACTATCGGACAACCCTCGCATAACCGTGTGACATCAGAACAGGTCCCAGTAGCCGTAGTGAGTCTCATTCCCTTTGTGAGAATCGTAGGCAAAGATAGACGTTTAACCGCCCCACAAGAAATAATAGAAGTAGTGGACCCAGTGTCCACCAATAAAGAAACGGGAGTACCATGGATATAAGCCGTACCCTCAAAAGCTGTCGGGGCCGCAAGTGACATCTCAGGTGCCTCAGCCACAAGCGTATGAACGCGCGCCTGCTGCTGACGGTTCGGCTGAGGGGCCAAGGGTCGTTGTGGCAGCCTGAACCGTGATGCAGGAGGTTGAAAGGAAGGATGTGCAGGTACAGTTTGTAAAGGTGTAGTCGATAAGGCCTGCGGGCGAGAACGACCCAACATCTGTGGCGGAGAGAACCCACTATCCTTCATCCGCGCGAAATAACTCCCAATAAGATGACTCTGCTTCCCACAATACGTGCAGGTCACAATAGGGCGCCTCACAGGAGCCACTGGCGCTGCGATCCTGGGAGGTGAGTCAACACGAGGCCTCTTGCCTAGAATAGTCCTGCTCTGTATCTCCTGTCGTGGCCTCGCAACCATAGCACCACGAGATCGGGCCAACCGGTCCACATCCTGCTCTGCCGTCATAGACATGTGAACTAGTGCTGCATAGGTAGGTATACTGAGGCAGCATATCTTCGACCGTATCTCCGGTCGCAAACCCAAGGAAAAACGACGCATCCGCATCTGCTCATCCACCAGTATAGTCGGGACAAAGCGGCCCAACTCAGTGAAGCGGTGCTCGTACTCCGTGATCGTCATGCCTCCCGCCCGAGGCGCAGAAACTCATCCTCCCGCTCATGTCGATAAGTCTGCGGGTAGTATTTCTCATGGAACCGGAACTCGAAAGCCTCCCAGGTCCACACGTAATCTGCTGCGACAGACCGCAACACGCTATCCCACCATAAACTGGCCTCCCTCTCAAACATGAAAGCCAGCTCCACCTGCTCTGCCTCTAAGCAATGCAGCATCCGAAGCATCTTAGAGATGCCGTCAAGCCAAAACTCTGCCTCCTCGGGTTTATGAGTGCCCATGAATGAAGGAGGCCTCAAGCGCTGAAATCGCTCGAGTAAACCCCGGGTACTGACATCTCCAGTAGGAGGCACCACGGGTGAGGGCAGAGGCACATCCTCACACTGAGCAGGAGGCTCCGAGTGCCCGGCGGGACAAGCAGATGTTGTAGGTGGAGTTGCACTACCACCATGGGACAAGGCCTCAGCGATAGTGGCCATAAATCGCCAGGCTGCTGCTGCTGCCGTCGCCGCATCTGTCGCGATGCATCATCAACATCAGCTGCTCAAACCTATCAGTCGGCGGAGCAGCCTGGGAGTCATGCTGGGCAGAAGAAGACGGCCGATACTGCTCTCGGAGCGGGGGCGTGTAAGGTGGCAATCCACTGGCAGGACCAGCAGGGGGCTGATCAGAACCTAACCCACGGTCCGCAGGACCGCTACTACCAGAAGGAGTCTGGTCCATAGAGCCAGTCAGACGGAGATGTGCCGTGCTCCGCGTATACTGTCGCGGCATGCCCTATACAACATAGGGTACAACATTTGTGAGATACAGCATAACACACATCATAAAGCACTTTAAGCATTCCACACATAATCAAAACAAAAGGGGCTACATGCCTTTCATTTACCCAAAATTTGTCATAATACATGGAATACAGAGTTACATGAATCATGACGGAAATCACATGATAGCCAATACATCCACAACATTAAACACTTAGAACACGCTACTATCTATTACATCAACTACATGAAAAAATAAACCACCTATCGCGGCAACAAAAAAAAAAACAACAACCACAACAACGTGGATGACTAAGCATCCGAAACAGGCGGTGGAGGAGGAGCGTTCTTGTCCTGCACACAGCACAGAATGACCTTCAACGTACGAGAAACCTTCTTAAAGCTCCTCTTCATGTAGGCTTCGGTCTCTTCAAGCTTGGCTCGGGTCTCACCAAGCTCAGCCCGAACTTGTCCAACCTCTTGCTGCAGGGCGGCTTGACCCTCCTCGAGACGGGCCAAATGTGCATCAAAAGCATCCCAATTCACACCCTGTTCCTAAGCCGCAGGAGGTGAACTCTCCTCAGTGTCCTAAGCCTCAGGTTCCTCTTCCTGTATGTCATCACCGCGCTCCTTATCACTCTCAGCCTGGAGGTCAACACTCTCCTCACCGGCGCTATCTGACTCATCTCCAGACTCGTCGAGTCGTGCTTGCCGCTGTTGAGGGCCGATCTTCATATTCTTGAGTGTCGCCTCGCTTATGACTCGGACTGGTGCAAGGTCTTCCATGTTGAGTCTATAGCCGACATCACGAGCCATCCTGCAGATCAGACGGCCAAATGGGAGCGAAAGATCGTTCCTGGCAGAACGAACAACATGAACTATCTAGGATAGGATGAATGTGGGTAGGCATGTGTTGTCCCCGCATCCCATCTTGAACAGAAAGTCCACCATCACCCGAGTACACTTCGTGCGGTTACCCCACCGTGAGTATACATTGTATGTGAAAATGTGATGGAGTAAACGGAAGTCTTCGGCCATCTTTGTCGCCGCAATACAATTTCCTCGCTTCCAAGTAACCCGGCGACCACAGAGATATCGGGTACGACGATCCCTTTCCCGCGCACTTCTAGAGAAGTCATCACTAGGCTGCACTTGACCAAGCGGGATCTTCGTGATTCGAATCACCTCATCCACAGTGATTGTGCGCCTTATGCCCCTCACAGAGACAGTAAACTGAAGAGGCTCTACTGATGAGTCCATGATGTGAGCGTAGGAAGCGCGAACCGTGTTCTCACATGCAGGAGACTCGCCTTCAAAAATAGAATTCCATCTGATATCCACCAAGTGGTCCATCATCGGGTGTAGGCCAAACATTCTTTCATCCACATGAGCTTCAAACACAACCTTGCGGCCCGCGAAACGCCCGTATTCGATGCCTATCGAATAAGCATTTCTGGCGGGATGGTCAGGATCCAGGTCTCGCTTCAACCTAAACTCCCGAACGGTGCTAGTGCCGGCCCCAATGTCGGATCTTCTTCGGGAATGGGCTGGCCTACTTGGGCCGGCGTCATCGGCCACGGTTTTCCTCTTTCCCATGAAAGACAAGATGGAGGAAATGGAGAAAATAGTCGCCACCACACCAAAGAGGGCCATGGAAAATTGCCAAAATGGGGGAAAAGGGGCTGATCTCTTTGATCCACCACAAGCAACAATCCAATAGGTGTGGAAGGGGCACTAGAGGTAGGAAATGAAGGAGAAACAAGAAGGAAGTGGAATGGGTTAGGAGATTACCCGATTTTTGAGCTCCAATGAGGGGTATGAGAGCTCCAACTTGAGAAAATGGGGAAAGGAGGAGGCTAGGGCTGTTGTGGAAGGTTGGGGCGTGTGGGTTATGAAAGAAAATGGAAGATTGCAAGGTTTGGAGGGATGGATTTAGAGAAAAATTGAAAATGGGTTTGGAGGTGTTTGAAAATGGGTGAAATGAGGAAGAAGGGTGCTCCAGCCCTTTAAAACCCAACCCATTGCCAAAATGGCACGTGCCAGGGGGTGTAGGAGGTTGGGCCGACCAACCTCAGCCTTGGACTCACCCCAGAAAATCGACCGGACCGCGGTCCGCCGCCCGAGCCGCGGCGCCGCCGCGGTGGGGCCCTGTTTGCCATGTGTCTAGGGTGCCAAATGCACCTTGGTTCGATCTGGACCCTTAATGGATTAACGTGGGGGGCCCCCGAACTCAGTTCAGCTCCAGAACGGTTAGTTTCGAAAATTTTCTGAACTAATCTGATTTCTCCTGATTTTTAAAGACTGATTTTGGGTGGATAGTGACTTGGACACGTCAATAGACGGTCTAGGAGTGATTTAGAGTCCGTATGTGCGGTCAAGATCGAGTACAGACTCGATCAACGGGTTCGTTTTTAATGAATTTCGCCGAACGGTGAAATCGGGAAACCCTAAGACTGTTTCTAAATTTTGCGCACCCTCCTACGTTGTGACACGTCAGCGTACGTAGTGGGGACATAACTCAGGTCCGGTTTAATCAAAATCATGCTTTGATACCAACTTGTAACGCCCTGAAAATCGGGGGTCGAGTGTAACTCAACTCCCGAGTTCCAACGCATCACTTATGCAACATATTTAATGATGTTTGAATGTTGTCTGTGTTAGAGCAATAAACATGAATGAGATTATACCAAAACAGTAATTCATACTCCAGATCAATTGTATAAAAGCAAGCGGAAGACTAAACTGTATATATATGTATGTAAAGAAACAAAATAAATGTTTCATTCTCCAGAGTATGAATCCGTCTGAGTCTCCATATACATTTCTGTTTAAAATCAAAATGTCAAAAATAAACTAGGTACAATCCCTGTAGAACCCGTCGATCCTAGCAACCTAGTCGAAACCGCCAGAGAACTGCATATACGAGAACTCCTCCTGGTCCTCGTCATAATCAGGCTCCACCTTCAGATTCGTCGGATCGCCTAAACCTGAGACAGAGTCTGGTTGGTGTGCGCAACACCGTCCCGTAACGTGGGAGTGAGTAGCTAACTCAGTGGAACAATAAGGCATAAGTTATCATGTTATCGATACAGTTAAGCAGTAATGATAAAGCAGTAAATCAAACACTCCTAGTTACTCTGATTAATGCAAGTATGAATGCAGATATGATGGATGCCCTCACTGACATACTCCCTCATGCTACACCATCTCACGTTCACGGCATGCTTACATCCCACAGTGCTCCACATCTTCCAGGCACATGCGATGCATGATGAGCATGATTACCGAGTTTTTAATTAGTTCATTTCAAACAGCAGGATTGGGAAACTAAGGTACCTCCCTTGTATCATTCCCAAACATGATCCATTCTAGGGTCATCAGTCCTAGTTAACATCAGACGATGGTGTATTTTTTAGGTCACTGCAGAGATCGCTGTGGTCAAGTACGCACAAAGGTTGCACCACTCCCCCATCACCCCTTAAACGATTCATCACTATACAGAAACAGGCCTACTTCATACTCTATATATCACGGCGAACCCTAAGGCGCACTGTGACTTCAGAATATGCTCGCGGTCACTACAAAGGGCTGTCAGGGCTGTTACGCATAAAGGTTGCACCACTCCCCCATCACCTTATTAATGTAGGCCGACAGCGCGAATATAGTGTCCCATACCACTATAATTGGCTCACGAGTTAAGTTGCTCACTGGTCACTACGGGGAGGCACGTAGCCCCAGCGTAGGCCGACAGCTCGACCACGGTGTCCCATACCACCATGCCCGGCTCATGAGTCTTAGCGGATCGAGGTACCATGGTTAACGGGATTTTCACTGGTAAGTTTGGTACCCTAGGTTCAAACATTAGCGACCAAACATGGTGAACATACAAAAGACACACGGGTTACCTGACGTGTTCGGCTGACTCGAGCGCACAACAAGTTGGGCGATATGAAGCGCAGAAGCACCTCGTGTGGCCAACCACTATCACCAACCGAAGTACGACACGGGTTCGCCAACACATCATGTGTGGCTGAACGAATCCCAACCACAACTTCAAGTCTGATATGGGATGCTCTGGACTATGGACATAGTCCCAAGCTCAATCAAGTCCTAACCATAGCATGTGAAATACAGCATGATAACATGGTAATTCAAGAACACTAGCAATCATGTTATAAAGCATATCATGAAGCATGTTAATAAACAAGTTACGAAGCATGTTCAAAAGCATGTTATAAAGCATTATGCAAATAGGGATACAATTACATATATTTCATAGGTGAGTGGTTAGAGTGAATAACAACATGGAGGATGTCATATGTGACTCTAAGGTAGCTGAGAATCCCATCTCAGCACCTACCTAAGGTTCTAACACTTAAGCACTTACGCTCACAAGCGATTTCACCAACACTTGGAATGCACTATTTCAACATACATGACGTATGCTAGAGGAAAGTGCACTAGGGTTGTCCCTTTACCAAACTAGTATTTTATACATATACATCATATTCATACAAAGAAATAAACCTGACAATTACATCAGCAAATTTTATACGTATAGGGTACTTTCTAGTATACCCAATTTCGACATACATAGCGTTTACAAGGGAACTTGTAATACGGCGATTCCTTTCGCCAAGCAATTAACTTATACGCACTTAATATAATTATACAACAATTAATCTTGACAAACACGTCGCAAAAATATACACGTATACGGTACTTCTTACAATACCGTATTTCTACATACATGGTGTATATTAGTAAACGTGTATTTAGGTGAACCCTTTCGCCAAGTGAGTATTTTATCCATACATCATATGTCCATACGACAATTAAACATGTCAAACACATTTCCACAAAAAATACGTATACGGTATTTTATACGAATACCTAAAGTATGTGAAATTCCAAATTCTACAATTCTAATCGAAACAGAAAACGGAAGGCACTTTGTACATGTGCAATTGCATGCAGATCATGAATCTACCATTATCTGATATTGAAAGCGTTGAAAACCGCAACTTATACACTTAAAGTCCTCACCTTTGCCTTTGGAATCACAACGAATCAGCAAGGGTCGTTGAGCTTCCGTATACGGGAGTTTTCTAGCCTAAAGAGCGGAATCGGTTAGCCTTTACGTAACCTACAACGATCTTACATCAAATCAGACCTAGGGTTAGGGTTTCTTACCTTCAAACGGAATGGATACCGCCAAGAAAACACCTGAAAAGGAGCGGTGTAGGCCGTGCGACAACCGAAAGCAGTAGGAGGAAGATCTCCCACAAATCCCAAGCTCTTCTCTCTCTTTTCTCTCTCTCTCTCTAGGGTTTTAATCCCAAATTCGTATGACTGTGAGAGGGGCTGTTCTAAGCTCCTTTTATAGCCAAAAACATTCTGAAAATAGACTCAGGTTCAAGGGTTACTGCTAATATAGGATATTCGTCACTTTTCCAGCTCAAAAGAGAGGTTCTGGTAGCCCTCCTTGAGCCAAACGTCAGACTTAAGCTCACCACCTATGGATCTATGTGGGATTACGTTTTCGACTCGATCGAATTCCCAGATCGCACGTGGTGGACCACTTTCAGTTCGACGGTCAGTGGGCCACGATCAGAATTCCAAGTACATGTAAATGTTCATGAAATTTTTCTTAATCCAAGGGTGTAATTTGGTCAGATTCTGACGGTCAGGTTGCTTAATACTGACTCGCAAGCGAAAGGCGCCAGATCACTATTCCTGATATTTATTTTGGGATGGGAATAGTGTTTTTCACACACCCTCTCTCCGGATCGAAACGAATGGCCATGAGACATCGGATGGACCTGATTTTTGAGATGATTGTTAAGTCCAGTGAGGCGGTCCTAGTTCCTTAACTTTGTGTTAATCGGACTTCCGATGAGCGGTCTAGACCTAATACGAAGTTTCGTTTCATTCCCGAGAGCAGCCGGGAAATGAGTTTGGTTCTAAACTTTAGGGTAACCTAGCGTCACTTGTTTTGCAAGTTTTGGGTCTTGCAGATCATATTTAAAGCGATCCCAATGGATTTCATGGCTAATAGAGTTTAGTACTTAGTTAACTTTGTTAAATTTCTAAAGGATTTAATCCTAATTGATTTCTGGTCAAGGTGGTACTCGAACCAACGTACGGAAATTTACGGGTCGTTACAGTATCAGAGCATGATTTGGATTAAACTGGACCTGGGTTATGGTCACCTAACCTACGCTAACGCAAATTCAACTTAGGTGGGTGCGAGAAAATGTAGAAACAGGCATAGGTTTCCCTGACTTAGCCAATTGGCAAAGTTCACCGAAATCAATCGCCACGATCGAGTCGGTACGCCTCTGTGATCACATGAAGTGACCCCAGATCACTTCTAGACCGTCAAACGATGGGTCTAGACCACAAATTACACCATCCCAGCCGTCAATAGTCGGTAAACGAGAGTATACATCAGAAACTACCCGAAAGGCCCCGAAACGACTAGAATCGGAGTCAAGGGGCCAAAATGAGCAATTCGGTGGGACCCAAGGTGGGCTCCACATGTTTTTGGACCAAGGGGGAGAGGAGGGCTTCACCCAAGGGGCGAGCCCTTGCCAAAACCTCCAGTGACCGGCGAGGGGCTCACCGGTTCGGCGAGGCATCGAAGACTAGCGGGCCCAGCCAGGGGGGCCGTTTGGGCCGATCGACTATAAGGTGTAGTGTGGCCCCCTGATGCAAGGGGTTTTGATTTAAACCCTTCTAAACCCACCTTCCCTTCACAAATCACTACCCCAAGCTCTCATTTATCTTCCAAACTTCAGATTTTTCACAAAAAAAATCACCCCTCCAACCTCTTCCTCTTTCGTTTTCATGCACCCTCTCCACCACCCTGCTGTAAACTCGTCCCCATTGCTGCCTACCTTCTCCATTCTATCTCATTTGAGCTCTTGAATCCCCCATTTGAGGCTGTATCTAAGAGCTGAGTAAGATGGAGATAGAGTTTCTCAAACATGTATACCAATGGGCCGGAGGCCTCAACCCGAATCACAAGACCGTCCAGTCCTAGGCAAGAGGCCACATGTAGACTTGCCTCGAAGGCCCATGGCTTTGCCGACCTAGCAAAGGTGAGTGAAACGTTGGTGTATATATTGTGATAAAGGTGGATACACTGACCCCTTCTGTTTCACTAAGATGAAAGACAACGGTGTCACGCCACCTCAGAAGGACGACCGTTGGCCACCACGTGATGTAGCGACTCCACCTCTACGATCTGCATCACCAGCGCAGCCATTTTACTGACCACCTATACCTCAGAATAGGCCACCTCAAAGACATATGACAGCGTAACCAAACCATCCTCAACAAGCCTGTGTGCATGCATTTGCAGTTGAAGTACCTGACTCAACAACTACAGCGCCTTTGACCTTTAAGGTCATTGCTCACATTCAAGGTACACCTGTATTCCTATTGGCAGACACTGGGTCTATTAAACAATTCGTATGAAAGAATAGGCCTAACAATGGATTACTATCCTCATTAAAAAAATAATAAAATAATAATAATAATATGGTAACTAGAGAGGATAAATACGTTGTAAATAATAGAAAGGTCGAAACGAAAATTTTCTACAACTTTAAGTTGCTAATAGGTTGGTCATATCTTTTAGGAATTCTTATATTCATGCTAGGAATTATCCTGTGACTAAATTTGATTATACGTAAAGATATATATATATATATATATATATATATTTGTTGTTTTTGTACAATTAAATTAGAACCCTCAAGTAGGATTGAGTTTCCTAGTTTAATACTCCGTAAGATCATGTTAGAGGCGGACAATAGTAAGGTTATAAGTTTCTTATTTCCCTTATAAATTCAAGGTTCATACCGCGTCAAGGAGATGTCCCTTTTCTTTCCCTTCCTGTGGCCTTATGTTGCTAGCATTCCAAATTTTTGCAATATTTGCCTACCTCTCGAAGTTAATGAAAACCAAAGTGCAAATCTGCTCATAACCCCCTAGTCGTATGATTGACATGGTGACCTACAACTATAATATTAGGAGATTGAAAGCCCTTCTAGTATGGTCTTTTGACTATGAGCACCAAGAAAGAACTTATTATCCACCAAGTTAAACATAGGTTAGACGAGAACTCTCATTGAACAAGGTCCAGAGGACAACCTTATAGACACGAGGCTTGAACCTCCTAGCAAATTATAATACTCCTTAACTACTTAGGATGATTAGACTTCAGAATTTCAGAACCATATCCCTACTAGGCATTCGCAGCTTAACTCAATTCTCAATCCTAGGTGATTACCAAAAGACTCACTGCTTTGACCAAGCAGAAGACTAGGATCCATCAGGATTAGGAAGGGATACAATATGTTGTCTGCCCTAGTCAGGTAAGCAATCGATGTATCAGGTTCGAGCCTACCATAACTGACTTTCCTTATTAACCCAATCATAAATGGTAGATCATACCACCCTTAGGTAAACTTTCATATCAGACACTTAGCACGATAATAATGACTTGGACATTTATCTTCAAACCTCAAAGGTAGAAACTTTTAAGGGGGGCAGACCGATATGAGCTATGCTAGTGTAGCTATTATATACCTTAACACATAATTAAACCTGAAACCAACAGAACTAACCTGTAAACCTTTACTTATTACCCTTAGACAATTTCGGGGATGAAATTTTTCTTTAAGGGGGGTAGATTGTAACATCCCAGAAAAATCCGTACAAAGACCCGAGTACCACCTCAGGCAGAAATCACTCAGGACCAGATCCTTTATAAATTAGATGAAATTAACTAAGTGTTAAACTAGATTAGCTGTGAAATCCATTTGAATCACTTTAAATATGATCTGCAAGACCTAAAACTTGTAGAATCATTGACACTAGGTTACTTAAAATCTAGGATCAATCTGATTACCCAGTTGCTCTCGGGAGCACATTGAAACTCCGTATTGGATCTGGACCGCACGTCGAAAGTCTGAATAATACAAAGTTATATAATTAAGACTGCCTTGCTGGGCTTGACAACCATCTTGGAAATCAAACCCAGATAGTGTCCTGGGGCTATTCGCCTGAGCCCGGAGTGAAGAGTGTGAGAAAATGCGGATTTCTCTAGAAATTAAATCTAATTTAAGTAATCTGAGACCTGTCACTTGCGGGCCTGATATAAGCAATCAGACCGTCAGAAATTGACCCAAATAAGCCCTCGAATCAGGGAAAATTTCATACACATGTTCGTGTACTTGTAACGCTGATCGAGTTTCGGTGACCATTGAACTGAAACTGGTCCGCCATGTGTAATCTTGAAACCCGACTGGAATGAAAACTTAACTCGACCTAGATCCATAGTCTGTGAGCTTAAGTCCGACCTTTGGCTCAAAGGGGGGGGGGGGCTCCGAAAGAGCTCTGTTAAGCTGAAACAGATACCCTTTAGACATAACCTAAGTATACCTTGGCCCTAGGGCCATTTCCACCAATTTTAGGCCTATATAAGGACCTTAAACCCTCTCTCATTCACTCCATATGAATTTGATAAAACCCTAGGAGAGATAAGTGAGTAAAGTGAGAGAAAGTGAGAGTGAAGTTGAAATCATTCCTGTGAATTGATCCCTGCTATTCTCCATGCCTATCCATCACTACTGTATCGCTTTTCTGGTGATTCTGATTTTATTTTCGGGTAAGAAATCCTAACCTTAATCAGTTCTAGAGATTCAACTAGTGTACGTAATGAAATAACTAACCTATTTTATGTCATAGGTTGCCATTCTACCGTTGATAAAGACTTGGTGTTTAAACTGAGTCCATTACTCGCTTCTACGGCAAAGGTGTGGACTATAGATGCTTAGGTTATAGTTTTCAATGCTTTCAATGTCGGATAATGATAGATTCATGATCTGGGTGTTATTTTACATACAAAATGCGATGTTCGTTTTGCGATTCAGTTACGTATGCAAATTATGGAGTTTAGTGTATTCTGTATATTTATAGAAAATACCGTATATGTATAAAATATGGAAGTGTGTTTGCCATGATTAATTATTGCGTGTATATCCTATATATATCTATAATACTTACTTGCCGAAAGGATTTGCCCTAATACGTGTTTTGGCTAATATACGTTATGTATGTTAAATAAGTGTAGTCTAAGTGTTTGTGAAAATGCTTGTAAGAGTAAGTATTTAGATGATAATGCTTAGGGTAGGTGTTGAGATAGGATTCTCAACTTTCTTAGAGATGTGTATGATTTCCTCCATGTAAGTTGTTTAATTTACTCGCTTACTTATGAAATGTATGTGTTCGTATTTCCTGTTTATATTGTGCTTTATAACATGCTTGTTAACATGTTTGAATTACTCTGTTAACTCTGCTTAGACTACTACACATGCTTTCTGGTTAAGGATTGAATGTGATTGGGGCTATGTTATAGTCCAGGCAATCAGTAGCCGGCTTTGAAGTCGTGGCTGAGATTTATTCGCCATGTAGGACGTGTTTGACAAACCTGAGTCGTGTGTTGGTCATCGGCAGTGGTTAGGCTAGACGAAGTGCTTATGCACTTCATGTCGATCGATGCAATGTGCGCTCGTATTAGTCGAGCTCGTCAAGTAACCTGATGTGCCCTTGTATGTTCACCATGTATAGACGCTACTGCTTGAACCTAAGGTACCAAACTCACCAGTGAAATCCTGTTTAAACTTGATACCTCGATCTGCTAAGACTCATGAGCCAGACATGGTGGTATGGGACACCGTGGTCGAGCTGTCGGCCTACGCTGGGGCGACGAGCCTCCCCGTAGTGACCAGTGAGCAACCCAGACTCGTGAGCCGAAAACAGTGGTATGGGATACTATATTCGAGCTGTCGGCCTACAATGTTTTGATGACGAAGCCGTGATATGTGATGATGGAGTGGTGAAACGATTCCATGCAACAGCCTTGACAGCCCTAGACGTGCCCTTTATAGTGACCTCGAGCATACTCTGAGACTACGTTGAGGCGACGAGCCTTCCATATCAATGAGAGTTAAGCTAGGCCTACCCCATCGCAGCCTAGTTGTGGTCCCCAGTCAAGTCGGTGACGTGTATTCGAAACTAGACTACCAGTTGGCAGGGCGTTGGTGGTAGTGACCTAGAACCATAACTTCGTATAAGATTTACTAGGATTGACGACCCTAGAATGGATCATTGTTTGGGTATTGATATAAGGGAGGTACCTTTGTTTCCCAACCCTGCTGTATGAAAAGGACTAATAAGAACTTGGTAATCATATACATGCACCGCATTACACGTGCGTTCAGGCGTAGCAGGTCAAGCACTGAGGCAGTATTGTTCATGCACGAACGTGAGATGAAGTTGCTGAGGGAGTGTAGGTGTGGGCATGCATCATACATTCATACCATTCTTGCATTAACAAGAGTACTTAGGGATGTGTGATTTACTGCTTTATCATTACTGCTTGATTGAATTGATAACATGCTAACCTCTGCTTTATTGTTCCACTGAGTTGATCACTCACTCCCACGTTACGGGACGGTGTTGTACTCACCAACCAGACTCTGTCTTAGCAGAACTATACTTTTACAACGAGGAGGAGGAGCTCTCCTATATTCAAATCTCTGGCGGGTCTATGTAGACCTGGAGTTGCGCAGACGGGGCGAAAGGGTTTTGGATAGCGAATATTACACTTTCTCATTTTGTACATTGTGAAACTACACTTGTAAGTCTTTAACCTAGTAACATGTTCATACTCTGGAGACTTACACCAGTTTACATATATTTTATATATCTATCACAGTCTTTCGCTTGCATAATTTAACTGTCTCTGGGGTATGATATGCTGTTTTGGTCTAATCCCCTTCATGTTTCAATGCACTCATCATAATCATCATTATCTATGTTGCATAAGTGATGCGTTGGAACTCGGGAGCTGAGCTTGCTCGACCCCCGATTTTCAGGGTGTTACACTATCCGCCTACCAATATCGGTCTGGCTTGTTGATAGCGGACCCATTTAGGAGCTAGTTAGACTCTGCCTATCTATGCCTACTCCCTCAGGCAGGTAAGGCCACACCACCTCCCAACTGACCACGACACAGTGGGAGATGCGGCTTACTGGTATACGACCCTCATGCGCTCATATATATCCACTCAGTCTCGATGTTGGGGCATCCTCTGGTACCAAGCGGGTTTAGGGATTTTCACCCAGGGTCATTTATGATAGCCCGATGCTAGTAACAGATTTCCGGTGTTCCATCTGGCCATCCACTACATGACTGTGGAGGCTACAACCCTGATGTTACTAGGGCGTACGATAATCACCGTCACATAATATAAGATGCATGAGTCACGTAGTCCAATCATGCATCAATCCTGCTCCTACTATGCGCTCATGTGGGATAACTCAGCCTATCAGGGAGTCCCATAAACCACCTGCACTATGGCATATGCAATGGTCAATCACATCTGATAACAAACATGTAGATGATGCGTATGGGCATGTATCATGATGCTATGTGTCACATACTCATAATCGGTATCAATAACAGGCCTCGAGAATTGGCATCGATAATTGGCCATGACAATGTGGACATTAACCAACATTGCCCCAAGGAGTGGCCCACATAAACCCTAACGTATAGTGGACCCATGACCTCACAAAGGGACTAATATAAAACACCATGGGCCCCACTCAAGGGCTTAATACACATCACGTTGGGCCTCTCCCATGGGCCTAATATACATCACAATGGACTCAATCACCTGGCCCTCAAATGCATCGCAATGGGCCTCATCACATAGGCCAAATATACATCACAATGGGCCTTCAACACAGACTGAATACACATCACAATGGGCCTCAAATACGGGCCACATATACATCACATTGGGTCTCATTAATCGGCCTCGGCAATCAGAATCGACCTTGGTGGTCGGCCTCGACAGTCAGAATCGGCCTCGATAATCAGAATCAGCCTCGATATAATCGGAATCGGCCTTAATAATCAAAATCAGCCTCGACAATCGAAATCAGCCTTGATAATCATAATCGGCCTCGACAATCAGAATCGGCCTCGATAATTAGAATCGGCCTCGATAATCAGAATCGGCCTCGATAATCGGAATCAGCGTCAACAATCGAAATCGGCCTCGATAATCAGAATTGGCCTCAATGATCGGCCTCAATAATCAGAATCAGCCTCGACAATTAGAATTGGCCTCGATAATCAGAATTGGCTTCGACAATCAGAATCAACCTCGATAATCGGAATCATTAATTGGCCTCTACGCAAGGTGGGATCCATGGATGGACAACTGATGATGGACCAAGCAATATCAATGGGGCCTAATTATTTGTGATAACCCACTAGAGAATGATGAGAATTAGGCCTAAGGGAAGGTCACAATGTGGACGTTTAACCATCATTGCCCATCAGTGTGGACCTTTAACCAACATTGCTCCCAAGGAGTGGCCCACATAGGGCCGAACATATAATGGGCCCATGGCCTCATACAAGGGCCTCACACACATCGTGATGGGTCACATCCATGGGCCTCTCATACATCAGGTGGGTTGCATCATATGGGCCACATATATATCACAATGGGCCTCTGGCATTGGCCTACTATACATTAAATGGGCCCCAAGTACATCACATCCGGCCTCACCAAATGGGCCTGAAATTCATCACAATGGGCCTTACCAAATGAGACGAAAATACATCACAACAGGCCTCATCATATGGGCCATAAATACATCACAATGGGCCTCATCATATGGGTTGAAAATATATCACAATGGGCTGCATTGCATGGGCCACACCATCTACACCATTCGTCTATTTAGAGATCATTTTAGAGTATTATATCTATATATATATATATATATATATATATATATATATATATATATATATATATATATATATATGAATCATATTAAAAGATCATCTGGATTATACCACAAATAACAGTGGTGATAGTGATCAAATGGTCAGTTGGACCACATCACAATTAGCAGTGGATACAGTGATTTCCACTATACAAAAATTTCATAGGGGGCCATCATAACATGTATTTTCCATCCAATCTGTTCATAAGGTCACAAGGACCTGAACCAATAGGAAAAATAAATATCATATTGGTCCAGAACTTCTGTGACCCAAAAGAGTGTCAATGGTAGACGTTCAATCTCACTGTTTGTAGCGTGGTCCACCTGATAGACAGCATGGATATAAAATAAATACATCAATGGTGGGTCCCACTGTCCAGCCATCTGGATAGTGTGGATAAGACCCATACATTACAGTGGCCCTCATAACACTTGGTAATGTGGATGGATGGGTAGGATATAACACATACCTCATAATGGAGTACACAACATCGTCCAGCACTGTCCACCTGGACGATGCAGGTAAAGGACATACATCAAAGGAGGAGTCCCATAGTGGGATGGCTTGGATAAAACCCATACCTCATGGTGGGATCCACACGTGTTGTCAACCAGCAAAATGGATGAACAGTATGGATATAACCATATCACATGGTGGGACCACAACATTTGCTGACATTGCAGCAGCAGCCGCATGTTGCTGGGACCCACTGTAAAAAAGGACGGATGGTATGGATTAAAGGGACCCACAAAACTTGTTGCTCGTATGCGTACAACAACCAATCCTTTACATGGTGGGTCCCACCGTCCTTCCACTGGATGGTGGATATAAAACATATACCTCATGACGTGGTCCACTGCACCTGCTGCTATGCGTGCAGTAACTATCCAGCTAGTGGTCCCACCGTCCAGATGGACTGTTGGGATATAACACATACCTCATGCATGGTCAAGAGGACCTGCTATTGTCCACACACCAGCTGACTGGCTGGTGGGAACCACAACGCCTGCTACTGTGAAATGGATGGTTGGGATTCAAAAAAAATTAGACCCACCTGCTAACGTTAGTACAACAACTATATAGCTGTTGTACACCAGCCGCTTCTTGCCAAAAATGGTGGGTCCCACGTAGGTGAACCAGATACATCATATGGGCTCTAAGCTGCCGGACAGCATGGGGTATGACACATACATCCAGATGGATCTCACCATCCAAATATGTGCACTGGATGATGCAAATATAATGCAGCGTCAAGGTGGGTACCACGCCACCGTCCGGGTATATGGACGGTGCAGATAGAACACTTACATCAAGGTGGGTCCACGTGGTGGCCCACCAGCTTGAATGAAAGATGATATTTGTGATTTCCTCATGGTCCGGGGCAGTCCAAATGGACAGTAATGGTGGGCCCCGGACATGATAGCGAGGTGGGCCTCGCTTGGACCGAGGTGCGTCCCACATAGTGGACGACATGGTTCACATTCATGCATCATCGGGTGGGCCACATATCAAGAGAGAGAGAGGGGGAGAGACGATGGTGATGGAGGGACCTCGCCACTATGGGCCCCTCAATGCATGCATCAAATGGGTCCCACCACATGTGGGCCCTCAAATCATCAAATTCACACAAATCTAACCCTAGAAAAGCACCCACCTTAGATCTCTTCTTCTTTCTTCCACTAATGCATTTTAAAGCTCCAATGGATGAATTTCAACGATAGAGACTAATCTTGGAGGGTGGGATTAGATGGTAGGAAGGTGGGCTACACTAGCTCTTCTCATGGAGAGCTTGGACATTGGACTCTCATGGAGTTGCTTGGGAGTAATGAGAGAGATGAGAGAGAGAGAGAGAGGTGCAAGAGAGAGAGGGATGGTAAGTGATGGATGAGTGCGTGATGGGAGTACTTGTGTAAGAGAGAGAGAGTTGACATTGGGGATGGGTATTGTGCTTGGGATGGGTGTGAGTGATGGGATGTGTACTTTAACATTAGATGTGATGGATTCTCTCAGGATTGTAATGCGTGATGTTTTCCTCGAACTGAGTACAAGCCGACATCTCCTGGCCCCGGTATCGCCTCAGCATGCGAGACATGGCTTCGAAACCGTTGTGTTGGTGCGGTCGCAATGAGACAAGTCTCAGGCCGAGTTGACTTAGATCGACAGGATGCAACTCAGGGTTACGCGCAACTGCTAATAATAGATCACAGATCACCGGAATTCGATCGGGAGGACCGCGGAGGCCTACGGAACAGTACGAGCTAGGATATGGGTCTTATAATTAAGATCTTTCTTGGTAAATGATGCAACAAAAATGATTAGCTGTATGGGGGCGGGGTTGAGTTGATGAGTTAAGTAAGCCCCATATGAAGATCATATAAGTTATTACCTTACATCCTATGTCCCAAAACACCCAAGTAAATAAATCCTTAAAAGCCTTTATCACGTCTTGAACTCGAAAATCGGGATCACAAAATTCTCGATCGCCGAATTCGGCACCGACAGCCTCCGTACTACCCCATTCTTGGATCCCGGCACCCATACACCAGGTTTCGATCCTGGGATGCTACAAGGAGGATTTCTAATCATCAATTTGATTTGTAATGAACATAACCAAAAGCTTACCCATGAACAATAACCACAGGAACACCATAAAAAAATTCACTATGATAAAAAACTTTTGAGTACAATGCATATGAAGGAAAATAAAAGATAGTACTAATAACTGAAACTCCAAAAGCTCAATTATAAGCTCTTACTGCTACTATGTTACTGCTATGTCCTGGCATCACCTACACGCATCAATTATGCATAAGCTTATAGAAAGCTTAGAGGGTGGTGTAAGTGTGTGCACAGTATAAGCATGCTTAAATGCAAGGTCAGAGTAATGCAGAATCGTGCTGATGAGTACATGAATGTAATCAGCTGTACCAAGGCTATGCGGTGCAGAATATAAACGTTATTGGCCATATCAAGGCCATACGATGCATAATACAAGTCAAGCATGTCAATCCCCATCCACATATCAATGCAGCTCCGCACTAGAGCATCAAATCAGTACAGTTCTCAGCCTGAATAATCACCGGGGTTTAGTACACTCCAAATGGCACTACTACTCTCCTAGGTGCACAATCCAAGTGAGCATAAGAAACCTCACTATCCACCTGACCAATAGTTTGCCAATACCAATCCAGCATGTCGATAGCGAACCCATTCACGAGCTGGTTAAACTCAGCCTAGTATTGCCCCTACCCTCGGGTGAGTAAGGCCACACCCTTTCAAATCGACCACAACATAGTGGGAGATGCAGCCTCCTGGTATTCGGCCCTCGTGCGCTCATATATCCACTCAGTCTCGACATTGGAGTCATCCACTGTTACCATTGGGTTTAGGGATTTTCACCCAGGGACATCTATGGCGCCCCGATGCTAGAAACAATATTTCTGTTATCTAATCTAGCCATCCACAATATGTCTGTGGAGGCTATGGCCCTGATGTCGCTAGGGCATGTGATAATTATAATCACACACATGCAAGTGCATGAATCACTCTACCAAACATGCAACAATCCTGCGCATACCGCGCTCATGTTAGGTAAACTTTGTCTATCAGGGAGCCCATAAACAATCTGCCCGAAGGCATATGCTATGATCAGTCACTCCTCATATCAAGCATACATATGATGCGTGTGATCATGAATCATGGATCTATACTAATCATGTTATAGAGTGATAGACTCTGTTCATAAGAAGATGGGCTTAAACGGTTTACACACTACCAGTATGGGCCTATCAATGGGCCTTAGGAAGAGTGACAATCTAGGCATTTAACTGACATCATCCATGCAATGTCGACGTCAAACCATCATTGTCCCCAAGACATAGCCCGCCATCGAGATTGTCACATAAACAATAGTAGAGACACATTACGATGGGCCTTATGTACATCCCATTGGGCCTCGACCCATGGGCCTCCAATACGTGAAATGGGCCTCAATGGGCGAGCCACAAATACATCAAGTTGGGCCTAATCACATGGGCTTTGCATACGTCACAATGAGCCTCATATAATTCAAGGTGGGCCTTAACAACGGGCCATAAATCCATTAAGATGGGCCTCAACAATGGGCCTTATACAAATCAAAGTGGGCCTCAATGCATGGCCCACAAATACACCATGATGGGCCTTATCACATAGCCTTGAAATAATCTCCAAAATGGTTGGACGGTTTAGATGAAACTCATGCATCATGGTGGATCCCATGGAAAGAATGGATGGCATAGATGAAGTACATACCCCGTGGTGGGGCCCACACTAATGAAAAGTGAGGATTACAAAACATACATTAGTGGGTCCCACGTGGGGCCTACCATAATGTTTATTTTCCATCCAACCCATTGATAAGGTCACTCAGACCTGGGGCCCACAGAAATGTTTATTTGCATCCAATTTGTTCATCAGGTCACGTGAACCAGGGGGCCCACTGTACTGTTTATTTGCATCCAATCTATTCATAAGGTCACATGGACTAGGGGGCCCACTATACTGTTTATTTGCATCTAATTTGTTCATAAGGTCACATGGACCAGGGGGCCCACCGTGATATTTATCTGCCATCCAAATGTTGATTAGGTCACACGGACCTGGATTGAGGAAAAACAAATTTCATATTGCTACAAAACATCCGTGACCCATAAAGGGTTTCAATGGTGGGCGTCCAACCCACTGTTTCTTGTGATGTGGGCCACCTGAATCTAAATACGGCTGATTTTTGGGTGGCCCATAGCTCGGAGGAGGGCCCACCAAATGCAAGGTGTTGATGGTAGACACACAATAAGGTGGGGCCCACGGCTAGGACCGTGGATCCCTGCCAGGCCGGCCGTCCGCCAGGCGCAGGCGCTGCCTGTGCGCATTCTGCATCAGCAGCATTAGCTGTCACTCCCTTTTTTTTGCTAGCTTGTTAGTATACACCCATGTCAGTGCACATACTCCACGTTAGCCACACCTGTCCAGCGTCTAGGGACACTGGACGGCATGGATAAACACATGCATTGTGGTGGGTCCCAAATGGACGTGGCCCACCATTCTAATCAAGGTGGGTCCCACATAAACGTGGCCCACTTGACCTAGATCAATATGATATTTATATTGTCCTTCCATCCCGGCCCCTAATGGGCTGGATAGGGTAGATCCAACACATGAATCCAATGGGTCTCACATGAAACATGTGATTCATGGTGGGCCACACTCACCCCTTCATCATCATCACCATTCAAAGGAAGAGAGAGAGAGAGAGAGAGAGAGAGAGAGAGAGAGAACAGGTGAGATAGAGGGACCCCGCCACTATGGGCCCTCACTACATTACATGCATCAAAATAGGTTCCACCAAGAAGTGGGCCCTAAAATAAGAATCAACGGTGGATCACCCACCTTATTGGCTTCCTTCTTACTCCCTTAGGCTTGTATGCTCCTTAGCTCAACGTTTAACGGTGGATGATGAAGTCTCGATGGTGGGGATGAGAGATGAGAGGGTGGGCCATACTTGGCTTTGGAGAAGAGCTTGGACGTATGAAATTTTTAGTTGCTTAGGATTGAGTTGTGAGAAATGAGAGAAAGAAAGAAATGATGGATTAAAGGGATGGATGGAGTGATGGTTGTAAGGAAAAGGGATGGATGGGTATGGTTTTGTTTGAAAAATTGATAAAAGAGGTATGGGTGAGTTTGAATATTTGTAAAGGGGAATGGTGAGGTGGAGAGAGAGAGAGAGAGTTGACTTGTGGGGAAAAGAGGGATGGCTTGTTGTACATGGGGTATGGTTGTACTTGATATTGATTGATTGATGAGACATGACGAAGAGATTTCCTTGAAATTCGCAACACGCAGTGTTCAGAACGAACGTTGGTCCACATCCCCTGACCTGGGTATCGGTTCAGTTGCGAGTCGCGGCGTTAGAACTGCGGTGATGGCGCGATCGCTAAGGTACAAGTTTCGGTTCGAGCCAACTTCGGTATGCAGGACTCAGCTTACGATCACGCGCAAATGTCGGATATGGGTCGAGGATTGACAGAATTTGACTGGAAGGACCGCAGAAGCCTACGGAATGGTACGGACTAGGATATGGGTCTTACAGCCTTAGAACAACATAGGAGTTAAAAGTCTGAAAACATATTTTTAAACAGGAAATTTTTCTAAGTTTTCTTCCTTATTCGATGACATCTAGTTTACATCGATAACATCAAACACTCATGTTCGGTGACATCGAACAGACTTTGATAACATCGAAATGAGATCTTTTATGTCCAACAACCTCATAATATTTGGACAGAATATTTGATGAATCGACATACCTTCGATAACATCGAACATCAGTATTCAATAACATCAAAGGCGAGTCGATGACATAAAAAAACTTAGAGTATTGTCCAGCAAATTTTCTTGGAAAATACTCTGACTTTGCTCGAGGAATTGAACGAGCTTTGAAGTTATAGAAATTCAAATATTGATGACATCAAGCAAGGTTCTATAACATCGAATCTGGACACGTTTGTCCAGCAAGCATGAAAGGAAAATCAAATGAAAATGTTCGAGGAAATGAGATATACTTTGTGAGACCCCTATCCTAGACCGTTCCATTCCGTAGGCTTCCGCGGTCCTCCCAGTCGAATTCTGGCAACCCGCAACCTATAACCGGCATTTGCGCACGATCTTGAATCGTATCTTATATTCCAGAGTTAGCTTGACCTGAGACTTGTACCTTAGTGACCGCATCGTCGCCACGGTTCCAACACCGTGTCTCATGCGCTGAGTCGATACCCTGGCAAAGAGATGTGGGCCCGTATTCAATTCGAGGAAAATGCCATGCATTTGTAAACCCAAGAGAACATGTCCTATTAATCTCATCAATCAAGTACATGTCCCATCCCCAAAAGTAACCCTTAAAGTCAACTCTCTCTCTCTCCACCCATACATGTCAAGTACACACCCATCACTCACCCATCACCCATCTCTCTCTCTCTCTTACAACCTCTCTCTCTCTCTCTCTCTTCTCTACCCATTCTCCCAAGCAAGAGAGAGCAAACCATCCATGGCTTCCAAGGAAAGGAGAAGCTTGGTGTGGCACATCTTCCTACCCCCTCATCTCCCATCTCCACCGTCCAATCTATATCATCCTCCATCAAAGTGGTAGTCGAGGAGCTTAGCTTGCCATTGATCTAAGAAGCAAGAACGATGGGTGTTTTGTAGGGTTAGATTACAATTTTGTGATGAACCAAGTGGGGCCTACCGATTCATGGTATAGATCCCATTTAGGACCCATCTTGATGTATGAATTGTAATCATAGAGGGGCCCATAGTGGAGGGGTCCATCTCACCTCTCTCTCTCTCTCTCCATACTTTTTATTTATTTATTGCAGCCCACCTTGATGAATGGATTAGATCCACATCGTTCATCAACGGCAGCCACCTTGCTGTCCATCTAGTTGCCCTATTGGGCGTGCCATGTTTGAAGAGAAAACACAAATATCGTCTGATCTAAAGATGTAGTGGGCCACCATATGGACCCACCTTGATATGTTGCATCTGATGTCATCCGTCCTTGGAACCTACCTGATGTATGTGTCCTATCCTCGACCGTTTATCAGAGGACATGCTGGACTGATGTCCAGCAACTGTGGGGACCACCCTATCCTGATATACATGTTATATCCCAGCCGTCCATCTCCTGGACAGTGGGCCAACGGCCCACCAGCTGCTGTACCGACGTCAGCAAAAGGGTCTAATCATGAGGTCTCTGTTAAATCCAGACCGTCCATCTGCTGGTGGGCCAACAGCCCAGCCAGATGGCTGCAAATCACCAAGGCCCGCCATCTGTTGTTTTATTGACGTTGGAAGTGTTGTGGGCCCTGATCACGAGTCATGTGTTATATTCGTTCATTTACCTGTGTGGGGACCACACATGTGGGGCATACCTTGTTACATGTGTGGGGCCTACCATGTTGCATGTGTGGGGCTACCATGCCATGTTGCATGTGGAGCCTATGTGATATTTATCCACACCGTCCTTTCTAGACAGGTGGGCTGCCATGATGTATGTGTTTTATACACACTGTTCATCTGTTTGGAAATGAGGGCCTACCCCCACACGTGTGGCACGTGTGGGGGTGGGACCTAGCTTAATGTAGTGTCTTATATCCACACTGTCCATTTGGACAGTGTGGTGTGGGGCGCACTGTATTGTATGTGTCTCTCCATCCCGTCCATTCACCTGGCATCTTGAGGGGCCCACCCACACGTGCTGCACGTGTGGGATGGGACCCACCTTGATTTATATATTCTATATCCACACCATCCATCGCTGGATGGTGTGTTGCATGGGGTCCTGATGTATGTGTTTTTTCTACACCATCGCTGTACATGGGACGATGTGACCCACCGTGATGAATGTTTTGATCCACACCGTCCACTGTCCAGTACATGGATGGTGGGCATCACAATGATGTATGTGTTTTATCTACACCGTCCATAGGACAGTGGGCCCCACCATGGTGTATGTATTTTATCGGCACCGTCCAGCTAGGATAAGACCCACCTGAGGTATGTTTTGTATGCACATCGTTCATGGGCTATGGTCCACCATGATGTATTTTATCCATGCCGTCTATATGTTTTGGATG
Organism: Magnolia changhungtana; assembly: GCA_030180095.1. Lineage (NCBI taxonomy): Eukaryota > Viridiplantae > Streptophyta > Magnoliopsida > Magnoliales > Magnoliaceae > Magnolia > Magnolia changhungtana. The sequence continues at coordinate 10,449,386 of JASAUF010000656.1, read as the reverse complement.
GCATGCGTGGAGGTGGACCCCACTTTTTTGTATTTACCCATACTGTCCATCTGAACGGTGTGTTGTGCGGCCCGCCGTGATGTATGTATTGTACATCTATGCCATCCATCTGTTCTGGATGGTGGGACACTACAGTGATGTATCGGTTTTGATCCACACCATTCAGTCCAGCATGGGCAGTGGGCCCCATCATAATGCATGCGTTGTATATTCACGATGTCTGTCCAGCTGGGGCCCTGATGTATGTATTCTATCCACGCCGTCCACCTGTATGTGGGACTGGCCATGATGTAAGTGTTTCATCCACGCCGTCCCGTCCATGTGTTGGACGTGGACCCTATACACATGGTCCACCTTGATATATGATTTAATCCACACTGTCCAACAGGTTGGGACTGTGGGGACTCCACCATGATATGTGTTATATCCTAACCATCTATATCATATAGGGCCTACCTCGATGTATGTTTTATCCACACTTTCCTTAGGACGTGTGACCCACTTGATGTATGCATTCTATATCCATGCCGACCATCTCGTGGGGCCCATTTTCTATATGTGCGGGGCCCACTTATTATGCATTGGTGCGGCCCATTGATGCGGCCCACTTGATGTATATGAGGCCCATTGGTGCAGCCCCTTTGATGTTGCCCACTTAATGTATATAAGGCCCATTAGTGTGGCCTATTGATGCGGCCCACTTGATGTATACGAGGCCCACCTGTGATGTATATTTGAGGCCCACCTGTTGGATATTTGAGACCCACCTGTTGGATATTTGAGGCCCACCTGTTATGTATTTTCGACCCACATGTCCTGTCCCATTATGAGGTATTTTCGGCCCATGTGAGGTGGCCCATTATGATGGGTATTAGGCCCATGTCATGCGGCCATTATGATGTGTATTAGGCCTAGGTATCTGGCTCGTTGTGATGTAATTGAGGCCCAGGTATGTGGCCCGTTGTGATGTATTTGTGGCCCAATTGGTAAGGCCCATTGTGATGTATTTGTGGCCCGTATGGCGAGGCCCGATGTGGTGTATATGTGGTTCTTGAGTGAGGCCCAATGCGATGAATGTGTAAACCGATGTAATGTGTGATTTCACTATAATGTATGTAATGATGTTTATGTGGGCCATTGCTTAGGAGCATTGTTGGTTAAATGTCCACATTGATGGGCAATGTTGGTTGGATGCCCACATTGTGACCTTCCCTTGGGCCCATTGTGAGGCCCATTCTTGTTATAAGTAGGCCATCTAGGCCTATCCTTGATTTGAGGAGAGTACACTATCATCATATAACATGCTTAGCATAGCTTCATGATCCATGCCCATGCGCATCATATGTATGCTTGATATGAGGAATGATTGATCATAGCACATGCCACTGGGCAGATTATTATGGGACTCCCTAATAGGAGGAGTTGTCTACATGAGCACGTAGTACGCTCAGGTTTGATGCATGAGTAGATGGTATCATGCATGTATCTCGCATTTTATGTGATATGACCACTGTACGCCCTAACGACATCAGGGCCGTATCTGCCACCTGTATATCGTGGATGGCCAGATGGGACATCAGAAATCTGTTCTATATAGGGTGCTATAGATATCCCAGGGTGAAATTCCATAAACCCTCTTGGTTCCAGAGGTTGCTGTAACATCTGAACCGATTAGATGCATGAGTGCATGAGGGTCGTATACCGTTAGGCCGCGTTTTCCACTGTGTCATGGTCGGTTGGAAGGGGGTGCGGCCTTACCTGCTCGAGAGAAGGAGGTAAAGCTAGGCTTAGTTTGACCAGCTCAAGGAATGGGTTTGCTATCGACAAGCCGGGCCCGATATTAGCAGGCGAATAGTGAGGTCTCTTCCACTCACCTTGTTATGCATGATGGGGCAGGAATCTAGTTTGAAGTGTACTAGACCCCGGTGATAATCCTAAAGATGTACGGTACTAATATGTGGACTTACTGAGCAAGAGTGGTATACTCAGCATTTTACTCATTCATTCATTCATTCACTATCCATTAGGGATGGTGGTGCACAACTAATTGTTATGTGTACCTTCGCAATGGCCAGGATATCGGTTGGGCCGCACGACTAACCTGAGATCAGGAGTTTACCACATTGTGTTTGACTATCCAAATTTAGGTATGTGACTGGTTTAGATAGAATTCCCTTATGATAGACCCCATAGCCTACGATACTACATACTATCATCCTGACTTCACACTCTAGTTTGGTCATTTCATTCGCATCGCATATTGCATTGCATCCTCAGCACATAACATTTGGTTTACTGTGCTTCTGTATTGTATAACCTGATTAAGGTTGACTGTATTCGTGGACTCGGTATCTAATATTCGGCTTACTATGTCTCTGCATTGCATAACTGATCTACATTGCTTCCTCGGTATATGATATTGGTTTATTATGTTTTTGCATCGCATAGCCTAGATAAGGCTGATGGTATTTATGGACTTACCAGCATATTTTCGCATTACTCTGATATTGTACGATTTATGGATTTCTAGTATTTCCGCTTACTCTAATATTTATATGCTTGACACGTGCATCACACATACTTAAACTATCCTCTAAGCTTTCTATAAGCTTATACACGATAGATGCGTGCAGGTGGCGTTAGGTCGTAGCAGCATTGAGCTTGGAGCGTGCAGCCATCTTCTGGAGCTTTGATTTTGACATACATATTTTCCTTTCAGCATTGTATTCAAATATTTATATTAGTGGATATGTGATGATGATGTTGCCTTTATGAATTGAGTAAACTTGTAGTTATGCTTCTTATGCGATAAATGTATGCTAAAAAATCCTCCTTATAGGATCCCAAAATCGGAATCTGGTGTATGGGCGTTGGGAGCCGAGAATGGGGTATTATGGAGGCTGTTGGCAACGAATTCGGCAATCGAGAATTTTGTGAGCCTGATTTTCGGGTTTGGGGCATGACATACTAGATATCATCAAAATTCAAACTTCGATGATATCGAGAGAGCCTCAATAACATCAAAAAAGGACAAAGAAGTGTCCAGCGAGCTTTTAAGGAATATTTTCAGAAAAGATCGATGAATTGAACTGATATTTGATGACATTAAAATTTGAAATTTGATGAGATCGAATCAGGTTCTATGACATTGTAGACAACCTTTAAAATGTCCAGCAAGCTCTTATGTGTATAACATCGAGGAATCAAACAGTTATTCGATGACATCGAAGTTCAGTTATTGATGACATCGAATCACGTTTGATAACATCGATCTTCGATAAAAAAGTTCTTAGAATGTTTTTCAGTTGAGTTCGTATCATTGAACTGATATCTGATGGCATTGAAAGTGTATGTTCGGTGATATCAAATCATGTTTGATGACATCGAACACAGTTAGACTATGACAGTTTTACTTCCTTTGAAGCTTTTTGCCTTTATAAGGAGAGCTTGCTCTTAGTTGTTGTATTGAGAAAAAGAGAGAGCTTTTAAGGAGTAATTGCATACCACCTACCCTAAGTCCTTTTTCTCACGGGAGTTCATTCTTCAATCCACCCTCATCATTGATATTCATTAGAGTGGATTGGTGAATGAACTTCCTCATTCAAGGATCATCCAACTACCATCTTAATGGCAAATCATTGAGCTGGGATCTCTTGAATGCTTAAGAATTTGGAATTACTTCATCCATTAAATGAGTATTATTCATTAGAGTAGATTCCAACAATAACCTTGACCCAACTTATAACCTTACATTAGAACATCATAAGTGTTGCGGATCAAGGAAGCTGAAAAATCTCCGTCATCAAGGGAGATTATCTTCATCAACATACAGAACGAGGCTCATCTACTTATCTATAAGTCATTAGAGTCTAGAGACCCTGTTGATCATTCCTTGTGTAGGATTGGGTCACTGGTGCATCTCACCCCTTGCAAGCCCTCATAAGTGTCCTCCAATGGGAGTACGTTTAGGTTCTTAATGTAGGACCTTTGCCCTTGTGTAGGGCATAAACTTAGGTCCTTTGTGTAGGTCCTTTGCTTGTATGGCCTAAACTAGGGTCCTTGTGTGGATCATTGACCTGTGTAATCTAAAATAGGTTCCTTGTGTAGATCCTTGTCTTGTTTGGCCAAAAACCTAGGTTCCTTGTGTGGATCCTTGGCCTGTATGGCCTAAAACCTAGGTTCCTTGTGTGGATCTTTGTCCTGTGTGGCCTAAAACTTAGGTGCTTTGTATAGCACCTGTAAATGTTATCTTATCTAGCTCCTAGATTTGTCAAATTTTGTAGTGCCAAAAACCTCTTGGAATCTGTATCTTGTGTAGCTCAACTCTATATCATCCTTACCTACATTCAAGTACAAGTTCAAGAAGTTCAAATTCAAGTTCAAGAAGCTCAAGTACAAGAACGAGAAATTCAAGTATAACATCAAGAAGGGCAATTAGTAGATCAAGTTTTCAAGCTTCAACTATATCAAGACCGTGTGCATTACTAGAGAATTCAAGCTCAAGTAAAGCTTAAGCCCATATACTCAAGTTGATACTCAAGTCACAAGGTCACTAGTTCATGCTCATCTTCAAGCATTTAAGGACAAGTTTCATGTACTTCAAGATAAACTATTAACCAAAGCGAACGATGTTTCAATGTTCAATTTTTGCTTATAAGGTATAAATGACCCTAGATTGACCATAGGATAGGTCATATTAATTGCATACTTAATTTGGGTCATTATATAATTTTATAGGTTTTTTCTTAAAGTCCAGCAACCTTTCTGCGTCCCACTTGACCAGTCGAGTGCAGGGCTCGAACAGTCGAGCAAGCCACTTAACCAATCGAGTAGCGATGTTATCTTATCGCACCCGAAATTTTAAAATATGGTTGGTCCTTTGACCAGTGGAATTGATCACTAGGCCAGTCGAGTGAACAATATTTTTGCCTATAAATTTAGGACAATTTTTAGAGTTTTTCATTCCATTTCAAGATATTCAAGTCAGAACTCTGAGAGAACTGATGATTTGTGCCTTTTTGTATCAATAACTGACACCGACAATTAACCTCGATAATCGACATCGATAATCGGCCTCGACAATGTGGACAGTTAACCAACATTGCCCCTAAGGAGTGGCCCACATAGATCCTAACATATAATGGACCCATACCTCACATAAGGGCCTAATATACAACACCATGGGCCTCACTCAAGAGCTTAATACACATCACAATGGGCCTCTCACATGGGCCTAATATACATCACAATGGGCTCCATCGCCTGGCCCTCAAATGCATCATAATGGGCCTCATCACATAGACCTCATATTCATCACATTAGGCCTTAAACACGGGCTGAATACACATCACAATGTGCCTCAAATATGGGCTGCATATACTTCATATTGGGCCTCAAATACAGGCCGCCTATACATCACATTAGGCCTCAACCATAGGTCAAATACACATCACAATGGGCCTCAACTATAGGTCGCATACACATCATATGAGTCTCGACAATCGGCCTCGATAGTCAGAATTGGCCTCGATAATCATCTATACAATCAGCCCCAACAATCAAAATCGGCCTCAACAATCAGAATCCTCATCGACAAATAGCCTCGATAATCAGCCTCGACAATCGAAATCGGCCACGACAATCGAAATCGGCTTCAACAATCAAAATCGGCCTCAACAATTGGAATCGGTCTCGACAATCAGAATCAGCCTCGACAATTGAAATCGGCCTCAACAATCGACCTCAACAATCAAAATCGGCCTCGACATTCAGCTTCAACAATCAGAATCGGCCTCAACAATCGGAATAGGCCTTGACAATCGGCCTCGACAATCAGAATCGGCCTCAACAATCGGCCTCGGCCTCGACAATCAGCCGGCACAATTGGAAACGGCCTAAGGTAAGGTCACAATGTGGACGTTTAACCATTATTGCCCATTAATGTGGACATTTAACCAACATTGCTTCCAAGGAGTGGCCTTCACAGGGCCAAACATATAGTGGGCCCATGGTCTCGCACAAGGGTCATATATATATATATATATAGTGCAATGGGCCTCATATATCACAATGAGCCACGTCATATGGGTCGGGCCAATGGGCCACAACCCATGGGCTTCAAATACACAATAGGTGGGCCATACACATGGGCCTCAATACATCATAAGTGAGCATCAAATATACATCACAAGTGGGATTTCCATGTGAACGGTATGGATATACACACATCTCAAGGTGGGCCCCACTTGTCCGGCATATGGACGAAGTGAATATAAAATAGATACATCAAGGTGGGCCCTGCACACTGCAGGTGGGCCTACAGATGAATGACCTACATCAAACACATACATCACGGTGTGCCTGGCATGACAGCATCGTCCAAACATCGTCCATGTAAATTATCATTGTCCAAACGTCATCCAGCACCGTCCAGCACAATCTGGACGGTGTGGATGAAATAAATACATCATGGTGGTGCCCATGGTCCAGATGAGACCCAAAGAACTTACTGATGTCTGTACAATAGCAATGGCTACTGGGCCAGCCATCAAATGGACAACGTGGTTAAAATGCATGCATTAAGGTGGGCCATACATCCATCAAAATGGACAGATGGTGTGAATACAACACATTCATCCAGGCAGGCCTCATACAATCAGGGTGCATCCCATAGCACCGTCCATGTATAGACGTGTGGATGTAAAACACATCAACTCAAGGTGGGCCCCACTCGCTGTCATGGTGGGGTCCAAGCCCAATGGCTGGACGGTCTGAACATACACATGCCTCATGATTGGCCGACAAAACTTACTGATGGAATCCAGATGGATGGCGTGGATAGAAAGTACATCAGAGGTGGGTTGGGGCAATAACTATATGAAAGTGCTCTGGTTTGTCAATTAGCGTGAGTGTTAAGTCGGCTAGACAGAGAAGCTCCATAGGAAGATCAATCAACCATCTACCTCAACCGAATGTGTGCGCGAACATTCCACAGGTAAATCTAAGCCGCGCATCCCATGTCCCAAAACACCAGGTAAATAAAACCCTTAAAATTTATTAGAATATCATAAGGTTTTTGGGTTAGAAAATTTTTTTACAAAATTTCAAAAATTTCTAAGTTTTCTACCTCTGTCGATTTATCGATAGACTGTTCGATATCATCGAGCAGTGCTGTCGATATCCTCGATGATTAATTGATAACATCAAAATGAGGACCAAAGATGTTCAGCAACCACATATTCTTTTGGACAGAATTATCGATGTATCGATACCCCTATTGATATCATCGAAATTTGAAACTCGAGTCTATTAAAGTTAACTTGATAAAATCGACAGCATAGAGTTTGTGTCCCTGTTTTTCTATAGAAAATCATATAGAGCTTCGATATATCGAAGTACTCCTCAATATCCACGAAATTCCAAAACTGATGATATCGGAAGGTCTTCAATGATATCGGTCCTGGACATATTTTTCCAGCAAATATTTTCAGGTCGTTTTATCTTGGATCGAGGGTCACTTGATAAAATCGATATTTAAATATTGATGATATCGAGGCCAAGTCGATTGCATTGAGAATGGACATAAACTCTCCAACAAGCTCACTGGTAAAATCTTTGGATTTATTAATGCAGCGACATGACTATCGATATCATCGACATTCAAATTTCGATGATATCGAGTGTACCTCGATCATATTCTAGACCTGAAATATTTCTTAAAGCAAGTCTCTCTCATTTTTCAAATGTCGAGGAATCGATCCTCGTATCGATAATATCGGAGTTCGAAATCCGATGATATCGATGGGTTTTTCTATTCCCTCGACCAGCTAGCAAATCGTTTCAAAAGCGTATGACATTTGAGTTTGTGTCATCGAGTGACTAGTCGATGCAATTGAGAGTATACGCTCAATGATATCGACCCTTCTCAATAATATTGAACTCTATCATAAATGTGACCATTTTATATCCTTGAAACTTTTTGCCTATAAAAAGAGAGCTGGTGCTTAGTTGCTGGCTGAGAAGGAAGAGAGTGCTTTTGAGTGTTTAACCTTAGATCATATACCCAAAGCCCTTTCTCTCGAAGTTCATCCTCCAATCCACCCTCACCATAGATATTTAATAGAGTGGATTGGGGAATGAACTTTCACATTCAAGGATCCTCCAGCTAACATCTTAATGGCAAATTATTAAGCTGGGATACCTTAAATGCATAGATGATTGGAATTGCTCTATCTTCCTTATAGGAAAACATTTAGGAGAGTAGGATTCCATCATAACCTTGATCCAACCCGTCGCCATGCATTGGTACATCTTCTCAGTTGCGGATCAAGGAACCTAAAGTTCTTCATCAAAGGAGGAGATCTTCAACAAATGTGCTGAAAGGGACTCAACTGCTTATCGTTAAGTTATCAAAGTCCAGAGGACCCTTGTGATCATTCCTTTGTAGGATTGGGTCTACGGTGTTTCTCACCCCTTGCAAGTCCTCCAGGAGGCGTTCGACGGGAGTGTACGTAATTGGTGCATTGTGTTGACCCTTGCTCTATGAAGAGCATAAACAGTTAGGGTCTTGTGGAAGATCCTTGGCCAGGGTGCATAAAAGTGGGTGTGTTGTGTTGACCCTTGCTCGTGAGAGCATAAACAGTTAGGGTCTTGTGGAAGATCCTTAGCCAGTGTTCCTAAAAGTGGGTGATATGTGTTGACCCTTGGTCGTGAGAGCATAAACAGTCAGCCTAGGTGTAGGTTGTAAAGGTTAAAGGTGAACTTGATTTAAAACCTTCAGTTTGGGGTGAACCATGTGAAACCTCCTTAGTAAAATCCGGTACACTCAAGGGTTGAGTGCGGTTACCGGGAGTGGAGTAGACAAGTAGTCGAACCATTATAAAAATGATTGTATTGGAGATTGTTATTATCTTTCATTTATTTAGGTGATTTCCTTAAATACTTTCATATCTGATTATCAGTGATCACACCTCACACACACGCACAGTCATATCCATCATAAACTAGTTTGCATATTGTTCATCTCTCAAATAGTTTGTGATTGGATCCTCTACCCGGCTTGGAAGCCAGTAGAGTTATTCTTGAGTAATTCTAATATATGCTTGTTGTTATGATTAAAGTGATAAGATTTTAAATTATTAAAAAATTATTAAAAAGTCCTATTCATCCCCCTCTAAGACATATTGGCATATTCCTACTTTAATTAAAGTGGTCTTTACTGCAATTTCAATTGGTATCAGAGCGGGTCTCTCTTAAAGGGCTTCACCGCCTAGAGAGTGATCTTGACTAAAGTTGGGAATGTAGCTAAAGGAGAGGGCTCATCGGTCTCTAGACCTCCAGTATTTGATGGATCAAATTATACATACTAGAAGGCTAGAATGCACTACTTTCGGAGATCTTTGGATCATGATGTTTGGGATATAGTTAAAAGAGGATATGTGCCACCATCTGAACAAATGATACTTGATAATGACACAACTATCACCAAACCAAAATCTAAAGAGAAGTGGACAGCATTCGACAAAGAAAACTAAACTGTTAACGCTAAAGCTATGAATGATATCTACTGTGCTATGTCCCAAGATATTTTTAATGAAATCAATATGTGTGGGACATCCAAAGAAGTATGGAATTTGTTGGAAACAACCCATGAAGGAACAAGCACTGTTAAAGATCCAAACTACAACTTCTAACATCATAGTTTAAAAGTCTTAGAATGGAAGAGCATGAGACCTTTATGGAGCTTTTCACAAAACTGAATATCATTTGCAACTCCATGGGAGGATTAGGAGAGAAAGTTTTGGTATGAAAAATCTGTAGGAAAATTCTAAGATGACTACTGGAATGGTTTAATCCTAAAGTAACAACTATTGAAGAATGTAGGAACATAGACAAAATGAAAGTAGAAGAACTGGTAGGTTCCCTACAAACTTTTGAACTACACTTCAAACAAACCCCTAAATCCAAAACTACTGTCCTCAAAACCTCAAAGAAAATAATAAATGAGGACATTGAAATTGAAAAAGAAAATGAAGATGAGGAAGTGGCTTTGTTGGCTCAACGATTCAAAAAGTTCTTTCAAAGAAATCGTGGTCGTCCATTTAAAGGAAGAAAGATGGACAACAAACCTTCTGCAGGTAAATTTGGTAAAAAGACGAAAGAACCACAATGTTACACCAATCTGAAGTTTGGACATCTTTCTGAATGCCCAAACAGAAAAACTAAGGGTAAGGCAATGGTTGCAACATGGGATGATAGAGAAGAGTCAAACTCAGAATCTGATGACTTAGAGAGCGATGAAGACCAGAAAATTTTGAAAATTCTTATGGTCTCCACTACTCCAATCATTCCCAGTGAAACTGAGAACGAGGAAGAGCCGCAAGTCACTGAATCATTTCCGTCAGACAATGAAGAAACCGAAAAGGAAGAAGAAGAAGAACATAATAAACTACAAGATGCTTACAATCAACTTTATATTCCTAGCATCAACATTGTTAGAAGACTTGGAATATCTTAAAAGAAAAAGGAATTACTGCAAAAAAGATTTAGATAAAACTCTGGACATTAATACACATCTAATCAATGACTTATAGCAATATCATTCAGATAATGATAGACTTGAAAGAATCAACATCTTCCTTAAAACCGAGTCTAAAAAACTAAACAAACAGGTTGAGCAATTAAAAGATAAAAACGTGCTCCTTCAAAATGAAAATCACATACTCCTGTTTGATTTAGAAGAATCCAAAAAAATTGCTAAGCTAAACTATAAGTTTTCCCAGAGTGGTGAAAAGTTAGAAAAACTTTTAGTTATGGGAAGACTTAGAAAAGACAAGAGCGTCTTAGGATATGAAAAATCTAAAACAAGATCTAGAAAAATAGGACAAATGACTGAAAAATCTGTCACTTCAGGAAGTAACACTAGAACTACTCCAGTTTGTCATTTATGTGATGATTCGGGTCATTACAAGGTTGAATGCTTATCACCTAGGAAGACTCAACATCGTTCTGGTCAGAATCATATTGGAAAATTCAAATCAACCAAAGAAATGTAAAATGTCTAGAGTCAACCTAGGAATATGGATAAAAGAGATTCACCTCCATCACCATCTAAAATGACTAACAAGAAGCTATTGAATCAAGTGGTCGAATTAAGCAAGAAAACAAAATCTACCACAGTAAAAAATCCTGTCATAAAATGGGTTCCAAAAGAAAAGAAGAATTGTCTGGTTACTCATTCAAACCATATACCAGGCAATGATACTAAGTGGTACCTGGATAGCAGTTGCTCAAGACATGTCATAGGTGACAAATCTCTTCTTACAAATTATTTGGATCTTGATAATGGGAGAGTCACCTATGGAGATGGAAGCACCGCTAAGGTAGTTGGACAGGGAATTATTAAAGGCATAGATCTGCTCAAAAATGAGAATTCTTTTTACATAAAAGGATTAACGCATAATCTTTTAAGCATTTCTCAAATATGTGACAATGAGCATGTGGTTACATTCAACAAAGAAAAATGTGAAATCTTAGACCACTCAGGAAAATCAGTGATGAAGGGTTCTCGTACAAATAACCAATACTATGTCATCGAAGGTAAAGGAAAGGATGATCCCTATGCCTGGAAATATTGAGCATAAAAGAAAAATCCAGGTCATGCATCGAGATCTGGATATTTTTACTAAAATGATGCAATTTTGTTGAGCTCTTAATGATATATCTGAGGTTCCTTACCTCAATCCTTTTGTATATAAACAGTCTAATGTTTATAATTTTGATTTGTACAATACCTGTACAAAATTTTGCTATGTATACTGCTAATTCATAGATATACTAAAAGTATACATGTAGGGTTGTCTGAATGCTAGGAATTGAAAATACTTATCTTTGATATGTCTGTCGATAGTCATGAGCATCATTGATCAAATCGATCAATAGTCGATATCATCGACGTCTCTTCAGAATTTGGAAAGTCACATGATTAAGACTATTATCGAAGCTATTGTTGATAAACATCGAATGAGGATCATCGATATAATCAAAACTAAGTTCGATGATATCGAAAGATGCAGCCCGATAAAAGGCGGTCGAGCGAAAAAAAATATTCATGTCTTTTCTGAAAAAGCATTTCACTTTTTCCTGTTCATCGCCTCAAACGGAAGTACATTGATGGGTCCCAGAAGCTCCTCAAAACTAATATTACCCTTCCATTCATTCCATTCTAGATTCTATCTTGCTTTTGGTCAGGTATTTTCAGTTTTTGAAAGAGGAATTTTGTCCATTCTTCCCAAATCTGTCTTTATGGGTAAAAACAAAGAAAAGTGTCTCGTCCTAGGGAGTCCTCTAGAGTCTCTTGACGAAAAACCCTTGCTTCAAAAGAGAGAATAAGAGCTCCTGAATGGGGGACCCCCACTCGTTAGAGGACATGACAAACTTCACATGTCGTGTCCCAATCCTACATACTAGTCCCTCCTCCAGCTAGAATCCCTGCTAAATATACCGGTATGAAGCTTATGCATGAAAGAAAGGTTGATAGGGATTGTTTAAAACCATACGATCTGGAATACCTGTTTGCTGCAATCGATTGGTTGCCTGTTCTTGATTTCAGTGGGCCATGTCATTTGGAATGAACACGAAATTTTCTCGCTACTTGTCACTCACCCGTGTCTAATCCTCATTCTATCATGGTATCTCTTGATGATGATGATGTACTGATCACTCCGGCTACAATTGCAAACATCCTAGGGCTGGAAATGTCACCCTATGGTCCCACTGAAATGGACCTCGAAAACGTTGAAATTTGGTCCATGGTTACTAAATACCTCTATCATGGTAGAGACATTCCTTGGTACTAAGGAAATCATTGAAATCTAAGTTCATGGAACCACGATTTTGAGTCTTACACGGTATCTTCGCCACAAACATCTATCCTAGTAGTACCAACAAGTCTGATCTCACAAGATTCATGACCATGATAGTGTATTCAATAGCCAATGGGATAAAAATTTGCCTCCTGACTCTGATTGTACATCAGTTGGTTTACGCCGTTCATACATCCAGGGATCTTCACCTGCCCCATCCCTGGATCATAAACATGGTATGTAATGCCATTGGCTTCCCAATGACTAGTGATTTGAAACTTTCCCTCCAAGTCTTTAATAAGAACAACATTCGAAGGATGGACTTGAAGTTCCATAAGTATCCTGAGTATCTAGAGGAAGGCATATAAGAAGAAGAGCAGGAGGTGAAGGTGATGCTCCCGGTGAAGGAGCTGAGACGGCTGGGCATGAACCTTCTGCGTCCCATCAAGCACCATCCATATCTGGGCCTGGGCAAGTAAAGAGATTTAAGCTCCATCATGACAGAATTGGACCCATACAGCGAGAGATGTCTCTCAGCTCAAGGAATCGGTGAATGAAAGGCTTACTATCTTAGAACGCCTAGTAAACGGAGTGCAGCAGACCATGCAACAGTTGGTCGATCTGTTCACCTGCCATCTAGACGACAAGTCACCATCCTCCTCTGCTCCATAATAATGGTCTTTGAACGCTATCACATACACCTCTCACTTATTTTTGCGTATGAACATTAGTATCTTTTTGGATGTTCTACGCTCTCATGGGTGTATGTGATAACTCACTAATCTGCACAGTCTGACTTTTTTTTTGGTGTTGTATATGCCCATGGTTGGGCTAAATACTGATGGTTGCTTTTTCTGGTGCCCATAAATCAGCTTGGTAATGTTGTTGGGATAACTGTTGATCTACTACCAATCTTGGGCAGTATAGATATGTTTTTGGATAATTTTTAAAATGGCTAATTATAATTCCCTCCTAGTTACTATCATACTTATGCTTTAAGATCCCTTGGTTTATTCAGTTTATGATATGTAGAATGCGTGTGATGGTTTGATCACTAGTCTCTTTGCTTATTTCACTACTCTATTTGATCTGCTATGCATACATAGTTTCTAAAGATGATGTCTGGTTAAACTGTTTTGATCATTATACATCTATCTTTTATAAGTGTATGTTCCCTGGATGAGTAGTTCTCTCAAATACTTCAAACTTCAGTCAATATCAACTGCCATATTTACCTTTGCCAATGACTGACAAAAAGGAGGAGAACAACTCAAACACCTTGAAAGGAAAATTGTATATTTATCTATGAATGGTGATACAGGTGTTAGGAGGAGTAGCTTCAAGGAGAAAGGGGGAGTCTTGTTGTTAGGGGGAGAAGCTTCTAAATGATTATGTATATGAACTAGATAACATTGTACAATTGCGTAAAGTTCATGTACACAATTTATGATGTCAGTCTAAAAGCTATTCTAGGGTGTTTTGGTATTTTCTCACGTAATTGACAAAGGGGGAGATTGAAAGTACCCTGGTTTGTCAATTAGCGTGAATGTTGAGTCAGCTAGACAAAGAAGCTCCATAGGAAGATCAATCAACTATCTACCTTAACCAGATGTGCACCCAAACTTGCCATAGGTAAATCTAAGCCTCACATCCCATGTCTCAAAACACCAAGTAAATAAAACCCTTAAAATTTATTAAAATATCATAAGGTTTTTGGGTTAGAAAACTTTTTTACAAAATTCAGAAAATTTCTAAGTTTTTTACCTCTGTCGATTTATCGATAGACTTTTCGATATCATCAATCAGTGATGTGATGTCCTCGATGATCGACTCAAACACCCTGAAAGGAAAATTGTATATCTATCTATGAATGGTGATACAGGTGTAAGGGGGAGCAGCTGCAAGGAGAAAGGGGGAGTCTTGTTGTTAGGGGGAGCAACTTCTAAATGATTGTGTATATGAACTAAATAGCATTGTACAATTCTGTAAAGTTCATGTACACAATTTAGGATGTCGATCTAGAAGCTATTCTAGGGTGTTTTGGTATTTTGTCACGTAATTGACAAAGGGGGAGATTGAAAGTGCTATGGTTTGTCAATTAGTGTGAGTGTTGAGTCGGCTAGATAGAGAAGCTCCATAGGAAGATCAATCAACCGTCTACCTCAACCGGATGTGCTCCCGAACTCACCACAGCTAAACTAAGCCTCACATCCCTTTTCCCAAAACACCAGGTAAATAAAACCCTTAAAATTTATTAGAATATCATAGGGTTTTTGGGTTAGAAAACTTTTTTACAAAATTCAGAAAATTTCTAAGTTTTCTACCTCTGTCGATTTATTGATGAACTGTTCGATATCATTGATCAGTGCTGTCGATGCCTCGATGATCAATCGATACCACCGAAATGAGGACCAAAGATGTCCACCAACCACATTCTTCTGGGCAGAATTATCGATGTATCGATACCCTTATCGATAGCATCGAAATTTGAAACTCGAGTTTATCGAAGTTGACTCGATAAAATCGACAGCAGAGAGTTTATGTTCCTGTTTTTCTATGGAAAATCATATAGACCTCCGATATATCGAAGTACTCCTCGATATCCATGGAATTCAAAAACCAATGATATCGGAAGGTCTTCGATAATATCGGTCTTGGACACAGTTTTTCAGCAAATATTTTCAGGTCGTCTTATCTTGGATCGAGGGTCACTCGATAAAATTGATATTTAAATATTGATGATATCGAGGCCGAGTCGATTGCATCGAGAATGGACATAAACTGTCTAGCAAGCTCACTTGTAAAATCTTTGGATTTATCGATGCATCTACACAGCTATCGATATCATCGACATTCAAATTCCGATGATATCGAGTGTACCTCGATCATATTCTAGACCTGGAATATTTCTTAAAGCAAGTATCTCTCTTTTTTCAAATGTCGAGGAATCGATCCTCGTATCGATGTAACGCCCTAAAAATCGAGGGTCGAGTAGTAACTCAACTCTCGAGTTCCAGAACATCACTTATGCAACAAAATAAATGATGATTGAATGTTGACTGTATTGGAGTAGTGAACATGAGTGAGATTAAGCCAAAACAACATATCATACTCCAGAGACAGTTAAATTTGCAAGCGGAAGACTGTGATAGATAGATAAAATATATAAACTATGATGAGTCTCCAGAGTGTGATAACATTACCAGTTAAATAATTACAAGTACAGTTCTAAAATATACCTAATGTGAGGAAGTGTAATGTCTCCTATCCCAAATACCATAGCCTCGTCAATACAGTACCAGGTCTTCAGAGACCCATCAGAGAGTTACATGTAGGAGAACTCCTCCTCGACATCATAGAAGTAGTCCGGCTCTGCTTCATAAGCATTGCCATCACCTGAAACTCAACAAATCTGGTTGGTGTGTACAACACCGTCCCGTAATGTGGGAGTGAGTGATCAACTCAGTGGAACAGTAAAGCATAGGTTAACATGTTATCAACTCAGTCAAGCAATAATGATAAAGCAGTAAATCAAACACTCCTAGTTACTCTGATTAATGCAAGTATGAATGCAGGTATGATGGATGCCCTCACCGACATACTCCCTCATGCGACACCATCTCACGTTCGCAGCATGCTTACATCCCACAGTGCTCCGCATCTTCCAGGCACATGCGATGCATGATGAGCATGATTACCGAGTTTTTAATTAATCCATTTCAAATAGCAGGATTGGGAAACTAAGGTACCTCCCTTGTATCGTTCCCAAACATGATCCATTCTAGGGTCGTCAGTCCTAGTTAATATCAGACGATGGTGAGTTTTCTAGGTCACTGCTGAGGCTGTCAGGGCTGTTACGCACAAAGGTTGCACCACTCCCCCATTACCCCTTAAACGATTCATCACTATACAGAAACAGGCCTAGTTCATACTCTATATATCGCGGCGAACCCTAAGGCGCACTGCGACTTCAGAATATGCTCGCGGTCACTACAAAGGGCTGCCAGGGCGGTTACCCACAAAGGTTGAACCACACCCCCATCACCTTATCAATGTATGCCGACAGCGCGAATATAGTCTCCATACCACCATAATCGGCTCACGAGTTAAGTTGCTCACTGGTCACTACAGGGAGGCACGTAGCCCCAGCGTAGGCCGACAGCTCGACCACGGTGTCCCATACCACCATGCCCGGCTCATGAGTCTTAGCGGATCGAGGTACCATGGTTAAAAGGGTTTTCACTGGTTAGTTTGGTACCCTAGGTTCAAGCAGTAGCGACCAAACATGGTGAGCATACATTAGACAAATCGGGTTACATGACGAGCTCGGCTAGCTCAAGCGCACAACAAGTTGAACGACATAAAGTGCATAAGCACTTCGTGTGGCCAACCACTATCGCCAACCAAAGTACGACTCAAGTTCATCGAACACAGCTCACGTGGCGACATAAAACTCAACCACGATCTCCAATCTAGTACCGATTGTCTGGACTATAATCATAGCCCCAAACACAATCAAGTGCAGATAGATAAAGCAGTAGTGAATCAAGATTCAACTCATACAATCAAGGTCTGGTAGTATCTGTTTAGGGCTGCCAGGGCTGTTGCACGCATTCGTTGCTCCACTCCCCCATCACCCATGACGGATCATACAATGTAAATATAAAGTAGTTGAGAATGTTATGAAGCACAACACGAGCATGAATTTGTACATGTTCAATTCCTAATCACACAACTATCCAAGGAGATCATACACATAGTTAAAAGAGGTTGAGAATCATATCTCAACACCCTTATACATTACAATTTGCTAACTACTAATTCAGACATTTCAAGAAACACTTAAACAAACATACATCAACATACATGACATATGTCGATCATAAAGGCATTAGGCCAAATCCTTTCACTAGGGAGTTGCCCCAATCATAACACGCGTACACCCACGACGGATAGTCATGGCAAGCAGGAATCCAAGTTCCATATTCATTCAGCCATTTCCACAAACACTTGGGCCACACATTTTAGCATATATGGTGTATATTGGCCGTGGCGTGATTTAGGGCAAATCCTTTCGTCAAAGGGGTATCGCCACTACAACAATCTTGAATCCATGACAATTAGTCATGGTGAGCATGAATGAGAATTCTATACTCATTCAATCATTTTCACAAACACTTAGAATACACTATTACAACATACATGGTGTATGTTAGCAAAACATGTATTAGGGCTATCCTTTAGCCAAGTGAGTATTTTATCCATGTATAATATATTACTACAAAGAAATAATCATGATAAATACATCTCCCAATATTCATACGTATACAGTATTTTCTAAAATATGCATTTTCAACATACATAGTGTATACAAGCAAACATGTATTACGGCGATTCCTTTCGCCAAATAAGTAATTTATCCATATATTATATAATCATACGACAAATAATCATGGCAAACACATTTCCAAAATATGCATGTATACGGCACTCCTTACAATACAGTATTTCTACATACATAGTGTATATTAGTAAAAGATGTATTTAGGCGAATCCTTTCGCCAAATAAGTATTTTATCCATACGTCATATATCCATACAACAAATAAACATGTCAAACACATTTCCATAAAAAATACGTATACGGTGTTTTATACGAATACCTAGAGTATGTGAAATTCCAAATTCTACAATTTTAATTGAAACAGAAAACCGAAAGCACTTTGTACATGTGCAATTGCATGCAGATCATGAATCTACTATTAACTAACATTGAAAGCGTTGAAAAACGTAACCTATACACCTAAAGTCCTCACCTTTTGTCGTAGAATCGTAACGGAGTCGATAGGTTCGCTAAGCTTCCGTATACGGGAGTTTGGCAACCTAGAGAATGAAACAGGTTAGCTATTTCATAACCTACAACCTATACAACCCTAAAACAAGTTAGGGTTGGGGTTTCTTTCCTAGAAACGATGCCGGAATCGCTGGGAAAGCGATAAGAATCAGGTGGTGGAGCCCGAATAGCGGTAGGGAACAGCAGTGGGGAGTTCCTCTCACATCTCCCACACTTTCTCTCTCTTTTCTCTCTCTCAATCTCAAATTCGTATGGCTGCCATGAGAGAGGGTTTAAGGTCCATATATAACCTAAAAATTTACCGAAATAGACTCCTGTTCAAAGTATACTTAGGTTATAACCAAAGCGGGACTTTTTCAACTCAACGGAGGACTTCTGGCAGGCCTCCATGAGCTAAAGGTCGAACTTAAGCTCACTAACGCTGGATCTATGTTCTATTAAGTTTTCGTTTCGGTCGGGATTCCAGATCACGCGTGGTGGACCAGTTTCAATTCGACGGTCAGTAGGTCTCAATCGGAGATTCTGAGTACATGTAAATGTGTATGAAATTTTTCCTGATCCGAGGGTGTAATTTGGTCAGATTCTGACGGTCTGGTTGCTTAAAACTGATCCGCAACCGACGAGTCTCAAGTTACTATTCAAGATATTTATTTTTAAAGAAAACAAGTGTTTTCACACTCTCTCACTCCGGACTCAAGCGAACAGCCGTGGGACATCGGCTGGATTTGATTTCCGAGATAGTTGTCAAGCCCAGCGAGGCGGTCCTAAGTCCTTAACCTCGTATTGTTCGGACTCCCGATGTGCGGTCCAAATCAGATACGGAGTTTCAACATGCTCCCGAGAGCAGTCGGGTAATGAGTTTGATCCTAGATTTTAGGGTAACCTAGCGTCATTGATTCTACAAGTTTTGGGTCTTGCAGATCGTATTTAAAGCGATTCAAATGGATTTCATGGCTAATCTAGCTTAGCACTTAGTTACTTTGTCTCATTTCTAAAGGATTTAATCTTAAGCGATTTTTGTCTGAGGTGGTACTTAGTCCTTTACAGTTTGTATATAAAGTGATCCAATTTATACTACTTGGCTAGTTTAAGATAGTGTCTAGGGTGAAAGTTCTTAGAAAAATTGGAAGAACAAGGTGGTGAAGGGTTGGATTTGTGAAAGAAATCGGTTCAGAAGTGATTTTAGACTATGAGCTTCAGTTCTGACAAGTTAATGAGGTGTTAGGATCGACCCATTGCCTAAGGACGTCTAATCCCAGGTTGGCAAAAATCCGGGGTGTTACAATCTACCCCCCTTAAAACAAAATTTCATCCCCGAAATTGGCTAAGGGTAATAAGGGAAGATTTCTATTATTTTATTTGCCTAAGACTTATTGGTTCCAAGTTTCTACGCGTGGTAGGGTATGTACTAGCTGGTTCATTTTAATCTACCCCCCTTAAAACTTATTTCTTTATTCATTTCTCATACCCTGATGGGTTGTTACAATTTATTTCTTTACCTATTTGGAGTCTTGACGACAACTCCCAACAATTTAGAGTAAGATAGCTGTTTTCATTGTTTGACTAACACGGAGAGACGGTAATAGTGGACTCGATCCCGATACATTGATCATCTACCTGACCAGGGTAGAAGGCTCATTGTATCACTTCCGAATCCTGGTGGATCCTAGTCTTCTGCTCGGTTAAGCGGTGAGTCCGTTGGTAGTCGCTCAGGATTGAGAATTGGGTCAAGCTGCGAATGCTTCGCAGTTGTATATTTCAGTAACTCCGTAGTCCGATCACTCTAGAAACGTAGGGAATGTCCATCATTGAAAGGTTCAAATTGTTTATTCTAAGGTTGCCCTTTAGGTCTTAGTCTAAGAGAGTCCTCGTTATTATCTATGTCAAAAGAAATGGTGAATCAAATCTTACTAGATCATCCTAAAACGGTTTCTCATAGTAGACCTTGCTAGGGCTTCTATAATGTGCGTATGTTAACGAGCACCGTTTCGATCCTGGGCCAGTGGAGTAGGGTCCACCATGCTTTCGCTGTGCCACCCAGATCAAGAGATGCAATAGGTAACCTAACTAGATTGAGCTCATAATGTTCTACCCCCCTTAAAATTTTATTTTCACCCTCAAGGCTCAAGATTTATGTCCTGCTCCGTATATCGGAACAAGGTGTAATTTAGGATCTATCCTTGACATGAAATGGGAAATACATTAGTCTGACTTTCATCGACAATGTGTACTAAGGCATTGATACTTGTGGTTACAGAAATGAGCTAAAGAATGATGGGTATTGTAGTTGATTGCAGGGACAGGTGTGAGTTTGAGGCAAGATGCCTAATTCTACCAAGGAGTTTTGTCACGGTCCAGAATTATCCTATTTAATCATGTCTAGCTTAATAGGCATGCTATCTTTTTACGTTCATAAGCACAATATGTATGCCAACATGGCATATGATTCGGGACCTGATTCTTAACTATTCGTTGCCCATTTGGGAAATTCCTTAGGCCTAAAAGGAAATATTTCTATTGGCTACATATTCTTACACTTCTCAAAGACAAAGTTATAAACTTTTAGTTGTAAGTGGTCAAACTAACATGGAAGGAAAGTTGTGTAGCGGGTCAGAATCGGATACATGGACCTTCTGCCTCGCGAAGACAGAAAATTGTCGTATCAGTTCTTAATCCTAGTTGATCCCGACCTTCTGCTTGATCAGAGCATAGAGTTCATTGGTCACCACCAGGATTGAGAATTCGATTCAAACCACGAATACCTCGCCTATAGGTAGTGTCTCTACTCAGTTTCCTGATTGTACTAAGTCCTTGAGAAGGTGATTCTAAGGGGTGTATTGATTTGACCTAACATTAAATCAAAGGGATACTAAGTGTGTATAGTTACTAATCACACAACTTTTCTAAGAATTATTAAAGGAGCCTATAAGTATTAAGAGGTCCGACGAAGGAGTGAGGTTTCACTCCAATCTAATCCAGCCTATTAACTAAGTCCATCTTTCAACTATCTTGCAATTATCTTAGCATAATCAGTCTTTTACGTTCCGTAGTAGAACCAGTAGCCTAGTCTCAATTTATGAGTAGTGGTAATTTATTAGTCTATGCTTACACACTAGATGATTTCAGATCATTTCTAATACAAGAAATTATTCATCGTGTAGGGTCAAACGTTGTCTAAGTAGAATTGAGTTGTCTGTACTTGACGCTCGAGCATTTCACACATGCTCACACCAGCTAAGAAGATCCTGGGGTTTGCATTATTAATTTGTTGGATTTCCTATACGGTCAGGTCTGTCGAAAACTATGAGTATCGCTCTAGGTCCAAAACTTTAAGGCCTATTTGTCAAACAACCATTTACTCTAAAAGCTTAAGTTGTAAGAGTGTGGTGGGTTAATGTATATCAAGGGACTTTATCACTTCAACATGATTTGGCCAGTGGTCCTAAGTTGTATTGAATGAGACTGCATTGCTAATCCTACCTCGGGATTGGGATGGCATGTTTGGTAGGAGGGTGGGTGAGGATTAAAATTAATGGTATAGGCTTTGGAAAATGAGTCTTGTGTTGGAAAGTGCGCAAATGGCCGTAACCAATTCAAATAGGGCCATAAAAATTCAATGAAAAGTGAAGGGGAGAGAGAGTAAGGGTTGGGTAGAGAGGTGTGTATGATTTTGAGCCACAAATGGGAGTGTAAGAGCTCAAATGTGAAAGAAATGGGAAGGGTAGAAGGTTAGGGTTGCTGTGATCGATGGAAGTGGGTGAATCATGGTTGAAAATAGTAGATTGAAAGATTGGAGGAAGGATTTGAGGGAAAAATCGAAAATAGAAGGGGAGGGCATTTGGAAGGGAAGATGTGAGAGAGAGGGGTGCTCTAGCCCCCAAAATCCCAAACCCCAGCCAAAACCGCACGTGCCAGGGGGTAGGGGAGGTCGGGCCGACCAGTCCCAGGCCCGGCCCACCACCAGCAGAGCCACCGGACGGCGGCGCACCGCCCTGACCGCGGTCGCCGGAGCCGCGCCGCCGTAGTGGGGCCATGTTCCCCATGGTCCCAAGGTGCCAATTGCACCCTGGTTCGACCTTGGGTCCCTTTGTATTTAAGTGGGGGGCCCCCGACTCCGTTTCGAGTCGTTTCGGGTCAAATCGGACGTATCTTGCAATCTGGAATGAGTTATCTGACGTAAAATATATGAATTTGGGGTAGAACGAGCTAATGAAGCCAACTAACCCAGCTATGCTGGGTTATGCAGCCCGGAAATGCCAAAAAAACCTCCGATTGACAGCCATTTCCCTATTTTAATTTCGTTTTACTAAAATAGTAATTTTTGTTTGATTACTCTTCATCTGTTGGGCTTTAGGAGTTGCGCTCATAGTGTCAAGAGCTTATAATAATTAGGAGAATGGTTTGGTGAAGTCAAATAGGACACTTACTATTTTTGGCTGAAAGCCTTGCGCACTAGTAGACATCACAACCTAGGAGTTTTAGTTGTAGTTTGTTTCTGATTTCCTTCCCATTACTTGGTATTCCCATTTAAAGGGTTGTAAATTCATTTTTTTTTTGTCATTCATCAATCAATTTTGAATTTATTAGAATTTATTTCTATTTTCTGCTTTTCTTTCCTCATGGATTCGAGAGGTCTCTGTGAGGAGTCCAGAGAAGCTCCGGGGATTCGGAGTAGTTATCCTCATCAAGTTCATTACCAATTTTCAACGGTTGGGATGAGGTGGATTGTAATCTAGAATTATCTATAGACGGCCTAGGAATATTTTAAGGTCGACCCGTGCGACCATGATTGAATACAGACTCAATTTCGGCGTTCGTTTTCAGTGAACTAGACGTTAGACGGAACAGGGATGTCTAAGATTGTTTCTACATTCCGTCGCTCCCTCCTAAGTAAGAGTGCGTTAGTGTGCGTCGTGTGACCATAACCCAGGTCCTGTTTAATCTAAATCATGCTCTGATACCATCTTGTAACGCCCTGAAAATCGGGGGTCGAGTAGTAACTCAACTCTCGAGTTCCAGAACATCACTTATGCAACAAAATAAATGATGATTGAATGTTGACTGTATTGGAGTAGTGAACATGAGTGAGATTAAGCCAAAATAACATATCATACTCCAGAGACAGTTAAATTTGCAAGCGGAAGACTGTGATAGATAGATAAAATATATAAACTATGATGAGTCTCCAGAGTGTGATAACATTACCAGGTTAAATAATTACAAGTACAGTTCTAAAATATACCTAATGTGAGGAAGTGTAATGTCTCCTATCCCAAATACCATAGCCTCGTCAATACAGTACCAGGTATTCAGAGACCCGGTCAGAGAGTTACATGTAGGAGAACTCCTCCTCGACATCATAGAAGTAGTCCGGCTCTGCTTCATAAGCATTGCCATCACCTGAAACTCAACAAATCTGGTTGGTGTGTACAACACCGTCCCGTAACGTGGGAGTGAGTGATCAACTCAGTGGAACAGTAAAGCATAGGTTAACATGTTATCAACTCAGTCAAGCAGTAATGATAAAGCAGTAAATCAAACACTCCTAGTTACTCTGATTAATGCAAGTATGAATGCAGGTATGATGGATGCCCTCACCGACATACTCCCTCATGCGACACCATCTCACGTTCGCAGCATGCTTACATCCCACAGTGCTCCGCATCTTCCAGGAACATGCGATGCATGATGAGCATGATTATCGAGTTTTTAATTAATCCATTTCAAATAGCAGGATTGGGAAGCTAAGGTACCTCCCTTGTATCGTTCCCAAACATGATCCATTCTAGGGTCGTCAATCCTAGTTAATATCAGACGATGGTGTGTTTTCTAGGTCACTGCTGAGGCTGTCAGGGCTGTTACGCACAAAGGTTGCACCACTCCCCCATCACCCCTTAAACGATTCATCACTATACAGAAACAGGCCTAGTTCATACTCTATATATCGCGGCGAACCCTAAGGCGCACTGCGACTTCAGAATATGCTCGTGGTCACTACAAAGGGCTGCCAGGGCTGTTACCCACAAAGGTTGAACCACTCCCCCATCACCTTATCAATGTAGGCCGACAGCGCGAATATAGTCTCCCATACCACCATAATCGGCTCACGAGTTAAGTTGCTCACTGGTCACTACGGGGAGGCACGTAGCCCCAGCGTAGGCCGACAGCTCGACCACGGTGTCCCATACCACCATGCCCGGCTCATGAGTCTTAGCGGATCGAGGTACCATGGTTAAAAGGGTTTTCACTCGTTAGTTTCGTACCCTAGGTTCAAGCAGTAGCGACCAAACATGGTGAGCATACATTAGACAAATCGGGTTACATGACGAGCTCGGCTAGCTCAAGCGCACAACAAGTTGAACGACATGAAGTGCATAAGCACTTCGTGTGGCCAACCACTATCGCCAACCGAAGTACGACTCGAGTTCGTCAAACACATCTCACGTGGCGACATGAAACTCAACCACGATCTTCAATCTACTACCGATTGTCTAGACTATAATCATAGCCCCAAACACAATCAAGTGCAGATAGATAAAGCAGTAGTGAATCAAGATTCAACTCATACAATCAAGGTCTGGTAGTATCCATTTAGGGCTGCCAGGGCTGTTGCACGCATTCGTTGCTCCACTCCCCCATCACCCATGACAGATCATACAATGTAAATATAAATTTAAACATATGCATTACATAGTTAAAATCATAAAGCAGTTGAGCATGTTATGAAGCACAACATGAGCATGAATTTGTACATGTTCAATTCCTAATCACACAACTATCCAAGGAGATCATACACATAGTTAAAAGAGGTTGAGAATCATATCTCAACACCCTTATACATTACAATTTGCTAACTACTAATTCAGACATTTCAAGAAACACTTAAACAAACATACATCAACATACATGACATATGTCGATCATATAGGCATTAGGCGAAATCCTTTCACTAGGGAGTTGCCCCAATCATAACACGCGTACACCCACGACGGATAGTCATGGCAAGCAGGAATCCAAGTTCCATATTCATTCAGCCATTTCCACAAACACTTGGGCCACACATTTTAACATATATGGTGTATATTGGCCGTGGCTTGATTTAGGGCAAATCCTTTCGTCAAAGGGGTATCGCCACTACAACAATCTTGAATCCATGACAATTAGTCATGGTGAGCATGAATGAGAATTCTATACTCATCAATCATTTTCACAAACACTTAGAATACACTATTACAACATACATGGTGTATGTTAGCAAAACATGTATTAGGGCTATCCTTTAGCCAAGTGAGTATTTTATCCATGTATAATATATTACTACAGCAAATAATCATGATAAATACATCTCCCAATATTCATACGTATACAGTATTTTCTAAAATACGCATTTTCAACATACATAGTGTATACAAGCAAACATGTATTACGGCAATTCCTTTCGCCAAATAAGTAATTTATCCATATATTATATAATCATACGACAAATAATCATGGAAAACACATTTCCAAAATATACATGTATACGGCACTCCTTACAATATAGTATTTCTACATACATAGTGTATAATAGTAAAACATGTATTTAGGCGAATCCTTTCGCCAAATAAGTATTTTATCCATACGTCATATATCCATACGACAAATAAACATGTCAAACACATTTCCATAAAAAATACGTATACGGTGTTTTATACGAATACCTAGAGTATGTGAAATTCCAAATTCTACAATTTTAATCGAAACAGAAAACCGAAAGCACTTTGTACATGTGCAATTGCATGTAGATCATGAATCTACCGTTAACTGACATTGAAAGCGTTGAAAACCGCAAGCTATACACCTAAAGTCCTCACCTTTTGTCGTAGAATCGTAACGGAGTCGATAGGTTCACTAAGCTTCCGTATACGGGAGTTTGGCAACCTAGAGAACGAAACAGGTTAGCTATTTCATAACCTACAACCTATACAACCCTAAAACAAGTTAGGGTTAGGGTTTCTTACCTAGAAACGACGCCGGAATCGCCGGGAAAGCGATAAGAATCAGGCGGTGGAGCTCGAATAGCGGTAGGGAACAGCAGCAGGGAGTTCCTCCCACATCTCCCACACTTTCTCTCTCTTTTCTCTCTCTCAATCTCAAATTCGTATGGCTGCCATGAGAGAGGGTTTAAGGTCCTTATATAACCTAAAAATTTACCGAAATAGACTCCTATTCAAAGTATACTTAGGTTATAACCAATGTGGGACTTTTTCAGCTCAACGGAGGACTTCTGGCGGGCCTCCTTGAGCCAAAGGTCGAACTTAAGCTCACTAACGCTGGAACTACGTTCTATTAAGTTTTTGTTTTGGTCGAGATTCCAGATCACGCGTGGCGGACCAGTTTCAGTTCAACGGTCAGTAGGTCTCGATCAGAGATTCCGAGTACATGTAAGTGTGTATGAAATTTTTCCTAATCCGAGGGTGTAATTTGGTCAGATTCTGACGGTCTGGTTGCTTAAAACTGATCCGCAACCGACGAGTCTCAGATTACTATTCAAGATATTTATTTTTAAAGAAAACAAGTGTTTTCACACTCTCTCGCTCCGAACTCAAGCGAACAGCCGTGGGACATCGGCTGGATTTGATTTCCGAGATGGTTGTCAAGCCCAGCGAGGCGGTCCTAAGTCCTTAACCTCGTATTGTTCGGACTCCCGATGTGCGATCCAGATTAGATACGGAGTTTCAACGTGCTCCCGAGAGCAGTCGGGTAATGAGTTTGATCCTAGATTTTAGGGTAACCTAGCTTCAATGATTCTACAAGTTTTGTGTAACGCCCCGAATTTTTGCCAACCTGGGATTAGATGACCTTAGGCAATGGGTCGATCGTAATACCTCATTAACTTGTCAGAACTGAATCCCAAAGTCTAAAGCCACCTTTGAACTCATTTCCTTCACAAACCTCACCCTTCATCACCTTGATCTTCCAATTTTTCTAATAACTTTCACCCTAGACACTATCTTAAACTAGCTAAGTAGTATAACTTGGATCACTTTATATACAAACTCCAAAGGCCTGAGTACCACCTCAACCAGAATTCACTTAGGACTAAATCCTTTAGAAATGAGACAAAGTAACTAGGTGTGAAACCAGATTAGCTACGAAATCCGTTCGAATCGCTTTAAATACGTTCTGCAAGACCCAAAACTTGTAGAATCATTGGCGATAGGTTACCCTAAAGTTTAGAACCAAACTCATTTCTCGTCTGCTCTCGGGAATGAAACGAAACTTCGTATTAGGTCTAGATCGCACATCGGGAGTCCGATTAACCCGAAGCTAAGGAACTAGGACCGCCCCACTGGGCTTAACAATCATCTCAAAAATCGCTCCATCCGATGTTCCATGGCCATTCGTTTCGATTCGGAGCGAGGAGTGTGAAAACACTATTCCCATCCAAAATAAATATCCGGAATAGTGATCTCGCATCATTCGTTGACGCGTCGGTGATAAGCAACCCGACCGTCGAATCGACCAAATTACACCCTCGATTAAGAAAAATTTCATGAACATTTACATGTACTTGGAATTTCTGATCGTGGCCCACTGACCGTCGAACTGAAAGTGGTCCGCCACGTGTGATCTGGGAATCGATCGAGTCAAAAACGTAATCCCACGTAGATCCATAGATGGTGAGCTTAAGTTTGACGTTTGGTTCAAGGAGGGCCACCGAACTTCCCTTTTGAGCCGGAAAAGCGACGAATATCCTATATTAGCGGTACCCCTTGAACCTCGAGTCTAATTTGGAATGTTTTTGGCTATAAAAGGAGCTTAGAACAGCCCCTCTCACAGCCATACGAATTTTGGAGAAAAACCCTAGAGGGAGAGAGAGAAAAGAGAGAGAAGAGCTTGGGTTTTGTGGGAGATCTTCCTCCTACTGCTTTGGGCTGTTACACGGCCTACACCGCTTCATTCCAGGTGGTTTCCCGGCGGTTTCCATCCCATTTGAAGGTAAGAAACCCTAACCCTAGGTCTGATTTGAAGTGGGATCGATGTGGGTTGTGTAACGACTAACCGATTCCGCTCTTTAGGCTAGAAATCTCCCGTATACGGAAGTTCTACTACCCTTGCTGATTCGTTTCGTTTCCAAAGGCAAAGGTGAGGACTTTAAGTGTATAAGTTACGGTTTTCAACGCTTTCAATGTCAGATAATGGTAGATTCATGATCTGCATGCAATTGCACATGTACAAAGTGCTTTCCGTTTCCTGTTTCGATTAACGTTGTGAAATTTGGAATTTCACATACTCTAGGTATTCATATAAAATACCGTATACGTATTTTTTATGGAAATGTGTTTGACATGTTTATTTGTCGTATAGATATATGGCGTATGGATAAAATACTTATTTGGCGAAAGGATTCGCCTAAATACATGTTTACTAATAAACACTATGTATGTAGAAATACGGTATTGTAAGAAGTACCATATACATGTATATTTTAGCGATGTGTTTGTCATGATTAATTGTCATATAAATATATTATGTGCGTATAAAATATTTTCTTGGCGAAGGGAATCGCCGTAATACATGTTTGCTTGTATACACTATGTATGTTGAAAATGCGTATTCTAGAAAATACTGTATACGTATAAATTTTGGAGATGTACTTATCATGATTATTTGTTGTAGTAATATATTATACATGAATAAAATACTCACTTGGCTAAAGGATAGCCCTAATACATGTTTTGCTCACATACACCATGTATGTTGTACTAGTGTACTTAAGTGTTTGTGAAAATGCTTGTGTGAGCAAGTGTTTGAATGTTGATGCCTTAGGAGGGTGTTGAGATTGGATTCTCAACTACCCTAGCGACGTGTATGATTACCTCCATGAGGTTGATCACTTAAAACACTTATTTAAAATACATGTGTTTGTATTCCTATTAATGTAGTGTTTACAACATGCTTTATATCTTGCTTTATAATATGCTTTTAACATGCCTACTAGCATGTTTGAATTACTTTATTTATCATGCTTGAATTACTTTGTTTATCATGCTTTACTCCACATGCTATGGATGACAATTGATTGTGTTTAGGGCTATGATTATAGTCCAGACAATTGGTACTAGATTGGAGATCGTGGTTGAGTTTCATGTCGCCACGTGTGATGTGTTCGACGAACTCGAGTCGTACTTCGGTTGGCGATAGTGGTTGGCCACGCGAAGTGCTTATGCACTTCATGTCGTTCAACTTGTTGTGCGCTCGAGCTAGCCGAGCTCGTTATGTAACCCGATTTGTCTAATGTATGTTCACCATGTTTGGTCGCTACTGCTTGAACCTAGGGTACCAAACTTACCAGTGAAAACCCTTTTAACCATGGTACCTCGATCCGCTAAGACTCATGAGCCGGGCATGGTGGTATGGGACACCGTGGTCGAGCTGTCGGCCTACGCTGGGGCTACGTGCCTCCCCGTAGTGACCAGTGAGTACCTTAACTCGTGAGCCGATTATGGTGGTATGGGACACTATATTCGTCTTTGTCCGGCCTACATTGATAAGGTGATGGGGGAGTGGTGCAACCTTTGTGCGTAATGCCACAGGCACCCTTTGTAGTGACCGCGAGCATATTCGAAGTTGCGGCGTGCCTTGCCTTAGGGTTCGCCGCGATATATAGAGTATGAACTAGGCCTGCTTTCGTATAGTGATGAATCGTTTAAGAGGTGATGGGGAGTGGTGCAACCTTTGTGCGTAATGCCACGGCGACCTCTGCAAAGGTGACCTAGAAAACACACCATCGTCGATATTAACTAGACCGACGACGACCCTAGATTGGATCATGTTTGGAAATGATATAAGGGAGGTACCTTAGTTTCCCAATCTTCTTGTCTTTTGAAATGGACTAATTAAAAACTCGGTAATCATGCTCATCATGCATCGCATGTGCCTGGAAGATGTGGAGCACTGTGGGATGTAAGCATGCACGAACGTGAGATGGTGTCGCATGAGGGAGTATGTCGGTGAGGGCATCCATCATACCTGCATTCATACTTGCATTAATCAGAGTAACTAGGAGTGCTTGATTTACTGCTTTATCATTACTGCTTGACTGCATCGATAACATGTTAACTTATGCCTTATTGTTCCACTGAGTTAGCTACTCACTCCCACGTTACGGGACGGTGTTGTACACACCAAACAGAATTGTTGAATTTCAGATGATGGCGATGCTTATGAAGCAGAGCCAGACTATTTCTATGGTGATGAGAAGGAGTTCTCCTATCATGTAACCCTCTGACGGGTCTCTGAAGACCTGGTACTGTATTGACGGGGCTGTGGTACTGGGGATAGAAGACATTAAACTTGCATATTTGGTATATTTAGAACTGTACTTGTATTTATTTAACCTGGTAATGTTATCACACTCCGGAGACTCATCATAGTTTATATATTTTATCTATCTAACATAGTCTTCCGCTTACAAAATTAACTGTCTCTGGAGTATGATATGCTGTTTTGGCTTAATCTCACTCATGTTCAATGCACGAATACAGTCAACATTCAATCATCATTCATTTTGTTGCATAAGTGATGTTCTGGAACTCGGGAGTTGAGTTTATGCTCGACCCCCGATTTTCAGGGCGTTACATTTTGGGTCTTGCAGATCGTATTTAAAGCGATTCAAATGGATTTCATGGCTAATCTAGCTTAGCACTTAGTTACTTTGTCTCATTTCTAAAGGATTTAATCTTAAGTGATTTCTGTCTGAGGTGGTACTTAGTCCTTTACAGTTTGTATATAAAGTGATCCAAGTTATACTACTTGGCTAGTTTAAGATAGTGTCTAGGGTGAAAGTTCTTAGAAAAATTGGAAGAACAAGGTGGTGAAGGGTTGGATTTGTAAAGGAAATGGGTTCAGAAGTGATTTTAGACTATGGGATTCAGTTCTGACAAGTTAATGAGGTGTTAGGATCGACCCATTGCCTAAGGACGTCTAATCCCAGGTTGGCAAAAATCCGGGGTGTTACAATCGATAATGTCGGAGTTCGAAATTCGATGATATCGACGGGTTTTTCGATTCCCTCGATCAGCTAGCAAATCGTTTCAAAAGTGTATGACATTTGAGTTTGTGTCATCGAGTGGCCAGTCGATGCAATCGAGAGTATACGCTCGATGATATCGAACTCTGTCATAAATGTGACCGCTTTATATCTATTGGAACTTTTTTCCTATAAAAAGAGAGATGGTTCTTAGTTGCTGGTAAAGAAAGAAGAGAGTGCTTTTGTGTGTTTAACCTTAGATCATATACCTAAAGCTCTTTTTCTCATGGACGTTCATCCTCCAATCCACCCTCACCATTGATATTCAATAGAGTGGATTGGAGAATGAACTTCCGCATTCAAGGATCCTCCAGCTAACATCTTAATGGCAAATCATTAAGCTGGGATGCCTTGAATGCATAGATGATTGGAATCGCTCTATCTTCCTTTTAGGAAAACATTTAGGAGAGTAGGATTCCATCACAGCCTTGACCCAACCCGTCGCCATGCATTGGTACATCTTCTAAGTTGCAGATCAAGGAAGCTAAAGTTCTTCCTCAAAGGAGGAGATCTTCAATAAATGCGCTGAAAGGAACTCATCTGCTTATCTGTTTATCAGAGTCCAGAGGACCCTTGTGATCTTTCCTTTGTAAGATTGGGTCTAAGGTGTTTCTACCCATTGTAAGTCATCTAGGAGGCCTCCGACAGGAGTGTACGTAGTGGGTGCGTTGTGTTGACCCTTACTCTGTGGAGAGCATAGACATTTAGGGTCTTATAGAAGATCCTTAGCCAGTGTGCCTAAAAGTGAGTGCGTTGTGTTGACCCTTGGTCGTGAGGGCCTAAATAGTTAGGGTCTTATGGAAGATCCTTGGCCAGTGTGCCTAAAAGTGGGTGCTTTGTGTTGACCCTTCCTCGTGAGAGCATAAATAGTTAGCCTAGGTGTAGGTTGTAAAGGTTAAAGGTGAACTTGATTTAAAACCTTCGGTTTGGGGTGAATCGTGTGAAACCTCCTTAGTGAAATCCGGTACACTCAAGGGTTGAGTGCTATAGAAATGTAGACAAGTAGTCGAAGTACTATAGAAATGACTGTGTTTGAGATTGTTATTGTCTTTCATTTATTTATGTGATTTTCTTAAATACTTTCATATTTGATTATCTGTGATCACACCTCATACACACAAACAGTCATATCCATCATAAACTAGTTTCCATATTGTTCATCTCTCAAATAGTTTGTGATTGGATCCTCTACCGGGCTTGAAAGCCGGTAGAGTTACTCTTTAGTAATCCTAATATATGCTTGTTGTTAGGAATAGAGTGATATGATTTAAAATTATTATAAAATTATTAAAAAGTCCTATTCACCCCCTCTAGGACATATTGGCATATTCCTACTTCAATTAAAGCGGTCTTTACCACAATTTCACTATACAGCAGGTGTGTATGGCCAAGCCACCGTCCAGATGGACAGTATGAATAAAGCACATACATCACGGGGATCCCATCATCCTGGCTTATGGACAGTGTGGATATATAATAAATACATTAGGCATGGCCTACCGTTGGTCCCACCTACTTGTTGACGTCAATACATCAGCTATATAGTTGGTGTATGGATGTCCAACCAATCCATGATCTGAGTAGTGGGTCCCACGTGGGGCCTGCCAGGTATATATATATATATATCATATAATATATATTACATCATTATATAAATATATATTTATTTATTATTATTATTATTTTTTAAAAAATACATCAAGCCTGCATCTTATGTCTAGAACATGGACACCCTAGATACGGGGCACTTAAGTCAGGGTGATCCCCACCATTCAGACCATCAGATGGTGTGGATAAGCAGCACGTGTGAACCCCACAAGGATGAATGGTTTGGGTATACATCATACCTCATGATCAGGGCCCACTAAAACTTGCTAGCATTACTCCCTTAAATGTATGGAAGGTGTGTTTGTGCAACACATGCACCAAGAGGTCCTACCGTCCAGACTATTTGGACAGTATGGATGCAATATATACATGATGGGTGGGTCCACATGGTGTGGCCCACTAGAGTTTTGGATCAACTGAGGTTATGTCCAACAACGCCTGCTGCTGTACGAACACATTCCTCATATAAATATGATGAGGTCCACATCAACGTGGCCCACCACTGGATCAAACTGATACTTGTGATTCCCTTCATCCAGGGCCTGCTAAAAATCCAGGAGCAAGGTGGGCCACGTTCCAACACCAAAATAGAATGAGAGAGGGAGAGGGAGAGAAATAGAGGAAAAGAGGGAGATATCTGTGGAAATGGGAGGGACCCCGCCACTATGGGCGCCTCCATAAATAATGCATACATTAAGATGGTCCCACCAAATGTGGGCCCTAAATAAAAAAAAATTGAGGTCAAATGCTATGAAAACCCACCTTTGATCTCATCTTCCTTCTTCTGCCTATAGCCTCTAGAGCTCTAAGGAAACAATTTCGACGGTTGAGATGGACTGTGGATGGTGAGATGGGAGGTAGGAAGGTGGGCCACACTAGCTTTTCTCTCATTGGAAGCCATAGACGTTGGGTTGCTTGGAAAAAATGAGTGAGAGAGAGGTTGTAAGAGAGAGAGGGATGAGTGAGTGATGGGGTGAGAGATGGGTGATGGGTGATGGATGTGTACTTGATTGTAAGAGAGAGTTGACTTTGGGGATGGTGGTTGTACTTGGGGATGGGTGTTGTAATTGACATTTGATTGATGGATTGATGTGATGTATCGTAGAGATTCCCTCGATATTGGCAACACACGACATTTTCCTAAAACTAAACGCGGGCCCACATCTGCTGGCCCGAGTATCGCCTCGGCGCGCGAGACGCGGCATTGGAACAGCGGTAACGACATGGTCGCAAGGATACAAGTTTCGAGTTAAGCCGACTTTGATATATGGGACATGACTCAGGATTACGCGCAAACACAGATAACAGATCGCGGGTCGCCAGAATTTGACCGGGAGGACTGTGGAAGCCTACGGAATGGTACGGTCTAGGATACGGGTCTCACACTCTTCCTCTCGTTCTGCTCTTATCACGGTGCACCATCTTCAGTCACTCGAAGAAGATCCCCAGTATGTGCGGGATATTCGATTACGCAATGTGATAGTTGAATGGACAGTTAACACAGATCATTTAACACCTTTTGATATCCTTTTACTCTTTCAATCTATAGGATGGGATAACAATTTACGTTGGGGCGGTCTGGAATACCATTCCATTGCGTAGGCCATGTATGCTTGCATAACTGACTTCTCTTCTAAGAATCTTAAGTTCACAATTTCTACTAGAGAAGGTCAAATTGATGTGGACCATCACCTAATTTCTAGATTAATGGACCTTCCAGTTAATGATGATGGTATTCCCATTAGTTCCCTTATAGCAAAACCATCTGAATCTGAGAAAAGATTGCTCACTAGAGTTCTATACAACATGAATGCAGAATGGAGTTTTGGGAATGCGCTCGCTTCCAAGTTTATGTTACCAAGATACAAGGTTCTTCATTGGTTTTTCATTTCTAATGTCTATCCATGATCTGGTAACAAAATTAAGCTCACTACTTTCATGGTCTGTATTCTACACTCTATTATTACTGGAGTATCTATGTGTCTTCCTTCACTTATCTGTTACATCATTATTCGGTTCTGTCTCCATCCAGGGCATAGTGATATACCATTTGCATATCTTATGACTGTATTAGCCACCCATAGTTGAGTGGCTATGCCTATTCGGGAAGTTCTAATTCATCATTTACCCTTCAATAACTCGAACATTAATAAGACGGTTTTGAGGTTGGCTCCAGGCCAAGTTAATGTGGGTGTTGGTGGAGCAGCTGAAGCAAATGAAAAGGAGGATGCTTTGCCTCCAGATGATGTCAATATGGATGACATTTTTTATGAGATTGAATTAGACTCTACAGCTGATCCTAATTTTCAGCCATCTAATTTTGATGATCATTTGCGTTCTCTTGAGGAAAAGGTAGAGGGTATGCATGTGTCCCAGCATCTCAATTTAAATACATGCGTAAATATATGAAGCGCATTAACAAGAGACTACATCAAATCGATCCTTCCATACCTGCTCCTTCCTCTGGTTCTGATTATTTTTGAATTTCTGATCTGTAATAACTTTTATACTTAGATTTCTCTTAACGTTATATGCTTAGACATGTTTTCTTCTTATTATGGACATGTTTGAATAGTTATCTTACAATATTTATGTTATCTTGAACTTACTTCTTTCTATCATTACTCATTCTTCTTTTGTTTCCATCATCATTTATAGGTTCTTTCCTTTGTCATATTGTGACAAAAAGGGGGAGAATTTGTGTTGAGATATGCTTATTTCAAAATGATATGTGGAAATGTTGAAAAGTGGTTAGGTAGTAAATATAGCAAAATTTTAAATTCTCCTCTTGGATTTTATAGTGTAATGTATTGAGGGGGAGTATTGGTTTCCAGTTTGTAACTGGTGCATGATTCTTTGACCAGGTTGTAACTGGTGCATGATTCTTTATTGTGCATATGTGATTCTTTACTATGTGTATTATGCATCATATTATTTATTTAGTTTTGTCATAAATTTGACAAAGGGGGAGATTGTAAATGCTATCTTATCTAGCTCCTAGATTTGTCAAATTTTGTAGTGTCAAAAACCTCGTGGAATCTGTATCTTGTGTAACTCGACTCTATATCATCCTTGCCTATATTCAAGTACAAGTTCAAGAAGTTCAAATACAAGAACAAGAAATTCAAGTATAACATCAAGAAGGGCAATTACTAGATCAAGTTTTCAAGCTTCGACTATATCAAGACCGTGTACATTACTTAGGAATTCAAGCTCATGTAAAGCTTAAACCCATATACTCAAGTCACAAGGTCACTAGTTCAAGCTCATCTTCAAGTATTCAAGGACAAGCTTCATGTACTTCAAGATAAACTATCAACCGAAGCGAACGATGTTTCAATGTTCAATTTTCACCTATAAGGTATGAATGACCCTAGATTGACCATAAGATAGGTAGATTAATTGCATACTTAATTTGGGTCATTATATAATTTTATAGGTTTTTTCTCGACTAGTCCTAGCCTATGTTCGACTAGTCCAGACACTAGCTTGACCAGCCTAAGAATTTTCTTGACCAGTCCAAGGTTTGTTGTGAATTTTTAGAATTTCTGTTGGACTCTCGACCAGTCCTGGAGACTGCTCAACCAGTCGAGTGAACAGTGCTAGACCAGTCGAGCAGGCTCGTCTCAAAGTCCAGCAACCTTTTTGGGTCCCACTCGACCAGTCGAGCAGGCCACTCGACCAATCGAGTAGAGATCTTATCTTATCGAGCCCGAAATTTTGAAATATTGTTGGTCCTTCGACCAGTCGAACTAACCATGGGCCAGTCGAGTGAACAATATTTTTACCTATAAATTAAGGGCGATTTTCAGAGTTTTTCATTCCATTCCAAGATATTCAAGTCACAACTCTGAGAGAACTTGTCCCCACATTTGAGAAGCTAATTGGTTAGTATTTAAGATTCTTTTGATAGCTTTTTGCATTTGATTTTGTGATCTCTATTCAATTCTATTTCTTTTGAAAGGGAATATTGTTTTTACCCCTTTTGAGATCAAAAGCAAATCAAGCTAGCCTAGGTCAATTTAATCTAAAAATCATTTAGATCTAAGAACCCTTTAATATGTGAGTTTATACATTGAACATCTACATCGAATTGGTTCTACTGGGCTTCATCAAAAGACGAATCTTCGGATAAGTACATTTTAATTTTTTA
The DNA here is from genome assembly GCA_030180095.1 of Magnolia changhungtana. NCBI lineage: Eukaryota > Viridiplantae > Streptophyta > Magnoliopsida > Magnoliales > Magnoliaceae > Magnolia > Magnolia changhungtana. Next base: position 10,411,834 of record JASAUF010000656.1, on the reverse strand, counting down.
TTTTGGTTTGTAAGATTGCTAGAAAAACTTTCATTTTTGGTTTTGACTGAGATAGCCAAAAAATCTCAGTGAGTGGCGTTTTTAATTGTGGTAGCCCTTTTTGAAAACATAATTGTGAAGGTTTTGGGTGAACCTTAGAAAACCTATTTCATAGTGAAAGCCAATATCCCGAGGGTGAGGCTATTGGGAGTGGAGTAGTTGTGTGGTTGTTTTCTAATAGTTGGTGTACACACAAGCGAACCACTATAATTGTTGGAGTTGTGATAGATGGTTGAATGTGCTTAAGTGTGTGAATGTTGTAATTTATTTTTAACATTTTTGGTGAATGATTGTAATTTACTTTCTACACATGTGGTGAATGTTGTAATAGCAGTAGAAATTTATTTCTGTTTTATTCTTTATTCCTCTATATTTGTTTGGGATTTTGATACACAGACAATTCTAGAAATCAGGTTGTCCTCCTATAAGCCATTGGTTTTTGGTGTAAGGTTATCCTTAGAACAACATCTGTATCAACCTCTTAATACTTGTACATTTGAGGTTGTTATTCATTTTTGCTATTTGAATTGATAAGTGCTATCTTTATTTATTTCTTTCTTATTCTGCATTTAATTTTTTAATTTGGCGTAGTCCTATTCACACCCCCCTCTAGGACTCTTAGCTCGGCCTTTTCAAGACCTTTACTCTTGAGTAGGGCATAAACATTTGCCTTGTGTAGGCATGTTTAGGTACCTTATGTAGGTCCTAGAGTCAGCCTTGTGTAAGTTGTGAAGGTTTGAGGTAAACCTGATTTGAAACCTCCGTTAGTGAAATCTGGTACACTTAAGAGTTGAGTGCGTCTGCCGAGAGTGGAGTAGGCACGTAGTCAAACCACTATAAACAACTGTATTTGGGATTGCTATTTGAATATTCTTTTATTGTGCTTACGTTGAATGTTCAAATGAAGCATGATAACATGATTATCTAGAATTGATAAGAATCACATCCCACATACTTTCACACAGTTCATCCATTATAGACTATTTGCTATATTTTGTTTAAATATTTAGCAGTCTTGTGATTGGATCCTCTACTTGGCTTGGAAGCCATTAGAGTTGAATTGAGTATATCTTGATTGTTGCATATTAGATCAAGATTAGGATAATAGAATTTTTAACTGTCATAAAATTTTAGAAAGTCCTATTCACCCCACCCGCCCCTCTAGGACATTTTGACCTATTCCTACTTCTACTTGTTTCGACTAGGAAACAAAAGTATTTAGTTTGGGGAAACTATCTTATTCAAACATAACAATGGAACAGTATAAAGACAATCATCACACTTTATTGATTCTGAATTCATTTACATCCTCAAATATCCCTTGATTCCAAGATAGATTACAAAGAATTCACTATGAATTCAGCTGTCATAGTTAAATGTAAATTTCGGCAGCATAACGGCAATGATCCCATTCATCCCTTAAGACTTAGGAGGAATTGATGAATCGACCAATAGTCTTTAAGAAAAATAGAGATTCCGACAGTTTCCGGCGCTATTTCAGTCATCTCCTGAGACTTAGGAGATATACGCCTTTCTGTCGGTAATTCTTCATTCTCTCTTGAATAGGAAGACCTTGAAGATTTGAAGACTTCGGCCATTTCGTGACATGATGACCCATTCTTTGTTATAGGCTATGATCGCGATCGGCTTGCGCGGGACCGCACAAACCATATAGTTTGCGCGGGTCAGCGCAAACTGTAGGAGCACAATGCTCGTTTGCGCAGATCCGTGCAATCTGCTGGAGCCCAATACTCCGCACCTTCGATCTTCTCCTTCATTCTTCTTTCCACTTTAAAAATCTTCAAACCCCTTTTGAGAGAGAGAGAGAGTGGGGTATTTATAGACGTTTCCCAGGCATAAAACTTCAACTTGGGCGATGTGGGACAAAATAACTCGCAACCATTTTACATTACTGATACACTTTGCACGATCCCGCGCAAACTATGTGCTTTGCGTGATCCCGCGCAAACGATGTGCTTTGTGCGATCCCGCGCAAATGATGTGCTTTGCGTGATCCTGGGCAAAAGATGTGCTTTACGCGATCACGCACAATCTGTCTTCGTTGTAGGATCTGCGCAATCTTTTTTTTACTTTCCGTGGTCCAGCGCAAAGTATTCTCAAAACTGACTTTTGACTCCTTTCTTCCAACCTTTTCCTTGATCTTTCCCTACTTCAATTCTTCTTTTATTTTATGCCTCAACAGATGCCCCCTTGATCTATTCTTTACTTTTTTTAGAAAATCAAAGAAAAGGATCAAATCATTCTTTTCTGTAGAGTTTGCACGATCCAGCGCAAAGCTCGGTCGAGTACCGTGCTCAACCATGAATCCTATAAATAGTCTAACAACTTTGTCATTTGCACATACTCTTTGTGCTCTGGCGAAACTCTGCTCCTGCGATTCTGTCCCGCGCAAACCCCTTTCAGTTTGCGCGAGTTCCTTCGAAGTCTGAATTTTTTTTGCGCAACCCATACACTTTGCGCAGATCCGCGCAAAGTGTCCTGTATTTAACCAAATTTTCTCTCTTCTGAGCCTTCCAACACTTAGCCATTTTTCTCTCTCTTTTGAACTTTTCCAATCACTTAGCCATTTTCTATCTTTCTTCTATTCTCTCAATCAGATATTCATCTTCTTTTCTTAACTTCCTTTCATCATTATGGCCCTAATAAAACAAACAGCCCATCCTGTGACTCCTCCTTCTGATCAACCTTCTTCCGATCAACCTCCTGCTAAGCGAACAAAAACTACCTCCAGAACTCCTGCTTATTTTAAAGAGCCTGTTCTTCACACCTTTGACTTCTCTGACAGCATTAAATCTCTGCCATCTCCTATTCATAGATCCATATCTTTAGGAGATATAAAATGTCCTCCGAAGCACAGCAGAGAATATGATTGGGACGAATGGTTAAAGACTACAGCTCACATTCGTACTGATAGTGAAAGACCACCCCTTCATGAAGATACTCCCCCAGTTTCTTGTTCGAAGAAAACTCGCCAGAATAAGGCGAAAGAGTTTGCAGAGAAAATTAAGGAGCATAAGAAGAAGAGACTTCAAAATTCATGGGATTCAGTACGAGTTGTTGAAGGCGTTATGAAGTTCGACAACCCTCATGTAGAAGGCATGACGATAATTCCCATCAATGTTTATCGTCATTAGTTTATGCTTGACTGTGAATCCAAGGATTATGTTCATGGTGAAAGATTGATGTATACTGAATCATGGGCCACAAGAGAACCCCGGATCCTTGAGGGAGTCATACAAACGTAGAAGCCGCGACAAAAGATAGGAGAAACTCATCCTATGATCTTCTTAGTTCCTTTCCACAGTCCTCACGACCTCTTTCCTTCACATTTTTATGAGATAGTTCGGCAGCGTTTCCGAGATCGAGAACAGCTCCGGGGATAAGCAGAATTTCGCATCAGAGGCCTGTTAACTGCTTGATGCTATTACTATGATTGGGCGGAAGCTATTTTACTAAAGCATACGAACACACTTGTAAAAGTCGGTGTTTATGATGCTATAGAGGTGACTTCTAAATACTTCTATAGGGAACCTACTATACTGAAAGACTTCCTCGAGTACTGGTCGCCCACAACCAACTCCTTCTACTTACCCTATGATGAAATGAGCATAACACTTTGGGACCTTCACCGCATAGCCGGTCTCCCCATAACAGGTAAATTCTATGATGAATTCATTCCGACCAATAGGGAACTGGCCTTTATATCCTCTCCAGATCGCAAACCTTCTATCTCTGAAACCACTATTGAACTGTTTAAGGAGATGATCAAATTTCCCAATTTTCACAAGATTCCTCTTTTGCAATGGCTGGCACATTTCTCCAGGGGCCTTAGGTATTTATCAGTCCAATAATCGACTTTTCTCCTTATATTCTTGCTACCTGGCAATTTCTGCATATTCACCATCTCTCTTTATTTTTCTTTGAAGATTTCATGATTGTCACTCCAAGGAACTAACAAAGCTCCGAGAGGCAATGAAGGGGAGACCTGAATATAGCTCCTTCGGAGAACTTGCAGCTTTCTTACCCTATTGGCTGAGTTTGGTCGTATTGCCTAGCTCTAAATGGGCAGATGCTATTCGTCCCACTGTCTTCACTGTAGCTGGCGCTTTGGGGGAAGGCCACAAATACTCTCTTGCTCCCCCAGTATTATGCTCTATTTATAGAGCCCTTGGAGAAGTAGCTACTCACGTGAAAGATCCTATTCTTGGAGCCTCGTCTGCACATACTTCTTGGCATTACATCACAGGATGGTTAGGGGTCTATTTTCCTTGGATTTCGAAGCTCCAGAGCAAGCATATGTTCATCCTTCTCATCTTCCACTCTGGTTCTTCCAGCAAAGAGCGATGACCAGAAGAGCATATGACTGGGTTGCCAATAAAATTTGAGATGATGACCAAATAAACTTCTTTCAATTCCGCCTTTATCGTTACACCGAGGATACAAACATGGTGGACCAAGAAACACTTACTGCAGTAGAAAGAGCTTTCTTCTTTTCCATTCATTCTTGCAGTCTACCCCTTCGGGAAGGGATAGAATTTTGGAGAGAACCTTACTACCCCAGCCGTTTTGCTCGTCAATTTGGCTACGACCAAACTGTACCACAAGACTGTGGGCTAGTTACTCGGAAAATGCGTTGTTATGGAACAGGTCCTCTTAACTGGGTCATGATATGGAAACAGCTACTGAATAGCTGCGTTGGATCTTCCTTCATAATTCCTGACTGTAATCGCATAGTCCGTACATCATATGGTTGGATGCGATGGTGGGATCATCAGTCATACTTGGTTATTAAGTGCTTGCCAGTGGATTCCTCCATCTTTCTCCATCCGCCTAGGCTGAAAGGCAGAAATCTAGAGAGTGGAATTGCCTATATCCTGGAAAAGAGTCATGCATCTCATCATGAAGAAATTTGTAGGAAGATATCGTTAGAAGACCCTATCCGTGAAATAAAGCCTATTAACACTTTGGATGGCTGGTTTGCTCATGGTGTTTTAAGAGTGTGAGCAATCTCGCCGGGACTTTACAGATTAGGCTACAGACGATGCTGAAGGTGCATCTTCCCCAGTTCCTGCAGAGACTGTCGTGGCTCAAGAGGGACCAGTTAATGATACTCCTTTACCCCCTCCACGATCTCTTTGTCCTAGCCCATCTTCCGCGATGACTAGATCGAGAACGCGTTTACAGGCATCATCTCCTATTTTTTCAGAGAGGACCAGACAAGCATCCGCCTCCCCTACAGTCAAAGATTCTGCACCAGAGAGCAGCCAAGCTACTCCTTGTAAAGGAAAACAAGTTGTCGTTGAAGAAGTTGACAAAGAAATTCTGGGAGATGAGAGTTCAGCTTCATCATCAGAGACTACTATCTCTTTGCAGTATGAAGACGACGAGGACAGTGAAAGCAGTGAGGATAAAGATAGCGATTTTGAAGAAGGCGAAGTCGATGTTGGCAGAGAAGAGGAGGCAATTACGGAAGGGGTTGAACCGGAACCTTTTCCTGTAACCTCTAAGGTTCTTCCTGGCATTAATATTCCTGCTGAATCTCCTGCAGCTGAGGAAGATGAGGAATAACATTTAGATTATGGCGAATACGGATATTCACCAGGTAAAGGAGATTTAACTTTTATATGCTTATATTTATCTATATATTTAACAGCAATTATTTATTTAGAATTATTGTGTCTCCCTTTTTAGGTGCTCAAGTTGCTGGGATAGGTGCGATTTCTTCAGTGAATCCTCCTGCATGAACTTCACCGAGAGCTCCTGTAATTCCGTTGGTGGTACAGAAAGTGGTAGCTCGTGAAATTATATTTTCAACAGAGACCACTGACTTGTCAACTCCAGCTACCAGAGATTCTAGTACGGAAGCTAGAGCACCATCTTTTGCTGATATGGTGGGACTCGGTCCTTCTGTGACTCGGGGAACTTCTCCTTCTGTTAATCGTATTCTAGCAACAGGTATATACATGCACTAGTTATTTTACTTAGAACCGCATATTTCATAATATATCTGAATGCCTTTCTTCTTTCCCTATAGGAACTCCTTCTTGCACAAGCGCGCTGACGATTCAGATCAGAGCCACTACATCTGAACTATCGTCTTTTGCAAAAGTCCATGTTCACAAGATGCTTATGGTGAAACACTCTTTGTTGACGATAGCCCATATCTTCAGAAACCCTGATCAATGGTTGGACTTGGATGTTGCTATGGAAATTTTGGAGGGCTCCGCTAAGATGTCTAGAACTAACATATCTCCTTTGCGTGATTCACTCCTTAAATTTCACGATTCAGAATCTCATTGGCGTTAGTAGAAAATGCTACGATTGCACCTGACATTTTAGAATACAGGAAGCAGCTGGCTGCATCTCAAGAACAAGCCTCTCTGACAGATTCATCTATCTCCAAACTTGAGCAAGAACATCCGATTCTTTAAGATCAATTAAAGATTCATATTGATGAGAGGGCGACTACCTGAGATCGTATTGTAGCCCTGAAAGAGGAAATCTCTCAACTGGAGAGGAAGAATCATGAGAGCGACTTGGTCATTCATGATGTTGAAGAAAGGATGCGGGCGAATATTTAATCCCTTGATATAGAATAATCTGCACGATTCCAAGGTAGAAAAATGATCACTTCTTTGGAGAGCAAGCAAGCCAGCGTTCCCGATCAAGCGAGACTTATTCTTGAAGAAAAATCCAAGCATGATGCAGCTCAGGCACAATTAAAAGAGGATTTGTGCCAATATATAGAGGCATTAGGGGTTACTGAAGAACTTTAAACATGTGATTTTTGAACATGTAATCTTTGTTTTCATGCTTTTAGATGGGTTATTTATTTGACTTAACATATGCTTTCATGATAGCATTTTGAGATATTTACAATGGCATTTCCCATATTGCATATTGATGACATTTATGCTAACATTTATCACATCATATTATGGAAACCCTATTTTCATATAGTAATTTTCATCATATCCTTAATTATAATTTTCAAGCCTTTTATGCTTTGTTAGTGTGGGATTCTCTATGTGGGTATTAAATTGGCGGTGTTAAGTTTCAATTTAATTAGCCACACACAGTTTAAGCTCATGAGTAGTGGAGCGCACACACACACACAGTTTAAGCTCTTGAGTAGTGGAGCACCTGTTGGTCTTATGTGATGGTCTCTGTAACTCTCTAGAGTTCTCTTGGACTTTTCACTGCCTTGAGCTCATGGCCACGGTCCATCAGAGGGGCCCATTGACGCTACCGGGCAGTGAACTTTTGGTTTTACGCACAGGGTTGGCCACGGTAACTCTCTAGAGTTTGCAGGGCTCGCAAGGCTACCTTTGGGCACCAAATCTAGGGTCGCCAGTCCATCAATGAGTAGGCTTAATCCCTTCCTCACGAGTTACTACTGAAATCAACCCTAGATCTGGAGGGTCTTATGCACGGCTGGCCTAAAAGCTCACACTGCGGCCCCTGTTTTCTTCGTCTGCAAGGTCGAGCCCATTCACGGGAGGGCACTTTCATCCGTTCCCCGTGGCGCTGCCGGAAAGCTATACAGATGACATGGGAGTTACGGTGACTAGTCTTCGTGGATTTATGGCCTTTTAGGCTCTGAATCCTTGACTTCGTCAGCTACCCGCATGGGTGCGCACGATGGTCTTCGCGGGCTTTTTAGGGCCACTGACTCCTCGTCGCTGCCCGAATGGCGATCTTCATAGGTCTTACGTGTAGTTGGCCGGCCCTTTTAGAGCTTAATCCTTTGAGGATTTGATCCTTTTTTTTTAGAGCTTGATCTTTTTGATTTGGCTCTTTTAGGATTTGGCTTGGCTGGACTGCCTCTTTGATATATCCTTGCTTTTGATAGTATCTTTAAGAAGATCCGTGCCTTGTAAGGCAATAATAATTATGAGCATTGTCATCACCAACATAATAGACGTTTCTGACTGAGATTGATATGTCTTTGTTTTTTGATAATATCTTCAAGAGGATCTGTGCCTTGTAAGGCAATATATCAATCTTGTCAATATCTTCAAGAGAATCAATATCTTCAAGAGAATCTTCAAGACGATATTAACTTTGTCAAACTTATTTGGTGATGACGATGATCAATATATTTTTTAGAATTAATGCTTGCTAACATAGTTGACATGCTCATGAATTTCTTCTTCATAGCTTCTTTTGTTGACATATAGTCATGATCTTATTCCTCTCTGCCCCCTTTTGATACAGAATCATTATGCCGATAATATTCTGGGTCAAACTCAATAAGTTTGTCTTCAGGGGTAATATCTTTTGATGAAGCAGGCATTGACAGGTATACTGATACCCTGTCCCTCTTGATTTGCGATTCTATATGCCCCATTGGAATATACTTTTTTTACCACATATGGACCATCCCATTTAGGCTCGAACTTGACCCCTGTCCGGTGAGTGACCACTATAGGTCTTTTCAGCATTAGCATCATATCCCCCTTTTTGAAAGATCGGTATTTAACTTATTTATCAAAGGCAGCCGATATCCTGGCCTGATATGACTGCAACCACTGCTGAGCTGCTAGACGTTTCTCATCGAGTAGATCTAATTCTTTCAGCCTTATTTTTGCATTTTCATCATCTGTTACAGATTGATGTACCGCTATTCTGAGCGATGCCACCTGTATTTCAATTAGGATGACTGCCTCTATGCCATAGATTAATGAATACGGTGTCGCTCTTGTTGCTGTTCGATGGGTAGTTCTATAGGCCCATAATGCTTCCTGTAACTTTTCATTCTAATCGCGCTAATTGCCTGTCACCGTTTTCTTTATTATTTTGACAATCGTTTTGTTAAACGCCTCTGCTAATCCATTGGCCGGGGGATAGTAAGGTGTTGAAAATGAATGTTGGATGCCGAACTTCTGACATAACTTTTCCATGCCTTTATTTTTAAAAGGCGTGTCATTATCAGAGATGATCTTTTTTGGAATACCATGACGAAATATTATGGCATGCTGGATGAAATTGACCACGTCCTTTTCTTTAACATTCGCAAGGCCACCGGTTCGGTCCACTTGAAAAAATAGTCTGTCGCTGCCAAAATATATTGTTTTCCCTTAGACGAAGGTGGATTTATAGGGCCAATTACGTCGAGTCCCCAGGCTGAGAAAGGCCAAGAAGCAATGGACTGATGTAAGTCTTCCCGGGGAACGTGTATTATATTCCCATGTATTTGACATTCATGACATCGCTTCGCATATTCTATCGCATCTTTGAACATGGTAGGCCAGTAATAACCCATTCGATGCAGTCTATGGCATAAATTTTGGCGGGCTTGATGCGCTCCACATTCTCCTGAATGTGCTTCCCGCGGCATTTGATTTGCTTCTTGCTTATCTAAGCACCGTAACAGCATTCCATTATAAGATTTTCTATACAACACTTCACTGCACATGACAAATTTGCCCGATCGCTGCTTAATCTGTTGTCTTTGCACATTATTTTCTGGCAGGATGTTATATTTGAGATAATCGACGAAAGGCTGACGCCAATCATCTGTCATTACTTCCAGACAGGATATAGGAAACATTTCAACGATTTCTTCGATAACCTCTGAGGATGGCAAGAATCTTCGTTCTTCTATAGTTACCTGGAGAGGACTTCGATTTGTGCAGGACAGAGCTGCTGCCAGACTAGCTAAAGCATCTGCTTTTGCATTCTCAGATCGCGGTATATATTTGATTTCCATATGACAAAACTGTTCAAGTAACTATTGTGCCTTCCGACAATAAGGCAAGAGCTCTTGTTTCCTTACTTCGAATTCTGTTGTCAATTGATTTATAATCAATTTAGAATCTCCGAAGATATGCAATAATTTTATTTCCATTTGCTGAGCTATTTCCATTCCAATAATGTGGGCTCTGTATTCAGCCTCATTGTTCGTGCATGTAGTGCCCAGTGCGAAGGAGTATGGTAACAGATCGCCTTGAGGAGTAATGAATATCACTCCTGCCCCCGCTCCCGATGTTCGAGCAGCACCGTCAAAATACATTTGCCATAGGCTTTGAGATTCAGCTAACATAACCTGCTCGTCCAGGAAGTCATCATTAATTTCTTCACTTTCTGCCACAGGATGTGATGCGAGGAAATCTGCCATGGCCTGCCCTTTTACTGCTTTCGCCGGTCTATATGAAATAGTATATTCTGATAACAATAACATCCATTTGGCTAATCTTCCTGACAACATTGGCTGGGTCATCAAGAATTTAATCGGATCTGCTCTTGAAATCAAAGTTATATTGTGGGAGAGACAATAATGTCTTAACTTTTGTACAGCGAATATCAACGCCAAACATTCTTTCTCGATCGAAGAATAATTGCATTCTGCCCCCATCAATGTTCGGCTTAGATAATAAAGAGCAGTCTTCTTTTCGGCTTCATTTACCTGTGCCAACAAAGCACCCAAAGAATTTGTAGCTGCATATGTATACAAGATAAGCATCTTACCTCTCATTGGAGCTATTAATACCGACGGCTGTTTCAGTAATTCCTTAATTGAATCAAATGCATTCTGACAGGCGTGATCCCATACAAATTCCGTATCTTTCTTCATTAGCCGTGAAAATGGCTGACACCTTCCTTCAAGGTTTGAAATGAAACGGCGAATGTATGCTAGTTTTCCTTGTAAACTTTTTAATTCCTTCAGCGTTGTCGGTGGTGGCATATTTTGAATAGCCTTAATTTTTCCTGGATCGATCTCGATGCCTCTATGCCGTACAACGAAGCCGAGGAATTTGCCAGAAGATACCCCGAACGTGCATTTAGCTGGGTTCATCTTTAATTGTTTCTTTCTGAGTCGACGGAAGACTGCTGTCAAATGTTCACGGTGTTCTTGATGATCTCCTGACCTGACCACTAGGTCGTCAACATAGCATTCAACATGCTTATGCATCATATCTTGAAAGATATTTTTCATTGCCCTCTGATATGTTGCTCCGGCATTTTTAAGACCGAAAGGCATAGCTTTGTAACAGTAAATCCCGAGCGGTGTTCTTAATGCCGTCGCCTCTTCATCTTTGGGCGCCATCCTGATTTGATTATAACCAGCATAACCATCCATAAAAGACATAATAACATACTGAGTAGTACTATCGATCAATAACTCTGTTATCGAGAGAGGGAAGTCATCCTTTGGACATGCTTCGTTCAGATCTCTGAAGTCAATACATACTCTGATCTACCCATTCTTCTTTTTCACAGGAACGATGTTTGATATCCACTTGGGATATTTAACTTCCCTGATGAATCCAACTTTTATTAGTTTGTTTACATCCTCTTCGATTAACGAAATCAGGTCTGGGTGAAAGCGTCTTTGTGCTTGATTTATTGGTTTCTTTTCTTTGGAGATGTTTAATCGATGCATCGCTATGGAGGGTTCCAGTCCCGGCATTTCTTCATATGTCCAGGCGAAGACGTCTTTATTTTCTTTGAGAAGTTCGTCATATTTCTCGAATTCCTGCTCAGAAAGATTGACGCTGATGAATGTATTCCTCGGTTCTTCTTCTGTTCCCAAATTTATTTCTCGCAAGCCATCTATTGTCGGTTGCCCCTCATCTTCTATTTGTTTTAGAGCTGTTTCAGGATACTCAACTACCTTAGGGTTTTGCTTTGACATCTGTGCGGCCAAAGTCATATTTACTGATGACTCTGCTCCTAGCCCCTGGAATTTTCTCCGCTTTTCCTGATCAACCCCGAGAGGGATTTGAATTCCTTTCCCATGATTAAGTCCGGTGGGTTTGTTACAATCAAAGCCCATATTTCTCATGATTTTCTTGCTTACTGCACTGTATTTTTTCAAATTTTGCGGTGTTAGCTCTCCGTGATATACATTACTTGTGATCTCATCCTTTGTTTTTGTCGCGGCATGGAATTCTATCGGCTCAGGGTATTTAGTACTAGCCTTGACTTCAAATCTTCCTGGAGCGACTATAAATGGCTTACACCTTTCAATTTTGGGTAAAGGCATCGTATAATTGGACTGTAAAATTTCCAACTGTTCTGTCGATAACAATGTCAACGGCAGCTGCCCGGGTTGTCTCAGACGCTTGGGCATGAAATAGAACTCCTTTCTTGCTTCTGCAGTCCTAGAAGATTCTGCCCTTTCTTCTCTAACATTGTTTATTCGGTCGTCTTTCAAGACTCTCTTTTCATCATCATTTCCCACCTCTTTAGAGAAACCTTTATAATAACTGGCGTCCGCGAAGAAAGACTCAGCTTCTGTATATGGTTTCGCGTCAACTTCTGTACATGGTTTCGCGTCAGCCATCACTTTGCATTACATTCCGTCCTTACAGTATTTAAAACATTGGTGTAGAGTAGAGGGTACAATACTGTACTGATGTATCCACTACCTTCCCAAGAGAAGGTTATATGTTGTCACAGCATTTATTACGTAACATACAACAGTAGTAATTAAGTCTCCCACTTCCAATGTCATTGTAATCTTACCGAGTGCGCATTGTCCATCTTGATTGAACCCCTGTATCATCATTCCGATGGGACGTAAATCAGAGTGGCGATAACCCAATTTGTTTATCATGGAGAGCGGCAAAAGATTCACTACGGACCCATTGTCTATCATAATCTGTTTTATCTTCTTTTCACAAACATACCCTTCTATCATTAGCGGTCTGTTATGTTCTCCTTCACCAATCAAATCATCATCGGAGAAAGAGATTACTGGTAGACAATTTGCCCGTTCATTGTGTCTTTCATGTTTCATTTATATCAACAAAGCTTCTCTCACATCGTGATCAGACAACGCTTGAATCAGACTCTGTCGAAATTCTTCTAATAACTTGAGTGCATCATAAATGCTTAGGCGTGCCAGTATGCCTTTCAAGTGACTAACTATGTCATAAGCCACTTTCATCGCTCCATTCCCAATTTTACTTCCATTCTCGCTGTTGTCTTTCAGTGACTTCTTTCCTTGCAATTTCTGCTCTTTGCTTCACCAGACTCGTTACCTGCTTCCCTGATCGCAACGTAATCATTGCGGCATTCTTTATTGACTTTCGATTTTCTTTCTCTTTTATTTCTTGAGCTTTTTCCTGGATTGAAAATACATTTACAGTCGCCCTCATACTCTTTTCTTTGCTTTCACTGGTTATTATTTTGGCCCTATTTATCATTCATTGTATGATGCACTTCAACATATAGCAATTCTCCATCGGATGTCCCACTAGGCAATGATAACGACAAAAGTTTCTTTCCCTAGTCTTCATTACATCTTCAGGGCGCTTGGGTACTGTTAATTCCAGGGTGTCAGCTTTCAACAACTGCTGCATCATAGGAACCACGTCTTCTTTATCGAATTCAAATCCTTCGTGAGAAACGAGCATTCTGAGCCTTTTTCTGCAGTATTTATCCCTTGATTGATTCCAGCCTTCTTTTCCTTCCGACCTTTTATCTCTTGAGCCCCTCGCATCTTGATTTTTCTTATCCCGATCGATGGTATTGACGGTCGTTCTACCAGGTATCCTCCTGATGGTTTCATGATGAAATGCTGGCATCTTACGAGTCATTAATTCCAATGCGTGGGCTTTGGTAGCCAAATCGTGAAAGGTTCCAATATCGGCGCTGGTGAGTCCGAACGCGATTCCTGTTTCCATAGAGTTCAAACACATCTTGACATGTTCCTTTTCTTACGGCAACTATCTACACGATGCCCCCAGTGTATCTCTTGAGCCCCTCGCATCTTGATTTTTCTTATCCCGATCGATGGTATTGACGGTCGTTCTACCAGGTATCCTCCTGATGGTTTCATGATGAAATGCTGGCATCTTACGAGTCATTAATTCCAATGCGTGGACTTTGGTAGCCAAATCATGAAAGGTTCCGATATCGGCGCTGGTGAGTCCGAACGCGATTCCTGTTTCCATAGAGTTCAAACACATCTTGACCTGTTCCTTTTCTTTCGGCAACTATCTACACGATGCCCCTAGTATTTTCCATCTGTCTATGAACTTTTCAACTGGTTCTCCTTCTCATTTTCGTACTGAAGCCAATTCCGTGATGCTAACATCGCGCTCTGATGAGAAGAAGTTTGACATGAAAGCGTCTTGCATTTCTTCCCATGTACGTATAGATCCTGGAGCTAAATTTGAATACCATTGGAAAGCTTTACTTGTCAATGATGATCCGAATAATCGTAAGCAGTATTGAGGTATCGTGGAGAAATTCCCCATACTGGTAATGAAATGCATTAAGTGCTCCTCAGGTGATCCTTCTCCGTTAAACTTCTGAAAGTCTGGATGCTTGAAATTAGCTGGAAAAGGGACGTCTTCTACCTCTCTTGGGTACGACATTTGGTATCTGAAACGGCCAGTATTCGGGCGCTCTCTCTCTATTCTGACTGCTTCTTCGATGACTTGCCTTACGTCATCCTGTGTTATAGCTCTTGTTGCTGGAGCGGATCCTCGCGATCCTATCCCCTGTGGACGGGAACCTTCAGGTTGGCTCTCCTGTCCATTTGTTGCTCCCATCATAGGTGGAGCAGCTATCTGGGCTATGTTATGTGTCAAAGTTGCCAAAGCTTCTCTGAGGTTCCGGCACTTATCCATTAGCGCTCTTTGCACCTCTGCCATTTGGTCAACACGCTCTTCGGTAGTTGGCCTATTTTCTTGACCTGTCCCCACCATGTACACTGTGGCTTCTTTACTATTTGTCGAGGTCGTTGTTGGAGTAAGACGAGAGTATGTTGACGTAACAGGGCTTATAGAGAGAGGAGAGATCGGAGTTTCATTTGATTTTTGTGCACTTCCCGTGCCGTTGATCGATCGTGGCGATACAATTATGGGCGAACTTGTCTGGGGTGATACAGCCACCGGTGATCCTATCATCAGCGTTTTACCTTTCTGTGCTTCTGTCCATTTAGTCCTTGGGACAATCAGAGCCGGAAAATCGCGTGACGCGAACTGTGGAGCTGCTTGTTCGGGGTATATCGTAGGAGCAGCGAGCTCGGGTTTTCTTCTTGCTATACTACGCGTGATTGGTCCCTCAGCTCTTGGTACAGATAAGTTTGCCTTGCAGTTCTTTAAGTTCTTTGCTTTTGTCTTCCTAGACAAGACCATAGTCCAGTTCTCATCACTTTCTTGTGGTTGAGGTGAGACGGAAATGACTCCCGCTGTTACTTGAGTCACTCTGCGCTTGTTGGTGGTGCATGCATTTGTATGCTCGGGAGTTCGGCTGGGCGCGTATTCGACTATGAACCCAGTGGGGATGAAGCGGAAGTTCACTTTTCTTGTAATGTTAGCCATCAATAGTATTATGTAATTGAGTTTGGGTACCTTCGATAATGAAACATACATGAAGTTAGTATATGCGAGAGATTAAGTAAGTTATCTTAGAGATGAAGGGAAGGATGTTCCCATTGAGAGTCGCCATTTTGGCGTCTAAGAGACGCCAAAGTGTGATAAGAGTCTTACAATTTTCCCAACATTACTGTTAAATAAGATATTCCCCAGCAGAGTCGCCATTTTGTTTCGACTAGGAAACAAAAGTATTTAGTTTGGGGAAACTATCTTATTAAACATAACAATGGAATAGTATAAAGATAATCATCACACTTTATTCATTCTAAATTCATTTACATCCTCAAATATCCCTTGATTTCAAGATAGATTACAAAGAATTCACTATGAATTCAGCTGTCATAGTTAAATGTAAATTTCGGCAGCATAACGGCAATGATCCCAATCATCCCCTAAGACTTAGGAGGAATTGATGAATCGACCAATAGTCTTCAAGAAAAATAGAGATTCCGGCAGCATTCCAGTGTTATTTCAGTCATCTCCTGAGACTTAGGAGAAATACACCTTTCTGTCGGTAATTCTTCATTCTCTCTTGAATAGGAAGACCTTGAAGATTTGAAGACTTTGGCCATTTCGGCAGCATGACAGCCCATTGTTGTTATAGACTGCAGAGCAGTCGGTTTACGCGGGACCGCGCAAACCATATAGTTTGCGTGGGTCTGTGCAAACTGTAGGAGCCCAATGCTCATTTGCGCAGATCCGCGCAATCTGCTGGAGCCCAATACTCTGCACCTTCAATCTTCTCTTTCGTTCTTCTTTCCACTTCAAAAATCTTCGAACCCCTTTTGAGAGAGAGCAGGGTATTTATAGACGTTTCCCAGGCATAAAACTTCGACTTGGGCGATGTGGGAAAAAATAACTCGCAACCATTTTACATTACTGATACACTTTGCACGATCCCGCGCAAACGATGTGCTTTGCACGATCCCGCACAAACGATGTGCTTTGCGCGATCCCGTGTAAATGATGTGCTTTGCGTGATCCCGCGCAATCTGTCTTCGTTGTAGGATCCCCGCAATCTTTTTTTTTACTTTGCGCGGTCCAGTGCAAAGTATTCTCAAAACTGACTTTTTGTTCCTTTCTTCCAACCTTTTCCTTGATCTTTCCCTACTTCAATTCTTCTTTTATTTTATGCCTCAACACTACTATAGCGGTCCTTACCACAATTTCAGACCACCCCACAAATTGCATTGGTGACCATGATTCTCATCATTAAAACATTCATAAGGCCCACTGTAACGTTTACTTTCCAACCATTCTGTTTATAGTGTCATACAAACCTGGATTAAGATTAAAAAAAAACAAATATCATATTGATCCAAAATTTCTTTGACCTCAAAAGGGTTTTAATGGCAAGTGTTCAATCCCCCACTGCTTTTTACAATGTGGTCCATTTGATTTTTGAATTTGTCTTATTTTTCATCTCAAGCCTTACGATTAAATCACCAAGTGGACTGACGGTTTGAATATAACTCATGCCTCATGATGGGACCCACACAACTTAGTTACGTCACCTCCTCACTTTGTGTGATACACCAGCCAATCGGCTTTGGAAATGCGGAGGCGAAGCCAGAGATAGATGGTCTAAACAGGGCCTCGTGGACCCACGATGATGTAATGTTATTTATCCACTATGTCCATCCATTTTTACAATTTATTTTAGGGCACGATACCAAAAAAGATGCAAATTGAATCTTTGATTTGGACACACCACTTATCAATGGTAGATGCTCAATATCATCATTTCCTGTGGTGTGGTCCACTTGGGCCTTTGATCTACCTCCTTTTTTGGATCATGCTCTAAATTGAGCTTTCAAAATGGATGGAGATAAAACATAAATATTGTGGTGGGCGTTATAGTCCACTTTTTTGGCTAG
The DNA here is from genome assembly GCA_030180095.1 of Magnolia changhungtana. Taxonomy (NCBI): domain Eukaryota; kingdom Viridiplantae; phylum Streptophyta; class Magnoliopsida; order Magnoliales; family Magnoliaceae; genus Magnolia; species Magnolia changhungtana. Next base: position 10,394,562 of record JASAUF010000656.1, on the reverse strand, counting down.
TATACTTGAAATATTGGTTTTATTAACCTTATTAATTTCACCAACGCCTTATTATGCTTCGCCGATGGATTTTAGTCATCGGCTACGCCGAAGGCTAAAAGCCATCAGGAAAAACCCTACACGACCATCAGCGTTGGTCATTTTTTTGGTAGTGAAGTGTCAAGGCTAAGCTCCCTTCCTTAGTAGAATACAAAATGAAACTTGGGATGACCATCCTCTTCATCTTTATCGTACGATGCAGGGACTGTTAGTGTAGTGGTTCAGAGTATTTCTTCGTGCTGGATTGTACCTCAGGAGCCTTTACTGAGAGCTATTCCAAGTGGCAGCTCGGAAATGTATGGGACCATGGAGGAGCTTAGCATCTAATGGAAGTGAAGATACTTCATCTTCTGGAGGCCGAGCTCGAGGAGTAGGCTCTTTCCTTAGTAATGGATTACTACTTTCTGGCCGTTCAAGAGCTCCTTAGTCGTGACCGACACTGGTTGACCACTCGGTGAGCACATACGTCCGAGCTGACCTCATACTTATGATTAGATCATTTTCACCTATAAGAGTACCCCCTACTTCCAAGCCGACCATGGTGAGTTCAAGAAGTAAGGCGGTGTAATGAGCTCGAGTGTGCATGAAGTCGAGTCACTTCAGAGTTAACGCAGAGATAAGCAACAAGCGTGGTGATCAGGGGAGATTTGCAATGATGGTACGACACACTTAAGGAGGCGTACGCGGGTGAGGTGCCTTTTTTCTTCCCGACTTATAGGGCGCAGATGTGTGGCACTACTTGGGAAGTCGGGCCATCGGGTGAGTGAGAGATCTCCACGTGGGTGAGTGCAGGCGTTGAAGTCCCCTTTTGGCTGCAGCATTTAATGCATGCTCTTAAGGCCTGTGGTAGGGACCTTTATAAAAAGGTAGAGATCCGTAGCCACCCTGGCCATTTGCTTTATCTCTCGCTACTCCTATCTCAGACTTCCCAGAGTTCTTACTTCGGCCACCTTTCTCCCTCATTTTTTCTTCTTTCATTCCTCTGTATTGTCTAAAATTTCTAATATTTCGGGCGAAGAGGCCGAACCAAAAGCTTTCAAGGGTGATTTAGACCTTGAAAGTGTGGATTCATGGCTGGGGGCTCTAAAAAATCCACCATCTCCGATATCACTCGATCGTAGCCAGGCAAAGGGATCTGTTCTATAGGAGAGGGCATTGTTCACAACCCCAAGTGTAGGGTCGCAATGTAGTAATAATTTCGGTGAGACCGAGGTCGAATTCACAGGAACTGAACTTGTGTCTTCTGAATTTAACTCGAACTAGAACTAGATGAAGAAGTAAAATACAAATTTAAATTTAAAGGAATAATTATGAATGAGGTTTAAATTATTAATTAAAAGGGACTAGGGTGCCAAGGATCCACTTATAGCTTCTCAGGATGCCACCTTTCTTGATTTAGGAAATCCAACTGAAATTGAGTCCTATCCTATCCAATTAGAAAATGGAGATAGTTGAATCTCAAAACATCTCATGAAACTAGTCTCAATGGATGAGAGTTGTGAGGATTGGAAGTGATTCCATCATCTAACTATGCCCATGAGATAATGGCAAACAACAGGATATACCAAACCCACAACCGATCATAGGAGATTTGTAAAGATTAGGAAGGATTCCATCACCCTACCATGCCCAAGGGACGATGGCGAATAATGGAGCTTACTAATTTCACAATCTCAAATCAGGAAAAGAAGATATTTAAAGCTATCGCAGATCTATTGTAATTTGTCATAACAAACCATTAAAAACTAAAAATATTCCTTAATAAAGAACTATAATCCATAAAAGTTCAACAAAATATGAATCAAGCAAAGAAAACATCCTAATCACGCTACAAGCTTCACCGCTTAGCGCTAGCTAAGAGGTTTAGCCAACCGTAGACATGACTGAACTAAAATCTTTTAAGAAAATGATAAAAAAAACCAAGGATGAAGAAGAAAAACTCCCAGACAGCGGCTCAACTCTTTTTCTCCACTCCTTAAACCCTAGAAGATTCCTAAGAATATCCTAGGAACTCCTACTTATAATTCGGGAACTCTAACTTTTGCACCGAGTTAGAAAAATCTGAAAATTGCCTCAAATTTATGTAGTTCCTATAAAATTTGCGTAACCCTCGACTAGTCAAGGACAACCTTCAACTAGTCGAGGGTCACCTTTGACTGGTCAAGGACGATCTTCGATTGGTCGAGGATCACCTTCGACTGGTGGAGGGTTACCTTTGACTGGTTGAGGATGACGGGAATTTAGGGGATTTTGATCACTGGAGTTTGAGTCAAAGTTCCTTCGACTAGTCGAGGAAGAGCTTGGACTGGTCGAAGGAGGGGCAAATTTTTAGGGTTCTTTTTCTTCACTTCAAATCTTTGATTCTCTTCATTCCTTGCTTGGTTTTCTTGGATCTTTGGCATATGAATTCTTCATTCTTGGTCTCATAAGTTCCATCCTTGGCTTTGGTGATTTTTTAGCGTTAAATTTATGCTTTTATCATCTTTTTTGATCCAAGCTCTTAAATTCACCTTGCAACACAATCATGATTAAAATAGAACAATAAGCATTATCATGTTCATAAAACCAAAATATAAATGGGGGATAATATGCAATATTTGACCTTCAACACAATCCCTAACAAGTATTTTGCTAGCCTCGAGCAAAGTATGCATGAAATAAACCTCAGTGCTCAATGTCTAAAACCTCTTTAAGAAAACAATATTTTTAACACTCAAGCATGAATGGGTAGAATTAAGATACGAAAGTGAAATTTTGAAAACCTAAAGTCGAATCACATAAGTGATCTATCAAACAAATTCTTTAATTAATCAAATCAGAGTATAAGTCCATATATCATGTTTTTCAATGTGCTCGGTGAGAATCAACTTACTTCCCATAAAAGTACTATCTTTTCATCATGCCAGCCATGCTCATCACTTCAAGATTGGTTTAAAACTCAAGTACTAATTTTGAACTTATCCCCATCTCATTCTTTTTCCAATTTTTTATTTTATATCGATGGTTGTTTCGAATGAGAAATAAATGCATTTGGTTTAGGATATCATCTTATTCAAACATAATAAAAGAGAGAGTATTGAAGACAATCATCATATTTTATTATTATTGAATTCATTTACATCCTCAAACATCCCTTGATTCTAAGATAGATTATTTTAGAATATATGAATTAACAAAGTTCAAATGTCAAGTTAGATATCAAATCCGGCAGTACTTCGACTCTTGATTTGATAATTTCTTTAAGAGGAAAATGATATAGATATCTTCTATTGATTTCTCTTATTAAAGCTTGAATAGAAGAAGTCTGGAGATTTAACCATTTCGGCAGCATAACGACTCCTTAACTTCACAGACTGTAGGGCAGTCTGGTTGCACGAACCCGCACAACCGATATAGTTTGCACGGGTCCGCGCAAACCACCGGAACTTCTTCCCTCACCTTCAATCCTCTTCTTTACTCTACTTCCTCTCCAAAATCTTCAATCCGTCCAAATGAAGGAGCGGAGGGGGTATTTATAGGCCCTCGTACGTGTGGTACCTCAATTTTAGTGTCGTGGGGCCCACCTTTTTATCCTTTAGGTCTTTCTCAAAGAACCAGTTCTGAAACTCGTTACGTGAACCTGCACGACTCTCATTTCGGTTGCGCAGACCTGCGCAATGGATATGGGTTGCGCGAACCCACACAAACCACCCTTAAGTCATATCATTCTTCTTCTTTTTCAATTTTCCTTCTCTTTCTCAATCTTCTTTTGCTTCAATCCTTTCATCATTTTTTATGCCTCAACAGATGCCCCCTTAATCCTTTCTTTGTTTGCTCAGGAAAACAATGAAAAGGATCAAATTTTGATTTTCGGGTGGGTTTACGCGGACTCGCGCAACGAAAACCTGCACACGGTACTCAGCCATATATAGTATAAATACTCGAAGCCCTTCTTCATTCCACATTTTACTTATGCTGCAGTGAACTTTCATCACCTCTAATTCTTCCCCTCACAACTGATATCCATTACGCGGTCCCGCGCAATGACTAGTTCGTTCGCGCAAGATCTTCAGGAGTTGCGCTATTCCGCGCAAGAGAACTTTCTTGCGTAGTCTCGCATAACCCAGGACTTGGTGTTTTTCCTTCTTTTGGTCTTTTTGTTTTCAAAACTTGGACAAAATTTCAACTTTTCTTCCGATATTTTCTCCAATTAGCTTCAAGTCTTCAATCCCTTATTCATAATGGCTCATATTAAGCGCACTTTCCATCCTATGGACCTACCATCTAAGCAACCTTCTCATCCAGATCTTCTTAACCTGTCTTCTTTTCGCCTCTCTCCTTCTGCAGATCAACCCCCAGCCAAACGTACTAAGACCACTACCCGCAGTCCCGCATATTTTAAAGAACCGTACTTCCAACCTTTGACTTCACCGACCGCATTGAATCACTGTCATCCCCCATTCATCGAGCAATTGCACTAGGAGACCTAAAATGTCTTCCAAAACATGGTAGAGAGTATGATTGGGATGAATGGTTGAAAACCACTGCTCACATCTGCACGGATAGTCAAAGACCCATTCCTCGAGAAGACACTCTGCTTGCTTCTTATTTAAAGAAAACTCGCCGAAACAAGGTGAATGAGTATGAAGAGAAAATTAAGGAGCATAATAAGAAGAAGCTCTAGAATTTGTGGGACTCGGTACGTGTTATTGAGGGCATCATGAAGTTCGATAACCCTCATTCGGAAGGTATGACGGTGATTCCCATCAATCTCCATTGCCATCAATACATGCTCGACTGTGAGCCAAAGGATTATATAGATGGAGAAAAGTTTATGTACACTTCCTCATGGGCGACAAAAGAACCGTGCATCCTTGAGGGGATATTACAAGCGCACAAGCTGTGGCAAAGCATCAGGGAAGTCAACTCCATGATCTTTCTTACCCCTTTCCACAGTCAGCACAATCTTTCCCATGTATTTCAATGAAACCATAAGACACCGCTTCAGAGATCGCGAGAAACTCTGGGGACCTGAAGATTTTTGCACAAGGGGCCTATTAACTTATCGACGCTATTATTCCGACTGGACAAAAGCCATCTTATCTAGGCACATAGGTACACTTGCCAAGATTGGCTTGTATGATGCTATAGAAGTTACATCTCAGTACTTCTATAAGGAACCCACTATACTAAAGGGTTTCCTTGAGTATTGATGGCCCACTACCAACTCTTTCCATCTACCATTTGGTGAAATGAGTATCACACTTTGGGACTACACCGAATAGCGGGTCTTCCCCTAACAGGCAAATTCTATGATGAATTCATTCCATCCAACAGAGAGCTGGCATTCATATCTTCTCCCGATTGCAAGCCTTCCATCACTAAGACCACCATCGAACTTTTTAGAAAGATGGGGAAATTTTCAAACATCCATAAGCTTTCTCCTCTACAGTCGATGGCACATTTCTCGAGGGCTCTTAGGTATTTTCAAATCTATGAATCAACTTCCTTTCTCTTTTTATTATATATTTCTCCATATCAATCTGTTTCCTTTCCCTACAGATTTTGTGATTGTCGTTCTAAGGAACTAATAAATCTTCACGATGATATGAAGGAGAGAGCAAATTACAGTTCATTCAGGGAACTTACAGCCTTCCTAGCTTATTAGTTGAGCATCGTGGTACTTCCTAGCTCTAAATGGGTAGATGTTATTTGCCCTACTATCTTTGTCGTTGCCAGCACTTTGGCAGAAGGAAACAAGTATTCTATCTCCCCTACAGTACTATGCTCTATTTATAGACCCCTTGGCAAAATAGCCACTCATGTTAAGAACCCTACCATCAGATCTTCGTCAGTGTATACTTCATGGCACTATATCACAGGCTGGCTAGGAGTCTACTTTTCCTGGACTTTCAAAGCACCAGAGAAGGCGTACGTTCATCCTGTGCACCTCTCATTTTGGTTCTTCCAACAAAGAGCTATGGCCAAAAGGTCATACGAGTGGGTAGCCAACAAAATTCGGGATACTAATCAAGTGGACTTCTTCCAATTTTTTCTCCATCGCTATATCTAAGATACAAACATGGTGGACTAGGCTAAACTCATCGAAGTAGAAAGAGCTTTATTTCTCTCGATTCGCTCCTGTAGTCTACCACTTCGAGAAGGAATGGAATTCTGGCGAGAGCCCTATTATTCCAATCGCTTTGCTTGCCAATTCGGCTATGACCAAGCCGTGCCAGAAGACTACAGACTGGTCACTAAGAGGATGCATTGCTATGGAACTGGTCCTATTAATTGGGCTATGATATGTAAGCAATTGTTAGGTGGTCGCATCGATTCTTTCTTTATAATCCCTTGTTACGACTGCATAGTTGTCACTTCTTATAGCTGGATGTGGTGGTGGGATCACCAGTCATTTTTGGTCAACAAGTGCTTATTAGTGGATTCACCCATCTTTCTTCATCCGCCTAGACTAAGGGGCAGAAAACTTGAAGGCGGAATTGGCTTCATTCCAGAGAAGGGCCATGAATCTCATCACGACAAAATTTGCAGAAAGATATCGATAGAAGATCCAATCCATGAGATGAAGCCCATTAATACTTAGGACGGCTGGTTTACCCACCGAATCTTAACGAAATTTGAGCAAGTCCCTCGTGACTTTGGTGGGTGAGTCACAGATGATTTTGGAGGGACGTCTTCTCCTATTCCGGTAGGAACTGTCACAGCTCAGGATGAGTCAACTCTCCCTTCACAGCCGACTCCTCCTAGTTCATCATCTCCTATGACCAGATCTTGAGCGCGCTTGCAAGCATCGCCACTTGTTCTTCAGGAAGGAGGTAGACATGCATCTACATCCCCTTCAATCCCAGCTGACAGAGAGCCTCAACCAGAAAGTAGCCGAGCAACTTCTTCTAAAGGAAAGCAAGTCATGATTGAAGAAGTAGACGAAGAAAGCTTAGGAGATGAAAGTTCAGCTTCCTCATCAGAGGGTACTACTTCTATGGAATATGAAGATGACGAGGACGACGAAAGCGGTGAGGATAAAGATGATGATTTTGAGGAAGGAGAAGTTGATGTAGACGGAGAGGAGGATGTAGTTATGGAAAATGTTGAAAAAGAACACCCTCCTATGACTTCTGAAACTCTTCCTAGTGCCAATATCCCTGCAAAGTTTCCTGCGACAATAGAGGACGAGGAAGAACCTTTAGATTATGGAGAGTATAGATATTCACCTGGTAAGGGAAATTTAATTTCATATATATTTATATGCATATTTAGTGATAATTATCCCATTATCGTCGCGTCTTTATTTCAAGCACTCATGTTGCTAATGTCGAGATGGGTGATATTCCTCCTTTAAATCCTCCCACAACTGCACCAGTAGCTTCGCCAAGAGCTCCTCTGGTTTCATTGGCAGCACCAAAAGTGGTGGCCCATGAAATCATATTACTAGTAGAGACCACTAATTTGCCCACTCCAACAACTAGAGACTCAAGTACAGGGGCCAGGGCGCCCTCCTTCACTGACATGGCAGGGGCTGACCCTCCCGTGGTTTAGGAAATTCCTTCTCCCGTTGTTCATACTTCTACGGCAGGTATATATATATATATATATATATATATATATATATATATATATATATATATATATATATCGATTGCTTTATCATGAATTGTACATCGTCTAACTTTCTATCACTATTTCTTTCTTTCTTTCTTTCTTTATATTATAGGAACTCCTCCTTATAGCGGAGGGGCAAGTTCTGAGTCTGTGGCCACTGTATCTGAACTGTCATCTTTCATGAAGGTTCCCACCCATAAGATACTTTTGATGAAGAATTCTTTATCAGCAATAGTCCACATCTTCAAAGACCTTGAACAATGGTTAGACCTGGATATTGCTATTGAAATTCTAGAAAGTTCCGCAAGAATGGCAAGGATTAACATCTTCACTTTGCGTGATTCTCTTTTTAAATTCGTGATTCAATAATCTCTTTGGCATCAGCGGAGAATGTCATAATTGCTCCTGAAATCCTGAAATATGGAAAGCAACTGACTCTGTGTAAGGAAAAGGCTTCTCTTATTATTTCCGCTATTTCTGAATTTGATTAGGAACAATTGGTTCTTCAAGAACAGCTAAGGGCCCATACTGATGACAGGGTAGTTATTCAAGACCACATCGCCCCTGTAAAAGATGAGATATCACAACTAGAGTTAAAGGATCGCGAGAATGAATCATCTATGAAGGAGATCGGAGCAAGGATACAAGTCAGTATTCATTCTGTTAATGTGAGAAGTCTGAACTTCTCAAGAGCGAAGAGATGATCAAATCATTAGAAGATAAGCTGGCTGGCATTCCTGACCAAGTAAAGATCATTCTCGAGGAAAAGTCAAAGCATGTAGCAGCTCAGATGCAATTAAAGGAGGACTTACAAAAGTATATGAGGATAGTGGGAATTGTAGAAGAACTTTAAGCGCGTAATTTCTCTTGTGTAGATGCTTTTTGAACAAGTAATCTCTTTTGACTTTCAATATATGAATTCATGATAATATTTTGAGACATTTCATTCTTCTAAACATTTTATAATAGATCATTTCAAACACATTTATCCATGCAATAATCTTGCCATATCATTTAATAAGGAACTAATTATAAAACATTAACATTTTATGCTAGTTAGTGTGGCATTTCCTATATGATTTATTTTAATTGGCAATGCTAAGTTTTAATTTAGTCAGTTACACATAGTTTAAGCTCTTGAGTAGTGGAGCCCATGTAGTTTTTTAGACTCTTGAGTAGTGGAGTCGTGTCTCACATGATAGTCTCTGTAACTCTCAGGAGTTCACTGGACTTCTCATAACCTGGGGAGTTCACAAACCATGATCCATCAGAGGGGCCCAGTGAAGCTACTGGTGTTGTGAACTCGGTTGAAATTATGCACAGGGTTGGCCACAGTAACTCTCTAGAGTTCACAGAGCTCGCAAGGCGACCTTTGGGGTACTAAATCTAGGGTCGCTAGTCCGTCAATGAGTAGGTTTAAGCCCTTCCACATGAGTTAGTACTGAAATCAAACTAAAGATCTGGGGGGTCTTACACATGGTTCGCCTATCTATGGACATGGCCAAAGAGCTCACACTACGGCCCGCTTTTCCTTCATCTGGTCTAGCTCATTCACGGGAGGGTATTTTCCTTCATTCCCCATGATGCTGTCGGAAATCTATACAGACGGCATTGGTCTTACGCGTTGACTGTCCGTTGAGGACTTCTGGCCTTTTAGGCTTTTAGTCACTGGCTCCATCAGCTGCCCGCATAGATATGCATATGATGGCATTCAGGGGCTTTTTAGGGTCACTAGCTTCTCATTGCTGCCCGAATGGTGAAAATGATAGGTCTTATGTGTAGTTGGCCCTTTTAGGGCTTGGCTTGTCCACCTTATAATGCTTTAAAAGATAATAGAAGGTGTGATCATCGTTGCTACGAGAATAATAGACATCTCTGACTGAGATTGATACGTCACCACTTCTGTTAATATCTTCAATGGTATCCATCTGTGTTGCTCATGATACATCAGTTTGAGGTTGTTCGTAATATATCAGCTGAGTGATGATATCAATTTCAACAGAATTTTGCAGGGCTCACTTGACGATGATGATATGTTCACTTTCTTTTGTTACACTTGTTTGTACTTAGCCTTAATATGCTTGCAAATTTCTTCTCTTGTTTATTCTTGCCCCCTTTTGATAAAGAATCATTATCCTTATAATATTCTGAATCAAAATCAGTTAATGTCGTCCGGGATGAATCTTTTGATGAAGTGATGCCTTGTCTATCTTGATCCATAACTCTGTACACGCCCATGAAGTATGCTTCTTTTATCATGTATGGCCCATCCCATTTAGGCTCAAATTTGCCCCTGTCTTCTATCTGCTTTGGAGCCATTTCAGGCTACTTGACTATCTTGTGATCCTCTTTCGATGACTGTGCAGTCGTGACCATGTTCACTGATGAGTCTGCCCCCAATTCTTGAAATTTCCTTTGCTTTTCTTAACTGATCCCAATAGGGATTTAAATTCCTGCCCCATGATTTAAGCCAGTGGGTTCATCGTAATTAAAAACCATGTTTTTCATGATCTTTTTGCTTGTTGGGCTATATTTTCTGAGATCTTGCGATGTTAACCTACCGCTGTATACATTATTCTCGGTCTCTTTCTTCTTTCACTTCCACCAAGGCATAAAATTTGATTGGCTCCGGGTATTTTGCGCTAGCCTTAACCTGAAATCTTCCTGAAACGGCTGGAAATGGTTTCTTCCTTTTAACATACGACAATGGTACTGTATAATTAGATTGTAAAATTTTTAACTGTTTGGATGATAACAAGGTTAGTGGCAGTTGCCCCGGTTGTCTCAGATGTTTTGGCACAAAATAGAATTTATTCTTCGCTTCTGCAGTTCTGGATGATTTTGCTTTTTCTGTTTCTTCTTTAATCACATTTACTTGAATGTCCTTTAAGATGTTGCTTTTATCATTTGTTCTTTCTTCTTTGGTGAACCCTTTATAGTAACTGGCATCTGCAAAGGACTCGCCCTCTATATATGGCTTCGCATCGACCATTACTTTATACTACATTCCATCTTTACAGTATTTGAAGCATTGATGTAGAGTAGAGGGTATGATGCTGTACTGATGTATCCATGGCCTTCCTAGGAAAAGATTGTATGTTGTCACAACATTTATAATGTGGCACATGACATCAGTAGTCAGCTCTCCTATTTCCAGCATCACCGTAATCTTACCAAGTGCACATTGCCCATCTTGATTAAAGCCCTATATCATCATTCCACTAGGGCGTAGGTCAGAACAACGATAACTTAGTTTACTCAACATCGAGAGTGGTAAGAGGTTCACTGCTGACCAATTATCTATCATAATCCGCTTAACCTTCTTCCCCACAAATATGTCCTTCTATCATTAGTGGTCTATTATATTCTACCTCGCAGATCAAATCATCATCGGAGAAGGAAACAATTGGTAGGCAGTTTTCTTGCTCGTCATGCTCTTCATGCTCTAGTTTGGCCAGTAAAGTTTCTCTAACATCATGATTTGACGATGCTTGGATCAAGCTCTGCCAAAATTCCTCTGACAACTTGAGTACGTCATAAATGCTTAATCGAGCTGGTATGCCCTTCAAATGACTTATTAAATCATAAGTCACCTACGCCGTCTAACCTTTCTTTTCTTTCTCATCATCATTGCTTTGTTTCTCATTGACTTCTTTTCTTGTAACCCCCATTTTCTGTTTCATAGGGCTTGTCATCTTTTTTCCCGATCGTAATGTAATCATGGCTACCTTCTTTATCATCTTATGGTCTTCTTTCTCTTTCATATCTCGCCCTTTTCTCGAATCGTGAGCGTATTTACCTTCGCCATGGTACCCCTTTCCTTTACTTTACCAATTACTATTTTGCCTTTGTTTATCATTCGCTATATTATGCATTTCAATGTATAACAATTCTCCGTTGGATGCCCTACCAGGCGATGATAGCGGCAAAAATCTCTCTCTCTCTTGTTCTTGTCACATCTTTAGGGCATTTGGGTTCTAATAATTCTATCGTGCCGGCTTTTAACAGTTGGTTCATCATAGGAACAACATCTTCCCTGTCGAATGCGAACCCCTCGTGAGAATTGAGCATTTTGGGCCTCTTTCCACTGTATCTATTCCCTGATTGATTTGATTCTGCTCTCTGTTTCGGCCTCTTCTCCCTAGGGTCTCTCGTATCTTGGCTTCTACTGTCACGATTGATGGTATTTACAAACATCCTGCTAGCTACTCTTCTAGCTGCCTCATGGTGAAATGGTGGCATCTTCCGAGACATTAATTCTAAAGCCTGTGCCTTAGTGGCCAAGTCACATAAAGTTCTGATGTTAGCGCTGGTGAGTCCAAACACGATTCCCGTCTCCATAGAATTAGACACATTTTGACTTGTTCTTTTTCTTTTGGTAGTTGTCTACATGAGGCTCCCAATGTTTTCTAACTATCTATAAATTTTTCTACTGGTTCTCTTTCTCTCTGCCACACGGAGGCCAATTCTATAATACTAACATCACGCTCCAAAGAGAAGAAGTTTGACATAAAGGCATCTTGCATTTGTTTCCAAGAACGTATTGACCCTGGAGCCAGCCTAGAATACCATCGGAATGCTTTATGCGTCAGTGACGACCCAAACAGTCGTAAGCAATACTGCGGTATCATAGAGAAATTTCCCATACTAGTAATGAAGTGCATTAAGTGTTTCTCTAGCGACCGTTCTCCATTAAACTTTTGAAAATATGGATGCTTGAAATTGGCTAGAAAGGGGATATCTTCTACCTCTCTTGGATATGGCGTTCGGTATCTGAAACAGACAATATTTTCACGCTCTCTTTCTATTCTGACAGCTTCTTCAATGACTTGTCTCACTTTATCTTGTGTTACAGTTCTCGTGGCTAGAGCAGACCCTCGTGATCCTGCCCCTTGAGGTTGAGAACCTTCAGGCTAATTTTCTTGTCCATTCACTATGCCCATCATTGGTAGAGCCATGATCTGGGCTACATTATGTGCAAGGGTTGCTAAAGCCTCTCTAAGATTTTTGCACTCTTCTATTAATGCTCGTTGTGCTTCTGCCATTGCATTCACATGATCTTCTGTAGTCAACACATCATCTTTATTTGTCCCGGCCATGTGTACCGTAGCTTCTCCACTCTTTGATGAAGTCGTAGTTGGAATGGGGTGGGAGTATGTTGACGTAATAGGGCTTACTGAGAGAGGAGAGGGAGTTCCAGTCGACTTTTCTATGCCTTCGATGTCATCGATTAATTGGGGCGATACGGATACGGTTGAACCTACCATTAATGTTTTGCCTTTCTGCTCCATCGTCCATCTGGCCCTTGGGGTGATCAAAGCTGAAAAGTGACGCATCGTTGACTGCGGGACTACTTGCTTAGGATATATCGCAGGAGGGGCGAGTCCAGGATTCTTTCTAGCTGCATTACGCGTTACCGGCCCTCTAACTCTTAGCGAAGGTAGATTCATTTTAGGGTTTCTTGCATTTTGTGCTCTCGTCCTAATAGACATTACGACAGTCCAGCCTTTATCTCCGTCCATCAGTTGGGGTGAAGCAGATATAACCCCAGCTGTCACTTGATTTTGTTTATTTTTACTTGCAGGAGGTTGATTCACATATTCTGAGGTTTGGTTCGGCACATGTTCTATACCGAACCTGGTCAGAGTGAAATAGAAGCTCATTTTTCTTACAGAAGTTGTCATTGGTTGTAACTTTGTAGTTGAATTCAGAAACCTCGGACATAAAACACAACCATAGTTAGTATTTGAAGACCTAGATAACCTTTCTTAGAGATGAAGGGGAGGATGTTCCCACTGAAAGTTCCCATTTTGGCATAAAAAAGATGCTAAACTATGATGAAAGTCCTATAACTTTCTTAATGTTAATGTTAAATAAGATAGAATTGTCCCTAGCAGAGTCGCCATTTTGTTTCGAACAAGAAACAAATGTATTTAGTTTGGGATATCATCTTATTCAAACATAACAAAGAAAGAGTATTGAAGACAATCATCATATTTTATTATTACTGAATTCATTTACCTCCTCAGACATCCCTTGATTCTAAGATAGATTATTTTAGAATATATGAATTAAGAAAGTTCAAATGTCCAAGTCATATATCAAATCCGGCAGCAATTCGACTCTTGATTTGATCATCTCTTTAAGAGGAAAATGATATAGATCTCTTCTATTGATTTCTCTTCTTGAAACTTGAGCAGAAGAAGTTCAGAGATTTAGCCATTTTGGCAACATAATGACTCCTTAACTTCACAAACTGCAGGGCAGTCTGGTTGCGTGGACCCGCGCAACCGATATGGTTTGCACAGGTCCGTGTAAACCACCAGAACTTCTCTCCCTCACCTTCGGTCTTCTTCCTTACTTTGCTTCCTCTCCAAAATCTTCAATCCGTCCAAATGGAGGGGAGGGGGTATTTATAGGCCCTCACACGTATGGTACCTCGATTTTGGTGTTGTGGAGCCCACCTTTCGATCCTTTAGGTCTTTCTCAAAGAACTAGTTCTGAAACTCATTGCACGAACCTGTGCAACTCCCATTTCAGTTGCGCGGACCTGTGCAACGGATATGGGTTGTGCAGACTCGTGCAAACCACCCTTAGTCATATCATTCTTCTTCTTTTTCAATTTTCCTTCTCTTTCTCAATCTTCTTTTGCTTCAATCCTTTCATCATTTTTTATGCCTCAAAGTGGTCAATTTCTATTTATTCTTTTACAGACCTTGCATTATTTTTGCATTCTTTTCCATTCTTTTTCGGTCTTTTCACCATACATGACCTTTTTGTTGATCTCCTATCTTTAACTAGTTCTTTTCTTCTTTTAATGTGGATAAAATTCTCCAGACTTGATTTTAACTATCTATCAATGATTCATATACTAACAATCAGAAATTTGATATTGTCTTACAGAAGACAAATTGAATGTGTTTTGTGATGATATTCAAACTACCTCTTAATAAATTGATCGCAAGAACTTAGGTGATAAATTACTTAGATGATTAAACTCCAACAATCCAAAATTCGATCTCTATCTTATCATACTTAAAGCATTTTTAAGTACACAATTCATCACTTCTCAAATAGATTTCAACTGGAATCATTAAAAAAATTTTAAAATTTTGCTCAAAACTGAGAAAACACTGATTAGTTTACCTAATCCCCCATCCCCAACCTAAAAATCTATATTATCCTCATTGTAAAAGAAATAAGCATATAATGCAAAAGATGCAATGAAAAGAAAAGGAAAGTGATGGAGAGGTAATACCTGAAGAAGGAATTTTGAGGCTTTTCCAATGATCTCAGTGTGAAGATGGGTTAGCACAAGAATTAAACCAACAGAAAGCAAACTATCCTAAATAGCGAAAAGCAAACTATCTTAAAAAGGGAAAAGAAAACTATCCTAAACAGCAAAAACAAACTATCCTAAACAATCACATATGAAAGCAATAAACCTAACTATACCTCTGTCAGGCTAGGAGGTCAATCCTGGTAAATAGGATCAATCAGAGGTATGAACATGTCTTCTGAATTAAATTTCTTAACAAATGGCTTTAATCGATGTCCATTCACTTTGAAAACATTGTCATTGTTTGGATTTTGAATCTCGACGGCCCTATGAGGATAGACATTAGTAACAATAAAAGGATCGGTTCAATGAGATAGAAGTTTACCCAAAAAAAGATGTAATCAAGAATTGTACAAAATGACTTTTTGACCAACTAAGAATAATTTTTGAAGGATGTTCCTGTCATGGAACACCTTCATCCTGTCCTTGTAAATTCTTGAGTTCTTGTATGCATAATTCTGGATCTCCTCGAGTTCATTCAATTGTAGTTTGCGTAGCAAGCCAGCATTGTCCAAATCGAAGTTCAAATTCTTGATAGCCCAGTAGGCTCTATGTTCCAACTCCATAGGTAAGTGGCAAACCTTCCCATAGGCAAGTCTAAAGGGAGATATTCCAATAGGAGTCTTAAATATAGTACGTTAAGCCCATAAAGCATCGGTCAATCAGATTGACCAATCTTTTCGGTTAGGGTAAACCTTCTTTTCCAAAATATGTTTAATCTCCCTATTGGAAATCTCAGCTTGCCCACTTGTCTGTGGGTGGTATGGAGTGCTCACCTTATGAGAGATGTCATATTTCTTCATTAAGTTCGCAAATGGCATATTATAGAAATGTGAACCTCTAGCACTAATGATGGCCCGAGACGTTCCGAACAGGGAAAGGATGTTCTTTTTTAAAAACTTAATGACCATCTGATGATCATTGTTCTGACACGGGATCGCTTCGACCCACTTAGTGACATAGTTTACTGCTAGCAAAATATATAAATTCCCAGAGGATTGGGGGAATGGTCATATGAAATCGATGCCCCAACAATCAAATGCTTCAATGATCAGAATGAGGTTCAAAGGCATCATATTTCGATGGGACAGTGCTTCCAATTTTTGACAATACTCACAACCTTTGCAAAACTCATGAATGTCCTTGAACACAGTGGGCCAGTAAAAGCCGCACTACTGAATTTTGGCCATGGTTTTTTTAGCTGAAAAGTGATAGAAGGAGATGACACTTTGGTGTTCATTGTCTGACACACATCTTCTTAAGATTTGGTCCGGGCAATATTTAAATAAATATAGATCATCCCAAAAGAACTTGCGTACCTTAGTGAAGAATTTCTTCTTATCTTGCGCAGTCCAATGTGTTGATGTGAAACCTGTGGCAACATAATTAGCAATATTGCAAAACAAGGTGAATGGGAGACTTTAAACAATTGTTCATCTGAGAACATGTCATTTATATGTGTCGTCTTAAGGGAATCAGAGAGATCATGGCGAGAAAGATAATTAACCACTACATTCTCTACTCCCTTTTTTATCTTTCATTTCCAAATCAAATTCTTGAAGTAGGAGGATCCATCTTATACAGTGAGGCTTTGCATCATTCTTTGAAAGAAGGTACTTAAGTGTCTCATAATCTGTGTACATGATGATCCTAGATCCGATCAAGTAGGACTTAAATTTGTCTAAAACGAACACTACAACTAAGAGTTCCTTTTCCATAGTAGAGTAGTTCACTTGAAAAGGATTTAAAGTTCTACTTGCATAGTGTATAACATAGGGCTTCTTCTCTTTTCTCTGGCTTAAAACAGCCCTAAGCACTACGCCAAAACAACGAAAAAAGGACGGTCCAAAACTGTCTCAAATGACCAAAAAGGACGGTCATGGACTGTCACATAGGCAGTCAAATTTTGATGTGTCCTATTACTTAAAGGACGGTTGAAAACCGTCATTCTTACTGATGAAAAAAAGACGGTCATGGACCGTCCTAAAAAAGGACGGACATGGACCGTCATTAAAATGGACTGTCATAGACCGTCTCTTATGAGCCCAAAAAGGACGGCCATGGACCGTCCTTTAAAAGGATTGTCATGGACCATCCTTAAAAAAGACTGTCATGAACCGTCTCTTATGGGCCTTCAAAGGACGGCGATAGACCGTCCTTTAAACGGACGGTTATGGACCATCCTTTAAAAGGACCGTCATGGACCATCTCGTATGAGCCTTCAAAGGACTGTTATAAACCATCTTTTAAAAGGACTGCTATGGGCCGTCTCTTATGACCTTGAAAGGACTTTTCAAATTTAACCTGTTACAGTCTTCTTCCTGATATACACCTGTTATACAATATATTTCATCACATTCACATTCACATCCATCTAAACCCAAACGACGTAAATCCATCCAAACACATAATTTTTCCGATATACACCTGTTATATAATATATTTCATCACATTCACATCCATCTAAACCCAAACTACGTAAATCCATTCAAACACACAATCTTCCTGATATACACCTGTTATACAATATATTTCATCACATTCACATTCACATTCACATCCATCTAAACCCAAACTACGTAAATCCATCCAAACACACAATCTTATCCACATTACATTCATCCACGCATAATACATATAAGTTTAACATCATAAGTAAAAAAACAATCTTATCCACATTTCATCACATTCACATCCATCTAAATCCAAACTACGTAAATCCATCCAAACATAAACTACATCCGTCCAAACACAAACAATCTTATTCACATTACATTCATCCACGCATAATACATATAGATAAGTTTAGGTTTAGGTTAGGTTATAAGCTATAGGTTTAGGGAATTAAGAATAGGTTAAGGTTTAGGTTTAGGAAATCGGGTTCGGGTTCGGGATCGGGTTCAGGTTTGGATTTTCAAGTTTAGGTTTAGGTTTAGGTTAGGGAGTTGAGATTAGGATTAGGTGTAGGTGTAGGTTTAGGGATTTGAGAATAGGTTAAGGTTCTGGTTTAAGAATTCAGGTTCGGGTTCGGGATTGGGTTTAGGTTCAGGTTTAGGTTAGGGAGTTTAGATTAGGATTAGGTTTAGGTTTAGGGATTTGAGAATAGGTTAAGGTTTAGGTTTAGGAAATTGAGTTCGGGTTTAGGTTTGGGTTTTCAAGTTTAGGTTTAGGTTTAGGTTAGGGAGTTTAGATTAAGATTAGGTGTAGGTGTAGGTTTAGGAATTTGAGAGGAGTTTAAGGTTTAGGTTATAAGCTATAGGTTTAGGGAATTGAGAATAAGTTAAGGTTTAGGTTTAGAAATCGGCTTCGGGTTCGGGATCGGGTTTAGGTTTGGGTTTTCAAGTTTAGGTTTAGGTTTAGGTTAGGGAGTTGAGATTAGGATTAGGTGTAGGTGTATGTTTAGGGATTTGAGAATATATTTAGGTTATAGGTTATAGGTTTAGGTTTAGGTAAAGGTTAAGGGTTTAGGTTTAGGTTATAAGCTATAAGTTTAGGGAATTGAGAATAGGTTAAGGTTTACGTTTAGGAAATCGGGTTCAGGTTCGGGATCCGGTTTAGGTTTGGGTTTTCAAGTTTAGGTTTAGGTTTAAGTTAGGGAGTTGAGATTAGGATTAGGTGTAGGTTTAGGTTTAGGGATTTGAAAATAGGTTAAGGTTAAGGTTTAAGAATTCGTGTTCGGGTTCGGGATTGGGTTTAGGTTTGGGTTTTCAAGTTTAGGTTTAGGTTTAGGTTAGGGAGTTTAGATTAGGATTAGGTGTAGGTTAAGGTTTAGGGATTTGAGAATAGGTTAAGGTTTAGGTTTAGGAAATCGGGTTCGGGTTCTGGGATCGGGTTTAGGTTTGGGTTTTCAAGTTTAGGTTTATGTTTAGGTTTAGGTTAGGGAGTTTAGATGAGGATTAGTTGTAGGTGTAGGTTTAGGAATTTGAGAATAGGTTAAGGTTTAGGTTAAGGTTTAGGTTATAAGCTATAGGTTTAGGGAATGAGAATAGGTTAAAGTTTAGGTTTAGGTAATCGGGTTCGGGTTCGGATCGGGTTTAGGTTTGGGTTTTCAAGTTTAGGCTTAGGTTTAGGTTGGGAGTTGAGATTAGGTTAGGTGTAGGTGTAGGTTTAGGGATTTGAGAATATATTTAGGTTATAGGTTATAGGTTCAAGTTTAGGTTTAGGTTAAGGTTAAGGTTAAGGTTTAGGTTATAAGCTATAGGTTTAGGGAATTGAGAATAGGTTAAGGTTTAGGTTTAGGAAATCGGGTTCGGGTTCGGGATCGGGTTTAGGTTTGGGTTTTCAAGTTTAGGTTTAAGTTTAGGTTAGGGAGTTGAGATTAGGATTAGGTGTAAGTTTAGGTTTAGGTATTTAAAAATAGGTTAAGGTTTAGGTTTAAGAATTCGGGTTCGGGTTCGGGATTGAGTTTAGGTTTGGGTTTTCAAGTTTAGGTTTAGGTTTAGGTTAGGGAGTTTAGATTAGGATTAGGTGTAGGTTTAGGTTTAGGGATTTGAGAATAGGTTAAGGTTTAGGTTTAGGAAATCGGGTTCGGGTTCGGGATCGGGTTTTAGGTTTGGGTTTTCAAGTTAGGTTTAGGTTTAAGTTAGGGAGTTGAGATTAGGAGTAGGTGTAGGTTTAGGTTTAGGGATTTGAAAATAGGTTATGGTTTAGGTTTAGGAATCGGGTTCGGGTTCGGAATTGGGTTTAGGTTTGGGTTTTCAAGTTTAGGTTTATGTTTAGGTTAGGGAGTTTAGATTAAGATTAGGTGTAGGTTTAGGTTTAGGGATTTGAGAATAGGTTAAGGTTTAGGTTTAGGAAATTGGGTTCTAGTTCGGGATCAAGTTTTAGGTTTGGGTTTTCAAGTTTAGGTTTAGGTTTAGGTTAGGGAGTTGACATTAGGAATAGGTGTAGGTTTAGGTTTGGATATTTGAGAATATATTTAGGTTTTAGGTCATAAGTTTTAGTTTAGTTTAAGGTTATAGGTTTAGGATTAGGTTATAAGTCATAGGTATAAGGAATTGAGAATAGGTTAAGGTTTAGGTTTAGGAATCGGGTTCGGGATTGGGTTTAGGTTTGGGTTTTCAAGTTTAGGTTTTGGTTCGGTGTTAGGGAGTTGAGATTGGGATTAGGTGTAGGTTTAGGTTTAGGGATTTGAGAATACATTTAGGTTTTAGGTCTTAGGTTTAGGTTATAGGTTTAGGTTTAGGTTATAAGTGTATGTTATAGGTTTAGGTTTAGGTTATAGGTTAAGGTTTAGGGAATTGAGAATAGGTTAAGGTTTAGGTTTAGGAAATCGGTTCGGGTTCGGGATCGGGTTTAGGTTTGGGTTTTCAAGTTAGGTTTAGGTTTAGGTTAGGGAGTTGAGATTAGGATTAGGTGTAGGTTTAGGTTAAGGAATTTCAGAGTAGGTTAAGGTTTAGGTTTAGGAAATCGGGTTCGGGTTCGGAATCGGGTTTAGGTTTGGGTTTTCAAGTTTAGGTTTAGGTTTTGGTTAGGGAGTTTAGATTAGGATTAGGTGTAGGTTTCGGTTTAGGAATTTGAGAATAGATTAAGGTTTAGGTTTTGGTTAAGGTTTAGGGAATTGAGAATAGGTTAAGGTTTTGGTTTAGGAAATCGGGTTCGGGTTCGGGATCATGTTTAGGTTTAGGTTAGGGAGTTGAGATTAGGATTAGGTGTGGGTGTAGGTTTAAGGATTTGAGAATATATTTAGGTTTTATGTTTAGGTTATAGGTTATAGGTTCAGGTTTAGGTTTAGGTTTAAGTTAAGGTTTAGGTTTAGGTTATAAGTTATATGTTTAGGGAATTGGGAATAGGTTAAGGTTTAGGTTTAGGAAATCGGGTTCGGGTTCGAAATCGGGTTTAGGTTTGGGTTTTCAAGTTTAGGTTTAGGTTTTGGTTAGGGAGTTTAGATTAGGATTAGGTGTAGGTTTCGGTTTAGGAATTTGAGAATAGATTAAGGTTTAGGTTTTGGTTAAGGTTTAGGGAATTGAGAATAGGTTAAGGTTTTGGTTTAGGAAATCGGGTTCGGGTTCGGATCATGTTTAGGTTTAGGTTAGGGAGTTGAGATTAGGATTAGGTGTGGTGTAGGTTTAAGGATTTGAGAATATATTTAGGTTTTATGTTTAGGTTATAGGTTATAGGTTCGAGTTTAGGTTTAGGTTTAGGTTAAGGTTTAGGTTTAGGTTATAAGTTATATGTTTAGGGAATGAGAATAGGTTAAGGTTTAGGTTTAGGAAATCGGGTTCGGGTTCGAGATCGGGTTTAGGTTTGGGTTTTCAAGTTTAGGTTTAGGTTTAGGTTAGGGAGTTAGGATTAGGATAAGGTGTTGGTTTAGGTTTAGGGATTTAAAAATAGGTTAAGGTTTAGGTTTAAGAATTTGGGTTCGGGTTCGGGATTGAGTTTAGGTTTGGGTTTTCAAGTTTAGGTTTTGGTTTAGGTTAGGGAGTTTAGATTAGGATTAGGTTTAGGTTTAAGTTTAGGGATTTGAGAATAGGTTAAGGTTTAGGTTTAAGAAATCGGGTTTGGGATCGGGTTTTAGGTTTGGGTTTTCAAGTTTAGGTTTAGGTTTAGGTTAGAGAGTTGAGATTAGGATTGGTGTAGGTTTAGGTTTAGAGATTTGAGAATACATTTAGGTTTTAGGTCATAGGTTTTGGTTTAGGTTAAGGTTATAGGTTTAGGTTAAGGTTTAGGTTTAGGTTTAGGTTTAGGTTATAAGCTATAGGTTTAGGGAATTGAGAATAGGTTAAGGTTTAGGTTTAGGAATCGTTTGGGTTCGGGATCGGGTTTAGGTGTAGGTTTAGGTTTAGGGATTTGAAAATAGTTAAGGTTTAGGTTTAGGAATTCGGGTTCGGGTTTGGGATTGGGTTTAGGTTTGGGTTTTTAAGTTTAGATTTAGGTTTAGGTTAGGGAGTTTAGATTAGGATTAGGTGTAGGTTTAGGTTTAGGGATTTGAGAATAGGTTAAGGTTTAGGTTTAGGAAATCGAGTACAGGTTCGGGATCGGGTTTTAGGTTTGGGTTTTCAAGTTTAGGTTTAGGTTTAGGTTAGAGAGTTGAGATTAGGATTAGGTGTAGGTTTAACTTTAGAGATTTGCGAATACATTTAGGTTTTAGGTCATTGGTTTTGGTTTAGGTTAAGGTTAAGGTTTAGGTTTAAGTTTATGTTATAAGTTATAGGTTTAGGGAATTGAGAATAGGTTAAGGTTTAGGTTTAGGAATCGGGTTCGGGTTCGGGATCGAGTTTAGGTTTGGATTTTCAAGTTTATGTTTAGGTTTAGGTTAGGGAGTTGAGATTAGGATTAGGTGTAGGTTTAGGTTTAGGGATTTGAGAATACATTTAGGTTTTAGGTCATAGGTTTAGGTTTTAAGCTTAGGTTAAGGTTATAGGTTTAGGTTTAGGTTATAAATGTAGGTTATAGGTTTAGGTTAAGGTTACAGGTTTTGGGATTTGAGAATAGGTTTAGGTTAAGGTCATAAGTTTAGGATTAAGAAATCGGGATCGAGTTCGGGTTCGAGTTTAGTTTTGGGTTTTCAAGTTTAGGTTTAGGTTTAGCTTAGGGAATTGAGATTAAGATTAGGTGTAGGTTTAGGTTTAGGGATTTGAGAATATGTTAAGGTTTAGGTATAGGAAATTGGGTTCAGGTTCGAGATCGGGTTTACGTTTTGAGTTTTAAGTTTAGGCTAAGCGTTTAGGAATTCAGATTCGGGTTCGGGATCTGGTTTAGGTTTGGGTTTTCAATTTTATGTCTAGGTTTAGGTTTGGGAGTTGAGATTAGGATTAGGTGTAGGTTTAAGTTTAGGGATTTGAGAATACGTTAAGGTTTAGGTATAGGAAATCAGGTTCGAGTTCGAGATAGGGTTTACGTTTAGGTTTTAGGTTTAGGCTAAGGGTTTAGGGATTAAGATTTGGGTTCGAGATCGGGTTTGGGTTTAGGTTTAGGTTTTAAGTTTAGGTTAAGGTTATAGGTTGAGGTTATAGGTTTAGGTTTAGGTTATAAGTGTAGGTTATAGGTTATGGTTTAGGTAATTGAGAATAAGTTAAGGTTTAAGTTTAGGAAATCGGGTTCGGGTTTGGGTTTGTGTATGGTTTTAGGTTTGGGTTTTCAAGTTTAGTTTTAGGTTAAGGAGTAGATTCGGATTAGGTTTAGGGATTCTCTAGTATTATCTACAATTGAACCTAGTATTATCTACTACATACTAGTAACATACAACCAATGTTGGGGCACCATACCATAAGCTACAAGAATTTCATGTCCCCCTAAACAAGGTATCCTCCATTGATAACATATATATATATTATAAGTTTTTTATTTTCATTTACATTCCCGAATATATTCATCATCCATCCAAGAAAATTGAAACAAGTACTGTCAATCTATCTTATCTTACCAACCGCCTTATGTTTCTTTTCACCTTTGTAGCTCTCATATTTGTTGTAGCTGCTAGTTCACCATCAATAGTGTCCCTAACCAAATCTTTGTGCAGTCCCTCCATTTGAAGCAGTGGCTGAAGTTACAAGAAGTAGACTGATTAGTCTTTCCATGTTTTGAAAAAAATTAAATTCTTTATTTTTTGCTGCCAGTTTACTTATAATTATCATTGGCTCTTAATCTATTTATAATGAAAATCTTAAATATCACCTGATAGTGCTCCTTTGATAAATGTCCTGTTTGGAACAAATAATTTATTTTATCATAAATGTCCTGTTTGGAACAAATAATTTGTTTTATACATACATGTGTTTTATCATAAAACCATGCATGATGCATCCATACAAAAAAAAATCAAATGGAAATTTTTTTATATAAATAAATTTTTTGGTGGCACATATTAAAAAATAATGTTACTGTCAGCAATGTAACAAATATCATCAGATTTTGAAATATTGCAAGAAATACATTTGTGTGCTGAATTTATTTGAGGCCTTGGGAGTTGGATTAGAGTGAATATACCTTTCAAAAAGATGAGCCAAAGGTTTATGCTGACTCAAATTGATGTTGGTCATGAGATGGTTGAGGAATTAGTTACTTGCATATTGCCAAGGAGAATTGAAAATAAAACCAAGCCAGGAATTAGTTACTTGTATTATTCTACTAAAAGCATTGAAAAGATTAAGTAATTTTAATTGAAAATAGAAAAATGTAATAAATCATTGAAAACATTTATTGATTTTAATGTAGTGAAAAATAATTTGTAATGTAAGCTACATAGCATGTAGCCTAGTCTTTGTAGCAAATAGCATATGCAAATTATCATGTTGCGTAGGCTACACAACTCAAGCTATTTTAATGAGCTACGTAGCGATAAGGCTAAGCTACACTACATAGAGTAAGCTACATGCTACATAGTTGTTCAAGGATTTGTTGCACAAGCACTTTCTGTATTTTAATACATAGAAAGTTTCTGGAATTTTGATGTGAATACTGATATTGCAAAATACTTGTTTGGTAATACGTAAAGCAGGTCATCAGTCATGCATCAACAATGTGTGAGGAGAACATCTTCATCACACTTTATTGGACTATCAAATATTGTTCATGAATTATGATTGGCTGTCTTAGAAGTTTAATATAGTTCTTTCTCAGCCTAGTTTGCCATTTGGTTATGTCGATAGAAGTGGAGTATCTAAACAGTCAATTCCTATTTTTACAACAAATATAGGTATAAGCAGCAAAAGAAGAAAAGGGGGCAACAAAAAAAAAAGTGCTGGTGAATATCTTATCCTTCCCATTTCCTTTTCCCTATATTCTTTTGGAAATTTAGTCAAGGTTTTCTCAGGAAGGCTATTAAACTTCTTATTTGACAAAGTAGCACCTCTTATACATGGTCTTGTATGTGCAGCAAGTCGTATGGATATGAAGGAGCTCAAAATGGGGTAGGATTTGTTTATTTTCATTTTTGTATGTCATTTGATCCTTCGTAGCTGGTTTTGTTTTGTACTTGACTAGTCTCCTTGTTGCTAATAAAAAGGTAAAAAGAAAAAAAGAAGAAAAAAATGAAAAGAAAAGGAGAACAGGTAGACTACTCCACCCATTTTTCACCATCTCTTTAGGGCCTGTTTCAATTGAAGGTAAACTAGGGGAATGTAAGTGAAAGAAAAAACATAAACATAAGTGGCAGGTAAACTGACACCAGTGCTAGGGTAAGTAAATCCTTTGCACCTGTTTGTTTTGCTAAGAAGAAGTCTCAGAAAATGCTTTTAAAAAAAATTTATTATATGCATTTGCAACTGTTTGGATTGCAATCCCACAAAGGGAAATCTTTCTCCCTCCAAAATTGCCATTTGAAACATCACATCAGAGGCAAACTCTTTCCCTCTATTTGTCTTTTTGAAAAAAAAAAGGTGTACTCCCTTGTCGATAAGGGAAAAGAAAATGCAAACACTTTGCTGCAGCATCCCCTGCTTCCCAAACAATTGCAAATGACTTGTCGATACAAACTGGTTGCATTCCCCTGTTTGCATTCACAGGCTATAAAGGTGGTGACTCATCGACCATCAACATGGCCTCATTGTCAATGGAGCATGTCTCAAGAATAAATTGATTGAAAACCCTTTACCATCTAACATTGGCCGTTGAATTTAGACCACTGACCATTTTCTTCATAGTGGTCTATTTGATGATTGCAAATTGGATTCTTCATGTTGCCTGTTTTCAGTGTGGCTTGACTGTACTCCATCCACAACCAGGTCAATGATTTCGACAGTCTGGGTTGACATACATTTATGCCATATGTATGGCGGATAAATTACCACCATTCAGGAAATGGTGGAAAATGAGGGCCATGTCTATAGTCACAAACCATTGAAAAGCGTACCTTCACAGATCTTTCTACTTCTTCGCATCTGCATTCTTCTTTATCAGCATTGAATTATTAACCCCTTTCTAGAGATTTGGATTAATGTGTTAGAAAATGTTTTTGATAGATTAGCCTGAAGTCTAAACCCCTGACCTCAATGTTATATCCTTAAGGCGTAGCCAATTTGGTGAAGTCACTTCATTGTGCTAAAGAAATGGTTAAGACTTTGCTTTGCATTTCCCACAACCGTATTAAGTGGGTGGTGGTGACACATCCAGCATACATGTGGTATACATGCATGTCAATCCAGACTGTCAGAGACTCCAAATTGTTTGTGGATGGAGCATATATCTCAGAAATTATACTGATTAGACAATTTGAAACATTTCTTTTGCATTTTGAATTTGCACTTATTTGTTAGGATTGTTGGATTGATCTGCACGCATGCCACATGCACATTAGACAGGTCAGGAAGGATGCAGGACAGATATCTAAAAGCTGTAAAATGAATAGTGATTCGTTGGTTGAAGAATTGGGGATGGAAAGAGAAAAGAAGAAAAAAAGGATGGATTTGGAATCTCTCCTCAATCTAAAAGGATCACTTTGAGCAAAGGATTGTTGCGCTCCTAGGAAAATCCCTCACACCTTTTCCAATGAAAAAGAACTAATCCTACTCATTCATTAATTTAAATTATAGCCATCTATTTTAATAAAATAATTGATAGTGAAACATCCCTAACAAGTACAACCATTTTGTAAATCAGTCATAACTCACTCATTTCCATCCATGGCTTGGTTGAGGAATTAGTTACTTGCATATTGCACACGTCCATCCATTTTTCTAGCTAAGTTTATATCATGGGCCAAAAGACCCCAATTCCATCATGATGTATCTAATTTATATCTACAATGTCCATCCAATTTTCTAGCTAAGTCTATAGCATGAGCCAAAAGACCCCAATTCCATCATGATGTATCTAATTTATATCCACAATGTTCATCCATTTTTCAAGCTCAGTTCATAGCATGAGCCAAAAGATGAGTCAAATCCAAATCTTAACTGATAATTTGAATCTAAGGTCATATTTCAATGATCCAAGCTGTTCATATAATGGACCTGTTTGTAGCTATGGGATATATATATATATATATTTTTTAAAATCATTTACAATGGGATTTTTAACTTGTTAATCATTTAAATCATTTTGTTTTGGTTATGGACTCCAACAATTTGAATTATATATGATACCACTTTTATAAAAACATACATGGACAATCCACCCTAAAATCCCACGCCACAAGAATCAGTGAAAATGACAATATTCACTCTCTATAAACATTTCCAGGACCCACAGTGAAGTTTACTTATCATCCAAACCATTCATATTATCACAAAGACATGAATAAAGGAAAACAAGCATATCAGCTTGATCCAAAACATCTAGAGCCCACGAGAAGTTTTTCTACGGCAGAGGATCACTTCACACTGTTACCTGTGGTGTGGTCCACTTGAGCTTTGAATATGCTTCATTTTTGGGCTTAAACCATAAAATTATCTTGTAAAATGGATGGACATGGATGATAAAATACATAAATCAAGGTGGACCGCACAGAGATTACTCAGTACACAATCCAATTCCCATACAAAACTCTCTGTGGCCCGCGGGAAGTTCTCATTAGTGGGGATTCAATCTCCACTGTTTCATGTAGTGCAATGGGCTTCATTTTCAGGGCTATTACCTAAAATGGGCTGGCAAAATAGAGATGGCATGGATATACAACACATACATCAAGGTGGACCGCATGAAACAATGGAGATAGAAATGCCCACCTAAATCCCCAAATCCCCAAATTCGTAAATCCTCAAATCCCTAAATCCCCAAATCCCTAAATCCCTAAATCCTCAAATCATTTCAATTGGTATTGAGATCGACAGAGATTGAGAGAGAGAGAGAGAGAGATACCTGTTTGAGTTGGAGCCCTGATCACGGTCCACCGAGAGAGACAGAGAGAGGATGTGCGAGAGAGAGAGAGCACCGAGAGACAGAGAGAGACAGAAAGACAGAGAGGGAGGGACCAAGAGAGAGAGACAGAGATAGAGACAGAGAGAGAGGGTGCATGAGAGTGAGAGACAGAGAGGTAGAGAGTGAGGTTGAGAGAGAGGGAGAGAGGGTTTGAGTTTTGGGAGGGGCGTGCGGGCGTGCAAGAGAGATTTTTGGGGTGGTTTTTGGGGTTGTGGGAGATGGGATGCGGTAGGTAGATTTTGGGGTAGAATGGATTGGCTACTCCTGCTGACACCAGCCCCGTGGCTGGTGTTAGGTGGGTTGTGGGCCCCACCATGATGTATGTGTTTCATCCGATCCATTCATCCATTTTTAAATATAATTTTAAGACTTAGTTTTAAAAATAAGAGGGATATAAATCTTAGGTGGACCACACCACAGGAAAACAATAGTGATTGGATATTCATCATTTAAATCCTCCTAAGGCCCACTGTACTGTTTATCTGACATCCAATCTTTGATTAGGTCATAAAGGCCCAGATGAAGGGAAAAAACAAAGATCAGCTTGATCCAATACTTTTATGGCTCGCGAAAAGTTTTTAATGGTCGACATTCATTCAACACTTTTTCCTGTAATGTGGTCCACTTAAGATTGGGATATAACTCATTTTTTTTGTAATATCATAAAATGATCTATAAAAATAGATGGACGGCATGGATGAAATACGTACATCATGGTGGGGCCTATAGACCACCGAACACAAAAGTTGAGAGGGGTTACCCTCCATTAAAACATTCGTAATTATGTTTTGGGCCCGCAGAGATGTGGTTCACAAATCTAGCCCATCCATTATGTGTGTGCCACTTGAATGAGGGGGTCATACCAAGTTTCAGACGCATCCAAATTTCAGGTGGGGCCCCACCAAGTGCTTTTATATGTTTTAGGCATGTCTTCACATGATTTTAGATGGTATGGCCCACCGGAGTTCTATATACGGCTGATTTTTGGGATATCCCATAATTTAAAGAGGACCCATCAAATGCACGGTGTTGATTTTTAGCACATGTCATGACGGGGCCCACACAGCTCGACCTCATGGGGAGTTCCCATGAGCTCAACGAATAAAACCTTTTCCATATATATAATATTTAAAAAATATAAAAACTTATGATGTATTTATTGTATCCACACCATCCATCCATTTTGAGATATCATTTTAAGTCACGAGCCAAAGAATGAGACAGATAAAAATCTGTAGTAGACCCTACCATAGAAAACAATGGGATGGTGATTCCCACCATTGAAACTATCCTAAGGCCCATCATAATGTTTATTTGAAATCCAACTAGTTCAAAAGTTTTTTAAAAAAATGGTCGTAGGGCCATACATTATGGTGGGCCCACAGTAATGTTTGTCATCCAACATGTTCATAATATCAAAAAGATATGAATGAATGGAAAACACAAACATCGTCTTAATCCAACACTTCTATTAAATGCACAGTGTTGATGTTTGACACACATCATGATGGGCCCTACAAAACTTACATTAATTCTTAGAGTTTCAGGGTGTCAATAAGTTGGGTCACAATTTTGACTAGAATATTTGACCCATTTTACATGTCTGGTCCATTCACTTTATTTTACTGATCATTACCCTCAATTTGACTAGTTACTAACCTCGATCATGTTACATATGAAAACTATATTGGGCAAACAAGATTGATCAACAATTTGAGTGGATTTTGATTTAAACATCTGAAGTTATTCACTCTTCAATCTGGACTGATCAGATTGTCCAAAAATAGTTAAAGGTTGTTCATAATATCAAAAATATATGAATGAATAGAAAACACAAACATCAGCTTGATCCAAAACTTCTATGGCCTCCAAGAAATTTTAAATGGCAGAGGTTCAATTACACTATTTCATGTGGTGTGGTCCACTTGAGCTTTGGATATGCTTCCTTTTTGTTCTTTAGACCTCAAATTATCTGTTAACATGGATGAATGGAGTGGATAAAATAAATAAATAATAGTGGAACCCATAGAGTTTACTCTGGTAAGGATAACGAGTAACTCACCTAAATGTAGTAGAGAATGGTTTCCTTAAAACATTCATAATCATATATTGGGTCTGCCTA
Organism: Magnolia changhungtana; assembly: GCA_030180095.1. NCBI lineage: Eukaryota > Viridiplantae > Streptophyta > Magnoliopsida > Magnoliales > Magnoliaceae > Magnolia > Magnolia changhungtana. The sequence goes on along the minus strand of JASAUF010000656.1, from coordinate 10,364,665 downwards.
AATGTGATTCACATATCCAACCCACTCACTATGTGTGTCCCACTTGGATGAGGGGTCAGACCAAGTTTCAACCGCATCAATGTCTGTATTAACTTATAAACATGTTGGATCTCAAATAAACATCGTGGTGGACCCTAAGAAGGTTTCAATAGTGGGTGTCACTATCCCACTCTTTTATATGGTGTGGGTCCACTTGAACTTTGGATCTGCCCCGTCAGTTAGATGCACCATTCCATGGTAGGCCATGAGCTTAAAAATAAAGTCAATCCATGACTTGGGTGGGCCACACATAGTTTTAGATGTTATGGCCCACCTGAGTTTCGTATATGGCTGATTTTTGGACTTAAAGGGGACACATCAAATGCATGGTGTTGATGTTGTACACACATCATGGTGGGACGCATACAGATTAACCTCATGGGAAGTTCCCATGAGGTGACCTTATAGTACCATTTCACTATTTTAGGTAACTCCTTCATGGGTGTTACTCTAACCGTGTAGGGCCCACCTTGATATATTTTATGTATATCGACATCGTCCATATATTTTTTCATCATATTTTAGGACGTGATTTCAAATCATAAGAACTAAATAATCTTAGGTGGGCCATACCAATCAAAACAATATGATTAATAACCATTAAAAGCCTTTTAAAGGCCACAAAAGTTTTGGATCAATTTGATCTTTGTAGTTTACCTTCATCTAGATCTTCTTTACATTATCAACAAGTTGGATTGTAGATAAACGTTACTAAAACCTTACGATGGGCTCTTTATAATTTTTAATGGCGAGGTACTATACTATCATTCTTTCCAGTGGTGTGATCCACTTAAGATTTAAATCCACACAATTTTTTATACCCGGCCTAAAAGTGGGTTGGAGAAACGTATGGGTGACAAGGATATACAATACATCATCAAAATCTAACTTTTGTTATCTAAGTACTTTCCAATTTTTCTGGTCAGAATATAAAATCTAGTTTTCTTTTTTAAAAAATATATTTTTTTACAATTTGACAATTTTTTCACAATTTTGTTTAATTTTTAAAATTTTATTTTTCAAAATATCATTTTTTAAAATCGAAATCTCACTTTTATTATCTAACTTTTCAATTTTTCTTGACAAAATACAAAATCTAGTTTTCTTTTTTAAAATATATATTTTTTTACAATTTGTCAATTTTTTCGCAATTTTTTAAAAAATTTTAAAATTTTCTTTTTCAAAATTTCATTTTTTTAAATCTCACTTTTTTTATCTAACATTTCAATTTTTCTTGTCAAAATACAAAATCTAGTTTTCTTTTTTAAAATATATATTTTTTTACAATTTGTCAATTTTTTCACAATTTTTTTAATTTCTTAAAATTTCTTTTTTAAAATATCATTTTTTAAATCTCACTTTTGTTATCATAACTTTTCAAATTTTGTTGTCAAAATACAAAATCTAGTTTTCTTTTTCAAAAAAAAAAAAATATATATATATATTTTTCAATTTGTCAAAATTTTCACAATTTTGTTTAATTTTTTAAATTTTCTTTTTCAAAATATCATTTTTTATCGAAATCTTGTAATATAACTTTTTAATTTTTCTTGTCAAAATACAAATTCTAATTTTCTTTTTTTTTTTAAATATAAGTTTTTTTTTTTTTTTACAATTTGTCAATTTTTTCACAATTTAGTTTAATTTTTTATACTTTTTTTTCAAAATATTATTTTTTAATCAAAATGGATGGACGGCATGGATTAAACACATACATCATGGTGGGGCCCATATAGCACCAACCACAAGCCATTGGATGGTGTCAGGGGGAGTAGCCAATTTGTTCCCCTTATTTGTGGTGTGGTTCATTTAATTAATCTTTAGATATGAATCATTGTTTAGATAGTTCTCTAAAATGATCTCGAAAAATGGATGAACAGTGTAGGTTGATCCTGAATTTTCATTATCTTAGGACTTGTGGGGCTCACGATTGTGTATGTTAATTATCCACTCCGTCCATTAATTTTAACAGCTCATTTTTAGGGTTGATCCAAAAAATGAGTCAAATCGAAGCTGTAGGTGGACCACACCACATACTAATGTTATAAATTTATTTTTCATTATTTCTTATGGTATGGTCCACTTAGACTTTTAATATTTTCTACTTTTTGAGCTCATGCACTGAAATAATATTTTAAAATTTATGGACGGCTTAGATAAAACAAATATATTGAAATGGGCCCCATGGAGCCCCTTAAGCATCGTCAGTCTCTAATAAGATTCTATGGGGAGGTACGTTTAGAGCTTAAAAATAAAGTCGATCCATGACTTCGGTGGGCCACACCACGTACTATAGTTAAGAGGGTTACCCTCCCATTAAAACATTCATAATCATTTATTGGGCCCACCTAGATGTGCTTCATAGATCTAGCCCATTCATTTTATGTGTCCCACTTGGATGAGGAGTTAGACCAAGTTTCATACAATCCAAAACTCCTGTGGGCACCACCAAATGCTTTTATATGTATTAAGGATGTCTTCACATAGTTTTAGATGCTATGGCCCACCTAAGTTTCATATACGACTGATTTTTGGACTTGAAGGGGACACATCAAATGCATGGTGTTGATGTTCTACACACATCATGGTGGGGTGCACACAAATTAACCTTATGGGAAATTCTCATGAGGTGACCTTATAGTACCATTTCACTGTTTAGGTAACTCCTTCATGGGTGTTACTCTAACCATGTAGGGCCCACCTTAATATATTTTATGTATATCAACATCGTCCATATATTTTTCCATCATATTTTAGGATGTGATTTCAAATCATAAGAACTCAATAATCTCAGGTGGGCCATACCAATCAAAATAATGATGAATAACTATTAAAAACTTTTGAAGGCCACAAAAGTTTTAGATCAATTTGATCTTTGTAGTTTACCTTCATCTAGATCTTCTTTACATTATTAACAGGTTGGATTGCAAAATAAACATTACTAAAACCTTACGATGGGCTCTTTATAATTTTTAATTGTGAGGTACTATATTATCATACTTTCCAGTGGTGTGGTCCACTTAAGATTTGAATCTACATAATTTTTTATACCCGCCCTAAAAATGGGTTGGAGAAACATAGGGGTGGCAAGGATATACAATACATCATCAAAATCTCACTTTTGTTATCTAACTTTTCAATTTTTCTTGTCAAAATACAAAATCTAGCTTTCTTTTTTAAAAAATATATTTTTTTACAATTTGTCAATTTTTTTCACAATTTTATTTCATTTTTAAATTTTCTTTTTCAAAATATCATTTTTAAAATCTCACTTTTGTTATATAACTTTTCAATTTTTCTTGTCAAAATACAAAATCTAGTTTTCTTTTTTTAAAAATATATATATATATATATATATTTTTTACAATTTATCAATTTTTTCATAATTTTGTTTAATTTTTAAAATTTTCTTTTTCAAAATATCATTTTTTTATCGAAATCTTGTTATATAACTTTTTAATTTTTCTTGTCAAAATACAAAATCTAGTTTTCTTTTTTTTAAAATATATATTTTTTTACAATTTGTCAATTTTTTCACAATTTTGTTTAATTTTATAAATGTTCTTTTACAAAATATCATTTTTTTATCGAAATCTTCTTTTTTTTTTTCAAAATTATTAACATTATTCAAAGTTCTTAATTTTTTTTTAATCAAAATCTAGATTTTTATAAAATTACCTTCTTTTTTTTTTTTCAAAATCTAATTTTTTTTCTTAAACATTGTTAATTATTTTTTTAAGCTTCTAAACTTTTTTTTTTTTGAAAATTCATAATTTTTTTTGTTCTTAATTTTTCACCTGAGCATTAGAGACGGTTTAGGACCGTCTCTAGTGCAGACTATCTTTGACTGTCTCAAATGACCACTATAAGACGACTAAGGACTGTCTCTAATAAAGACGCTCTTTGACATCTCAAATGGAGACAGCTGAGGACCGTCTCTAATAAAGACGGTCTTTGACATCTCAAATGGAGACAGCTGAGGACCGTCTCTAATACAGACTTTTTTATAGTCTCACATTACAAGAAAAGATGGCCAATGACCGTCTCTAATTGAGACGGTCCTCGAACAATCTCAGACAGAAGAGAGACGCCAATGACCGTTTTAATACGGACGGTCTTTGACCGTCTCAGATGGCTGCATATAAGACGGTCAGAGACCGTCTCTTATTCCAGACGGTCAATGGCCGTCTTTTATCCTCAATTAACGACGATTTTTTACCGTCTTAGATGATTTATGGAGGTTTAAATTTTTAAGACAATATTAAGGACGATCAAGGGCCATCTAAAAGTTTAGAGACGGTTTACAACAGTCTTTAAAGGGTCTTTAAACCAAGCAATTTTAGAGACGGTCCAGAACCGTCTCTAAATCCGTCATTTTTTTCCATTTTTCACGTAGTGAAGAGCATAGTCAGACACATCACACATAATCTCAAAAGGAAGGTTCCGGTTAAGTTGCTACATGATCAGTACAGTGATTAACATGCTCTTGAGCTTAGAAAAAGCTTTCTAACATTACTTAGTCCACTCGTATGGTACATCCTATTAAAGTAGATTGCATAAAGGACGAGAGGTGAGTAAAGTCTTTAATGAATCTTATATAAAATCCGGCACATCCTAAGAAGGATTGCACATCTCGTATGTTCTTAGGTGGAGTTAAGTTAGAGATAAGATCAATCTTAGCCTTATCTACCTCAATTCCTTTGGACGAGATGATATGTCCAAGGACAATTCCCTTACGAACCATGAAATGACACTTCTCCCAATTTAGTACAAAGTTCTTTTCCTCACATCGCTTCAGCACACATTTAAGATTCTTTAAACAATTGCTGAAGGATAGACCAAAGATGGAGAAGTCATTCATCAAGACCTCTAAATATTGTCCCCACCATGTCAGAAAAAATACTGATAATGCATCGTGGAAATGTGGTTGGGGCATTACATAGTCTGAATGGCATCCTTCGGTAAGCAAAGGTGCTAAAGGAACATGTGAATGTGATCTTTTCCTAATTTTCAAGGGCTATCTCTATTTGGATGTAGCCTAAATACCCGTCAAGGAAGCAATAGTACAAGTGACCAACTAGCCTTTTCAAAATTTGATCAATGAAGGGAAAGGAAAGTGGTCCTTCCTCGTAATGGTATTCAATTTCCTGTAGTCAATGTAAATTCTTCAACAAGTAGTAACTCTAGTTGGCATGAGTTCTGAAAGTGCCCTATTTTGCCAATTAGCGTGAGCATTGAGTCAATTGGACAGAGAAACTACACAGGAAGACTGATCAAGCATCTGCCTCAACTGGATGTGTGTCCGAACTCGCCACAGGTAAAACTTAGCCTCACATCCCATGTCCCAAAACATCAGGTAATTAAATCCCTTTAAAATGAATAGAACAACTCTAGGTTTCTGGTTAGAAAACTTTTAAACAGATCAGGAAAATCTTTAAGTTTTCTACCTTTGTCGATTTATCGACATGTAGTTCGATGAAATTGAACACTGTTGATGATGTCATCGAAGCTCACTCGATCGTATCGAAAAGAGGACCTAAGATGTCTAGCAACCACAAAGATATCTGGACTGAATTATCGATGAATCGATGGATGTATCGATATCATCGATGTTTGAATCTCGAGTCCATCAAACTGACTTGATAGAATCGACATTTAGTCTATTTGTGTCCTAAAAGATGCTAAGGTAAATCTCGATATATTGAAGGGCTCCTCGATATCCTCAGAATTTGAATCTCGTTGATATCGGTAGACCTTCGATGATATCGGTTTGGGACACATATCTATCCAACAAATTTTTCAGGTTATTTTTTCTTGAATTGAGTGTTACTCGATAAAATCAATATTCAAATATTGATCATATCATGGCATGGTCGATTTCATCGAAAGTGGACAAAAATTGTCTAGCAAGCTTATAGGAAAATTCCTTAGAATTATCGATGAATCGACACTGCCTCATCGACATTCAAATTACGATGATATCGAGTGATGTTCGATCGTATCATACCTGAATTTTTTTTAAGGCAAGTGCTCTCTCATTTTCAAATGTTAAGGAATCGAACCCCGTGTTAATGAAATCAGAGTTCGAAATCCGATGACATCGACGCACGTTAGATCTCCTCGACCAGTTGGCAAAAGTTTTTAAAAGCATTTGACATTTATGTTCGTGTCATCGAGCGGCCAGTCGATGTGATTGAGAGTATAAGCTCGAGGATATTGACCTTGATCGATGACATAGAACTCTGTCATAAATGTGATCATTTTATATCCGTTGGAACCTTTTGTCTATTTAATGAGATCTTGCCCTTGGTTGTTGGTGGAGAAATTAGAGAGTGCTTTTGAGTGTTTAACCTTAAATCATATACCCAGAGCCTTTTCTCTTATGGAAGTTCATCCTCCAATCCATCCTCATCATTGACATTTAATACAGTGGATTGGGGAATGAACTTCTGCATTCAAGGATCCTACAGCTATTACCTTAATGGAAAATCATTATGCTGGGATGCCTCAAATACATAGATGATTGGAATCCCTCTATCTCCCTTATAGAAAAACATTTAATAGAGTAAGATTCCATCATATCCTTGACCCAACCTGTCGCCATGTATTGGTACATCTTTCGAGTTGCGGATCAAGGAAGCTGAAGAGTCTTTGTCATCGAAGGAGGAGATCTTCAACAACGTGCTGAATGGAGCTCATCTACTTATCTGTAAGTCATTAGAGTCCAGAGGACCCTTGTGATCATTCCTTCTATAGGATTGGGTCTAAGGTGTTTCTCACCCCTTTCAAGCCCACATAGGAGGCCTCCAATGGAAGTGTACGTGGTGGATGATTTGTGTTGACCCTTGCTCAGTGGAGAGCGTAAACTCTTAGGTCCTTGTCTAGGTCCTTAACCTGTGTGGTCTAAAACTTGGGTGCTTTGTGTTAACCCTTGCTCATGAGAGCATAAATTGGTGAGGTTCCTTGTATGGATCTTTGGCCTACGTAGCCTAAAAGTCGGGTGCTGTGTGTTGACCCTTGCTCATGGGAGCATAAAGTGTGTCGTGTAAACACGTTGTGGCAGCCTAAGTGTAGGTTGTACTGGTTAGAGGTGAACCTAATTTAAAACCTCCGGCTTGAGGTGAACCTGTTGTGAAACCTCCTTTAGTGAGATCCGGTACACTAAAGGGTTGAGTGCGTCCGCCGGAAGTAGAGTAAACAAGTAGTCGAACCACTAGAAAAATGATTGTGTTTGGGATTGCTACTTTCTTCCATTACTTATGTGATTTCCTTAAATGCTTTCATATTTGATTATCTGAGATCACATCTCACACACAGTCAAATCCATCATAAACTATGATTTGCATCTTATTTATCTTTCAAGTATTTTATGATCGAATCCGCTATTTGGCTTAGAAGCCATTAGAGTTACTCTGAAGAATTCCTGATACATGCATATTTACTCAGGATTAGATTGATAGGATTTTAAACAACCATAAAATATTAAAAAGTCCTATTCTCCCACCTATAGGACATATTGGCATATTCCCACTTCAACTAAAGCAGTCATTACCGCAATTTCAATTGGTATCAGAGCGAGTCTCTCTTAAGAGCTTCACCGCCTAGAGAGTGATCTTGACTGAAGTTGGTAATATGGCCAAAGGAGAGGGCTCATCGGTCACCAGGCCTCCAGTATTTGATGGATCAAATTATGTATATTGGAAGGCTAGGATGCACTACTTTCTGAGATCTTTAGATCATGATGTTTGAGATATTGTTGAAACTGGATATGTGCCGCCAATTGAACAAATCGTACTCGACAATGGCACAACCATATCCAAACTGAAACACAAAGAAAAATGGATAACATTTGATAAAGAAAAACAAACTACAACTCCTAACATCACAATTTGAAAGTCTTAGAATGGAAAAGCATGAGAGCTTTATGGAGTTTTTCACAAAACTGAACATCATTTGTAACTCCATGGGAGGATTAGGTGAAAATTTTCGATCCCAAAAATCTGAAGGAAAATACTAAAATCATTACTGGAACGTTTTAATCCTAAAGTAATAACCATTGAAGAGTGTAGAAACATGAATGAAATGAAAGTAGAAGAACTAGTAGGTTCCCTACAAACATTTGAACTACACTTCAAATAAACTCCCAAATCCAAAACTATTGTCCTTAAAACTTCAAAGAAAACAACAAATGAGGACATTGAAAGTGAAAGAGAAAACGAAGATAAGTAAGTGGCCTTGTTGGCTCAACGTTTCAAAAAAAATCGTGACCGTCCATTTAAAGGAAGACAGGTGGACAACAAACACTTCACAGGTAAATCTGGTAAAAGGTCCAAGGAACGACAATGTTATACTTGTCAAAAGTTTAGACACCTGTCTAGTGAATGCCCAAATAGAAAAACCAAAGGAAAGGCGATGGCAGCCACATGGGATGACATGGAAGAGTCTAACTCAGAATGTAGCAACTTAGAGACCGATGGAGACCAGAAATCTCTGAAAATTCTTATGGTCTCTACTGCCTTAATTAATCCCATTGAAACTGAGAATGTTGAACAACCATAGGCCACTGAATCATTTCCATTAGATAATTAGGAGACTAAGAAAGAAGAAGAAGAAAAGGATAAACTACAAGATGCTTACAATCAACTTTACATTCATAGCATCAACATGCTTAAAAGACTCGGAATAATAAAAAACAAAAATAAGTTGTTGCAAAAAGATTTAGATAAAACATTGGAAATCAATACACACCTAATTGATGATTTACAGCAATACCACTCAGATAATGATAGACTAGAAAGAATTAACATTTTCCTTAAATCTGAGTATGAGAAACTTAACAAACAGGTTGATATATTGAAAGATAAAAACATACTCCTTCAAAATGAAAATCACACACTCCAGTTCCTTCAAAATGAAAATCACACACTCCAGTTTGTGTAACGACCCATAAATTTCCGTACAAGGGCTCGAGTATCACCTCGACCAGAAATCACTTAGGATTAAATCCTTTAGAAATCTAACAAAGTTAACTAAGTGCTAAACTATATTAGCTATGAAATCCGTTAGAATCGTTTTAAATACGATCTGCAAGACCCAAAACTTGTAGAATCATTGACGCTAGGTTACCCTAAAGTCTAGGATTAAACTCATTACCCGACTGCTCTCGGGAACGAATTGAAACTCCGTATTAGGTCTAGACCGCACATCAGAAGTCCGATTAACACGAAGTTAAGGAACTAGGACCGCCTCACTGGGCTTGATAACCATCTCAGAAATCAGGTCCAGACGATGTCCCACGACCATTCGCTTGAGTCCGGAGCGAGGGAGTGTGAAAACCACTATTTTCTTTACAACATAAATATCTTGAATAGTGATCTGGCACCACTCGTTTGCGGATCAGTATTAAGCAACCAGACCATCAGAATCAGACCAAATTACACCCTCAGATCGGGAAAAATTTCAGGAACATTTACATGTAGTTGGAATTTCGGATCGTGGCCCACTGACCGTTGAACTGAAAATGATCCACCGCGTGTGATCTGGAAATCCGACCGAGATGAAAATGTAATCCCACGTAGATCCATGAGTTGTGAGCTTAAGTCTGACGTTTGGCTCAAGGGGGCTGCCAAAAACCCTCTTTTGAGCTGGAACAACGCTGAAATGCTTATAATAGACGTACCCCTTGAACCGGAGTCTATTCCGGAGAGGTTTTAGGCTATATAAGGGCCTTAGAACAGCCCCTCTCATAGCCATACGAATTTGGGATAAAACCCTAGAGAGAGAGAGAGAGAGAAAAGGGAGAGAAGCTTAAGAGTTGTGGGAGAATCTTCCTCCTACTGTTTTAAATCACCACACGGGCTGCACCACCCCTTCCTTGGCGCTTTCCCGACGATACCGACTCCGTTTTAAGGTAAGAAACCCTAACCCTAGATCTGTTTTGAGGTGTATAGGCTATAGGCTATGAAATAGCTAACCGATTTCACTCTTTAGGCTAGAAAACTCCCGAATACGGAAGCTCATCAAACCTTGCTGATCCGTTGAGATTCCAAGGAGCAAGGTGAGGACTTTATGTGTATAGGTTATGGTTTTCAACGCTTTCAATGTTAGATAATGATAGATTCATGATCTGTATGCAATTAAACATGTACAAAGTGCTTTCCATTTTCTGTTTCGATTATAATTGTAAAATATGGAATTTCACATACTCTAGGTATTCGTATAAAATACCGTACACGTATTTTTTTTTGGAAATGTGTTTGACATGTTTATTTGTCGTATGGATATATGATATATGGATAAAATACTTATTTGGCGAAAGGGTTCGCCTAAATACATGTTTACTAATATACACCATGCACGTAGAAATACGGTATTGTAAGAAGTACCGTATACATGTATATTTTAGCGATGTGTTTGTCATGATTAATTGTCGTATAAATATATTATGTGCGTATAAAATATTTGCTTGGCGAAGAGAATCGCCGTAATACAGGTTCCCTTGTATACACTATGTATGTTGAATTTGTGTATCCTAGAAAATACCACATACGTATAAATTTTGGTGATGTAATTGTCATGATTATTTATTGTGTGAATATGATATATATGTATAAAATACTAGTTTGGTAAAGGGACAGCCCTAGTACACATTCCGCTAACATACGTCATGTATGTTGAAATTGTGCACTCTAAGTATTTGTGAAATTGCTTGTGGGTGTAAGTGCTTAAGTGTTTGAACCTTAGGTAGGTGCTGAGATGGAGTTCTCAACTACCTTAGGGTCATGTATGATACCCTTCATGTGGTTATTTACTCTAACCACTCACTTATGAAATATATGTATTTGTATCCCTATTTGTATAGTACCCTATAACATGCTTTTTAACATGCTTTATAACTTGTTTCATAACATGCTTTATAATATGCTTTATAACATGATTGCTAGTGTGCTTGAATTACCTTGTTTATCATGCTTTACTTCACATGCTATGGTTGGGAATTGATTGAGCTTGGGACTATGTCCATAGTCCAGACATCCCAGACGTACTTGGAGTTGTGGTTGAGATTCATTTCGCCACACATGATGTGTTGGCGAACCCGTGTCGTACTTCGGTTGGCGATAGTGGTTGGCCACATGAGGTGCTTCTGCGCTTCAATCGCCCAACTTGTTGTGCGCTCGAGCCAGCCGAACACGTCAAAGTAACCCGTGTGTCTTATGTATGTTCATCATATTTGGTCGCTAATGTTTGAACCTAGGGTACCAAACTTACCAGTGAGAATCCTGTTAACCATGATACCTCGATCCGCTAAGACTCATGAGCCGGGCATGGTGGTATGGGATACCGTGGTCGAGTTGTCGACCTACGATGGGGCTACGTGCCTCCTCGTAGTGACTAGTGAGCAACTTAACTCGTGAGCCGATTATGGTGGTATGGGATACTATATTCGTGTTGTCGGCCTACATTGATAAGGTGATGGGGGAGCGGTGCAACCTTTATGCACAACAGCCCTGTCAGCCCTTTGTAGTGACCGCGAGCATACTCTGAAATCGCAGTGCACCGTAGGGTTCGCCGCGATATATAGAGTATGAACTAGGCATGTTTCTGTATAGTGATGAATCGTTTAAGGGGTGATGGGGGAGTGGTGTAACCTTTGTGCGTAACAGCCCTGGCAGCCTCTGCAGTGACCTAGAAAACACACCATCGTCTGATATTAACTAGGACTGACGACCCTAGAATGGATCATGTTTGGGAATGATACAAGGAAGGTACCTTAGTTTCCCAATCCTGCTGTTTGAATTGGACTAATTAATAACTTGGTAATCATGCTCATCATGCATTGCATGTGCCTGGAAGATGTGGAGCACTGTGGGATGAAAGCATGCCGCGAGCGTGAGATGGTGTCGCATGATGGAGTATGTCGGTAAGGGCATCCATCATACCTGCATTCATACTTATATTAATAAGGGTAATTAGGAGTGTTTGATTTACTGCTTTATCATTACTGCTTGACTGCATTGATAACATGTTAACCTATGGTTTATAGTTCAACTGAGTTAGCTACTCGCTCCCATGTTACGGGATGGTGTTGCGCACACCAACCAGACTCCGTCTCAGGTTTAGGCGAGCCGACGACTCTGGAGGCGGAGCCTGATTATGACGAGGACCAGGAGGAGTTCTCGTATATGCAGTTCTCTGGCGGCTTCGACTAGGCTTCCAGGACCGACGGGTTTTACAAGGATTGTTACTTAGCTTCATTTTCAACATTTTGTTTATAAAACAGACATGTATATGGTGACTCAGATGGATTCATACTCTGAAGAATGAAACGATTATTTTTTTTCTTTACATACATATATATATAGTTCAGTCTTTCGCTTGCTTTTATACAATTGATCTGGAGTATGAATTTCTGTTTTGGTATAATCTCACTCATGTTTATTGCTCTAACACAGGCAACATTTAATCATCATTAATTATGTTGCATAAATGATGCGTTGGAACTCGGGAGTTGAGTTACACTCGACCCCTGATTTTCAGGGCATTACAAGTTGGTATCAGAGCATGATTTTGATTAAACCGGACCTGAGTTATTTTCCCATGACGTACGTTGACGCATTACAACCTAGGAGGGTGCGACAAAATTTTAGAAACAGTCCTAGGTTTTTCTGACTCCGCCATTCGTCGAAGTTCGTCGAATACGCGCGTTTTGATCGAGTGTGTGCTCGATCTTGATTGTACGAGTCTACTCCAAATTTCCTCTAGACCGTCTATAGATGTGTCTAGTTCGCTATTCACCCAAATCCAGTCGTTAAAAATTAGAAAAGATCAGTCTAGATCTGAAATTTCTCGGAAACACCCGATCTGGAACCGAATCGAGTCGGGGGCCTCCCCACTTAAATGCAATGGGACCCAGGGTCAAACCAAGGTGCATTTGGCAACTTGGGACCATAGAGAACACGGTCCCACCGCGGTGGCGCGGCACCGGCCAAGGTGGACTGCGGTGGAACCGCGGTCACCGCGGCGCGCCGCGATCGGGTGGGCCATCTGACGTGGGGCCTGGCCTAGGAACGGTCGGCCCGACCTCCCCAAGCATGTGGTGTGTGCGATTAGGGCTGAGGTTTAGGATTTTTAGGGCTGGAGCCCCCCTCTCTCTCACATCTTCCCTTCCAAACGCCCATCCCCTCCATTTTCGATTTTTCTCTCAACCCATTCCCCTAAATCATTCAATCCCCCATTTTTGTCCATAACTCACCCACTCCCATCGATCACAACAACCCTAGCCACCTACCCTACCCCTTCCTTTCACGTTTGAGCTCTCATATCCCCCATTTGGAGCTCAAAATCGGGTAACCTCCTAACCCATCCCTATTTCCTCTTGTTCCTTCTTCATTTCCTGCCCCTAGTGTCTCTTCTACACCTGTTGGGACTGTTGCTCGTGGAGATTCAAAGAAATCAACCCCTTTTCTCTCTCCTTCCTTCAATCCATGGCCCTTTTCCAGTTGGTTGCGGCTATCTTCTCCATTTCCTCCATCCTATCTCTCATAGGAAAGAGGAAGACCGCAACTGATGGTGCTGGCCCGAGCAGCCCAGCCCATTCCAGAAGAAGAGCTGATGATGGGGCCGACACTAGCACCGTTCGAGAGTTTAGGTCGAAGCGAGACCTAGATCCTCAACATCCTGTCAGAAATGCCTATCCGATAGGCATTGAATATGGGCGTTTTGCTGGCCGTAAGGTCGTGTTTGAAGCTCACGTGGATGAGAGAATGTTTGGCCTACACCCGATGATGGACCACTTGGTGGATATTGGATGGAATTCTATATTTGATGGTGAGTTCCCTGCATGTGAGAACACGGTTCGTGCTTTCTACGCCCACATCATAGATCCATCGTTAGAGCCTCTTCAGTTCACTGTCTCTGTGAGGGGCATAAGGCGCACAATCACTATGGATGAGGTGGTTCGGATCACAAAGATTCCACGTGGTCAAGTGCTTCCTAGTGACGACTTCTCCAGAAGTGTGCGGGAAAGTGATCCCCGCACGCGATACCTTTGTGGTCGTCGAGTTACTTGGACGCGAGGAAATTGTATTGCGGCGACAAAGATGGCCGAGGACTTCCGTTTACTCCATCACATTTTCACATACAATGTATACCCACGATGGGGTAACTGCACGGAGTATACTCGGTTGATGGTGGATTTTCTGTACAAGATGGGACACGGGGACAACATATGCTTGCCCACATTCATCCTATTTCAGATAGTTCAGGTTGTTCGATCTACCAGGAATGACCTTTCACTCCCATTTGGTTCCCTGATCTGCAGGATGGCTCGTAATGTCGGCTACAGGTTGAACATGGAGGACCTTGCACCAGTCTGGGTCATAAGCGAGGCGACACTTAAGAATATGAAGATCGGCCCTCAACAGGGCAAGCCCGACTCGACGAGTCTGGAGATGAGTCGGATAGTGCCGGTGAGGAGAGTGGTGACCTCGAGGTAGGAAGCGAGGAGGAGGGCGGCGATGATGTTCCAGAAGTGGGAGATGAGACTCAGGATACTGAGGAGAGTTCTCCTCCCAGTAAACCTAAGTCGGACGCTGCTCAGGTAGCGAGGGAGGCTCGTATGGTTTGCATTGAGGAGAACCAGGCCACCCTGTGGCAAGAGGTTGGACAAGTTCGGGCTGAGCTTGGTGAGACCCGAGCCAAGCTTGAAGAGACCAAAGCCTACATGAAGAGGAGCTTTAAGAAGGTGTCTCGTACGTTGAAGGCCATTTTGTGCTGTGTGCAGGACAAGAATGCTCCTCCTCCATCGCCTAACTCGGATGCCTAGTCATCTACGTTGTTGTGTGTGGTTGTTTCTTTTGGTTACCTCGATAGGCGGTTTATGTTTTCATGTAGAAGATCTAGTAGATAACAGTATGTTTTAAGTGTTTGATGTTGTAGACGTATCGGCTTACATGTTATTTCTGTCATGATTCATGTAACTCTGTATTCCATGTATTTGACAATTTTGGGTAAATGAAAAGCAGGTAGCCTCTTTATTATGATGATGTGTGGAATGCTAAAAAGTTCTTATATGATGCGTGCTATACTTTATCTCACCAATGTTGTACCCTATGTTGTAAAGGGCATGCCGCGACAATATACGCGGAGCATGTCACACCTCCGCCTTACTGACTCTATGGACCAGACTCCTTCTGGTAGTGGCGGTCCTGCGGACCGAGAGTCAGGTTCTGATCAGCCTCCTGCTGGTCCTACCGGTGGACTACCACCTTACACGCCACAGGTTCGTGAGCAGTACCGGGCATCATCATCTGCGCAGCATGATTCACAGGCTGCTCCACCTACTGATAGGATCGAGCAGTTGATGTTGATGATACACCAGCAGCAGATGCAGCAGCAGCAGTAGTACCAGCAGCTTATGGCCACTATAGTTGAGGCCTTATCCCAGGGTGGTAGTGCGACTCCACCTACGACATCTGCACGTCCTGCTGAGCACTCGGAGCCTCCTGCTCAGTGTGAGGATGTGGCTCTACCCTCACCCGTTGTACCTCCTACTGGAGATGTCAGTACCCGCGGTTTACTCAAGCGATTTCAGCGCTTGAGACCTCCCTCATTCATGGGCTCTCATAGACCCGAGGAGGCAGAGTTTTGGCTCGACCGCATCTCCAAGATGCTTCGGATGCTGCACTGTTCAGAGGCAGAGCAGGTTGAGCTGGCCGCTTTCATGTTTGAGAGGGAGGCCAGTTTATGGTGGAATAGTGTGCTGCGGTCTGTCGCACCAGACTACGTGCGGACTTGGGAGGCTTTCTATTTCCGGTTCCACGAGAAATACTACCCGCAGACTTACCGATAGGAGCTGGAGGATGAGTTTCTGCGCCTCAGGCAGGGGGGCATGACGATTACGGAGTACGAGCACCGCTTCACAGAGTTGGGCCACTTTGTCCCGACTATATTGGTTGATGAGTAGATGCGGATGCGTCGTTTTTCTTTGGGTTTGCGACCGGAGATACGGTCGAAGATATGCTGCCTCAGTCTATGACGTTAGAGCAGGATGTCGACCGGTTGGCCCGATCTCGTGGTGCTATGGTTACGAGGCCACGACAGGAGTTACAGAGCAGGCCTATCCTAGGTAAGAGGCCTCGTGCTGACTCGCCTCCCAGGATCGCAGCGCCAGTGGCTCCGGTGAGGCACCCTATTGTGACCTGCACGTACTGTGGGAAGCAGGTCATCTTATTGGGAGTTGTTTCGCGTGGATGAAGGATAGTGGTTTCTCTCAGCCACAGATGTTGGGTCGTTCTCGCCCACAGGCCTTATCGACTCCACCTTTACAGACTGTACCTGTCCATCCTTCCTTCCGACCTCCTGTATCACGGTTCAGGCCGCCGCAACGGCCCTTGGCCCCTTAGCTTAACCGTCAGCAGCAGGTACGCGTACATACGCTCGTGGCTGAGGCACCTAAGACGTCGCTTTCGGCCCCGACAGCTTTTGAGGGTACGGCTTACATTCACGGTACTTCTGTTTCCTTGTTGGTGGACACTGGGTCCACTACTTCTATTATTTCTTGTGGGGCAGTTAAACGTCTATCTTTGCGTACTATTCCCACTAAGGGACTGAGACTTACTACGGCCACTGGGACTTTTTCGGATGTTGCACGATTATGTGAGGGTTGCTCTGTGGATTTAGGTTACCGCACCGTGCTCGTCGACCTCATTGTTGCTCCGCTGTGGCACTACGATGTTATTCTCGGTATGGACTGGCTCTCGAAGATGAGAGCAGAGATAGATTACGATACTCGAGTCGTAATGGCCTATGAATCTGACGGCGCAGCTTTCACGTTTCCAGTACAGGTCAGTTGGCGTTGCCGTGTTGACTGTTATACTGCTTTATTAGCACCGATCGATGGTCCGACGTTGAGAAATACGCCGGTGGTTCGAGAATTTATAAACGTGTTTGAAACTATTACTAGTTTACCTCCTCGGCGCGAGATCGATTTTACGATTGATCTTACGCCTGGTGCGACACCCATCTCATTGACGACTTATCATATGCCTCTATGTGAGATGGAGGAGCTGCGGAAACAGATTGACGAGCTTGTAGAGAAGGGTTTTATATGACCTAGTGTGTCTCCTTGGGGAGCACCTGTGCTATTTGTGAAGAAGAAGGACGGGTTACTACAGTTATGTATTGACTACCGTAGGTTGAACCAGGTCACGGTGAAGAACAAGTATCCTTTGCCTAGAATAGATGATCTGTTTGATCAGTTGAGGGGGGTGAAGTATTTTTCGAAGATTGATCTACAGTCGGGATACCACCAGTTGCGCGTGAGAGATGAGGACGTGCAAAAGACAGCATTTAGGACGTGTTTTGGGCACTATGAGTTCCTTGTGATGTCGTTCGGCCTTACGAACGCACCAGCCATGTTCATGGATCTGATGAACTGAGTATTTCGGCCCTTCCTGTACCGATTCGTCATCGTCTTTATTGATGACATTTTGATATACTCTACTAGTCGGGAAGAGCACGAGGAGCACCTGAGAGCGGTGTTGGGTACACTGAAGAAGAACCAGTTGTTCGCACAGTACAAGAAGTGCGACTTCTGGCAGGAGGAAGTCAAGTTCCTCGGACATGTAGTGTCCAAGGATGGGATATCAGTGGACCTTGCTAAGGTAGCCCTTCAGATTGGCGCTGCACGGCTCTTGCTCGATTCTGAAGTAAGGAGTTTTCTTGGTCTGACAGGGTATTACAGGCGCTTCATTCGGGATTTCTCGAAGATTGCCAGGCCGTTATCTCAGTTGACCCAGAGGGACCTGAAGTTCGCTTGGAATGAGAAGGCGGAAGCAGCTTTCAAGGAGCTGAAGGATAAGTTGACGTCCGCCCCTGTGCTAGTATTGCCAGAGCAAGGGGAGAAATACACGATATAACTGACGCGTCTCACGTTGGTTTAGGTTGTGTCCTGATGCAAAAGGACAGGGTGATTTCGTATGCCTCGAGATAATTAAGGAAGCACGAGGAGAATTACCCTACACACGACCTGGAGTTGACAGCTATCATCTTTGCATTGAAGCTCTGGAGACATTACCTCTACGGAGAGGAGTTCGAGCTTTTTTACGACCATAAGAGCCTTAAGTACATATTCACACAGCGAGACTTGAATATGAGACAACGCCGATGGATGGAGACCTTGAAGGACTTCAAGTTTGAGGTTTCCTACCATCCTGGTAAGGCGAACCTTGTGGCAGACGCGTTGAGCCGCAAGAAGGCTATAGCATTTGCGGCACTGTTGATGATAGCTGAGTGGGACATGGTTGAATTCGTGCGGGACTTCGAGCAGAGACTCACCGTGGAGGAGCCATTTGAGTGTGTTGCACACGTTCGGGTGCGACCACTTATTGACGACAGGGTTATTGAGGCCCAAAAGGGCGATGTGCGGCTGTCTGAGCTTTGAGAGCAAGCTAGCAATGCCGAGGACTTCGAGTGGAGAGTTGGTTCTGATGGGGGTCTACGATTTCGTGGCCGTCTATGCGTTCCTGACATGCCTGACTTGAGACGCGAGCTTCTCGAGTCTGCCCATAACTCGAAGCTTGCGATGCATCCTGGTAGCACGAAGATGTACCGGGATATGAGACGGTCGTATTGGTGGGATAACATGAAGGCCCACATCGCTGAGTATGTGTCTCGGTGTCTCACATGCCAGCAGGTCAAGGCTGAACATCACCGACCTCCTGGACTGCTTCAGCCCATGCCCATAGCAGAGTGGAAGTGGGACTTCATCTCCATGGACTTTATATCTGGGCTGCCGAAGACGAGGAAGGGACACGATTCCATTTGGGTGATTGTGGACCGGTTGACCAAATCGGCCCATTTCCTCCTGTTCACTCCCCAAGTATAGGGTTGTGATGTAGTAATAAAACTCGGTAAGACCGAGGTCGAATCCACAGGGACTGAAACCTGTACGTTATCTGAAACTAACTAAAACTAGAACTAGAATGAGATGAAATCTAAATCGATTGTAATTTGAAGAATAATGATGAATTATTGATCTAAAACTTTAGGAAAAATCAGAGAAAAGACACTAGGGATTCAGAGGATCCACTTGTAGGGATCAGGGAGATCTTATGCCTGTATTATAAATCAGGAAAATTAACTAAACTGCCGTTGATATAGTTTTCAAGAGATGAGAGGTATATGAATTAGAATGGACTCCATCACCAAACCATGCCCAGAAGACAAAGTAAACAATAGAATTAAACTAATTACCAACCAATCAATGTATGAAGGTTAGGAAGGGCCTGTGAGACGACCGACATCCAACCATGCCTGTGGAGACGATGGTGAACAATGTAATTTCCCGACGTCATAAACATAAAAAGAAAAGAACATGCTCAAAGCCATTGCAGACCCATTGTAATTTTAGTCACAACAGACCATTAAAGACTGAAAACATTCCCTTAATTAAACCCAAATCAATATCAGATCATTCTAAACAAAAGGCACAAGCAAAGAGGCCTCCCATCACGCTACAAGCTTCACCTCTTGGCCCTAGCCAAGAGGTTTTAGCCTGACATGGATGGATTAATCTCCATATGATCCATCAGGAAAAAAAAACTCAAAAAGAAAAAGAAAGAAGGGAAATAAAGAAATCCAGAGAAATCCTTTCCTCTCTCCCTATTCACGTGCCAGCCTCCAGTCCCAGATCCCTCAAACTCATTTCCCCGCTTTCCTGCAATGAAACGAAACTTCAGATTAGGTCCTGGATCCTTTCTCCCTCCAAATGTGGATTGCTCCCGGACTGATAGCCCCCTCCTCATGTCCGGCCTCCTTTATAGCAACAAATAGAATCGGTCATGCGTGAGGTTTAAGGAATCCTCTTTGGAGACAAATTCTATATAAGCATGCTAGTTTCTTAAGGCTTTTACGAGCACCCTCTCTCACACACACGGAAACTGGTGTAAAGTCCGTTTGGAGTCGGTGGTGTCGGTGGGACCCATGATCGCATTCTAATGGAAAATCCACTCCGGCCATTATCTTCACAAGAAAAATTAACTCGTTAGAGATGGTGGTTTTGGATTGCTTCTAACGTGGCCCTCTTCTAAATACCGTATACGGTTTATAGTTTACCGTCCATCTTCCATTTGGATAAATAGAAACATGATCTCCACTGTCTTCTAAGATTTGGACATCTAGGCATGGACGAGAGAGACCTTGGGCTCTTAATGGACGGTCCAGATCCTCTTCTTACATCGTGATGACGGGCCACATACATTATTGGTCTTTGAATAAATACGGAAAACCGCAACTCCCGTTGCGAAACAGAGAACGCGCACTCGTGCGCTATGATATTTGGTGGACCCCATTTCGACGTCTTTTGAAGAATCCAAGCCGTCCATTAGCTTCAGGACGAAAAACCGTCCAGGAAGGACGAGACTTGTTTGATTTCAATGTGGCCCACTTGATTTCTCACTCCACCGTCGGTTGTCCATTTGAACGGTGATCTGTCTGTTGTACGTGCATTGGACCAAAAGAAAAGCTTGAAGATGGTCTTAACCCCCCTATGGAGTGAACGGACGGTCCGGATCATCCGTTTGGATGATGTGTGGGGTCCACTATCAAGACCCGTCGTCGGTTGGTGCGGACGCTGTTTCCGTTCCTGAGACGGATCGAGTCAGCGGGAGCTGACCGATCGTCTAGATCTGGTGCACATCGAGTGCACTTGTGCACCGTGCACAACCATGGTCAATGGGGTCCAATCATGATGTGTGTAAGAAATTCGTTCCGAAACTCATGCATGCATCGCACCTCGATGTAACTATTCTTTTCCTCATTCCATTTAACACGTTGAGACCAATATTGAAGCATATCCAGAGATTAGGTGGCCCCCATTTAAGGATTTAAGGGGCTGATTTATTCGTTAGGCCACTTCCACAATGATCTAATGGGTGAATTTTGATGTGTACGGTTAATTTCTGGTCCCCAGGCCATGTATGAAGTTTCGTATCAATCTGATAGCGGGAACCCCGTGATCTTGCATTCTGGACCAATTTCAGGCCTCTTTAACATGAACGGCTTGATCTTCCTAGATCCCTGACTTGTAAATCTATTGATTTTGGTCCTATGGAGTCCGTTCCTTACCTTGGTGATGCCCAAGCCTTAAATCCACGCTTTTAACACCATATTTCCATCCAAGCTCGTAAATACACCCTGCATCACAATTACGATTAAACGGGCCGTTAAAACAGTGTGATGCTCATAAATCAGGTAATAAATAGGGTCTAATATGCAATATTTGACCCTCAACACCTCCCTATCAGAGTTACGAACTCTGCAGACGAGCTGGCTAGATTGTACATCAGGGAGATCGTCTGTCTGCATGGAGTTCCTTTAGAGATCGTGTCAGACAGAGACACTCAGTTCACATCTATCTTCTGGACTCGTATCCAGGAAGCGATGGGTGTGAAGTTGAAGTTCAGTACGGTGTTTCATCCTCAGACTGATGGGCAGACAGAGTGGGTGAATCAGATTCTGGAGGATATGTTGCGGGCATGTGTGTTGGACTTCAAGGACAGCTAGGATGACTGTCTCCCTTACGCAGAGTTCGCCTACAACAACAGTTTTCAGGCGACTATTGGTATGGCGCCATATGAGGCCCTATATGGTCGTCCTTGCAGAGCACTGTATTGTTGGGCTGAGGTTGGCGAGCGTAGTCTGATTGGCCCGGAGTTGGTACTGGCGACTACAGAGAAGGTCGACATCATCAGGCGTCAATTACTTATAGCACAGAGCAGGCAAAAGAGTTACGCCGATACGAGGCGGCGACCGCTTGAGTTCTAGGTCGGGGATCATGTATTCCTCCGAGTTTTCCCTATGAAGGGAGTCCTTCGGTTTGGGAAGAAGGGGAAGCTCACGCCGAGGTTTATCGGTCCGTTTCAGATACTGGATCGCGTGGGTGATGTGGCATATCGTCTCACTTTGCCCACACCACTTGCATCTGTATACAACGTATTTCATGTATCTATGCCGAAGAAGTACGTTCCTGATCCTTCACATATCATCAGATGGGAGCAGGTACAGCTGAGCGAGGATGCTACGTATGAGTTGCGCCCGACGCGTATCCTTGACAGGAAGAAACAAGTACTGCGTAGCAAGGTCATTCAACTTGTGAAGGTACTATGGACACATCATTCAGAGGAGCAAGCTACTTGGGAGACTGAGGCCGAGGTCAGGAAGAACTACCCTCAGATTCTCGAGGAATACGAAAAGGTACAAATTTCGAGGATGAAATTTTTGGTCAAGGGGGGTAGATTGTAACGACCCGTAAATTTCCGTACAAGGGCTCGAGTATCACCTCGACCAGAAATCACTTAGGATTAAATCCTTTAGAAATTTAACAAAGTTAACTAAGTGCTAAACTATATTAGCCATGAAATCCATTAGAATCGTTTTAAATACGATCTGCAAGACCCAAAACTTGTAGAATCATTGACGTTAGGTTACCCTAAAGTCTAGGATTAAACTCATTACCCGACTGTACTCGGGAACGAATTGAAACTCCGTATTAGGTCTAGACCGCACATCGGAAGTCCAATTAACACAAAGTTAAGGAACTAGGACCGCCTCACTGGGCTCGATAACCATCTCGGAAATCAGGTCCAGACGATGTCCCACGGCCATTCGCTTGAGTCCGGAGCGAGGGAGTGTGAAAACCATTATTTTCCTTACAACATAAATATCTTGAATAGTGATCTGGCACCACTCGTTTGCGGATCAGTATTAAGCAACCAGACCATCAGAATCAGACCAAATTAACCCTCGAATCGGGAAAAATTTCAGGAACATTTACATGTACTTGAAATTTCGGATCGTGGCCCACTGACCGTTGAACTGAAAATGGTCCGCCGCGTGTGATCTGAAAATCCGACCGAGATGAAAATGTAATCCCACGTAGATCCATGAGTTGTGAGCTTAAGTCTGACGTTTGGCTCAAGGGGGCCGCCAGAAACCCTCTTTTGAGCTGGAACAACGCCGAAATGCTTATAATAGACGTACCCCTTGAACCGAAGTCTATTCCGGAGAGGTTTTAGGCTATATAAGGGCCTTAGAACAGCCCCTCTCTCATCCATACGAATTTGGGATAAAACCCTAGAGAGAGAGAGAGAAAAGGGAGAGAAAGCTTAAGAGTTGTGGGAGAATCTTCCTCCTACTGTTTCAAATCACCACACGGGCTGCACCACCCCTTCCTTGGCGCTTTCCCGGCAATACCGACTCCATTTTAAGGTAAGAAACCCTAACCCTAGATCTGTTTTGAGGTGTATAGGCTATAGGTTATGAAATAGCTAACCGATTTCACTCTTTAGGCTAGAAAACTCCCGAATACGGAAGCTCATCAAACCTTGCTGATCCATTGAGATTCCAAGGAGCAAGGTGAGGACTTTAGGTGTATAGGTTATGGTTTTCAACGCTTTCAATATCAGATAATGATAGATTCATGATCTACGTGCAATTGCACATGTACAAAGTGCTTTCCGTTTTCTGTTTCGATTAGAATTGTAGAATATGGAATTTCACATACTCTAGGTATTCGTATAAAATACCGTATATGTATTATTTTTTGGAAATATGTTTGACATGTTTATTTGTCGTATGGATATACGATATATGGATAAAATACTTATTTGGCGAAAGGGTTCGCCTAAATACATGTTTACTAATATACACCATATATGTAGAAATACGGTATTGTAAGAAGTACCATATACATGTATATTTTAGCGATGTGTTTGTCATGATTAATTGTCGTATAAATATATTATGTGCGTATAAAATATTTGCTTGGCGAAGAGAATCACCGTAATACAGGTTCCCTTGTATACACTATGTATGTTGAATTTGTGTATCCTAGAAAATACCCCATACGTATAAATTTTGGTGATGTAATTGTCATGATTATTTGTTGTGTGAATATGATATATACGTATAAAATACTAGTTTGGTAAAGGGACAGCCCTAGTACACATTCTGCTAACATACGACATGTATGTTGAAATTGTGCACTCTAAGTATTTGTGAAATTGCTTGTGGGTGTAAGTGCTTAAGTGTTTGCACCTTAGGTAGGTGCTGAGATGGAGTTCTCAACTACCTTAGGGTCACGTATGATACCCTTCATGTGGTTATTTACTCTAACCACTCACTTATGAAATATATGTATTTGTATCTGTATTTGTATAGTGCCCTATAACATGCGTTTTAACATGCTTTGTAACTTGTTTCATAACATGCTTTATAATATGCTTTATAACATGATTGCTAGTGTGCTTGAATTACCTTGTTTATCATGCTTTACTTCACATGCTATGATTGGGAATTGATTGAGCTTGGGATTATGTCTATAGTCCAGACATCCGGTATCAGACTTGGAGTTGTGGTTGAGATTCATTTCGCCACACATGATGTGTTGGCGAACCCGTGTCGTACTTCGGTTGGCGATAGTGGTTGGCCACACGAGGTGCTTCTGCGCTTCATATCGCCCAACTTGTAGTGCGCTCGAGCCAGTTGAACACGTCAAAGTAACCCGTGTGTCTTATGTATGTTCACCATGTTTGGTCGCTAATATTTGAACCTAGGGTACCAAACTTACCAGTGAGAATCCCGTTAACCATGGTACCTCGATCCGCTAAGACTCATGAGCCGGGCATGGTGGTATGGGACACCGTGGTCGAGTTGTCGGCCTACGCTAGGGCTACGTGCCTCCTCGTAGTGACCAGTGAGCAACATAACTCGTGAGCCGATTATGGTGGTATGAGACACTATATTCGCGCTGTCGGCCTACATTGATAAGGTGATGGGGGAGCGGTGCAACCTTTGTGCGCAACAGCCCTGGCAGCCCTTTGTAGGGACCGCGAGCATACTCTGAAATCGCAGCGCACCTTAGGGTTCACCGCGATATATAGAGTATGAACTAAGCCTGTTTCTGTATAGTGATGAATCGTTTAAGGGCTGATGGGGGAGTGGTGTAACCTTTGTGCGTAATGACCACAGCGTCTCTCTGCGGTGACCTAGAAAATACACCATCGTCTGATATTAACTAGGACTGACGACCCTAGAATGGATCATGTTTGGGAATGATACAAGGTACCTTAGTTTCCCAATCCTACTGTTTGAATTGGACTAATTAATAACTCGGTAATCATGCTCATCATGCATTGCATGTGCCTGGAAGATGTGGAGCACTGTGGGATGAAAGCATGCCGCGAGCGTGAGATGGTGTCGCATGATGGAGTATGTCGGTGAGGGCATCCATCATACCTACATTCATACTTGCATTAATAAGGGTAATTAGGAGTGTTTGATTTACTGCTTTATCATTACTGCTTGACTTTATTGATAACATGTTAACCTATGCTTTATGGTTCCACTGAGTTAGCTACTCACTCCCACGTTACGGGACGGTGTTGCGCACACCAACCAGACTCTGTCTCAGGTTTAGGTGAGCTGACGACTCTGGAGGCGGAGCCTGATTGTGACAAGGACCAGGAGGAGTTCTCGTATATGCAGTTCTCTGGCGGCTTCGACTAGGCTGCCAGGACTAACGGGTTTTACAGGGATTGTTACTTAGCTTCATTTTTGACATTTTGTTTATAAAACAGACATGTATATGGTGACTTAGATGGATTCATACTCTGAAGAATGAAACGATTATTTTGTTTCTTTACATACATATATATATAGTTCAGTCTTCCGCTTACTTTTATACAATTGATCTGGAGTATGAATTTCTGTTTTGGTATAATCTCACTCATGTTTATTGCTCTAACACAGACAACCTTTAATCATCATTAATTATGTTGCATAAATGATGCGTTGGAACTCGGGAGTTGAGTTACACTCGACCCCCGATTTTTAGGGCATTACAAGTTGGTATCAAAGCATGATTTTGATTAAACCGGACCTGAGTTATGTTCCCACGACATACGTTGACGCATTACAACCTAGGAGGGTGCGAGAAAATTTTAGAAACAGTCCTAGGTTTTCCTGACTCCGCCATTCGTCGAAGTTCGTCGAATACGCATGTTTTGATCGAGTCCGTGCTCGATCTTGATTGTACGAGTCTACTCCAAATCGCCTCTAGACCGTCTATGGACTTGTCTAGTTCGCTATCCACCCAAATCTAGTCGTTAAAAATTAGAAAAGATCTGTCCAGATCTGAAATTTCTCAGAAACACCCGATCTGGAACCGAATCGAGTCGGGGGCCTCCCCACTTAAATCCAATGGGACCCAGGGTCGAACCAAGGTGCATTTGGCACCTTGGGACCATGGAGAACACCGCCACACCACGGCGGCGCGGCGCCGGCCAAGGTGGACCGCAGTGGAACCACGGTCATCGCGGCGCACCGCAGTCAGGTGGGCCATCTGACGTGAGGCCTGGCCTGGGAACGATCGGCCCGACCTCCCCAAGCATGTGGTGTGTACGATTAGGGCTGAGGTTTAGGATTTTTAGGGCTGGAGCCCCCCTCTCTCTCACATCTTCCCTTCCAAACACCCATCCCCTCCATTTCCAATTTTTCTCTCAACCCATTCCCCTAAATCATTCAATCCCCCATTTTTGTATATAACTCACCCACTCCCATCGATCACAACAGTCCTAGCCACCTACCCTACCCCTTCCTTTCACGTTTGAGTTCTAATATCCCCCATTTGGAGCTCAAAATCGGGTAACCTCCTAACCCATCCCTATTTCCTCTTGTTCCTTCTTCATTTCCTGCCCCTAGTGTCTCTTTTACACCTGTTGGGACTGTTGCTCATGGAGAATCAAAGAAATCAGCTCCTTTTCTCTCTCCTTCCTTCAATCCGTGGCCCTTTTCGAGTTGGTTACGGCTATCTTCTCCATTTCCTCCATCCTATCTCTCGTGGGAAAGAGGAAGACCGCAACTGATGGCACTGGCCCGAGCAGCCCAGCCCATTCCAGAAGAAGAGCTGATGATGGGGTCGACACTAGCACCGTTCGAGAGTTTAGGTCGAAGCGAGACCTGGATCCTCAACATCCTGTCAGAAATGTCTATCTGATAGGCATTGAATATGGGTGTTTTGCTAGCCGTAAGGTCGTGTTTGAAGCTCACGTGGATGAGAGTATGTTTGGCCTACACCCGATGATGGACCACTTGGTGGATATCGGATGGAATTCTATATTTGACGGTGAGTTCCCTGCATGTGAGAACACGGTTCGTGCTTTCTACGCCCACATCATAGATCCATCGTTAGAGCCTCTTCAGTTCACTGTCTCTGTGAGGGGCATAAGGCGTACAATCACTGTGGATGAGGTGGTTCGGATCACGAAGATTTCACGTGGTCAAGTGCTTCCTAGTGACGACTTCTCCAGAAGTGCGCGGGAAAGGGATCGTCGCACGTGATACCTTTGTGGTCGTCGAGTTACTTGGACGCGAGGAAATTGTATTGCGGCGACAAAGATGGCCGAGGACTTCCGTTTACTCCATCACATTTTCACATACAATGTATACCCACGGTGGGGTAACCGCACGGAGTGTACTCGGTTGATGGTGAATTTTCTGTACAAGATGGGACGCGGGGACAACATATGCCTACCCACATTCATCCTATTTCAGATAGTTCAGGTTGTTCGATCTACCAGGAACGACCTTTCACTCCCATTTGGCCGCCTGATCTGCAAGATGGCTCGTAATGTTGGCTACAGGTTGAACATGGAGGACCTTGCACCAGTCCGGGTCATAAGCGAGGCGACACTTAAGAATATGAAGATCGGCCCTCAACAGCGGCAAGCCCGACTCGAAGAGTCTGGAGATGAGTCGGATAGTGCCGGTGAGGAGAGTGTTGACCTCGAGGTGGGAAGCAAGGAGGAGGGCAGAGATGATGTACCAGAAGTGGGAGATGAGACTCAGGATACTGAGGAGAGTTCTCCTCCCAGCGCACCTGAGTCAGACGCTGCTCAGGTAGTGAGAGAGGCTCGTATGGTTCGCATTGAGGAGAACCAGGCCGCCCTACGGCAAGAGGTTGGACAGGTTTGGGCTGAGCTTGGTGAGACCCGAGCCAAGCTTGAAGAGACCGAAGCCTACATGAAGAGGAGGTTTAAGAAGGTGTCTCGTACGTTAAAGGTCATTCTGTGCTGTGTGCAAGACAAGAATGCTCCTCCTCCATCACCTGACTTGGATGCCTAGTCATCTACGTTGTTGTGTGTGGTTGTTTCTTTTGGTTACCGTGATAGGCGGTTTATGTTTTCATGTAGAAGATCTAGTAGATAGCAGTATGTTTTAAGTGTTTGATGTTGTAGACGTATCGGCTTACATGTTATTTCTGTCATGATTCATGTAACTCTGTATTCCATGTATTGTGACAATTTTGGGTAAATGAAAAGCAGGTAGCCTCTTTGTTATGATGATGTGTGGAATGCTTAAAAGTGCTTATCTCACCAATGTTATACCCTATGTTGTATAGGGCATGCCGCGACAATATACGCGGAGCACGGTACACCTCCACCTTACTGACTCTATGGACCAGACTCCTTCTGGTAGTGGCGGTCCTGCGGACCGAGGGTTAGGTTCTGATCAGCCTCCTGCTAGTCCTACCGGTGGACTGCCACCTTACACGCCCCTGGTTTGTGAGCATTACCGGGCATCATCATCTGCGCAACATGATTCATAGGCTGCTCCACCTACTGATAGGATCGAGCAGTTGATGTTGATGATGCACCAGCAGCAGCACCAGCAGCTTATGGCCACTATTGCTGAGGCCTTATCCCAGGGTGGTAGTGCGACTCCACCTATGACATCTGCACATCCTGCTGAGCACTCGGAGCCTCCTGCTCAGTGTGAGGATGTGCCTCTGCCCTCACCCATTGCACCTCCTACTGGAGATGTCAGTACCCACGGTTTACTCAAGCGATTTCAGTGCTTGAGACCTCCCTCATTCATGGGCTCTCATAGACCCGAGGAGGCAGAGTTTTGGCTCGACCGCATCTCCAAGATGCTTCGGATGCTGCACTGTTTAGAGGCAGAGCAGGTTGAGGTGTCCGCTTTCATGTTTGAGAGGGAGGCCAGTTTATGGTGGGATAGTGTACTCTAGTCTGTCGCAGCAGACTACGTGTGGACTTGGGAGGCTTTCGAGTTCCGGTTCCATGAGAAATATTACCCGCAGACTTATCGACATGAGCGGGAGGATGAGTTTCTGCGCTTCAGGCAGGGAGGCATGACGATTACGGAGTATGAGCACCGCTTCACAGAGTTGGGCCGCTTTGTCCCAACTATATTGGTTGATGAGCAGATGCGGATGCGTCGTTTTTCTTTGGGTTTGCGACCGGAGATACGGTCGAAGATATGCTGCCTCAGTATACCTACCTATGCAGCACTGGTTCACATGTCTATGACGGCAGAGCAGGATGTGGACCGGTTGGCCCGATCTCGTGGTGCTATGGTTGCGAGGCCACGACAGGAGTTACAAAGCAGGCCTATCCTAGGCAAGAGGCCTCGTGCTGACTCGCCTCCCAGGATCGCAGTGCCAGTGGCTCCAGTGAGGCACCCTATTGTGACCTGCACGTACTGTTGGAAGTAGGGTCATCTTATTGGGAGTTGTTTCGCTAGGATGAAGGATAGTGGTTTCTCTCCGCCACAGATGTTGGGTCGTTCTCGCCCACAGGCCTTATCGACTCCACCTTTATAGATTGTACCTGCCCATCCTTCCTTCCGACCTCCTGTATCACGGTTCAGGCCGCCGTAACGGCCCTTAGCCCCTCAGCCGAACTGTCAGCAGCAGGCGCGCGTACATACGCTCGTGCCTGAGGCATGTGAGACGTCGCTTTCAGCCCCCGCAGCTTTTGAGGGTACGACTCACATTCACAGTACTTCTATTTCCTTGTTGGTGGACACTGGGTCCACTACTTCTATTATTTCTTGTGGGACAGTTAAACGTCTATCTTTGCGTCCTATTCCCACTAAGGGACTGAGACTTACTACGGCCACTGGGACTTTTTCGGATGTCACACGGTTATGTGAGGGTTGCTCTGTGGATTTGGGTTGCCGCACCGTGCTCGTCGACCTCATTGTTGCTCCGCTGTGGCACTACGATGTTATTCTCGGTATGGACTAGCTCTCGAAGATGAGAGCAGAGATAGATTGTAATACTCAAGTCGTGACGACCTATGAATCTGACGGCGCAGCTTTCACGTTTCCAGTACAGGTCAGTTGGCGCTGCCGTGTTGACTGTTATACTGCTTTATTAGCGCCGATCGATGGTCCGACGTTGAGAAATACGCCGGTGGTTCGAGAATTTGTAAACGTGTTTGAAACTATTCCTGGTTTACCTCATCGGCGCGAGATCGATTTTACGATTAATCTTACGCCTAGTGCGACACCCATCTCATTGCCAACTTATCGTATGCCTCCATGTGAGATGGAGGAGCTGCGGAAACATATTGACGAGCTTGTAGAGAAGGGTTTTATACGACCTAGTGTGTCTCCTTGGGGAGCACCTGTGCTATTTGTGAAGAAGAAGGACGGGTCACTACGGTTATGTATTGACTACCGTAGGTTGAACCAGGTCACGGTGAAGAACAAGTATCCTTTGCCCAGAATAGATGATCTGTTTGATCAGTTGAGGGGGGCGAAGTATTTTTCGAAGATTGATCTACAGTCGGGATACCACCAGTTGCGCGTGAGAGATGAGGACGTGCAGAAGACAGCCTTCAGGACGTGTTTTGGGCACTATGAGTTCCTTGTGATGTCAATCGGCCTTACGAATGCACCAGCCGTGTTCATGGATCTGATGAACCGGGTATTTCAGCCCTTCTTGTACCGATTCGTCATCGTCTTTATTGATGACATTTTGATATACTCTACTAGTCGGGAAGAGCACGAGGAGCACCTGAGAGCAGTGTTGGGTACACTGAAGAAGAACTAGTTGTTCGCACAGTACAAGAAGTGCGACTTCCGGCAGGAGGAAGTCAAGTTCCTCGGACATGTAGTGTCCAAGGATGGGATAGCAGTGGACCTTGCTAAGGTAGCCGCGGTTCAGGATTGACAGCAGCCTGGCTCGGTTACCGAAGTAAGGAGTTTTCTTGGTCTGGCAGGGTATTACAGGCGCTTCATTAGGGATTTCTCGAAGATTGCCAAGCCGTTGTGTCAGTTGACCCGGAAGGACCTGAAGTTCACTTGGAATGAGAAGGAAGAAGCAGCTTTCAAGGAGCTGAAGGATAAGTTGACGTCCGCCCCTATGCTAGTATTGTCAAAGCAAGGGGAGAAATACACGATATATACTGACGCGTCTCGCGTTGATTTAGGTTGTGTCCTGATGCAGAAGGACATGGTGAATTACCCTACACACAACCTGGAGTTGGCACGAGGAGAATTACCCTACACACGACTTGGAGTTGGTAGCTGTCATCTTTGCATTGAAGCTCTGGAGACATTACCTCTATGGAGAGGAGTTCGAGCTTTTCTGCGACCACAAGAGCCTTAAGTACATATTCACACAGCGAGACTTGAATATGAGACAACGCCGATGGATGGAGACCTTGAAGGACTTCAAGTTCGAGGTTTCCTACCATCCTGGCAAGGGGAACCTTGTGGCAGACACGTTGAGCCGCAAGAAGGCTATAGCATTTGCAGCACCGTTGATGATAGCTGAGTGGGACATGGTTGAGTTCGTGCGGGACTTCGAGCAGAGACTCACTGTGGAGGAGCCATTTGAGTGTGTTGCGCACGTTCGGGTGCGACCACTTATTGACGGCAGGGTTATTGAGGCCCAAAAGGGCGATGTGCGGCTGTCTGAGCTTCGAGAGCAAGCTAGTGACACCGAGGACTCCGAGTGGAGAGTTGGTTCTGATGGGGGTCTACAATTCCGTGGCCGTCTATGCGTTCCTGACATGCCTGACTTGAGACGCGAGCTTCTCGAGTCTGCCCATAACTCGAAGCTTGCGATGCATCTTAGTAACACGAAGATGTACCGGGATATGAGACGGTCGTATTGGAGGGATAACATGAAGGCCCACATCGCTGAGTATGTGTCTTGCTGTCTCCTGTGCAAGCAGGTCAAGGCTGAATATCGCCGACCTCCTGGACTGCTTCAGCCCATGCCCATAGCAGAGTGGAAGTGGGACTTCATCTCCATGGACTTCATATCTGGGCTGCCGAAGACGAGGAAGGGACACGATTCCATTTGGGTGATTGTGGACCGGTTGACCAAATCGGCCCATTTCCTCCCTATCAGAGTTACGAACTCTGCAGACGAGCTGGCTAGATTATACATCAGGGAGATCGTCCGTCTGCATGGAGTTCTTTTAGAGATCGTGTCAGACAGAGACACTCGGTTAACATCTATCTTCTAGACTCGTATCCAGGAAGCGATGGGTGTGAAGTTGAAGTTCAGTACGGCGTTTCATCCTCAGACTGATGGGTAGACAGAGCGGGTGAATCAGATTCTAGAGGATATGTTGCGGGCATGTGTGTTGGACTTCAAGGACAGCTGGGATGACTGTCTCCCTTACGCAGAGTTCGCCTACAACAACAGTTTTCAGGCGACTATTGGTATGGCGCCATATGAGGCCCTATATGGTCGTCCTTGCAGAGCACCGCATTGTTGGGCTGAGGTTGGCGAGCGTAGTCTGATTGGCCCGGAGTTGGTACTGGCGACTACAGAGAAGGTCGACATCATCAGGCGTCGACTACTTACAGTAAGGAGCAGGCAAAAGAGTTACGCCGATACGAGGCGGCGACCGCTTGAGTTCGAGGTCGGGGATCATGTATTCCTCTGAGTTTCCCCTATGAAGGGAGTCCTTCGGTTTGGGAAGAAGGGGAAGCTCACGCCGAGGTTTATCGGTCCATTTCAGATACTGGATCGCGTGGGTGATGTGGCGTATCGTCTCGCTTTACCCACACCACTTGCATCTGTACACAACGTATTTCATGTATTTATACTGAAGAAGTACGTTCTTGATCCTTCACATATCATCAGATGGGAGCAGGTACAGCTGAGCGAGGATGCTACGTATGAGTTGCGCCCGACGCGTATCCTTGACAGGAAGGAACAGGTACTGCGTAGTAAGGTCATTCCACTTGTGAAGGTACTATGGGCACATCATTCAGAGGAGGAAGCTACTTGGGAGACTGAGGCCAAGGTCAGGAAGAACTACCCTCAGATTCTCGAGGAATACGAAAAGGTTCAAATTTCGAGGATGAAATTTTTATTTAAGGGGGGTAGATTGTAACAACCCGTAAATTTCCGTACAAGGGCTCGAGTATCACCTCGACCAGAAATCACTTAGGATTAAATCCTTTAGAAATTTAACAAAGTTAACTAAGTGCTAAACTATATTAGCCATGAAATCCGTTAGAATCGTTTTAAATACGATCTGCAAGACCCAAAACTTGTAGAATCATTGACGCTAGGTTACCCTAAAGTCTAGGATTACGGCGAAATAAACTATAAATTTTCCCAGAGTGATGAGAAGTTAGAAAAACTGCTATGGATGGGAAGAGAAGGAAAAGACAGAAGTGACTTAAGATATGATAAATCTAAAACAAAATCTGCAAATGCAGCATCAATAGCTGAAAAATCTGTTGCTTCAGGAAGTAAAACTAAGCCTACTCCTGTTTGTCATTTATGTGGTGACTCTGGTTATTATAAGTTTAAATGCGTATTTCCTGGGAAGACACAACTCATTTCTGGTCAAAAGAATGAAGGTAAATTCAGAACAACCAGAAAACAAGATAACAGGTGTCCATCTAAGAATATGGATAGAAGAAATATACATCCATCACCACCCATAATGACTAACAGATGAAGGAGTTATTGGATCAAGTGGCTAAATTAAACAATAAAACTAATGAATTTGTAAGACAATGAAACACGATTCAGTTGCCCAACTTGATTAAAGAAACAAAAACTACCACTATCCCTATCACAAAATGGGTAGTAAAAGAAAATAAAATTTGCCTTGTCACTCACTCAAATCATATAACAGGCAATGATGCTAAATGGTACC
The DNA here is from genome assembly GCA_030180095.1 of Magnolia changhungtana. Classification (NCBI taxonomy): domain Eukaryota; kingdom Viridiplantae; phylum Streptophyta; class Magnoliopsida; order Magnoliales; family Magnoliaceae; genus Magnolia; species Magnolia changhungtana. The sequence goes on along the minus strand of JASAUF010000656.1, from coordinate 10,330,628 downwards.
TGGATAGCGGTTACTCAAGACATGTCATGGGTGACAAATCCCTTCTCTCAAACTACTCAGATCTTAATGATGGGATAGTCACTTATGGAGACAGAAGCTTTGCTAAGGTAATTGGAAAAGGAATTATCAAAGGTATAAATATGCTTAAAAATGAGAATGCCTTTTGTATAAAAGGATTGACGCATAATCTTCTGAGCATTTCTCAAATATGTGACAATGAGCATGTGGTTACATTCAACAAGGAAGAATGCGAGATCCTAGACCTATAAGGTAAAACAGTGATGAAGGGTTCTCGCACAAATAACCAATGTTATATCATTAAAGGCAAAGGAATGGCTGATCCATATGCCTAGAAATTTTCAAGCATGGGAAAGCATGTCCAGGTCATGCATCGTGACCTGGATAGTTGTTGAAAAGATGCAATTTTGCCAAACTTTTAATGATACATCTGAGGTCCCTCACCTCAATCTTTTTGTATGTAAACATTCTGATGTTTATAATTTTGGATTGTACAATGCTTATATAAATTTTTGTTGTGTTATTGAGTGATACAAAGATATACTATATTATACATGAAAGTGTGTCGAAATGCCGGGAAAAGAAGAAAAATATACACCTTCGATATGTCTGTCGAGAACTCATGTGGAATCTCAATTAAATCGACCAAGAATCGATATCATTGACGCCTCTTTGGAATTTAAAAAGTCATATGATCGAGAATGTTATCGAGGAGATCTTCGATAGCATCGAATAGGGTACATCGATATCATTGAAACCATGTTCGATGATATCGAAGCTCATCGCCTGATAAATAGCTGACGAGCGGGAAAAATTCATTTTTGCTTCCCAACTCAATCTTTCTATTTTTATTTTAATTTTTCCTTCGTGGCTCTCATCAGTAGCCAACCATATGCCATTTAAGGTATCTTAAATCAGGTAATGTCTAACACATACTCTTGATTCCTCAAAGTATACTTCGTTGTATTGAGGTCCTTCTAGTTGGAAACTTTAGGTTGGTTCTCAAGGTCCTTTGACTCTTCTTTATTTTGATATTTCCTTCTAAGTTATTCTAACGAGTAAAGAGAAAGGAATGTCCCCTGCCATCAGTGAGTCATCTCGGCCTATTAGAAAGAAAGTCGTTGCTTCAAGAGAAAGGGGAAGGGTCCAGTCTCAATGATCCCCTGCACGCCCAAGGAGCTCCTCTACTCAACAGTCGTCTTGTAGAGAAGCTCCGGTTGAAGCACCAGCACTGCTACATACTACTGTGGGCCCTCCTCCACACATACTTGAAAAAATACTCAGGGAGGTGCTTGGTGTATGAGCATAGGGTTGACAGGGAATGCATAAAATCCTACAACATAGAAGCTCTGTTAGAAGAAATCGACTGGCTACCTCTTCTTGATTTCAGGGGAGCATGTCATATTGAGTGGACCTATCGCTTCTTTGCATATTGTCATTCTCTAACACTAGAACCACCATCCTTTATCGTCACAGTTGGAGATGATAATGTTAAGATTACTATAGAATCTATCGCTAGCATCCTTGATTTAACTTTGTTTCCAATTGGATTGTCTGACCTTAATCTTGAAAATCCTATCACTCGGTCTACAATTACAAAATTCTTGTGTCAGGGTCAAGATATCCCATGGTATCAAGGGAATGCTTAAAAGCAAAATATATGCACCCTCAATTCCGTATCTTGCATGGGATATTCTGATCCAATGCTTATCCTCGTGGACCCAATTGCACTGATCTTACTGAGTTCATGACCATGATTATGTACTGTGTACCTTGATCCTTCACCAAATAGCAAGTGTCATCCACCACTCCCGAACAGTATATTCGCCATTTCCCCACATCATTCATGTAATCTGTGATTCAATTGGTATTCCTCAAACAAATGATCCTGAGCGTCCTCTTCAACACTTTAACAAGGTCAATATATGAAAATTGGACCTTAAATTTCATGACTATGTGGAAGAGGGTTATGAGGAGGCTATTTATGAAGGTGGAGAAATGGGAGAAGGCACTGCACCGACTGGTGCAGATCCTATAGAGCCACAACACGCTTCAGATCCAAGTGGTTCGACTCCAACCCAACGTGTCAAGTTTCACCAAGACAGGGTTGATGCCACGCAGTGGGGTTTAGCTCAGATAGAAGACAAGCTAAGGGGACATGATGCGAGGTTCTCAGCATTGGAGAGGATGATGTCTAGCGTGCAGCAATCCGTACAACAATTAGTAGATATGATCACCTGTCGTCGCGACGACACAACACCATCTTCCTTTGCTCCTCCACCATAGTGCTGTCATCTGGGAGCTGTCACATACACCCTATTCTCATCTCCGCATATTGGCATTGGTATCTTTTTTAATGCCCTATGCTCAAATGAGTGTATGTGATGGATTACTAACTTTCAAAATCTGACAAGTTTTTTTTTGGGAAATGTTTATGCCCATAGATGGGCTAGATACTTGTGTTTGTCTTTGGGTGCCCATGGATGGGCTTGATTTTTTAGTTTGATATGGATGCAATACTGTTGCCACCCTTGGGCAGTATATATGTTTTGAATATTTTGGGTTATGGCTATTTATATCTCATCTATCTTTACTTGCATTTGCATATTAGTCTACTTTGAATGCTGTTCTCATCTCCTGTTATATCTGGTTTATATTAACTGTAGTATGAGATGCGTGTAATGCTTGATCTTTATCTCCATATTATCTGCTTATTTCATAGCTCTTCTTTGCCCTGATATACATACCTGTTTTCTGTAATTAGATGTTCTTTTACATCTATCTATTCTGCTTATGCTCCCTATATTTTGGTTCTCCCATATGCTGCAACTTCAATCAATATCCACTGTTATGCTATCCTTTGCCAATGACTGACAAATAGAGGGAGAACAATTCCACACCCCAAAGGAGAAAATTGTGTGTATCTGTTTGTGGATGGTGGTGCAGGTGTTTGGGGGAGCAGCTGTAAGAAGAAAGGGGGAGATTGCTATTAAGGGGAGCAGCTACCGAATGTTTGTGTATGTGAAATAGATAACATTGTACAATTGAATAAAGTTCATGTACACAAAATTTAGGGTGTCAGTATAGAAGTTGTTCTACGGTGTTTTGGTGTTTTGTCACGTAATTGACAAAGCGAGAGATTGAAAGTGCCCTGTTTTGCCAATTAGCGCGAGCGTTGAGTCAGTTGGACAGAGGAGCTCCACAAGAAGATTAATTAAGCTTCTGCCTCAACTGGATGTGTGTCCGAACTCACCACAGGTAAAACTTAGCCTCACATCCCATGTCCCAAAACACCAGGTAATTAAATCCCTTTAAAATGAATAAAATAACTCTAGATTTTTTGTTAGAAAACTTTTAAACAGATCAGGAAAATCTTTAAGTTTTCTACCTTTGTTGATTTATCGACACGTGGTTCGATGAAATCGAACATTGTTGTCGATGTCCTCGAAGCTCACTCGATCGTATCGAAAAGAGGACCTAAGATGTCCAACAACCACAAAGATATCTGGACTGAATTATCGATGAATCGATGGACGTATCCATATCATTGAAGTTTGAATCTCGAGTCCATCGAACTGACTCAATAAAATTGACATTTACTCTGTTTGTGTCCTAAAAGCTGCTAAGGCAAATCATGCAAATCTTGATATATCGAAGGGCTCCTTGATATCCTTGGAATTCAAATCTCATTGATATCGGTAGACCTTCGATGATATCGGTTTAGTACACATATCTATCCAGCAAATTTTTCAAGTTATTTTTTCTTGGATCGAGGGTTACTCGATAAAATCGATATTCAAATATTGATCATATCAAGGCATGGTCATTTTCATCGAAAGTGGATAAAAATTATCCAACAAGCTTATAGGAAAGTTCCTTGGAATTATCAATGAATCGACACTGCCCTCGATATCATCAATATTCAAATTCCAATGATATCGTGTGATGTTTGATCATATCATACCTAAAATTTTTTCAAAGGCAAGTGCTCTCTCATTTTCAGATGTCGAGGAATCGAACCTCGTGTTGATGAAATCAGAGTTCAGAATCTAATGACATCGACGCACGTTCGATCTCCTCGACTAGTTAGCAAAAGTTTTCAAAAGCGTTTGACAGTTATGTTCATGTCATTGAGCGGCCAGTTCATGCGATCGAGAGTATACGCTCGATGATATCGACCCTGCTTGATGACATCGAACTCTGTCATAAATATGATCGTTTTATATCCGTTGGAACCTTTTGCCTTTTTAATGAGAGCTTGCCCTTGGTTGTTGGTAGAGAAAATAGAGAGTGCTTTTAAGTGTTTAACCTCAAATCATATATCCAAAGCCTTTTCTCTCGTGAGAGTTCATCCTCTAAGCCACCCTCACAATTGACATTTAATAGAGTGGATTGGGGAATGAACTTTCACATTCAAGGATCCTGCAACTACCACCTTAATGAAAAATCATTAAGTTGGGACGCCTTGAATGCGTAAATGATTGGAATCATTATCTCCCTTATAGGAAAACATCTAATAGAGTAAGATTCCATCATATCCTTGACCCAACCCATCACCATGTATTGCTACATCTTCTGAGTTGCGGATCAAGCAAGCTGAAGAGTCTTCGTCATTGAAGAGGATATCTTCAACAACGTGCTAAATGGGGCTCATTTACTTATCTGTAAGTCATTAGAGTCCAGAGGACCCTTGTGATCATTCCTTCTGTAGGATTAGGTCTAAGGTGTTTCTCACCCCTTTCAAGCCCTTGCAGGAGGCCTCCGACGGGAGTGTACGTGGTGGGTGTTTTGTGTTGATCCTTACTCTGTGGAGAGCATAAACTCTTAAGTCCTTGTGTAGGTTCTTGACCTGTGTGGTTTAAAACTTGGGTGCTTTCTGTTGACCCTTGCTCATGGGAGCATAAACTGGTGAGGTTTCTTGTGTGGATCCTTAGCCTGTGTGGCCTAAAAGTTGGGTGCTGTGTGTTAACCTTTGCTTATGGGGGCATAAAGTGTGTCATGTAGACACGTTGTGTCAGCCTAAGTATAGGTTATACTAGTTAGAGGTGAACCTAATTTAAAACCTCCAGTTTGAGGTGAACCTGTTGTGACACCTCCTTTAGTGAGATCCGGTACACTCGAGGGTTGAGTGCGTCCGCCGGAAGTGGAGTAGACAAGTAGTCGAACCACTATAAAAATGACTGTGTTTGGGATTGCTATTTTCTTCCATTACTTATATGATTTCCTTAAATTTTTTAATATTTGATTATCTGAGATCACATCTCACATACAGTCACATCTATCATAAACTATGATTTGCATCTTATTTATCTTTCAAGTATTTTATGATCGGATCCTCTATTTAGCTTGGAAGTCATTAGAGTTACTCTAAAGAATTTCTGATACATGCATATTTACTCAGGATTAGATTGATAGGATTTCAAACAACCATAAAATATTAAAAAGTCCTATTCACCTCCCTCTAAGACATATTGGCATATTCCCACTTCAACTAAAGCGGTCATTACTGCAATTTCAAGTTCATTGTTGGCACTGGCTACTATGGTGATTCTGGACTTCTTAGGAACCACCTGAGTTGGACTCACCCATTGGCTATCCGATATAGGGTATATGATACCCACATCTAATAGCTTAAGAACTTCAACCTTGACCACTTCCTTCATGTTTAGATTTAATCTATGTTGTGGTTGCCAGGAGGACTTCACATTATCCTCTAGATAAATGCAGTGAGTACAAATCAAATGGTGAATTCCCTTGAGGTCCATAATCGACCATTCAAGGGCTCCCTTATGCTCAATGAGAGTAAAAATAAGCATAATCTCTTGTTCTTGCTCGAGGTGGGAAGAAATCACCACCGGATATGTCTCGTCTTAACCTAAATAGACATATTTTAGATTAGAAGGTAAAGGTTTTAGGTCAAGCTTCGGTGCCTTAACGTTAGACAGTAGAGGCACTACATCAGTTTAGGGTAATTCTTCAAACTATAGCTTCCACCAGTTGACTTCAAGTACTGGCATGGTACCAACATGGTTTCCATCTCCCTAATCATATCATCTTTTAAATCATGGGAGTGAGCTAGGCATGTCTCTAGAAGGTCAGAGGATAAGTTCAGAAGAGTTCTATCTTCCACGAAAGAGTTAATCAGGTTAATATCATGGGAATCGTCATCATCCTTTAACTGTTTGCCTGTATTGAAAAAGATATTTAGCTCTAATATCATATTTCCAAAAGATAAACTCATGACTCAATTCCTGCAATTAATGATTGCATTTGATGTGGCAAGGAATGGGTAACCAAGAATGATAGGAATTTGAATGCTTATATCCATGATGGGTTGAGTATCCAGGATGATAAAATCTACTAGGTAATAGAATTTGTCAACCTGGACTAACACATCCTTAATTATCCCTCTCGGTACACGAACTGAGCAATTGGCAAGTTGGAATGTGGTCTAGGTGGGTTTTAATTCACCTAAACCCAGTTGTTCGTAGACCGAGTATGAGAACATATTTATGCTCGCTCTTAATTCAAGAAGTGTGTGCTCAATATGGTAATTCCCAATTATACAAGAAACGGTTGGGCTATCAGGATCTTTGTATTTCTATGGCACATCTTGCATTAGGATGACACTCAATTTTTCTGTTAAAAATATTTTCTTTTGAATACTTTGCCTTCCTTTGGTCGTACTCAAATCTTTCAGAAATTTAACATATGAGGAAATTTGTTTAACATCATCCACTGGAGGAATATTGACCTTCACTTGTTTCAACACCTCTAAAATGTCCTGAGAGTTAGAGAGAGGCTTTGGTGCAATCAACTGTTAGGGGAATGGTGCAATCGGCTTGCCATGAAGTTTCGGTTCTAATTCTTATGGAGCAGTGCTAGGTCTATCAGTTTTATCTATTTTCGGGTCCTTAGACTTTTCAGCCCTTACTGGAATAGATTTGTTAATTATTTTCTCACTCCTAAGGGTGGTGATAGACTTAGCTTGCTCCATTTGATTTGAAGAGTTTGGATCACTTATTTCATATTGCGGTTTAGGATTGGGAAAAGGTTGAGTAGGAAGCATCTCCTTCTTTATAACTGTAACACATGAATCCATCTTTTGCATAAATTTTGTAAGTTCTCGTAATACTTGGGTAAGCTCCTGAGTTTGTGTGAAATTTTAAACTAGTTCCTCTTGAGGTTTCCCTTGATATGGAATTTGATTAGGGAATCCTTGAGGAGTGGTAGTTTGTCCATCCTTCAACTAAAATTTGGATGATTTCTCCAACTAGGATTGCATGTATTGGAGATGGGTCCATTGAAAGGCCTTTGGTAATTATTCACAGCATTAAATTGCTCATTCAGTACCTCTTGAAAAGCAACTATTGTTGGGCAATTTTCAATTGTGTGAATGTTGCAAGCATAAATACCGTGAACAGTTTCCTTAGCCTTATCCTTCTTTAGCTCCATGGCCTCAAATTTTCTTATGAGATTAACCACTTTAGCATCGATATCATTATCCTCTTTCAGAAGGTATATTCCACCCCTCTCCTTTGATTGAGTGGGCCTAGAGGTGGTGCTCGATTTTGGGGAGACGTCCCATGATTGTGCATTTTTAGCAAGTTTGTCCAAATAATCCCACACATCATCGACATTTTTGTTCATGAATTCTCCACTACACATTGTCTCGACCAATTGGCGAATGGAGGATGTTAGTCCATCATAGAAAAAGTGTGTAATCTGCAACGTTTCAAAACCGTGTTATGGGCATGAACTAACAAGATCCTTGAACCGCTCCCAACATTGGAAGAATGTTTCATCTTCCTTTAGGGCGAAGTTCATAATTGATTTTCTGAGGGTGTTTGTTTTATGGTGTGGGAAAATTTTCTTTACGAACTCCCTTGTCATATTGTTCCATCTACCAATTGATTGAGGACGTAGCGAATGCAACCACGTCTTATCTTTCTCTTTTAAAGAAAAGGGAAAGAGTTTCAGCCTCACCGTGTCATTGGACACATTAGGAAAATATAAAGTGGTTATGATATCATCAAACTCTTACAAGTGTAAATATGGATTTTTAGATTCAAGTCCATGGAATTTTGGAAGGAGTTGGATCTCCCTTGGCTTGATATCCATATGTTCTATATTTTCTGAAAAAACCGTGCATGAGGGTGTGCTCACCCCTGCCGATTGTAAAAAATCTCATAAAGTATGAGGTTAGTGTGCTTGATGCACCTCATTCTCATCCCGAATTTTCTCAACCATAGGTTGAGGTGGATTTAGAGGCTTATTGGTTGGTTGATTGGCAGTCATAGCTTCAGTTAACTCCGTGGATCTTGAGTGCTATCTAATCCTATGATGGATAGATAACCACTCAACCAATCCTCCTTCACTCAAGAGATGTCGAGTGTTGTCACAGACCCACTTAAGCATGAAATACTCTCAGCCCTCAATTTCAAAATCTAACATAAACCTAAAAGGAAAGAGGGAAATAGAAATCTAGAAATAGAAAGAGAGAGAATTAGAAAGAAGTTACCATATTAGAAGATTCTATATTGGGATTCTGCAGAAGAAAAAGGAAAACAAATTAGTTTCTAAATAAGAAATAAGAAAACAAACTAGTTTCTAAAAAAAAAAAAACCTAACCTAAAAATAGAAAATAAACAAACCCTAATCTTAACCTAATTCTAAAACTAGTTAATCTTAGAAAAACGCAACCGTTAGTCCCTGGCAACAGCGACAAATACTTGTTCACAACCCCAAGTGTAGGGTCACGATGTAGTATAATCTCGATGAGACTAAGGTCGAATCCACAAGGACTGAACTTGTGTGTCTTCTGAATTTAACTAGAACTAGAACTAGATGAAGAACTAAAATAGAAATATGAATTTAAAGGAGTAATTATGAATAAGGTTTAAATTATCAATTAAAAGGAACTAGTGTGCCAAGGATCCACTTATAGCTTCTCAAGATGCTACCTTACTTGATTTAGGAAATCCAACTGGAATTGGTGTCCTATCCTATCCAATTGGAAAAGAGAGATAGTTGAATCTCTGGAAGTGTCATGAACCTAGTCTCAGTGGATGAGAGTTGTGAGGATTGGAAGTGATTCCATCATCCAAGCATGCCCATGAGATAATGGCAAACAATAGGATATACCAAACCCACAACTGATCATAGGAGAATTGTGAAGATTAGGAAGGATTTCATCACCTTACCATGCCCAAGGGACGATGGTGAATAATGGGCTTACTAATTTCACAATCTCAAATTAGGAAAAGAAGATATTCAAAGCTAATGCAGATCTATTGTAATTTGTCACAACGAACAATTAAAAACTAAAAATATCCTTAATAAAGAACTATAATCTATAAGAGTTCAACAAAACATGAATCAAAATAAAGCAAACATCCCAATCACATTACAAGCTTCACCTCTTAGCTCTAACTAAGAGGTTTAGCCAACCATAGACATGATTGAATAATAATCTCTTAAGAAAAGGATAAAAACAACTAAGGAAGAAAAAAAAAACTCAGACGGCGGCTCCACCCCTTCGCTCCACTCCTTAAATCCTAGAAGATTCTTGGCAACATCATAGGAACTCTTATTTATAGCTGGGGAACTTCAACTTTCGCACTGAGTTGGAAAAATCTGAAAACCGCCTCAAATTTACGCAGTCTGCGCAAAATTTATGAAACCCTCGACTAGTCAAGGGTCACCTTCGACTGGTCGAGGACAGTCTTCGATTGGTCAAGGATCACCTTCGACTGGTCAAGGGTTACCTTCGACTGGTCGAGGATGATGAGAATTTAGAGGATTTTGACCATTGGAGTTTGAGTCAAAGTTCCTTTGACTAGTCGAGGAAGAGCTTAGACTGGTCGAAGGAGGGCTTATACTAGTCGAAGCAGGCAAATTTTTAGGGTTTTTTCTTCTCTTCAAATCTTCGATTCTCTTCATTCCTTACTTAGTTTTCTTGGATCATTGGCATGTGAATTCTCCGTTCTTAGTCTCATAAGATCCATCCTTGGCTTTGGAGATTCTTAAGTGTTAAATCCATGCTTTTAGTACCCTTTTTGATCCAAGCTCTTAAATTCACCTTACAACATAATTATGATTAAAATAGAACAGTAAGCATTATCATGTTCATAAAACCAAGATATAAATGGGAGATAATATGCAATATTTGACCCTCAACAGGCGTCTGCTCAGACCTCGACTGAGAAACCTGTCAATGTCAGTCCTGTTGGGTCGACGTTGATGGAGGCCAACTTGGTTTAGATTAGATCAGGTGAAGTCCTTGGTGACCCTTGTGATTAAGAGGTGGCTATCTTCTTGGTTGCCTTGCAGTGAGGGCTCCACCTCCCCTTGTATCGGATCATAAGGGAAGCTACCACGTGCTTGAGCCTGTCTCTGGTCCAGATTATCTTGAATGCCTAGAAAGTGTTGCTGGGGACATATGTCCTCTACTTCTACTCAGCATGGGTTAGTACTACTCAGCATGGGTGAGGAAGAGCTCACTCGAAGGAGCTAAGCTGGTCAAGGAGTTTATGTATTTGTACCAGCTTAAGGCTCACCCGAAGGAGCTCAGTTGGTACTACTCAGCATGGGATAGGAAGGGCAAGGCCCTCATCACTGGCAACCCAACTTCCAACAAAAAATTGGAAGAAAAAGTGGTTATGGGCTTTTGGAGAGTGGGAGGTGCTTGCTGATGAATTGGATCAATTACGAACTAGGGTTCCTACCAAGTTTCGCATCCAGGTCGGACATTGCCGAGGCATTGTAATTAGAGTTTTTCTTTATAAATTTTGTAGTTACATTCACTAATCATTGGTTACCCTCACAGGTTTTCCTAAGGCTCCACCTCTTCTTTCCGACTTGCAGCTCAGGCAAGTGAAGAACGCGAAGTCATCGAAGGAGGAGCTTCACATTTGGAGCACCCTATTCACCCCAAACCTCCTCTACAAATCCGGGCTCTTCTAACCTACCCTTTTCGCTACTCCTTCTGGTAGGTAGTGAATCATGGACATTCATGGTCAAAGTAAAATTTTTCTAACTCTTAAGTACTTTATTGTGCAGATATGGTCGAGCCATCATAGTCTGGGAAGAGGACTCGTCTCCCTATTACTGAAATGGTTGGAAGGAAGTCGACCATGAGGAGGAAGGTGGTAGTCCTGTTCACAACCCCAAGTGTAGGGTTGCGATGTAGTAATAATCTCGGTGAGACCGAGGTCGAATTCACAGGGACTAATATCGTACGTTACTAAAAGTAATTAGAATTGGAACTAAAAGAAGATCTAAATCTAAACCTGAATTGATTGAGAGAGTAATTGTGATAATTGTAGTCGAAACTTGTGAATTTAAAGGTGGGAACTAGGGTGCCAATGATCCACTTATAGCTACTGGGATGCTTCCTTACTTGATTCAAGAGATACAATTGAAATCAGAGTCCTATCTTATCTAACTAGAAAGAGAGATGATCAAATCTTTAAACTCTTCACTGATATAGCATTCAATGGAGGAGAATTGTGATTATTGGAAGGGATTTCATCATCCTACCATACCCAAGAGACGATGGTGAACAATAGGATTTACCAATCCCATAATCTCATAGAGGAAAAGAAGATACTCAAAGCTATTGCAGATATATTATAATTTGAGTCACAACAAACCATTAAAAACTGAAAATATTCTTTAAAATCAAACTAGAATCAATGAAGTTCAACATAAATATTTATCAAAGCAAAGTAAACATCCCAATCACACTACAAGCTTCACCTCTTAGCCCTAGCTAAGAGATTTAGCCAACCATAGACATGATTGAAATAAGAACTCTTAACAAAAGCATAAAAATAACAAGGGAGAAGAAGAAAGATTCTTGGTGGGGCTCTCCACCCTTTTGCTCCACTCCTTAAACCCTAGAAGATGCCTAGGAACATCCTAGGGACTCCTATTTATAGTTGTGAAGCTCCACCTTACACATCGATTTGGAATTTCCACAAACTGCCTTAAGTTACACAATCCATAGCTTTTCCGCGTTACGCTTCGGTCGGACCGAAGTCGAATATGAAGTCGAGTCTGAATTTGGAAAGGATTATGTTTCAGCAATTGCTTGATTTTGGTCAGACCGAATTAACTTTTGATTGAACAAAATTAACTCCAAAATTCATCGTTCTTCATTGAAGCTTTTTGTGTACTTTCAATCACATCGTACTAGGGTTTGGTTGGACCGAATTGTCTATCAGTCGAACTGAATTAGCTTTTGAATTTCATCATTTATCGCTGGACTGTTTCATGCAAGTTCGGTCGGACCGAACCTGTCTGTTTTCTGCTACAGATTCTGCGATCTTTCAAGTCCTTTGTTCTGCTTTTGTACTTGGTTTCCTTGAATCTTTAACATTTGATTTCTTCACTCTTGATCTTCCAAGATCGATCTTTCACCTTGTTGATTCTTGAGCACTAAATTTATGCTTTTAGCATTCTTTTCAATCTAAGCTCTTAGATTCACCTTGCAACAGTATCATGTTCATAAAACCAAGATATAAATAAGGGAGAATATGTAATATTTGACACTAAACAGGCCCCCTTGACCATATTAGTGGGAGCCTCTACCGCTGAGGAGGCAAGGTCGAAATCCGATGTTGGGGAGTCCTCGGCAGGGCGGTTGCTTCTGATCGCGTTTAGGGGGGGCGATCAAGATGCTCCTTCTCTGGCTATCCCTCTGCACTAAGTGGCTATGAAGGTGGTGGATTGTAACGCCCCAAAAATCGAGGGTCGAGCAAAGTTCAACTCCCGAGATCCTTCGTATCACTTATGCAACATAGATAATGATGATTATATGTTGTCTGTATTAGAGTATTAAACATGAATGGGATTACACTAAATTAGCATATCATACTCCAGAGATGATTAAATTTAACAACCGAAAGACTATGATAGATATATAAAGTATATAAGTGGTTATAAATCCCCAGAGTATGATCATGTCACCAGGCTGAATATATACATGTTTGTTCCAAGATATACAAAATGACAAAGTGTAATGTCCAACAAATTCGTATCCCTGTAATCCCGTCAATCAGTACATGGTCTACATAGACCCACCTGATAGCTGCATATAGAAGAACTCCTCATCGTCGTAGAACTCAGGCTCTGCTTTATAAGCCTCGTCATCATCTACAGCTAAAACAGAGTCTAGTTGTTGTTTTAATACACCATCCCAGAGTGGGAGTGAGTGATCAACTAGTGGTACTATAAGGTAATTTTTAACATGTTATCAATTCAGTCAAGTAGTAATGATAAAGCAATATAATAATCATATCCTAAGTACTCTGGTTAATGTAGGAATGGTATGCTGTAATGATGCATGCCCTTGCCTGCACTCCCTCAGCGACATCATCTCTCGATCGCACATGGTAAACTCCCTAAACGTGCACTTCCTCACCAAAGTACATACAATGCGGTACATGATCGTGTTAGTAAACTAATTATTTAGGAGTGTTCATATATCATATTCGAGAAGCTAAGGTACCTCTCTTTATATCATTTACCCAAATGATGATCCATCTAAGGTCGTCAATCCTACTTAATCACATATAATAGGTAAGTTATAGGGTAACATCAACCCTGATTGAAAAGCAGTGGCTAGGTGAGTTCAGGTCACTATGGAGAGGCTCGTCACCTCCGCATAGGCCTAGTTTATATTTGAGGTCACTACAGAAAGGCCCGTCACCTTAGCGTAGGTCGATAGCTCAAATATAGTGTCCCATACCACCGTATTCAGCTCACGAGTTTGGTTTGCTCATTGGTCACTACGGGGAGGCTCGTCACCCCAGCATAGGCCGACAACTCGACCATGGTGTCCCATACCACCATGCCTGGCTCATGAGTCGTAGTGGATCACGGTACCAAGGTTGAAACGGGCTTTACATTGGTAAGCGGCACTTTAGATTCAAGTAGGAGTGTCTATATATGGTAAACATACAATAGGCCAATCGGGTTATTTGACAAGTTCGATTGGTACGAGCACAAGCTAAATTAATTGACGTGGAGCACATAAGCACTCCTCATGTCCTAACCACTGTCGATAATTATCGTACGACTCAGATTCATCGAACGTATCTGTTATGGCAAAACTAATTCGGACACTCAGTCGAAAACTATTACCGATTGCCTAGACTACGTATTAGTCCCAATCATACTCAAATACCATAGGCATTCATATGTGGTAGTCAAACAACATTTAACAACCAATTCAAATAGAAATTCCATTTGAGCATTTTAACAAACACATAGTGCACATGTTATCATACATGGGCATTTCATCCATAAATCACATAGTACCAAGATAGGTTCCATGAAGGAAACTGTAACTAAAGATAAGGTAATTGAGAATCCTATATCAACACCCTCTTTAAATACATTTCAACAAGCAATTTCTCATTTAGACATTTTATCAAACACTTAGACTACACATTTCAACATACATGAAGTAAATCAGTTATAACATATATTAGGGCAAATCCTTTCACAAAGGAATTGTCATACATACAACGATCATGTATTCTCAATTAATGATCACGGCAAGCACGAATCATAATTTCATATTCATTCAAACATTTCAACAAACACATGGATGCATTATATATTCACATAGTTCACACACACACATATATATATATATATATATAATTTATCAAATACATCGTAACTAAGATCATATGGCAGCAATCAAGTCAGACATAAATCATTGCTGACATTGAAAGCCTTGAAAACCATAACCAAAACGTTTATAGTCCGCACCTTTTGTCAGTACGCTCGTTACGAACTTAGTTCATACACCACGTCTTTTTCTACGGCACAACGGCTACCTAAACATTGAAATAGGTTAGCTATTTCACCAGTTTATTTATTTAGATTCCTAAAATAGATTAGGGTTAGGATTTCTTACCCAAAAATGGAGTTGAAACGAGTTGAGTAGCTAGACGTAAAGGCGATTCGATGAGTGGAGTAACAGAACTGGAGTACTGTAGCAAACTCCAATGATTTTCCTTCGATCTCCACTCTCTTTTCCTCTTTTCTCTCTTCTATCTCCCAGGGTTTAGAGAATTTTGTATGGAATGAGAGAGGGGTGGGATAAGGGTCTTATATAGGCCCAAAACTAGTTCAAATGGCCCTAGGGCCATAGTATAGTTAAGGTATAGCCAAAGGGTGTTTGTTTCAGGCCAACAGAGCTCATCTGGAGGTCTGTTGCTCGCATACAATCTGAAGAAAGTTTCCTGACAATGTATCTATACTAGGTTAAGCTTTCGGTCCAATCAGATTAGTGGATCGATCGTAGAGGACTCGTTTCAGTTCAACGATCACCGTTACTCGATCAGGGCCACAAGTATACTGACATGTGCAAGGAAATTTCCCTGATCCAAGGGTGTAATTGGGTCAGAATTTGATGGTCTGAAACCTTAAATTTGGCCTACAAGCGAACGGCCCAATTCACTTAAATCTGAGTTCATTTTCTTAAGATGTTCGCGTTTCTCACACACTTTACTCAAGGCTCTAGTTGTGCATTTCTGGATACTATTCGGGTTCGATTCCTACGATGGTTGTCAAGCTTAGTAAGGTGGTCATAACCGTATAGTTTCACGGTGGTCGGACTTTTGACGCGTAGTCCAGGTCTACTATGGAGTTTCAATGTGCTCCCGAGAGCAACTGGGTTTTGAGACTTATCCTAGGTTTCTAGGGAATGCTAGGTTAGTGATTCTAATGGTTTTGTGTCTTGCATTTTGCATTGAAAGTGGTTTGAGCTAATTCTCTGATTTATTTAGTTTAGTACTTAATTAATTTTGTCTAATTTCTACAGAATTCGATCCTTAGTGATTTTTACCTGAGGTGATACTCGGGTCTTTGTACGGAGTTTTTCGAGACATTACATGGATCCATAGGGGACTTCTCCAGTAAGGGAGGTCCAAGCAATCGAGGAGCCCCAACTTACAGTAGTTCAAGCTCAGGCTGGAGAAGGTGAAGTTTCGGGCCCTCGAGTGGCCAAAGAAGGTGAAACCTCTAGCCCACGAGCAGTCGAGGTAGCGGGACTAAAGCCCTTTCCCCCTAGGCATAATATGAATAGCCTAACAAGATGGGTGACCAAGCATACTCCAAAGATCAGATTGCTGATTTGATCTATACTCATCTGAAGGTTCTTCTGAGAGATGTAGCAGCAATTTGCTAAAAGGTATATTTTTTCACATTGTTGTCCTTGACATTTTGTGTCTGACTGCTAATGCACTTCCTTTATTGCAGCCCATCCCCGCTCTTCTATCTACTCATTAAAAAGTAATGTAAGTGGCGGATGAGTGTGACTAGGTACGGGTAGAGCACTGGGGAAAGACTGTTGAGGTCGAGGCCATACGACGGGCTCTGAAATTGACTAGGAAGGAGAGTAATGCTCTGAAGATCTAGCTAAGCGAAACTCAACAGAAGGAGAGTTCAGTGTTAACCGAGATGGAGGGGATGAGGTCACTTATTTCTTTAGTCGAGAAGGGGTGATTTGAAGTGGTAACCAAGGTCGTGGATCTGAAGGCTGAGGTTATGGCGTTGAAGGCCGAGCTCGTGAGGGAGAGGGAAAGCTTGGAGGTCAAATTGGTTAAAGTCGAAGTGACTTTGGCTGCCTAGCTGTATGAAGCTACGGTGGCCATCCTAGCAATTAATGCCGACGAGGTAGAGGTGGTCTACAATTGCGGTTATGATCGCTATGTAGAGGATGTTAAGGGATTGTGTCCCAAGCTGAATCTAGATAGCCTCGACGACGAGGTACTTACAAACTCTACTCCAACAGACCCTGCGCTAGCCGATACCGAAGCTGGGTAGCCCCCGTCCTAAGTTGGCTAGCCTTGTTACCCCTTTTATATTTGTGTGTGTATGTGTGTGTGTGTATATATACATATATATATATATATATATATATATATATACTGCCTAATTGTTATCTTTGAAAAGGTAATCTTTTACAGTAATTGTCATGCATGGGATTTTTAAATAGTATGTCGGTTAATTGTAGCTAGGCGTATTGGTTGAGCAGAGGCGTTGGGGCGAGCTTTTGAGCTCTTCCTTTTATTTAAGTAATTTTTCCTTAGTAGAACATATGGGTTGTCTGTGATGATCCTTTCATAGAGGGCCTAGTAGTTTTCTTAGGAGGATTGTTTTCCCTCGTGTTAAGAAATCCTTATTGTAGATTACGCAGCTCGATTAGTGTTATTAATTAGTGGTCCGACCTCTTCTTTAAGGGTCGGACGACTGGTGAGGACTATTTCTCCCTTGCATTATAGAAAGTCCTCAATAGGTCATGTATTAAAGTCGATTAGTGGTCCGACCTCTTCTTTAAGGGTCGGACGACTAGTAAGGACTGTTTTTTCCTTATACTAAAGGAAGTCATCATGTAGATTGCACACTATAGATAACGAGTAGAATTCCAAATATCCCAGCCTTGGGATTTTTATTATAGATTTTGATCAAGACATGTAGACTTCGACCTAGTAGGTCAGTTATTGTAAATTCTAAGCAGCAAACATGTGGATTCTGACCTGAACTTTGGTCAATCTTTGTAGGTAGTAGATCTTCATATTTCGACATTCAATGGATGTGGCAGAGGTCATCCTTTCATGTCTTCGAGTCGATAGGTACCTGGTCGGCTAGTGCTCATTATTTTATAGGGTCCTTCCTAGTTCGTCCTTAAAGTCCTTGAACCAGGATCCTTTGTGTTTTGGAAGGTTCAGTGGAGGACCAAGTCTCAAGCTCGGAACCTTCTCATCCTTACTATAGAATTGTAGAATTGGACGACTTGTTGTGGCCAAGTTGAGACCTTGAGTTGGGCTTACTCCCTTTTTTTCTTCAAGCAAATCGAGGTCTAGTGTCATCTGCTAAGCATTTTAATTTTCATCGCAAGAATGGATCTGAGCAATCGGGAGCCGAATCTCGACTTGAACAATGGTATCGGCTCTGAAGGCCATGAAGAAAGAAGTTTCTCATGTGGCCATTCAGGTGATGGTCCAATACGCCCAGAGGATATGGGGGAGCTCCTCAGCCCAGGCCTCTTTAGCTTTCTCGGGCTTGGTTTAGAGGTGGTTTTTGATAATCTTATTGATTACCTCAACCTGACCGTTAGCTTGTGGGTGTCGGGGTGATGAGTAGGCGTTTCGAATGCTAAGGTTCACACATGCCTCGAAACCGTTCATTGTCGAACTACTTCCCATTGTCCGAGACAATCATATGCGGGATTTTGTACCGACATATGATATTTTTCCTGATGAAGTCGGTGATTTCTGCTCAATGATCTTGGCCAACAGCTTGACCTTAGCCCATTTGGTGAAGTAGCTGACCACGGCAACTGTGAACTTGATCTAACCTTTGCCAGTCAATACAAGGCCGATGATGTCTATTCCCCATTGGACGAATGACCATAGCCTAGTCATGGGGGTTAGCTGCTCAGGTGGTTAATGAGGTATTGTCTCAAACCTTTGACATTTATCACACCTCTAGGTGTATTATTTGGCATCTTTCTATATGGTTGGCCAAAAGTACCCTTGTTGGATTACTTTGTGGGTGAGAGTAGTGTACCGAACTGACCTAGATCGAAGCCTTTGTGCCTCGAGTCTATCTTTTGGTAACTTCCCTCTTGAAGATAATCAACTATCGGATCTATCCAGCTCGGGATTGAATTTACTGGAAGAACTGCATCTAGGTCAGACTTATTGATGCTCGGCTCGACTAGGAACTTGACTGAGATCGTTCTTGAGATGTCATCCTCGGCTGTTGTGGCTAGCTTCAGTAGCTTATCTGCTTTGGAGTTTTCTAACCTGGGGATTTGGCTAAGGTTGCACTTGAGGAATTTGCAAATAAGTTCATGGGCCTTCTGTATGTATGCAATCATTCTTTCCTCCTTGGCCTGGTACTCGTTGAGGACCTGGTTGACGACGAGTTGTGAATCATTGTAAACTTTTAGGTTTTGAGTTCCCATTGCTGCTGCTAGCCGAAGTCCAACGAGTAATGCTTCATACTCTGCGACATTGTTCGATGTTTGAAATCCAAATCTTAAGGCATATTGCGTATAGGTCTGATCGGGCGCCTCGAGGACTAACCTAGCCTTGCAACCTTTAGAATTGGATGAGCCATCGACATATAATATCCAGGTCAGTGGGATGAGCTCAGCTAGTTGATTGTCCTTAATTGATTGGTCAGTTTCACTGATCGAATCGTCTTTCAAAATTTTGGCTGCAGGCGAGGTCAACATGAAATCAGCCACCACTTGACCTTTAATGGAGGTTCGGGGTCTATATTTTATGTTGAATTCACTGAACTCGATCGCCCATTTTCTGAGTCTTCCTGACACTTCAGGCTTCTGGAGCACTTGACGGAGGGGCTGATTAGTTAAGACTATGATTGTATGGGCCTGAAAGTAAGGTAAAAAATGACGAGATGATACAACCAAAGCTAGGGTGAGCTTCTCAATGTCTAGATACATAGTCTCAGCTGGGACCAAGGACTTACTAGCGTAGTACACAGGTAGTTATTTCCCATCTTACTCTCAGATAAGGGCCGAGCTGACCATTGCTATTAAGATTGTCAGGTATAGTTGTAGTGACTCTCCTTACTCGGGCTTAGAGAGTAGCAAAGGTGAACCTAAGTATTATTTGAGTTGTTGGAAGGCGAGCTCGCAGTCCTCAGGCCACTCTATCTTTTGTTTTCCTTTCAACTATTTGAAGAAAGGGAGACACTTATTAGTGTCCCATGAGATGAAACATTTGAGGGTAACAACTCTCACTGTAAGGCACTGGATTTCCCTCATTGTTTTGAGGGATTTCATATATAGCAGGGATCGGATCTGGTCGGGGTTCACCTCTATCTCCCTTTAGCTGACCAGAAAGTTGACGAATTTTCCTAAGCTGATGTTGAAGGCACATTTGCTCGAATTCAACTTCATCTAGTATTTTCATAGGATTGTGAACATCTCCTCGAGGTCGGTGGTGTGTTTTATAGCTTTGATGCTCTTAATGAGCATATTATAGACATAGACCTCCATGGAGCATCCGATCTGCTGAGCGAACATTTTATTGACAAGTCACTGATATGTAGCTCTAGTGTTCTTCAGTCTGAAGGCCATGACCTTGTAGTAGTAGAGCCCCTTGTCAGTGACAATGATCATCTTTTGCTTGTCAAGGGGATGCATGGAGATTTTGTTATAGCCCCAATAAGCATCCATGAAGCTTAGGAGCTCATGGCTAGCCGTAGTGTCAACCAGCTGGTTGATCTGTGGAAGAGGAAAGCTATCCTTAGGGAAGGCTTTGTTCAGGTCGGTGTAGTCAACACAAACCCACCACTTCTCTTTGGACTTTTTCACTAAGATGACGTTTATGATCTAGTCAGGATAATAAATTTCTTCGATAAAACTTTCTTCGAGGAGCTTGCTGACCTACTTACTGATGATGGTGTAGCATTTTAATTCAAACACCTGTCTCTTTTACCTCACTTGTCAGTGGTCGAGGTCCACGTTCAGTTTGTGGACCATCACTTTTGGGCTGATGTCGGGCATGTCCTAGTGACACCAAGCGAATACGTCAACGTGTCATTAGAGGAGGTACATGATCTTGTCTCGTAGGGCTAAAGCTAGTGATAAGCTGACCTGCACTATTCTGGTCGGGTCAAAATTACTAAGGGAAACAACTATGAGATCTTCTATGGGAGACCCTCTTTCGACTGATTCTTCCCGAGGATTAAGGGAAGTAATGCTCATAGTGTGGTGTTGTCCTCAAAGTTATGGAGTAGCACTAGTGAGAATCCTATTGATCTCCTCTGACCTACCTGACTCTATGCTCGGTCGAAAATTTCATTGTGAGGTGGTATGTCGATACCAATCCTCACAAAGTGTTGAGAGGCGGTCGTCCGAGGATGATGTTGTAGATGCAAGGGTAGTCAACTACACGGAAGTCGATCATTGTTGTTGTCTGATTCTACCCTTCTCCTACAGTGACCAGGAGTAATATAGATCCTTCAAAGGTTACTTTGTTCCCTACTAATTCGAACAGTGGAGTTTTGATAGGTCAGAGTCGGGACATTCCGACCACCCCCATCTTATCGAAGGCATCAGTGAAGAGGATGTCAGCTGATCTATCGTGTCTACTAGAATTCAAAACACTTTGTGGTTGGCTATGGTCATGGCCACCACTAGTGCATCGTCATGGGGATGGTGGATGCCTTAGGCGTCCTCCTCGTTGAAGGTTAGTTCTCCGGAGACCATCTTTTACTCTTTTGAAGGTTGAAATATGAGGTGGACCTAATGTTCCGAGCTACCTTTACTGATGCTCCAAGCATGGGCTTTATGTGCTCAATTCGAGTCTCCACCTCCCGCAGATCTATCGAAGATGGTGCGAATTTCCCCAATAGCCTCATTATTATTACCAGTGGAGGGCTGCTCATTCTTCCCTTCTATCGACATACTTATTGAGGGTCAAATATTGCATATTGGACCGTATTTATTACTTGGTTTTATGAACATGATAATGCTTCATGTTCTATTTTAATTATGTTTGTGTTGCAAGGTGAATTTAAGAGCTTGGATTGAAAAGGATGTTAAAAGTATGGATTTAACGCCCAAGAATCACCAAAGTCAAGAATGGATTTGATAAAACTAAGAATGAAGAATGCACATACTGAAGATCCAAGAAAACAAAGTTCAAAATGAAGAAAATCGGAGTTTTGAAGTGAAATTCGATGATCCTCGACTAGTCTTGGCTCTGGCTCAACCAGTCCTGCGTACGCTAGACCAGTCCTGAACTCTACTCAACCAGTTGAAGGTTTCTCGACTCGAACTCCAGTGACTAATACTTAAAAAACCCGTAATCCTTGAGCAGTCGAAGGAAACCCTAGACCGATCAAGGGTGACCCTCGACCAGTTGAGGGATGTCCTCGACTAGTCTTGGGTTACGCAACCAGCACACAAAGTGTGGAAATTTGAAGCGGCCGAAAATTTCCAACTCGGTGCGAAATTTTAAGGCCTAAAACTATAAATAGGGGTCCCTAAGGCATCTATAAGCATCTTATAGGGTTTAAGGAGTGGAGTAAAAGGGTGGAGCCACCGTCCGGCATTTCTTCACCTTCCTCTTTAGTTGGTCTTTTTGTTTTGTTCAAGAGGTTTTAGTTCAATCATGTCTATAGTTGGCTAAACCTCTTAGCTATGGCTAAGAGGTGAAGCTTGTAGCGTGATTGAAATGTTTGCTTTGTTTTGATTCATGTTTTGTTGAACTCTCTTAGATTCTAGTTTAATTATGAAGGAATATTTTTTATTTTTAATGGTTTTTTTATGACTTAAATTATAATAGACGTCACACCCCAAACTCGAAAACCGGGCTCACAAAATTCTTGGTCGGCGAATCCGGCGATGATAGCCTCCGTAGAACCCCATTCTCGGCTCCCAGCGCCTATTCGCTAGGTTCCGATCCTGGGATGCTATAAGGAGGATTTTCAACATTAGTTGATTCATAGTAAGCATAACCAGAGGTATAACCCACAAATAACAACCAAAAACTCCATCATATTTCCACTATGATAAAAAACTTTATAAGTACAATGAACATAATGGGAAATACAATGATGATAGATAAAAAGCTCCAAGATGATCTGCCCTGCGCTCCTGCCTCAGGGCTGCTGCGTCCCAACGTCACATGCACGCAACGGTAGTGCATAAGCTAATAGAAAGCTTAGAGGGTGGTGAAAGTGTGCGTAAGGTAGTAATGCAGATATGCAGTATCAGAGTAATGCAGAACATGCTGATGAATCCATTAATACCGTTAGTTGTACCAAGGCTATGCAATGAAAAATATGAATGATGTCAGCCGTACCAAGGTCATGCGATGTAAGATGCAACTCAAGCATGTAAATCCTCATCTAAGTCCACATATCAATACAGCTCATCTCTGGAATATCACCGGGGTCTAGTACACTCCAAACCAGATTGTCGCCCCATCGTGCTGAATAAGGTAAGTCAAAGAGACCTCACTACCCGCCTGCCAATATCGGGCTCGGGTCGTCAGTAGTGGACCCATTCCTCGAGTTGGTCAAACTCAGCCTAGCTTTATCCCCTCCTCTCGGGCAGGTAAGGCCACACCCCCTTCTAACCAACCACGACACAATGGAAAGCCCGACCTCTTGGTAATTAGCACTTGGCACTTATACACCCACTCGGTCTAGACGTTGGAGCAACTTCTTGGTACTTAAGGGTTTAGGGACTTTCACCCAGGGATATTTATAGCACCCCATGTAGAATAAGATTTTTGGTATCCAATCCTACTAACCACGATATGCCTGTGGAGGCTATGGCCCTGATGTCGTTAGGGTGTACAGTGTACATATCATACAATGCAAGATGCATGAATTACGCAATTCAGTCATACAATAAACATGTGCGTACCATGCGCTCGTGTGGGAAACCTCCCTTACTAGGGAGTCCATAACAATCTGCCCAAAGGCTTGTACTATGATTAATCACTCACTCATCACAAGCATGCAAATGATGCATATGGGCATGATTATGATGTTATGTAGTCACATACTCAAAATCGGTATCGATAACTGGCGTCAGCCTCGGCAATCAACACCGATAATTGGAATCAGTAATTGGAATCGATAGTCAGAATCGAACAATCACATACGGTGAATGGGGCCCACTTATTTGGGTTAACCCATGAAGAGAATGGCCTAACAAGGCCTAAGGGAATGTCACAATGAGGACATCTAACCATCATTGCCCATCAATGTGGACGTCAAACAATCATTGTTCCCAAGGCATAGCCCATCGTAAGCATCATTACATAAACCATGTTGGGATTGCACATTGCAATAGACCTTAGGTACATCCCATTGGGCCTTAAATACATCAAATGGGCCATATCACATGGGCCTTATATTCATCAAGTGGGCCACATCAATGGGCCGCACCAACGGGCCTTATGTACATTGCAATGGGCCATAATCTGTGGGCCTTAGAATGCATCAAAATGGGCCTCGTATCATGGGCCTTATATATATATCAAAGTGAACCTCAACCACGGGCCACAAATACCTCGAATGGGCCTCATAACATTGGCCTTACATCCATATCAAAGTGGACCCCAATAAACTACCACAGATAAATCAAGATGGGCCTCATCTACATACCAAGGTGGGGTCCACTTGAACTATGGATCTGGCTCATTCTTTAGCTCATGCCACAAAATGAGCTTTTAAAATGGATGGACAGATTGGGTGCAGCACCTGCATCATGGTGGGTCCCACCGTCCAGGAGTGGACGGTGTGAGTAAGACACATAAATCATGGTAGGTTTCACTGTCCACTGCTGTGGATGGTGTGGCTAGGACAAATACACCAAGGGTCCCACATGGGGCCCACCATAATGTTTATACATTGTCCAACTCGTTGATAAGGTCACACTGACTTGGGTGAAGGAAAAACAAACTTTGTACTGAATCCAAAACTTCTGTAATACCCACAAATGGGTTCTAATGGCAGACATTTAATCACCATTGTTTCCTATGATGTGGGCCATCTGAGACTCAGATTGTCCTGATCTTTGGAGGGGGCCGACTTCAGGGAGGGGCCCAACAAATAAACAGTTTGGATGACAAGTAAGCATCATGGTGGGGCCCATAGCTGGAGCTGTGGGTCCCTGCCTACACGGTCGCTCGCCCTCCACGCGACAGGTGTTACGTGCGCCTCTGGCAGCAGCACCGTCTACTACCTCTTATATTTTTTTTGTTTTTTTTAAAAAAAACCTATTTTCTAAGGTTTTCTGAGTGTGGGGCCCGCATAGGAAGGATCCAACCCCGCCATTACTTCCCATAGCTCAAGACGACCCAAACAAGCCCAATATCCGATGTTTTTCGGCGCATAAAAATGTCAGGGTGACTTTCAACGGTAGAAACCACTATTTTACATGCTATGGCCCGCCTGAAGATCGTATGGACTTCATTTTTTAGCTTATCGCCTAAAACGATCCTCTAAATGGGATGGACGGCATGAATTGAATACATACATCAAGGTGGGGCCTATATGAGTGGGCCATCCTACAAGCTTGGAAACAAGCTAATATTTGTGTTTTCCAAGTAACATCAAGCGTCCCTGGACACTGGACGGTTTGGCACCACGAATTGAAGGTGGGCCCTGCTCTGGTGGATGGTGTGGGTACTACACATATGAAGTGGGCCCACTTATAGATGGCTTCGAAAAAAATACATGACTCATGGTGGTGTCCATCCTGATGGGCCACACAACCACATCATCAACACATGAAAAGAAAATGAAAAAGAGAGGGAGAGAAAGAGAAAGAGAGTGGGACACACGTGATGGAGGGACCCTGACACTATGGGCCCTCCCTTTCATGATCTACAACATACATCAATTGGGTCTCATTACATGTGGGCCTACCGATCAAAATCAACGGTGGAGATCCTTTCTCCACCGACATGCAAGGTCTAGATGACCCTATTTGTGCAAGAAAATAAACATCATGATGGGGTCCATGGAGAATGGCCCCATCATGGAATGATCATGAGGATTAAGGTGGTCCAACGACCACATTAAGGGTCCAAAGTGAGATCCATACCATCAATCGGTAGGCCTCACTTGGCCCATCATCAAATCCTGGAAAGATCTAGCTTAATAAGTACCCACCGTTTGATCTTTTTGGTCCATTGGAAAGTCGGTCTCCTTGTGCTTCTGTAACGACCTGAAATTTTCCGTACATTGGGTCGAGTACCACCTCGACCAGAAATCACGTAGGATTAAATCCTTTAGAAATTTAACAAAGTTAACTAAGTACTAAACTCAATTAGCTATTAAATCCGTTAGGATCGCTTTAAATACGATCTGTAAGACCCAAAACTTGCAGAACAAGTGACGCTAGGTTACCCTAAAGTTTAGAACCAAACTCATTTCCCGTCTGCTCTCGGGAATGAAACGAAACTTCGTATTAGGTCTAGATCGCACATCGGGAGTCCGATTAACCCGAAGCTAAGGAACTAGGACCGCCCCACTGGGCTTAACAATCATCTCAAAAATCAGCCTTATCCGATATTCCACGGCCATTCGTTTCGAATCGGAGCGAGGTAGTGTGAAAAACACTATTCATAAGCCAAAATAAATATCGGAATAGTGATCGGCATCGTTCGTTGACGTCGACGATTAAGCAACCTGACCGTCAGAATCAGACTAAATTACACCCTCGGATTAAGAAAAATTTCAGAAACATTTACATGTACTTGGAATTTCTGATCGTGACCCACTGACCGTCGAACTGAAAGTGGTCCGCCACGTGCGATCTGCGTATCCGAATGAGTCAAAAACGTAATCCCACGTAGATCCATTGGTGGTGAGCTTAAGTCTGACGTTTGGTTCAAAGAGGGCTACCAGAACTTCCCTTTTGAGCTGGAAAAGCGTCGAAAATCCTATATAGGCAGTACCCCATGAACCCGAGTCTATTTTCATAATGTTTGAGGCTATAAAAGGGGCTTAGAACAGCCCCTCTCACAGCCATACGAATTTTGGAAGAAACCCTAGAAGAAGAGAGAGAAAAGAGAGAGAAGAACTTGGAGATCGTTGCGATCTTCCTCCACCTGCATTGGCTCACCACACGGCCTTCACCGCTCCGTTCTAAGCACTTTCCCGGCGTTTTCCACCTCATTTGAAGGTAAGAAACCCTAACCCTAGGTCTGATTTGAGTTGGAATCGAGGTAGGATGTATACCGACTAACCGATTCCGCTCTTTAGGCTAGAAATCGCCTGTAGACGGAAGATCCATTACCCTTGCTGATTCGTTCCGTTTCCAAAGGCAAAGGTGAGGACTTTAAGTGTATAAGTTAAGGTTTTCAACGCTTTCAATGTCAGATAATGGTAGATTCATGATCTGCTTGCAATTGCACATGTACAAAGTGCTTTCCGTTTCCTGTTTTGATTAGCGGTGTGAAATATGGAATTTCACATATTCTAGGTATACGTAGAAATACCGTATACGTATTTTTTTTGGATAAATACTTGACATGTTTATTTAATGTATAATTATATAACATATGAATAAAATACTAGTTTGGCGAAAGGAATCGCCAAAATATATGTTTACTTGTAAATGCGCCGTATGTTGAAATTACGTGTTGTAGAAATACCGTATACGTAGTTCTTTTGGAATAATGTTTGACATATTTATTTAATGTATGATTATACAATACATGATTAAAATACTAGCTTGGCGAAAGGGATCGCCGAAATCTATCTTCCTTTGTAAACACTATGTATGTCGAAACTGGGTATACGTGGAAGTACCCTATACGTATATAAGTTGCTGATGTGATTGCCATGTTTAATTGCTGTATGATTATGATGTATATGTATAAAATACTAGTTTAGTAAAGGGACAACCCTAGTACACACTTCTCTAGCATACGTCATGTATGTTGAAATAGTGCATTCCAAGTGTTGGTGAAATCACTTGTGAGTGTAAGTGCTTAAGTGTTAGAACCTTAGTTAGGTGCTGAGATGGGATTCTCCGCTACCTTAGAGTCACATATGACACCCTCCATGTGGTTGTTCACTCTAACCACTCACCTATGAACTCTAAGTATTTGTATCCCTATGTGTATAGTGCTTTATAACATGCTTTACAACATGCTTTACAACATGCCTTATAACATGCTATATCTTTGCATGCTTTATAATACATGCTTTACCTCATGCTTTACTTTATGCTCTACAACCGATTGAGTTTGGGACTATGCCTATAGTCCACACATGCGATACCAGACTTATTGTTGTGGTGAGATTCATATCGCCACGATGGACGTGTCTGCGCGAACCCGAGTCGTACTTCGGTTGGCGATAGTGGTTGGCCACATGGAGTGCTTTTGCGCTCCATATCGCTCAACTTGTGGTGCGCTCGAGCTAGTCGAGCTTGTCAAGCAAACCGATATGTGTATATGTATGTTCACCATGTTTGGTCGCTACTGCTTGAACCTAGAGTACCAAACTTACAGTGGCAATCCCGTTAACCATGGTACCTCGATCCGCTAAGACGCATGAGCCGGGCATGGTGGTATGGGACACCGTGGTCGAGCCGTCGGCCTCGGCCCAGGTCATGTGCCTCCCCGTAGTGACTATTGCGCAACCAGACTCGTGAGCCGATTATGGTGGTATGGGACACTATATTCGAGCTGTCGATATTTACTGGCGAGAGCCGAGTACGAGTGAGACACAGTGCTCGTCTTGACGGGCGACGAGTCCTCCGTAGTATCTTCGAGTGTACTCCAAGTGTCTGTGATTGGCGACGAGTCTTTCACAAAGAACTAGAGTATGAGTTGAGCCGAGTACGGTGAGACCGTACTTGAGTGACGGCTAGTGATTGAACCAGTGCGGTGAGATATGTACTTGGTGACGGCCAAGCAATTGAGCCGCATACGGTGAGATCTCAGTATCCGCGCCGACGGGTGACGAGCCCTTTGCGATGCCTTCACTACGCTTCTCAAACCATAATATCATATGAGATTAGCTAGGATTGACGACCCTAGAATGGATCATGTTTGGGAATGATACAAGGGAGGTACCTTAGTTTCCCAATCTCTTTGGTTGAAATGGATTAATAAAAACTTGGTAATCACGAGCATCATCGCACCGCATGTGCTTTGTAGATGTGGCGCACTGAGGGAGTTAGCATTCGCGAACGTAAGATGATGTCGCTTGAGGGTGGTTTGGCAAGGGCATACAGCATCATGTCATATCATTTTTGCACTTAACAAGAATAATTAGAAATGTTTGATTTGTATTGCGTTATCATTACTGCTTGATTGATTTGATAACATGTCAACCTATGCTTTAATGTTCCACTGAGTTAGCTCACTCCCACGTTACGGGACGGTGTTTGCAACACCCACCAGACTCTGTCGCAGGTGTAGATGGCGCCTCTGTTCAGGAGCCGGAGCTCGACTTCGAGGAGGATCAGGAGGAGTTCTCCTTTATGCAGTACTCTGACGGCTATGCTTAGGCCGGCTGCATCGCGGGATTCACAGGGCCTCTTTGAGGATTGTATTTTGATTTTTGACTTAGAAACAATACGTGTATATTGGTACTCAGTTAGTACTCATACTCTGAAGTTCACAAAATCTTGATACTTTATATATTTTGAATATAAATTTCAGTCTTCCGCTTGCCTTTATACAATTGAACTGGAGTATGAATTTACTGTCTTGGTATAATCTCATTCATGTTTATTGCGCTAACTCAGACAACATTTAACCATCATTGTGTATGTTGCATAAGTGATGCGTTTGAACTCGGGAGTTGAGTTCATACTCGACCCCCGATTTTCAGGGCGTTACAAGTTGGTATCAGAGCATGATTTTGATTAAACCGGACCTGAGTTATGTCCCCACTACGTACGCTGACGCATTTCACTTAGGAGGGTGCGCAAAAATATAGCAACAGTCTTAGGGTCTCCCGATTTCGCCGTTCGGCGAAGTTCGCTACACACGGACAGTTTGATCGAGTGCGTACTCGATCCCGACCACACTTATGGACCCCAGTTCACTCCTAGACCGTCTATTGACGTGTCCAGGTCACAATCTACCAAAAATGAGTCGTTAAAAATTAGGAAAAACCAGATTATATCAGAACTTTGCCGGAACTAACCGTTTTGGCACAAAACTGAGTCCGTGGGCCCCCACGATTAATCCGTTAAAGTTTTGGACCAAGCCAGGGTGCATTTAGCACCCTGGGAGTGAGGCAAACAGGGCCCCACCGCGGCGCGGTTCCGGCCAAGCCCGACCGCGGCGGCGCCGCGGCACCGGCGGCGGACCGCGCCCCGGTTGGCTTTCCGGTGAAATTTCGAGCTTGGGATGGGTCGGCCCAGCATGCCCTACCCCATGGCACGTGCCATTTTGGCATTAGGTTGGGTTTAAAGGGCTGAAACACCCATCTTCCTCATTTCCCCTCTTTTCAACCACCACCACCTCCATTTTCGATTTTGCTGAAAACCCATCCCTCCAAACCTTCAATCCTTCCATTTCCTTCCATAACTCACACACCCCTACCTCCTACAACAGCCCTAGCCTCTCCCTTTCCCCATTTCCACAAGTTGGATCTCTCATAACCCTCCTTGGAGCTCAAAATCGGGTAATCTACTAACCCATCCCATTTTCTTCTTGTTTCTTCTTCATTTCCTACCTCTAGAGCTTCTTCCACACCTGTTGGATGGTTGATTGTGGAAGATAAAAGAGGTCAGCCCTTTGTTCCCCCATTTTGGAAAATTTCCATGGCCCTCCTTGGTGTGGTGGCCACCATTTTCTCCATTTCCTCCATCCTATCTTTTATGGGAAAGAGGAAAACCGCGGCCGACGACGCCGGCCCAAGTAGGCCAGCCCATACCCGAAGAAGATCCGACGTTGGGGCCGGCACAAGCACCGTGCGGGAGTTTAGGTCGAAGCGAGACCTGGATCCTGACCACCCCGCCAGAAATGCTTATCCGATAGGCATGGAATATGGGCGCTTCGCGGGCCGCAAGGTCGTGTTTGAAGCTCATGTGGATGAAAGGATGTTCGGGCTACACCCGATGATGGACCACTTGGTGGATATCGGGTGGAATTATATTTTTGAAGGCGAGTCTCCCGCATGTGAGAACACAGTCCGCGCTTTCTACGCTCACATCATAGACTCATCACTAGAGCCTCTTCAGTTTACTGTTTCTGTGAGGGGCATAAGGCGTACAATCACTGTGGATGAGGTGGTTCGAATCACGAAGATCCCGCTTGGTCAAGTGCATCCGAGTGATGACTTCTCTAGAAGTGCGCGGGAAAGGGATCGCCGCACGCGATTTCTCTGTGGTCGCCGGGTTACTTGGAAGCGAGGAAATTGTATTGCGGCGACAAAGATGTCTGAAGACTTCCATTTGCTCTATCACATCTTCACATACAATGTATACCCACGGTGGGGTAACCGCACGGAATGTACTAGGGTGATGGTGGACTTTCTATACAAGATGGGACGCTGGGAAAACATATGCCTGCCCACATTCATCCTACCCCAGATAGTTAATGTTGTTCGTTCTGCCAGGAACGATCTTTCGCTCCCATTTGGCCGACTGATCTGCAGGATGGCTCGTGATGTAGGCTACAGATTGAATATGGAGGATCTTGCACCGGTCTGAATCATAAATGAAGCGACACTCAGGAATATGAAGATCGGCCCCCAACAGCGGCAAGCCCGACTCGACGAGTCTGGAGATGAGTCGGATAGCGCCGGCGAGGAGAGTGTTGACCTCCAGACTGAGAGTGATGAGGAGCGCAGTGATGACATACAGGAGGAAGAACCTGAGGCTCAGGACACAGAGGAGAGTTCACCCCCTGCGGCTCAGGAGCAGGGTGTGGATCGAGATGTATCTGATGCGCGATTTGCCCGTCTTGAGGAGAGGCAAGCCGCCTTGCAGCAAGAGGTTGGACAAGTTCGGGCTGAGATTGGACAAGTTCGGGCTGAGATTGGTCAAGTTCGAACTAAACTTGAAGAGAATGAAGCCTACATGAAGAAGAATTTCAAGAAGATGTCCCGTACGTTGAAGGCCATCCTGTGCTGTGCGTAGGATAAGAATGCTCCTCCTCCACCGCCTACTTCGGATGCTTAGTCATCCATATTGTTGTTTGTTGTGTTTGCTTTGGTTACCGCGATAGGCGGTTTGTGTTTTCGTTCAGATGATGTATTAGGTAGTAGCATGTTTAGGGTTTGATGTGTGGATGTATTGGCTATAATGTGATTTCCGTCATGATTCATGTAAACTCTGTAGTCCATGTATTATGACAATTTTGAGTAAATGAAAAGCATATAGCCTCTTTTGTTTGATGATGTGTGGAATGCTTAAGTGCTTTATGGAGTGTATTATGTCTTGTATCTCACCAATCTTTGTACCTGTGTTGTATAGGGCATGCCGCGACAATATCGCGTGAGTACGGCACATCTCCTTCGACCGGCTCTATGGACCGACCCTTCGTAGTAGTGGTCCTGCGGACCGTGGATTGGGATCTGATCAGCCTCCTGCTGGTCCCATCGGTGGACAGCCACCTTATACGCCCCGGTCCGCGATGAGCGATGTCGGCCGTCTTCTTCTCGCGCGACAGATGACTCTCGTGTCGCTCCGCCGACCGATAGATTTGAGCGGTGATGATGATGATGCATCGGCGGCGATCTGACGCGAAGAAGCGCGGCACCAGGCGACTTGTGGCCACTATCGGCCGAGGCCTTGTCCGTGGTGGTAGTGCGACTCCACTGCGACATCTACACATCCCGATGAGCATTCGGGCCTCTGCTCGGGTTGAGGATGTGCCTCGCCCCCCATCCGTCGCACCTCCTCTTGGAGAGGTCGGTACACGCGGTCTACTCGAGCGATTCCGGCGCTTGAGGCCTCCCTCATTTATGGGTTCTCACGGACCCGAGGAGGCGGAGTTACGGATTAGACCGCATCTCCAAGATGCTACGGATGCTTCACATTCGGAGCGCAGTAGGTAGAGTGGCCGCCTTCATGTTTGAGAGGGAGGCGAGCTTATGGTGGGACGCAGGCGTCTTGCCTGCTGTCGCGAGAGACTTCGTGTGGACCTGGGAGGCTTTCGAGTCTCGGTTCCACGAGAAGTACTACCCCGGACTTATCGGCACGAGCGGGAGGAAGAGTTTTGTGCCTCGGGCGAGGGGCATGACGATCACGGAGTACGAGCACCGCTTCACGAGTTGGGCCGCTTTGTCCCAACTATACCGTGGTGGATGAGCGGATGCGGATGCGTCGTTTCTCCTTGGGTTTGCGGCCGGAGATTCGGTCGAGGATATCTTGCCACGGTATTCCTACATATGCGGCGTTGGTCACATGTCTATGACGGCCGAGCGGATGTGGACCGTTTGGCCGATCACGGGGCACTATGGTTGCGAGACCGCGACAGGATGTACGAGCGAGCCTATTTTAGGCAAGAGGCCTCGGGCCGATTCTCCCCCCGGGGGCAGCGCGCGCCTATTCCTATGAGACGCTCGTTGGTGACACCGCACGTTTTGCGAGAAACCCGGACACCTGCCGAGAGCCGCTTCTCGCGCATGAGGGCTAGCGGCTTTGCGCCACCACGAGATTGGGTCGCCCTTATCCACAGCCATATCGCTCCGCCGCTGCACTGGACCGTTCCTCGCACATCCTTCATTCCGACCTCCCGTGCGCGTCCTTCGGGCCGCCACGGCGACCCTTGGCTCCTCACCGAACCGCCACGACGGGCTCGCGTTCACACTCTCGTGGTGAGGCACCCGAGACGTCGGTTTCAGCTCCGACGGCTTTCGAGGGTACGGCTTTTATTCACGACACTCCCGTCTCTTTATTGGTGGACACTGGGTCCACTACCTCTATTATTTCTTGTGGGGCGGTGAAACGCCTATCTTTGCATACGATTCCCACTAAGGGAATGAGACTACGGCTACCGGGACCTGTTCGGATGTCACACGATTATGTGAGGGTTGTTCGGTAGTTTTGGGTAGCAGCACAGTGCTCGTCGACCTCATTGTTGCTCCGCTGTGGCACTACGACGTTATCCTGGGTATGGATTGGCTCACCAGGATGAGGGCAGAGATAGATTGCGATACTCGGATCGTGACGGCCTATGGACCCGACGGTGCAGCTTTCACGTTCCCGGTGCAGGTCAGTTGGCCTGTCGAGTTGATTGTTATCTTTGCTTTGCTTGCGCCGATTGATGGTCCGACAGTAGATAGTACGCCAGTGGTTCGAGACTTTGCGGGCGTGTTTGAGACTATCCCTGGTTTACCTCCTCGGCGTGAGATTGATTTCACGATAGATCTTACGCCTGGTGCGACGCCCATCTCGTTGCCTACTTATCGTATGCCTCCATGTGAGATGGAGGAGCTGCGGACACAGATTGACGTGCTTGTAGAGAGAGGTTTTATTCGACCTAGTGTGTCTCCTTGGGGAGCACCTGTGTTGTTCGTGAAGAAGAAGGACGGGTCCTTACGGTTGTGTATTGATTACCGTAAGTTGAACCAGGTCACGGTGAAGAACAAGTATCCATTGCCCAGGATTGATGATCTGTTCGATCAGTTGAGGGGGGCGAAGTATTTCTCAAAGATTGACCTTCAG
The DNA here is from genome assembly GCA_030180095.1 of Magnolia changhungtana. Lineage (NCBI taxonomy): Eukaryota > Viridiplantae > Streptophyta > Magnoliopsida > Magnoliales > Magnoliaceae > Magnolia > Magnolia changhungtana. Next base: position 10,296,442 of record JASAUF010000656.1, on the reverse strand, counting down.
TCAGGGTACCACCAGTTGCGCGTGAGAGAGGAGGACGTGCAGAAGACAGCCTTCAGGACGTGCTTTGGCCACTATGAGTTCTTAGTGATGTCGTTCGGTCTGACGAACGCACCAGCCGTGTTCATGGATCTGATGAACCGTGTATTTCGGCCCTTCCTTTACCGATTCGTCATCGTCTTTATCGATGACATCTTGATATACTCCACGAGTCGGGAGGAGCACGAGGAGCACTTGCGAGCGGTATTGGAGACACTGAAGAAGAACCAGTTGTTCGCGCAATATAAGAAGTGCGACTTCTGGCAGGAGGAAGTCAAGTTCCTGGGACATGTAGTGTCCAAGGATGGGATAGCAGTGGACCTTGCTAAGGTAGCTGCGGTTCGGGATTGGCGGCACTGAATCGATTACTGAGGTGAGGAGTTTCCTTGGCACAGGCTTGGGTACTACAGACGTTTCATTCGGGATTTCTCGAAGATCGCCAGGCCATTGTCTCAGCTGACTCGGAAGGACCTGAAGTTCGCCTGGAATGAGAAGGCGGAGGCAGCTTTTAAGGAGCTGAAGGACAAGTTGACGTCCGCCCCTGTGCTAGTATTGCCAGAGCAAGGGGTGAAATACACGGTGTATACTGACGCGTCTCTCGTTGGTTTGGGTTGTGTGCTAATGCAGAAGGATAGAGTGATATCGTATGCCTCGAGACAATTAAGGAAGCACGAGGAGAATTACCCTACACATGACCTAGAGTTGGCGGCTGTCATCTTTGCATTGAAGCTCTGGAGACATTACCTCTATGGTGAGGAGTTCGAGCTTTTCTGCGACCACAAGAGCCTTAAATACATATTCACGCAGCGAGATTTGAATATGAGACAGCGCCGATGGATGGAGACCTTGAAGGACTTCAAGTTCGAGGTTTCCTACCATCCTGGCAAGGCGAACCTTGTGGCAGACGCGTTGAGCCGCAAGAAGGCGATTGCATTTGCGGCACCGCTGATGATCGCCGAGTGGGATATGGTAGAGTTTGTGCGAGACTTCGAGCAGAGACTCACTGTCAAGGAGCCATTTGAGTGTGTTGCGCACGTTCGGGTGCGGCCACTTATTGACGACAGGATTGTTGAGGCCCAGGAGGGCGACATACGGCTGTCTCGAGCTTCGAGAGCAAGCTAGCGACGCCGTGGACTCAGAGTGGAGAGTTGGATCGATGGGGGTTTACGGTTCGTGGCCGCCTATGTGTTCCGGATGTAAACGACTTGAGACGCGAGCTTCTCGAGTCTACCCATAACTCGAAGTTTGCAATGCATCCTGGTAGCACGAAGATGTACCAGGATATGAGAAGGACGTATTGGTGGGATAACATGAAGGCTCATATTGCTGAGTATGTGTCTCGATGCCTGACGTGCCAGCAGGTCAAGGCAGAACATCGCCGACCTCCTGGACTGCTTCAGCCCATGCCTATAGCGGAGTGGAAGTGGGACTTCATCTCCATGGACTTCATATCCGGGTTTAGAAGACGAGGAAGGGGCACGATTCCATTTGGGTGATTGTGGACCGGTTGACTAAATCGGCCCATTTCCTCCCTATCAGAGTTACGAACTCTGCAGATGAGCTGGCTAGATTGTATATCAGGGAGATCGTCCGTCTGCACGGAGTTCCTTTGGAGATTGTGTCGGACAGAGACACGCGGTTCACATCCATCTTCTGGACTCGTATCCAGGAGGCGATGGGTGTGAAGTTGAAGTTCAGTACAGCGTTTCATCCTCGGACGATGGGCAGACAGAGCGGGTGAATCGGTTCTGGAGGATATGTTGCGAGCATGTGTGTTGGACTTCAGGACAGTTGGGATGACTGTCTTCCGTACGCGAGTTCGCCTACAACAACAGCTTCCAGGCGACGATTGGCATGGCGCCATATGAGGCTCTATATGGTCGACCTTGTAGAGCACCGCACTGTTGGGCAGAGGTTGGAGAGCGTAGCCTGATTGGCCCGGAGTTGGTTCAGGCGACTACGAGAGAAGGTAGACATTATCAGGCGTCGATTACTCACGCGCGAGCGAGCGAAAGAGTTACGCCGATCGAGGCGGCGGCCGCTGGAGTTCGAGGTTGGTGATCATGTGTTCCTTCGGGTTTCCCCTATGAAGGGAGTCCTTCGGTTTGGGAAGAAGGGGAAGCTCACACCGAGGTTTATCGGTCCATTTCAGATACTGGATCGAGTGGGTGATGTGGCGTATCGTCTCGCCTTGCCTACACCACTTGCTTCCGTACACAACGTATTTCATGTATCTATGCTGAAGAAGTACGTTCCTGATCCTTCGCATATCATCAGATGGGAGCAGGTACAGTTGAGCGAGGATGCTACATATGAGTTGCGCCCGACGCGCATCCTTGACAGGAAGGAGCAGGTACTGCGTAGCAAGGTCATCCCACTTGTGAAGGTGCTTTGGACACATCATTCGAGGAGGAAGCTACCCGGAGGCGAGGCCGAGGTCGGGAAGAACTACCATCGATTCTCGAGGAGTACGAAACAGGTATAAATTTCGAGGACGAAATTTTTTGTTTAAGGGGGTAGATTGTAACGACACGAAATTTTCCAGTACATTGGGTCGAGTACCACCTCGACCAGAAATCACGTAGGATTAAATCCTTTAGAAATTTAACAAAGTTAACTAAGTACTAAACTCAATTAGCTATGAAATCCGTTAGGATCGCTTTAAATACGATCTGCAAGACCCAAAACTTGCGAACAAGTGATGCTTCAGGTTACCCTAAAGTTTAGAACCAAACTCATTTCCGTCTGCTCTCGGGAATGAAACGAAACTTTCGTATTAGGTCTAGATCGCACATCGGAGTCCGATTAACCCGAAGCTAAGGAACTAGGACCGCCCCACCGGGCTTAACAATCATCTCAAAAATCGGCCTTATCCGATATTCCACGGCCATTCGTTTCGAATCGGAGCGAGGTAGTGTGAAAAACACTATTCATAAGCCAAAATAAATATCGGAATAGTGATCTCGCATCGTTCGTTGACGCGTCGGTATTAAGCAACCTGACCGTCGAATCGGACCAAATTACACCCTCGGATTAAGAAAAATTTGAAACATTTACATGTACTTGGAATTTCGATCGTGGCCCACTGACCGTCGAACCGAAAGTGGTCCGCCACGTGCGATCTGCGTATCCGAATGAGTCAAAAACGTAATCCCACGTAGATCCATTGGTGGTGAGCTTAAGTCTGACGTTTGGTTCAAAGAGGGCTACCAGAACTTCCCTTTTGAGCCGGAAAAGCGTCGAAAATCCTATATAGGCAGTACCCCATGAACCCGAGTCTATTTTCGTAATGTTTGAGGCTATAAAAGGGGCTTAGAACAGCCCCTCTCACAGCCATACGAATTTTGGAAGAAACCCTAGAAGAAGAGAGAGAAAAGAGAGAGAAGAACTTGGAGATCGTTGCCGATCTTCCTCCACCTGCATTGGCTCACCACACGGCCTTCACCGCTCCGTTCTAAGCACTTTCCCGGCGTTTTCCACCTCATTTGAAGGTAAGAAACCCTAACCCTAGGTCTGATTTGAGTTGGAATCGAGGTAGGATGTATACCGACTAACCGATTTCGCTCTTTAGGCTAGAAATCGCCTGTAGACGGAAGATCCATTACCCTTGCTGATTCGTTCCGTTTCCAAAGGCAAAGGTGAGGACTTTAAGTGTATAAGTTAAGGTTTTCAACACTTTCAATGTCAGATAATGGTAGATTCATGATCTGCTTGCAATTGCACATGTACAAAGTGCTTTCCGTTCCTGTTTTGATTAGCGGTGTGAAATATGGAATTTCACATATTCTAGGTATACGTAGAAATACCGTATACGTATTTTTTTTGGATAAATACTTGACATGTTTATTTAATGTATAATTATATAACATATGAATAAAATACTAGTTTGGCGAAAGGAATCGCCAAAATATATGTTTACTTGTAAATGCGCCGTATGTTGAAATTACGTGTTGTAGAAATACCGTATACGTAGTTCTTTTGGAATAATGTTTGACATATTTATTTAATGTATGATTATACAATACATGATTAAAATACTAGCTTGGCGAAAGGGATCGCCGAAATCTATCTTCCTTTGTAAACACTATGTATGTCGAAACTGGGTATACGTGGAAGTACCCTATACGTATATAAGTTGCTGATGTGATTGCCATGTTTAATTGCTGTATGATTATGATGTATATGTATAAAATACTAGTTTAGTAAAGGGACAACCCTAGTACACACTTCTCTAGCATACGTCATGTATGTTGAAATAGTGCATTCCAAGTGTTGGTGAAATCACTTGTGAGTGTAAGTGCTTAAGTGTTAGAACCTTAGTTAGGTGCTGAGATGGGATTCTCCGCTACCTTAGAGTCACATATGACACCCTCCATGTGGTTGTTCACTCTAACCACTCACCTATGAACTCTAAGTATTTGTATCCCTATGTGTATAGTGCTTTATAACATGCTTTACAACATGCTTTATAACATGCCTTATAACATGCTATACTGCATGCTTTATAATACATGCTTTACCTCATGCTTTACTTTATGCTCTACAACTGATTGAGTTTGGGACTATGCCTATAGTCCACACATGCGGTACCAGACTTATTGTTGTGGCTGAGATTCATATCGCCACGATGGACGTGTCTGGCGAACCCGAGTCGTACTTCGGTTGGCGATAGTGGTTGGCCACACGGAGTGCTTTTGCGCTCCATATCGCTCAACTTGTGGTGCGCTCGAGCTAGTCAGGCTTGTCAAGCAAACCGATATGTGTATATGTATGTTCACCATGTTTGGTCGCTACTGCTTGAACCTAGGGTACCAAACTTACCAGTGGCAATCCCGTTAACCATGGTACCTCGATCCGCTAAGACGCATGAGCCGGACATGGTGGTATGGGACACCGTGGTCGAGCTGTCGGCCTCTGGCCGGGTCATGTGCCTCCCGTAGTGACCATTGCGCAACCCGGACTCGTGAGCCGATTATGGTGGTATGGGACACTATATTCGAGCCGTCGATATTTACGGCGAGAGCCGAGTACGGTGAGACACAGTGCTCGTCTTTGACGGGGACGAGTCCTCCGTAGTATCTTCGAGTGTACTCCAAGTGTCCGTGTGATTGGCGACGAGTATTTCACAAGAACTAGAGTATGAGTTGAGCCGAGTACGGTGAGACCTGTACTTGAGTGACGGCTAGTGATTGAGCCAGTGCACGGTGAGATATGTACTTGAGCTGACGGCCAGCAATTGAGCCGCATACGGTGAGATCTGTATCCGCGCTGACGGGTGACGAGCCCTTTGCGATGCCTTCACTACGCTTCTCAAACCATAATATCGTATGAGATTAGCTAGGATTGACGACCCTAGAATGGATCATGTTTGGGAATGATACAAGGGAGGTACCTTAGTTTCCCAATCTTCTTGGTTGAAATGGATTAATAAAAACTTGGTAATCACGAGCATCATCGCACCGCATGTGCTTTGTAGATGTGGCGCACTGAGGGAGTTAGCATTCGCGAACGTAAGATGATGTCGCTTGAGGGTGGTTTGGCAAGGGCATACAGCATCATGTCATATCATTTTTGCACTTAACAAGAGTAATTAGAAATGTTTGATTTGTATTGCGTTGTCATTACTGCTTGATTGATTTGATAACATGTTAACCTATACTTTAATGTTCCACTGAGTTAGCTACTCACTCCCACGTTACGGGACGGTGTTTGCAACACCCCACCAGACTCTGTCAGCAGTGTAGATGGCGCCTGTGTTCGGGAGCCGGAGCTCGACTTCGAGGAGGATCGGGAGGAGTTCTCCTTTATGCGACTGCTCGGCGGCTATGCTTAGGCCGGCTGCATCGCGGGATTTACAGGGCCTCTTTGAGGATTGTATTTTGATTTTTGACTTAGAAACAATACGTGTATATTGGTACTCAGTTAGTACTCATACTCTGAAGTTCACAAAATCTTGATACTTTATATATTTTGAATATAAATTTCAGTCTTCCGCTTGCCTTTATACAATTGAACTGGAGTATGAATTTACTGTCTTGGTATAATCTCATTCATGTTTATTGCGCTAACTCAGACAACATTTAACCATCATTGTGTATGTTGCATAAGTGATGCGTTGGAACTCGGGAGTTGAGTTCATACTCGACCCCCGATTTTCAGGGCGTTACAGCTTCACTTTGATAGAGGGTGATGAGGTTTGGATGGCTAGGATGATGGTTCTGAGGGTGGGAAGTGGGCCACAAAAAATCACTTTCTCTCTTGGGAAGGGCTTCGACGTGAGCACCTCTCTTTGCTTGGGATTGAGTTTGAAAAGAGAGAGAGAGAGAGAGAGAGAGAGAGAGATGTAATGGAAGAGAAAGAGAGAGAGATGGGTGATGAATGTCGTGAGTGATGTGTATAAGAGCTTTTTGACTTTTGGTGATGTGTACTTGACATGTTGAGATTGATTGATTGATTGATTGAGGTGACATCTCATAGAGATTCTCTCAAAATTCGCACGCGCGACGTTTTCCTCACACCGAACGCTGGCCCACATCTCCTGACCAGGGTACCGGATCGGTGTACGAGATGCTGCATTGGAGCCACTGTGATGGTGCGGTCGCAAGGGTACAAGTCTCAGTTTGAGTCAATTCAGGTTGACAGCATGTGACGTAGGGTCGCATGCAAATGCCGGTTAAGGGTCGAAGGTTGCCGGAATTCAACCGGGAAGACCGCAGAAGCCTACGGAATAGTACGATCTAGGATACGGGGCTTACAATAAATCTCCGTTATCTTGAGATATCTTCTTTTCCTGAATTAAAATTATGAAATTAGGAAATCCTGTTGTTCATCATTGTCCCATGGGCATGGTAGGGTGATGGAATCCTCCCTAACTTTCACAATTCTCTTATGATTGGTTGTGGGTTTGGTAAATTGCTGTTGTTTGCCTTGTCTCCTTGACATGGTTAGGTGACAGAATCACTTCCAAAACCTCCCCACTCTCATCCATTAATGATTAAATCCATGTGAAGTTCAGAGATCTAACAAATCTCTTCTTACCAACTGGATAAGATAGGACTCCGATTCTAGTTGTGTCCTTGAATCATGCACTGTAGCTTCCCAATTGCTACAAGTGGATCCTTGGCACCCTAGTTTCCCACCTTTGAATTTCTTAAGTTTTTAATTAAATCTCTCATGATTACTCTTTATACTTTTAAATTTCGATTTTCATCTTCTTCTAGTTCTAGTTCTAGTTACTTTCAAAAGACACACAAGTTCAGTCCCTGTGGATTCGACCTCGATCTTACCAAGATTATTACTACATCGTGACCCTACACTTGGGGTTGTGAACAAGTTTTTGACGCCGTTGTCAGGGACTAACGGTTGCGTTTTTCTAAGATTAATTAGTTTTGGAATTAGTTTAAGATTAAGGTTTTATTGTTTTTATTTTTAGAATTAGGGTTTTCTGAATTTAGAAACTAACTTGGCTTTCTATTTTTAGGTTTAGAAACTTTCCTAATTTGTTTTTAGAAACTAACTTTTATTCTTTTTAGAAATTTTCTATTTTCTTTTTTTAGAAAAAAATTTAGAAACTAGGTTTTTTTTAGAAACTTTCCTTTTTAAAAACTAACTCATCTTTCTATTTTTGTTTTTAAAACGTTCCACTTTTAGAATTTTGTTTTTACGATTTTTCCTGTATTTATTTATTTTTTTTTAGAAACTAACATTGTTTTTCCTGTTTTGTAGGATCCTAACATACAACTCTCAAATCCGGTAACTTCTTTTTAACTTCTTCCCTCTACTTTCCATGTTGCCGTAGGATTTTTCTTTCTTTCTTTTTTTTTTTTTTTTTTTTTTTTTTTTAAGGATTAGATTCAGAGTTAGGGTTTAACCATGTAAGAGTGGGTACGTCAATATGTTGGGATGGGTAAGAGATATTGGGGAGGAATGTAAGACGATTATGATAGAAATCAACCTATGTCTCAAATTTTTTTTGAAACCATCATCGAGAACCAATCAGAATATAATGCTTCACCGGTTAAGAAGTCATTACGCGATCATACGCAGAAGAATAATTACACCCCACAAGTTAAGAAGACAATACGTGAGTGTTGGGGTTATCATAATTATGGGAGTGAGAACTATTATCACCCATCGGATAAGAAGAAAACAATGTGTGATTATATTATGGGTGATAATATGTATCAACAACCATCAGATTCTCCCACCTATGATCCATATGACTATGATCAGTGAAAATATCAAAATTGGAAAGATGAACCAACAACATGTTATAATGAGTATTCTCTTGGATCCCCTACTTTTGAAATCTAACCAGAAATGATCCAAGAGGATTCATATCAGAGTTACATGGACTGTCTTACAGAAATTAGAAAAATATTAGAAGCTCTTGATTTGTGCATTAATAAGATAGTGGAGGCTCATTTGTCCCAGTCACAACTCAACCCAAAAACACAATGCAGTGAAAGCGATTCTAACTTGCTTGTGAAGAACTCTAGAATTCGGAATGAGGAGTTGAATTCCGTTAATGAGCATATGGTCCAATTTTCTAAAAAGTCAATCTCGATGATGATCCAAAGGAATGACCAAGAGACGTGGGTGTCTTTCAAATATAATGACATTGACACTCTTCACTCACATAACACACTTGACTTCAGTGACGAGGAAGAGGCTAGTTTATTCAAGCCTCAACCCAACTTAGAAAAATAATGTGAGGCAAGTGATCTCATCCCACTTGTGAACTATACTGAATTGGACAATGATAAGTATTGGGATGAGAATCATGAGTTAACAGCCCAAATCCTCCTGGAATCGATCTCAAGTATGGTCCAGGTCAATGATCATGGGGTACAGGAAGTGGTCGACCATATAATGATCTACTCCACCCATGTGACATGGCTGATTTAAATGTGGAGGACGAGCCCCTTTCAACTGACCATTCTAACTTTTGTGAGATATGTTTAGACCACTCCCCTAAAATGAATGATGATATGATTCAGGAGATAGACAAGTTTCTCGATATGACTCTAGAAGTTGAAACCACCCAGTTGAGGCCACCATCTAAGTTGTACACTATTGACAATACAATGCCTTTACTGAGTAGTATTGATGAACAGAGTCTTCACATCAATTCTTTGCCTGTTGATTTTCAATCTACCCATGTAAGGTGAGACAAGATACATCCGGTGATGATTTATTCTCACTGTGATGAAGAGCAAGAAAGCATGCGTCCATCCACTTTCACCGACAATGTTATCCTTGGGCAGATCATCACAAACTTCAATGAGAAAAATGAGTTACTCTCAGCTGAATTTTCTAACTCTTTGGACGATTGCTTAACACAATTTGCATATTCAAATGACCCAATAATATAAGAAATAGTGGATGCCTTGCAAGACAATACCTCGGTAGTTGTTCCTGACCGAGAGAACCCTTATTCAGGAGCCCCTCCTTTCCCAAATCCTAAATGTTTACCATTAAGGGGGGAGGAGCTAGAAATTGAACCGAAGTCCGGAACTTCAGAATATATTGAGACTACATTATCTGCTGAGAATTTTTCTGAATTCCATCTACTTGTAGTCTCTGATTCACCATGGAATCCTAACATTAAAACTTTTTGTCACCGGTGAATCTCATATACTTTGGATACCTCAAGCGATTCAACGAAAATTTTTTGCTGAGGTCTATAAATTTCTCTAGAAATTCATGCTCTATGGCATCCAAGCCTATTGCAAAAAGGGCTTTTGAATGATCTTGTTGAGAAACTTACTGATAAATTTATCAAGATATTGACCGGAGGTGGAACCTTGTGGCATGACTGAGTAATTTTTCCCCTGCTTTCCTAGTTTAGGATTAGTTTATTACTTTCATGTTATGTCTATGATAGTCGGTTTTATGTTGTTTAGGATAGTTTGTTTTCTATTTCTTTTAGGATAGTTTGCTTTTTGTTAGTTTAACTCTTGTGCTAACCCACCTTCGCACTGAGATCCTTTGGAAAAAGCCTCTAGATTCTTTTTCAGATACTACCTTTCCATCACTTCTTCTTTACTTTCATTATCTTATGTGCATTACATGCTTATATCTTTTACATTAAGGACAATGTAGATTTTAGGTTGGGGTGTGGATTGGGCAAGCTAATCAATGTTTCCTTAGTCTTTGAGAAAAAATTGTGAAATTTTTTCTGAAAATTTTGTAAATTTGAGTGATTTTGAAGTTCATCCATGATTTAAAAGTATAAGATACTTCATGTTGATGATTTATGACTCTTAGGTTCAGTTACTTGTTAAATTTCATAGTTAAGTTTGAATTATTAATTTATGATTAGAAGTTTTAAACATTGATTGAATAATGATTTCACATGTCATAGCTTACACATTAAGGTGTCAGTTTGATATTGAATTGTTAACTTGGTGATTATTAAGCATGGAAGGAACCAACCTAGGGAAGAATAGTTTTCCATCATGTTCAATAACAAGAATTGAAAAGAAAGAAAAACAAATAAATACCCAGCTAAAAATAGTTGTCGTCGGAAAGGGCTACCTATTGAAGATCATTGAAAAGATTGAACATAGCGTAAAAGTTATCGATGGAAAAATCAAAGCTGGAAGAATGGAAAGGATGAACTATAAGGCAAGTTTTGGTTGTCCCGAATGCTATTTTGATTATTAATGTTATCATGAAATAGAGAATTAAACCTTTGATTGTGATAAGTTTAGGTCTCACTGTGCACCCATGGAACTCGATGTTTAGAATTGCTCTAATTGGAGGATTAATACCTTGAGCTTAGTTATGAAAATTACCAAGTATTGGAGTTTAGGAGAAAGTAATACTAAGCATTGTTGTATTTTATAATTCTATTATCTAGTTATTTTTTAAAATCACTTGGGTTTATAGAAATTATCATGTGTTCTTGAAATAATTTTCGCGTACTTTGCTCGAGACTAACAAAATGTTGGTTGGGGATTGTGTTGAGGATCAAATATTGCATACTTGACCCTATTTATTACTTTGTTTTATGTACATGATAATGCTTAATATTCTATTTTAATCATGTTTGTGTTGCAAGGTGAATTTAAGAGCTTAGATTGAAGAGGATATTAAAAGCATGAATTTAACACTTAAGAATCACCAAAGTCAAGAATGGATCTGATAAAATTAAGAATGAAGAATTCACATACTGAAGATCCAAGAAAACTAAGTTCATAATGAAGAAAATCAGAGTTTTAAAGTGAAATTCGGTGATCATAGACTAGTCCTAGCTCCGGCTCGACCAGTCCTGCGTACACTCAACCAGTCCTGGACTCTGCTTAACCGGTCGAAGCTCGACTAGTTGAAGGTGTCTCGACTTGAACTCCAGCGACTAAATACCCAAAAATCCCATCATCCTCGACAAGTCGAAGGAAACCCTCGACTAATCCTGAGTTACGTAGTCAGCACACAAAGTGGAGAAATTTAAAGCAGTTTCCAAAAATTTCCAACTCGATGTGAAAGTCTAAGGCCTAAAACTATAAATAGGGGTCCCTAGGGCATCTCTAAGCATCTTTTAGGGTTTGAGGAGTGGAGCAAAAGGGTGGAGCCGTCATCCGGGAGTTCTTCTCCTTTCTCTTTAATTGATCTTTTTTATTTTGTTTAAGAGTTTCTAGTTCAATCATGTCTATGGTTGAATAAACCTCTTAGCTAGGGCTAAGAGGTGAAGCTTTTAGCGTGATTAGGATGTTTTCTTTATTTTGATTCATGTTTTATTGAACTCTCTTGGTGTCATGCCCCAAACCCGAAAATCAAGCTCACAAATGCTCCGAATCTGATGCCGACAGCCTCCCTAGTACCCCATTCTCAGCTCCCAGCATCCGTACACCAGATTTCGATCCTGGGATCCTACAAGGAGGTTTTTTTTGTGTACATTTAACTCGAAATAAGCATAACCACAAGTTTACCTAAATCACAAAGGCAACATCATCATCACATATCCACTAATATCAAAACTTTCAAGTACAATGTATAAAAGGAAATATAATAACAATATCGGAAGCTCCAAAAGTCTGCTGCACGCTCCTAGCTCAATGCTGCCACATCCTAACGCCACCTGCACGCATCTATCGTGCGTAAGCTTGTAGAAAGCTTAGAGGGTGGTGTAAGTATGTGTACAAGATAAGTGCCAAGTATTCAATACCATGCCATAATCATACAATATCGAAAATACAAGCAAGATCATGAATCATACGATATCAGAGTAAGCGAAAATACTGATAAGTCCATGAGTCATACAATATCAGAGTACGCAATACAGATCAGCTATGCAATGAGGAGTCATAAAGAGCCAAGTATGAGATGCTGAGGATGTAATGCAATATGCGGTGCGAATGACCATGCAGGAGTGTGAAGTCGGGATGATAGTATGCAGTATCGCAGGCTATGGGGTCCATCATAAGGGACTTCTATCCAAACCTGTCCCATACCTAATTTGTATAGTCAGACTCAATGTGGTAAACTCCTGATCTCAGGTTGGCCGTGCACTCCAACTAAAATCATGGCCATTGAGAAGGTACACATATCAAATTAGTTACACACCATCAGCCTGAGTGGAAAATGAATGAATGAATGAATGAATGAGTAAGATGCTGAGTATACAACTTCTACTTAATAAGTCCACATATCAGTACTGTACATCTCTAGGATCATCACCGGGGTTTGATACACTCTACATGCAATCACCGCCCACTAGACGCATAACCATGCATGTGGAAGAGATCTCACTATCCGCCTGGCCAGTAGTCAGCCAATATCTACCCAGCATGTCGATAGCAGACCCAATCACTAGCTGGTCAAACTTAGTCTAACTATGCCCACTATCCTCGGGCGGGTAAGGCCACCACCCCTTCCTAACCGACCATGACATAATAGGAGACACGACCTGCTGGTATTCAGCACTCGGGCGCTCATGTATCTGCTCGGTCTCGACGTTGGGGCATCTCCTGGCCTCGCAGGTTTAGAGATTTTCACCCAAGGACATCTATGCTAGCCCGACGCTAGTAACAGATTTCCAGTGTCCCATCTGGCCATTCACGACATGCCTGTGGAGGCTGCGGCCCTAATGTCGCTAGGGCGTACAATAATCACAACACACAATGCAAGATGCATAAGTCATAAATCTAGTCATGCATCAATCCTAAGCATACCGTGCGCTCATGTGAGACAATCTCCGCCTATCAGGAAGTGTCATAATAAACTGCCCAATGACCTATGTAATGGTTAACCACATCTCATAACAAACATGCAAATGATGCATATGGGCATATATCATGATGCTATGCTTTCACATACTCGTAATCGGTATCGACAACTGGCCTCGATAATCGCCCTATTTAATCGGCCTCGACAATCAAAATCGACTTCAATAATCAGAATCAGCCTCGATAATCAGAATTGGCCTCGACAATCGAAATCGGCCTTGACAATCGGAATTGACCTCAATAATCAGAATCGGCCTCGACAATCGAAATTGGCCTCGACAATCGGCCTTGACAATCAGAATTGGCTTCAATAATCGGAATCAGCCTCGATAATCAGAATCGGCTTCGACAATCAGAATTGGTAATCAGCCTAACAAAGGGCCTAAGGGAAGGTCACGATGTGGATATTTAACCATCATTACTCTCAAGGAGTGGACCACATAGAGCCAAACGTATCGTGAGCCCATGGCCTCGCACAAGGGCCTAATATACATCAATGGGCCTTACTCAAGGGTCACATATATATCATATCAGGCATCATATACATCAAGTGGGCTGCATCAATGGGCCACACTAATGAGCTTCATGAACACAACAGGTGGACCCTACACATGGGCCTCAAATACACAGTATGTAGGCCCTACACATAGGTCTTATATGCATCAAATGGGCCACGTATCTTGGCCTCAAATATATCAAATGGGCCACACATCATGGGCTTAATACATATCACAATGGACCATGCCCATGGACCTCAGATTCAAGTAGGTGGCCCCATCATATGGGCCTTAAATACAAGGCAGGTGGGCCCTATCACATGGGCCTCAAAATATACATCATGATGGGCCTCATAGATGGGCCCCACCAAATGGATAGTGTGTATGCAACACACATCACGGCAGGCCTCATACATTCACAATAGGCCTCAATCAATCAGCAATTGGGCCTGATAAAACACATGCTTCTGGTGGGCCTGAAAATTGATGGACGACATGGATAAAACATATATCATGGTGGACCGCAGCCCATGAATGGCATGCACACAAAACATACCTCGAGTGGGTCCTGTCCCAACTCGACATTGCCGATAAAATACATACACTACGATAGGGCCCACCGTCCTTTAAACGGTATAGATAAAACGCATACATCATATTATGGCCCGGCAGATGGGTGGCGTGGACATACAATGTATACATTAACATGGGCCCCACACCACCCTGGATAGATGGATAGAGTGGATATAGAATAAATAGATCAAGGTGGAGTCCATGTCCCCAAATGGATGGACATTGAGGATACAACACATACCTCATATGTGGGTCCCACATAGACTTGCTAACATCATACAATGGGACTTGCAGAGCTTACTGGATGGACGGGGTTAATAAAACACATATGTCAAGGCGTGGCCCACTGTCCAATAATCTGGACGGTGGATATAACACATATTACAGTGGTCCCACACATCCTGCACAAGTGCTGGGGCCCACTTCAGATGGACGGTGTGGGTGAAACTCACTCTTCTAGTGGGTCCCATGCAAGGCCCACCATAATATATATAATTATATATACATATAATATAACATATATTTATTTATTTATTTATATTATATATATTATTTTTTTTAAAATTAAGCTACTGGTTGTATAAACAGATGGGCGGTGTGGATTAAACACATGTGCTGGTGAGTCCCACCATCCATATTGCTGGACGGTGAGGGTGTAACATCAATACATCAAGGTGGGTCCCACCCCCACACATGTCACACATGTGGGGTGGGCCTACGTCTCATACAGATGGACGGTATATAAAATACATACATCAATGGTGAAATCCCATCGTCCAGCAGATTGGATGGTGGGGATATAAAATATATACACCATGTGGGGTCCACGTGTACAGCGGACACAACCAGGTGGGACCCACAGAACTGTTGCCGTCAGGACAGCAGCCACGTGCTGCTGGATGGACTGTCTGGTATAACAGATACCTCATGATCGGATGCACAGAACTTGCTGTGTGAGATAGTGGTGCTGCGTATAGTGGATGGACGATTTGGATCTCACACATAAATAATGTGGGCCCCACGGCTGATGACCAGCGTGGGTAAAACACATACATTAGACGGCCTTAAGACTTGGACAGTGTGGATTTCACACATACATCGCGTGGGGTCCATAAATCAAGCTGATGATTGTGATTCCCTTCATCCACGACCTGCTGAAATCCAGCAGCAAGTGGGCCTCATGATCGAACGGTCTGGTTCAGGTGGGCCACACACCATCACAAAAAAGGATAGAGAGAGAGAGAACAGTGGAGATGGGAGGGACCGTGCCAATTGATACAAGACATACATCAAGATGGACCATAAGTGGGCCCTCAAATACACAATAATCAATGGTTAAAAATTCATAAAATCACTCACCTTTGATCTTCTTGGACTTCTTCTCATCTTAGCTCTAATGGGACATGATTCAACTATTGAGATTGATTATGGAGGGTGGGATTAGGTGGTAGGAAGTGGGCCACACCTAGTTTCTCTCTCTCCTTGGAAGCCATGGACAGTTTCTTGGGAGGAATGAGAGAGAAATGAAAGAGAGAGAGAGGTTGTAAGGAGTGAGAGGGATGGGTGATCGACTGATGGGTGATGTGTACTTTAACATGTAAGGGATGGATTGCTTTGACTTTGGGGTTGCTTGGAGATGGGGTGTTCTACTTGACATATGAGGTGATTGATGGGATTGATTGATGAGATTTTCTCTTGGGTTTTGCAAAATGTGGTGTTTTCCTCGAACTGAATGCAGGCCCACATCTCCTGGCCCGGGTATCGCCTCGGTGCATAGTAGGTGGCATCGAAACCGCGGTGACGGCGCGGTCGTAAGGGTACAACTTTTGAATCGAGCCAACTCAAAATCACTAGATGCGACATAGGATTGCACACAAATACCTATTTTAGGTTGAGGGTTGCTGAAATTTGACTGTGAGGACCACGGAAGCCTACAGAATGGTACAGTCTAGGATACGGGTCTTACACTTGGATTCTAGTTTGATTATGAAGGAATATTTTTAGTTTTTATTGGTTTGTCGTGAATCATATTACAATAGATCTGCGCTTGAGATATCTTCTTTTTCTGAATTGAGATTGTGAAATTAGGAAATTCTGTTGTTCACCATTGTCCCATGGGCATGATAGGGTGATGGAGTCCTCCCTAACTTTCACAATTCTCTTATGATTAGTTGTGGGTTTGATAAATTGTTGTTGTTTGCCTTGTCTCCTGGGCATGGTTAGGTGACGGAATCACTTCCAAAACCTCATTACTCTCATCCATTGATGATTAGATCCATGAGAAGTTCAGAGATCTGATAAATATCTTCTTACTAACTGGATAAGATAGGACTCCGATTCAAGTTGTGTCCTTGAATCATGCACAACAGCTTCCCAATTGCTACAAGTGGATCCTTGACACCCTAGTTTCCCACCTTTAAATTTCTTAAGTTTTTCATTAAATCTCTCACAATTACTCTTTATACTTTCAAATTTAGATTTTCATCTTTTTCTAGTTCTAGTTCTAGTTACTTTCATAAGATATGCATGTTCAGTCCCTATGGATTCGACCTCAGTCCTATCAAGATTATTACTACATCATGACCCTACACTTGGGGTTGTGAACAATACTCCCAAAGATGTCCATTACGAATTAGGGCCTCAATTTCTTCCTTTAGGTCGAAATAGTCACTGGTGGAATGGTCGTTGTCGCGATGGAAGTAGCAGCAATTACGTTTATTCCGCTTATCGGCGTCAGTCTTTCTCTGGTTCAACTATTTGAGGAGTCGTTTATACCAAGCTTCCATGAGAACTTGCTCGGGTGTTGTGTTGAGGGGAGTGTAAGAGTTTAACTTGCTCTCAGGTCGCCTATTCCATTGTTGTTCTCTGGTTGGATCATCATCTCTTCTTCGCTTGTTGCTGGGAGCCAATGCTTGTTCTTCTTTAGATTGTTTCTCCTTGGTTGAGCCTCCCCTGTTTCGAGTAGCTTTTCGTAATCTAAAAAGTTGCTTGGCGTTGGAATATTTTTGGGCTCTATTGAGGAGATCGACTAATGTTTTCGAGGGATTTTTGTTAAGCGAGAAGAGAAATCTCCATTCCCTCTGGCTAGCCATCATAGCGGATGAGGCGATTTAATCCAAATAGCCTTCCACTTGCATCACTTCTAGATTGAAGCGTTTGATGTAATCTTTTAACAACTTGTGTTTTTTTCTAGATGATGCGGAGGAGGTGAGTTGTTGGTTTCATCCCTTCTTTTCCTCTGATGAAGTTGGTGATGAAGGATTTACTAAGTTGTGTGAATGAGCTAATGGACTGTGGTTCAATTGTCAAATCCATTTTCGAGCTGCCCCTAATAGAGTTAAGGAGAATACTCGACACATCACTGTAGTCGACACACCATGAAGCTTCATTCATGCCTAGAAAGACTCTAGATGCTCGATCACATCAGTGGCCCCGGAGTTAGGGGTGATTTATAACATCCAAAATCTAGACAGGAGCTGAGCGTGCATGATGTCGGTAGTGGATCTGTTTCCTCCAACATAGCTTCTAACAAGGTTGGGACATGTGTGCGGTAAGCTTTCCATATATCGTCGATCTAACCTTGTAGCTCATTGAGTTCAGCTCCCAGGGGTCCTTGTTCTTGTCAACTGCCTCAGGCGCGGTTTCAGGAGCTTTTCCATGCGTCTTCTTCTCCAACTCTTGACATAAGTTGGAGGCAGCCAATGCAGCAGTGCCCAAAACGTGGGAAAGGGCTTGTATTGGTGCTTTATTGACCTGTCAATTTCTCCAATATCCTGTGGGTGCTTAAGATAGTGTCAAAACTTCAATGGTTGCCCGAGCGATAACCTCTTCAGCCCCCTAGTGAGGTGGGGGGATTTGTCCCTCTAGCATTCGCCTTATCTGTTTGATGTTGCTAGTTAAAGCTTCAAGTTGAAGCTCCAGAGAGACGAGCCAACCTCCCTAGTTTCGGAATCGCTGCGTTGGGCCTACGAGTGCAGAATCAACCTAAGGTTTGGAAGATGAGTCTTGATGATCTACTGATTATTCTGATAGTGCAGGGTTGGGCACAACGGTGGTGGTCTGGGCTTTTTTTCTCCCCTTATCCATTGTTGAAGCATAATGGGATGGGAACGACTTTTGATGTTGTTCCCAGAGATAGGGTTGTACATCGAGATGAGTCGAGTCGAGGTGGGCCAAGCTCAGCTTGACTCATCCATGCTGTACTCGAGTTAGAGCTCAAGCTGTACCTCGAGCTCAACATTGAAGCTTGCCTTGTTTGCTAAAGCTTTCGAGTCGAGTTCGAGTTAAGCTAGTGGTTCGGGTCGAGTCAAGTTTACCTCGGTAGGGTAAGGGAAAGAAAAAGAGGGAATGAGGACAGGTAGGGTCGGGTAAGGTTTTTTAAGTAAAACTTTTAAGTTTTAACTTCTTTTTTAAAACTCATATATATATATATTATATTTCATATTAATATAATATTTATTATTAAAATATATTACTCGAGCCGAGTCGAGCTCGAGCTTCGAGTCGAGTCGAGTTCGAGTCAAGTCGAGTTGAAATACACCATGGTCGAACTCGGCTTGAACTCAACTCAAGCTTTAATAAACAAGCTTGACTTGCCTCGAGTCAGCCTTTCAAGCCAAGTTAATCCGAGCTAATTCGAGTCGAGTCGAGCAAGCTTTTCGAGCTAGCTTGACTCGTGTATAGCCCTACCCACAGATGGCACCAAACTGTTGATGTAGAAATTTAGACGTCCTCCTTAGATGACTTGAGACATGGAAAACAAGACAAAGAAGGAGACCTTAGTTGCAACAGTGGACCCTCCAATGCCAAAGTCAGACAAGAAAGCTAGGTCTAGTTGAACATAGGGTTTTCGACAGTATTTTCTGCGGTGAATTATATGTATCTTTCACCATTAGGGATGCCCTTTTTATACTATAGAGAGGGTGGTGGCATAGATGGCGATCTCCATGTTTAGTAGGTGCGTATTGTAGAGGAAATTGTATCCCAAACGTATTATACTTATCCACCAGGATCTTCAACAGAGATCATGTGTAGATCTTCCTCAACAAGATTGGAGTGGTCGGAATCATGAGAAGTACACAGTAAGAGGCCGAAGCCGAGCATCTGAGGTGACCCATACAGCCGTCTGAAGGAGTAGTTTACAGACTTGGATTCTCCGATGAATCGTAGTCGAGTTTCCCATTAAGAAAGCCTTCAGCCTTTTGACTTGACCTTGGATATTGTATCTGAGCGTAAAAGTCGCACTACAGAATTTTGGTTATGGTCATTTTAGCAAAAAAATGACCACTACAGGCCTGAGAATGACAAAAAGAGATGACACTTTAGTGTTCAGTGTCTAGTACACATCTCCTTAGAATTTAGTCTAGACAATATTTGAACAACTATAGATCATCCCAAAAAAATTTGTGTACCTCGGTGAAGAATTTTTTCTTATCTTGGGCAGTCCAATGTGTTGATGTGAAACTTATGGCAAGATAATTAGCAATATCAGCAAACCAAGGTAAGTGGGTGAGTTTAAACAGTTGTTCATCAAGGAACATGTCGTTTATGGGTTTTATCTCAAGGGAATTAGGCAAATCAAGTCGTGAAAGGTGGTCAGCCACTAGATTCTCTACTCCCTTTTTTATCTTTTATTTCTAAGTCAAATTCTTATAGTAGAAGGATTCATCTTATCAAGTGAGGCTTAGTGTCATTCTTAAAAAATGATACTTGAGTGTCACATGACTAGCTAAGAGTTCCTTTTCTGTAGTAGAATAGTTCACTTGGGTATGATTTAGAGTTCTACTTGCATAATGAATAATGTAGGGCTTCCTTTCTTTTCTCTGGCCTAACACCGCCCCAATAGTATAGTCAGATGCATCACATATAATTTCAAAAGGAATATTCCAGTAGGGTGGCTGCATGATAGGTGAGGTAGTTAGCATGCCTTTGAACTTAGAGAAAGCTTCTTGGCATTACTCAGTCCACTCGTATGGTATATCCTTTTGAAGTAGATTGCATAAAGGATGAGAGAGGTTATTAAAGTCCTTTATGAATCTTATATAAAATCTGGCATGTCCTAAGAAGGATCGCACGTCTCATATGCTCCTGGGTAGAGGTAGGTCAAAGATAAGATCAATTTTAGTCTCATCTACCTCAATTCCCTAGGACAAGATGATATGTTAAAGAACAATTCCCTCACGAACCATAAAGTGACACTTCTCCCAATTTAGTACTAAATTCTTGTCTTCGCATCGCTTCAACACATTTTTCAAATTATCCAAACATTCGTTGAAGGATAGACCAAAAAAAGAGAAGTCATCCATGAAGACTTCTAAATATTGCCCCACCATGTCAGAGAAAATACTCAACATACATCACTGAAAAGTGGCGGGAGTATTATATAGTCCGAATGACATCATTCGGTAAGCAAAGGTGCCAAAGGGATATGTGAAAGTGGTTTTTTCTTGATCTTCAAGGGCTATCACTATATGATTATAACCTGAATATCCATCAAGGAAACATTAATAAGAGTGACCAGCTAGCCTTTCTAAAATTTGATCAATGAAGGGCAAAGGAAAGTGGTCCTTCCTCGTGACAGTATTAAACTTTCTGTAGTCAATGCACATTCTCCAACCAGTAGTGACTCTAGTTGGCACGAGTTCATTTTTTGCATTGGCTACGATGGTGATTCCAGACTTCTTAGGAACCACCTGAGTTGGACTCACCATTGACTATCCGATATAGGGTATATGATACCCACATCTAATAACTTATAAGAACATCAGCCTTAACCACTTCCTCCATGTTTGAATTTAATGTATGTTGTGGTTGTCAGGAGATCTTCGCATTATCCTCAAGATGAATGCGGTGAGTACAAATCAAAGGGTCAATTCCCTTGAGGTCCGCAATCAACCATCCAAGGGTTCCTTTGTGCTCAATGAGAGTAGAGATAAGCATACTCTCCTGTTCTTGCTCAAGGTGGGAAGATATCACCACCACCACCTGGTATGTCTCATCTTGACCTAAGTATACATATTTAAGATCAGAAGGCAAAGGTTTTAGGTCAAGCTTTAGCACTTTGAAGCTAGACGGTAGAGGCACTACATCAGTTTGGGGCTACCTTTCAAATTTTGGCCTCCATTGGTTAACTTCAAGTACCTACACAATATCAATCATGTCACCCATCTCCCTAATCGTGTCATTATCTAAATCATAGGAGTAGGCTAAGCATGTCTATAGAGGGTCAGAGTATAGAGTCAGAAGAGTTTTATCTTCCACGAAAGAGTCGATCATGTTAATATTGTGGGCATGGTCATCATCCTCTGCCTGTTTGCTCATATTGAAAAAAATATTGAGCTCCAATGTCATATTTCCAAAAGACAAATTCATGACTTCATTCTTATAATTTATGATTGCATTTGATGTGGCAAGGAATGGGTGACCAAGAATGATAGGAATTTGAGTGCTCATATCTACGATGGGTTGGGTATCCAGGACGATAAAATCTACTGGAAAGTAGAATTTGTTAACCTGTACCAACATATCCTCAATTATCCCTCTTGGTACACGAACTGAGCGATCGGCAAGTTATAATGTGGTCTGGGTGGGTTTAATTCACCCAAACCCAATTGTTCGTAGACTGAGTAAGGAATCAGATTTACATTCTCTCCTAAGTCAAGAAGTTCATGCTCAATCCGGTAATTCCCAATTACACAAGTGATGGTTGGGTTACCAGTATCTTTGTATTTTTGTGGTACATCTTTCTTTAGGATGACACTCACTTTTCCTGTCAAGAAGATTTTCTTTTGAATATTTTGCTGTCTTTTGGCCATACATAAATATTTCAGAAATTTGCCATATGAAGGTATTTGTTTAACGACATCTAGTAGATGAATGTTAACCTTCACTTTTTTAAGCACCTCTAGAATGTCTTGAGAGTTAGAGAGAGGTTTTGGTGTAATCAACCATTGGGGGAATGGAGCAATCGGCTTGTTTTGAGGTTCTGGTTCCAATCCATGTGAGGCAGTACTAGGTCTATCATTTGTATTTTCTTCCGGATCCTTAGACTTTTTAGCCCTTACCAGAATAGATTTGTCAATTGTTTCCCCACTCCTAAGAGTGGTGATAGACTTAGCTTGCTCCTTTTGGTTTGAAGAGCTTGGTTCTATAACTCCATATTGTGGTTTAGGATTGGGGATAAGTTGAGCTGGAAGGATCCCTTTCTCCATAATCGTAACACGTGAGTTTATCTTTTGTATAGCCTTAGTAAGTTCTTGTAAGGCTTGGAGAGTACTTTGCTAGATGAGCTCTTGAGTTTGTGCAGGATTTTGAACCGATTCCTCTTGTGGTTTCCCTTTATTTAAGAATTGGTTAGGGATTCCTTGAGGAGTAGTAGTTTGTCCATTCCTCCAGTTAAAGTTTGGATGATTTATCTAACTTAAGTTGTATGTGTTTGAAGTGAGTCCTTTGAAAGGCCTTTGGTAGTTGTTCACGACATTCGATTGCCCATTCAATATTTTTTGAAAAGCAGGTATTGTTGGACAATTTTTAGTTGTATGAACATTGCAAGCACAAATACAGCAAACAACTTCCTTAGCCTTATCCTTCTTAAGTTTCATGGCCTCAAGTTTCTTGAGACTGGCCACCTTAACATTAATATCATCTTCTTCTTTCAACAAGTTTATTCTACCCCTCTCCTTTAATTGAGTAGGCTTTGAAGTGATGTTGGGTCTAGGAGAGATATCCCATGATTTTGTGTGTTCAGCAGGCTTGTTAAAATAATCCCACACATCATTGACATCTTTGTTCATGAATTCCTCATTGCACATTATCTCGACCATTTGGTGCATGGAAGGTGTCAGCCCATCATACAAGAAACTTGCTATGCACCGCGTTTCAAAACGTGTTGTGGGCATGAACTGACAAGATCCTTGAACCGCTCCTAAAAACTATAAGGATGTGTGGGGCAAAGTTCATGATTGACTTTCTAAGGGTGTTTGTTTTATGATATGAGAAAATTTTCTTTATGAACTCCCCTGTCATATCATTCGATCTATCAATAGATCGTGGACATAGTGAGTGCAACCACGTCTTGGCTTTCTCTTTCAAGGAGAAAGGAAAGAGTTTCACCCTTACCGTGTCCTCAGACATGTTAGGAAAATATAAAGAGGTTATGATCTCGTCAAACTCTTTCATGTGTAAATATGGACTTTCATATTCAAGTCCATGGAATTTCGGAAGGAGTTGGATCACTCCTAGCTTGATATCCATGTTTCATGTATTTTCTGGAAAAACCATATAGAAGGTGTGGTCACCTCGCCGGTTGTAAATAATCTCATAAAGTACGAGGCGGGGGGTACTTGATGCACCTCATTCTCATCCTGAACTTCCTCAACCGGAGGTTGAGGTTGGATTACAGGTTGATTGGCTTGTTGATTAGCAGCCATCACTTCAATTGACTCAAAGGATCTTAAGTGGTGTTTAATCCTGCGATGGATAGATAACCCCTCAACTAGTCCTCCTTCACTCAAGAGATATAAAGTGTTATCACGGACCCACTTGGGCATAAAACACTCTCAGCCATCAATTTCAGAATTTTTAACCTAAGATATAAGAATTGAAAACTACAACAATTAAGAAGTAAGAAAGAGAGAATTAGAATGAAGTTACCATAAAGGAGTTGTTAAGTCAGAATCCTACAAAACAGAAAACAAAGTTAGTTTCTAAAAACAAAGCAGAAAAATTCTTAACCTAAAAATAAAACAGAAAGTTAACACTAATATTAGCCTAATTCTAAAACTAATTAAATTCACAACCCCAAGTGTAGGGTCATGATGTAGTAATAATCTCAATAAGATCGAGGTTGAATCCATAGGAACTAATCTTATGCATATTCTGAAAATAACTAGGAGTAGAACTAGAAGAATATCTAATTAGAAATCTGGAATAAGATGAATAATTGTAAATATTGTTTAACTATTAATTAAAGGTGGGAACTAGGGTGCCAAGGATCCACTTATAGCAATTGAGATGCTACTTTGCTTGAATCAGGAATCCCAACTGGAATTAGAGTCATATCCTATTCAATTGGAAAAAAGAGATAGTCAAATCTCTGAACTTCTCAAAGGAGGAGAATTGTGAAGATTTTAAGGGATTCCATCTCCCAACCATGCCCAGGAGATAATAGCAAACAACAGGATTTACCAATCCCATAATCTCAAATAAGAAAAGAAGATGCTCAAGGCTACCGCAGATCTACAGTAATTTGAGTCACAATAAAGCATTAAAAACTAAAAGTATTTTTTAAAATCAACTAGAAATCAAAGAGGTTCAACAAGAACATGAATCAAAAGAAGAAAAACATCCCAGAAATGCTACAAGCTTCACCTCTTAGCCTGACTAAGAGGTTTAGCCAACCATAGACATGATTGGATCTAAAATCCTCAAAGAAAGCATTAAAACTAAGAAATAAAGGAAGAAAAACTCTTAAGAGACGGCTCCACCCTTTTACTCTTCTCCTTGAAACTGTAAATATCCCAAAAAGTCCATAGGAACCCCATATTTATAGCATAGTCCAGTCAGTTTCGCAAAACTGCCTTAATTTATGCAATCCGCGTTTGATGACATCAAATAACCTTCGAACAACCTTCAATGTCATCAAATGTTAGTTGAATTTCGGAATCGCGCCTTTACACATTGCATGACTTTTCTGCACTACATAACTTTTCATGTCATAGAACAAACCTTTAATGTCATCAAATGGCCTTCTATGTCCATCGAATTGTCTTCAAGTCCTCGAATATCTATCCAAAATAGTCCAGCGAGTTACTTCAAAATTCTTTAGAAATTTTAATGCCATTGAACGAATTTCGATGTCATCGAGCAGATCTTTAAGTCATCGAATAGTTACTTGAGTCATCGAGAAATATCTTCAATTTTTCCAATAACCAATTTGATTTTCATGTAAAAAATTGATGTCATTGAACAATGGCTTCAATGTCATCTAACTGTGGTCAATGATACAGATAGTGAAGTGAATTTCAGCACTTTGTTATTTCGACTTCCTTCCTTCTCCACTTAGTTTTCTTGAATATTGGAGTCTTGAAATATTCAATCTTGGTCTCCAAAGATCCTTTCTCTGCCTTGGTGTTTCTTCAACATTAAATCCATGCTTTTAACATTCCTTCTAATCTAAGCTCATAAATTCACCTTGCAACATAAACATGCAGAAAATATCCCTTTAAGCATTATCATTTTCATAAAACTAAGATATAAATAGGGAAAAATATGCAATATTTGACACCTAACACCTACATAATTAAAATTCACATACCCTACTAACTTGGTCCATGATTTCTCAAATGATAATGTATCGAAATAGCCATTTCACTTCTTCTCAGTGTTGCTTTCCAGGGTTAAGCATGTATCTACTAACAGCACCAGCCGTATGTGAAATATATGGTATAGTACAGACCATGGCATACATCAACCTGCCAACCACATTCAAATAAGTCACATGAAACATCTCTTGCTTTTCTTCATCGATTTTAGGACACTGTTCAGAAGAAAGTTTAAAATGAGCCGCGCAAGGAACGCAGACCGGTTTTGGCCGATCCATCCCATACTTTACCAACCTTTTTGAGGTACTCCTTTTGAGATAAGCAAACCCTGCTTCTTTTCCTATCTCTGTGTATATTAATGCCGAGAACCTTTTTTCCAGCTCCTAAATATTTCATCTCAAATGTCCCTGATAACTGAGTCTTTAGTACATTGATTTCAGACATGCTATAATTGATGATCAACATATCATCAACATATAAAACTAGGATGATGAATTTTCCATCACCTAGTGTTTTATAATATACACAATGATCATATTCACTCCTGGTAAACCTCTAACTCATTATGAAAGAATCAAACTTTTTATATCACTGCCTATATGACTGTTTCAAGATGTACAATGACCTCTTTAACCTGTAAACATTGTTCTATTCACCTTTTATTTCGAAGCCTTCTGGTTGCTTTATGTAGATCTTTTCTTCTAATTCCCCATGTAGGAAGGTAGTATTTACATCCATTTGTTCCAGCTCGAGATCGTATTTGGCAGCCAACACCAACATGAATTTGATAAATACTTGCTTCATAACCGGCATGAATATCTCAATGAAGTTGATGTCTTCTCTCTGAGCGCATGCCTTTACTACCAACCTTGCCTTGTACCTATCATATTTCTTCCTAAAATCTACTTGCACCCGATCACCTTTTAGCCAACAGGAAGCTTCACTAGTTCCATGTTTCATTTTTTACAAGGAGTCCATCTCATCATCCATCACTGCTTTTCACTTTTCGGCGTCCACCACATCAAGAGCCTCTTAAAGAGTAGATAGATCCCCCTCATCCGCAATGAGGGCATATATGATATTCAAATCATTCCTGTATCTCACCAATAACCTGTGATCCCATGGTGGATTCCTTCTCACATGGGGCTACTCCACCTGGTCTTGTACCTTTGTATGCGTATCTGTACCATCCTGTATATCATCTATGTCCACCTGAACGTCCACAACCAAAATTTTTGGTTCCTCATGTACATCCTTATGGAAAAAGGATCCTTTGTCGAATTTGACATCACGGTTAATGATGATTTCCATGTGTCTTGATCATACAATATGTACCCCTTCACACCACCACCATAGCCAACAAAGATGTAGTTTTTAGTTTTTTGGTCTAGCTTATCTGTAACGCCCTGAAAATTGGGGGTCGAGCATAAACTCAACTCTCGAGTTCCAGAACATCACTTATGCAACAAAATGAATGATGATTGAATGTTGACTGTATTTGTGCATTGAACATGAGTGAGATTAAGCCAAAACAGAATATCATACTCCAGAGACAATAAATTAGCAAGCGGAAGACTGTGATAGATAGATAAAATATATAAACTGTGGTGAGTCTCCAAAGTGTGATAACATTACTAGGTTAAATAATTACAAGTACAGTTCTAAAATATACCAAATGTGTAAGTGTAATATCTTCTATCCCAAGTACCATAGCCCCGTCAATGCAGTATCAGGTCTTCAGAGACCCGTCAGAGAGTTACATGATAGGAGAACTCCTCCTCATCACCATAGAAGTAGTTCGGCTCTGCTTCATAAGCATCGCCATCATCTGAAATTCAACAAATCTGGTTGGTGTGTACAACACCGTCCCGTAACGTGGGAGTGAGTGATCAACTCAGTGGAACAGTAAAGCATAGGTTAACATGTTATCAATTCAATCAAGCAATAATGATAAAGCAGTACAAATCAAACAATTCTAACTACTCTTATTAAGTGCGAGAATGAAATGACATGATGCTTTATGCCCTTGCCAAACCACCCTCATGCGACATCATCTTACGTTCGCGAATGCTTAACTCACTCAGTGCGCCACATCTACTAAGCACATACTGTGCGATGATGATCATGATTACCGAGTTATTATTAGTCCATTTCAAACAGCAGTATTGGGAAACTAAGGTACCTCCCTTGTATCATTCCCAAACATGATCCATTCTAGGGTCGTCAGTCCTAGTTAATCTCATACGATATTATGGTTTGAGAGGCGTAGCGAAGGCATCACAAAGGGCTCGTCACCCGTCAGCACGGATACAGACCTCACCGTATGCGGCTCAATTGCTGATCGTCAGCACGGATACAGATCTCACCGTATGCGGCTCAATTGCTGACCGTCAGCTCGAGTACAGGTCTCACCGTACTTGGCTCAATCACTAGCCGTCAGCTCGAGTACAGGTCTCATAGTACTCGGCTCAACTCATACTCTAGTTGCTGTGAAAGACTCGTCGCCAATCACAGACCCTTGGAGTAAACTCGAAGATACTACGGAGGACTCGTCGCCCGTCAGCACGAGCATAGGTCTCACCGTACTCGGCTCTCGCCGTAAGTATCGACAGCTCGAATATAGTGTCTCATACCACCATAATCGGCTCACGAGTCTGGTTGCTCACTGGTCACTACGGGGAGGCACGTGGCCCCAGCGTAGGCCGACAGCTTGACCACGGTGTCCCATACCACCATGCCCGGCTCATGAGTCTTAGCGGATCGAGGTACCATGGTTAAAAGGGATTTCACTGGTAAGTTTGGTACCCTAGGTTCAGGCAGTGGCGACCAAACATGGTGAACATAAATAAGACAGATCGGGTTACTTGACGAGCTCGGCTAACTCGAGCGCACAACAAGTTGAACGACATGAAGTGCATAAGCACTTCGCGTGGCCAACCACTATCGGCAACCGAAGTACGACTCGGGTTCGTCGATCACATCTCACGTGGCAAATGAATCACAGCCACGATTTCAATTCTGGTACCGATTGTCTGGACTACAATTATAGCCCCAAACATGATAACTTGCAGATAGGTAAAGCAGTAATGGATCAAGATTCAACTCATACTATTAAGGTATGGTATTATCCATTTAGGGCTGCCAGGGCTGTTGCACGCACTCGTTGCTCCTCTCCCCCATCACCCGTGACGGATCATACAACGTAAATATAAATTTAAACATATGCATTACATAGTTATAATCATAAAGCAGTTGAGCATGTTATGAATCACAACACAAGCATGAGTTTATACATGTTCAATTCCTAATCACACAACAATCCAAGGAGATCATACACATAGTTAAAAGAGGTTGAGAATCATATCTCAAGACCCTTATACATTACAATTTGCTAACTACTACTAATTCAGACATTTCAAGAAACACTTAAACAAACATGCATCAACATACATGACATATGTCGATCACATAGGCATTAGGCCAAATCCTTTCACTAGGGAGTTGCCCCAATCATAACACGCGTACACCCACGACGGATAGTCATGGCAAGCAGGAATCCAAGTTCCATATTCATTCAGTCATTTCCACAAACACTTGGGCCACACATTTTAGCATATATGGTGTCTATCGGCCGTGGCGTGATTTAGGGCAAATCCTTTCGTCAAAAGGGTATCGCCAATACAACAATCATGAATCCATGACAATTAGTCATGGCGAGCACGAATGAGGATTCTATACTCATTCAGTCATTTTCACAAACACTTAGAATACACTAATACAACATACATGGTGTATGTTAGCAAAACAAGTATTAGGGCTATCCTTTAGCCAAGTGAGTATTTTATCCATGTATAATATATTACTACAGCAAATAATCATGATAAATTCATCTCCCAATATTTATACGTATACAGTATTTTCTAGAATACGCATTTTCAACATACATAGTGTATACAAGCAAACATGTATTACGACGATTACCTTCGCCAAGCAAATGTTTTATACGCACATAATATATTTATACGACAATTAATCATGACAAACACATCACTAAAATATACATGTATACGGTACTTCTTACAATACCGTATTTCTACATACATAGTGTTTATTAGTAAACATGTATTTAGGCGAATCCTTTCGCCAAATAAGTATTTTATCCATACGTCATATATCCATACGACAAATAAACATGTCAAACATATTTCCATAAAAAATACGTATACGGTATTTTATACGAATACCTAGAGTATGTGAAATTCCAAATTCTACAATTCTAATCGAAACTGAAAACGGAAAGCACTTTGTACATGTGCAATTGCATGCAGATCATGAATCTATCATTATCTGACATTGAAAGCGTTGAAAACCATAACCTATACACCTAAAGTCCGCACCTTTTGTCGTAGAATTGTAACGGAGTCGATAGGTTCGCTATGGTTCCGTATACGGGAGTTTGGCAGCCTAAAGAATGAAACAGGTTAGCTATTTCATAACCTACAACCTATACAACCCTAAAACAGATTAGGGTTAGGGTTTCTTACCTAGAAACGACGCCGGAATCGTCGGGAAAGCGATGAGAATCAGGCGGTGGAGCCCGAATAGCGAGGAATGCGAGCAGGGAGTTCCTCCCACATCTCCCTCACTTTCTCTCTCTTTTCTCTCTCTCAAATTCAAATTCGTATGGCTGCCATGAGAGAGGGTTTAAGGTCCTTATATAGTCTCAAAACTCACCGAAATAGACTCGGGAACAAAGTATACTTGGGTTATGTACAAAGCGGACCTGTTCCGTCTCAACGGAGCACTTATGGCAGGCCTCCATGAGCCAAAGGTTGGACTTAAGCTCACTAACACTGGATCTACGTTCTATTAAGTTTTCATTTCGGTCGAGATTCCAAATCACGCGTGGCGGACCAGTTTCAGTTCAACGGTCAGCGGATCTCGATCGGAGATTCCGAGTACATGTAAATGTGTATGAAATTTTTCCTGATCCGAGGGTGTAATTTGGTCAGATTCTGACGGTCTGGTTGCTTAATACTGATCCACAAACAAATGATGCCAGATCATTATTCCAGATATTTATTTTGTAAAGGGAATAGTGTTTTTCACACTCCCTCGCTCCGGGCATGATCGAATGGCCATGGGACATTGTCTAGACTTGATTTCCGAGATGGTTGTCGAGCCCAGTGAGGCAGTCCTAATTCCTTAACTTCGAGTTATTCGGACTTCCGACGTGCGGTCCAGATCTGATACGGAGTTTCGATGTGCTCCCGAGAGCAGCCGGGTAAAGAGATTGATCCTAGATTTTAAGATAACCTAGCGTCAATGATTCTACAAGTTTTGGGTCTTGCAGATCGTATTTAAAGCGATTCAAACGGATTTCGTAGCTAATCTGGTTTCACACCTAGTTACTTTGTCTCATTTCTAAAGGATTTAGTCCTAAGTGATTTCTGGTCGAGGTGGTACTCAGGCCTTTGTAGTTTGTATATAAAGTGATCCAAGTTATACTACTTAGCTAGTTTAAGTTAGTGTCTAGGGTGAAAGTTCTTAGAAAAATTGGAAGATCAAGGTGATGAAGGGTGAGATTTGTGAAGGAAATGAGTTCAAAGGCGGCTTTAGACTTTGGGATTCAGTTCTGACAAGTTAATGAGGTATTAGGATCGACCCATTGCCTAAGGACGTCTAATCCCAGGTTGGCAAAAATCCGGGGCGTTACAATCTACCCCCCTTAAAACCAAATTTCATCCCCAAAATTGCCTAAGGGTAATAAGGAAAGATTTCTATTATTTCATTTGTGTAAGACTTCTTGATTTCGAGTTTCTACACGTGGTAGGGTATATACTAGCCTGGTTCATTTTAGTCTACCACCCGTAAAACAAAATTTCTTTATCCATTGCTTATACCCTGATGATTTGCTACAATTTATTTCTTTACCTATTTGGAGTCTTGACGACAACTCCCAACCATTTAGAGTAAGATAGTCGTTTTCATTATTTGACCAACACGGAGAGATGGTAATAGTGGGCTCGATACCGATACATCGATCATCTACCTGGCCAGGGTAGGAAGGTCATCGTATGACTTCCGAATCCTGGTGGATCCTGGTCTTCTGCTCGGCCAAGCAGTGAGTCCATTGGTAGTCGCCCAGGATTGAGAATTGGGTCAAGCCACGAATGTTTCACAGTTGTATATTTCAGTAACTCCGTGGTCCGATCACTCTAGAACGTAGGGAATGTCCATCATTGAAAGGCTCAAATTGTCTATTCTAAGGTTGCCCTTTAGGTCTTAGTCTAAGAGAGTCCTCGTTATTATCTATGTTAAAGGAAATGGGGAATCAAATCTTACTAGATCATCCTAAAACATTTTCTCATAGTAGGGCAGGCTAGGGCTTCTAGAATGCTCGTATTCGACGAGCACCGTTTCGATCCTGGGCCAGTGGGGTAGGGTCCACCGCGTTTCTGCTGCGCCACTCTGATCAAAGAGGCGTGTCAGGTGACCTAACTAGGTTGGGCTCATAATGTTCTACCCCCTTTAAAATTTTAGTTTCACCCTCAAGGCTCAAAAACTATGCCCTGATCCGTATGTCGGAACAAGGTGTAATTTATAACCTATCCTTGACATGAAATGGGAAATACATTGGTCTGCCTTTCATCGACAATGTGTACAATGGCATTTATACCTATGGGAATCGAGAGGAGCAAAAAAAATAAAAAATGATGGGTAATGTGGTTGATGTCAGGGGCAGGTGTGAGTTTGAGGCAAGATGCCTAATTCTACCAAGGGGTTTTTGTCGCGGTCCAGACTTATCCTATTTAATGATGTCTGGCTTAACAGGCAGGCTATCTTTCTACGTTCATAAGCACAATATGTATGCCGACGTGGCATGCGATTTGAGACCTAATTCCTAACTAATTGTTGCCCATTTGGGTAATTCCTCGGGGCCTAAAAGAAAATCACTATTGGCTATATGTTCTTAACACTTCTCGAAGATGAAGTTATAAACTTTTAGTTATAAGTGATCGGGCCAACGTGGAAGGAATGTTGTGTAGTGGGTCGGAGTCGGATAAATGGACCTCCTGCCTAGCTAAAACAGAAAGTTGTCATATCATTCCTTAATCCTAGTCGATCCCGGCCTTCTGCTTGATCAGAGCATAGGGTTCATTGGTCACTACCAGGATTTGAGAATGCGATTCAAACCGCGAATACCTTGCTTATATGTAGTTTCTCTACTCCGTGTTCCCGATTGTACTAAGTCCTTGAGAAGGAAATTCTAAGGGATGTATTGGTTGGACCTAACATTGAATCCAAGGGATATATAGGTTTTCTCTAATCGTGAATAGTTTCTACGCCAAACAAGCTCCCTAAGAGTTACTAAGGAAGCCTAAAGTATTAAGGGGATTCAACGAAGGAATGGAGTCTTGCTCCAGCCTAATCAAGCTGTCAGAGTGTGGTGGGTTACTATATATCAAGGGACTTTATCACTGCATCACTACTTGGCCAATGGTCTTAAGTTGTTTTAAAATGGGACTGTATTGCTAATCCCACTTCGGGATTGGGAATGACATATTTGGCAGGAGGGTGGGTGGGGATTAAAATTTACTTTATAGGCTTTGAAAAATGAGGATTGTATTGGAAAGTGTGAGTTGGGATTTCCAAATCCCAAGATAATGAATTCTTAAGTGTAATTTGAAAGGACAACAGAGTTTACGTTTAATGGCATACAATCCAAACATGGTATTAAAAAACGTGGGATACAACCAATCTAGGGCCATACCTTACACATACCTTTATTGTTACCTTTTCAATTCTATCCACCTTAAACTCACCTAATGCAATTGGCCGAACGGGCCCTAAACGCCCTCAAATATCTAAAATATTCTACCAACAACTACAACCATCAACATGAAATCATAAGCACCCTAAGACAGTAACCCATGCAAACCACGAGGCAACAGTATGGATGATTAGACATCCAAGAGAATGGTCGTACATGCTCGGATAGAGCCATGGAAAAGCGAATGGAAAGTGATGGAGAGAGAGAGATAGGGCTGGAGGTTTGGTTCTCCACGGATTGGGGTCTCAACAGACGTTGTAGAGGCCCAACAGAATGGGTTTAAAGAAAGGAAGTGAAGAGATGGGCTGGTTTGAGAGTTTACTGGAATTTGAGCCTCAAATGGGGGGTGTAGGAGCTCAATTGAGAGAGAATGAAGAGGGGGGAAAGGTAGGTATTACTGTAAACATTGTGGAAGGATGGATGGTGGTCGAAAAAGGTGGAATGTAGGATTGAGAGGGAGATTAGAGAGAGAAACAACAAGTTGGAGGGCTTGAAAGGGTGAAATGCGAGAGTGGGGTGCTCTAGCCCCCAAAATCCCAATCATTTGCCAAAACCGTACATACCAGGGGGTAGGGGAGGTCAGGCCGACCAATCCCAGCCTTGGAACCACCTCAGATGGGCCACCGGACCGCGGTTCACCGCCGGAACCGCGGCTCCACCGCGGTCCGCCTTGGCCGGAACCACGCCGCCGCGGTGGGGTCGTATTCTCTGTGGTCCCAAGGTGCCAAATACACCCTGGTTCGACCCTGGGTCCCATCGGATCTAAGTGGGGAGGCCCCCGAATCTGATTCGCTCCATTTCGGGTAGTTTCGGGATAATCGGACGTAACTTGCAATCTGAAATGAGTTATCTGATGTAAAATATATGAATTTGGGGTAGAACGAGCTAATGAAGCCAACCAACCTTGCCATGCTGGGTTGCGCAGCCCGAAATTGCAAAAAAAAACTCCGATTGACAGTCATTCCCCCGTTTTAATTTTGTTTTACTAAAATAGTAGTTTTTAGTTTAATTACTCTTCATCCATTGGGCTTTAGGAGTTGCGCTCATCGCGTAAAGAGCTTAGAATAATTAGGAGAATGGTTTGGTGAAGCCAAATAGGACACTTATTATTCTTGGCTGAAAACTTTGCGCACTAGTAGACATCACCACCTTATGGTAAGGCGCGAATTCTAGGAGTTTTAGTTGTAGTTTGTTTCTGATTTCTTTACCATTGCTTGGTATTCCTATTTAAAGGGTTGTGAACTCAATTTTTGTAGTCATTCATTAATCAATTCGAATTTATTAGAATTTATTTCCACTTTTTGCTTTTCTTTTCTCGTGGATTTGGGAAGTCTCTATGAGGAGTCCAGAGAAGCTCCGAGGATTCTGAGTAGTTATCCTCATCACGTTTATCCCGTATTCTATCTATTTTCAACAGTTGGGGTGAGGTGGATTGTAATCTAGACTCTTTAATAGACAGCCTAGGAATATTATAAGGTCGACCCGTGCGACCAAGGGTTAATACGTACTCGATTTCGGCGTTTGCTTTCAGCGAACTAGCCGTTGGACGGAGCAGGGATGCCTAAGACTGTTTCTACATTCTATCGCTCCCTCCTAAGTCAGAGTGCGTCAGTGTCGGTCGTGTGACCATAACCTAGGTCCGGTTTAATCCAAATCATGTTCTAATACCAACTTGTAACGCCCTGAAAATCGGGGGTCGAGCATAAACTCAACTCCCGAGTTCCAAAACATCACTTATGCAACAAAATGAATGATGATTGAATGTTGACTGTATTTGTGCATTGAACATGAGTGAGATTAAGCCAAAACAGAATATCATACTCCAGAGACAATAAATTAGCAAGCGGAAGACTGTGATAGATAGATAAAATATATAAACTGTGGTGAGTCTCCAGAGTGTGATAACATTACTAGGTTAAATAATTACAAGTACAGTTCTAAAATATACCAAATGTGTAAGTGTAATATCTTCTATCCCAAGTACCATAGCCCCGTCAATGCGATGATCGGGTCTTCGAGAGACCCGTCAGAGAGTTACATGATAGGAGAACTCCTCATCACCATAGAAGTAGTCTGGCTCTGCTTCATAAGCATCGCCATCATCTGAAATTCAACAAATCTGGTTGGTGTGTACAACACCATCCCGTAACGTGGGAGTGAGTGATCAACTCAGTGGAACAGTAAAGCATAAGTTAACATGTTATCAATTCAATCAAGCAATAATGATAAAGCAGTACAAATCAAACAATTCTAACTTCTCTTATTAAGTGCGAGAATGAAATGACATGATGCTGTATGCCCTTGCCAAACCACCCTCATGCGACATCATCTTACGTTCGCAAATGCTTAACTCCCTCAGTGCGCCACATCTACTAAGCACATGCGGTGTGATGATGATCATGATTACCGAGTTATTATTAGTCCATTTCAAACAGCAGTATTGGGAAACTAAGGTACCTCCCTTGTATCATTCCCAAACATAATCCATTTTAGGGTCGTCAGTCCTAGTTAATCTCATACGATATTATGGTTTGAGAGGCATAGCGAAGGCATCACAAAGGGCTCGTCACCCGTCAGCACGGATACAGATCTCACCGTATGCGGCTCAATTGCTGACCGTCAGCACGGATACAGATCTCACCGTATGCGGCTCAATTGCTGACCGTCAGCTCGAGTACAGGTCTCACCGTACTTGGCTCAATCACTAGCCGTCAGCTCGAGTACAGGTCTCACCGTACTCGGCTCAACTCATACTCTAGTTGCTGTGAAAGACTCGTCGCCAATCACAGACCTTGGAGTATACTCGAAGATACTACGGAGGACTCGTCGCCCGTCAGCACGAGCACAGGTCTCACCGTACTCGGCTCTCGCCGTAAGTATCGACAGCTCGAATATAGTGTCCCATACCACCATAATCAGCTCACGAGTCTAGTTGCTCACTGGTCACTACGGGGAGGCACGTGGCCCCAGCGTAGGCCGACAGCTCGACCACGGTGTCCCATACCACCATGCCCGGCTCATGAGTCTTAGCGGATCGAGGTACCATGGTTAAAAGGAATTTCACTGATAAGTTTGGTACCCTAGGTTTAGGCAGTAGCGACCAAACATGGTGAACATAAATAAGACAGATCGGGTTACTTGACGAGCTCGGCTAACTCGAGCGCACAACAAGTTGAACGACATGAAGTGCATAAGCACTTCATGCCAACCACTATCGGCAACCGAAGTACGACTCGGGTTCGTCGATCACATCTCACGTGGCAAATGAATCACAGCCACGAATTCAATTCTGGTACCGATTGTCTGGACTACAATTATAGCCCCAAACATGATAACTTGCAGATAGATAAAGCAGTAATGGATCAAGATTCAAATCATACTATCCAGGTATGGTATTATCCGTTTAAGGCTGTCAGGGCTGTTGCACGCACTCGTTGCTCCGTTCCCCCATCACCCATGACGGATCATACAACGTAAATATAAATTTAAACATATGCATTACATAGTTATAATCATAAAGCAGTTGAGCATGTTATGAATCACAACACAAGCATGAGTTTATACATGTTCAATTCCTAATCACACAACAATCCAAGGAGATCATACACATAGTTAAAAGAGGTTGAGAATCATATCTCAAGACCCTTATACATTACAATTTGCTAACTACTACTCATTCAGACATTTCAAGAAACACTTAAACAAACATGCATCAACATACATGACATATGTCGATCACATAGGCATTAGGCCAAATCCTTTCACTAGGGAGTTGCCCCAATCATAACACGCGTACACCCACGACGGATAGTCATGGCAAGCAGGAATCCAAGTTCCATATTCATTCAGTCATTTCCATAAACACTTGGGCCACACATTTTAGCATATATGGTGTCTATCGGCCGTGGCGTGATTTAGGGCA
Organism: Magnolia changhungtana; assembly: GCA_030180095.1. NCBI lineage: Eukaryota > Viridiplantae > Streptophyta > Magnoliopsida > Magnoliales > Magnoliaceae > Magnolia > Magnolia changhungtana. The sequence continues at coordinate 10,259,030 of JASAUF010000656.1, read as the reverse complement.
AATCCTTTCGTCAAAAGGGTATCGCCAATACAACAATCATGAATCCATGACAATAAGTCATGGCGAGCATGAATGAGGATTCTATACTCATTCAGTCATTTTCACAAACACTTAGAATACACTAATACAACATACATGGTGTATGTTAGCAAAACATGTATTAGGGCTATCCTTTAGCCAAGTGAGTATTTTATCCATGTATAATATATTACTACAACAAATAATCATGATAAATTCATCTCCCAATATTTATACGTATACAGTATTTTCTAGAATACGCATTTTCAACATACATAGTGTATACAAGCAAACATGTATTACGGCGATTCCCTTCGCCAAGCAAATGTTTTATACGCACATAATATATTTATACGACAATTAATCATGACAAACACATCACTAAAATATACATGTATACGGTACTTCTTACAATACCGTATTTCTACATACATAGTGTTTATTAGTAAACATGTATTTAGGCGAATCCTTTCGCCAAATAAGTATTTTATCCATACGTCATATATCCATACGACAAATAAACATGTCAAACATATTTCCATAAAAAATACGTATACGGTATTTTATACGAATACCAAGAGTATATGAAATTCCAAATTCTACAATTCTAATCGAAACTGAAAACGGAAAGCACTCTGTACATGTGCAATTGCATGCAGATCATGAATCTATCATTATCTAACATTGAAAGCATTGAAAACCATAACCTATACACCTAAAGTCCGCACCTTTTGTCGTAGAATCGTAACAGAGTCGATAGGTTCGCTAAGGTTCCGTATACAGGAGTTTGGCAGCCTAAAGAACGAAACAGGTTAGCTATTTCATAACCTACAACCTATACAACCCTAAAACAGATTAGGGTTAGGGTTTCTTACCTAGAAACGACGCCGGAATCGTCGGGAAAGCGATGAGAATCAGGCGGTGGAGCCCGAATAGCGGCAGGGAACAGCAGCAGGGAGTTCCTCCCACATCTCCCTCACTTTCTCTCTCTTTTCTCTCTCTCAAATCCAAATTCGTATGGCTGCCATGAGAGAGGGTTTAAGGTCCTTATATAGTCTCAAAACTCACCGAAATAGACTCGGGAACAAAGTATACTTAGGTTATGTCCAAAGGGGACCTGTTCCGTCTCAACGGAGCACTTCTGGCAGGCCTCCATCAGCCAAAGGTTGGACTTAAGCTCACTAACGCTGGATCTACGTTCTATTAAGTTTTCATTTCAGTCGGGATTCTAGATCACGCGTGGCGGACTAGTTTCCGTTCAACGGTCAGCGAATCTCGATCGGAGATTCCGAGTACATGTAAATGTGTATGAAATTTTTCCTGATCCGAGGGTGTAATTTAGTCAGATTCTGACGGTCTGGTTGCTTAATACTGATCCGCAAACAAATGATGCCAGATCACTATTCCAGATATTTATTTTGTAAAGGGAATAGTGTTTTTCACACTCCCTCGCTCCGGGCATGATCGAATGGCCATGGGACATTGTCTGGACTTTATTTCCGAGATGGTTGTCGAGCCCAGTGAGGCGGTCCTAATTCCTTAACTTCGAGTTATTCGGACTTCCGACGTGCGGTCCAGATCTGATACGGAGTTTCGATGTGCTCCCGAGAGCAGCCGGGTAAAGAGATTGATCCTAGATTTTAGGGTAACCTAGCGTCAATGATTCTACAAGTTTTGGGTCTTGCAAATCGTATTTAAAGCGATTCAAATGGATTTCGTAGCTAATCTGGTTTCGCACCTAGTTACTTTGTCTCATTTCTAAAGGATTTAGTCCTAAGTGATTTCTGGTCAAGGTGGTACTCAGGCCTTTGTAGTTTGTATATAAAGTGATCCAAGTTATACTACTTAGCTAGTTTAAGATAGTGTCTAGGGTGAAAGTTCTTAGAAAAATTGGAAGATCAAGGTGATGAAGGGTGAGATTTGTGAAGGAAATGAGTTCAAAGGCGGCTTTAGACTCTGGGATTCAGTTCTGACAAGTTAATGAGGTAGTAGGATCGACCCATTGCCTAAGGACGTCTAATCCCAGGTTGGCAAAAATCTGTGGCCGTACATTATCTCTCTCAATTAACGGTAAATGAGAGTAAGCTTCATAATCAAACACACGCAATCTTGAGTAGTATACCTTTTGAAGGGAGAGGGAGGGAGGGAAATAGAGAGAGAAGGGGGCAAAAGAGATAGGGAGAGAGATCGAGAAGGAGGGAGATCAGGAGTGAGGGAGCGAGAGAGAGAGAGAGAGAGAGAGAGAGAGAGAGAGAGAGAGAGAGGGAGAGAGAACGAGGCTACGAGAATGAAATAGGGTGAGTTTTCTTCACAGTAGCCTTTGTTCAATTTTTTATTTTTACATTTAAAATGGTTTAAAACCATTCTAAATTTGGAATGTCCTTCATTCATTCCAAAACTAAAGACAGTTTTTCCAAATTTGCAATTTTGGTGTAGTGCCAACAATTCCATATTGAACCACATCGATGATGAACGTTGATGATCTTATTGATTCATTGATATTTGATTAATTGAAAGTGCTAATGGTTGTGGAAATTTGGGGATTCCTATTTAATGGATAGATGTGATTTTGGTACTCCCCCTATTGTTAAACCCTTTAATCAATGTGCTAATCGTATTTCCACAAACAAGTTGTTGATGATTTGAATGGGAGCTCTTTTTTTCTTTTTTTTTTTAACACATGCACACACACCACCACACACTCACACCGCAGTGGGTTTTCACCACCTATGGGTACTCGAACCCTTGACCAGGTGTTGAAACTCCTAAGAGTTTACCACTGGAGTAAGAGCAAGGACCCAAACTTGAATGGGAGCTTGTCTTCACCAAAATTACGTTTAGGCTTATGATAGAGATTTGTAATTATTTAGAAAATTATTATCAAAGAAGAGACTTCTTCATTTTTTTTTTAAGAAAAAAGCTTTATTATTCTCCATCGCTACTTAGATAAGTGGATTTTCATATGTTACATACAATGGATGGATTTGTAGAATGTAAGAGGAAATCCACGTATATAAGAATTGGGCCATATGTGGAAATTCACCTAACTTGAATATGGGCCATAAGATATCTTACATACGTATTTCCTCTGTAATTATTCTCCATCGCCACTTAGATATGTTAACTTTCATATCGGCCCCACTCAAATACTTCCAAGGCAAGTATCGTTGAGTCATTGAAGGGTGAAAGGTTTGACGATAATAGCTATGATGACTACTCCAACATTCTAAAAATCATACTAGATGAGGATGATATCTTTGTATTATAAAAACATTAGCTGGGAAACCCAGTATTAACACCAAAAGAGTCACACTTTTTGAAATTTATGAAAAATGAACATCACGTACAACATGTATTTGAGTTAGTGAATCAAGAACCAAATAGTGTTCAATTGTGACAATTTTTGAGCCATTAAAAATTTTATTGAAAGAATTTTCATACAAAATTTGTTTCACCTCAATTCATTTGGTATCGTGTGAGACCCACTCCAATTATTACAAGGATACTATGCTCATCAGGTGGGCACGATTGAGGACAACTCAGCTACATTACGAGCCCTATTTGGTAGACTGAAAGATATCGGATCAGCCCGGTTGCAAGTATGAATTGTAGGTATCACTACAAGAAAATGCATCTTTGCTGATGAAATGTTTACCGGGGGCCATCTATAACTACCGGTGATGATGAGAATCACCGACAGCCGTCCAAAAATGCCCCTTTTTTTAAAAAAAAAAAAAAGGGCAGAAAGGGTTTTCATTTCCCTCTCTATTTTCTTTTTTGATGTGCCCGTCCCCTCCCATTCTCATCTCTCTCTTCTCGTGCACACCCCCTCCCATTTTCATCTCTCTCTCAACTCGTGCGTTTCTACCATCTTGGATTTGGATATTCAACCTCCCATCTTACCTCCAAATCTCATACTCACTTTTATTTCTCTTCATTTCTTCTCATTATCAGGTTCTTAGATCGGATCTAGAGTTATAGATCGAGTAGGGCCGGCAACCTGCAGATGTGGTCATCAACGGTGAGCAATCAAGGACCCTAATCAATGGCTAGTGGTTAACGGCCAAGAAAATTTTAAAAAACAGGGGACCCAGTTTCTCTTTTAGATCTCCTTCTCCCTCTCCCTCTCCCTCTCTCAATCTCCCTCTCCCTCTCTCAACCCTCTTTCTCGATCTCCCTCTCCTGATCTCAACGCTCTCACTCTCCCTCCTCTTCTATCGATCTCCATCTCCCCCTCTTCTTTTTCCTCTTTTACCGATTTGATGGATTTCCTATGGAAATGACCTCTTGATGAATTTCCTTTTTACCTTTTTTCCCTCTCCCTTGATCGCCTGTGCTACCTCTGCCAATTGTCTATTCTCTAGTTTAGAGAGTTACAGTCTCGTCTTGTGTTGCGCCCGTTGCTACTGATAGATCTGCATTATTAGAGTTTTATCTGTAATAGAAGTGTTTTTGTTTGTTTTTATTATGCTGCAAGGCCTGTTCGGTAGGAAGAATCCAAAACATGGATATGGAAAACCTAGCGGAATCTTATGGATAGAGGTAAAGCCACATACATGAATCTAGGATATGTTGTTTGGTTTGCATGGTTTTTTTTCTTTCTTTCTTTCTTTCTTTTTCTGGTTTATGTTATTCTTTGATCCCTATGTCTCAATGTATAACTATTGCTACTAAATGTTCAGTGTAGTTTCTAAAAAAATCACATACACTCCAGTTGCACCCCTAACAGATGTGGGGCCATGATATGTTCACGGAATCCTACACATTCATAAGATATGGCATTTGGGAAAGCCTCCCATACCTGAAAATCAACCTAACCCACAACTCAGATAGGCCACAAAAGTCAGAGAAAGTATTGAGAGGGGATGCTCACCAATAATTAATGTGGGGCTCTATCATATTGTGCATATATAATCAAGGCCATTCAGACCTTTCATCCAATCCAAATGAACGGCCAAGCCATTAAGCTATTTTATGAGTCAGGTGGGCGTCTACGAAATTCAAGGGTGGAGATTCCCTCCCAACTTATTGCCCTTGTATGGCTCACATTTATTTTGGATCAAGTTGAGTTTTGACACGTATGATGGATGGTTGGATGGATGGTGTGAATACATCATGTTGGCCTAACATCTAACCCCTTATGAAATTAAGTCTTGGAAATAGATCCTTAATAAATTCTTTTAAAAAAAATGATATCTATGTTTTTTTGAGAAAAATCTAGAAATGGAAATTGAATTCCACATTTCTATACATAAGTAGCAAGAAACTCTATATTCCTAATAATTGAAGGAATTTTTACTACATAATTCCTCAAGAATTCTGATTTTACCAAAAAGTGCCTCAACTTTGGCAAGCATAAGGGTAGGAATGAACAAATCACAGTTGTCTACCTTTGTTATATTATATTTATATTATAATGTTAGTTTAATAAATATTGGTTAATGCACTTAGACATGTGATCATTTTGGCTTTTGGATCATAGCCCTCTCAATGTTGAAGATACCAAATGAATGGTCTCGATATGGTCCATATGTGCCAAATGTACATATGTGATTGTGGATTCCTGATGAGTGAGTAACAGGTAGGGCTGTAAACAGATTGAATTTGGAGCCAATTTTTATATACAATAATTCAATATGATTAAGAATAAAGATTTGTATCCCGTGATATTGAGCAGTTCCTGAGAAACCCTATTCCAATTTGAATTGGTTAAATATTCAAAAAATTTAATCCCATCTCAATTCAGCCTGAATGTACTATTAATGCAATTTTCTTTTTTCTTTTTCTTTTTAATGTACGAAAATACCATCGCTATTGTTAGATTGCAATTTATTGACATTCCTTCAAATTCCTTCAAATCACCAAAAACGGAAAATGATGGAGATATTAATGGATTTTCCAAAATGCATTTTACGTTGCCTGAAGTGGGTCTTCAATTTTACCGGTGAAAGAATGTCTAAAGAATTCACAGTACAAATCATATAGTTTTATGGAACCTAGATTTCTGTTTGGTTTTGTCTTCTCTTTTAATGATCTTTTTGTTGAGTACTGAGTTCAGTCCTGGTCTTAAACCTTGATTTGGTGAGCAAGCTGCCAGTTAAACCATGTCCTGTTTGGTTTAGAGGATGTGAAGAGTATAAACAATTGCACTAAAACCTCATCATTGTATATTCAAATAGTCATGTTCATTCGTATCTGCGCCTGAGGAGCCATTTAGTCTTTTTGTGTATTTGGAAATTTATTCTATTCTATTATGAGAATTTTCTCATGTCACTGTCTAAATCACAAAATATGGGTAATTATATGCTATAACTCAAATGTCAACAACTTACACAAATGCAACCATAAGATCAGAAAGAGAACCAGAACTGCTTACAAATTATTCCAGAAACCTTGGCAAGAAGTTGTAATTGCATTGGAAAAAGGAATAACATCAAGACAATATCAATCCAAAACATGCGAACTCACCTGTATGCTCTCACTGGGAGCATAAGTATGCCATGCTCCTCCAAAAACTTGCAGAGATTTTCCACCTTAACATTTGAACCTTCTAAAATGTCGAAAAAAATCTGCCAAAGACATGGAAAAAATTAAAATATGTTCCTTTGCTGCAGTCCTCTTATGGAGCACTAGCATACACAAAAATTGACTATTAGCCTAGTTCAATATAGTTCAGAACAAGGTTTAGAAATCCCTGAGAAACACCCTGAGTTGAATCACTTAAGAGAATGGCCAAGTCAAAGAAATGACTAGGAGGAGGAGATGAGTTTTGCACTGAATTTAGAACCATTTTGGAGTTTGGTCATTGGATTCAAATTGAGTTTCAAGTTCTTAAACCTCGCATAATAAGAGTGTTGTAATTAGAGATGCTAACCATAATGGTCTCCACCGAAGCTGTGTCCACTTTAAGTCCTTTGATTTGATTCAGTCCATCCGGGAAAAATCAATATCGAATAAGTTTATTAAGCCAGAATGTCAAAGTAAGATAATGGGTGGGTATTTGCAGAAGAATATCCTGATAGTTAGGTAAATCATTCCCTAAAAGAATTGGTGGACATTTATTGGATGGTTAAATGAAGTTGTCCATGAGGTGGGTCCCACCATGTAGATGCTTTGGCCTGAGAATAGGCTGGTCCAATCATCAGGCCGGCTATACTTTCTTTTAGCAATCAATTGGTTCTTTAAGCCATTTATCTTGTGGCGTGATATACCCTATGCTTCATTGTCTTACTTCAATATAATCCCAGGTTGTGATTTGGAAACAGTTGATGCCACATACTATTAGCTGTGGTACATGCTTGCTAGTCATGTAGGTATCACTGTTACTAGGTCTGCTATGCTTTTTGTATGCGGTATATGTATTTATTTGATTGATATTTCACCGTTTAATAACACGGACTCTTTTCAAGTGAAGTTTGGAGTAGCACCAATAGGTAATCATAAGAGGGAAATTTGACTAAGGTGGTTTGGCCATGTGCAATGGAGACCAACCTTTACATGTTAATAGTTCAGCCTACTACTGAGAGTTATAGTAGTTTAGTCTTGCTAATAGAGATTAAAGGTTGTTTTATTAGCCATATGAACATATCTATTGATTATTATTTGCAGTGGATTCTATTTGGAGAAAAACATACTATGTATTGTAAGGCTTCGGGGATCATTCTTTGAACCTAGGTTTATGAAGTTGAAAGATTTTCTCTCCTTTGTACACTATCATGTGAATCTGGTATGTATAAATGGTTTTGAAACACTTGCAGATATCTGTGTTTTTGGTGTTGGAAAATAAGGCCTGATTGGTGGAAACTCTTGCTGAAAATTAGTTTTCCAGGCTATTTTGGTTAATAATCTTGTTCTTGATTGTGCGTCGAATTAAACCACATGCTCCATCATTTGTGTAGCCCCCCATCAATTTCTTTGAGTTCCATTCCTACGAATGTACTCCATAGGAAGATACTTCATTCAGAATTAAACCACGTGCTCCATCAATTTTATTTTTGTTTTTGTTTTTATTTTTCTTTTCGAGGGGAAACTGCTTCAAGTGTGACCACTTTGGTTAGCTATGTTCTTCTTGCTGTAATTCATTAATGTTCTATGCTTTTTCGATACCTCGCTAAAGCAATTTCTAATATAACATTGATGATAATTTGTGCTTTATTTTCTTTGCAGTCAGCGTAAGTGAAATTAAAGCTTTATACGAGCTTTTTAAGAAGATTAGCAGTGTTGTAATAGATGACAAGCTAATTAACAAGTTAGCCTTTCAGTTCGAATGTTGGTATTTCTTTTCAAGATTCCATTAAACATCTTCTCTTATATAGCTGTAAAGTATAATGGCTTCTTGCAGTGGGTTTCCCTCTTGATTTTATAGACAGTTGCATTGCATTTGGTGCTTCTCATTGTCGTTTGTCCCTAATTTCATGTCGTGAAGTGTCCTACAAATTGCCATCTACTCAGATCGGCATCGTTCTTTTATAAGTTGGAAGAGATCTTGTGGAATGGAAACAATGAAGTGGAGCGGGTCTTTAGTAAGGCGAGGCTATATGTTGTGGATTAGGCCTCTTTTATAAATGCTTTGAAGGATTGTAACATTATTTTAGAAGCTCCAATGCTAATTGCTACTGAATTTTCTCTCTTTCCTTCTTTGGTAGAAATGTATGTGGTGTTTTTTTTTTCTTGTTAAGAAGTAGGCCAGGGGATCAACTCTCCCCTTCTCAGTAGGTTACTTTTCCCCGTTGGTATCGCAGTCACACTCAAAGGAAATATGATGTATTCATTTCTGGATCGGCTCGTAAATTTGGGGCTTCCAAGGACTAGGGACTTCCAAGGCGTGAACCCCAACAGTTTTGATGTGCACAACAACTTCAGCATTGACATGCATGAGCAGAGCGTGTTCCTGAAAATTAGGTAGGAAGCTCCGAGGCTGCTTGCCCTCATGGTTTTTTATTTTTCCTGTTGTGATTTTCAATCTATATTGAACATGATTTTGCATACTTATGGTTGGATTTTAAAGAGCCATTGTGCATGCTTGCCTTCATGTATTTCATGCATGCTAACTATTTGATGAAATGGCTCAACAAGGAATGTTTTATTTGGATTGTAGTACCTTATCTTTAGATATGATCTTGAGTTGGTAAATGTGGATTTTATGGATGTGGACTTTCGTGAAAATCGCTAAAGCGCTCTATTTCTCGCAAAGCAGACCTGTGTAGGGCTCCATTTTGTCATTCAGTAGTTTGTTTGTTTGTTTGTTTTTTTAATTTTTTTAATTTTTTTTCTTCTTAGAGAATTACATGAATTTGGAATAACATTTGCTCCTTTTATATGGACATTCTAGGTCAAGTACTACAGTTTAGTGCCACAAACTGGGCAGTTGGTTGCATTTCTGCTCCTTCAAGTTGTTCCTCTTCTAAATCATAGATCAGAAGACGTACAAAAATCCTTTCATTTGATGTGTGGGTATCTATCTGTTCACCCATTGCTTTTGTTTGGATTTGATGGTTATGATTGTTTGATTAGCCATATGACACTGTTAGGACTGAATGAGCAGTTCAGATTGATGGATTTGACTATTTGAGCATTCAGTACGTCTAGTGCCCATTTTGATTGTTGTATTCAATGTTGTCAAATCGTATATGTGATTGCATGTGATCAACATATGTTGTTCGCATATGCGATCGCACAGTCGCATATGCCATGGCATATTCTTTTTTACAAAAAAAAAAAAAATTCTTAAAAAAAAAAAAAGAAGAGGGAAAAACATTAGTACACATGATTGGATTGGGTTATTTTACTTATTTCATTATGGTTTGTGTGTTTCATTAAGTGATATATTTATTTACTTACATTATATAAATTTTAACAAAACAATCAACAAGCTACATTAAAAGATAACTAATTATTATAAACTTCGAAGAAATAAATTTTAATGATAAATGGATAACTTGAAACAACTTACAAGTTATAACTTATAACTCAATTTACAAAAAGTAAGCACAACTTATAAAATACAAAAAATAAACATAATTGAAATAATTGTAGAGAGATTAGAGTAAGAAAGAAAGAGGTGTAAGAGAGAAAGAGTAAGAGATTTAGAGCTTTGGAGTAAAGAATAGTGAAAATGGAGGGTTGATGAGTGCCTAATAAAAAATAAAAATAAAAATATTCCTCTCTTGGCTATTGGGAAATATGTGATCGCATATGCAGTATGCAATTGCATACTCGCATATGCGATCGCATATTTATCGCATACAAAAGTATGCCATGACATACTTGCCAAGATCGCATATGCCATCATGGCATATGCAATTTGATCAAAAGTATGCGCATATGCGATCACATTTGATAACAATGGTTGTATTGGTCAATCCAGGATTGGCAATGCTTGCAGTTTAAACAAATATTTTGTGCCAATCTAGTTTAAAATGCATGTATTAGTCCATTTTGTATTGACCAATACAAGGTTCCAAATGGGCTCTTGCAATGCTTGGCTTGAATGATTGTTGTTTTAGTTTTGGCGTGTATGTCTGGATATTTTGGCTATAGCTTCCTACTTGGACTCGACTTTTACGATGCTTGGCTTGAACTATTGATGTTTTAGTTTGGGTGAGCATGCTTTGGCCTTAACTTCCTACTTGAATATAGAACTTGGGCTTCTTGGGCTGTAAGCTCTTTTAATGCTCTAAAACAGGGTGATTTTCACACCCACATTTCTTTAAAAGGTCCCATGACAGTCTTCAAAAGTTGTGATTTGAAAGTCATAGGTTTGATTGATTGGACCAATCGATTAATAGATTCCTACTTAGGAGGTTGTAATTGGGAAAGACTTGCTCTCTTAGAAAGGTTTTCCTACAACGTATATTCCATGTAATGGTGAAAGTTTCATCGGCAAGATCTTTGTAGTCTCCTAATCCAATTTTTAGGAAAGTAGATGCCTCCCATGCTCATTTGCTCATAGATGGGCTTCCCAATTTTTATTAAGCATAATCGCCATTACGGCCACTGTTGCCATTATGGAATACCTTGTTCCAGCTAAACTTGATGCTAAATACTCTTATGTAGTTTTAAATTCTTACAACATTCTTCATTCATTTATTTATTTACTTTTGCATCATTTACCTTAAATGATGGGTAGTAAACTTTTGTTTGGAGCAAATGCCTATGTTATATGACTTATGAATTCTATGAATCCATTTGCTTCCCAATTTGTTTGGGGGAAATCTGTTTTCATACTTGTATTATATGACTTAAGAATTCTATGAATTCATTTTTGATATAATTACATCACTTCTATTGGGCAGCACATTTTCTATACAAAGGAAATGTGTTGGGCATACTTGTTTTGTGATCTTTTCACTTGTGTGTAATTGTCTCTTTACCAATGTTTCCCTTAAACAGTGATACATCTGATATTTCTCATGTGATGTTGATATGTTTCCCTATCCTAAGGGTGTGATACGTGCATCCATACCATTATTTAATTCACTAGTTATGATCTAGTGGGCTAAGTGCATTAAACCTTCTTGTGCACATGGTTGCATTTGGACTTTTTGGCATTCATATCACCTACCTAAACCATCCATTAGGTTCAGTCCCCTCATTGTGTTACTGGGAAAAAAATTGACAACAATTAGATGGCTGTATACATCCGTGACTGGGCCTATCTTCTATGAACAATCTTGTACATCTATTTTGTATGCCACTAATTGGCTGTTTGGATCATCTGACCAGTATGTATTTTTCAAGGTGGCTTATGAAGAGTGAACTAGACCTAATGGATGGTCCAAATAGGTGATATGGTTGCCACTGAGTCCTAATGAAACTATGTGCATGGAATTGTGGTGGGAAATTTTTTTAGTGCGTTTATATATCATGGAATTTAAATACAATTAAACTAAAAGATTAGGTATTGTGTATTCATGTTGTAATCTGAACAAATCTGACAAGTGCTCTTTACTTCTAGATAATTCGTTGCAACAATGGGCAATTTTCCATTCATGTTTCCTTTCTTCTATATCAATCAATGGAATCTATGGGCAAGAATGTTGTCCTTCATCCATGTTAGATGCATGTCAGACACACATCAACATTTCTATTTTGGAAAAACCTTAGTTTACCTTTTCTTCCTATGTTTTAGTGTTATTTGTATAGTGGCTGTGCAGATGCAATTCAAATATATGCACTTCAAAATGAAGAATCGTAAAATTGCCCAATGGTGTGTTTTCTCATCTGCTTCTTGATACATGTCCATACATGGTCATTTCAACTTGAATTGTGATTTGGTCATTTCAACTTAGGTGGGTGCGAGAAAGTGTAGAAACAGTCGTAGGAGTTCTGGTTTTGCCAATTGGCGAAGTTCACCGAAAACGATTGCCAAGATCGAGTCCATAAACCTCCTTGATCGCATGAGGTGACCCCGGATCACTCCTAGACCATCAAACGATGGGTTTAAATCACAAATTACCCCATCCCAGCCATAAATAGTCGGTAAACGAGAGTATACATTAGAAACTACCCGAAAGGCCCCGAAATGACTCGAATCGGAGTCAGGGACCAAGTGGTGTAATCCGGGGGGACCCACAGTGGACCCGGGTATCATTGGCACCCTGTGAGGGGGTGGCCACCACCCTACCCCGGCGGCACCGCAGTCAGTCCAGAGGACCACGGCGGTGCCGTGCCTACCGCGGTGCACCGCGGTCCGATTTGTCCGGGCCTAACGGGCCGACCCCTAGACATGTGTGGGGCCCACGAAATCTCGTGGGGACCCCTATTTCTTTCCCTTTTGCTCCCCTCTTTCATTCCTACCCCTCTAAGTCTTTCTCCCTCTCAAAAATCCCAAATTTCTCTTTTAAATCTTCCCTCCATTCTTTTATTTCTCCATTTACCTTCACATCACACACCCCTCCACCGTTTTCAACAAACCCCCTCTTCTATCTCACTCATTTTCTACGATTTGAGTGCACCAAATCCTATTTTTATGGGTCCACCTCTCACAACTCAATAATCTACCTTAATCCAACACTTTATTCCACTCCGATGGCCATTTTCGAACTCGTGGCAGCCATCTTCTCCATTTTCACCTTTCTTTCTCTTATGGGAAAGAGGCGGGCCCCTACGGATGAAGTCGGGCCTAGTCGCCCAACCCGTCCAAGGAGGGGGCCGCATGCCGAAGCTAGCATAAGCGCCACCCGTGAGCATAGGTCGAAGCGGGACCTCAATCCCTAAATTCTGATAGAGAGAGCACTACCAATAGGCTTCGAATATGGTCGGTTTCGTGACCGTAGGGTTGTCCTTGAAGCTCACATAGATGAGAAGTTGTTTGGGCTACACCCAATTATGGACCGCTTGGTGGACGTTGAGTGGGGTCCCATGTTCAAAGCTAAGTCTCCTGCATGTGAGAATACGGTTCGTGCTTTCTACGCCCATATTCGAGACCCATCGCTAGAACCTCTACAGTTTACTGTTTTCCTTGCAAGGCGGGATTACACAGTTAACGTGGATGTGATGTCCCGGGTGATGGGGATCCCACGTGGTGAAGTACATGCCAATGAGGATTATTTCAAGAGTGTGCGAGAAAGAGACCGTCATACACGATACCTTTGTGGCTGACTGGTTCCCTGGACCAGAGGCAACTACCTCCCATCGACGAAATTGACAGATGATTTCCATTTGCTTCATTACATTTTCACGTACAATGTGTATCCATGGTGGGGCAACTGCACTGAATGCACCCGTTTAAAGGTAGACTTCCTGTACAGGGTTGGACATAGAGATAAGTTGTGCCAGCCCACGTTCGCCTTATTTCAGATAATCCAGACCGCTCGATCTGTCAAAAATGACGTCTCACTCCCGTTCAGCCATCTGGTATGTAAGATTGCTCGAGAGGTCGGCTATAGACTTAACATGGATGATGTTGCGTCGATACGGATCATAAGCAACGCTACGCTTAACAACATGGGGATCGGCCCTCCACAGCGCCAAGCCCGACTCGACGAGTATGGAGAGGAGTCTGATAGTGAGGGAGAGAAAAGTATTGATCTAGATGAGGAGGGTGAGGCAAGAAGTGGTGATGGGATAGAGGAAGAACAGGAAGAAGAAGAATAGGCCCAGGATACGGAGGAGAGCTCCCCTCCTACGGCATCGGAGCAAGACACTAATCGGGCTGCTAGGGAAGCTCGTATAGCTCGACTTGAGGAAGATCATGCTGCCCTATGACAGGGTCAGGCGGTCCTAAGGCAGGATATTATGGATCTTCAGGGCCTTGTGAAACACAAGTTCAAGAAAGTGACTCATACGCTGAAGACTATCCTGTAATGTCTGCAGGATAAGGGCACCCCTCCCCCTTCGCCAGACTCAGATGTCTAGTCATCTCTGCTGTTGTCTTGCAACTTGTTTTGGTTTCTTCTTTAAGTTATGTTGGTGTTCTTGTTGATGGGCCTAGTCGGGTATTCGTTAGTGAAATGTTTTCAATATGTAAAGCCTTGGTTGTAATAGCTTACATGCATTTTCTGTCATGATTCATGTAACTCTGTATTCCATGTACTATGACAAATTTTGGTGAATGAAATGCATGTAGTCCCTTTTACTATGAAGTGTGTTGATGCTTTTAGGATTGTGTATTGTTATATTGCAACTTACACAAATTGCACCCTATGTCATATAGGGCATGCCACGGAAGGTCACGCGGAGCACGGCACGCCTCGCACTTACTGATACGATGGATCAAGCACCTCCCCAGAGGGATGGTTATAAGGACCCCGGATTGGGCCCTGCTTGTGAGACTATTCTTGAGTCTCAGCCTTCTCTTGGTCCTACAGTTGGACCGCCATTGTACACACCACCGGTTCATGAGCAGAACCGTGCATCATCTTGGACGCAGCATGTGCCTGAGTCTGCCCCACTTGCTGATAGGTTGGAGCAGTTGATGATGATGATGCAGCAGCAGTACTAGCAGCTCTTGACTATTATTGCAGGGGCCCTAGCTTAGGGTGAAAGTGCTGCTCCACCTGTACCATCTGTACGTCCTGCTGAGACAGTAGGGCCTTCTGATCAGGATGAGGGTGTGCCTCCCCCTGCACCTGCTACATACCCTATGGGGAATCTGGGTATGTGTGGTCTACTCGAGCGATTCCAGCGCTTGAGGCCTCCTACCTTTACGGGTTCCCACAGACCCGAGGAGGCTGAATATTGGCTCGACCGCATCTCTAAGATGCTAAGGATGCTACATTATACTGAGCAGGAGCAGGTCGAGTTGGCCACCTTTATGTTTGAAAAGGAGGCTAGCCTGTGGTGGAATAGTGTATTGCGGACTGTTACAGTTGGATATATCTGGACCTGGGCAGATTTTGAGTTCTGCTTTCATGAGAAGTACTATCCCCAGACGTACCGGCATGAGAAAGAGAATGAGTTTTTATGCCTTAGACAGGGGAGGCATGACAGTGACAGAGTATGAGCATCGGATCACGGAGTTGGGCCACTATGATCCTACGATCCTTGCCAACGCACAGATGCGGATGCGATGCTTTTCTAAGGGCTTGCGCCCTGATATTCGCTTGAAGATGTGTTGTGTTAACATACCCTCCTATGCTGAGCTGGTACACATGTCTATAGGAGCAGAGCAGGATGGGGAACGGTTGGCACGTACTCATGGGCCTATGGTCCCTAGGCCTCGACCAGATATGCTGAGCAGGCCATTCCTTGGCAAGAGGCCTTACACAGATTCTCCTCACAGGATTTCAGTGCCACCAGTTCTTATGCAGCGACCGGACATGACTTGTACCTACTATGGGAGGCCAGGCCACCCAGTGGAGAGTTGTTTCGCGTGTATGAGAGACAGTGGGTTCTCGCCGCCGCAGAAGATCCACCGCACTCATCCCCATGCCATTTCAGCACCACCTCTGCATACTATCCCTGCACATCCATCCTTCTGACCCCTTATACCTTGATTCAAGCCACCTCAGTGACCTATGGTGCCTCAGCCCAATCGACCTCAGCAGGCACATGTTCATGCGCTTACAACAGAAGAGCAAGAGACAACACCTATGGCCTTCGAGGTCACTGTACATGTTCAATGTACTCCTGTCTTTTTATTAGTGGACACTGGGTCAACTACCTCCATCATTTCATGTGCGAAAATTAAGCGTCTATGTTTACATACTACTCCCACGAAGGGAGTGAGACTCTCTACTGCTATTGGGACTTTTTCGGATGTCACATGGATGTGTGAGGGTTGCTCAGTAGATTTGGGTAGCAGGGTAGTATTCGTTGACCACATCGTCGTTCCACTATAGCACTACGACATTATTCTCGGTATGGACTTGCTCACCGAGATGAAGGCAGGGATTGATTGTGATAATCGGGCCGTGGCGGCCAGCGGACTTGACGGCACGGTATTCACTTTTCCAGTACAGGTTAGTTGGCCATGTCATGTTGGATGTTACGCCGCTTTACTTGAGCATGTTGATGGGCCGACGTTAGGAAACATGCTAGTAGTTCAGGAATTTAAGGATGTATTCAGGACGATTCTTGGATTACCCCCTCGGCGCGAGATCGATTTTACTATTGATCTTGTGCCCGGTACGACCCCCATTTCATTACCCATGTATCGGATGCCTCCATGTGAGATGGAGGAACTGAGGAAACAGATTGATGAACTAGTAGAGAAGGGCTTTATACAACCCAGTGTGTCTCCTTGGGGAGCACCTGTATTGTTTGTCAAGAAGAAGGATGGATCGCTACGATTATGTATTGATTATCGTAGGTTGAATCAATTGACCGTGAAGAACAAATATCCTTTACCCAGGATAGACGATCTGTTTGATCAGTTGAAAGGGATGCGCTACTTCTCGAAGATTGATCTACAGTCAGGGTATCATCAGTTGCGCATCAGGGATGAGGACGTACAGAAGACAACCTTCAGGACCAGTTTTGGGCATTACGAGTTCCTCATGATGTCATTCAGTCTTACGAACGCGCGGGCCGTGTTCATGGATTTGATGAACCGGGTATTTTAGCCATTTCTATACCAATTCGTCACCGTGTTTATCGATGACATCCTGATATACTTTGTTAGTCGGGAAGAGCACGAGGAACACTTACGAGCAGTCTTAAATACTTTGAGGAAGAACCAATTATTTGCACTGTACAAGAAGTGCGACTTCTGGCAAGAGGAAGTCAAGTTCCTGGGACATGTGGTGTCCAAGGAACGGATAGCGGTGGACCTTGCTAAGGTAGCCGTGGTTCAGGACTAGAAGAAGCCTGGTTCGATTACTGAGGTGAGGAGTTTCCTTGGTCTAGCAGGCTACTACCGACGATTCATTCGGGATTTCTCGAAGATAGCCAGACCGTTGTCTTAGTTGACACAGAAGGATCTGAAGTTTGCCTGGAATGAGAAGGCGGAAACAGCTTATCGAGAGCTGCAGGACAGACTGACATCTGCCCTTATGCTAGTATTACCAAAGCAATGGGTCAAGTATACTATATACACCGACGCGTCTTACGTTGGTTTGGGCTATGTCCTTATACGAAAGGACAAGGTGATTGCATATGCCTCGAGAGAGTTGAGGAAACATGAAGAGAATTATCCCACACATGACCTCGAGTTAGCAGCGGTCATATTTGCATTAAAGCTCTGGAGACATTACCTCTACTGAGAGGAGTGCGGGCTTTTCTACGACCACAAGAGCCTTTGCTATATATTCACTCAGAGAGACCTAAATATGAGGCAGCGATGATGGATGGAGACCTTGAAGGACTTCAAGTTCAAGGTTTCCTACTATCCTGGCAAGGCTAACCTTGTGGCTGACGCATTGAGCTGCAAGAAGGCGATAGTATTTACGGCTCCACTGATGGTTGAGGAATGGCACATGGTGGAGTTTATACGGGACTTCGAGCAGAAACTCACAGTGGAGGAGCCATTCGTGAGTGTCGCGCACATTCGGGTGCGGTCACTTATTGATGACAGGATTGTCGAGGCCCAGAAGGGCGATGCACGATTGTCTGAGCTTCGAGAGCAAGCAACCAATGATGAAGACTCCGAGTGGAGAATTGCCACAGATGGGGGCCTACGATACCGTGGCCACCTATGTATCCAAAACATCTATGACTTGAGACAGGAGATTCTTAAGGCTGCCCACAGATCAAAGCTTGCGATGCATCCTGGTAGCACGAAGATGTATCAAGACATGAAGCGATCGTATTGGTGGGACAATATAAAGGTCCACATAGCATAATATGTCCCCCATTGTCTCACATGCCAGCAGGTCAAGCTGAACATCGCTGACCTCCTGGACTACTTCAGCCCATGCCCATAACTGAATGGAAGTGGGACTTCATTCTATGGATTTCATATCGGGGCTGCCAAAGATAAGGAAGAGACACAAGTCTATCTGGATGATCGTTGACCGGTTGACAAAGTCGGCTCATTTCTTTCCGATCAGAGTTTCGAACTCTACAAATGAGTTGGCCAAATTGTACATTAAAGAGATAGTGCGTCTACATGGAGTTCCCTTGGAGATTGTGTCGGACAGAGACACACGATTCATATCTATTTTCTGGACTTATATCCAGGAAGAGATGGGTGTGAAGTTGAAGTTCAGTATAGCGTTCCACCCATAGACCGATGGGCAGACGGAGCGAGTGAATCAGATTTTAGAGGATATGTTACGAGCTTGTGTTTTGGACTTCAAGGACAGTTGGGATGACTGTCTCCCATATGCAGAGTTCGCCTACAATAACAGTTTTTAGGCGAGTGTTGGCATGGCTCCTTACGAGGCCTTGTATAGACACCCTTGCCGAGCACTGCATTGCTCGGCAGAGGTCGGCAAGAGTAGTTTGATTGTCCCAGAGTTAGTACAGGTGACCTCAGAGAAGATCGACATTATCAGGCGTCGACTTCTGATGGCTTAGAGCAAACAAAAGAGTTATGCCGATACCAGGCAGCGACCGCTGGTGTTTGAGGTTGGAGACCATGTATTTCTCCGAGTTTCCCCCATGAAGGGAGTCCTTCAGTTTGGCAAGAAAGAGAAACTTACTCCACAGTTCATTGGCCCATTCTAGATATTGGACAGAGTGGGTGTGGTGGCATACCGCCTGGCTTTGCCCACTTCACTTGCATGTGTGCATAACGTATTTCATGTTTCCGTACTAAAGAAATACGTTCCTGACCCTTCCCATATCATCAAATAGGAGCAAGTGCAGTTGAGCGAGGATGCTACGTATGTACTACATCCGACGCATATCCTAGACAGGAAGGAGCAAGTGTTACGTAGCAAGGTCATCCCACTTGTGAAGGTACTGTGGACATATCAGACAGAGGAAGAGGCTACTTAGGAAATGAAGCCAAGATCAGAAAGAACTACCCTCAGATTCTCGAGGAGTATGAAAGGGTACTAATTTCGAGGACAAAAATTTTCTTTAAGGGGGGTAGATTGTAACATCTCGGAAAATTCTGTACAAAAACTCGAGTACCACTTCAGGCAGAAATCACTAAGGATCAAATCCTTTAGAAATTAGACAAAATTAACTAAGTGTTAAACTAGATTAGCTGCGAAATCCACTTGATCCACTTTAAATACGATTTGCAAGACCCAAAACTTGTAGAATCAATGATGCTAGGTTACCCTAAAATCTAGGATCAATCTCATTACCCAGTTGCTCTCGGGAGCACATCAAAACTCCCTATCGGATCTGGACCGCACGTCGAAAGTCCGATTACTACAAAATTATATAATTAGGATCGCCTTACTGGGCTTGACAACTATCTTGGAAATCAAATCCAGATTGTGTCCTGGGGCTATTCGCTTGAGCTCGGAGTGAAGAGTGTGAGAAAACGTGGATTTCTTTAGAAATTAAATCTAATTTAAGTAATCTGAGACCTGTCGCTTGCAGGCCTGATATAAGCAATCAGACCGTCAGAATTTGACCCAAATACACCCTCGGATCAGGAGAAATTTCATACACAAGTCAGTGTACTTGTGACGCTGATCGAGTTTCAGTGACCGTTGAAATGAAACTCGTCCGCCACGTGTGATCTGGAAACCCGACTGGAATGAAAACTTAACTCGACCTAGATCCAAGGTCAGTGAGCTTAAGTCCGACCTTTGGCTCAACGGGGGGCTCCGGAAGTACTCCGTTGAGCTGAAATAGACTCCCTTTGGATATAACCTAAGTATACACTGGCCCTGGGGCCATTTCTATCAGTTTTAGGCCTATATAAGGACCTTAAACCCTCTCTCATTCACCCCATCCAAATTTGAGAAAACCTTAGGAGAAAGAAGAGAGTAAAGTGAGAGAAAGTGAGAGAGAAGTTGGAGTCATTTCGGGGAATCGATGCCCGCTATTCTACATGCCTATTCATCACTACCGTATCGCTCTTCCGGCGATTCTGATTCCATTTTTGGGTAAGAAATCCTAACCCTAATCAGTTCCAAAGATTCAACTAGTGTAAGTGATGAAATAGCTAACCAATTTCATGCCATAGGTTGTCGTTCTACCGTTGATAAAGACTTGGTGATTAAACTAAGTCTGTTACTCATTTATACGGCATAAGGTGCGGACTATAGACGTATAGGTTAAGGTTTTCAAAGCTTTTAATGTCAGATAATGATAGATTCATGATCTAGGTGTTATTTCGCATGCAAAATGCGATGTTCGTTTTGCGATTCAGTTACGTATGCAAATTATGGCATTTAGTGTATTCTGTATATTAGTAGAAAATATTGTATACGTATAATATATGAAAGTGTGTTTATCATGATTAATTACTGTGTGTACATGCTATATATGTGTGTAATACCTACTTGGTGAAAGAATTCACCCTAATACATGTTTTGGCTAATATGCGTTATGTATGTTAATAAGTGTATTCTAAGTGTTTGTGAAAATGCTTGTAAGAGCAAGTACTTAGATGATAGTGCTTATGGTAGGTGTTGAGATAGGATTCTCATCTACCTTAGAGATGTATATGATTTACTCCATGTAAGTTGTTTAGTTTAATCTTACTTATGAAATGTATGTGTTTGTATTTCCTGTTTATGTTGTGCTTTATAACATGTTAACATGTTTGAATTACTTTGTTAACTCTGCTTTGACTACTATACATGCTTTCTGGTTAAGGACTGAATGTGATTGGGGCTATGTTATAGTCCAGGCAATCGGTAACAGGCTTTGAAGTCGTGGCTGAGAGTCATTCGCCACATAGGCGTGTTTGACAAATCTGAGTTGTGTGTTGGTCGTCGGTAGTGGTTAGGCCACACAAGGTGCTTATGCACTTCATGTCGATCGATGTAATGTGCACTCGTGCTAGTCGAGCTCTTCAAGTAACCCGATGTACCGATGTATGTTCACCATGTATGGACGTTATTGCTTGAACTTAAGGTATCAAATCACCAGTGAAATCCCGTTTAACCTTGGTACCTCAATCTGCTAAGACTCATGAGCTAGACATGGTGGTATGGGACACCGTGGTCGAGCTGTCGGCCTACGCTGGGGCGACGAGTTTGTGATTTAGTCATTTCAACTTAGGTGGGTGCGAGAAATGAATTGAAATACATGTTTGAAATGACCATGTTTTCTCATCTGCACAGCCATGTATAGTGGCTGTGCAGATGCAATTCAAATATATGCACTTCAAAATGAAGAATCGTAAAATTGCCCAATGGTGTGTTTTCTCATCTGCTTCTTGATACACATGTATACATTTGTTTGTATGTGGTGGTTATTTGAAGTCTCATAATTTCTTTCTTCCTTTCTTTATTATTATTATTTTTTCAGTTGGGTGCGGCAAAGTTTCTTCATAAACCTCTATCTAAAGACAAACTGAGAAACATATGGCAGCACGTGGTTCATAAGGTGGGCTTATCTTTCGGGTGTGTCTCACATGAACTAAGAATAATAAGGACATGTTTGGATGCACAATCTAATTGAATTGAAACCCAATAAAGTTGAAATGACCAAATCACAATTCAAGTTAGACATGGAAGGAATGCAACTACAATGTGATCATTTCCTTTCTCTTGAACAAACAATTGCAATTCATTTCAATAGTGCATTAAAACATAACCTAGATGTTGTATTATGATTATTTTCAGTCATTTTGATTCCTTAAGAAACACAATTGATTCGTGAGCCAAATACGCTGGGGCAACGAGCCTCCCCATAGTAACCAGTGAGTAACCCAGACTCGTGAGCCAAATACGGTGGTTTGGGACACTGTATTCGAGCTGTCGGCCTATACTGATTGGTGACGAACCCTTTGTAGTGACCTCAAGCATACTCTGAGTCTACGTGGAGGTGACAACCTTTTCATAGCATCTAGAGTATAAACTAGGCCTGCACTGATTTGGTGATGAGCCCTTTGCAGTGACCTGGAACCGCAACATCGTATGAGATTTACTAGGACTGACGACCCTAGAATGGATCATGGTTTGGGAAATCAAATAAGGGCGGTACCTTAGTTTCCCAATCCTTTTGTATGAAAAGGACTAATAAGAACTTGGTAATTATATGCATGCACTGCATTACGCGTGTGTTCAGGCGTTGCAGGTCAAGCACTGAGGCAGTGTTGTCATGCGTAAACATGAGATGAAGTCGTTGAGGGAGCGTAGGCGAGGGCATGCATCATACATCCATACCATTCTTGCATTAACAACAGTACTTAGGAATGTATGATTTATTGCTTTATCATTACGGCTTGACTGAATTGATAACATGCTAACCTATGCTTTATTGTTCCACTGAGTTGATCACTCACTCCTATGTTACGGGACGGTGTTTTAAACACCAACTAGACTCTGTCTTGATTTCAGATGATGGCGTGACTCCTGAGGCGGAGCCTGATTATTACGACGACCAGGATAAGTACTCTTACATGCAGTTCTTCGATGGCTTCGCTTAGGCTATCCGGATTGTCGGGGCTACAGGGTTTATTACAGTTGAACTATTTTTGAGACTTCTGAATTTTGTAATATTACATGTAATATTTCATGTACACATTGACTCAGTGCTATATTCATACTCTGGAGACCGATCGTGATCTTTTGATTTATATACGATTAGTTATATCTTTCAGTCTTCCGCTTACATTTTACAACTGATCTGGAGTATGAAATACTGTTTTGGTATAATCTCACTCATGATTAATGCACTAACTCAGACAACATTGAATCATAAGCATATATGTTGCATAAGTGATGTTTTGGAACTCGGGAGTTGAGTTGCTACTCGACCCCTGATTTTCAGGGCATTACACAAACGTAGCTATATAAATTTCAAAAATCAAAACAAAAACTCTCTAGCTGAACAAATAGTTGATTTACTCAAGGAGATCTTAAAATCTAACTCAGTTGATCATTCCCACAACTATAAACAAAATAAAACCAACTATGTTCCTAAACCCAAAACAGTTCTTAAATGGGTTCCTAAAGTCACTTGTTTTGTTGTTCACACTGCTTTCACAGCAACAACCATTCAAAATGGTACCTAGACAGTGGATATTCCAAGCACATGACAGGTGATAAATCTTTATTCACCGATCTAAAAGATATGACTGATGGATCAGTTACATTTGGTGATGGCAGCAACTGGAAGATTATGGGCCAAGGTACGGTTCAACTTTATAACCTTCCTTTATTTAAAAATGTCTTGTATGTAGAAGGTCTAAAACATATCTTGCTTAGCATATCTCAAATATGTGATAATAATCATAGTGTACGGTTTTCTAATCAAAGCTGTGAGATTCTAAATAACAAAGACTCTGTAATATTAACTAGACGAAGAACGTCTGAAAACTGCTATATTATAAGCGAATCCAGCTCATCTAACCAATTGTGTTACATGGTCCATACAGACGAGACTGATTTGTGGCACAAACATCTTGGACATGTACACTACCGAAATCTATATAGATTGAGCAAACAAGAACTTATAAGAGGTCTACCCAAACTATAAAAATTGGATAAAATATGTGGTGAATGTCAGATTGGCAAAAAAACAAGGAACTCACACAAAAAGGTGAATTCTAATACCACATCAAGACCACTCGAGCTTCTCAATATGGATCTTGAAGGACTTACAAGGACAGAAAGTCGTGGTGGTAAAAGATATATCATGGTGATAGTGGATTACTTTACCAGATATACATGGGTTGTCTTCTTAAGGGACAAAATAGAAACCCTTGAAGAAGTGAAAAAAGTTCTCAAAAGGATTCAAACTGAACAGAGTTCTCAAGTTAGTAAGATTTGTAGTGATCATGGATCTGAATTTGAGAATAGCGGTTTTGAGAAGTTCTGTAGCGACCAGGGAATATTACATGAATTCTCATCACCCAAAACTCCTCAACAAAATGGTATTGTAGAAAGAAAAAGTAAAGTGCTTCAAGAAATAGATAATGTCATGTTAAATAGTATGAAGCTCTCTAAGAATCTTTAGGCTGAAGCAATCAATACAACTTGCTACATTATTAGCAGAGTTTACACTAGTAAAGGTAATAATAAAATGGCTTATGAAATGTGGTTCGATAAAAAGCCTACTGTCAAATACTTTTGAGTTTTTGGCAGCAAGTGCTATATTTTACGAGATCATGAAAATCTGGGAAAGTTCGATATGAAAAGTGATGAAGGGATCTTTTTAGGATACTCTTTAAACAGTCGTGCTTATAGGGTTCTGAACAAAAGGACCGGTGTGATTCAAGAGTCCATCAATGTGGTCATTGATGATCACTTGAACACTTCAGTCTCAAGTTCAGATAATGGTGAAGTTTTAGTAATTGATAAATCTGATACTTCATCTAACCAGACTGATTCTGAATTGAGGACAGTTAAAGATCATTCAACCACATAGATTCTTGGAAACCCTCTCACTAGTGTTCGTACACATAGACAACTTGAGGATATATATAATTACGTATGTTTTACATCCCAAATAGAACCATCTAATGTAAAAGAAGCTCTTGCTGATGAAAATTGGATTGTTGCGATGCAAGATGAACTCAACCAATTTGTGAGAAATGATGTTCGGGATCTTGTTCCTATACCTAAAGAAAAACACATTATAGGAACTAAGTAGATTTTCAAAAATAAGTATGATGAAGATGGTAACATAATTCGAAACAAGGCAAGATTGGTTGTACCAGGATACACTCAAATTGAAGGTATCGATTACGATGAAACCTTTGCCCTAGTTGCTCGTCTTAAATCAATCAGACTTGTTATATCCATTGCTTACTTTAGAAAGATTAAAATTTATCAAATGGATGTTAAGAGTGCCTTTTTAAATGGCGATTTACATGAAGAAGTATATGTTGAACAACCTACAAGATTTGAAAATCCTAAGTTTACTAATCATGTATACCGTCTTAAAAAAAGCTTTGTATGGTCTTAAACAAGCTCCCAGAGCATGGTATGAGAAATTGACTAAGTTTTTACTCAATCATAACTTTCAAATGGGAAGTGTTGATAAAACACTATTTGTTAAGAAACATAACAAAGATATTTTAATGGTTCAAATCTACGTTGATGATATCATTTATGGATCTACTTGTACTGACATGACTATTGAATTTGCAGAATTGATGAAATCTCAATTTGAAATGAGCATGGTTGGGGAATTGAATTACTTCCTTGGGTTACAAGTAAAATAATGACCTGATGGAATGTTCATCTCTCAATCTAAATATGATATAAATTTAATTAAGAGATTTGGATTTGAGAATGGTAAGAAATTTGATACTCCTATGAGTACAACTTTGAAACTCTCAAAAGATTCTGTAGGTAAAAATGTGGATCAGAAACTATATCGGAGTATGATTTGTAGTTTACTGTATTTAACTACTTGTAGACCTGATATTGCTCTAAGTGCTGGTATTTGCGCTAGATATCAGTCTGAACCTAAAGAATCTCATTTGATTGCGGTCAAACGGATTATCCTCTATGTTGCTAGTACTGTTAATCTCGGTCTCTGGTATCCTCATGAGACTAGTATTTAATTAGCTGGGTACTCGGATGCTGACTAGGCTGGTAATCTTGATGATAGAAAATCGACCAGTGGTGGTTGTTTTTATATTGGAAACTGTTTAGTTTCCTAGCTAAGTAAGAAACAAAATTCTATATCACTTTCAACAGCTGAAGCTGAATATATCGCAGCTGGTAATGCTTGTACTCAGCTTGTTTGGATGAAACGTATGCTAAGTGATTATGGAATTAAACAGGACTCTATGTTATTATATTGTGATAATACCATTGCCATAAATATCTCAAAAAATCAAATTCAGCATTCTCGTACCAAGCATATTAATATTAGATTTCATTATATTCGAGATTTAGTAGAAGAAAAGGTAACATCATTAGAATATATTCCTACCGAAAATCAACGTGCTGATATTTTCACTAAACCGCTTGACAAAAGTAGGTTTAACAAAATGATATTTGATCTTACCATGTGTATTTTAAAATGATTATTTATGCCTATTTGTATCATATTGTATATATTTACTACATTAAATTTCTATTTTTTTTGAAATATACATAAAAATCTGATTTTTTTTGTGGTACTCGACCAGTCAAGGATTTCCTCGACCTGTCATGGCACGACCGGTCGAAGAAAACCCTTGACCAGTCGTGAATCGCGTGAATCACTTAAAATTGGGGAAAATTACTTTCTTCTTCATTTCCTATTCACTCTCCAATGGGCCAACGCTCGACCTGTCGAACCCACTTACCAAATCCTTCAAGGTTAGTGCTTCATTTGCTTATTTCTTGTGGATTTGTGTCTAGATTACTTCTCTTTCCCTCTTGAAGTTGTCTATTTCTTATTTTGTTGAGATTTGAGGGTTCCCTTTTGAAAAATCTGTTTTGAGAAACTCATCTTCTCAAACCATTGCAACTCTTTATTTTCTTAAAATCTTTGTTAAAATGGCATCCAGAGGAAGAAAAGCAGCATCCTGTGGTCCGTCTTCTTCTTCCAGATCAGCCCCGCTCACTAAGCATCATCTTCGGCCTCCCGATGAAGATCCGTCTTATGTTCAGGACATCAGATTGCATAATGTTATTATTAAACATCCTGTTGATGTTAATCATGTTGCTCCTTTTAATATCCTTCCTATGCTTCAAGTTGTAGGTTGGGATAACTTATTACATTGGGGTGGGCCAGCATACCAGTCTATTGCACAGTCCATGTTTGCATGTATATGTGATTTTTCACTGGAGAATTTAACCTTCAAAATAGCCACTAGAGAAGGACCATTTGACATTGATCGTCATTTGATTTTAGCTCTTATAGATATTCCTTTGAATGATGAGGGGATTCCTATCTATAATTTATCTGACAAACCCTCAAAATCTGAAAAACGTCTCCTCACTAGAGATTTATGCAATTTGAATGCTCAATGGACTCATAAAGGGAATGCGCTTCCCTCAAGGTATTTGTTACCCAAATACAGAGTTCTTCACAAAATCTTTTTGTCTAACTTATATCCACGATTAGGTAATTCTGAATTGACTTCTTACATGGTTCGTGTTCTTCATGCTGTTGTTAGTGGTACGTCTTTCTGTTTACCATCCTTGATTTGTCACTTCATTATTAATTTTCGTCTCCATCCTGGTCACAGTGACATTCCTTTTGCTTATTTAATGACTGTGTTGGCTACTCATATGTTAGCCGATATGCCAGTTGGAGAGGCACTTATCCATCATCTGATATTCAATAATTCTAATCTAAATAAGATGAAGTTGGATTTACTCCTTGGCCAAGGTGATGGTGTTGGCAATGCTGAACCAGCACATGAGGAAGAAACTGGTGATCTTCCTCCTGACGATATTAATATGGATGATATCTTTGAAGAACTTGATTCTGATTCCGCAAATGATCCAGATTTTGAGCCTTCTGACTTTGATGCACGTCTGCATGCATTGGAGGATAAGGTTGAGAATATAAATGTTAAAATGGATGACATGTCTATTGCTAATGATTTACATTTCAAGTATATGCGCAAATATCTTAAGCGCTTGAACAAGGGGATGCATAAACTTGATTCATCTATCCCTGCTCCTTCATCTAGTTCATCTAGCTCAGATTAGTGTTTTAGTTGTTTAAGTTGTAATAACTTTACTACGACGGTGCTAGCTTGGCTTTAATTCAGTTTATGATTTAAGTGAGTTAATTATGCTTTTATCTCTTATTTTCTCACCATCTGTCATCTTTCTCTTTGATTTATTCTCCTTTAGTTTATATATTTCCTTTATCCTCTTATGACAAAAGGGGGAGAATGGATATGTTCACTCGTTTGGATATGTTTTACTTAGGGGGAGTTATGTATGTCTTATATGTATAGAGAATGGATATGTTGAATACTGATTTGTAGGTTCTTGGTACTGTGCTAGTTTAATAACAACTGGTGCATGATTCATTAATCAGATATTCTATGTTTTGTACATATCTTGGAAGTGTGTTTTGTCACTAATTTGATAAAGGGGGAGATTGTAAGTGCTATTGTTTATAGCCCTTTTTTGTTGTCAAATTTATGGTGCCAAAAACACTGTTATGAAGCTGGCTTATGTGAAGATCAAAGCGCTACTTAAGATCAACTTTGTTGGACAAGCTCTGCTCATAAGTCAAGACTCGAAGAACTGAGTCTGTTCGATTTAATTTAAAGACAAGGTTAATGCAAGTAGTGTTCAAGTTCAATCTCAAGATCTCTAGAAGCTTTCAAGTTTGAGCTACATCAAGACTTCAAGCTTCATCACTTTCAAAGGTCACTCATCTTTTAAGTTTCAATGTCCTTACTTCGCTATTGAGGTATGACTGTGCTTAGGTTGACCTTTAGAGTAGGCCACTTTGGATACATAACTCATATATTTTATATAAGTCAGTTTGGTCTGTTCTAAGACTAGTCCTGGACTTTGTTCGACTAGTCCTAGCACTGCTTCGACCTGTCTAAAGATCTCCTAGATCAGTCATAAGTTTGTTACAAAATTCAGAAATTTTCTGTTAGGCTTCGACTAGTCCTGGGGACTGTTCGACCAGTCGTAGGAACAGTGTCGACTGGTTCTTCGATCAGTCGTAAACCTTCGACTCAAACTATAGCGATGATTTGTACTTAGCTTTGACCAGTCATGTGTGACCTTCGACCAGTCGAAGGAGACCTATGACTAGTCGAAGGTGCCCTACGACCAGTCGTGAAACCGTCTTATT
This sequence comes from Magnolia changhungtana, assembly GCA_030180095.1. Taxonomy (NCBI): domain Eukaryota; kingdom Viridiplantae; phylum Streptophyta; class Magnoliopsida; order Magnoliales; family Magnoliaceae; genus Magnolia; species Magnolia changhungtana. The sequence continues at coordinate 10,229,834 of JASAUF010000656.1, read as the reverse complement.
TTATCACGCCTGAATTTTTAAATATCTGTTATATCTTCGACCAGTCGTAGCGACTTAAGACCAGTCGAAGACGTGACTTATTCACACTATAAATAGAGCACGAATCTTAGAATAAACAGACCATTCAAGCTAATTTAATTCAGCCTTCTGAGAGATAAATCTGTACTCCGTTTAAGCTAAGTGTGCTTATTTAATATTCTATTTCTTTAGCTTTGTTAATTGATTTTGTTTCTTGCATTCCAATATAATCTGTAAAGAGGAAGTTTTATTTTCCTTTTATTGGAATCAAAATCAATTCAAGCTAGCCCATTTGTTTTAAGTTAAAATATATTAGAACCTAGAACCACTATAAAGTGAGTATTGGACATTGATCTTGAATATTCAAATCTCTACTCCAATTCGGTTCTTTTTGGGTTGCTACATCGAAGGAGAAATTCAGTTATTTTACAATTGCTGTAAATTCATTTATTTTGGTTTTATTTAAGGTTAAGCCAGAAAAATCTCAAAACTGTTGGTTGTCTGAGGAGAGCTAGAAAACTCAGAAGTGAGGGTTTTTAATTGTGTAAGCCCTTTGAAAAAGACACAATTGTAAAGGTTTTTGATGAACCTTTGAAAACCTACTTGATAGTGAAAGCTAATATCCCCTATGTGAGGATATTAGGAGTAGAGTAGCATTCTGTGTGGCTGTTGTTAAACAGTTGGTGTACATACAAGTGAACCACTATAACTCCTTGTGTCGTGTGGAAGTGTGCTTTATTTTTCTATCTTTGATTCTTCTTTTGTGGAATGTATATGGATGTGAATGTTGTAATCATTTTAATTTTAAGCTGGTTGGGGAATGTTGTAATAGTTTAGATTTAAATTTCTGTAATTTATTTCAAGCTATTCCTTTATTTGTTTGAGCTTTAGATTCTCTAAATTGTTCTAGTAAGGTTGCCCTGCCATTTCTATGGTGTATGGTTGTCTCTAGAATAATCAAATACATTCTATTCCTTTGTTTTGTTTCAATTTGATTATTCTTAAAAAGTTTGAGTTCTTGATACAAAGATCTTTCTAGAAATCAGGTTGTCCTACCATAAACTTTGGTTTTTGGTGAAAGGTTGTCCTTAGAACAACTTTTGTATCAATCTCTCAATACTTGTTTATTGAGGTTGATATTCATTTATGCTTTGTGGATTGATTTACTTTATTTGGATATGTTGTTATTCAAATTCTGCTGTAATTATTTTAAATTTAGCATAGTCCTATTCACCCCCCACCCCTTCTAGGACATAAAGCTTGGCCTTTTCAAGATGCTTGAATTGATCTTCCTATCAGGCTCTGTAGACAATCTGACATGACACTCACGTAACTTGACAAATCAAGACACTTTCAATCTCTCCCTTTGTCAATTACGTGACAAAATCCCAAAACACCCAAGAATACTCTAGACAAACACATCCTAAATTATGTATACATGCTTTTTACACAATTTTAGAATTTATAACCCATGTACACAACCAGTAACTGCTCCCCCTGACTGTAAACTCCCCCTCTCTTGATGCAGCTGCTCCTCTTAAACACCTGCACAACCATTCAAGCAGACACATAATTTTTCATTGGTGTTTGCAAATATTCTCCCCCTTTTTGTCAATCATTGACAAAGATATATTATGTGATATTGACTGAAGATTGAATTTCTTGGGAGAACCATTCAGTCAGAAGCAGATCAATTGATGTATAATGATTAACTCAGTTTAAGCAGACATCAATTTCAGAATGTATGGATGCAGGTTAGATAAAAATAATGATATAGCATATAGGATAATCATTAAAGAACAACACATGCATACCATATCAGAAATTTGAAAAACCAGGGGATCTTTAAAACCTAATCATGGCAGTAAAAATAAGAATTATACTCAGCCATTATCAAAATGAAACCAAAATTTCCAACTATCCAAAATAAACTGCCCAAGATTGGCAGCAAGCTAACAGTTATCCCAACAAAAGAATTATTTCCAGCCCAAAACTAACATGGTTAATGCAAGGAGTTTAGACTTGTGGCTGACGTATAACCATGAATGTCCCAGTGTAAAGATTTACCTGTGTGGCTCAAGTTCACTGAGATTTAGTGAATGCAGGCCCCAAGGGATTTTTGAAGGTCACTAAACCTATTTGTATCAAGAGGTTTGTGAGGATGTCTAGTCCAATGTGATAAACTTGTCATCAACAAGTTCTCGCATTAAATGATGACAGATGTCATTGTGCTTAGTCCAAGAATGTTGATCAGGATTCTTTAAAATGCTGATTGCGCTTGTGTTATCACAAGAAAGACTCATCGTGGGTTGTTCAATCCCATAATCCAACAACATTTGTTTCATCTAAAGGAATTGTGCACAGCAGCTTCCAGCGGCAATGTATTCAGCCTCGGCAGTAGATAATGATATTGAATTTTGCTTCTTGCTTACTAGGAGACTAGACAGTTTTTAATATAGAATTATCCTCCGCTTGTAGATTTTTGATCATCTAAATTTCCTGCCCAGTCGGCATCAGAGTACCCAGCGATGATGGTGGATGTTTCAAATGGATACCACAGTCTAAAGGAGGTAGTTCCTGCTATGTATTTAATGATCCTCTTAACGGGCGATAGGTGAGATTCTTTAGGATCAGCTTGATATCGAGCATATACCCAAACATCAAAAGATTTGTCGGGATGACTAGTTGTGATATATAGTAGAGTACCTATCATACTCCGGTAGAGATGTTGATCCACACTCTTGCCATTTGCATCTTTAGAGAGTTTGATTATGGTGCTCATGGGAGTGTGATTAGAGTGACCAAATTCAAGACCAAACCTTTTCACCGAATAGTTCGCATACTTGGTTTGACAGATAAAGATTCCTTCATGTAGCTACTTGACTTGTAATCCTAAGAAGAAGTTTAGTTCACCAACCATACTCATTTCAAATTCTGATTTCATGAGGTTGGCAAATTTGTATGCGATATCTTCACATGTTGAACCTAAGACTATATCGTCCACATAAATTTGTGCAATAAGTAGTGAATCTTTTGTTCTTTGGGTAAATAGAGTCTTATCAACACTCCCTCTGCAGATTTATGGTCCAAAAGAAATTTCGTCAAAGGTTCATACCAAGCACGTGGTACTTGTTTGAGACCACAGAGGGCTTTGTTCAGACGATATACGTAATGAGGACACTTAGGATCCGAAAATCCCTTTGGTTGTTCAACATAGACTTCTTCAGCGAGATCTCCATTAAGAAAAGCACTCTTAACATCTATTTGAAATAATTTAAATTTTAATGCACATGTAATGGACAAAAGAATTCTGATAGACTCAAGGTGAGCTACAAGAGCAAATGTTTTATCAAAGTCCATGCCTTCTATCTGTGAGTACCCTTAAGCTATAAGCCTTGCTTTGTTTCGGATCACATTTCTTCATTCATCAGATTTATTCTTGAAGACCGATTTGGTTCCAATAACATTTATATCGAGTGGTCTGGGAACCAATTGTCATACCTCATTTCTTTGAAATTATTGAAGTTCTTCTTGCATAACATTTATCCAATGTTCATCATGAAGGGCTTCCACAATATTCTTAGGTTCAATTTTTAAGGTAAAACATTAATGGCTATAGATGTTTTCAATCTGTCATCGAGTTCTTACACCATCGTTAGTATCTCCAATAATTTGTTCACGAGGGTGATCTTTTATGATGGGAGTGTCAGATGATGGTTGAGGTTCACAGGGTGATGTAGTTTTGTTATCATATTTTTCTATTATGCATGAATCTACATCATCTTCTAATTCATTCACAGGTATATCTTCTTCATGAGGTTGATCATTGATTACCACATTGACTGACTCTTGAATAGTGAGGGTTCTTAGATTGTATACTCTATACGCACGACTATTCATTGCATACCCCAGAAAGATACCATCATCACTTTTAAACTCAAATTTCCTTAGGTGATCTCTGTCTCTTAGGATATAACATTTGCTACGAAAGACTCGAAAATATTTCACACTAGGCAGTTTCCGAAACCATAGTTCGTACGGAGTTTTATTCACACCTGCTCTAAGATATACTCTATTTATGATGTAGCAGGCAGTATTGACAGCTTCTGCCCAAAAAAATTTTGCCATATCTTTCCCATTTATCATAACAGATCCCATTTCCTACAATACATGATTTTTCTTTTCAATGACTCCATTTTGCTGAGGGGTTTTTGAGGCAAAGAATTCATGACGAATTCCTTTCTCATTGCAATATCTTTTGAATCTTTCATTTTCAAATTCTCCACCATGATCACTTCTGATGCGATTTATGACGTATCCCTTTTCATTTTGGAGTCGCTTTGCCAAGATCACGAATTCCTCAAATGCATCTAATTTTTTTCGAAGAAATGCGACCCAAGTGAATCTGGTGTAGTCATCTACCACCACCAGGAAGTATCTTTTCTTGCCATGGCTTTCCACTTTCATTGGTCCAACTAGATCCATATGTAGTAGATCCAAATGTTTTTTTGTTGCTATGTTGGTTGTCTTTTTGTGTCCGACCTTAATCTGTTTTCCTTTTAGACATTCTCCACAAACAACTTTTTCTTCTTTCCTAATCTTAGGAAGTCCCCTAACCAAGTTTTTTGAACTGAGCTTTGTTAAATTTTGGTGGTAAACGTGTCCTAACCTTTGGTGCCATAGTTTGGATTCATTCTTTACATCCATATTGCACTTTGTGGATTGCACACTCTCACTTGTACTTTCAATGACAAAACAATTATCACTAGTTCGTAATCCTTTTATGAGAGATTTTCTTATATGATCCAAAATTCTACACACATCCTTTAAGAAAGTGACAAGATGTTCTTTGTCACAGATTTGCAAGATACTAAGGAGATTATGTTTTAGACCTTATACACAGAGGACATGTTTGATCTTTAGGAGGCCTGGTATAGCTATTGTTCCTTGTCCAATTATTTTGGCTAAGCTTTCATCTCCAAATGTGACTGATCCTCCATCAAAGTTTGAATACTCACAAAAGTGAGTTTGATCACCAGTCATGTGTCTAAAGCATCTGACTTTCAAGGCAGTATGAATTATAAGGCAATTATTATGGTTTATCACACCCTCATGGATTCTTTTGAACATGATTCCAACTTCAGTCAAGATCACTCTCTAGGCAATAAAACCATTACAGAGAGACCAGCTCTGATACCAAATAAAATTGCGGTGAAGACCGCACTAGTTGAAGAAGGAATATGCCAATATGCCCTAGAGGGGGTGAATAGGAATTTTAAAAGTTTTTATAATTTATTTTAAAATCCTATTACATTAATCCTAACAACAGACATATATTAGGATTACTCAAATGTAACTCTACTGGCTTCCAAGCTTGGTAGAGGATCCAATCACAAACTATTCAAGAGGTAACAATATATAACTTAGTTTATGATGGATATAACAGTGAATGTGTGTGAGGTGTGATCAAATATATAAATATGAATGCATTGACATAAATCACACACACAGAATAAGAGCAATAAAAAACACAGTCATTTTTATAGTGGTTCGATTACTTGTCTACTCCACTCCTAGTAACCGCACTCAACCTTTCAGTGTACCGGATTTCACTAACTCGGTTTCACAGTGGTTCACCTCAAACCTAAGGTTTTAAATCAGGTTCACCTTCAACCTTTAAAACTTACATTGAGGCTGACTATTTATACTCTCACGAGCAAGGGTCAACACAACACACCCACTTTTAGGCACACTAGCTAAGGATCTTCCATAAGACCCTACTGGAGGTTTCTACACGGTTTAACTCAAACCCAAGGTTTCACAATGGTTGACCTTAAACCTAAGGTTTTACTAGTTCACCTTCAACCAGATGCTTATGCTCTCCATAGAGCAAGGGTCCACACAACGCACCCACCGCGTACCGCCGAAGGCCTCCTTGAGGACTTCAAAGGGTAAGAACCACTTAAGACCCAATCCTACAAAGGAATGATCACGAGTGTCCTCTTGGACTCTAAATACTTACAAATAAGTTGATGAGTCCCGTTTAGTACAATGCTAAAGATCTCCTCCTCCTTCTTGACAAAGAGTCTTCTGCTCCTTTGATCTGCAACACAAAATGATATACCAATACTTGACTTCGGGTTGGGTCAATGGAATCCTACTCTCAAAATATTTTCCTATCAGGAAGATAGAGTGATTTCAATCTTATGCATTCAAGGCATCCCAGCTTAATGATTTTCCATTAAGGTAGTAGCTGGAGGATCCTTGAATGTAGAAGTTCATTCTCCAATCCACTCTATTGAATATCAATGATAAGGGTGGATTGGAGGATGAACTCCCTTGAGAGAAAGGGCTTTGGATATAAGATATAAGTTGAAACACACAAAAGCACTCTCTACTTTCTCTCCCAGCAACAATAGACAAGTCCTCTATATATAGGCAAAAGGTTCTGGCGAATATAAAACGATCACATTTATGACAGAGTTCGATATAATCGACTAGGTTGGATATCATCGAGTGTATACTCTCGATAGTATCGATGGTCTGCTCGATGACTCGAACTCAAAGCCATATGCTTTTGAAACGTTTTGCTAGCTGGTCGATGAATCGAAAAACTGTCGATGTCATCGGATTTCAAACTCTGATCCTTTGACGATAGGTTCGATCCATCGACACTTGAAAAATGAGAGAGACTTGACTAGAAATATTTTAGGTTTTTAGGATATGATCGAGGGTCAGCCGATATCATCGGAATCTGCATATCGATGTTATTTAAGGCAGTGGCGATGAGATTGATAAATTCCATAGATTTACCAATAAGCTCGCTGGACAGATTGTGTCAAGATTCGATCCAATTAACTCGGCCTCGATATCATCGACATATGAATATCGATTTCCTCGAATGGCCCCCGATCAAAGTAAAAACCAACCTGAAATATTTGCTGGAAGAAATGCCCGCCCATGATCGATATCATCGATGGACTTTCGATCTTATCGATATTTAATTTTAGATCAAATTGGAAGCAGCATCGATATATCGAAGGAATTTGAAATTTTTATTTAAAAATAGGGGCGCCGAAAACTGTCTGTTGATTTTATCGAGCCATTATCAATGGACTCGAAATTCAAGTATCGATGATATCGATACATGGATCGATACATCAATAAATAAGTCTAGATATACATGTGGTTGCTAGACATTTTTGTCCTCCTTTCAATGATATCGTTTAAGCATCGAGGACATCGACAGAGCAAGTCGATCATATTGAAGTTGTTTCGATAAAATCAACAAGGCAAGACAAACTTAGAGATTTTCCCGTTTTGAAAAAACTTTTCTCACCTTAAAACCCTATGATTTTCAAACTTGTTTTTAAGGGTTTTATTTACCTGGTGTTTTAGGACATGGGATGTGAGGCTTTAAATTTACCTGTGGTGAGCTTGCACATATCCAGTTGAGGGAAACGCTTGAATTGATCTTCCTATCAGGCTCTGTAGACAATCTGACACAACACTCATATAACTTGACAAACTAGGGCACTTTCAAATGCAACAAGTTCTAGCATGATGAAGCCAATTGAAAATCTTAAATATCCAAGGTTCCATAACTTTTTCTTTTTACCATTACAAAGGAATGTCTGCATCAATAAATAAATTCAAGCTAATGGAAGTTAGTTCATTCAAACTAAAGAGTCTGTCCTTCCTTTCTTAAAAATCCAACAATTGAAATGCAAGACTTTAAATTGACTCTATAGATACAACTAACCTGGCAGTGACATGTCGGCTTTGAGCACTATACTCATGAAATGTTTTTGTACTAAATAAATTGTGAATAACATCATCCTGCAATCAAGAACATAGAACATTTAAAAGAAAATAACAAAATAAATATAAATCATTTAATAAAAAATAGTGAATGACTGGGTTGCGACAAGATTCATGAAAACCTAAGTATTGAAAAAAAATAGTTGCCAGATCATTGTATTCATCCTTATCTTTAGCACAATAAAACTGTACAAAGCATAAAGTTGGATGAGATATAAAATACAAAACTAATAAAATATGCCAACAACACAACTGATAATCATTACTATGACAACCTAAAGAATAGAAAGCATTCCTAGATAGGTCACCCTACAAATGCCTCTTTAACAGGAGGTGAGCTGTACTCACGCATGCATGCATGCACAGATGCACTATGGCCTTTATGTTGTTGATCACCATGAACGTATTTTTATACAGGTGAGCTGGACTACATTTTCTTAGGAGTGGTAATACAGAGGAAATGACTGAGGTTATTAAAGATATAAGGCACACTTCAATAATCTGCAACAATGAAAAATAACAATAACAATCAAATTTGAAGTAGATAACATAGAAGAAGAAAATTCTAAGTCCAGGGAAACATGTTATGTTCATAGGCAATCTCATGATCAAAATAGGCTTAATATAGTTGGAAATTATTTTCTAGACTATCTCTATGCTTTGAATGAAAACAGAGAGAGAGAGAGGAGAGGAGAAAATGAAGAAATAATGAAGAAAAAAATCACAAAAAGGGTTTTTTAAGATTGAAAAAAAAAATTGAAAAAAGGTTTTCTATACCTGTATTGGCATATGCAGGCCTACATCTGTACCAACATGACCTGTGTCATCCAATATAAGTCGATAGCAGCCACTCAGGGCCCTGATTTCAGGTCATCCATTATTACCCCACATCTCAAGTTGAACTGATACGGTTGTTATTGCAACAACCAAGCAAGAATAATAGAGCAATATGATTTTTGACAGCATTTCAATCAATGTCAAAACAAAGACTAACCATCTACGTGATTAAATACAATGAAATAATCATGGAATATATATATATATATATATATATATATATATATATATGCTTGCTAATTAGCAAGAAATACGTAACTTTAAAAGAAAGCAAAACAAAATGATAAATGCATTGAGATAAATCATGGGGAGCATAACATGAGAAGGATAGCACAGAACATCTAATATTTCTACAAACTAAGTCTCCTGACACTCAACGGGATTTGAAAGGGATCATTAACAACACTCCTTCAATTTTAAAAATAAGGAAAATGCTTGACCTATTAGTCTAGAAGGCATAACCATCCAATCCCATAACCCCAAAATCTAGGCTAAACTAGTCAGATAAGAAATTTACAAATTTACCAAATCGTGGCATGCATAAAATTCAGTCTTTATAAGAATCAAGTGCTTACTTGTCCAACTAAAGAAGCAATACAAGCACCATTGTGAACAAGAAGGCCTTCCTTACCCAAAGCAAGCTCGCCTCCCACTGAACTAATGCTTCCAAATATCTACAAACCCAGAAGATAAAAATGTGCATGCAAACACATTAAAATAAGGTCATAATTTAAGATCTCAGTAAAAGAAAAAAGGTAAAATAACCAAACCTTTCCAATTAAAGTTCTAAAAAGGAGTCCAGGTGTATTAATGCCTGCATATTCATTTACATTAACATCAATCACAATTGTCCCAAAATAACACTGAAAATAATTTATTTTTTTAAATAGCATTTAATGAGTTATGTACTCAACATTCAAGTACCCCTTAATTTCAAGAATGCCAGATCCTGCCGCTGCCGGTGCAAATTGTGTGACAATAAACACAAAAGATAAAACCAAAGCCAAGTTGATCAATATGTACATAAAGAAACCAGAAATGTACGAGCTCTGTATTATTTTGAAGGTCACAACAAACTTCTAGCCAGCAAAGTTCTCAACATCTAGATTGATAAAAACTGCAGCTAATCCAGTACGTAAAGAGCGATAAAACATCAAATGATATCAAAAAAAAATAATTTCCACAATTAAACCAACTGAAAATTGAGAATAAGAAACTATTCAAGCTCACATAAACCAAACAACCTTAGCTCTTGCTTATAGAGAAGAAAATTCCATTCTCACCGATGCCAGTGAGCAATGAAAAGAACCATTTCACCATCACATAATATCTGGTGTACAGCTTTCCTCTTTGTGCTTATCATCGGATCTCAAAATAAAACGAAGAAATTAGGTAAAAATTGCAAAAATCTATCTAGTTCTCCTCCAAAACTGGATTAAAACCCTGACACTTGACCCATTCTTCCTTGTAGGTGTAATTCTCAATGATCTCATCGTCTAGGCTCTCAACACCATCTCCACCATTGATCCTCGTCGTGACCTCCGCATCATCCTATTCGCAATGCTGATTTCTAGAAGGATTGATTCTAGAGTTTTGGTCTGTTTGATTGGAGGAAAAAAATGTCGTGAATCCAGTGCATATAAAAGGGAATAGTGGTAAAACCTAGATTTCTAGGGTTTCTTTTGCAAGCGAGATGAAGAGAGGAGGCGCGGGTTCGTGAGGGGAGGGTTTGGGAGAGGAGAGGGTTCGAGAGAGGAGAAGGTTCAGGAGTGAGAGAGACAGAGCGAGAGAGAGAGAGAGAGAGAGAGAGAGAGAGAGAGAGAGAGAGAGAGCGAGAGAGAGAGACCGTCCGAGGGTTTTTTTACACGGTCTGAGAATGGGAAAGTGTAAAATAGGGAACATTTTTATTTTATTTTTATATCTGACAGGGTTTGAAATAGTGTAAAATTTAGAATTGGCCTTACCCGTTCCTGAACCAAATATGCATCTGTACCAAAATTACAATTTTGGTGTAGTGTGTCGAAGTTTGCATGCATTTAATATGCTCATGCCATTGATAAGCTCATGGTAAGTATGTGACTCAATCTTAGCCACCTAAATCATAGGATCTGCTATCAATGTAGAATAACATGACCTCGTACTAGTGAAAACAGTTGAATTTAGACATTTAATTATTTTCTATTAACCATCCACTTGATAGACACTTATCGTACTGTTAGAATTATCCTTTCAGTGTTAACTTCATGCTATTACCAGTCTATCATGGTTTGCATATATGCCACACTACAAGAAATTAGAGTTTTTGCAATGATTTTTTTAGCGACGAGTCTAATTTCATCGCAAAAAGTTAATTTTTTACAATGACATTTTAAGTCGTTGCAAAAAATAGATTATTTACGATGACAGTTTAAATCGTCGCTAATAGTTAACTTTTTTGCGACGAGCTTCAATTATCATCGCAAAAACTTGTCACATGAATTTTTCACAATGAGTTTCACCAGTCGTCACTAATAGCCACTTTTTGTGACAAATTAAGTATCGTGAAAAAAAGTTTTTTATGACGACACAAAAGTTGTTGCAAATAGTTTATTTTAGCGATGACTAGATTAATTCGTTGCGATAAATACTAACTGAAACTTTTTACGATGACTATAGTTTCATTGTAAAAGGTTAGAATATTTGTAACAACATTATAAATTATCGCAAATAGTCAACATTTTTGCGACGAGCAATAATTATCGTCACTAAAATATTTCCCACCAATTTTCTCCAAAAAATTAAATGGCGGGAAAGGCGTTTCACCACGCATTTCAATTGTCATTGCTAATGTCCACTTTATATGACAAATTGAGTGTCATCGCAAAACATTATTTTTTACAACGACACAAAAGTCGCTGCAAATAGTTTATTTTAACGACAACTAGATTAACTCGTTATGACAAATACCAACTGAAACTTTTTGCGACGAATGTAGTTTCATTGCAAAATGTTAGAGTATTTGCAACAACATTATAAATCATTGCAAATAGTCAATGTTTTTGTGACTAGCTGTAATTATTGCCGTAAAAACTTTTCAAACCAATTTTTTTCTGAAAAAATTAAATGGCGGGAAAGATGTTTCGCCACGCGTTTCAATTGTCATCACTAATGTCCACTTTATGCAATGAATTGAGTGTCGTCATAAAACATTATTTTTACAATGACACAAAAGTCACTGCAAATAGTTTGTTTTAGCGATGACTAGGTTGACTCATTGTGACAAATACCAACTGAAACTTTTTACGACAAATGTAGTTTTATTGTAAAATGTTAGAGTATTTGCAACAACATTGTAAATCATCACAAATAGTCAACGTTTTTGTGACGAGCTGTAATTATCGTCGCAAAAACTTTTCCTACTAATTTTTCCTGGAAAAATTACATGGCGGGAAAGACGTTTCGCCATGTGTTTCATTTGTCATCGCTAATGTTCACTTTACGTAATGAATTGAGTGTCCTTGCAAAACATTATTTTTTTATAATGATATAAAAGTCGCTTCAAATAGTTTGTTTTAGCACGACTAGATTAACTCGTTATAACAAATACCAACCGAAACTTTTCACGACGAATGTAGTTTCATTTCATCAAATGAGCTGTACAAATGGATGGACAGTGTAGATATCCAACAGATCATCAAGGTGAGCCCTATGGTAAGGGTAACACCCCCTAAGGTGTTACTCGGGTATGTAGCAGCTTATCCACTCTTATCACCTATCTCTCTCACTTTAAGTAGTTGCATGGGTAACACCCACTAAGCTAAAAACACTAAGTAAACTCACATGTGATGAATGTGTCTAATCCGCACCATCCATACATCTTAGTAGCACATTTTATGAAATAAGGATAAAATTTAAGCATATTCGAAGCATAAGTGATCATCCCAAAGAACTAATGGGAATTAAACTTGTACTATTGAAAAATTCTTGGGGGCTACAAAAGTTTTAGATAAAGGTGATGTTTGAGATTTCCTTTAGCTGCCTATGTACTCTGATGAATAGTTTTCCTTCATCTGTCTGTGTGCTCATCAATTAAACAGTGGAAACTAATGTATATTGCCTCATTAAGTTCCTGATCAACGATCGAGCAGTGCGCATTACTGATAATCACTCGATTAACTTCCTAATCAACAATCGGATTATACGAAGTGTTGTTGATCATCTGATGAACATCCAATTAATTATTAAATGGTACGAACCAACATAAATCTTGTTATCAATTCCCCTATTGATGATGGAATGGTGCACATCAACAATCGCTTGATCGACCTCCAATCAACAATCGAACGATAGAAAGTGTTGTTGACCATCCGATCAACCTCCGACAAGTTATTAGGTCATCGCAAATAATTGATTTATTGGTGACGGGTTGTCATTTTTGTCGCTAAATAGAATTTGTGACACTATATTTGTAACAAAATTAGTGACGAGCGACACTCGTCATTAAAAGTTTTTAGCGATGAGTTTGGAGTTTTTAGCGACAAGTTGACTTGTCGCGAAAATACTGAATTGTTGTAGTGACAATGCATATGAGTTAAATAAAAGGCGGGAAATTAAAAGATGACCAACATAATGCATATCCATATTACATGGCCAATTATTAATTAGGCCAGCTAGATTTTTGGGCTGGGCACATTTTCAATGGTGTCCACCTGTCGAGTGGCCTGAACTCGCACATTTTAATCAAGCTACTGTGAAAATGCTGAGCAACCTGAATGTATTGTTGACATATGGATTGTCTTTGACATTTTTCTTTATGATGGTACTAGCTATGACATACATATTTTTCAATAAATTGAGAAAATTCAGCTCTTGAGATGTGCACTGATGCTTTCAAGAAGTATGGATTTCCATCAATTAAATAGTTGGAGGCAGTTTGTGTCATGTTCTTCTTATTCATCCACACAAATAGCACATATTTCTAGTTTCACATGATGTGCAAGTATTTGTCAGCAAACTCAGCACGATAGAGGTTAACATATTTTGCTATGTAAAGAGGAACAATCACCTACAACTTGTTGCATTATAACTTGTACCAACTGGGGACTCTTCCAAAATCCAAATATGTCCATTTTTTTTGTCTTAACTGCATGAAATATTTTTGAGGGCATTGAACCACCAATGTATTTGAAAGGAACAATGTTCCAATGTAGAATACACCAAGAGAGATGGCAGTTTCACGATACTAATAAATATGACAGTAATATTGTTCATGATGCTTGATGAAAAATATAGGGCGATTTGGTTTTACTTGGGTCAATGTGTCAATTGTCTCTGTGCATGCATTTCATAACTCATTAGAGTGTCAAGTTTGCATATCTGTGTTCAAATTTTGTTGAACTTTTATCCATCAAGTGAACTGACAAATCATAGGTTGCGCGGAATCTTATTTTAGCTGAAATGTTTGATCTATTCTGTTTCCACAAATTTAGTTGGTATTGTTATGCCCATATTTGTTGGTATTTTGAATAGCTGAATGTTTATTTTGTCTTTAGCTATTGCAGATTTTGCTTGTTCTGAAATGAGAAGATCAGTGTATGCTCCCAAGTATTGTCTTTCTTTTTTATGTCATCTCGTCGTCGTCTTTCTTTATAATTTAGTTCTTCAGTTTTGGGGCATAGCTTTTTCATATGACTTCATTGTTTGTATGATGTAATTGATTTTTAGCCATGTGTAATAAGCTTTCGGATCAAAGCGAAGCTAAGAATAGGGTGTTAGTTGATGGCAAATTGATAACCAGTAGAGGCCCAGGGACATCCATGGAATTCTCGCTTGCAATTGTTGAGAACTTTAAATAGATCTTGTTCGGGTGCGAGAGGGCATTGGATCTTGCTATCAATGAGAACTTTAAATAGATAGATAATTATTATGTTGGTATTGTGCTTTTACGAATAGATTAAAACAAATTATTGTATTTGATTGATTGAATGAATGATTGTATTTGATTGAATGAACTAATGATTTAGCCATGAAGCATTTATCTGTATTAACATATATGAGTTGATCTATCAGGGCATGTACTACAATGGTAAGAGATACCATTCATTACCAAAAAAAAGGGGCAAAGGCTACAAAGCACGTTAGTTTTTTGCTACAGATATAAATCGTAGCTATACTTACCACAATTTTAATCCGTAGCTAAAAAAGTGTCAGACCATTAATAATTAATGGTGGTGTAAGGGGCTCTATAGGTCGTACAAAAAATATTTGTTATATCTAAGCTATCGATTTATTTTGAAATATTATTATAGGTCATGAAATTAAAAATCAGCTATATCGAAGGGTAAAGTGGACCACACGGTAGGAAACATGGAGATTAAATCACATATGCTTCCTATGGTGTGGTACACTTGGGCCTTCAATCTACTTTATTTTTTAGATCATGTACTAAAATTATTGTTGAGGCATACAATAAGCAAGGAAGTGAACAAGAAAAAGATCAAGAAATCACTTTGAAGATGAAAGAAACAGCTTCAAGACTACTTTGCGCGAGGTCGCGCAAAGTGAAATAGTTTCACAAGACCGCGCAAAGTGAGGAGTTTGCGCGTATTGAACAGAAGAGGGTTTGCGCGAGATTGAGGGTTTGCGCGAGACCGCGCAAAGAATATTGTTTGCGCGAGTCCGCGCAAAGTCTATAATGCTGTGGTAAAAAAATAGTTGGATGATATTTTTTGTCCCACATCGACCAGATCTGAGATTTTCACTGGTGAAAATGTCTATAAATACCCCATTCCTTCTCTCAAAAGGGGTTCGAAGATTTCAGAAGTGGAGCAAAGGCGAGAGAGAAGACAGAAGGTGCGGAGTATTGGACTCCTGCACTTTGCGCGACCCCGCGCAAAGGAGTATTGGACTCTGGAAGTTTGCGCCGATCGGCAGCAAAGCAACAGAGTGCTTTTATGGTTTGCATGCGGACCACAAAAACATATGGTTTCTTGCGACCCGCGCAAAACCTATTTCTTAGCGCTTTGACAAAGAATGGGCCGAAATGTCATTTCGGAATGATTGAGTCCTCAAAGCTTCAAGTTCTTCTTGATCAAGAGAAAGGAAGAATCATCGATGAAGAGACGTATTCCTCCTAAGTTTCAGGAGATGACCAAAATAGCACTGAAATGCTGCCGGAATTTCCGTTCTCTTGAAGACTATTGAACAACTTGTCTATTTCCTCCTAAGTCATAGGAGATGATTGACATCATTGCCGTTATGCTGCCGAAATTATATTTAACTATAATAACGGACATTTGTAATGAGTTCTTTGTAAGCTATCTTAGAATCAAGGGATACCAGAGGATGTAAATGAATTCAGAATCAATAAAGTGTGATGATTGTCTTTGTAATTATTTCATTGTTATGTTTGAATAAGATGACTCTCCCAAATTAAATACATTTGTTTCCTTGTCGAAACAAAATGGCGACTCCACTGGGGAGATTATCTTATTTAACACTAACATTGGGAAAGTTGCAAGACTCTCGTCACTATTTTTGGCGTCTATTAGACGCCAAAATGGCGACTCTCAGTGGGAACATCCTCCCCTTCATCTCCAAGGTAGTTTACTTAGTCTTTCACGTACTAATTTCAGATGTGTTTTGTTATTGAAGGTACTCAAATTCAATCAGACAACACTGCTAATGGCTAACACTGTGAGAAAGGTGAACTTCCGATTCATCGCTACTGGGTTTGTAATTGAGTATGCGCCAAGTGAAATTCCTGAGCATACAAAAGCAAGCACTTCAAGCGGGTGCAATGTGATTCAAGTGACAGCGGGAGTCATTTCCGTTTCACCTCAACTACAAGAAAATGATGAAAACTGGACTCTGGTTTTATCCAAAAGAACAAAAGCAAAGGCCTTAAAGAGTCGCAAGGCAAAATTGTTTGCACCAAGAACTGAGGGACCAATTACACGGAGCATAGCAAGAAGAAAACCCGAACTCGCTCCCCCGGCGATTTATCCTGAACAAGTTGCTTCGCAGTTCTCGTCGCAGGATTTTCCAGCTTTGGTCGCTCCAAAGACCAAATGGACACAAGCACAAAAAGGTAAAGCACTGATGATAGGATCACCGATGCAAGTATCACAAAAACAAGCTCGCCTATAACTATATCACCTCGATCGGTTAAAAGCACAGAAAGTACCCAAGAGTCAAATGAGACTCCAATTTCTCCCCTCTTTATAAGTCCTGTTATATCAGCATACTCTCATTCTGCTCCAAAAACAGTTTCGACAAACAGTCAGGGAGCCGCAGTATATATGGCAGAAACAGGTCAAGGAAATAGACCAACTACTGAAGAACGTGTTGATCAAATGGCGGAGGCACAAAGAATGCTAATGGATGAATGTCGAAACCTCAGAGAAGCCCTGGCAACGCTGGCACATAATGTAGCCCAAATAGTGGCTCCACCCATGATGGGAGCGACAAATGGATAAGAGAACCAGCCTGAAGGTTCTCGTCCGCAGGGGATAGGATCACGAGGTTCAGTTCCAGCAACAAGAGCTATAACACAAGATGACGTAAGACAAGTCGTCGAAGAAGCAGTTAGAATAGAGAGAGAGCGCGCGAATACCTGGTCAGGCGTTTCAGATACCGAACACCCTACCCGAGAGAAGTAGAGGATGTTCCATTTCCACCAACTTCAAACACCCAGATTTCCAAAATTCAATGGGGAAGGATCGCCGGAAGAACACCTGATGCATTTCATCACCAGCATGGGAAATTTTTCCACAATACCTCAATATTGCTTACGCTTATTTGGGTCATCGTTGACAAGAAAAGCTTTTAGGTGGTATTCAAATTTGGCACCAGGGTCCATACGAACATGGGAAGAAATGCAAGATGCTTTCATGTCGAACTTCTTCTCGTCAGAACGTGACGTTAGCATCACAGAACTAGCCTCGGTGACGACAAGAAGGAGAACCCGTTGAAAAATTCATAGACAGATGGAAGACACTCGGGGGCATCGTGCGGTGCTTGCCGAAGAAAAGGAACAAGTCAAAATGTATCTGAATTCTATGGAGACAGGAATTGCGTTCGGGCTCACTAGCGCTGATATTGGAACTTTTCGTGATTTGGCTACCAAAGCCCATGCATTGGAGCTGATGACTCGCAAGATGCCGGCATTTCATCATGAAACCGTCAGAAGAATACACAGGCAGGACAACCGTCAATACCATCGACCGGGATAAAAAGAATCAAGATGTGAGGGGTTCAAGAGATAAAAGGCCAGAAGGAAAAGAAGGCTGGAATCAAACAAGAGACAGATTCGGTGGAAAAAGGCTCAGAATGCTCGATTCTCATGAAGGATTCGAGTTCGATAAAGAAGATGTGGTACCTATGATGCAACAATTGTTAAAGACAGGTACCTTGGAATTACCAGAACAAAACGTCCTGAAGATGCAACGAGGACTCGAGAAAGAAACTTTTGTCAATATCATCGCCTAGTAGGGCACCGACGGAAAATTGTTATACGTTAAAATGTATCATACAGCGAATGATAAATAGAGGTGACATAATAACCAGCGGAAGCAAAGAAAAGAATGCAAAGGCAACAGTAAATGTATTGTCAATACAAGAAAGCACGCGAGGAATGAAAGAGAAAAAGTCGATAAGAAATGCAACAATGATTACGTTGCGATCAGGGAAGCAGATAACGAGTCCGGTAAAACAGAAGCAGGAGTTATAAGAAAGGAAGTGACTGAAAGACAGAATAGAAGACAAAAGTAGAAATGGAAATGCGGTAACAAAAGTAGCTTATGATGTGGTCAGCCACTTGAAAGGAATACCGGCACGTCTAAGTATTTATGATGCACTCAAGTTGTCAAAAGAATTTCGGCAGAGTTTGATTCAAGCACTGTCTGATCATGATGTCAGAGAAACTTTACTGGCAGAAATGAAGCATGAAAGGGATAATGAAAAGATGAATTGTCTACCAGTAATATCTTTCTCTGAAGATGATTTAATTGGTGAAATGGAACATAACAGGCCACTGATGATAGAAGGGTATATTTGCGAAAAGAAGATAAAACGGATCATGATAGACAATGGGTCTGCAGTGAATCTTTTGCCACTCTCCATGGTTACTAGATTGGGTCTTCGCCGATTAGACTTACGCCCCAGCGGAATGATGATACAGGGGTTTAATCAAGATGGACAACGTGCGCTCGGTAAAATCACAGTAACATTGGAAGTAGGGGAATTAATCACTACTGTTGTATGTCATGTCATAAATGCAGTGACGACATATAACCTTCTCTTGGGAAGGCCATGGATACATCAGTATCATATTATACCTTCTACTCTACACCAATGTTTCAAGTACTGTAAGGATGGAATGCAATGTAAAGTAATGGCTGATGCAAAACCCTACACAGAAGCTGAGTCTTTCTTTGCGGACGCCAGTTATTACAAATGTTTCTCCGAAGAAGTGGAAAATGATGATGGAAGAAGAACCTTAAAAAATGACCGAATAAATAAAGATAGAAGAGAAAAGGCAGAATCCTCTGGAACTGCAGAAGCAATAAAGAAGTTCTATTTTGTACCAAAACGCCTGAGACAACCGGGACAACCGCCGTTGACACTGTTGTCGACAGAACAGCTGAAAGTTTTACAGTCCAATTACACAGTGCCATTACCCAACATCGAAAGATGTAGGCCATTTGCAGCCGCTCCAAGAATATTTCGAGTCAAAGCCAGTGCCAAATATCCTGAACCGATAGAATTCCATGCTGCATCAGAAGAGAAGAGTGAAAATGCAAGCAATGAATATCATGGAGAGTTAGCACCGCAGAATTTAAGAAAGTACAGTGTAATAAGCAAGAAGATCATGAGAAACATGGGTTTTGATTGTGATAAACCCACCGCTTGAATAATGGAAAAGGATTCAAATCCCACTCGGGTTAATCAAGAAAAACGAAGAAAATTCCAAGGATTGGGAGTAGAATCAATGAAGAAAACATGATATCAGTTAATATGACTTCACCACGCAAGATACTAAGATAGTTGAATATCTTGAAATCGCTCCAAAGCAAATAGAAGACGGGGGGCAACCGACGATAGATGGCTTGCGAGAAATAAATTTGGGAACAATAGAAGAGCCAAGGAATACATTCATCAGCATTAGCCTTTCAGATCAAGAATTTGAGAAATATGGTCAACTTCTCAAAGAAAATAAAGATGTCTTCGCTTGGACATATGAAGAAATGCCGGGATTGGAACCTTCTGTAGCAATGCATCGATTAAATATCTCCAAAGAAAAGAAACCAGTAAAGCAAGCACAAAGGCGATTTCACCCAGACCTGATTCCGTTAATCGAAAAAGAAGTAAATAAGCTAATAAAGGTTGGGTTCATCAGAGAAGTTAAATATCCCAAATGGATATCAAATATTGTCCCGGTAAAAAAGAAGAACGGATAAATCAGAGTATGTATTGACTTCAGAGACCTGAATGAGGCATGTCCAAAAGACGATTTCCCTCTCCCGATAATGTAATTCTTCGATTGATAGCACTACTCAAGATGCTATCATGTCCTTTATGGATGGATATGCAGTTATAATCAAATCAGATGGCGCTGAAAATGAAGAAGCAACGGCTTTCGGACGCCACTTGGAATTTATGTTATAAAGTTATGCCTTTCGGTCTCAAAAATGCGGGGCAACATATCAAAGGGCAATGAAAAATATCTTTCAAGATATGATGCATAAACATGTCGAATGCTATGTTGATGACTTGGTAGTCGATCCTGAGATCATCAAGAACACCGCGAACATCGGCATCGGTCTTCCGACGACTCGAAAGAAGCAATTAAAGATGAATCCGGCTAAATGTGCATTTGGAGTGTCTTTCCAAGAAATTCCTCGGCTTTGTGGTACGGCATAGAGGAATCGAAATTGATCCGAAAAAGTTAAAGCTATTCAAAATATGCCGCCACCAACGACCGAAGGAATTAAAAAGCTTACAAGGAAAGTTGGCATACATTCGCCGTTTTATTTCGAACCTCGCAGAAGATGTCGGCCATTTTCCCGGTTAATGAAGAAAGATACTGAGAATTCATGGGATCATGCTTGCCAGAATGCCTTTGATTCAATTAAAGAATTATTAAAACAAATAATAGGTGCTAATGACTCAAAGAAAAGGTAAGCCACTTATTTTATATACATCCGCCATTTAAATTCTTTGGGTGCTTTGTTGGCACAGGTAAATGAAGCTTTAAAAAAGAGACTGCTCTTTATTATCTAAGCCGAACACTGATGGGGGCAGAGTCCAATTATTCTCCGATTGAAAAAGAATGTTTGGCGTTAGTATTTGCTGTGCAGAAGTTGAGGCATTATTGTCTCTCTCATGATATAACTTTGATCTCGAGAGCAGATCCGATAAAATTCTTGATGACCAGGCCAATGTTATCGGGAAGACTAGCCAAGTGGATGCTATTATTATCAGAATATACTATTTCATATAAGCTGCAAAAGAGTGAAAGGACAAGCTATGGCAGACTTTCTCGCGGCACATCCTATAGCAGAAAACGAAGGAATCAATGATGAATTCCCAGATGAACAGGTTATGTTGGCTGAATCTCAAACTCTTTGGCAAATGTATTTTGATGGTGCTGCTCGAGTATCGGGAGCGGGGGCAGGAGTGATATTCATTACACCTCGGGCGATTTATTACCATATTCTTTCACGTTGGGTACATGCACAAATAATGAAGCCGAATATAAAGCTCTTATCATCGGAATGGAAATAGCACAACAAATGGAAATAAAATCATTGCATATCTTCGAGATTCTAAATTGATTATAAATCACTTAACCACAGAGTTTGAAGTAAGGAAAGAGGAACTTTTGCCTTATTATCTAAGGCACAACATTTGCTTGAATGTTCTATTATGTGGAAATTAAACACATACCGCGTTCGGAGAATGCAAAAGCAGATGCTTTAGCCAGTTTGGCAGCGGCTTTATCCTGCACAAACCGAAGTCCTCTTCAGGTAACTATAGAAGAAAGAAGATTCCTGCCATATGCGGAAGTTATTGAAGAAACCGTTGAAATGTTGCCTATATCTTGTTTGGAGATAACAATGGATGATTGGCGGCAGCCTTTTGTTGATTATCTCAAATATAATATCTTGCCAGAAGACAATGAACAAAGACAATGATTAAACGATCGAGCAAATTTGTCATGTGCAGCTAAGTATTGTATAGAAAATCTTATAATGGAATGTTATTAGGTGCTTGGACAAACAAGAAGCAAACCAAATGTCTTTTGGAGCACATTCAGTGAAAAGTGCGAGCACATCAAGTCATGGGCCGAATTTATGCCATAGAGTGCATCGAATGGGTTATTATTGGCCTACTATGTTTAAAGATGCGATAGAATATGCAAAGCGATGTCATGAATGTCAAATACACGGAGATATAATACATGTTCCTCCGGAAGAATTACATCAGTCTGTTGCTTCTTGGCCTTTCTCAGCTTGGGGACTCGACGTTATTGGTCCCATAAATCCCCCTTCGTCTAAAGGAAAACAATATATTCTGGCAGCAACAGATTATTTCTCCAAATGGACTGAAGCAGTCGCCTTGCGTAATGTTAAGGAGAAAGACGTGGTCAATTTCATCCGTCATGCTATAATATACCGTCATGGTATTCCGAAGAAAATCGTCACTGATAATGGTACCCCTTTTAAAAATAAAGGCATGGAAAAGTTATGTCAGAAGTTCGGTATCCAACATTCTTTTTCAACTCCTTACTATCCTCCGGCCAATGGATTAGCAGAGGCGTTTAACAAAACAATTGTCAAGATTATGAAGAAAACAGTGACAGGCAATAAGCGCGATTGGGATGAAAAGTTACAAGAAGCGTTATGGGCCTACAGAACCACTCATCGTACAGCAACAGGGGCGACACCGTATTCATTAATCTACGGTATGGAGGCAGTTATCCCAATTGAAATACAAGTGGCATCACTCAGGGTGGCAGTGCACCAGTCTATAACAGATGATGAAAATGCAAAAATAAGGCTGAAAGAATTAGACTTACTCGATGAGAAACGTCTTGCGGCTTCAAGAAATTGCAATCATATCAGCCATAATATCGGCTGCATTTGATAAACAGGTCAAATATCGCTCTTTCAAAAAAGGGGATATGGTGGTAATGTTGAAAAGACCTATAGTGGTCACTCGCCGGACAGGGGGCAAGTTCGAGCCTAAATGGGACGGCCCATATGTGATAAAAGAAGTATATTCCAATGGGGCATATAGAATCACAAATCAAGAAGGACAGGGTATTGGTGTACTCGTCAACGCCCGCTTCATCAAAAGATACTATCCTTAAAGATAGACACCTGGATTTTGACCCAAAACATTATCGGCATAATGATTCTGTATCAAAAGGGGGCAAAGATGAATAAAATCATGTCTATATGTCAACAAAAAAAGCTATGAAGAAGAAGCTCACAAGCATGTCAATTATCAAGCATCAAAATTCGAAAATATATATGGTCATCATCATCACCAAATAAGTATGATAGAGACAATATCATTATCTTGAAGATTCTCTTGAAGAGATTGACAAAGTCATATTGCCTTATAAGGCACAAATTCTCAAGGTTATATCGCCTTACAAGGCACAAATTTTGAAGATTCTCTTGAAGATATTATCTAAGCTCAAAGTTATATTGCCTTACAAGGCATGGATCTTCTTGAAGATATTTCGGAAATATCTACTATATTTGCAAATGATGATGATCATATATATATATTATGGCCTTACAAGGCACAAATCCTCGAAGATTCTCTTGAAGATATTATCTAAGTGAGAATTATATTGCCTTACAAGGCATGGATCTTCTTGAAGATATTATCGCCTTACAAGGATATGTCAAATCAATCAAAGAGGCAGTATAGCCAAGCCAAAATCCCAAAAGAGCAAAATTGAGCAAAATCAAAAAGATCAAGCTCATAAAAAAAAAAAAAAAAAAAAAAAATCAAAATGCTCTCAAAGGATCAAGCTCTAAAAGAGCCGGCCAACTATACGTAAGACCCATGAAGATCGCCATTCGGGCGGCGAGAGTCGGTGGCCCTAAAAAGCCCGCGAAGACCATCGTGCGCACCCATGCGGGTAGTACGACGAAGTCAAGGATTCAAAGCCTAAAAGGCCATAAATCCGCGAAGACTAGTCACCGTAATTCCCATGCCGTCTGTATAGCTTCTCTCGGCATGCGAGGAACGGATGAAAATGCCCTCCGTGAATGGGCTCGACCTTGAAGACGAAGAAAACAGGGGCCGCGGTCGAGCTTTATGCCAACCGTGCGTAAGACCCTCCAGGTCTAGGGTTTGATTTCGGTAGTAACTCGTGAGGAAGGGCTTAAACCTACTCATTGATGGATGGCGACCCTAGATTTGGTGCCCAAAGGTAGCCTTGCCGACCTGCGAACTCTGAGAGAGATTACCGTGGCCAACCACTCGCGTAAATCCAACAGTTCACCGTCCGGTAGCGTCAATGGGCCCCTCTGATGGACCGTGACCGTGAGCTCAAGGCAGTGAGAAGCCCAAAAGCGAACTCTAGAGAGTTACAGTGGCCATCACATAAGACCCATAAATGCTCCACTACTCACGAGCTTAAACTGTGTGTGTGCGCACGCTCCACTACTCATGAGCATAAACTGTGTGTGGCTAATTGAACTGAAACTTAGTACCGCCAATCTAAATACTCACCTAGAGAATCCCATACTAACAAAACATAAAATGTTTAGAAATTGTAAAAATATATATAAATAGAAAAATTATATAAAATATAGATACAATTAGATAAAATTAGTAATGAAAATATTATATTAGGTATAAATATAATTCGATAATATTAGTACAAATATCATCAATATGCAAGGTGGAAAATACCATCATAAACATCTCAAAATAATCTCATGAAATAGATGTCAAGCAAAATAAATTACATCCGAGAAACACAAAAGCAAATATCACATGTTTAAAATTACACAATTCAAAGATTCTCTGTGATCCCCATTGCTTCTGAATATCTGAGCAAATCTTCTTTTAATTATGCTTGAGCTGCATTATGTCGAGATTTTTCTTCAAGAATAAGTTTCGCCTGATCAGGAACGCCAGCAAGCTTGTTCTCCAAAGAAACAATCATTTCTTGATTCTGAAGATGTGCAGATTTTTCAGTATCAATAGATTTGGCATTCACCCGCATTTTCTCTTCAACCTCTTGAATGATTAAGGCTTGCTCATGATTCTTTCTCTCCAGCTGAGAGATTTCTTCCTTTAGAGCTGCAATGCGATCTTGGATAGTTATGCTTTCATCAACATGAATCTTTAATTGATCTTGAAGAATCATACGTTCTTGTTCAAATTTGGAAATTGAAGAAGCTGTTAAAGAGACTTGTTCTTGAGAAAGAGCCAGCAGCTTTCTATATTCTAAAATTTCAGGCGCAATTGTGATATTTTCCACTGAAGCTAAAGAAATTACAGAATCGCGAAACTTGAAGAGTGAATCCCGTAAGGGAGATATGTCAATTCTGGCCATCCTAGCAGAACTCTCCAAAATCTCTATGGCAACGTCCAAATCCAGCCATTGATCAGGATTCTTGAAGATATGGATTATTGCTAATAAGGAATGCTTCACCATAAGCATCTTATGAACTGGTATCTTCGCAAAAGATGATAATTCAAAAGCGGTGGCCACAGAATCGGAACTAGCCGCACCACTACAAGAAGGAGTTCCTATAGCAAAAGGAGAAGGATATTCAAAATATTATTATGAAATAAATAATCTTGAAGAAAGGAAAATCAGCGCATATATATATATATATATATATATATATATATATATATATATATACCTGTCATTGGGATACGGCTAAGAGAAGGAGAAGCTCCCTGAGCTATGGAAGGACCAAGTCCCACCATATCAGCAAAAGAGGGTGCTCTGGCTTCCGTACTAGAATCCCTAGTAGCCGGAGTTGGCAAGTCAGTAGTTTCTGTAGAAAATATGATTTCGCGAGCAACTACTCTTGGTACTACCAACGGAGCTACAGATGCTCTCGGTGAAGATATTACAAGAGGGGCCACTGGAGAGATGACACCTGTTTCTGCAACTTGGGCACCTAAAAAGGGAGATAAAATAATTTTAAATAAATAGTTGTTAAAATATAAAATAATATATATATGCATGAAAATTGAAATTTCTTTACCGGGAGAATACCCATATTCCCCATAATCTAAGGGCTCTTCTTCATCTTCCTCTGCTACAGGAGATTTAACAGGAACATTAATGCTGGAAGGAGTCTTAATAACAACAGGGGAAGAATCCATTTCAACTTCTTTTGCAGCTGCTCCCTCTTCTTCGCCAATGTCAACTTCACCTTCTTCGAAGTCGTCATCTTTATCTTCACCACTATCGCTACCCTTGCTGTCTTCGTATGGCGAGGATTCAGTTGTATCCGATGAAGAAGTTGAACTTTCATCGTCCAAAATTTCTTCATCAACCTCTTCAACAACAACCTGCTTCCCTTTGTAAGAAACAGGCTGGCTACTCTCCAGTATGGGCTCTTGAACTGAAGGGGAAGCAGATGCTTGGCCGATCTTTTCCGAAGGGATAGGAGACGATGATTGCAAACGTGTTCTTGATCTAGTCATCGGAGAAGATGGACTAGGACCAATGGGTTGTGGAGGAGATATTGAAGTACCAATAGCTGGTCCCTCTTGAGTCGCCACGGTCTCTGCAGGAATTGGAGAAGATGTACTGCGGCACATCATCCACACCTTGATTTGAAGAGTCCCGACGAGATTTTTCAAATTCTCTTAGATCTCCGTGGGCAAACCAACCATCCAAAGTATTGATGGGCTTGATTTCACGGATGGGATCCTCCAATGATATCTTTCTGCAAATCTCTCCTGGATGAGATGCATGGCTTTTCTCCGGAATATAGCCAATTCCGCTCTCTAAAATTCTGCCCTTCAGCCTGGGTGGATGAAGAAAGATAGAAGAGTCTACTGGCAGACATTTATTGACCAGGTATGATTGATGATCCCACCATCGCATCCAGCTATATGATGTACGGACTATGCGATCACAGCCTGGAATTATGAAGGAGGAGCCAACACAGCTATTCAGCAATTGTTTCCATATCATGGCCCAGTTAAGAGGACCAGTTCCATAACAGCGCATTTGTCTGGTAACCAACCCGCAGTCTTGTGGCACAGTTTGATCATAACCAAATTGACGAGCAAAACGACTCGAGTAGTAAGGTTCTCTCCAGAATTCTGTCCCTTCCCGCAAAGGTAAACTGCACGAACGAATAGAGAAGAAGAAAGCTCTCTCTGCTGCAGTAAGTGTTTCGTTGTCCACCATATCTGTGTCTGCAGGATAGCGATAAAGGCGGAACTCGAAAGAAGTTTATCGATCATCGTCTCGAATTTTATTTGCCACCCACTCATATGCTCTTCTAGCCATTGCTCTTTCTTTGAAAGAACCAGTGGAAGATGAGAAGGATGCGAATATGCTTGCTCAGGAGACTTCGAAGGTCCAGGGAAATAAACTCCAAGCCACCACAGTAAAGTAATGCCAAGAAGTATGCGCAGATGAAGCTCCCAGAGTTGGATCTTTTACATGGGTAGCTATTTCTCCAAGGGCCCTGTAGATAGAACATAATAGAGGAGGAGCAAGAGAATATTTATGACCCTCTGCTAAAGCGCCAGCTACAACAAAGACAAGAGGGGCCAAAGACATCGCCCACTTGGGCCGGGCAATACAACCAGGCTTAGCCAGTAAGCCAAGAATGCTGCAAGTTCTCCAAAAGGGGTATACTCTGGTTTTCCTCTTATCGTGTCTCGGAGCTTAGTCAATTCTTTCGAACGGCAGTCACGAAACCTTCAAAGAAAATGAAGGGTGTTAATATGCGAAATAATAAGAATATAAAGAAGGAAAATAATGATTAGATTGGCAAATACCGAGACCCTAGAGAAATGAGCCACCATTGAAGAGGGGGAATTTTGTGGAAGTTGGGAAATTTGCCCATTTCTTTGAATAGTTCTATAGTGGTCTCGAGAGATGGAAGGCTTGGTCCCGGGAAGATACAAAGGCTAATTCTCTGTTGGTAGGAATGAACTCATCATAGAATTTGCCTGTTATTGTGAGACCAGCTATACGGTGAAGGTCCCATAAAGATATGCTCATTTCTCCATAAGGAAGATGGAAGGAGTTGGTTGTAGGCGACCAATATTCCAGGAAGCCTTTTAGAACATTGGGTTCCCGATAGAAGTATTTTGAGGTTACTTCTATTGCATCGTAAAGGCCTATTTTTGCAAGAGTGCTCGTATGCTTCAGCAAGATAGCTTCCGCCCATTCAGAATAGTAGCGACGAGCAGTTAACAAGCCTCTAATGCGAAATTCTGTCTGACTCCAGAGTTGCTCTCGATCTCTGAAGCGCTGTCTCACTGTCTCATAGAAATGAGAAGGAAAGAGATCATGAGGACTGTAGAAGGGAGTCAAGAAGATCATAGGACGAGCTTCTCCTACATTCTGTCGCGGTTTCTGAGCTTGAATGGTTCCTTCTAAGATGCGGGGCTCTCTTGAGGCCCATGATTCGGTATACATAAGCTTTGTCGCCATGGGAACAATCTCTGGATTCACGTCTAGCATAGACGATGGCGATATACCTTAATAGGAATGATTGTCATGCCTTCTGTATGAGGGTTGTCAAACTTCATGACACCTTCTACAACTCCGCACCGAATCCCACGAGTTTTGGAGTCGCTTCTTCTTATGTTCTTTGATCTTTTCGGCAAACTCTTTCGCCTTATTGTGGCGAGTCTTCTTCGGGCGGGAAGGTGGAGGAGTATCTTCGCGAGGGGGTCTCTCACTCACTGTCGGTACGAATGTGGGCTGTGGTCTTAAGCCACTCATCCCAGTCATATTCCCTTCCATGTTTTGGAGGACATTTTATATCTCCTAAAGATATAGATCTGTGAATAGGAGAGGGTAAAGATTTGATACTGGTCGGAAAAATCAAAGGTAGGGAGAACGGGTTCTTTGAAATAAGCGAGGATTCTGGAAGTTGTTTTTACCCGCTTAGCAGGAGGTTGATCGAAGGTGAACTAGAAGGAGACACAAGACGGGTTGTTTGTTTAATGCGAGCCATGGAAAAGGGACAGAAGAAAATTTTCTAAGTACAGAAGAAAAGATGAAAAGTGACTAAGTGTTGAAAATTTTCTAAGTACAGGACACTTTGCGCAAGGTCGCGCAAAGTATAAAGGTTTGCGCGGAAAATCTCAAGTTCAGTGGAAGTCGCGTAAAGTGAGACGCTTTGCGCGAGGTCGCGTAAAGTCAGAGGTTTGCGCGGAATAAAATCGCCAGAGCAGTCTAGCAGAGAGCAGTTTGTGAAAATGACTAAGTCGTTGGACTATTTATAGGTTTTATGGCCGAGTACAAGATTTTCTCGAGTGGGACTTTGCGCGAGGTCGCGCAAACCCGGAGCAAAAAGAATGGTTTGATCCTTTTCTTTGATTTTGAAATAAGCAAAGAACGGATCAAGGGGCATCTGTTGAGGCATAAAATAAGCAAGGAAGTGAACAAGAAAAAGATCAAGAAATCACTTTGAAGATGAAAGAAACAACTTAAGACTACTTTCGCGCGAGTCGCGCAAAAAGTGAAATAGTTTCACAAGACCGCGCAAAGTGAGGAGTTTGCGCGTATTGAACAGAAGAGGGTTTGCACGAGATTGAGGGTTTGCGCGAGACCGCGCAAAGAATATTGTTTGCGCGAGTCCGCGCAAAGTCTATAATGCTGCGGTAAAAAAATAGTTGGATGATATTTTTTGTCCCACATCTACCAGATCTGAGATTTTCACTGGTGAAAATGTCTATAAATACCCCATTCCTTCTCTCAAAAGGGGTTCGAAGATTTCAGAAGTGGAGCAAAGGCGAGAGAGAAGACAGAAGGTGGGGAGTATTGGACTCCTGCACTTTGCGCGACCCCGCAAAGGAGTATTGGACTCTGGAAGTTTGCGCCGTCAGTATGCAAGCAACAGAGTGCTTTTATGGTTTGCGCGGACCACAAGAAAAGCATATGGTTTCTTGTAGCGACCCGCGAAACCTATTTCTTGCGTTTTGGCAATGAAAGAATGGGCCGAAATCTTTTCGGAATGATTGGAGTCCTCAAAGCTTCAAGTTCTTCTTGATCAAGAGAAAGGAAGAATCATCGATGAAGAGACGTATTCCTCCTAAGTTTCAGGAGATGACCAAAATAGCGCTGAAATGCTGCCGGAATTTCCGTTCTCTTGAAGACTATTGAACAACTTGTCTATTTCCTCCTAAGTCATAGGAGATGATTGACATCATTGCCGTTATGCTGCCGAAATTATATTTAACTATAATAACGGACATTTGTAATGAGTTCTTTGTAAGCTATCTTAGAATCAAGGGATACCAGAGGATGTAAATGAATTCAGAATCAATAAAGTGTGATGATTGTCTTTGTAATTATTTCATTGTTATGTTTGAATAAGATGACTCTCCCAAATTAAATACATTTGTTTCCTTGTCGAAACAATTATTTATTCAAATTAATGGATGGAATAGATAAACAAAATACATCATGGTGGGCCCCACGGAGCCCCTGACGAGACCGTCCATGGGTCCCTCTTACTGTTCAACGCCCAAAAATGGGCACGCACTCAAAACATAGCGTGCCCAAAAACCCTTTATTTCTCTCTCTCTCTCTCTCACTTCGTTCCCTAGCCCCATCTCTCATCTTCCTCCCTCTCTCTCTCTGTTCCCCAATCCTCTCTCTCTCCGTTCCCTAACCCCCTCTCTCTCGCTCTCCCGATCTCTGCTTTATCTTTCTCAATCTCCTGCCTCTCTCTGATGCATCTCCGCCATCTCTTCTATCTCCCTTACTTCTTCATTTTTCTTGGACCTCCATTGCAGCAGCTGTGAAGCACCGAAGGAATCCAAGGCTCCTTTTCATAGTTATGATTTCATTTTCTAGTTTTCATTTGTAATTTTTTTTAAATCAATTTTTGAACATGAATCAGCAAAGATCTGTCATTCGCACATGTTTGATGTCTTGAAATCGAAGGAATTTGAGGCTCCTCCCTGCAGTTTTGATCTCTTCCTTTCTGTTGCTCTCTCTCCAATTACCACGTTTTCTCTGTTATTTGTTGAGATTAGGGTTATCTCTCTCTCTCTCTCTCTCTCTCTCTCTCGGATTTTGTTTTGCCATTCAAATTTTTGGCCCTTTTCAAATTTTTGGTGCATAGACCATACTATCATCATTTTATTAGGTCATTAAACAATGGTACACTCGTAAAAACTAAAAAGTCTCTTGTATAATATCTTATATTTCATGCATGCTAATTATTTGATGAAATGGCTTAACAAGGAATGTTTTGTGTGGATCTATGTCATGCCCTAGACTCAGTAACCGGACTCACAAGGAACCCGATAGCCGGTTTTGGCCACAACAGCCTCCTTAGTACCCCATTCTCGGCTCCTGAAGCAAGTTCCGATCCTGGGATCCTACAAGGAGGATTTTCATAAATCATATATCCATTCCAATAAGAGCATACCCAAGATCACAATAAGTAAATCTCAAAAACAACAAAGGAACACATAGTAAAATCCACTATGAATTTGAACTTTTCAAGTATAAGGCTGAAAGGAAATATATAAGGTAACAAAAGAAAGAAGGAAAGATTTGCAACACTAGGGTCCTCGGCTCTACTCTTATACAAGCTCTGCTGTTATGACGCCGACCTAGGATCTCCTGTATGCATCAATCGTGCATAAGCTTATAGAAAGCTTAGAGGGTGGTGAAAGTGTATGACAATGGTATGCAGAATAATAATAGGGGATGCAGAAGGGAAACATGATCAATGCCAATATCACTAGCCTTACCAAGGCTAAGCCATGAATGCAAGAAGCCATACCAAGGCTATGCAATGCAATAAGACTTATACTGCCGATACCAATGTAATGTGAAGTAATGTCAATGCTCATAACCAGTTCACATATCCAATACAGTTCCATCACAAGGAATATCACCAGGGTCTAATGCACTACAGGATGACT
Source organism: Magnolia changhungtana (assembly GCA_030180095.1). Lineage (NCBI taxonomy): Eukaryota > Viridiplantae > Streptophyta > Magnoliopsida > Magnoliales > Magnoliaceae > Magnolia > Magnolia changhungtana. The sequence goes on along the minus strand of JASAUF010000656.1, from coordinate 10,198,046 downwards.
GCCACTTTATAGACCCGCACAGTCAAACGAGCGTAGGAGACCTCACTACCCGCCTATGGACAACCAATCACCAGCAAGGCTCAATAGTAGCGGACCCATTCACGAGCTGGTCAAACTCAGCCTAACAATGCCCTCTCACTTAGGCGGATAAGGCCACATCCCATCCCAACCGACTACACGACAGTGGGAGATTCGGCCTAACGGTGTAAGGCACTCGAGCGCTCATGTTTCCACTCGGTCACGACGCTGGGGCATATCCTTTATACCATGGAAGTTTAGGGGCTTTCACCCAAGGGCATCATATGCACCCTAATGCTCAAGAAGAATAGTTTTGGTGTCCACATACAACCATCCACGAATATACCTATGGAGGTAAGGCCCTGGTGAAGTAAGGGCGATCATATCTATGAGATGCGATGTCAGATGCATGAGTCACACATACCAATCATGCACTAGCTCTAAGCACTCAATGTGCACAAGAGGGGAACTCCATCCCTCTATCATATCAACCCAATGACCGTGCGCAAATGAAATCCAAGCACACCATGATGTATATGGGTCATGAGGGTGCACCATACGGTGATGATGACTTAAAACATACTCCTCCTTCCCAAGAAGGGAATCAAGTCTAGGTACTTAGATAATTAATTTAAGGAACAATCGTTTAGTGGGGGCCCAATACTTTGGGGTAGCCCACAAAGCTAAGGAGGGCAATATATAAGCTAAAGGAATTAGCGGTCCTAACAAGGACCTATGGTGGGCCTTAAACCACCCATAGCTACCCATGGGCCTACCTTAGGGCCACCACGGAGGACATCCAACCTCAACTGGGTCCCAAAAGGTAGCCCGCCACTACTCGAATATGAAATAAGGCCCAGAGCCTAAGCAATCCATGGCCTAGTGGGCTATACACCAAGCCCAGCACATAGGCAATATGGTGGGCCCTCAAGCAAGGTTTAGGCTTAACCATAAAGGTTATAAACCCACATATTATGGTGGGCCTAATGAGCAGTTCGGTAATCCAACCATAAGGGCAATCCTTGTACTTATTTTAAGTGAATTGGGCCTCACAACTTGGCTCAAGTACAATGGTTACTTTGGTAGGAAACCAAGGGCCCAACTACTTGTATATTATGGCCTACAAACCCATCATAATAAGTAGTAAATGTAGGCCCAAAGGTCAAGGGGCCTATCTAGAAAGTACCAGGACAAATGAGCCTAGAAAATCCAACAAATAGCTATGAACATTGATCTAATAAAAACCCAACTAGGGTGGGCCTCAACTATGTACTAATTAAGCCCAAAGGCACATTATGGAAATGGCAAGATATGTGCATATAACATCCTTAAATCTAGTGGGCCATGCTACCCCAAAACATGCCATTAAGGGCAGCCAGTTTGGACCTATTGCTGGAATTCTACCCCACATGTTTTCTGGGACTGTTGGAGTCCAACAATAAAAATTATAATTTACTAGTGACCAACACACATCACTGTGGGCCCCACCAGATGAATAGAGTGCATAAAACACATACATCAAGTGAACCAATGTTGTTGGATTGGACGTCCAACAGCAGCCCGATGAGTCAGGCGTCCTAGATTGTACAGTCTTATGGGCCTGGGACGCCAGTCCCCAAAATATATCAAAGTAGGCCCCACATGTGGATGTCCCAGAGGGAGGTGGGACACGTCCCATGTGGACCACATCATGGATGAATGACGTGGATACAAAACACATCAAGGTGGGCCTATAATAGGGTGGACGGCCAGCCCATGCTGGATGTCCCAGCCTTGGGCGTCCAGCCTGGTTGGCCGGTCCATCCCTCGCTGAAGATCGCTTAGTGGTCCGTTAGCCCCAAAAATTGGAAAATGGGTCCTATCATGGGTGGGCCACCCCCTGGAAAAGTTTTAGATTTTATTAAACTAGGAAAGTATTTATTTGAATTAAAAGAAAACTGCCTTCCCAAAAATCTGGTTAGTGCAGAATTTAGGCTGGCCCTAATCGGAGCTTCCAATAGTGTGGACCGAAGACCTCCAAAATTTGGGGGAAAATGCTTTTTACATCCCCTTATATGTATACCAAAGGGTGGGGTCCACAGAAGTGAGCCACCAATGCAAAAGTTATTTTATAATCAAAGATTTTCAAACGGACATGTTGCTGGAACGGTAAAAAAAATCCAGACTGTCCACCTCACTTAAGCCACACCTTTCGGACCTCAATCAAGGTCAGATGGGGCTGAAATTTAGGGGACATCAAGATAATATCCTAACCTTTTAGAAAAGTATATTTGATGGGTAAGAAAAGTCCCCCAAATAGTCCCAAAATCAGGTCCAAAATCAACTAGAAACTGTCCAGAGAATTCTGGACAACAACATACACTTGGATTAAATTAAATGTATGACTTAATTAAAAAAGGGATTACCCCAAAACTAGGTGCTATGACACATCCTAAGGGTCCCCACAAACGTCCAAATCAAATTCAAGGTTACCTCACTTGCATGCATCAATTAAAGTCAGCAAATGGGACACCCAAAACCATGGTGTAAGGAGGTTTGGGCATCCCACCATAGCTAGGCCTTCTGGATAATCCAGGCCACCAAGTGGGATACACTCATCATCACCAGAAATAGAAGAAAAGAGAGAGAAGAGGAAGAACATCCTGGCCATAGGGAGAAGACTCTGCCACTATTGAGCCTTCCCCAACAAAATCACACCCACACATTTCATTCACATTCATATTACATTATAGATCTTCATCATGCGTGATCTATATTTAAGATGAATGGTTGGGATGCCATCCCAACCATGATGCAAGGGTCTAGATGACCCATCATGCTATGGAATTAGGAGAAACCTCCATGATGGGGTCCATCAAGGAGAAACCCCATGCATGGGACATGCATGCATAAGATGGGCAAATGGCCACATCTATATTTAAGATGGGGTCCATCATGCATGATCTATATTTACGATGAATGGTTGGGATGCCATCCCAACCATGATGCAAGGGTCTAGATGACCCATCATGCTATGGAATTAGGAGAAACCTCCATGATGGGGTCCATCAAGGAGAAACCCCATGCATGGGACATGCATGCATAAGATGGGCCAAATGGCCACATCTAAGGGGTTGTGTAGGATCTCCACCATTGATTGGTGGGTACTACACATCCCAAATGAGAGAAGGAGGAGAACTACACTTACGAAAAAGAAATTACATGAAATAGGGGAGCACCCACCTTGGATCTCCACCAAAACTATGTCTTCTAGCTCCTAGTGAACCAAGTAAGGTAGATTGATGGTTAAGATGGTTCTTCAATTGAGGGATGAGGAGGAAATAAGGGGAAAAGGTGATGGAATAGTAGGGGCTGGTGGGGACATCCCACGCTTCTCTAGCAAAGAGAAGGAAAATGAGAAGGAGAGAAGAGAGAGGGAGATGTGTAGGAATGAGATGATTGCAAGTGGTATGGGGAAGAGAAAAATCTAATTTTCTCTATAAGTGAGGTGCTTGGGATAGAGAACTCCATGATGAGCTAGCAAAAAGAAAGCCTAATAGAGGCTATAGGCTCGGGGGTGGGTAGTGTGTGGGTAGTAGGTGGTGTAGGATATGGGAGTTTGGGTGGTGTATTGGTGATGTGTGTCGGAACTTGTGCATAGGGAGAAAGCCATCTAGAAAAAATGTGTGCACCACTCCTAGGTAGGCTCCATGATCATAATCAAGGGTTAGAAAATGAGATGCACACAACTTATGATCCACACATTGGATGGACGCACAAGACGCGACGTCAAAACCACAACGATGATGCGAATAAGATGACATAAGTTTCAGCTCAATCCGAGTCGGGTCTACTTGATCAGACTTAAGGATCACCACAAATATTATTCGGGGGTCGCGGGTCCCCGGGATTCGACCGGTAGGACTGCGGGACTAAGAGAAACGAAATGCATACACATACACACACATGCACTCAGGTTGGATCATATAACCCTCCCCACCAACAAAGAAATTTTGTCCTCGAAATTGACTAAATCCAGGACAAAATGGAAGGCAGAACACCACCATCATATAATAATCATCAAAGAGAAGGCAATACAAATAATCATACATCAATCAATCATCAAATAAATGGGGATAATGCTCTCTAATCTCAGCCTCGCGGTCCCAAGACGGCACGGCCTCTGAATGATAACTCCACTGCACCTTCACCAAGGGAATGACCTTGGTCCTGAGAACCTGCTCCTTCCAATCAAGAATACGAATCGGTTACTCAATGTAAGAAGCATCCTCACTGACCTTGAGGGGCTACCAATCAATCACAGGAATGGTGTCCAACCCACACTTCTGCAACATAGAAACATGGAACACATCGTGGATCGTGGATAACTCAAAAGGTAAGGCAAGCCTGTAGGTCATAGCGACCACGCGCTCGATAATCTCAAAAGGTCCAATGAATCTCGGGGCAAGCTTGCTCTTCACACCAAAGCGAACCACGCCTTTCATAGGCGAGACCTTGAGATATATTATGTCCCCAACCACAAACTCGAGGGGTCGATGCCAATGATCAGCAAAACTCTTCTGCTGGCTCTAAGCTATGCGCATCCTCTGTCTGATAACATTAATAATCTCTGATGTTTGATGCACAATCTCAGGACCTAGGAGATGATGCTCTCCAACCTCGGCCAAAAGCTAGGAGATCTGCACGGTCTACCATAGAGTACCTCAAAAGGAGTCATGCCGATAGTTGCCTAATAGCTATTGTTGTACGCGAACTCGGCGAGGCACAAATGCTCGTCCCAACTGCCCATAAAGCTAATCACACAAGCTCTGAGCATATCCTCAAGGATCTGGTTAACCCTTTCGGTCTAGTGGATGATAAGCAGTGCTGAGATGCAAGGTAGACCCCATCACCTACTAGAAACTCCTCCAAAACTGAGACGTAAATCTGGAGTCTCGGTCAGAAATGATTGAAACTATAATGTCGTGCAGTCTCACTATCTCCTTAATGAAGATCCTCACCAACCGGTCTTTAGTCTAAGAAGCATGCATCGGAATAAATGCGTCAACTTCTTCAGACGATCAAAGACAACCCAGATGGTATCATGACCGCACTGAGTCTTCGACAAACCTGCTATGAAATCTGTCAACACATGCTCCCATTTTCACTCTGGAACGCTCAACGGTTGCAAGGGACCGGGGGTCTCTGGTGATCAGACTTGACACGCTTGCAAGTGTCACACTAAGGCACAAAGCTAATAATCTGGCATTTCATCCCTAGCCAAAAATATTGCCTCCTTATATCTCGATACATCTTCATGGAGCCTGGGTGAATAGTAAGTCTCGAACAGTGTGCCTCGGTCATTTGATCACGATGTAACTCAGGCACGTCCGGGACACACAATCGGCCTCTGAAGCCTAATCCACCATCGGAACTAATCTGCCAGTCTGACTGCTCCATGGATGCTGCCTTTGCTCGATACTCCTGAAGTGACTCGTCCGTCGACTGAGCCTCGATCACCCTAGCAACCAAAGAGGTTTGAATAGACAAGCTCGAAAGCTGAATAATGGAAGAATGCAGACTGAACTCAAAGTCAAACTCCAAAACAACCTCGAGCATCTTCCACTATCGAACCATCATCTGTGCCACTAGGCCTCGTGGCCGATGGCTGAGCGAGTCTGACACCACGTTCGCCTTACCCATGTGGTACTGAAGGTCGAAGTCATAATCCTTCAATAACTCCATCCATCGCCTCTGACACAGGTTCAACTCAGACTGCAAAAATAGATACTTCAAGCTCTTATGATCCGAGAAGAGCTCGAACCTAACCTCATAGTGATAATGCCTCCACACCTTCAGTGCGAAGACAATCGCTGCTAACTTCAAATCATGGGTGAGGTAGTTTAACTCATGGACCTTGATCTGGCGCTAGGCATACACCATTGACTTCTCGTACTGCATCAAGATAACACCTAAGCCAACTCTGGAGGCATCGGTAAATACAACAAAACCCTCACTCCCATCAGGAAGAGCGAGAACAAGAGAGGGCGTGAGGTGGTCCTTTAACTCCATAAATAACTCATCGCAGGTGTCACTCAAGATAAACTCGGTGCCCTTCCACATTAACCGGGTCAGCGGTGCTACAATACGGGAGAAACCCTCTATAACGCCTTAAAAAAATCTATACGAAGACTCGAGTACCACCTCAGGTAGAAATCGCTAAGGATCAAATTATGTAGGAATTAGACGAAAAATTAATTAAGTGTTAAACTGAATCAATCGGTAGATTAGCTTGAACTGCTTTCTATACGATCTGTAAGACCCAAAACTAGTGGAATCACTAACTCTACGTTACTTAAAAACCTAGGATCCATCTCAAAACCCAGTCGCTCTCGGGAGCATCTTGAAGCTCTACATCGGACCTGAACCGCGCGTAGAAAGTTCGATTACCGTGAAACTATACGGTTATGACCACCTTACTGGGCTTGACAACCATCTCAGAAATCTAGTCCAAACAGCACCCAGAAATGTATAACTTGAGCCCAAAGTGAAGTGTGTGAGAAACACGAATATTTTTAGAAAATGAACTTAAACTTAAGTGAATTGGGTCATATGCTTGCAGGACAAATTTAAGGTTTCACACTGTTAGATTCTAACCCAACTACACCCTTGGATTAGAGAAATTTCCCTACACAGGTCAATGTACTTGTGGCACTGATCGAGAGATGATGACCGTTGAACTGAAACAGGTCCGCCGCAGCTGATCCATAAATCCGATCAGATCGAAATATTAACCTGACCTAGATCCATCATCAAGGAACTTTTTCCAGACTGTATGCGGGCAACAGGCCTCCAGATGAGCTCTGTTGGCTCGAAACAGACGACTTTTGGCTATAACCTAAGTATATCATGGCCCTGGGGCCATTAACATCAGTTCTAGGCCTATATAAGACCCTAAACCCACCCCTCTCTCATTCTATACGAATTTTCAACACCCTAAGAGAGAGAAGAGAGAAAAGAGAAGGAAAAAGTGAGGAGAAGAGAGAGAGAGAGAGAGGGGGATAGTTGCTAGGATTCGATCCCACCGATCCACCTGCCAAATTATCCTACCTGTATCGCTATACCGACAATTTCGATTCCATTTTTGGGTAAGAAACCCTAACCCTAATCTATTCTAGGTATCCAAGTAGAAGAATTGATGAAATAGCTAACCTATTTCGTGATTCAGGTAGCCGTTGTGTGTAGACGAAGGCATAGTGTTCGAACTGAGTTCGATACGAGTTTAACGACGAAAGGTGCGGACTATAAACGTTTAAGTTATGGTTTTTAAGGCTTTCAATATCAGCTAATGATTTATGTCTAACTTGATTGTCGCCATATGATCTTAGTTACGATGTATTCGATAAATTATACATGTGTATAAATTATGTGAATATATAATGCATTCCGAGTGTTTGTTGAAATGTTTGAATGATGTTGGAATTATGATTTGTGCTTGCTATGACTATTAACCTAGAATACATGTTTGCTGTATGTGTGACAATCCCCTTGTGAAAGGATTTGTCCTAATATATACCGTAACTAATTTAGTCTATGTATAATATAAAATGCATTTCATGTGTTTGTTGAAATGTTTAAATGAACATGTAATAGAGAGTTGTTCTTGCAATGATTTCTAATTTTAGATCCATGTTTGTTATATGTTTTATAACCTGTGTTGTGTAGGAAATTGCTATAGTTCATGTTGTAACTAATTTAGTCTATGTATAAAGTAATTTGTAGCCTACGTGTTTGATAAAATGTCTCAATGAAAAATTGCTTGACGAATTGTGTTTATTAAGGGTATTGAGATAGGATTCTCAACCACCTTACCTATATCTATAGTTTCCTTCAAGTAATCTATATTGCTACTATGTGATTTATATAAAAAATGCATATGTATGATAATATGCCCTATGTGTTTGATAAAATGCTCAAATGACTATGGTATTTGGAATGTTTGTTAAATACTTATATGATTATCACATGTATCCTCATATTGCATTTGAGTATGATTGGGACTACTGTGTAGTCCAGGCAATTGGTAACCATTCTCGATTGAGTGGCTAGATTAGTTTCACCACATTTGATGCATTCGGTGAATCCGAGTAGTATGATGATTGTCGACAGTGGTACTATGTCGATTAATTCAGCGTAAGCTCGTACCAGTCGAACTTGTCTAATAAACCGATTTGCCTATTGTCTGTTTACCATGTATGAACGCTACTGCTTGAATATAAGGTACCACTTAACAATGTAAAGCCCATTTCAACCATGATACCAATCTGCTAAGACTCATGAGGCGGGCATGGTGGTATGAGACACCGTGGTCAAGCTGTTGACTACGTTGGGGTGACGAGCCTCCTCGTAGTGACCAGTGAGCAACCTAAACTCGTGAGCCAATACGGTGGTATGAGACACTATATTCGAGCTGTCGGCCTATACTGGCGCAGCCTGACTATGGTCCCCAATCGGGTTAGTCACGAGCCTTCGAAAATAGACTGTCAATTGGTAAGACGTTAGTGGAGTAACCTTAAGTATAAAATAGGCTTAAGATCAGGTGACGAGACTCTCGTAGTGACCTTGGGTATGAATTAAGACTACGCTGAGGTGACAAGTGTCCCGTAGCAACCTAAAGTGTAAACTCGTGAACTTGCCTATCGTATGTGATTAACTAGGATTGATCACCCTAAATGGATCATTGTTTGGGTAAGTGATATAAAGGGAGGTACCTTAGTTTTCCGAATCTGCTGTATGAATAAGCCTAAATAAGAACTTGGCTAACACGATCATGCAGTGCATTGCATGTGCATTGGCGAGGAAGCGCACGTTTACCAGGAGTGTTGCATGCACGATCATGAGATGATGTCGCTGAGGGTGTGCAGGCGAGGGCATGCATCATTACTGCATATCATCCCTGCATTAATAAGAGTAGTTAGGAATTGCTTGTTGTACTGCTTTATCATTACTGCTTGATTGAATTGATAACATATTAACCTTTGCTTTATAGTTCCGCTGAATTAGCTACTAATTCCCACTTGAGATGGTGTTTTAAAACACTAACCAAACTTTGTTGTAGATGCAAGTGGCGATGGTGTATACGCTGCTGATTTGGATTTCGTAGACGAGGAGAAGCAATTCTCCTATGTTCAGTTATCAGGTAGGTCTTCATAGACCTTGTACTGATCAACGGGATTACAGGGACTATAAGGACTAGTTGGACATTTACATTGTCGTATTTTGTAAATTTTGGATCAATACATGTGTATATATTCAACCTGGTAACATACTCATACTTTGGGGATTGAGAAACACTTATATACTTTATATACCTATCTTATTCTTCCACTTGCTTAACTTAATTATATGATATGCTGATCTATAATCTCACTCATGTTTAATGCACTAATATGGACAACAATTAAACATCATTATCTTTGTTGCATAAGTGATGCGTAGGAACTCGGGAGTTGAGCTTTGCTCAACTCCCGATTTTTAGGGCGTTACACCCTCGATAAACCGACAATAATATCCCGCCAAACGAAGGAAGCTACAGATCTTGGATGTATTCGTGGGCTAGCCCTACTGACGCATTGCATCAACCTTCGAGGGGTCCATAGCGACACCCTCCCTCGTCACCACGTGAACGAGGAAATTCACCTCCTCCTGCTAGAATTCACATTTCTCCAGCTTCGTATACAACCGGTGGGTACGGAGGGTCTTTAGCACAATCTGCAAGTGCTCTACATGGTCCTCGAATACACAAAAATATCATTAATAAACACCACAACCAACTAATCGAGGAAAGGCTAGAAGACCTCGTTCATCATCTGCATAAATACAGCGGGTGCATTGGTTAGTTTGAATGACATGACCAGGAACTCGAAGTGATCATAGCGTATCCAGAATGCCGTCTTCGAAATGTCCTCCTCCTGGACCCGAATCTGATGGTAACCGGAGCGTAAGTCTATCTTGAAAAAGAGTTGTGCACCTTGCGACTGGTTGAACAGATCATTAAAATGGGAAAGCGGGTATCAGTTATTGATAGTGACTCTATTGAGCTCACGGTAATCCATACAAAGCCTCAACGAGCCATCCTTCTTCTGTTAGGACAAATAAAACCAAACTCCTGGAGCTCATCCAACTGCTCCTTCAATTCCCTCAACTCCAAAGGTGTCATCCGGTAGGGGGCCTTCGAGATGAGCATAGTCCGACGACGCAGCGGCAAACTCAGAATCTCCTGAAACACATCCTGGTACTCAAGAACAACTGGCGGCTACTCAATACACCCTATCACAGAATCCTTGATGACACAGGCCAGTAAACTCGACAATGGCTCTCCTCTGGGCTCGGCAACGAACTGGAACACTGGCAAGCTGGGATATGAAATGTGACTATCCTCGTGGCACAGTCCAAGACAACATAATACTCCACAAGCCAGTCCATACCCAGGATAACATCGAACTCTGCCATCAGCAATATAAACAAATTAGTGGGAAGGAACATCTCACCCACCAACACCGGGCAAGAAGGGTAATGACGGCTCAACACAACAGACTTCCCCATGGGAGTCCAAACGGCCAAGGCCTTAGACGCTGACTCTGATGGAATACCAATCGATTGGCAAAACTACTCGGCCACGAAGGAATGAGAAGCACCAGAATCAAACAAGACATGGGCAATACAAGTAGAAACTAGAAGAATACCCTCCACAACTCTGCCGGTCAATGACTACGGGTCCTGGCCCTGCGCCTGCTATGCGAGATAGAATCTACCCTGAGCTGGCAAAGGAAGCAAGCCTGAAGATTGTGGATCCTGAGTCTACGCCTGCTGAGCAGCAATATATACTCGACCCAAGGACCAGAGTGGTGCATGTCCCCTCGGCTGCTATTGTTGTCTCTGTTGCTGCTACTGTGGCCGTCGTGGAGGCCTGCCTGGCAGCCTCTACTACTGAGGAGCCCTAGGAGCGGGAGCCAGAAGTTGCGCTCGCTGCTGACCCTGAGGAGGATGAGGAGGAGTCAACTACGGTGCCCTCTGCTACTGCAAGGGGAGAGGGTAATCGCACCGCCAATGCCCAGCCTGCCCACAACCATAGAAAACACTAGAAAAAAGGGCCAGAAGATGGAGCGGTTGGCTGAGCCGATGATGATGAAGCTGTTATCTGAGTCGCAGGCTTTCTAAACTCGGATCTGCCCCTCCATCTCTGCTAATGGTGCTGACTAGAACTGCCAGTTGATTCTCTCCTCTTCTGGTTTCCACCGAAACTTTGCTCTCGCGATCTCTGGGTTATGGCCCAGTCCTCCTCGTACACCAAGGCCTTGTACATAACCTCATGAAACGTCCTCAAGCAATGACCCACTACTCGAATGCAGAGAGCGGGATACAAGCCGTTCTGGAAATGGCGAGCCCTCATCTTCTCGTCGCCGACAAGATAAGGAGTAAATCTAGACAAAGCCAAGAAACGGGCCTCAAATAGGACACAGTCATATCACCTTAGACCAGAGTCTCAAACTCAATGGCCCTCTGCTCCTGAACATGCTCAGGGAAGAACTTCTAGTCAAAACGGATCACGAATTCCTCCCATGTCCAAACAAAATCAGGCCCGGCCATCCTTGACACAGACGACCACCAATGACAGGCCTCAGCCTGAAGAAGAAAGGTAGCCAAGGAAACTCGTTGATCAACCAGACATCAAGGCCTTGTACATAACCTCATGAAACGTCCTCAAGCAATGGCCCACTACTCGAATGCGGAGAGCGAGATGCAAGCCGTTCTGGAAACGTCGAGCCCTCATCTTCTCGTCGCCGACAAGATAAGGAGCAAATCTAGATAAAGCCAAGAAATGGGCCTCATACTAGGACACAGTCATATCACCCTAGACCAGAGTCTCGAACTCAATGGCCCTCTACTCCTGAACATGCTCAGGGAAGAACTTCTAGTCAAAGCGGATCACGAATTCCTCTCATGTCCAAATAAAATCGGGCCCGGCCATCCTTGACACGGACGACCACTAATGACAGGCCTCACCCTGAAGAAGAAAGGTAGCCAAGGAAACTCGTTGATCAGCCAGACACTGCATAGTGTCGAAAATCCTCTCTATCTCTGCGCGTCATGCCTCAACGGCAGAAGGGTAAGGCTCAACCGTGAACCTCGAGGGATCATGCTGTCAAAACTCTTTAGAAATCGCGCTCGCACGTGGAAAATCGGTCTGATCGGAAACCTGGGCAGCAGCAGGCTGATGGGTCTGTAATGCAACAGCGACGGCCTACATCAACTAACTGGAAATGCTCAGCACTGACTTATACTGTCGGAAATATGAGAGTGACACTTGCCTCAGGCAGAGGCACAGGTGTGGCTAAAGGAGCTGGAGCTTTTATAACCGGGATAGCAGGCTCGGACTGGGGAATTAGCACTACAGGGGGCAAAATTGGGACCTCAGGAGCTGGGTCCCCAACAGCGGGAGCTGGATGCGGTCGGGTAGAATGGTTTATTCCAGAATTACTTGATATACTTTGATACCAACTCTTGTCATGCCCAAGACTCGATAACCGAACTCACAAGGAACCTGATAGCCGGTTCTCGCCGCAACAGCCTCCGTAGTACCCCATTCTCGGCTCTTAAAGCAGGTTCCGATTCTGAGATCCTACAAGGAGGATTTTCATAAATCATATATCCATTCTAATAAGAGCATACCCATGATCACAACAAGTAAATCTCAGAAATAATAAAGGAACACACAATAAAATCCACTATGAATTTGAACTTTTCAAGTACAAGGCTAAAAGGAAATACATAAGGTAATAGAAGAAAGAAGGAAAGATCTGCAACACTGGGGTCCTCGGCTCAACTCCTATCCAAGCTCTGCCGCTACTATGTCGACCTAGGATCTCCTGCACCCATCAATCGTGCATAAGCTTATAGAAAGCTTAAAGGGTGGTGAAAGTGTGTGACAATGGTGAATAGAAGAATAATAGGGGATGTAGAAGGGAAACATGATTAATGCCAATATCACTAACCTTACCAAGGCTAAGCTATGAATGCAAGAAGCCATACTAAGGCTATGCAATGCAATAAGGCTTATAGAGCCGATATCAATGAAATGCGAAGTATTGCCAATGCTCATAACCAGTCCACATATCCAATACAGTTTCATCATAAGGAATATCACTAGGGTCTAATGCACTATAGGATGACTGCCGCTTTACAGACCCACACAGTCAAACGGGCATAGGAGACCTCACTACCCACCTGTGGACAACCAATCACTAGCAAGGCTCGACGGTAGCAGACCCATTCACGAGCTGGTCAAACTCAGCCTAGCAATGCCCTCCCACTCATGCGGATAAGGCCACATCTCATCCCAATCAACTACACGACAGTGGGAGACTTGGCCTAATGGTTTAAGGCACTCGGGCGCTCATGTTTCCACTCGGTCACGGCGTTGGGGCATATCCTTGGTACCATGGAAGTTTTCAGGCCTTCACCCAAGGGCATCCAATGCACCCTAATGCTTGAGAAGAATATTTTCGGTGTCCACATCGACCATCCACGAATATACCTGTGAAGGAAAGGCCTTGGTGAAACAAGGGCAATCATATCTATGAGATGCGATGCCAGATGCATGAGTCATGCATACCAATCATGCACGAGCTCAAAGCACTCAATGTGTATAAGAGGGAAACTCCATCCCTCTATCATATCAACCTAATGACCACATACAAATGAAATCCAAACACACCATGATGTATATGTATCATGAGGGTGCGCCATATGGCGATGATGACTTAAAACATACTCCTCCTTCCCAAGGAGGAAATTAAGTCTAGGTACTTAGACAAGTAATCTAAGTAACAATCCTCTAGTGGGGACCCAATACTTTGGGGTAGCCCACAAAGCTAAGGAGGGCAATATATAAGCCTAAAGGAATAAGCGGTCCTAATGAAGGCCTATGGTGGGCCTTAAACCACCTATAGCAACTCATGAGCCTACCTTAGGGCCACCAAGGAGGACATCCAACCTCAACTGGGTCCCAAAAGGTAGCCCGCCACTACTCAAATATGAAACAAGGCCCAAGGCCTAAGCAATCCATGGCCTAGTGGGCTATACACCAAGCCCAACTCATAGGCAATATGGTGGGCCCTCAAGCAAGGCTTGGGCCCAACCATAAAGCTTATTAACTCATATATTGTGGTGGGCCTAATGGGCAGCCCGATAATCCAACCATAAGGGCAATCTTTATACTTATTTTAAATGAGTTGGGCCTCAAACTTGGCTCAAGTACAATGGTTATTTTGGTCGGCAACCAAGGGCCCAACTACTTGCATATTATGGCCCATAAACCCATCACAATAAGTAGTAAATATAGCCCCATTGGTCAAGGGGCCTATCTAGAAAGTTCTAGGACAAATGGGCTTAGAAAATACAACAATTAGCTATGAACATTGATCCAATAAGAGCCCAACTGGAGTGGGCCTCAAGTGTGCACTAATTAAGCCCGAAGGCACATCAGGGAAATGATAAGATATATGCATATAACATTCTTAAATCTAGTGGGCCATGCTACCCCAAAATATGCCATTAAGGGCAGCCAGTTTGTGCCTATTGCTGGAATTCCAGCCCACCTGTTTTCTGGGCCTGCTGGAGTCCAACAATAAAAAATTCAATTGATAAAATTATAATTTACTGGTGACCCACACACATCACTGTGGGACCCACTAGATGAATGGAGTTCATAAAACACATACATCAAGTGGACCAATGTTGTTAGACTAGACATCCAACTGCAGCCCAATGGGTCAGGTGTCCTAGCTTGGACAGTCCTATGGGCCTGGGATGCCAGTCCCCAAAATATATTAAAGTGGGCCCCACATGTGGACGTCCCACGGGGAGGTGGGCCACGTTCTATGTGGACCACATCATGGATGAATGGCATGGATACAAAACACATCAAGGTGGGCCTAAAATAGGGTGGATGGCCATCCCATTCTGGACGTCCCAGCCTTGGGCGTCCAGCCTAGTTGGTCGGTCTAGCCCTCGTCGAAGATCGCTCAGGGGACCATTGGCCCCGAAATTTGGTAAGTGGGCCCTATCATCGGTGGGCCACCCCTTGGAAAAATTTTAGATTTTATTGAATTAGGAAAGTATTTATTTGAATTAAAAGAAAACTGCTTGCCGAAAAGTCCCCCAAATAGTCCCAAAGTCTAGTCCAAAATCAACCAGAAACTGTCCAGAGAATTCTAGACAGCAACATACACTTAGATTAAATTAAATGTATGAGTTAATTAAAAAGGGCATTACCCCAAAACTAGGTGTTATGGCCCACCCTAAGGGGGCACAAAAATGTCCAAATCAAATCGAAGGTTACCTCACTTGCATGCATCAATTAAAGTCAGTAAATGGGACACTCAAAACCATGGTGTAAGGAGGTATGGGTGTCCCACCCTAGCTAGGCCTTCTGGACAATTCAGGCCCACCAAGTGGGCCACACTCATCATCATCAGAAATAGAAAAAAAGAGAGAGAAGAGGAAGAACATCCTAGCCATAGGGAGAAGACTCTGCCACTATTGAGCCTTCCCCAACACAATCACACCTACACATTTCATTCACATTCATATTACATCATGGATCTTCGTCATGCATGATCTATATTTAAGATGAATGGTTGGGATGCCATCCCAACCATGATGCAAGGGTCTAGATGACCCATCATGCTATGGAATTAGAAGAAACCCCCATGATGGGGTCCATTAAGGAGAAACCCCATGCACGGGACATGCATGCATAAGATGGGCCAAATGGCCACATCTAAGGGGTTGTGTAGGATCTCCACCATTGATTGGTGGGTACTACACATCCCAAATCAGAGAAGGAGGAGATCTACACTTATGAAAAAGAAATTACACGAAATAGGGGAGCACCCACCTTAGATCTCCACCAAAACTATGTCCTCTAGCTCCTAGTGCTCCAAGAAAGGTAGATTGATGGTTGAGATGGTTCTTTAATTGAGGGATGAGGAGGAAATAAGGGGAAAAGGTGATGGAATAGTAGGGGCTGGTGGGGACATCCCATGCTTCTCTAGCAAGGAGAAAGAAAATGATAAAGAGGGAAAATGAGAAGGAGAGAAGAGAGAGGGAGAGGTGTAGGAATGAGATGATTGCAAGTGGTATGGGGAAGAGAAAAATTTGATTTTCTCTAGAAATGAGGTGCTTGGGATAGAGAACTCCATGATGAGCTAGCAAAAAGAAAGCCTAATGGAGGCTATAGGATAGGGGGTGGGTAGTGGGTGGTTTAGGATATGGGAGTTTGGGTGGTGTGTGTTGGAACTTGTACATAGGGAGGGAGCCATCTAGAAAAAAATGTGTGTACCACTCCTAGGTGGGCCACATGATCATGATCAAGGGCTAAAAAATGAGATACACACAACTTATGATCCACACAGTGAATGGACGCACAAGACGGGGTGTCGGAACTGCAACGACGATACAAACAAGATGACATAGGTTTCGGCTTGGTCCGAGTCGGGTCTACATGACCGGACTTAAGGATGACCGCAAACACTATCCGAGGGTCACAGGTCACCGGGATTCGACTGGTAGGACCGCGGGACCAAGAGAAACGAAATGCACATGCATACACACACATGCACTCGGTTGGGTCTTACAATATAGTTAAGTAGAGGGTTGTTCTGCTTTAATTATGTACGTTGGAGTTTGTGTTATAACAGTAAGAGGTGGGCTATTATTTGCATTTGCAGATGTATGCTAACAGCATTCCTACTGTTAGATTCTCCTTCTTGTTAAAGCATTGTTGTTGCAGAAAGTTACAACATTCCTACTGTTAGATTCTCCTACTGGGGCATTTTGCAAGAGACTGTCTAAATGTGCTTGTCTGTAACTACTAAGCCCTTCCTAGGCATATTACACTGAGTGCACCTCAGAGACTGTGTGTTGGAACTGCAAAGAGCCTGGCCATGTTGCTTGCCAATGTAACAATGATCCCATCTGCCACACATGTGGGAAAAGGGGCCACTTTGCTCGTGAATGCTCCTTGTTTGTTTGACCCACTTTTAACACCAGGCTCTGCAACAACTGCTACAAGCAGGGCCACATTGCTGCTGATTGTACCAATCAAAAGGCATGCAATAACTGCCACTAGACTGGTCCAACTGAGATTTGAATCTGTCTTATTTTAGGATTATGGCTTAAAATGATTCGGAAATTTGGGGCTTTGGTTGAGGTAATGCACATACTACGGTTTTGTTTTTATTGATTTCATCTAGGCATTGGCTACATCAGGTACCATTTAGTAAATGGAAAAAAAAAAAAAAAAAAACATATAACTGTTGATTGGTGCATCTGTTATTGGTTAAGACTCCTGACCATCTAATCAGCTGGTTAACTCCAGGATTAGGAATACCCCAAGATCATTAATGATTTCACATTCATAATTATCTAATTTATATAAATGCTTGGATGGCCAAAAAGCTTTTGGAGGAATAGTTCAAAAATGCTCATGGTTGAAAATGCTTAGATGCTTAGAATCATCCACTCATTGCAATTCTTGGGCAACAATCCATCATTGAGGTGGCCTATAAATTGTTCGGTTTAGGTTCATGGACGCATGTGACAGTTGTGTGAGACACGGGATTGATACCATTAACTAAATGTGACCTGATTTTCACTTGATTATTTATTAATTTGATTTTATTTATTTATTTATACCTTTAACTAAATGTTACCTGATTCTTTACTAATTATAATTATTTGATTAATACCTTTTACTAATTATATCATTTTCAGGATTGCCACAATATACTTATAATTACTTTTCCCCAGATTTTTCCAGTTATAGCATGTAGAACTTGTTGAAGCATTTAAAAAGCCACAACCAATTTGCTTAGGAATGAGCACTCTAAAGGTGAAAAAGGACTCCCTTTACTCTAAACATTCTCTTATTCTTTAATTTGTAATAACTTGGGTTGGGTCAAATGGTGCTCTGTTGATCATAACAACTTCTACAAACTATCACATATGTAGTTTATGTTTTGATGTAAGCATCTATGTTACTATCTACAGAGTTTAAATTTCTAAAGACATTGTTCTGGAAATTGTGCAAATGCATTCTAAGACTAGTAAGTCAGATGTCGAGATTGAAATACAACCATAGTTGTCTTGTCATCTAGGGAAAAAAAGGATCAAATCCCTGCCTATTTGACACTTAACATGTGCCACAAATGGACAAACCTGGAAAATGATGTGGGCAACAAAATGAGACTAGACTAAAATGAAGAAACAACTTAACAGGTTGGAGCAAGTAAACTAAAATTCTATTCATCATCCAATCATCATAGCATGCTTATATATTTTTTTGCAAGCAAACCCTGATTCAGTCGTAAACATTCATTATTCTAACTATGACTATCCATTTTCTTAAAATATTAAAAATAGTCAAACTATGTAAATCCCATCATACAACTCTTCCATAAATCCATCACAGCTCATTCAAGTGATATCAGAGTTGCATGATCTTTGGTTGACTTTCAAACAAGACCAATTTCGTGTCATTTAGAAATCATATATTGCCCGAAAAGTGACCTACAAATTAAGCGACTAAAATAATAAAGAAAAACTTGCCTAGAAAGACACCTACTACCTCTTTCTATATAATATAACTTGTATAATGAATATCATAAGGACCATGTGCACAAATTAAGTGAACCACTTTGTGGGACCCACATATCAATCAAATCATCACCTGGGGCCCACAAGACAATACAAATGGTTTTGGAGGCACTTTACTACACTTTTGTGGGGCCACTCTGAATTAGTGGGTCCCCTAGGAGAGGTTCCCTAGGTGCAAGACCTCTATCTAGGCATCTATATATTTGTATCTATTGTGGTGCTGCAAATTTGTTTGGTCATTGGACAGAATGCTTTCGAGGAAGGGGGAGAACTTTATGGGAAGAAGGTTTACCACTTTGGTTACACAGAACATGAGTAACTTCTCTAATTTTTAGTTATTATTCTTCCTATATCGTAGTTCATGTCAATGGACTGAGAAATAAACTATTTAATTCATTCCAGACGTGTTACTACAACTTAGACTTTACATGGTTTCTAGTAAAAAACTCTATATAATTTTGTATCTTTTGAGTTTTGATCGATATTTTACACTCTAATTGATACATAATGGCTTCTGTAATGTCTTTTATCTTCATTATTTGTTATTTATATTTGGCTTTGGATGGTGCTATTACAAGAAGCCGATACAAATCATGTGCATTCATATGCTTTATATGAAAATTGAAATATTTCTGGATAACTAGTTTTTCCTATTATTTATTGATGTTCTTGTTTTTCTATTTTTGCAGCTTAATTGGTTTTCTTCAAAAATGGTGAAGGGAAAGTGATATGTATCCCTATCGTGGTGGTGGTATGTTCACTCATTGGTGTTATATTTTGTGTTACATCTCTCAAGTTAATATAAGGTGTCTCAAATTGATTGTGAAATTCACATGCTAAATCAAATGATCAAGTTTAAAAATTGATATGGCTAGATTGTTCAGTTCATGCTCAAGTGCTCAACTGCAACTAAATATTCTGTTTTCATTCTTGTGTAGACCTAAACACGTGCATTGGTGCTGGGCTAGACTTGCCACCATGAATTGTTGGATGTTTATTTGGTCTTTGGATGGTGCAGATTTTGGGGAGTGGTCTATCTACACCAAAATTGTGTTAATGAGCCATGGATCCCACTTGTAAGAATTGAAAACCTGGGAATTTTGTGCAAAGCCTAAGGTTGAGGATCATATAATGCCTTGAGAGTCATACATGAATAATTTGTAAATGATCTCACATGTTTTCTTATATGCAAGTTCCTTTCCTATGTCATTTAAGTTTGTTTTTTTTTTTTTTTGTAATTTATACACATAATATCTTTTATTTAGTTGGTTGTTTATTCAAGTAAGATTTCAACAAATATTTGAATCATCTTCCTCAGTAACATTTATACACATCATATCTTTTATTTAGCTGGTTCCATTTCTATTGAACCTTGTCAAAAATTGAGATCACTTTCATGCCAGCTTCCATAGATAAAATCTAATTTTTATATTTTGCTTCTTGCTTGTGCCATACCAAGAGTGAAGAGCTAGTAGCCAAGGTTTGGGATAAAATTGTAAATCATTTCCAGTGTCTGTTATAATTCTCTTCTCGTCTGATCAAGGGAGCTATAAAAATTTCACGTGTTCCTTCAAAGCAGTTTTGTAGATTTCTAACTGCAGCAAACTGCGATTAGTTCAACAAAGTGGAAATGATCATGGGGTAGTTTCAAGATGGACGTCGAAGGGAATAGAGATGCATTTGAGGCCTTCTACTTCATCATTTCCTCTTGTTGAACAAATTATTGCAATCCAATTTAATAGTGCATCCTAACACAACTTAAAGATAACCAATGCAAATTTCAGTTTCTGAATGTTGTAGTTGATTGCATTGTTTCTTTGAAACACATCATCGTTAGCATCAACATCATTGATTTAAGTCATCAACCATTGTCTTTTTCTCATTCTACCATGAATTGTTGATTGGGTTTGCAGGTCTTTATCTCCATAGCTCTCATCTTAGGAGATGGACTTTATAACTTCATCAAAGTACTATCTTTCACCATCAGAAGCTTCCATGGTAGATTGAAATGGAAGGACCCACACAATAGGAAAACTAGAACAAAAAACCTCACAACATCTACAACATTTGAAATTTTCTACCAATTAAATGACATCTCTCTTAACATTATGGTTATAGGTGGGGTGGGGGGGGGGCGTTGTTAGTGCAAGTCTTACACCATCATTTAGTGTGAATCTCATTGTTCTTATACCGATTTATTTAATTTCTAATTCCTTCTATTGTATTGATTTATTGCTTCAGTCCAGTTTATGCCTTGAGATTTGTTTCAAATTAGCTTGCTACATTCTTCAAATTTATATTTTGTGGCTCAAAATCAGTTCTAAATGTTACCAGTAAAAGTTAATCACCACCCTGGTTGATTTGCATATGCCACCCATTTTGCATTTTGGATGTCGAAGTGTTGTGCCTCCAAATGCCCCCTTGGATTTCATTTTCATGACGAGTGTACTATGTTCCTGGCTGCAGGCTACTTAGCATCATTGGGGGAATTCCCAAATTTTGCCATATCTGGGTTTTCTTGGTTTGAATTGCAATTTGGCTTTCACCCATGTGTGCAGGAGTCCTCTTTGCCGGTAGAAAATGATGAAAAGAACTCGGTTAGTAATTTCAAGAGCCCCATGGATGCTAATAAAAAGCGTAAAGATGAAGTATTGCCAGGTTGGCAAAGGTAACTTCTTTTGTTTGTTGTCTTTATAATAAATTTAGAGTGGTTCTATTGGAGTCAAAACCAGTTTACTTCTACCTCTTGAACTGACCATTGTTGTTGGCAATGAGAGTTCTATTTGGAACATTATCAAAAGATTGAGATTTTCGAATTATTATTTTCCTAATTTATCATATCATTTTTTTTTTTTTGTGATTTTCTTCTTGATGTGAATTTCCCCTCCAACCTCCATTCCCCAAAAAAATCCCTTTAAAACTTTTCTTTTTCTTCCTTTTTCTTCTCTTCTTATTCTTTATCTCTTGATAGGGTTTTATCCTCTATTTCCTCTTAGTATCAGAGTAGGGAAAAACACCTACTACAAGTTTCAGTGCTAATTTTGGACAACCATAAATTTGATTTTATCCAATCTTTAAACTCAGACCTTTCCTGCTGAAGAGTGGGCAGCATACCCCACTTCTTGTCAATATGATAGTTAGCTTCTATACCCTTTGTACTAAGAGTGTGGAAATTGTCCAGTTATGGATGCCTTCTTTTGTGTGTGTTTGATGCACTGTTGGATTGAATTACACTAAGTGGCCCGCCATAGTGATAATACTTTCTTCTGTGTGTTTTAATGCACTCTTCAATTGAATTACAATTAGCGGCCTACCATTGTGATAATAACGGATTCCTTGCTTCCTGCATTAGCATTCATAACAAAGGTTTCAGCTCCAAATTGCAACTAAGCTTTCTAGTTGGACATGAAATGAAAACAACCACAATTTGGGGCTACTTCTGAAAGTGCCCTGGTTTGTCAATTAGCATGAGTGTTGAGTCAGTCAGACTGCTGAGCCTCATAGGAAGATCATTTCAAGTGTCTGTCTCAACCGGATGTGTGCAAGCTCACCATAGGTAAATCGAAACCTCACATCCCTTGTCCCAAAACACCAGGTATATAAAAACCCTTAAAACAAACTAGAACATCATAAGGTTTTAAGTTAAGAAAACTTTTTTAAAATAGGAAAATTCTCTAAGTTTTCTTGCTTTGTCGATTTTATCGATACACATCTCGATATGATCGACCTGCGCTGTCGATGTCCTCGATACTTAAATGATATCATCGATATGAGGAAAAAATTCGTCAAGCAAACACATACTCATTTGGATGGAATTATTGAAACATCAATATACTATCGATACCATCGATATTCAATTTTTGAGTCCATCGAAGGTGACTCGATAATATCGACAGGCAGATCTCCAGCGCCCTTGTTTTTCCTTAAGAATGTCATATATGCATCGATATATTGAAGCCTCCTCGATACCATCGAAGTTCAATCTCGATGATGTCAGAAAGCTCTCGATGATATCGGTCTTGAGCATCATGTTCTTCCAGTAAAATATTTCAAGATTATTTATCTATGATCGGGGGTCACTCGATAGAATCGATATTTAAATATTAATGATATCAGTATTATTTCGATGCCATCGAATAAGGACAGAAACTGTCTAGCATGCCTAATAAGAAATTCGTTGGATTTATCGATGCCTCGACACAATTATTGATATCATCGACATTCAAATTCCAATGATCTCGAAGGGTCCTTGATCATTCTTGTAAAACTGAAATATTTCATATCAAGTCCCTCTCATTTTCAAATGTTGATGAATCGACACCAGTATCGATAGAATTAAAGTTCGAAATCTGATGACATCGACACCTGTTTCGATTCCATCAACCAGCTGGCAAGAGGTTTCAAAAGCGTAAGACATTTGAGTTTGTGTCACCGAGCAGACCATCGATGCTATCGACAGTATACGCTCGATGATATTGAACCGGCTCAATGATATCGAACTCTGTCATAAATGTGACCGTTTTATATCCGTTGGAACCTTTTGCCTATATATAGAGGACTTGTCTATTATTGTTGGTAGAGAAAGAAGAGAGTGCTTTTGAGTGTTTTACCTTAGATCATATACCTAAAGCCCTTTCTCTCAGGGAAGTTCATCCTCCAATCCACCCTCATCATTGATATTCAATAGATTGGATTGGGGAACGAACTTCCGCATTCAAGGATCCTCTAGCTACTACCTTGATGGCAAATCATTTAGTTGGGATGCCTTGAATGCATAATCGAAATCACTCTATCTTCATTATAGGAAAACATTTTATAGAGCATGATTTTGTCTTAACCTTGACCCAACCTAAAGCTCATATTGGTACATCATCTGTATTGCTGATCAATGAAGCCGAAGATTCTTCATCAACAAAGAGGAGATCTTCGTCAACGTGCTAAATGGAACTCATCCACTTATTTGTAAGTTACTAGAGTCCAGAGGACACTTGTAATCATTCCTTTTTAGGATTGGGTCTTAGGTGTTTCTCACCCTTGCAAGCCCTCGTAGTAAGCCTCCGGCGGGAGTGTACGTGGTGGGTACGTAATGTTGACCTTTACTCTACGGAGAGCATAAACTTCCAATTGAAGGTAAACCTATCTAAAACCTTAGGTTTGAGGTGATCCGAGTGAAACCTCCGTTAGGGTCTTATAGAAGATCCTTGGCTAGTGTGCCTAAAAGTGGGTGCGTTGTGTTGACCCTTGCTCATGAGAGCATAAACAGTCAGCCTCAGTGTAGGTCGTAAAGGTTGAAGGTGAACCTGATTTAAAACCTTAGGTTTGAGGTGAACTGCTGTGAAACCTCCTAAGTGAAATCATGTACACTCAACGGTTAAGTGCAGTTACCGAGAGTGGAGTAGACAAGTAGTCGAACCACTATAAAAATGACTGTGTTTGAGATTGCTATTCTTCCGTTCGTGTGATTTACTTTAATATTTTCATATCTGAATATCTGAGATCACACCTCACACACATACACAATTATATCCACTATAAACTAGTTTGCATATTGTTCACTTCTTAAATAGTTTGTGATTGGATCCTCTACCGAGCTTGGAAGCCAGTAGAATTACTTTTGAGTAATCCTAATATGTGCTTGTTGTTATGATTAGTGTAATAGGATTTTAACTAAACCATAAAAACTTTAAAAAGTCCTATTCACCCCCTCTAAGACATATAGGTATATTCCTACTTTAGCTAAAGTTGTCTCCACTGCTATTTCAACCTCATCCATATGAATGCTAGGAAACATCTCTAACTTTTTTGTCATTTCCATTTGATTAAATGAGACAGTTGCAATTTAGTTTTTTGGTGTATCCAAAAGCAACCTTAGCATTTTGATTAACTAGGCTCCAAATTCCACCTTCCATTGGGAGGCCCATCAGATCCATAGAACCAACACTATCATCATCATTTTCAGTCCTGGTTTAGAATCCTCCAACCTAGAAAACTGTCCACCATCTTTTGCTAGACCCATTAGACCTACCACCACCACCACCATCAGTAATAAAGCCCATGGCCTGGTCAGGTGACTCTGAGTCCTTGGTTGGCTTTTTTGCCTTTTGTTGACTCATGCCCTCAATCAAGTCTTCAACGTTTGTGGTCTTTTATGTGAGAGGAGCAGTTTATTATAACTATTGATTGTTGTCATCGAGTTGATGGGTAGAATTATGTTAGCAGACATAGAAACTTAGAATAGATAATACTGATTTTCAAGAAAATGCATGTCTTATTGGTCTCATGAGTATCAACATATTCTAATGATTTTATATCTTGAGATTCTTTAATGGAAGTGGATCATATTTTCATCATAGAGTACAGTTGTCTAATGGATTGTGTTTCTCCCGAGTCAAGAAAACCATTTCTATTGATATATGTTAGTTGTTATCCCAATTTTAGTATCGAATGCTGATATGTTGATCTCATTATAAGCTTAAGCCTTTGGTAGTCTCTACATAGAAGCATTGTTGTGTATTCTTTGTTGTGCATGTTTCTTTTATTGTTGAATTCAGAAATTTTAGATGAGTTGATCTATCAGGGCTTCCACTAGCAATGGTAACCCATATTTTAAAAAAAAATAGAAGCTAGCTACGGCTAATAGCTGTAGCCTTAGATCTATACACCATAGCCATTTTTCACTTTGGCCAATAGCTACAGATATAGTCATACTTTTAGATACAAATATTATCTATAGTTGTATGTTGATTTTGCTACAGATGTAATCTGTAGCTATTAGTTTCTATGACTACGGATTAAATCTGTAGCCATAGCTTTTTGACCTATGGTTGCTGCACCCATGACTACAGTCATGCTACGGACGATAACCATAGATATAGGTCTTTAGCTACGGCTTTTATTAGTAGCCTTTGCCCCTTTTTCTAGTAGTGATTATTATATTCTCCTTTTTTTAGAAAAAGGTAGTAGCTACAGTTATTAACCATAGCCATTTATCTTAAAACCGTAGTTGCTGTTAATTTTGAGCATGTTGTTACGGCTCTCATTCTACTTTTGGGTACAAATATAATCTGTAGTTATATGTACTTTGGAGCTATTTTTAATCTGTAGCCATAGCTTTAAAACCTATGGCTATGGTGCCTATGACTACGATCGTGCTATAGACTATAACCGTAGCCATATGTCTTTAGCTACGGTTTTTATCCATACCCTTTACCAAGTTTTCTGGTAGCGTTAGGGTTTTTCTAAATTATTTTTAGAAACTAACTTGTCTTTCTAATTCTAGGTTACGAACTTTCCTAATTTTTTTTTAGAAACTGACTTACTTTCCTAATTTGTTTTTAGAAACTAATTTGCTTTTCTATTTTCTAAGATCTTATTATAGAAACTTATAATTTGGTAACTTCTTTCTAATTCTCTCTACTTTTATTTCTAGATTTCTTAATTGCTTTAGTTCTTTTTCTCTTTTAGGGTTAAGCTAGATTCTGAAATTGAGGGCCAAGAGTGTTTCATACCTAAGTGGGTCCGTGATAACACTCGACATCTCTTAAGTGAAGGAGGATTGGTTGAGGGATTATCTATCCATCACAGGATTAGACACCACCAGAGATCCTCAGAGTTAACTGAAGTTATGGTTGTCAATCAACCGGTCAATCCACCTCAACCTAAGGTTGAGAAAATCCAGGATAAAAATGAGGTGCATCAAGCACCCCCGCCTCGTACTTTACGAGATTATTTACAACTGGCGAGGGTGAGCACACCTTCCTGTATGGTTTTTCCAGAAAATACATGACATATAGATATCAAGCTAGGGGTGTTCCAATTCATTTCAAAAATCCATGGACTTGAATATGAAAATCCATATTTACACATGAAAGAGTTTGATGAGATTATAGCAACTTTATATTTTTCGAACGTGTTTGAGGACATGGCCAGGCAGAAACTCTTTCCCTTCTCCTTGAAAGAGAAAGTTAAGATGTGGTTGCATTCACTACGTCCACGATCTATTAGCAGATGAAAAGACATGGCGAGGGAGTTCATTATGAAAAATTTCCTATATCATAAAACGAACACCCTTAAAAAATCAATCATGAACTTCTCCGAAAAGGAAGATGAAACATGCTTCCAATGTTAGGAGCGGTTTAAAGATCTTGTCAATTCATGCCCACGACATGGTTTTGAAACTTGGCAAATAACAAGTTTTTTTTTTTACAATGGGCTGACTTCTTCCATGTGCTAAATGGTCGAGATAATGTGCAATAGGGAATTCATGAACAAAGAGGTCGGTAATGTGTGGGATTATTTCGACAAGCTTGCTGAAAACACACAATCATGGGACATCTCCCGAAAATCTAGCACCACTTCTAGGCCTACTCAATCAAAGGAGAGGGGTAGAATATATCTTCTAAAAAAAAGATGATGATATAAATGCTAAAGTTTCTAATCTCACAAGAAAACTCGAGGCCATAGAACTTAAGAAGGATAAGGTTATGGAAACTGTTTGCGGTATTTGTGCTTGCAACATTCACACAACTAAAAATTGTCCAACAATACCTACTTTTCAAGAGGTACTAAATAAGCAATCTAATGCCATGAATAATTACCAAAGACCTTTCAGTGGATCCACTTCTAATACATACAATCCTAGTTAGAGAAATCATCTAAACTTCAGTTAGAGGAATGGACAAACTGCTTCTCCTCAAGGATTCCCTAATCAAATTCTAAATTAAGAGAAACTTCAAGAGGATCTGATTTTAAAGCATCTTCAAAATCAAGAGCATTTTAATCAGGGTATACTACAAGCCTTTCAAAACCTTACAAAGGCCATATAAGGGCTTGAGATAAAAAATGCGATTGGGGAAAAAGGAAGCCTTCCAGCTCAACCTCTTCCCCATCCAAAATAACAATGTGAAGTCAACAACCCGAGCTCTTCAAATTAAATGGAGCAACCTAAATCTATCACCACTCCTAGGAGTGGGAAAACAATTGACAAATCTATTCCGGTAAGGGCTAACAAGTCTAAGGACCCAAAAATATATGAAACTGATAGACCTAGCAACACTCCACATGAGTTAGAACTAGAACTTTAAGGCAAGGTAATTGCTCCATTTCCCTAACGGTTGATTGCACTGAAACCTCTCTCTAACTCTAAGGATCTTTTAGAATTGCTAAAACAAGTGAAGGTTAACATTCCTCTACTAGATGTTGTTAAATAAATACCTTCATATGCCAAATTTCTGAAAGATTTATGTATGACCAAAAGACAGCGAAACATTCAAAAGAAAATCTTCTTAACAGAAAAAGTGAGGGCCATCCTAAAGTAAGATGTGCCACAAAAGTACAAAGATCCTGGTATCCTAACCATCGCTTATGTAATTGGGAATTACCAGATTGAGCACGCACTTCTTGACTTAAGAGCGAGCGTAAATCTGATCCCATACTCCGTCTATGAACAACTAGGTCTAGGTGAATTAAAATCCACCCTAACCACATTAGAACTTGTCGATCACTCAGGGTGGATTTTAATTGGGAATTACCAGATTGAGCACGCACTTCTTGACTTAGGAGTGAACGTAAATTTGATCCCATACTCCGTCTACAAACAACTAGGTCTAGGTGAATTAAAATCCACCCTTACCACATTACAACTTGCCGATCGCTTGTGTAATTGGGAATTACCAGATTGAGCATGCACTTCTTGACTTAGGAGCGAGCGTAAATCTGATCCCATACTCCGTCTACGAACAACTAGGTCTAGGTGAATTAAAATCCACCTTGACCACATTACAACTTGTCGATCGCTCAGATCATGTACCAAGATGGATAATTGAGGATGTGTTGGTCCAGGTTGACAAATTCTACCACCTAGTAGATTTTATCGTCCTGGATACTCAACCCATCATGGACATGAACACTCAAATTTCAGTCATTCTTGGTCGCCCATTCGTTGCCACATCAAATGTAATCATTAATTATAAGAATGGAGTCATGAATTTGTCTTTCGAGAATATGACATTGAAGCTCAATATCTTTTTCAATATGAGCAAACAGGCAGAGGATGATGACGATGCCCACGATATTAACTTGACTGATTCTTTCGTGGAAGATAGAACACTTCTGACCTTATCCTCTGGCCCTCTAGAGATGTGCCTGGCCCACTCTCATTATTTAGATGATGAATGCTGGATACCATGCCGGTACTTGAAGTTAATCAGTGGAGGCCACAATTTGAAGAATTACCCCAAACTGATTAGTGCCTCTACCATCTAGATTCAAAGCGCCTAATCTTGACCTAAAACCTTTACCCTTTGATTTGAAATATGTCTATTTAGGTCAAGATGAGACATACCTGGTGGTAATTTCTTCCCACCTTGAGCAAGATTGGGAGAGTATGCTTATCTCTACTCTCATTGAGCACAAAGGAGCCCTTGGATGGTCTATTGCGGACTTCAAGGGAATTGACCCTTTGGTTTGTACTCACCACATTCATCTAGAGGATAATGTAAAAACCTTCTGGCAACCACAACGTAGATTAAATCTAAACATGAAGTGGTTAAGGTCAAGGTGCTTAAACTATTGGATGTGGGTATTATATACCCTATATTCGATAGTCAGTGGGTGAGTCCAACTCAGGTGGTTCCTAAGAAGTCCGGAATCACTATCGTAGACAATGCCAACAATGAACTCATGCCAATTAGAGTTACCACTGGTTGGAGAATGTGCATTGACTACAGGAAATTGAATACCGTTACGAGGAAGGACCGCTTTCCTTTACCCTTCAATGATCAAATTTTAGAAAGGCTAACTGGTCAGTCCTACATTGCTTCCTTAACGGGCATTTAGGCTACAACCAGATATAGATAGCTCTTGAAGATCAAGAAAAGACCACATTCACATGCCCCTTTGGCACCGTTGCTTACCGAAGGATGCCATTCAGACTGTTAATGCCCCCACCACTTTACAGCGATGCATGATGATTATTTTTTCTGACATGGTAAGGCAATATTTAGATGTCTTCATGGACAATTTCTCTGTCTTTGGTCCATCCTTCAGCGAATGTTTGAAATTTTTTTAAAATGTGCTGAAGCAATTTGAGGAAAAGAACTTGGTACTGAATTGGGAAAAAGTGTCGCTTCATGGTTCGTAAGGGAATTGTCATTCGACATATCATCTCGTCCAAAGGAATTGAGGTAGATAAGGATAAGATTGTCTTATCTCTAACTTACCATCACCCAAGAACATACGAGACGTGCGATCCTTCTTAGTAGATGCTGAATTTTATAAAAGATTCATAAAGGACTTTAATCACCTCTCTTGTCCTTTATGCAATCTACTTCAAATGGATGTACCATACGAGTGGACTAATCAATGCTGGAAAGCTTTTTCTAAGCTCAAGGGCATGTTAACTACCACACCTATCATGCAGCTACCCTACTAGAACTTTTCTTTTGAAATTATGTGCGATATGTCTGACTATGCTCTTGGGGTGGTGTTAAGCCAAAGAAAGGAAAAGAAGCTATACGTTATTCATTATGTAAGTAGAACTCTAAATCCTACCTAAGTGAATTACTTTACTACGGAGAAGGAACTCTTAGCCGTACTATTCGCTTTAGAAAAATTTAGGTCCTACTTGATCGGATCCAAAATCATCATCTACACCGATCATGCGGCACTCAAATATCTTCTTTCTAAGAATGATGTCAATCCTCGCTTGATAAGATAGATCCTCTTTGTAACGACCCGTAAATTTTCGTACATTGGGTCGAGTACCACCTCGACCAGAAATCACGTAGGATTAAATTCTTTAGAAATTTAACAAAGTTAACTAAGTACTAAACTCGATTAGCCATGAAATCCGTTAGGATCGCTTTAAATACGATCTGCAAGACCCAAAAGTTGCAGAATCATGGACGCTAGGTTACCCTAAAGTTTAGAACCAAACTCATTTCCCGTCTGCTCTTGAGAATGAAACGAAACTTCGTATTAGGTTTAGATCGCACATCGGAAGTCCGATTAACCATAAGCTAAGGAATTAGGACCGCCCCACTGGGCTTAACAATCATCTCAAAAATCAGCTCCATCCGATGTTCCATGGCCATTCGCTTCGATCCGGAGCGAGGGTGTGTGAAAAACACTATTCCTATTCCAAAATAAATATCAGGAATAGTGATCTGGCATCATTCGTTGACGCGTCAGTATTAAGCAACCTGACCGTCAGAATCAGACCAAATTACACCCTCGGATTAAGAAAAATTTCAGGAACATTTACATGTACTTGGAATTTCTAAACGTGGCCCCCTGACCGTCGAACTGAAAGTGGTCCGCCACGTGCGATCTGGGAATCCGATCGAGTCAAAAACGTAATCCCACGTAGATCCATAGATGGTGAGCTTAAGTCTGACGTTTGGTTCAGGGAGGGCCACCAGAACCTCCCTTTTGAGCTGGAAAAGTGACGAATATCCTATATTAGCAGTAACCCTTGAACCTGAGTCTATTTTCGAAATGTTTTTGGCTATAAAAGGAGCTTAGAACAGCCCCTCTCACAGCCATACGAATTTGGGATTTTAACCCTAGAGAGAGAGAGAAAAGAGGGAGAATAGTTTGGGATTTGTGGGAGATCTTCCTCCTACTGCTTTGGATTGTTACACGGCCTACACCGCCCTGTTCTAAGCGCTTTCCCGGCGGTATCCAGCCCATTTGAAGGTAAGAAACCCTAACCCTAGGTCTGAATTGTGGTAGAATCGTCGTAGGCTATGTAACAACTAACCGATTCCGTTCTTTAGGCTAGAAAACTCCCGTATACGGAAGTTCAACGACCCTTGCTGATTCGTTGCGATTCCAAAGGCAAAGGTGAGGACTTTAAGTGTATAAGTTACGGTTTTCAACGCTTTCAATGTCAGATAATGATAGATTCATGATCTACATGTAAATACACATGTACAAAGTGCTTTCCGTTTCCTGTTTCGATTAACGTTGTAGAAATTGGAATTTCACATACTCTAGGTATACGTAGAAATACCGTATACGTATTTTTTTTTGGAAAAACGTTTGACATGTTTATTTAATGTATGATTATATGATATATGGATAAAATACTAATTTGGCGAAAGGAATCGCTGAAATACATGTTCATGTGTAAATGCTACGTATGTTGAAATTGTGTATTCTAGAAATACCGTATATGTATTTTTTTTGGGAAAATGTATGACATGTTTATTTAATGTATGATTATACAATATATGTATAAAATACTAGTTTGGCGAAAGGAATCGCCAAAATACATGTTCCCTTGTAAATGTCAAGTATGTTGAAATTGCGTATTCTAGAAATACCGCATATGTATAAATTTTGAAAATGTAATTGTCATGATTATTTATCGCATGAATATGGTATGCGCGGATAAAATAACCGCTTGGCGAAAGGATAGCCCTAATACGCATTTGTTAACATACGTCGTGTATGTTGGAATAGTGTATTCTAAGTGTTCGCGTAGATGCTTGTGTGTGTAAATGTTTGAGTGTTAGTGCCTTAGAGAGGTGCTGATATGGGATTCCTGACTCCCTTAGAGACATGTAGGACCCCCCCTCCATGTGATGGTTAGCTATAACCACTCACTTGAGATGTGGATGTAATTGTATCCCTATGTGTATAATGCTTTACAACATGCTTTACAACATGCCTTACTTCATGCTTTACTTCATGCTTTATAACATGCCTGCTAACATGCTTTACTTCATGCTTTATAATATGCCTGCTAACATGCTTTACTTCATACTTTACAACTGTTTGAGTTTGGGACTATGCCTATAGTCCAAACATTCGGTACCAGACTTGCGGTTGTGGCCGAGATTCATATCGCCACAACGGACGTGTCTGGCGAACCCGAGTCGTACTTCGGTTGGCGATAGTGGTTGGCCACACGGAGTGCTTTTGCGCTCCATATCGCTCAACTTGTGGTGCGCTCGAGCTAGTCAGGCTCGTCAATCAAACCGATATGTGTATATGTATGTTCACCATGTTTGGTCGCTACTGCTTGAACCTAGGGTACCAAACTTACCAATGACGATCCCGTTAACCATGGTGCCTCGATCCGCTAAGATGCATGAGCAGGGCATGGTGGTATGGGACACCGTGGTCGAGCTGTCGGCCTACGCTGGGGTCATGTGCCTCCCGTAGTGACCATTGCGCAACCAAACTCGTGAGCCGATTATGGTGGTATGGGACACTATATTCGAGCTGTCGATACTTACGGCGAGAGCCGAGTACGGTGAGACCTGTGCTCGTGCTGACGGGCGACGAGTCCTCCGTAGTATCTTCGAGTATACTCCAAGTGTCTGTGATTGGCGACGAGTCTTTCACAGTAACTAGAGTATGAGTTGAGCCGAGTACGGTGAGACCTGTACTTGAGCTGACGGCTAGTGATTGAGCCAAGTACGGTGAGATATGTACTTGAGCTGACGGCCAGCAATTGAGCCGCATACGGTGAGATCTGTATCCGCGCTGATGGGTGACGAGCCCTTTGCGATGCCTTCACTACGCTTCTCAAACCATAATATCGTATGAGATTAGCTAGGATTGACGACCCTAGAATGGATCATGTTTGGGAATGATACAAGGGAGGTACCTTAGTTTCCCAATACTGCTGGTTGAAATGGATTAATAAAAACTTGGTAATCATGAGCATCATCGCACCGCATGTGCTTTGTAGATGTGGCGCACTGAGGGAGTTAGCATTCGCGAATGTAAGATGATGTCGCTTGAGGGTGGTTTGGCAAGGGCATACAGCATCATGTCATATCATTTTTGCATTTAACAAGAGTAGTTAGGAATTTTTGAATTGTACTGTGTTATCATTACTGCTTGATTGATTTGATAACATGTTAACCTATACTTTATTGTTCCACTGAGTTAGCTACTCACTCCCACGTTACGGGACGGTGTTTGCAACACCCACCAGACTCTGTCGCAGGTGTAGATGGCACCTCTGTTCAAGAGCCGGAGCTCGACTTCGAGGAGAATCAGGAGGAGTTCTCCTTTATGCAGTACTCTGACGGCTATGCTTAGGCCGACTGCATCGCGGGGATTCCAGGGCTTATCTACAGAGTTATCTTTTGATTTTTTACTTAGAAACAATACATGTATATTGGTACTCAGTTAGTACTCATACTCTGGAGTTCACAAAATTTTGATACTCTACATATTTTAAATATAAAATTTCAGTCTTCCGCTTGCCTTTATACAATTGAACTGAAGTATGAATTACTGTTTTGGTATAATCTCATTCATGTTTATTGCGCTAACTCAGACAACATTTAACCATCATTGTGTATGTTGCATAAGTGATGCGTTGGAACTCGGGAGTTGAGTTCATACTCGACCCCCGATTTTCAGGGCGTTACAAGTTGGTATCAGAGCATGATTTTGATTAAAACCGGACCTGAGTTATGTCCCCACTACGCACGCTGACGTGTTACAACCTAGGAGGGTGCGCAAAAATGTAGAAACAGTCTTAGGGTCTCCCGATTTCACCGTTCGGCGAAATTCATTAAAAACGAATGCGTTGATCGAGTTTGTACTCGATCCTGACCGCACATACGGACTCTAAATCACTCCTAGACCGTCTATTGATGTGTCCAAGTCACTATCCACCCAAAATCAATCTTCAAAAATCAGGAAAAATCAGATTAGTTCAGAAAATTTTCGGAACTAACCATTCTGGAGCTGAACTGAGTTCGGGGGCCCCCCACGTTAATCTATTAAGGTTCCCGATCGAACCAGGGTGCATTTGGCACCCTGGACACATGGCAAACAGAGTCCCACCGCGGCGGCGCGGTTCCGGCCAAGTCCGACCGCGGCGGCGCCGCGGCACCGGCGGCGGACCGCGGTCCGGTCACTTTTCCAGGGTGGGTCCAAGCATGAGATCGGTCGGCCTGACCCCCTCTACCCCCTGGCACGTGCCATTTTGGCAATGGGTTGGGTTTTAAAGGGCTGGAGCACCCTTCTTACTCATTTCACCCATTTTTCAACACCCTCACACCCATTTTCGATTTTTCTCAAAAACCCATCCTCCAAACCATCAAATCTTCCATTTTCTTCCATAACTCACACACCCCAACCTTCCACAACAGCCCTAGCTTCCTCCTTTCCCCATTTTCTCAAGTTGGAGCTCTCATACCCCTCCTTGGAGCTCAAAAATTGGGTAATCTACTAACCCATTCCATTCTCTTCTTGTTTCTCCTTCATTTCCTACCTCTAGTGCTCCTTCCACACCCATTAGATTGTTGTTTGTGGAGGATCAAAGAGATCAGCCCCTTGTTCCCCCATTTTGGCAATTTTTCATGGCCCTCCTTGGTGTGGTGGCTACCATTTTTTCCATTTCCTCCATTCTATCTCTCATGGGAAAGAGGAAAACCACGGTCGATGACGCCGGCCCAAGTAGGCCAGCCCATTCCCGAAGAAGATCTGATGTTGGGGCCGGCACAAGCACCGTGCGGGAGTTTAGGTCGAAGCGAGACCTGGATCCTGACCACCCCGCCAGAAATGCTTATCCGATAGGCATGGAATATGGGCGCTTCGCGGGCCGCAAGGTTGTGTTTGAAGCTTATGTGGATGAAAGGATGTTTGGCCTACACCCGATGATGGACCACTTGGTGGATATCGGATGGAATTCTATTTTTGAAGGCGAGTCCCCCGCATGTGAGAACACGGTTCGCGCTTTCTACGCTCACATCGTGGACTCATCAGTAGAGCCTCTTCAGTTTACTGTCTCTGTGAGGGGCATAAGGCGCACGATCACTGTGGATGAGGTGGTTCGAATCACGAAGATCCCGCTTGGTCAAGTGCATCCTAGTGATGACTTCTCTAGAAGTGCGCGGGAAAGGGATCGTCGCACGCGATTTCTCTGTGGTCACCGGGTTACTTGGAAGCGAGGAAATTGTATTGCGGCGACAAAGATGACCGAAGACTTCCATTTACTCCATCACATTTTCACATACAATGTATACCCGGTGGGGTAACCGCACGGAATGTACTAGGTTGATCGTGGACTTTCTGTATAAGATGGGACGCGGGGACAACATATGCCTGCCCACATTCATCCTATCCCAGATAGTTCATGTTGTTCGTTCTGCCAGGAACGATCTTTCGCTCCCATTTGGCCGCCTGATCTGTAGGATGGCTCGTGATGTAGGCTACAGATTGAATATGGAGGATCTTGCACCAGTCTGAGTCATAAGTGAAGCGACACTCAAGAATATGAAGATCGGCCCTCAACAACGGCAAGCACGACTCGACGAGTCTGGAGATGAGTCGGATAGCGCCGGCGAGGAGAGTGTTGACCTCCAGGCTGAGAGTGATGAGGAGCGTGGTGATGACATACAGGAAGAAGAATCTGAGGCTCAGGACACCGGGGAGAGTTCACCCCCGCGGCTCAGGAGCAGGGTGTGGATCGAGATGCTTTTGATGCACGATTGGCCCGTCTTGAGGAGGGGCAAGCCGCCCTACAGCAAGAAGTTAGACAAGTTCGGGCTGAGATTGGTCAAGTTCGAACCAAGCTTGAAGAGAATGAAGCCTACATGAAGAAGAGTTTCAAGAAGATGTCCCGTACGTTGAAGGCCATCCTGTGCTGTGCGCAGGATAAGAATGCTCCTCCTCCACCGCCTACTTCGGATGCTTAGTCATCCATGTTGTTGTATGTTGTGTTTGCTTTGGTTACCGCGATAGGCGGTTTGTGTTTTCGTACGGATGTTGTATTAGGTAGTAGCATGTTTTAGGTGTTTGATGTAGTAGATGTATTGGCTATAATGTGATTTTCTGTCGTGATTCATGTAACTCTGTAGTCCATGTATTATGACAATTTTGGGTAAATGAAAAGCATATAGCCTCTTTTGTTTGATGATGTGTGGAATGCTTAAGTGCTTTATGGAGTGTATTATGCTGTATCTCACAAATGTTGTACCCTATGTTGTATAGGGCATGCCGCGACAGTATACGAGGAGCACGGCACATCTCCGTCTGACTGGCTCTATGGACCAGACTCCTTCTGGTAGTAGTGGTCCTGCGGACCGTGGATTGGGATCTGATCAGCCTCCTGCTGGTCCTATCGGTGGACAGCCACCTTATACGCCCCCGGTCCGTGAGCAGTATCGGCCTTCTTCTTCTCGCTAAAGAAAGATGACTCTCGTGCCGCTCTCGTCGACGATAGGTTTGAGCGATGATGATGATGCATCGGCGCAGATGCGACGAAGCGGCAGAAGACCAAGCTTATGGCCACTATCGCTGAGGCCTTGTCCCGTGGTGGTAGTGCGACTCCACCTACGACATCTGCACATCCTGATGAGCATTCTGGGCCTCCTGCTCAGGTTGAGGATGTGCCTCTGCCCCCATCCGTCGCATCTCCTACTGGAGAGGTCAGTACACGTGGTCTACTCGAGCGATTTCAGCGCTTGAGGCCTCCCTCATTTATGGGTTCTCACAGACCCGAGGAGGCGGAGTTCTGGTTAGACCGCATCTCCAAGATGCTACGGATGCTTCACTGTTCGGAGGTAGAGCAGGTCGAGCTGGCTTCCTTCATGTTTGAGAGAGAGGCCAGTTTATGGTGGGACAGCGTGCTGCGCACGGTCGCAGTAGATTTCGTGTGGACCTGAGAGGCTTTTGAGTCTCGGTTCCATGAGAAGTACTACCCGCAGACGTATCGGCATGAGCGGGAGGAAGAGTTTCTGCGCCTTAGGCAGGGAGGCATGACGATCACGGAGTACGAGCACCGCTTCACAGAGTTGGGCCCCTTTGTCCCGACTATACTGGTGGATGAGCAGATGCGGATGCGTCGTTTCTCCTTGGGTTTGCGACCGGAGATTCGGTCGAGGATATGCTGCCACAGTATTCCTACATATGCGGCGTTGGTCCACATGTCTATGACGGCCGAGCAGGATGTGGACCGTTTGGCCAGATCACGTGGTACTATGGTTGCGAGACCACGGCAGGATTTACAGAGCAGGCCTATCTTAGGCAAGAGGCCTCGGCCACCTTCTCCCCCGGGGCGCGGCGCGCTTATTCCTATGAGACGCCCGTTGGTGACCTGCACGTTTTGGGGGAAACCTGGACACCCTGCTGAGAGCTGCTTCTCACGTATGAGGGCTAGCGGATTTACGCCACCGCAGAGATTGGGTCGCCCTTATCCACAGGCCATATCAGCTCCGCCGCTACAGACCGTTCCTGTACATCCTTCATTCCGACCTCCCGTGCCGTCCTTCAGGCTGCCACAGCGACCCTTGGCTCCTCAGCCGAATCGCCAGCAGCAGGCTCGCGTTCATACGCTTGTGGCTGAGGCACCTGAGACGTCGGTTTCAGCTCCGACGGCTTTCGAGGGTACGACTTTTATTCATGGCACTCCCGTTTCTTTATTGGTGGACACTGGGTCCACCACTTCTATTGTTTCTTGTGGGGCGGTTAAACGCCTATCTTTACATACGATTCCCACAAAGGGAATGAGACTCACTACGGCTACTGGGACCTGTTCAGATGTCACACGGCTATGCGAGGGTTGCTCGGTAGTTTTGGGTAGCAGCACAGTGCTCGTCGACCTCATTGTTGCTCCACTATGGCACTACGACGTTATCCTTGGTATGGATTGGCTCACCAGGATGAGGGTGGAGATAGATTGCGATACTCGGATCGTGACGGCCTATGGACCTGACGGCACAGCTTTCACGTTCCCAGTGCAGGTCAGTTGGTGTAACGCCCTGAAAATCGGGGGTCGAGTATGAACTCAACTCCCGAGTTCCAACGCATCACTTATGCAACATACACAATGATGGTTAAATGTTGTCTGAGTTAGCGCAATAAACATGAATGAGATTATACCAAAACAGTAATTCATACTCCAGTTCAATTGTATAAAGGCAAGCGGAAGACTGAAATTTTATATTCAAAATATGTAAAGTATCAAAATTTTGTGAACTTCAGAGTATGAGTACTAACTGAGTACCAATACACACGTATTGTTTCTAAGTCAAAAATCAAAATACAATCTTCAAAGAGGCCCTGTAAACCCCGCGATGCAGCCGGCCTAAGCATAGCCGTCAGAGTACTGCATAAAGGAGAACTCCTCCTGATCCTCCTCGAAGTCTAGCTCCGGCTCCTGAACAGAAGCGCCATCTACACTTGCGACAGAGTCTGGTGGGTGTTGCAAACACCGTCCCGTAACGTGGGAGTGAGTAGCTAGCTCAGTGGAACATTAAAGCATAGGTTAACATGTTATCAAATCAATCAACCAGTAATGATAACGCAGTACAAATCAAACATTTCTAATTACTCTTGTTAAGTGCAAAAATGATATGACATGATGCTGTATGCCCTTGCCAAACCACCCTCAAGCGACATCATCTTACGTTCGCGAATGCTAACTCCCTCAGTGCGCCACATCTACAAAGCACATGCGGTGCGATGATGCTCATGATTACCAAGTTTTTATTAGTCCATTTCAACCAGCAGTATTGGAAAACTAAGGTACCTCCCTTGTATCATTCCCAAACATGATCCATTCTAGGGTCGTCAATCCTAGTTAATCTCATACGATATTATGGTTTGAGAAGCGTAGTGAAGGCATCGCAAAGGGCTCGTCACCCGTCAGCGCGGATACAGATCTCACCGTATGCGGCTCAATTGCTGGCCGTCAGCTCGAGTACAGGTCTCACCGTACTCGGCTCAATCACTAGCCGTCAGCTCGAGTACAGGTCTCACCGTACTCGGCTCAACTCATACTCTAGTTGCTGTGAAAGACTCGTCGCCAATCACAGACGCTTGGAGTACACTCGATGATACTACGGAGGACTCGTCGCCCGTCAGCACGAGCACAGGTCTCACCGTACTCGGCTCTCGCCGTAAGTATCGACAGCTCGAATACAGTGTCCCATACCACCGTATTCGGCTCACGAGTTTAGTTGCGCAATGGTCACTACGGGAGGCACATGGCCCCGGCGTAGGCCGACAGCCTCGACCACGGTGTCCCATACCACCATGCCGGCTCATGCGTCTTAGCGGATCGAGGTACCATGGTTAACGGGATCGCCACCGTAAGTTTGGTACCCTAGGTTCAAGCGTGCGACCAAACATGGTGAACATACATATACACATATCGGTTTGCTTGACGAGCGACTAGCTCGAGCGCACCACAAGTTGAGCGATATGGAGCGCAAAAGCACTCCGTGTGGCCAACCACTATCGCCAACCGAAGTACGACTCGGGTTCGCCAGACACGTCCATCGTGGCGATATGAATCTCGGCCACAACCGCAAGTCTGGTACCGAATGTATGGACTATAGGCATAGTCCCAAACTCAATCAGTTGTAAAGTATGAAGTAAAGCATGGGGTAAAGCATGTATTATAAAGCATGAAGTAAAGCATGTTATAAGGCATGTTGTAAAGCATGTTATAAAGCACTATACACATAGGGATACAAATACTTAGAGTTCATAGGTGAGTGGTTAGAGTGAACAACCACATGGAGAGTGTCATATATGACTCTAAGGGAGCGGAGAATCCCATCTCAGCACCTAACTAAGGTTCTAACACTAGCACTTACACTCACAAGTGATTTCATCAACACTTGGAATGCACTATTTCAACATACATGACGTATGCTAGAGAAGTGTGTACTAGGGTTGTCCCTTTACTAAACTAGTATTTTATACATATACATCATAATCATACAAGAATTAAACATGGCAATCACATCAGCAACTTATATACGTATAGGGTACTTCCACGTATACCCAATTTTGACATACGTAGTGTTTACAAAGGAACATAGATTTCGGCGATTCCTTTCGCCAAGCTAGTATTTTAAGCATGTATTGTATAATCATACATTAAATAAATATGTCAAACATTATTCCAAAAGAACTACGTATACGGTATTTCTACAATACGTAATTTCAACATACGGCGCATTTACAAGTAAACATATATTTTGGCGATTCCTTTCGCCAAACTAGTATTTTATTCATATGTTATATAATTATACATTAAATAAACATGTCAAGCATTTATCCAAAAAAAATACGTATACGGTATTTCTACGTATACCTAGAATATGTGAAATTCCATATTTCACACCGCTAATCAAAACAGGAAACGGAAAGCACTTTGTACATGTGCAATTGCAAGCAGATCATGAATCTACCATTATCTGACATTGAAAGCGTTGAAAACCGTAACTTATACACTTAAAGTCCTCACCTTTGCCTTTGGAAACGGAACGAATCAGCAAGGGTAATGGATCTTCCGTCTACGGGCGATTTCTAGCCTAAAGAGCGGAATCGGTTAGTCGGTATACATCCTACCTCGATTCCAACTCAAATCAGACCTAGGGTTAGGGTTTCTTACCTTCAAATGAGGTGGAAAACGCCGGGAAAGCGTCTAGAATAGAGCGGTGTAGGCCGTGTAGCAAGCCGAAGCAGGAGGAAGAAGATCGGCAACGATCTCCAAGTTCTTCTCTCTCTTTTCTCTCTCTCTCTCTAGGGTTTCCTCCAAAATTCGTATGGCTGTGAGAGGGGCTACTCTAAGCTCCTTTTATAGCCTCAAACATTACGAGAATAGACTTAGGTTCATGGGGTACTGCTTATATAGGATATTCACCGCTTTTCCAGCTCAAAAGGGAAGTTCTGGTGGCCCTCTTTGAACCAAACGTCAGACTTAAGCTCACCATCAATGGATCCACGTGGGATTACGTTTTTGACTCATTCGGATACGCAGATCGCACGTGGCGGTCCACTTTCAGTTCGACGGTCAGTGGGCCACGATCAGAAATTCCAAGTACATGTAAACGTTCCTGAAATTTTTCTTAATCCGAGGGTGTAATTTGGTCTGATTCTGACGGTCAGGTTGCTTAATACTGACGCGTCAACGAACGATGCCAGATCACTATTCCAGATATTTGTTTTGGCTTATGAATAGTGTTTTTCATACTACCTCGCTCCGATTCGAAACGAATGGCCGTGGAACATCGGATAAGGCTGATTTTTGAGATGATTGTTAAGCCCAGTGGGGCGGTCCTAGTTCCTTAGCTTCGGGTTAATCGGACTCCCGATGTGCGATCTAGACCTAATACGAAGTTTCGTTTCATTCCCGAGAGCAGACGGGAAATGAGTTTGGTTCTAAACTTCAGGATAACCTAGCGTCAATGATTCTGCAATTTTTGGGTCTTGCAGATCGTATTTAAAGCGATCCTAACGGATTTCATAGCTAATTGAGTTTAGTACTTAATTAACTTTGTTAAATTTCTAAAGGATTTAATCCTACGTGATTTCTGGTCGAGGTGGTACTCGACCCAATGTACGGAAATTTTCAGGTCGTTACAATCTACCCCCCTTAAACAAAAAATTTCGTCCTCGAAATTTATACCTGTTCGTACTCCTCGAGAATCTGAGGGTAGTTCTTCCTGACCTCGGCCTCAGTCTCCCAGGTAGCTTCCTCCTCAGAATGATGTGTCCAAAGCACCTTCACAAGTGGGATGACCTTGCTACGCAATACCTGCTCCTTCCTGTCAAGGATGCGCGTCGGGCGCAACTCATATGTAGCATCCTCGCTCAACTGTACCTGCTCCCATCTGATGATATGCGAAGGATCAGGAAAGTACTTCTTCAAAGATAGATACATGAAATACGTTATGTACAGAAGCAAGTGGTGTAGGCAAGGCGAGACGATACGCCACATCACCCACTCGATCCAGTATCTGAAATGGACCGATAAACCTCGGTGTGAGCTTCCCCTTCTTCCCAAACCGAAGGACTCCCTTCATAGGGGAAACCCGAAGGAACACATGATCACCGACCTCGAACTCCAGCGGTCGCCGCCTCGTATCGGCGTAACTCTTCTGCCTGCTCTGCGCTGTGAGTAATCGACGCCTGATAATGTCTACCTTCTCTGTAGTCGCCTGAACCAACTCCGGGCCAATCAGGCTACGCTCTCCAACCTCTGCCCAACAGTGCGGTGCCCTACAAGGTCGACCATATAGAGCCTCATATGGCGCCATGCCAATAGTCGCCTGGAAGCTGTTGTTGTAGGCGAACTCTGCGTACGGAAGACAGTCATCCCAGCTGTCCTTGAAGTCCAACACACATGCTCACAACATATCCTCCAGAATCTGATTCACCCGCTCTGTCTGCCCATCAGTCTGAGGATGAAACGCTGTACTGAACTTCAACTTCACACCCATCGCCTCCTGGATACGAGTCCAGAAGATGGATGTGAACCGCGTGTCTCTGTCCGACACAATCTCCAAAGGAACCCCGTGCAGACGGACGATCTCCCTGATGTACAATCTAGCCAGCTCGTCTGCGGAGTTCGTAACTCTGATAGGGAGGAAATGGGCCGATTTGGTCAACCGGTCCACAATCACCCAAATGGAATCGTGCCCCTTCCTCGTCTTCGGCAACCCTGATATGAAGTCCATGGAGATGAAGTCCCACTTCCACTCCGCTATAGGCATGGGCTGAAGCAGTCCAGGAGGTCGGCGATGTTCTGCCTTGACCTGCTGGCACGTCAGACACCGAGACACAAACTCAGCAATGTGGGCCTTCATGTTGTCCCACCAATACGTCCGTCTCATATCCTGGTGCATCTTCGTGCTACCAGGATGCATCGCAAACTTCAAATTATGGACAGACTCGAGAAGCTCGCGTCTCAAGTCAGGCACATCTGGAACACATAGGCGGCCACGGAATCGTAAACCCCCATCAGAACCAACTCTCCACTCGGAGTCCACGGCGTCGCTAGCCTGCTCTCGAAGCTCAGACAGCCGTATGTCGCCCTCCTGGGCCTCAACAATCCTGTCGTCAATAAGTGGCCGCACCCGAACGTGCGCAACACACTCAAATGGCTCCTCGACAGTGAGTCTCTGCTCGAAGTCCCGCACAAACTCTACCATATCCCACTCGGCTATCATCAGCGGTGCCGCAAATGCAATCGCCTTCTTGCGGCTCAACGCGTCTGCCACAAGGTTCGCCTTGCCAGGATGGTAGGAAACCTCGAACTTGAAGTCCTTCAAGGTCTCCATCCATCGTACATTGTCTCATATTCCAATCTCATTTGCGTGAATATGTATTTAAGGCTCTTGTAGTCGCGAAAAGCTCGAACTCCTCACCATAGAGGTAATGTCTCCGAGCTTCAATGCAAAGATGACACCGCCAACTCCAGGTCATGTGTAGGGTAATTCTCCTCGTGCTTCCTTAATTGTCTCGAGGCATACGATATCACCCTATCC
The DNA here is from genome assembly GCA_030180095.1 of Magnolia changhungtana. Lineage (NCBI taxonomy): Eukaryota > Viridiplantae > Streptophyta > Magnoliopsida > Magnoliales > Magnoliaceae > Magnolia > Magnolia changhungtana. The sequence goes on along the minus strand of JASAUF010000656.1, from coordinate 10,154,073 downwards.
TTCTGCATCAGCACACAACCCAAACCAACGCGAGACGCGTCAGTATACACCGTGTATTTCACCCCTTGCTCGCAATACTAGCACGAGGGCGGACGTCAACTTGTCCTTCAGCTCCTTAAAAGGCTGCCTCCGCCTTCTCATTCCAGGCGAACTTCAGTCCTTCGAGTCACCGAGACAAGGGCACAGCGATCTTCGAGAAATCCCGAATGAAACGTCGTAGTACCCGGCCGGGCCAAGGAAACTCCTCACCTCGAAGAATCGATTCAGCCGCCAATCTGAACCGCAGCTACCTTAGCAAGGTCCACTGCTATCCCATCCTTGGACACTACATGTCCCAGGAACTTGACTTCCTCCTGCCAGAAGTCGCACTTCTTGTATTGCGCAAACAACTGGTTCTTCTTCAGTGTATCCAATACCGCTCGCAAATGCTCCTCGTGCTCCTCCCGACTCGTGGAGTATATCAAGATGTCATCGATAAAGACGATGACGAATCGGTAAAGGAAGGGCCGAAATACCCGGTTCATCAGATCCATGAACACGGCTGGTGCGTTCGTCAGACCGAACGACATCACTAAGAACTCATAGTGGCCAAAGCACGTCCTGAAGGCTGTCTTCTGCACGTCCTCCTCTCTCACGCGCAACTGGTGGTACCCTGACTGAAGGTCAATCTTCGAGAAATATTTCGCCCCCCTCAACTGATCGAACAGATCATCAATCCTGGGCAAAGGATACTTGTTCTTCACCGTGACCTGGTTCAACCTACGGTAATCAATACACAACCGTAGGGACCCGTCCTTCTTATTCACGAACAACACAGGTGCTCCCCAAGGAGACACACTAGGCCGAATAAAACCCTTCTCTACAAGTCCGTCAATCTGTTTCCGCAGCTCCTCCATCTCACATGGAGGCATACGATAAGTCGGCAACGAGATGGGCGTCGCACCAGGCGTAAGATCTATCGTAAAATCAATCTCACGCCGAGGAGGTAAACCAGGGATAGTCTCAAACACGCCTGCAAACTCTCGAACCACCGGCGTACCATCTATGGTCGGACCATCAATCGGCACAAGTAAAGCAGCATAACAATCAACGCGGCAGGGTAAACTGACCTGCACTGGAAACGTGAAAGCTGTGCCGTCAGGTCCATAGGCAGTCACGATCCGAGCATCGCAATCTATCTCAGCCCCCATCTTGGCGAGCCAATCCATACCAAGTATAACGTCGTAGTGCCATAGCGGAGCAACAATAAGGTCAACGAGCACTGTGCTGCTACACAAGACTATCGCACAACCCTCGCATAATCGTGTGACCGTCGAGAAGGCCCCAGTAGCCATAATGAGTCTCGTTCCCTTAGTGGGAACAGTATGTAGAGATAGGCGTTTCACCGCCCCATAAGAAATAATAGAAGTGGTGGACCCAGTGTCCACCAATAAAGAGACGGGAGTGTCGTGAATAAAAGCCGTACCCTCGAAAGCCGTCGGAGCTGAAACCGAAGTCTCAGGTGCCTCAGCCACAAGAGTATGAACGCGAGCCTGGCTGGGCGCTTCGGTGAGGAGCCAAGGGTCGCTGTGGCAGCCTGAAGGACGGTACGGGAGGTCGGAATGAAGGATGTGCAGGAACGGTCTGTAGCGGCGGAGCTGATATGGCCTATGGATAAGGGCGACCCAATCTCTGTGGTGGCGCAAAGCCGCTAGCCCTCATGCGCGAGAAGCAGCTCTCAGCAGGGTGTCCAGGTTTCCCGCAAAACGTGCAGGTCACCAACGGCGTCTCATAGGAATAGCCCGCGCGCGGCCCGGGGGGAATCAGCCCGAGGCCTCTTGCCTAAAATAGGCCTGCTCTGTAAATCCTGTCGCAGTCTCGCAACCATAGTACCACGTGATCTGGCCAAACGGTCCACATCCTGCTCGGCCGTCATAGACATGTGGACCAACGCCGCATATGTAGGAATACTTGTGGCAACATATCCTCGACCGAATCTCCGGTCGCAAACCCAAGGAAAAACGACGCATCCGCATCTGCTCGTCTACTAGTATAGTCGGGACAAAGCGGCCCAACTCGGTGAAGCGGTGCTCGTACTCTTTAATAGTCATGCCTCCCTACCTGAGGCGCAGAAACTCGTCCTCCCGCTCACGTCGGTAAGTCGGCGGGTAGTATTTCTCATGGAACCGGAACTCGAACGCCTCCCAGGTCCATACGTAGTCTGCTGCGACGGACCGCAACACACTGTCCCACCATAAACTAGCCTCCCTCTCAAACATAAAGGCGGCCAGCTCTACCTGCTCTGCCTCTGAGCAATGCAGCATCCGAAGCATCTTCGAGATGCGGTCAAGCCAAAACTCTGCCTCCTCGGGCCTATGAGTGCCCATGAACGAAGGAGGCCTCAAGCGCTGAAATCGCTCGAGTAGACCACGTGTGCCGACATCTCCAGTAGGAGGCATCACGGGTGAAGGCAGGGGCACATCCTCACACTGAGCAGGAGGCTCAGGGTGCCCGCGAGACAAGCAGGAGTCGTAGGTGGAGTCGCACTACCACCATGTGACAAGGCCTCGGCCGATAGTGGCCATAAGTCAGCGCTGGCAGGCTGGCCTGCTGCTGTCAGTATCTGTCGTGATGCATCATCAACATCACCGCTCGGATCTATCGGTCGGCGGAGCGACACAGGAGTCATGTTTGCGCGAAGATGATGGCCGAAACTGCTCACGGACCGGGGGCGTGTATGGTGGCAACCCGCCAGCAGGACCAGTAGGGGGCTGATCGGAACCCAACCCACGGTCCCAGGACCACTACTACTAGAGGTGTCTCGGTCCATAGAGCCAGTCGACGGAGATGTGCGGTGCTCACGCGCAGATATACTGTCGCGGCATGCCCTATACAACACAGGGTACAGCATTTGTGAGATACAGCATAATACACTCCATAAAGCACTTAAGCATTCCACACATCATCAAACAAAAGAGGCTATATGCTTTTCATTTACTCAAAATTGTCATAATACATGGACTACAGAGTTTACATGAATCATGACGGAAATCACATTATAGCCAATACATCCACACATCAAACACTAAACATTCTACTACCTAATACATCATCTGAACGAAAACACAAACCGCCTATCGCGGTAACCAAAGCAAACACAACATACAACAATATGGATGACTAAGCATCCGAAGTAGGCGGTGGAGGAGGAGCATTCTTATCCCAAGCGCACAAACACAGCCTGACAGATGGCCTTCAACGTACGGGACATCTTCTTGAAATTCTTCTTCATGTAGGCTTCATTCTCTTCAAGTTTAGTTCGAACTTGACCAATCTCAGCCCGAACTTGTCCAATCTCAGCCCGAACTTGTCCAACCTCTTGCTGCAGGGCGGCTTGCCTCTCCTCAAGACGGGCAAATCGCGCATCAAAAACATCTCGATCCACACCCTGCTCCTGAGCCGCAGGGGGTGAACTCTCCTCAGTGTCCTGAGCCTCAGGTTCTTCCTCCTGTATGTCATCACTGCGCTCCTCATCACTCTCAGCCTGGAGGTCAACACTCTCCTCACCGGCGCTATCCGACTCATCTCCAGACTCGTCGAGTCGGGCTTGCCGCTGTTGGGGGCCGATCTTCATATTCCTAAGTGTTGCTTCACTTATGATTCGGACCGGTGCAAGATCCTCCATATTCAGTCTGTAGCCTACATCACGAGCCATCCTGCAGATCAGTCGGCCAAATGGGAGCGAAAGATCGTTCCTGGCAGAACGAACAACATTAACTATCTGGGATAGGATGAATGTGGGCAGGCATATGTTGTCCCAACGTCCCATCTTGTACAGAAAGTCCACCATCACCCTAGTACATTCCGTGCGGTTACCCCACCGTGGGTATACATTGTATGTGAAGATGTGATGGAGCAAATGGAAGTCTTCAGACATCTTTGTCGCCGCAATACAATTTCCTCGCTTCCAAGTAACCCGGCGACCACAGAGAAATCTCGTGCGGCGATCCCTTTCCCGCGCAGTTCTAGAGAAGTCATCACTAGGATGCACCTGACCAAGCGGGATCTTCGTGATTCGAGCCACTTCGTCCACAGTGATTGTGCGCCTTATGCCCCTCACAGAGACAGTAAACTGAAGAGGCTCTACTGATGAGTCCACGATGTGAGCGTAGAAAGCGCGGACTGTGTTCTCACATGCGGGAGACTCGCCTTCAAAAATATAATTCCACCCGATATCCACCAAGTGGTCCATCATCGGGTGTAGCCCGAACATCCTTTCATCCACATGAGCTTCAAACACGACCTTGCGGCCCGCGAAGCGCCCATATTCCATGCCTATCGGATAAGCATTCCTGGCGGGGTGGTCAGGATCCAGGTCTCGCTTCGACCTAAACTCCCGCACGGTGCTTGTGCCGGCCCCAATGTCGAATCTTCTTCGGGTATGGGCTGGCCTACTTGGGCCGGCGTCGTCGGCCGCGGTTTTCCTCTTTCCCATGAAAGATAGGATGGAGGAAATGGAGAAAATGGTGGCCACCACACCAAGGAGGGCCATGGAAAATTTCCAAAATGGGGAAACAAAGGGCTGACCTCTTTTATCTTCCACAATCAACAATCCAACAGGTGTGGAAGAAGCTCTAGAGGTAGGAAATGCAGAAGAAACAAGAAGAAAATGGGATGGGTTAGTAGATTACCCGATTTTGAGCTCCAAGGAGGGTTATGAGAGCTCCAACTTGTGAAAATGGGGAAAGGGAGAGGCTAGGGCTGTTGTAGGAGGTAGGGGTGTGTGAGTTATGGAAGGAAATGGAGGGATTGAAGGTTTGGAGGGATGGGTTTTCAGCAAAATCGAAAATGGAGGTGGGGTGCTTGAAAAAGAGGGGAAATGGGAGAAATGGGTGCTTCAGCCCTTTAAAACCCAACCTAATGCCAAAATGGCACGTGCCATGGGGTAGGGGGGACTGAACCGACCAACCCCACGTTTGGAAACACGCCGGAAAAGTGACCGGAGCGCGGTCCGCCGCCGGTGCCGCGGCGCCGCCGCGGTCGGGCTTGGCCGGAGCCGCGCCGCCGCGGTCTGAGCCTGTTTGTCAAGTGTCCAGGGTGCCAAATGCACCCTGGTTCGATCGAAACCTTTAATAGATTAACGTGGGGGGCCCACGGGCTCAGTTCGGCTCTAGAACGGTGAGTTCCGGTAACTTTCTGATCCAATCTGATTTTTTTTTAATTTTTAACAACTAACTTTTGGTGGATTGTGACCTGGACACGTCAATAGACGGTCTGGGAGTGACTTGGGATCCAAAAATGTGGTCGGGATCGAGTACGCACTCGATCAAACTGTCCGTGTGCAGTGAACTTCGCCGAACGGCGAGATCGGGAGGCCCTAAGACTGTTGCTATATTTTTGCGCACCCTCCTAAGTTATGACACGTCAGCGTACGTAGTGGGGACATAACTCAGGTCCGGTTTAATCAAAATCATGCTCTGATACCAACTTGTAACGCCCTGAAAATCGGGGGTCGAGTATGAACTCAACTCCCGAGTTCCAACGCATCACTTATGCAACATACACAATGATGGTTAAATGTTGTCTGAGTTAGCGCAATAAACATGAATGAGATTATACCAAAACAGTAATTCATACTCCAGTTCAATTGTATAAAGGCAAGCGGAAGACTGAAATTTTATATTCAAAATATGTAAAGTATCAAAATTTTGTGAACTTCAGAGTATGAGTACTAACTGAGTACCAATACACACGTATTGTTTCTAAGTCAAAAATCAAAATACAATCCTCAAAGAGGCCCTGTAAACCCCGCGATGCAGCCGGCCTAAGCATAGCCGTCAGAGTACTGCATAAAGGAGAACTCCTCCTGATCCTCCTCGAAGTCTAGCTCCGGCTCCTGAACAGAAGCGCCATCTACACCTGCGACAGAGTCTGGTGGGTGTTGCAAACACCGTCCCGTAACGTGGGAGTGAGTAGCTAGCTCAGTGGAACATTAAAGCATAGGTTAACATGTTATCAAATCAATCAAGCAGTAATGATAATGCAGTACAAATCAAACATTTCTAATTACTCTTGTTAAGTGCAAAAATGATATGACATGATGCTGTATGCCCTTGCCAAACCACCCTCAAGCGACATCATCTTACGTTCGCGAATGCTAACTCCCTCAGTGCGCCACATCTACAAAGCACATGCGGTGCGATGATGCTCATGATTACCAAGTTTTTATTAGTCCATTTCAACCAGCAGTATTGGGAAACTAAGGTACCTCCCTTGTATCATTCCCAAACATGATCCATTCTAGGGTCGTCAATCCTAGTTAATCTCATACGATATTATGGTTTGAGAAGCGTAGTGAAGGCATCGCAAAGGGCTCGTCACCCGTCAGCGCGGATACAGATCTCACCATATGCGGCTCAATTGCTGGCCGTCAGCTCGAGTACAGGTCTCACCGTACTCGGCTCAATCACTAGCCGTCAGCTCGAGTACAGGTCTCACCGTACTCGGCTCAACTCATACTCTAGTTACTGTGAAAGACTCGTCGCCAATCACAGACGCTTGGAGTACACTCGATGATACTACGGAGGACTCGTCGCCCGTCAGCACGAGCACAGGTCTCACCGTACTCGGCTCTCGCCGTAAGTATCGACAGCTCGAATACAGTGTCCCATACCACCGTATTCGGCTCACGAGTTTAGTTGCGCAATGGTCACTACGGGGAGGCACATGGCCCCAGCGTAGGCCGACAGCTCGACCACGGTGTCCCATACCACCATGCCCGGCTCATGCGTCTTAGCGGATCGAGGTACCATGGTTAACGGGATCGCCACTGGTAAGTTTGGTACCCTAGGTTCAAGCAGTAGCGACCAAACATGGTGAACATACATATACACATATCGGTTTGCTTGACGAGCCTGACTAGCTCGAGCGCACCACAAGTTGAGCGATATGGAGCGCAAAAGCACTCCGTGTGGCCAACCACTATCGCCAACCGAAGTACGACTCGGGTTCGCCAGACACGTCCATCGTGGCGATATGAATCTCGGCCACAACCGCAAGTCTGGTACCGAATGTATGGACTATAGGCATAGTCCCAAACTCAATCAGTTGTAAAGTATGAAGTAAAGCATGGGGTAAAGCATGTATTATAAAGCATGAAGTAAAGCATGTTATAAGGCATGTTGTAAAGCATGTTATAAAGCACTATACACATAGGGATACAAATACTTAGAGTTCATAGGTGAGTGGTTAGAGTGAACAACCACATGGAGAGTGTCATATATGACTCTAAGGGAGCGGAGAATCCCATCTCAGCACCTAACTAAGGTTCTAACACTTAAGCACTTACACTCACAAGTGATTTCATCAACACTTGGAATGCACTATTTCAACATACATGACGTATGCTAGAGAAGTGTGTACTAGGGTTGTCCCTTTACTAAACTAGTATTTTATACATATACATCATAATCATACAGCAATTAAACATGGCAATCACATCAGCAACTTATATACGTATAGGGTACTTCCACGTATACCCAATTTTGACATACGTAGTGTTTACAAAGGAACATAGATTTCGGCGATTCCTTTCGCCAAGCTAGTATTTTAAGCATGTATTGTATAATCATACATTAAATAAATATGTCAAACATTATTCCAAAAGAACTACGTATACTGATATTTCTACAATACGTAATTTCAACATACGGCGCATTTACAAGTAAACATATATTTTGGCGATTCCTTTCGCCAAACTAGTATTTTATTCATATGTTATATAATTATACATTAAATAAACATGTCAAGCATTTATCCAAAAAAATACGTATACGGTATTTCTACGTATACCTAGAATATGTGAAATTCCATATTTCACACACGCTAATCAAAACAGAAACGGAAAGCACTTTGTACATGTGCAATTGCAAGCAGATCATGAATCTACCATTATCTGACATTGAAAGCGTTGAAAACCGTAACTTATACACTTAAAGTCCTCACCTTTGCCTTTGGAAACGGAACGAATCAGCAAGGGTAATGGATCTTCCGTCTACGGGCGATTTCTAGCCTAAAGAGCGGAATCGGTTAGTCGGTATACATCCTACCTCGATTCCAATTCAAATCAGACCTAGGGTTAGGGTTTCTTACCTTCAAATGAGGTGGAAAACGCCGGGAAAGCGTCTAGAATAGAGCGGTGTAGGCCGTGTAGCAAGCCGAAGCAGGAGGAAGAAGATCGGCAACGATCTCCAAGTTCTTCTCTCTCTTTTCTCTCTCTCTCTAGGGTTTCCTCCAAAATTCGTGTGGCTGTGAGAGGGGCTACTCTAAGCTCCTTTTATAGCCTCAAACATTACGAGAATAGACTTAGGTTCATGGGGTACTGCTTATATAGGATATTCACCGCTTTTCCAGCTCAAAAGGGAAGTTCTGGTGGCCCTCTTTGAACCAAACGTCAGACTTAAGCTCACCATCAATGGATCCACGTGGGATTACGTTTTTGACTCATTCGGATACGCAGATCGCACGTGGCGGTCCACTTTCGCTCGACGGTCAGTGGGCCACGATCGAAAATTCCAAGTACATGTAAACGTTCTGAAATTTTTCTTAATCCGAGGGTGTAATTTGGTCTGATTCTGACGGTCAGGTTGCTTAATACTGACGCGTCAACGAACGATGCCAGATCACTATTCCAGATATTTGTTTTGGCTTATGAATAGTGTTTTTCATACTACCTCGCTCCGATTCGAAACGAATGGCCGTGGAACATCGGATAAGGCTGATTTTTGAGATGATTGTTAAGCCCAGTGGGGCGGTCCTAGTTCCTTAGCTTCGGGTTAATCGGACTCCGATGTGCGATCTAGACCTAATACGAAGTTTCGTTTCATTCCCGAGAGCAGACGGGAAATGAGTTTGGTTCTAAACTTCAGGATAACCTAGCGTCAATGATTCTGCAATTTTTGGGTCTTGCAGATCGTATTTAAAGCGATCCTAACGGATTTCATAGCTAATTGAGTTTAGTACTTAGTTAACTTTGTTAAATTTCTAAAGGATTTAATCCTACGTGATTTCTGGTCGAGGTGGTACTCGACCCAATGTACGGAAATTTTCAGGTCGTTACAATCTACCCCCCTTAAACAAAAAATTTCGTCCTCGAAATTTATACCTGTTCGTACTCCTCGAGAATCTGAGGGTAGTTCTTCCTGACCTCGGCCTCAGTCTCCCAGGTAGCTTCCTCCTCAGAATGATGTGTCCAAAGCACCTTCACAAGTGGGATGACTTTGCTACGCAATACCTGCTCCTTCCTGTCAAGGATGCGCGTCGGGCGCAACTCATATGTAGCATCCTCGCTCAACTGTACCTGCTCCCATCTGATGATATGCGAAGGATCAGGAACGTACTTCTTCAGCATAGATACATGAAATACGTTATGTACAGAAGCAAGTGGTGTAGGCAAGGCGAGACGATACGCCACATCACCCACTCGATCCAGTATCTGAAATGGACCGATAAACCTCGGTGTGAGCTTCCCCTTCTTCCCAAACCGAAGGACTCCCTTCATAGGGGAAACCCGAAGGAACACATGATCACCGACCTCGAACTCCAGCGGTCGCCACCTCGTATCGGCGTAACTCTTCTCACGCTCCGCTTCGCGTGTGAGCAATCGACGCCCGATAATGTCTACCTTCTCTCGTAGTCGCCCGAACCAACTCCTCGGCCAACCAGCTACGCTCTCCAACCTCGCCCAACAGTGCGGTGCCCTACAAGGTCGACCATATAGAGCCTCATATGGCGCCATGCCAATAGTCGCCTGGAAGCTGTTGTTGTAGGCGAACTCTGCATATAGAAGACAGTCATCCCAGCTGTCCTTCAAGTCCAACACACATGCTCGCAACATATCCTCCAGAGACCGATTCACCCGCTCCGTCCGCCCATCGGTCCCGAGGATGAAACGCCGTATCTTGAACTTCAACTTCACACCCATCGCCTCCTGGATACGAATCCAGAAGATGGATGTGAACCGCGTGTCTCTGTCCGACACAATCTCCAAAGGAACCCCGTGCAGACGGACGATCTCCCTGATGTACAATCTAGCCAGCTCGTCTGCGGAGTTCGTAACTCTGATAGGGAGGAAATGGGCAGATTTGGTCAACCGGTCCACAATCACCCAAGTGGAATCGTGCCCCTTCCTCGTCTTCGGCAACCCTGATATGAAGTCCATGGAGATGAAGTCCCACTTCCACTCTGCTATAGGCATGGGCTGAAGCAGTCCAGGAGGTCGGCGATGTTCTGCCTTGACCTGCTGGCACGTCAGACACCGAGACACAAACTCAGCAATGTGGGCCTTCATGTTGTCCCACCAATACGTCCGTCTCATATCCTGGTGCATCTTCGTGCTACCAGGATGCATCGCAAACTTCGAATTATGGGCAGACTCGAGAAGCTCGCGTCTCAAGTCAGGCACATCTGGAACACATAGGCGGCCACGGAATCGTAAACCCCCATCAGAACCAACTCTCCACTCGGAGTCCACGGCGTCGCTAGCCTGCTCTCGAAGCTCAGACAGCCGTATGTCGCCCTCCTGGGCCTCAACAATCCTGTCGTCAATAAGTGGCCGCACCCGAACGTGCGCAACACACTCAAATGGCTCCTCGACAGTGAGTCTCTGCTCGAAGTCCCGCACAAACTCTACCATATCCCACTCGGCTATCATCAGCGGTGCCGCAAATGCAATCGCCTTCTTGCGGCTCAACGCGTCTGCCACAAGGTTCGCCTTGCCAGGATGGTAGGAAACCTCGAACTTGAAGTCCTTCAAGGTCTCCATCCATCGGCGCTGTCTCATATTCAAATCTCGCTGCATGAATATGTATTTAAGGCTCTTGTGGTCGCAGAAAAGCTCGAACTCCTCACCATAGAGGTAATGTCTCCAGAGCTTCAATGCAAAGATGACAGCCGCCAACTCTAGGTCATGTGTAGGGTAATTCTCCTCGTGCTTCCTTAATTGTCTCGAGGCATACGATATCACCCTATCCTTCTGCATCAGCACACAACCCAAATCAACGCGAGACGCGTCAGTATACACCGTGTATTTCACCCCTTGCTCTGCAATACTAGCACAGGGGCGGACGTCAACTTGTCCTTCGGCTCCTTAAAGCCGCCTCCGCCTTCTCATTCCAGGGCGAACTTCAGGTCCTTTCGAGTCACCGAGACAAGGGCACAGCGATCTTCGAGAAATCCCGAATGAAACGTCTCAGTAGTACCCGGCCCAGCCAAGGAAACTCCTCACCTCGAACCGATTCAGTCGCGCGCCAATCTGAACCGCAGCCTACCTTAGCAAGGTCCATCTGCTATCCCATCCTTGGACACTACATGTCCCAGAACTTGACTTCCTCCCGCGAAGTCGCACTTCTTGTATTGCGCAAACAACTGGTTCTTCTTCAGTGTATCCAATACCGCTCGCAAATGCTCCTCGTGCTCCTCCCGACTCGTGGAGTATATCAAGATGCCATCGATAAAGACGATGACGAATCGGTAAAGGAAGGGCCGAAATACCCGGTTCATCAGATCCATGAACACGGCTGGTGCGTTCGTCAGACCGAACGACATCACTAAGAACTCATAGTGGCCAAAGCACGTCCTGAAGGCTGTCTTCTGCACGTCCTCCTCTCTCACGCGCAACTGGTGGTACCCTGACTGAAGGTCAATCTTCGAGAAATATTTCGCCCCCCTCAACTGATCGAACATCATCAATCCTGGGCAAAGGATACTTGTTCTTCACCGTGACTGGTTCAACCTACGGTAATCAATACACAACCGTAGGGACCCGTCCTTCTTATTCACGAACAACACAGGTGCTCCCCAAGGAGACACACTAGGCCGAATAAAACCCTTCTCTACAAGTCCGTCAATCTGTTTCCGCAGCTCCTCCATCTCACATGGAGGCATACGATAAGTCGGCAACGAGATGGGCATCGCACCAGGCGTAAGATCTATCGTAAAATCAATCTCACGCCGAGGAGGTAAACCAGGGATAGTCTCAAACACGCCTGCAAACTCTCGAACCACCGGCGTACCATCTATGGTCGGACCATCAATCGGCACAAGTAAAGCAGCATAACAATCAACGCGGCAGGTAACCGACCACACCGGAAACGTGAAAGCCGCGCCGTCCAGTCCATAGGCGATCACGATCCGAGCATCGCAATCTATCTCGGCCCCATCTTGGCGAGCCAATCCATACCAAGTATAACGTCGTAGTGCCATAGCGGAGCAACAATAAGGTCAACGAGCACTGTGCTGCTACACAAGACTATCGCACAACCCTCGCATAATCGTGTGACCGTCGAGAAGGCCCCAGTAGCCATAATGAGTCTCGTTCCCTTAGTGGGAACAATATGTAGAGATAGGCGTTTCACCGCCCCATAAGAAATAATAGAAGTGGTGGACCCGTGTCCACCAATAAAGAGACGGGAGTGTCGTGAATAAAAGCCGTACCCTCGAAAGCCGTCGAGCCGAAACCGAAGTCTCAGTGCCTCGGCCACAAGAGTATGAACGCGAGCCTGCTGGCCGCGGCCGGCCGAGGAGCCAAGGGTCGCCGTGCGGCCGAAGGACGGTACGGGAGGTCGGAATGAAGGATGTGCAGGAACGGTCTGTAGCGGCGGAGCTGATATGGCCTATGGATAAGGGCGACCCAATCTCTGTGGTGGCGCAAAGCCGCTAGCCCTCATGCGCGAGAAGCAGCTCTCAGCAGGGTGTCCAGGGTTTCCCGCAAAACGTGCGGTCACCAACGGGCGTCTCATAGAATAGCCGGCGCCGCGGCCCTGGGGGGGGAATCAGCCCGAGGCCTCTTGCCTAAAATAGGCCTGCTCTGTAAATCCTGTCGCAGTCTCGCAACCATAGTACCACGTGATCTGGCCAAACGGTCCACATCCTGCTCGGCCGTCATAGACATGTGGACCAACGCCGCATATGTAGGAATACTGTGGCAGCATATCCTCGACCGAATCTCCGGTCGCAAACCCAAGGAAAAACGACGCATCCGCATCTGCTCGTCTACTAGTATAGTCGGGACAAAGCGGCCCAACTCGGTGAAGCGGTGCTCGTACTCTTTAATAGTCATGCCTCCCTACCTGAGGCGCAGAAACTCGTCCTCCCGCTCACGTCGGTAAGTCGGCGGGTAGTATTTCTCATGGAACCGGAACTCGAACGCCTCCCAGGTCCATACGTAGTCTGCTGCGACGGACCGCAACACACTGTCCCACCATAAACTAGCCTCCCTCTCAAACATAAAGGCGGCGCTCTACTCTACCTGCCGCCTCGAGCAATGCAAAGATCCGAAGCATCTTCGAGATGCGGTCAAGCCAAAACTCTGCCTCCTCGGGCCTATGAGTGCCCATGAACGAAGGAGGCCTCAAGCGCTGAAATCGCTCGAGTAGACCACGTGTGCCGACATCTCCAGTAGGAGGCATCACGGGTGAAGGCAGGGGCACATCCTCACACTGAGCAGGAGGCTCAGGGTGCCCGGCAGGACAAGCAGGAGTCGTAGGTGGAGTCGCACTACCACCATGTGACAAGGCCTCAGCGATAGTGGCCATAAGCTGCCGGCCGCTGCTTCGCCAGTCTTGTATCTCTGTCTGCTGATGCATCATCAACATCAGCTGCTCAGATCTATCGGTCGGCGGAGCAGCCTGGGAGTCATGCTGCGCAGAAGATGATGGCCGAAACTGCTCACGGACCGGGGGCGTGTATGGTGGCAACCCGCCAGCAGGACCAGTAGGGGGCTGATCGGAACCCAACCCACGGTCCGCAGGACCACTACTACTAGAAGGTGTCTGGTCCATAGAGCCAGTCAGACGGAGATGTGCGGTGCTCCGCGTATACTGTCGCGGCATGCCCTATACAACACAGGGTACAGCATTTGTGAGATACAAAGATAATACACTCCATAAAGCACTTAAGCATTCCACACATCATCAAACAAAAGAGGCTATATGCTTTTCATTTACTCAAAATTGTCATAATACATGGACTACAGAGTTTACATGAATCATGACGGAAATCACATTATAGCCAATACATCCACAGATCAAACACTAAACATTCTACTACCTAATACATCATCTGAACGAAAACACAAACCGCCTATCGCGGTAACCAAAGCAAACACAACATACAACAATATGGATGACTAAGCATCCGAAGTAGGCGGTGGAGGAGGAGCATTCTTATCCTGCGCACAGCACAGGATGGCCTTCAACGTACGGGACATCTTCTTGAAATTCTTCTTCATGTAGGCTTCATTCTCTTCAAGTTTGGTTCGAACTTGACCAATCTCAGCCCGAACTTGTCCAATCTCAGCCCGAACTTGTCCAACCTCTTGCTGCAGGGCGGCTTGCCTCTCCTCAAGACGGGCAAATCGCGCATCAAATACATCTCGATCCACACCCTGCTCCTGAGCCGCAGGGGGTGAACTCTCCTCTGTGTCCTGAGCCTCAGGTTCTTCCTCCTGTATGTCATCACTGCGCTCCTCATCACTCTCAGCCTGGAGGTCAACACTCTCCTCACCGGCGCTATCCGACTCATCTCCAGACTCGTCGAGTCGGGCTTGCCGCTGTTGGGGGCCGATCTTCATATTCCTGAGTGTCGCTTCACTTATGATTCGGACCGGTGCAAGATCCTCCATATTCAACTGTAGCCTACATCACGAGCCATCCTGCAGATCAGTCGGCCAAATGGGAGCGAAAGATCGTTCCTGGCAGAACGAACAACATTAACTATCTGGGATAGGATGAATGTGGGCAGGCATATGTTGTCCCAGCGTCCCATCTTGTACAGAAAGTCCACCATCACCCTAGTACATTCCGTGCGGTTACCCCACCGTGGGTATACATTGTATGTGAAGATGTGATGGAGCAAATGGAAGTCTTCAGACATCTTTGTCGCCGCAATACAATTTCCTCGCTTCCAAGTAACCCGGCGACCACAGAGAAATCGCGTGCGGCGATCCCTTTCCCGCGCAGTCCTAGAGAAGTCATACTAGGATGCACCTGACCAAGCGGGATCTTCGTGATTCGAGCCACTTCGTCCACAGTGATTGTGCGCCTTATGCCCCTCACAGAGACAGTAAACTGAAGAGGCTCTACTGATGAGTCCACGATGTGAGCGTAGAAAGCGCGGACTGTGTTCTCACATGCGGGAGACTCGCCTTCAAAAATATAATTCCACCCGATATCCACCAAGTGGTCCATCATCGGGTGTAGCCCGAACATCCTTTCATCCACATGAGCTTCAAACACGACCTTGCGGCCCGCGAAGCGCCCATATTCCATGCCTATCGGATAAGCATTCCTGGCGGGGTGGTCAGGATCCAGGTCTCGCTTCGACCTAAACTCCCGCACGGTGCTTGTGCCGGCCCCAACGTCGAATCTTCTTCGGGTATGGGCTGGCCTACTTGGGCCGGCGTCGTCGGCCGCGGTTTTCCTCTTTCCCATGAAAGATAGGATGGAGGAAATGGAGAAAATGGTGGCCACCACACCAAGGAGGGCCATGGAAAATTTCCAAAATGGGGAAACAAAGGGCTGACCTCTTTTATCTTCCACAATCAACAATCCAACAGGTGTGGAAGAAGCTCTAGAGGTAGGAAATGCAGAAGAAACAAGAAGAAAATGGGATGGGTTAGTAGATTACCCGATTTTGAGCTCCAAGGAGGGTTATGAGAGCTCCAACTTGTGGAAATGGGGAAAGGGAGAGGCTAGGGCTGTTGTAGGAGGTAGGGGTGTGTGAGTTATGGAAGGAAATGGAGGGATTGAAGGTTTGGAGGGATGGGTTTTCAAAGAAAATCGAAAATGGAGGTGGGGTGCTTGAAAAGAGGGGAAATGGGAGAAATGGGTGCTTCAGCCCTTTAAAACCCAACCTAATGCCAAAATGGCACGTGCCATGGGGTAGGGGGGACTGAACCGACCAACCCCACGTTTGGAAACACGCCGGAAAAGTGACCGGAGCGCGGTCCGCCGCCGGCAGCCGCGCGCGCCGCGGCCGGCTTGGCCGAGCCGCGCCGCCGCGGTCTGAGCCTGTTTGTCAAGTGTCCAGGGTGCCAAATGCACCCTGGTTCGATCGAAACCTTTAATAGATTAACGTGGGGGGCCCACGGGCTCAGTTCGGCTCTAGAACGGTGAGTTCCGGTAACTTTCTGATCCAATCTGATTTTTTTTTAATTTTTAACAACTAACTTTTGGTGGATTGTGACCTGGACACGTCAATAGACGGTCTGGGAGTGACTTGGGATCCATAAATGTGGTCGGGATCGAGTACGCACTCGATCAAACTGTCCGTGTGCAGTGAACTTCGCCGAACGGCGAGATCGGGAGGCCCTAAGACTGTTGCTATATTTTTGCGCACCCTCCTAAGTTATGACACGTCAGCGTACGTAGTGGGGACATAACTCAGGTCCGGTTTAATCAAAATCATGCTCTGATACCAACTTGTAACGCCCTGAAAATCGGGGGTCGAGTATGAACTCAACTCCCGAGTTCCAACGCATCACTTATGCAACATACACAATGATGGTTAAATGTTGTCTGAGTTAGCGCAATAAACATGAATGAGATTATACCAAAACAAGAAATTCATACTCCAGCTTAAATTGTATAAAGGCAAGCGGAAGACAAATTTTATATTCAAAATATGTAAAGTATCAAAATTTTGTGAACTTCGAGTATGAGTACTAATCGAGTACCAATACACACGTATTGTTTCTAAGTCAAAAATCAAAATACAATCCTCAAAGAGGCCCCAGAACCCCGCGATGCAAATGGCCTAAGCATAGCCGTCGAGTACCGCATAAAGGAGAACTCCTCCCGATCCTCCTCGAAGTCTAGCTCCGGCTCCCGAACGTAGCGCCCATCTACACCTCGCGACAGAGTCCGGTGGGTGTTGCAAACACCGTCCCGTAACGTGGGAGTGAGTAGCTAGCTCAAGGGAACATTAAAGCATAGGTTAACATGTTATCAAATCAATCAAGCAAGAATGATAACGCAAAGACAAATCAAACATTTCTAATTACTCTTGTTAAGTGCAAAAATGATATGACATGATGCCGTATGCCCTTGCCAAACCACCCTCAAGCGACATCATCTTACGTTCGCGAATGCTAACTCCCTCAAGGCGCCACATCTACAAAGCACATGCGGTGCGATGATGCTCATGATTACCAAGTTTTTATTAGTCCATTTCAACCAAAGAAGTATTGGGAAACTAAGGTACCTCCCTTGTATCATTCCCAAACATGATCCATTCTAGGGTCGTCAATCCTAGTTAATCTCATACGATATTATGGTTTGAGAAGCGTAGTGAAGGCATCGCAAAGGGCTCGTCACCCGTCAGCGCGGATACAGATCTCACCATATGCGGCTCAATTGCTGGCCGTCAGCTCAAAGTACGGTCTCACCGTACTCGGCTCAATCACTAGCCGTCAGCTCGAGTACGTGTCTCACCGTACTCGGCTCAACTCATACTCTAGTTACCGTGAAAGACTCGTCGCCAATCACGTACGCTTGGAGTACACTCGATGATACTACGGAGGACTCGTCGCCCGTCGGCAAGACAAGCACAGTCTCACCGTACTCGGCTCTCGCCGTAGTATCGACACTCGAATACGTGTCCCATACCACCGTATTCGGCTCACGAGTTTAGTTGCGCAATGGTCACTACGGGGGAGGCACATGGCCCCGGCGTAGGGCCGACAGGCTCGACCACGGTGTCCCATACCACCATGCCCGGCTCATGCGTCTTAGCGGATCGAGGTACCATGGTTAACGGGATCGCCACCGGTAAGTTTGGTACCCTAGGTTCAAGCAAGATAGCGACCAAACATGGTGAACATACATATACACATATCGGTTTGCTTGACGAGCTCGACTAGCTCGAGCGCACCACAAGTTGAGCGATATGGAGCGCAAAAGCACTCCGTGTGGCCAACCACTATCGCCAACCGAAGTACGACTCGGGTTCGCTGACACGTCCATCGTGGCGATATGAATCTCTACCACAACCGCAAGTCTGGTACAAATGTATGGACTATAGGCATAGTCCCAAACTCAATCAGTTGTAAAGTATGAAGTAAAGCATGGGGTAAAGCATGTATTATAAAGCATGAAGTAAAGCATGTTATAAGGCATGTTGTAAAGCATGTTATAAAGCACTATACACATAGGGATACAAATACTTAGAGTTCATAGGTGAGTGGTTAGAGTGAACAACCACATGGAGAGTGTCATATATGACTCTAAGGGAGCGAGAATCCCATCTCAGCACCTAACTAAGGTTCTAACACTTAAGCACTTACACTCACAAGTGATTTCATCAACACTTGGAATGCACTATTTCAACATACATGACGTATGCTAGAGAAGTGTGTACTAGGGTTGTCCCTTTACTAAACTAGTATTTTATACATATACATCATAATCATACAAAGAATTAAACATGGCAATCACATCAGCAACTTATATACGTATAGGGTACTTCCACGTATACCCAATTTTGACATACGTAGTGTTTACAAAGGAACATAGATTTCGGCGATTCCTTTCGCCAAGCTAGTATTTTAAGCATGTATTGTATAATCATACATTAAATAAATATGTCAAACATTATTCCAAAAGAACTACGATACGGTATTTCTACAATACGTAATTTCAACATACTACGGCGCATTTACAAGTAAACATATATTTTGGCGATTCCTTTCGCCAAACTAGTATTTTATTCATATGTTATATAATTATACATTAAATAAACATGTCAAGCATTTATCCAAAAAAAATACGTATACGGTATTTCTACGTATACCTAGAATATGTGAAATTCCATATTTCACACCGCTAATCAAAACAGAAACGGAAAGCACTTTGTACATGTGCAATTGCAAGCAGATCATGAATCTACCATTATCCGACATTGAAAGCGTTGAAAACCGTAACTTATACACTTAAAGTCCTCACCTTTGCCTTTGGAAACGGAACGAATCACCAAGGGTAATGGATCTTCCGTCTACGGCGCGATTTCTAGCCTAAAGAGCGGAATCGGTTAGTCGGTATACATCCTACCTCGATTCCAACTCAAATCAGACCTAGGGTTAGGGTTTCTTACCTTCAAATGAGGTGGAAAACGCCGGGAAAGCGTCTAGAATAGAGCGGTGTAGGCCGTGTAGCAAGCCGAAGCAGGAGGAAGAAGATCGGCAACGATCTCCAAGTTCTTCTCTCTCTTTTCTCTCTCTCTCTCTAGGGTTTCCTCCAAAATTCGTATGGCTGTGAGAGGGGCTGCTCTAAGCTCCTTTTATAGCCTCAAACATTACGAGAATAGACTTAGGTTCATGGGGTACTGCTTATATAGGATATTCACCGCTTTTCCAGCTCAAAAGGGAAGTTCTGGTGGCCCTCTTTGAACCAAACGTCAGACTTAAGCTCACCATCAATGGATCCACGTGGGATTACATTTTTGACTCATTCGGATACGCAGATCACACGTGGCGGTCCACTTTCGGTTCGACGGTCACCACGATCGAAATTCCAAGTACATGTAAATGTTCCCGAAATTTTTCTTAATCCGAGGGTGTAATTTGGTCCGATTCTCGACGGTCGGGTTGCTTAACACCGACGCGTCAACGAACGATGCCGATCACTATTCCATATATTTGTTTTGGCTTATGAATAGTGTTTTTCATACTACCTCGCTCCGATTCGAAACGAATGGCCGTGGAACATCGGATAAGGCTGATTTTTGAGATGATTGTTAAGCCCAGTGGGGCGGTCCTAGTTCCTTAGGTTCGGGTTAATCGGACTCCCGATGTGCGATCTAGACCTAATACGAAGTTTCGTTTCATTCCCGAGAGCAGACGGGAAATGAGTTTGGTTCTAAACTTCAGGATAACCTAGCGTCAATGATTCTGCAATTTTTGGGTCTTGCAGATCGTATTTAAAGTGATCCTAACGGATTTCATAGCTAATTGAGTTTAGTACTTAGTTAACTTTGTTAAATTTCTAAAGGATTTAATCCTACGTGATTTCTGGTCGAGGTGGTACTCGGCCCAATGTACAGAAATTTTCAGGTCGTTACAGTTGGCCCTGTCGAGTTGATTGTTATGCTGCTTTACTTGTGTCGATTGATGGTCTGACACTGGAGGGTACGCCAGTGGTTCGGGAGTTTGTTGGAGTCTTTAAGACTATCCCTAGTTTACCTCCTCGGCGTGAGATTGATTTTACGATTGACCTTACGCCTGGTGCGATGCCCATCTCGTTGCCGACTTATCGTATGCCTCCATGTGAGATGGAGGAGCTCGGAAACAGATTGACGAACTTGTAGAGAAAGGTTTTATTCGACCTAGTGTGTCTCCTTGGGGAGCACCTGTGTTGATCGTGAAGAAGAAGGACGGGTCGCTATGGTTGTGTATTGATTACCGTAGTTTGAACCAGGTCACGGTGAAGAACAAGTATCCTTTGCCCAGGATTGATGATCTGTTCGATTAGTTGAGGGGGGCGAAGTATTTCTCGAAGATTGACCTTCAGTCAGGGTACCACCAGTTGCGCGTGAGAGAGGAGGACGTGCAGAAGACAACCTTCAGGACGTGCTTCGGGCACTATGAGTTTTTGGTGATGTCGTTCGGTCTGATGAACGCACCAGCCGTGTTCATGGATCTGATGAACCGGGTATTTAGGCCCTTCCTTTACCGATTCGTCATCGTCTTTATCGATGACATCTTGATATACTCCACGAGTCGGGAGGAGTACGAGGAGCACCTGCGAGCAGTATTGGGTACGTTGGAGAAGAACCAGTTGTTTGCGCAATACAAGAAGTGCGACTTCTGGCAGGAGGAAGTCAAGTTCCTGGGACATGTAGTGTCCAAGGATGGGATAGCAGTGGACCTTACTAAGGTAGCCGCGGTTCAGGATTGGCAGTAGCCTGAGTCGGTTACTGAGGTGAGGAGTTTCCTTGGTCCGTGCTGGGTATTACAGACGTTTCATTCGGGATTTCTCGAAGATCGCCAGTGCCATTGTCTCGGTTGACTCGGAAGGACCTCGAAGTTCGCCTGGAATGAGAAGGCGGAGGCGGCTTTAAGGAGCCGAAGGGCAAGTTGACGTCCGCCCCGTGCTAGTATTGCCGAGCAAGGGGTGAAATACACAAGTATATTGACGCGTCTCGCGTTGGTTTGGGTTGTGTGGCCGATGCGAAGGATAGGGTGATTTCGTATGCCTCGAGACAATTAAGGAAGCACGAGGAGAATTACCCTACACATGACTGGAGTTGGCAGATCATCTTGCATTGAAGCTCTGGAGACATTACCTCTACGGTGAGGAGTTCGAGCTTTTCTGCGACCACAAGAGCCTTAAATACATATTCACACAGCGGGATTTGAATATGAGACAGCGCCGATGGATGGAGACCTTGAAGGACTTCAAGTTCGAGGTTTCCTACCATCCTGGTAAGGCGAACCTTGTGGCAGATGCGCTGAGCCGTAAGAAGGCGATTGCATTTGCGGCACCGCTGATGATAGCCGAGTGGGACATGATGGAGTTTGTGTGGGACTTCGAGCAGAGACTCACTGTCGAGGAGCCTTTTAAGTGTGTTGCGCACGTTCGGGTGCGGCCACTTATTGACGACAGGATTGTTGAGGCCCAAGAGGGCGATATACGACTGTCTGAGCTTCGAGAGCAGGCTAGCGACGCCGTGGACTCCGAGTGGAGAGTTGGTTCTGATGGGGGTTTACGATTCCGTGGCCGCCTATGTGTTCCTGATGTGGCTGACTTGAAACGCGAGCTTCTCGAGTCCGCCCATAACTCGAAGTTTGCGATGCATCCTGGTAGCACGAAGATGTACCAGGATATGAGACGGATGTATTGGTGGGATAACATGAAGGCCCACATTGCTGAGTATGTGTCTCGATGTCTGACGTGCCAGCAGGTCAAGGCAGAACATCGCTGACCTCCTGGACTACTTCAGCCTATGCCTATAGCAGAGTGGAAGTGGGACTTCATCTCCATGGACTTCATATCTGGGTTGCCGAAGACGAGGAAGGGGCACGATTCCATTTGGGTGATTGTGGACCGGTTGACCAAATCGGCCCATTTCCTCCCTATCAGAGTTACGAACTCTGCAGACGAGCTGGCTAGATTATACATCAAGGAGATCGTCCGTCTGCACGGGGTTCCTTTGGAGATCGTGTCGGACAGAGACACGCGGTTCACATCTATCTTCTGGACTCGTATCCAAGAGGCGATGGGTGTGAAGTTGAAGTTCAGTACAGCGTTTCATCCTCAGACTGATGGGCAGACAGAGCGGGTGAATCAGATTCTGGAGGATATATTGCGAGCATGTGTGTTGGACTTCAAGGACAGCTGGGATGACTGTCTTCCGTACGCAGAGTTCGCCTACAACAACAGCTTCCAGGCGACTATTGGCATGGCCCCATATGAGGCTCTATATGGTCGACCTTGTAGGGCACCGCACTGTTGGGCAGAGGTTGGCGAGTGTAGTCTGATTGGCCCAGAGTTGGTACAGGCGACTACAGAGAAGGTAGACATTATCAGGCGTCGATTACTCACAGCCAAGCAGAAGCGTGAAGAGTTACGCCGATACGAGGCGGCGACCGCTGGAGTTCGAGGTCGGGGATCATGTATTCCTTCGAGTTTCCCCTATGAAGGGAGTCCTTCGGTTTGGGAAGAAGGGGAAGCTCACACCGAGGTTTATCGGTCCATTTCAGATACTGCATCGAGTGGGTGATGTGGCATATCGTCTCACTTTGCCCACACCACTTGCTTCCGTACACAACGTATTTCATGTATCTATGCTGAAGAAGTACGTTCCTGATCCTTCGCATATCATTAGATGGGAGCAGGTACAGTTGAGTGAGGATGCTACGTACGAGCTGCGCCCGACGCGTATCCTTGATAGGAAGGAGCAGGTACTACGTAGCAAGGTCATCCCACTTGTGAAGGTACTTTGGACACATCATTCCGAGGAGGAAGCTACCTGGGAGACTGAGGCCGAGGTCAGGAAGAACTACCCTCAGCTTCTCGAGGAGTACGAAAAGGTATAAATTTCGAGGACGAAATTTTTTGTTTAAGGGGGGTAGATTGTAACGACCCGTAAATTTTCGTACATTGGGTCGAGTACCACCTCGACCAGAAATCACGTAGGATTAAATTCTTTAGAAATTTAACAAAGTTAACTAAGTACTAAACTCGATTAGCCATGAAATCCGTTAGGATCGCTTTAAATACGATCTGCAAGACCCAAAAGTTGCAGAATCATGGACGTTAGGTTACCCTAAAGTTTAGAACCAAACTCATTTCCCGTCTGCTCTCGGGAATGAAACGAAACTTCGTATTAGGTTTAGATCGCACATCGGAAGTCCGATTAACCCGAACCTAAGGAATTAGGACCGCCCCACTGGGCTTAACAATCATCTCAAAAATCAGCTCCATCCGATGTTCCATGGCCATTCGCTTCGATCCGGAGCGAGGGTGTGTGAAAAACACTATTCCTATTCCAAAATAAATATCAGGAATAGTGATCTGGCATCATTCGTTGACGCGTTAGTATTAAGCAACCTGACCGTCAGAATCAGACCAAATTACACCCTCGGATTAAGAAAAATTTCAGGAACATTTACATGTACTTGGAATTTCTAAACGTGGCCCCCTGACCGTCGAACTGAAAGTGCTCCGCCACGTGCGATCTGGGAATCCGATCGAGTCAAAAACGTAATCCCACGTAGATCCATAGATGGTGAGCTTAAGTCTGACGTTTGGTTCAGGGAGGGCCACCAGAACCTCCCTTTTGAGCTGGAAAAGTGACGAATATCCTATATTAGAAGTAACCCTTGAACCTGAGTCTATTTTCAGAATATTTTTTACTATAAAAGGAGCTTAGAACAGCCCCTCTCACAGCCATACGAATTTGGGATTTTAACCCTAAAGAGAGAGAGAGAGAGAAAAGAGGGAGAATAGTTTGGGATTTGTGGGAGATCTTCCTCCTACTGCTTTGGATTGTTACACGGCCTACACCGCCCTGTTCTAGGCGCTTTCCCGGCGGTATCCAGCCCATTTGAAGGTAAGAAACCCTAACCCTAGGTCTGAATTGTGGTAGAATCGTCGTAGGCTATGTAACAACTAACCGATTCCGCTCTTTAGGCTAGAAAACTCCCGTATACGGAAGTTCAACGACCCTTGCTGATTCGTTGCGATTCCAAAGGCAAAGGTGAGGACTTTAAGTGTATAAGTTACGGTTTTCAACGCTTTCAATGTCAGATAATGATAGATTCATGATCTGCATGTAAATGCACATGTACAAAGTGCTTTCCGTTTCCTGTTTCGATTAACGTTGTAGAAATTGGAATTTCACATACTCTAGGTATACGTAGAAATACCGTATACGTATTTTTTTTGGAAAAACGTTTGACATGTTTATTTAATGTATGATTATATGATATATGGATAAAATACTAATTTGGCGAAAGGAATCGCTGAAATACATGTTCATGTGTAAATGCTACGTATGTTGAAATTGTGTATTCTAGAAATACCGTATATGTATTTTTTTTGGGAAAATGTATGACATGTTTATTTAATGTATGATTATACAATATATGTATAAAATACTAGTTTGGCGAAAGGAATCGCCAAAATACATGTTCCCTTGTAAATGTCAAGTATGTTGAAATTGCGTATTCTAGAAATACCGCATATGTATAAATTTTCAAAATGTAATTGTCATGATTATTTATCGCATGAATATGGTATGCGCGGATAAAATAACCGCTTGGCGAAAGGATAGCCCTAATACGCATTTGTTAACATACGTCGTGTATGTTGGAATAGTGTATTCTAAGTGTTCGCGTAGATGCTTGTGTGTGTAAATGTTTGAGTGTTAGTGCCTTAGAGAGGTGCTGATATGGGATTCCTGACTCCCTTAGAGACATGTAGGACCCCCCCTCCATGCGGTGGTTAGCTATAACCACTCACTTGAGATGTGGATGTAATTGTATCCCTATGTGTATAATGCTTTACAACATGCTTTACAACATGCCTTACTTCATGCTTTACTTCATGCTTTATAACATGCCTGCTAACATGCTTTACTTCATGCTTTATAATATGCCTGCTAACATGCTTTACTTCATGCTTTACTTCATGCTTTACAACTGTTTGAGTTTGGGACTATACCTATAGTCCAAACATTCGGTACCAGACTTGCAGTTGTGGCCGAGATTCATATCGCCACAACGGACGTGTCTGGCGAACCCGAGTCGTACTTCGGTTGGCGATAGTGGTTGGCCACACGGAGTGCTTTTGCGCTCCATATCGCTCAACTTGTGGTGCGCTCGAGCTAGTCAGGCTCGTCAATCAAACCGATATGTGTATATGTATGTTCACCATGTTTGGTCGCTACTGCTTGAACCTAGGGTACCAAACTTACCAATGACGATCCCGTTAACCATGGTGCCTCGATCCGCTAAGATGCATGAGCAGGGCATGGTGGTATGGGACACCGTGGTCGAGCTGTCGGCCTACGCTGGGGTCATGTGCCTCCCCGTAGTGACCATTGCGCAACCAAACTCGTGAGCCGATTATGGTGGTATGGGACACTATATTTGAGCTGTCGATACTTACGGCGAGAGCCGAGTACGGTGAGACCTGTGCTCGTGCTGACGGGCGACGAGTCCTCCGTAGTATCTTCGAGTATACTCCAAGTGTCTGTGATTGGCGACGAGTCTTTCACAGTAACTAGAGTATGAGTTAAGCCGAGTACGGTGAGACCTGTACTTGAGCGGATGGCTAGTGATTGAGCCAAGTACGGTGAGATATGTACTTGAGCTGACGGCCAGCAATTGAGCCGCATATGGTGAGATCTGTATCCGCGCTGACGGGTGACGAGCCCTTTGCGATGCCTTCACTACGCTTCTCAAACCATAATATCGTATGAGATTAGCTAGGATTGACTACCCTAGAATGGATCATGTTTGGGAATGATACAAGGGAGGTACCTTAGTTTTCCAATACTGCTGGTTGAAATGGATTAATAAAAACTTGGTAATCATGAGCATCATCGCACCGCATGTGCTTTGTAGATGTGGCGCACTGAGGGAGTTAGCATTCACGAATGTAAGATGATGTCGCTTGAGGGTGGTTTGGCAAGGGCATACAGCATCATGTCATATCATTTTTGCATTTAACAAGAGTAGTTAGGAATGTTTGAATTGTACTGTGTTATCATTACTGCTTGATTGATTTGATAACATGTTAACCTATGCTTTATTGTTCCACTGAGTTAGCTACTCACTCCCACATTACGGGACGGTGTTTGCAACACCCACCAGACTCTGTCGCAGGTGTAGATGGCGCCTCTATTCAGGAGCCGGAGCTCGACTTCGAGGAGGATCAGGAGGAGTTCTCCTTTATGCAGTACTCTGACGGCTATACTTAGGCCGACTGCATCGCGGGGATTCCAGGGCTTAACTACAGAGTTATCTTTTGATTTTTTACTTAGAAACAATACATGTATATTGGTACTCAGTTAGTACTCATACTCTGGAGTTCACAAAATTTTGATACTCTACATATTTTAAATATAAATTTTCAGTCTTCCGCTTGCCTTTATACAATTGAACTGGAGTATGAATTACTGTTTTGGTATAATCTCATTCATGTTTATTGCGCTAACTCAGACAACATTTAACCATCATTGTGTATGTTGCATAAGTGATGGGTTGGAACTCGGGAGTTGAGTTCATACTCGACCCCCGATTTTCAGGGCGTTACACTCTTACTCAAGGAATTTGATTTGGAAATAAAAAATAAAAAACAGTAGAGAACGTAGTGGCTGACCATCTTTCTTGCCTTGATCTCTTTGATTCCCTTAAGATGACACATATAAATGACATGTTCCCATCACTAAGTGAAAAATGGAAATAAATGACAGATTTAGAGATGGTTCTGGACCGTCTCTAAATTTGCTTGGTTTAAAGACGCTTTAGAGACAGCCGTAAACCGTCTCTAAAATTAGGGACGGCTCCTGACCGTCCCTAATATTGTCTTTAAATGTTTTGCGTTTGCAAACAATATAAGACGGTCTCTGACCGTCTTATATACATCATCTGAGACGGTCAAAGACCGTCCGCATTAGAGACGGTCTTCAACCATCCTATATGCGGTCATCTGAGACGTTCACTGGCCGTCTGTATTAGAGATGGTCATTGGCCGTCTTTTACTTGGAATCTAAGACTGTCAAAGACCATCTCTATTAGAGACGGTCCTTAGCCATCTTATTGCCATACCAAAAACCGTCTCTATTAGAGACTGTCAGACGGTCCTTAGCTGTCTTCTATGACCCTGGAAGACCATCTGTATTAGAGACGGTCCTTAACCGTCTCTAATGCTCAGGTACCTCCTACAAATTTATTTTAAAAAAAAAAAAAAAAAAAAAAAAAAAAAAAAGATTTTATAAAATTCTACATTTTAAAAAAAATTAAGAACTTTGAATAATGTTTATAACCTTGAAGAAAAAAAAAATCAATAAAAAAATGATATTTTGAAAAAGAAAATATAAAAAATTAAACAAAATTGTGAAAAAATTGACAAATTGTAAAAAACTATATATTTTTTAAAAAAGAAAACTAGATTTTATATTTTGACAAAAAAAAAAAGTTATATAACAAGATTTCGATAAAAAAATGATATTTTGAAAAAGAACATTTAAAAAATTAAACAAAATTGTGAAAATTTTGACAAATTGAAAAAAAAAATTATTTAAAAAAGAAAACTAGATTTTACATTTTAACAGGAAAAATTGAAAAGTTATATGACAAAAGTGATATTAAAAAAATGATATTTTAAAAAAGAAAATTTAAGAAATTAAACAGAATTGTGAAAAAATTGACAAATTGTAAAAAATATATATTTTAAAAAAGAAAACTAGATTTCGTATTTTGACAAAAAAAATTAAAAAGTTATATAACAAGATTTCGATAAAAAAATGATATTTTGAAAAAGAAAATTTTAAAAATTAAACAAAATTGTGAAAATTTTGAGAAATTGGAAAAAATATATTTTTAAAAAAGAAAACTAGATTTTGCATTTTGACAAGAAAAATTGAAAAGTTATATAACAAAAGTGATATTTTGAAAAAAAAAAATTAAGAAATTAAACAAAATTGTGAAAAAATTGACAAATTGAAAAAAATATATGTTGATTTATTTCTGTCTCCATTAGTTGAGATTTTCATTACTTATTCAGTTAAGAAATGAGAAAGAACAAAAAAAAAAAAGGCAGAAAAGTTAATCACAGGTGTATGGATTTATTAATAGGGAATCCTGTACATGGTAGGACCAATCACATCAATAGACATAGTATAGATTTATCAAGAGATTTAGGACATTAATCACATATGCATTAGAACATATTCCTTGACATTGAAGCAACTTTAAAAGAGCATAAGAAAACAAGATCTTAGGATTTGCATCGTTTGGTTATATAAATGAAAAAAAAAAAAGAGTACCAGTTATCGGTTACCTCTTTGATACCTGGCCATAGCATATGTTTGATGTTGTGCATGCCCCTTCTCTCATAGTTTGTCGTCTTTGATTATTTTCTGCAAACATCATAAGAAAGAAAGTGCCGCTTGATTAATGAGTTAGACTTGAAATATTGACCTCAAAAGTTTGGAGGTTGTATGGCAAATAAACATTTGAGTGAGATTGAGAGAGATTGAGAGAGAGAGACAGCAGAGAGAGAGAGAGAGAGAGAGAGAGAGAGAGATATCTCAATGTTACTGGAGATTTAGGGATTTGAGGGGAAGATGGAGAAATGCACTCTCTCTCCGTTTGCAACGGCCGCCCTCCCTCTCTGCAATCTCTCTCCATCTGCAACGACCGCCCTCCCTCTTTGCAATCTCTCTCTCTCTCCATCTGCAACGGCCGCCCTCCCTCTCTGCAATCTCTCTCTGCCTGCAACGACCGTCCTCACTCTCTACTCCTCCCCAAGACGGTAGGGTTTGATCGCAATGTCTCCTTTTCTTTTCTATTTTGAAAACGGGAGTGGATTAGGTGTTACTCGTACGTATGCTCACCTGTGCACGTGCGCACGTGCGATCCTTTCCACACGTGTTATGGGATTCTAATCTGAACGGTTCATGTGATGAAACATCCCATTAAACCCCGTGGACTAATTTTCACTATGATCTAAAACTCTGGTGGGTCATAGAAAAGTGATATGAAAATCAAAGGATAAAACTATTTTCTTTTGACATGGCCCAGAAAGTTTTCGATCAATGTATGTTGTGCCCACCGTGAATTTATGTAGTCTATCCATGCCGTTCATCCATTTTTTTTCAAATAATTTAAGGGGTTGAACCCAAAATTGAAGCATATCAAAAGATCAAGCGGATTATACAACAGGAAACAATGGGAATAATGATTTCCACCGTTGAAACCTTACTAGGCCCCCCACTAATGCTTATTTGTCATCCAACATGTTCATAAGATCGTATGGACATGGATGAATGGAAAACATAAAAATAAGCTTGATCCAAAACTTATGTGGCCCCCAAGAATTTTTCAACCATAAATTCACACTTGTTTTTTGTCGTGTGGTCCATTTTAGTGTTGGATATGCTTAATTTTTGGGTTATAAAGTCCTAAACTTATCTGATAAAATGGATGGACGAAGTGGATCAAATACATAAATCATGGTCTATCTCATGGAGTTTACTCAGTACGCTAAAATTTGGATGTGCTCCATGAGCCGACAAAATGGATGAATAGTATGGATACACAAATATCATCTTGATATAAAAGTTTTGGAGCCTTTAGATATATACACAAATAAATCATATCCAAAGATTAAATGGACTGCATCCATGTTAAGGCATGTGAAGTAGTTCTGTTTTAGATTGAGGTTGCAAATGGGTCGTATGCTGCACAAATTAATAGTGATTTAAAAGCAGGTGTGATATCTTTTTTTTTTTTTTTTTTGGGATCATAAGTAATCTTTTAAAACTGTTCAGGCCAGTTTTAGGTTGTAATTCTGCTTCATTTGAGATCCACACAAAATAGAGAATTAGCATAACCTAGTGGTTACACTGTTTTTTTTTTTTCTTCGAAGTACAAGCAATGGCCCGCATTGGTGGTCAATTTCGGGTCAGGTTGGTCCCAACGTGCATTCTGGATTGTGTTTAAAACACTTGCATATGTATGCAAGTGGATAATAATATTCAATAAATATTTTGAGATATTTTTAAATTTATCATACCAGCATAAATACATTGGGTCACATATATTAGAGTTAAAGTTAGTGGTTGATAGGATATGATGTCTGATATTTGATGAATCAAGACATTTGACATAAGGCTATTATAGTAAGTAGTAGAGCTGGGCACGAGATGACTCGACTAACTCGACTCGTTCGGACCCAACTCGATTAAAGTTTTGGATGAAGCTGATATTTGTTTTTTCTCTTCATCTGGGTCTGTATGACCTAATCAACAGATTAGATGTCAAATAAATAGTATAGTGGGCCATAGAAGGATTTTCATGATTGATATCCAATCACTATTGTTTTCATGTGGTGTGATCCACATGAGATTTGTATCCCTCTCATTTTTAGGATCAAGCAGTAAAATGATCTTTAAAAATGGATGAACGGAATGGATGAAACACATACATCATGGTGGGGCCCACAGAGCACCGGCCATCAGGGTGGGGCTGCATTTCATCGCAAGTGGGTGCCAACATTTCGTTCCAGTGCCTCGTTTTCGCGCCATATTTTCATTGCAGCGCCAAGAGCTCTCTCGTTCGTTTCTCTCTACTTCTCCGCACCTTTCTCTCTCTCTCCAGTTCAACTCCCCATCTCTCTCAATCCCTCTCCATCTCGACTCCCGACCAAAACAATCCCATATCTCCCTACCGATCTTCGTTTGGCCGAGCGGTGGTCCAAGGCCCTCCCTATTCACGAACGCGAGGTATCTCTCTCTCTCTCTCTCTCTCTCTCTCTCTCTCTCTCTCTCTCTCTCTCCCCCCTCTCAATCTCTCTCAAGCTAATGTTGATTTATGAAATTGGGGATTTAGAAATTTGTGGATTTCCAATTCGAATGTGGACCCTCATTTAGGGATTTGGGGATTTTAGGGCTTACAGATTTTGGCAACAACCATTAATAAGAAACATCCTATTCGAATGTTGTTTATATTGCCAATGTATCAATATCACCCAGTTTGATGGTGGGTCCACTACAAAGGGTGTTATTGTGTTGAAGCGAAGATAGTATTGAAGCAACCAAATCCCCAAAGAAGTCTTGAATCAGATGATCTGAATCTGTCACTCTTTTTTATTTAGTGTATATTTGCTAAATCGAATATAATGGGAAGATTGATCTTGCACCTGTATACAAGGAAGCTCTTTACTGTTGCCGTACTTGTCTTTTTGCCTATCAGTTCTGCTCATCTTGCTAGGGCATATAATTCTCAATCTAAAAGTTTTTTTATCAAGCTTATATTTTTGTTTTCCTTTCATCCATGTCTGTAAGATCTTATGAACAAGTTGGATGGTAAGTAAACATCACTGTGGGGCCCAGAAAGGTTTCATCAGGTGGGCCTCACCATGTAGATGTTACTGTCCAAAGATGAAAGTGATCCCCATGATATTAGAAATAAGTTGATGGGCTAGAAAACTTAGGCTGATTTATTTTTTTTTGCAAATTGAACAATGGGTTGAAGTACTTCAATTCAGTACAGGGAGATGAGGGAAGCAGTTCTTGCCACAGGCCATTCATAACCCCGGATTGAAGTTACAATGGTTCCAAGTCCATCTTGAAATGCATGGAACTATTAGATTTTGGTCTTGTGAATTAAACGATGCCAGCCCACTTCTGTCATTTATTCTACATTGAATTAGGTTATTGCTATCCAGTTCAAGGAAGTATTCAAAAGCACCCTTAGATAACCAAAGGACTAGTCATTTTAAATTTCCAGAAACCTATGATTTGTGACTGAACCTGTTTTTCTTTTGATCATTTGTAGCAAAGGATTAGGTTGCACGCAACTGCACACAACCATGTTTTGGGACTTTACATAGGCAAGCATTCTTTTGCAAATTGAACACACGCTTCTTTCATCACCACATTCTATGAGACCACATCCCATCCACCTTAAAGGTAGAAACAAAGAAGCATTCTTTTAGTATGTTGGTCGTAGTGCGCTTTTCACCTTTTGATGGATGGTTTGGATATTGCAAATGCTCGCCATGCCTTTGGCATATATGGTGTTGAATGCATTAATCTGTCTTGTACACGTGCGGCTTAGCAAAACTCTTATATAACGCTTCACCAAGTCCGATTGTTCATCCAAAGGTATATATGCAAGAGGTGTGAAGTGCTTACCCTAAGACCGTGGAAACAATTAGCAGATCTGTTTTATTACCACCGATTTGTTTGTGAAGACGTTCGAGGTAATGTGCATCTAGAACCCATGCAAGATCATGAGCAAGTGGCACCATTGTGCATAGTATAGGCTTATAAGAAAAATAGAATCCTGGAAGAAATTAATATTGACAGGAGATCTAGCAGCACATATAATGTACATAGGTCTGGAAGTATGCATAGTGCACACAATTCTAATATTATAGCAATACAAAATCACATCTTTAAACTCTAGTTTGCTAAAGTTCCAATGTTGTTACAGTGTATGAATACCCCATAAAGAATCCTGGAGAGGCATTGGACAAATTTGATTATTGTGACATTGAGATAACTGTCACAACTCACATGCATTTAAGAGATACATCATAACTGTCACAACTCACATGCATTTAGGCATGCCACTCATCATCCGCTATGGGATTTTGTTTCCTCCTTTCTGATCCAGATGAAATAAAATTAAGAAAATAATGCGTGTAACTAAACAACAGCGATAGGAACAACAAAGGACCTTTTCGAGATACTCCTGTAGCTTCTTTATCCGGCCTATGTAGTCTTGACCTTCAACACACAGGGTGACAGACTTGGCATCTGAGCCCGGGCCATCAAATTGAAGAGGCCTAGGGTTTCTGTACATGTCATCCATCAAAAACTTCATTGCATTTTCTCTCAGTAACATGGAACCAAAAGCCCAAACGGTTCACAACAGCCACAAGGATTACATGCAGAAACCCCGTTCAACACCTACCTTTATTTCTATAAAAAAAAAGTGAGTAATCAAGCAAAACAGTGCATTTTATTCATGGAAGACAATAGGAAAACAACTTGCTAGTTCCATGTACCTCTTATAATCTTTCAGCAAAGAGGTCTCTTGGGTTACCAAAATCATGGTATCTAGGGCAGGAAACATATGTCAGTGTGGTGAATACAGATGGCGTGCTCCATGGTGTGTATAATATCCAATCCATCTTGTAGGGTCACTCCATCATCAAAACAGATACCATGATTTCAGGAAAACAACTTGCAAGAAGACAATAGGAAAACAACTTGAAAAAGACTTACAAGAAAAAGTGGGGCCTATGGTGCAGTGATCCAAACTATTTTTATGGTGGGGCTCTCCCTGGACGGCCATCCACCAAAAACCTCCCAGATTGGAAGATCCTAGCTGTAGAAAAATATGATCTTATTTTGGTTGAAATTGTAAGAACTAGGAAGAGCTCTTAGAAGGCCACTACTCTCTTTTCCTTGGAAACATTGCTTGTAGACAAATAAATTTTTCCTTGCTATTGTTGTGTGGTATGTGCGTTGGAATAATTGAAACTGGTGGAATTCGTTAGCAACTACTCAATTTCTCGACAGAATCCATTGAATTTAAATTAACATGAACTTTTCTCACCTGAATCAGTTCCAATTAATGTGTAGAAATGATCTGAAATGGCAGCTGCATCATAACTCATTAATAGAGCTGAAAAAACAAGTTAAACATGTTTGAATTGAGCTAGATGGAAAAGATAATTGCTTAATAAGTTAAACATGTTTGAATTTGTGGGCCCACTTTTATAGCCCACTTGATGATTGGTTTAGCTTAATAATTATCTCAAATATTCATCTTAATGGGCTTAACAAAATAACATATTTGATCTTATGTTTTTTTTATATGATTATAACATTTTAGAATGATTCCCCAATCTAAGCTCTGCTCGATGTGAATATACAGCTTTCTACGTGTAAGTAACAGGCTATCCAAACAGAAAAACTAACTTACCTGTAAGTGACTTACAACTTACATCCAAACAGGTTACCTGTAAGTAACTTTCACCCGTAAGTCACTTACAACTTAAAAGAACTTACAGGCATCCAAACAGGCCCTAAGCGAAACAACACAGCAGCTGCATTCTCGACAAAAGGGTTCTAAGGATGCTCTGCACAGATCTGTTGCGAACTGGTCTTGGCAAGCGATGGCTGAAGTCAGTAGCATTTTGCTTGGGGGGTTTTGGGCTAGCTGTTGTGGTTGTATTTTTGTTTTTCTTTTAGTTTTGAATGGCTAGATAGCAGTCTAATGAGAGGGCCACATGTTCTCTATCTTTTTCCCCTTATTTATTTATTTAATCTTTAGCATCCTTTTTATTAATTATGGCTTGTTGTCATTTGTTTTTTATTAACCAAGTCACTAAAGGATTTCAATTTCAAATGTAACAGAAGTATTGACAGAACGTTGTCACTTGTTGCAGTATGAGATGTAACAAGAATATACATTGATTGTGCACCAATTTATTTTTGAAAATGAACCAACCAGAAACAATTTGAGAAGACGTTCAATGATACTTTGTTAAATATAAAATTTATGACCTTTAGTAACTTGGTTAATTAAAAAGAACTACGTAGTGGCTTGATCCCAATCTGACTTTTTGGGTACGTAGGCAGTCGTTCGTAATGTACTAGAATATCGGTGCAGCCACAAATCTTTTTTCTCCTTTGAATTGTAACAGATCAGATCGGTTGCATTTTTCTCTGTCATACAGGTTGTGGCTATCAAAGATATAATATCACCTCCTTATAGGGAAACATTTAATGATGTGTACAGGTAAATTCATTTTTTCTTATTCCTTATATTATTTCCCAGTTATATTTGTGTTGGTTTCAGAGTACAGGTAATATGTAGGTTAGCAGTAATTCTCATTTCCATCCATGGTTTGGTTTTATTTTCAATTCTCCTAAGTAATGTGCAAGTAACTAATTCCTCAACCATCTCATGGCCAACATCAATTTGAGTACGCATAAACCTTTGGATCCTCTTTTTGAAAGGTATATTCACATCAATTTGAGCACTATCAGGTGATATTTAAGATTTTCATTATAAATAGATTAAGAGCCAATGATAATTATAAGTAGACTTGTAGCAAAAAATAAAGAATTTGATTTTTTTCAAAACATGGAAAGACTAATCAGTCCTACTTCTTGTAACTTCAGCCACTGCTTCAAATGGAGGGACTGCAAAAAGATTTTGTTAGGGAGACTACTGATGGTGAACTAGCAGCTGCAACAAATATGAGAGCTACAAAGGTGAAAAGAAACATAAGGCAGTCGGTAAGATAAGATAGATTGACAGTACTTGTTTCAATATTCTTGGATGGATGATGAATGTATTTGGGAATGTAAATGAAAATAAAAAACTTATAATATATATATATATGTTATCAATAGAGGATACCTTGTTTAGGGGGACATGAAATTCTTGTAGCTTATGGTATGGTGCCCCAATATTGGTTGTATGTTACTAGTATGTAGTAGATAATACTAGGTTCAATAGTAGATAATACTAGAGAATCCCTAAACCTAAACCTACACCATCTACTCCTAAACCTAAACCTAAACTTGAAAACCCAAACCTAAATCCGTACACAAACCCGAACCCGAACCCGATTTCCTAAACCTAAACCTTAACCTATTCTCAATTCCTTAAACCTAAACCTACACCTAATCCTAATCTCAACTCCCTAACGTAAACCTAAACCTAAACTTGAAAACCCATACCTAAACATAATCCCGAACCCGAACCTGATTTCCTAAACCTAAACCTTAACCTATACTCAATTTGCTAAACCTTAACCTAAACCTAAACCTAAACCTAAGCCTAAAACCTAATCCTATGACCTAAAACCTAAATGTATTCACAAATCCCTAAACCTAAACCTACACCTAATCCTAATCTCAACTCCCTAACCTAAACCTAAACCTAAACTTGAAAACCCAAACCTAAATGCGATCCCAAACCCGAACCCGATTTCCTAAACCTATACCTTAACCTATTCTCAATTTCTTAAACCTTAACCTATAACCTAACCTAAACCTAAACCTAAACCTAAGCCTAAAACCTAATCCTATGACCTAAAGCCTAAATGTATTCTCAAATCTCTAAACCTAAACCTACACCTAATCCTAATCTCAACTCCCTAACGTAAACCTAAACCTAAACTTGAAAACCCATACCTAAACCCGAACCCGATTTACTAAACCTATACCTTACCCTAAACCCTAAACCTTAACTTATAACCTAACCTAAACCTAAACCTAAACCTATAACCTACATTTATAACCTAAACCTAAGCCTAAAACCTAAACCTATGACCTAAAACCTAAATGTATTCTCAAATCCCTAAACCTAAACCTACACCTAATAATAATCTCAACTCCCTAACCTAAACCTAAACTTGAAAACCCAAACCAAAACCCGATCCCGAACCCGAACCCGATTTCCTAAACTTAAACCTTAACCTATTCTCAATTCCCTAAACCTATAGCTTATAACCTTAACCTAAACCTAAACCGAAAACCTATAACTTATAACCTAAACCTAAACCTAAAACCTAAATGTATTCCTAAATCCCTAAAGCTAAACCTACACCTAATCTTAATCTCAACTCCCTAACCTAAACCTAAACCTAAACTTGAAAACCCAAACTTAAACCCAATCCCCAACCTATAACCTAAACCTAAACCTTAACCTAAACCAAAACCAAAACCTATAACTTATAACCTAAACCAAAACCAAAACCTATAACCTAAACCCGAACCCATTCTCAAATCCAAAACCTATAACCTAAACCTAAACCTATATAACCTATAACATAAATCAATACTTATAACCTAAACCAAAACCAAAACCTATAACCTAAACCCTTGGACCCATTCTCAAATCCCAAAACCTATAACCTAAACCAAAACTAAAACCTATAACCTATAACCTAAACCCGAACCCATTCTCAAATCCCAAAACCTATAACCTAAACCTAAACTAAAACCTATACCTAAACCCGAACCCATTCTCAAATCCAAAAACCTAAACCTTAACCAAAACCTATAACCTAAACCCGAACCCATTCTCAAATCCCAAAACCAATAACCTAAACCTATACCTAAACCTAAACCTAAACCAAAACAAAACCTATAACCTAAACCCGAACCCATTCTCAAATCCCAAAACCTATAATCTAAACCTAAACCTTAACATAAACATAAACCAAAACCTATAACCTAAACCAAAACCATAACCCATAACCTAAACCCGAACCCATTCTCACATCCTAAAACTTATAACCTAAACCAAAACCAAAACCTATAACCTAAACCCGAACCCATTCTCAAAGCCCGAAACCTATAACTTAAACCCGAACCCATTCTCAAATCCCAAAACCTATAACCTAAACCTAAACCTTAACCTAAACCAAAACCAAGACCTATAACCTAAACCAAAACCAAAACCTATAACCTAAACCCGAACCTATGCTCAAATCCCAAAACCAATAACCTAAACCTATACCTAAACCTAAACCTAAACCAAAACAAAACGTATAACCTAAACTCGAACCCATTCTCAAATCCCAAAACCAATAATCTAAACCTAAACTTTAACCTAAACATAAACCAAAACCTATAACCTAAACCAAAAACATAACCTATACCCTAAACCCGAACCCATTCTCACATCCTAAAACCTAAACCTAAACCTAAACCTTAACCTAAACCAAAACCAAGACCTATAACCTAAACCAAAACCAAAACCTATAACTTAAACCCGAACCCATTCTCAAATCCCAAAACCTAAACCTTAACCAAAACCTATAACCTAAACCCGAACCCGAACCCCAAAACATAAACCAAAACTAAAACCTATAACCTAAACCTAAAACAAAACCTATAACCTAAACCCGAACCCATTCTCAAATCCTAAAACCTATAATCTAAACCTAAACCTTAACCTAAACATAAACTAAAACCTATAACCTAAACCAAAACCATAACCTATAACCTAAACTCCGAAACCATTCTCACATCCTAAAACCTATATCCTAAACCAAAAGCAAAACTTATAACCTAAACCCAAACCCATTCTCAAATCCCGAAACCTACAACTTAAACCCGAACCCATTCTCAAATCCCAAAACCTATAACCTAAACCTAAACCTTAACCTAAACCAAAACCAAGACCTATAACCAAATCAAAACCAAAACCTATAACCTAAACCCAAACCCATTCTCAAATCCCAAAACCTAAACCTTAACCAAAACCTATAACCTAAACCCAAACCCGAACCCCAAAACCTAAACCGAAACCAAAACCTATAACCTAAACCTAAACCAAAACCTATAACCTAAACCCGAACCCATTCTCAAATCCCAAAACCTATAATCTAAACCTAAACCTTAACTTAAACATAAACCAAAACCTATAACCTAAACTAAAACCAAAACCTATAACCTAAACTCCGAACCCATTCTCACATCCTAAAACCAATAACCTAAACCAAAACCAAAACTTATAACCTAAACCCGAACCCATTCTCAAATCCTGAAACCTAAAACTTAAACCCGAACCCATTCTCAAATCACAAAACCTATAACCTAAACCTAAACCGTAACCTAAACCAAAACCAAAACCTATAACCTAAACCAAAACCAAGACCTATAACCTAAACCGAACCCATTCTCAAATCCCAAAACCTAAACCTTAACCAAAACCTATAACCTAAACCCGAACCCGATCCCCAAAACCAAAACCTATAACCTAAACCAAAACCAAAACCAAAACCTATAACCTAAACCCGAACCCATTCTCAAATCCAAAAATCTATAAGCTAAACCTAAACGTAAACCTAAACCTAAACCAAAACCTATAACCTAAACCCAAACCCATTCTCAAATCCTAAAACCTATAACCTAAACCAAAAACCAAAACCTATAACCTAAACCCGAACCCATTCTCAAATCCTAAAACCTATAACTTAAACTCCGAACGCATTCTCAAATCCCAAAACCTATAACCTAAACCTAAACCTTAGCCTAAACCAAAAGCAAGACTCAGAACCTAAACCAAAACCAAAACCTATAACCTAAACCCGAACCCATTCTCAAATCCCAAAACCAATAACCAAAACCTATACCTAAACCTAAACCTAAACCAAAACAAAACCAATAACCTAAACCCGAACCCATTCTCAAATCCCAAAACCTATAATCTAAAATTAAACCTTAAACTAAAGAAAAAGCAAAACCTATAACCTAAACCAAAAACATAACCTATAACCTAAACTCCGAACCCATTCTCACATCCTAAAACCTATAACCTAAACAAAAACCAAAACCTATAACTTAAACCCGAACCCATTCTCAAATCCCAAAACCTATAACCTAAACCTAAACCGTAACCTAAGCCAAAACCAAGACCTATAACCTAAACCAAAACCAAAACCAATAACTTAAACCCGAACCCATTCTCAAATCCCAAAACCTAAACCTTAACCAAAACCTATAAACTAAACCCGAACCCGAACCCCAAAACCTAAACCAAAACCAAAACCAATAACCTAAACCTAAACCAAAACCTATAACCTAAACCCGAACCCATTCTCAAATCCCAAAAGCTATAATCTAAACCTAAACCTTAACCTAAACATAAACCAAAACCTATAACTCGAACCAAAACCATAACCTATAACCTAAACCCGAACCCATTCTCACATCCTAAAACCTATAACTTAAACCAAAACCATAACCTATAACCTAAACCCGAACCCATTCTCAAATCCCGAAACCTATAACTTAAACCCGAACCCATTCTCAAATCCCAAAACCTGTAACTTAAACCTAAACCTTAACCTAAACCAAAGCCAATACCTATAACCTAAAACCAAAACCAAAACCTATAAGCTAAACCCCAACCGATTCTCAAATCCCCAAACCTAAACCTTAACCAAAACCTATAACCTAAACCGAACCCGAACCCCAAAACCTATAACCTAAACCTAAACCAAAACCTATAACCTAAACCCGAACCCATTCTCAAATCCCAAAACCTATAACCTAAACCAAAACCAAAACCTATAACCTAAACCCGAACCCATTCTCAAATTTCCAAACATATAACTTAAACCCGAACCCATTCTCAAATCCCAAAACCTATAACCCGAACGTAAACATTACCCTAAACCAAAACCAAGACCTATCACCTAAACCAAAACCAAAACATATAACCTAAACCCGAACCCATTCTCAAATCGCAAAACCAATAACCTAAACCTATACCTAAACCTAAACCTAAACCAAAACAAAACCTATAACCTAAACTCGAACCCATTCTCAAATCCCAAAACATATAATCTAAACTTAAACCTTAACCTAAACATAAACCAAAACCTATAACCTAAACCAAAACCATAACCTATAACCTAAACCCGAACCCATTCTCACATCATAAAACCTATAACCCAAACCAAAACCAAAACCTATAACATAAACACGAACCCATTCTCAAATCCCGAAACCTATAACTTAGATCCAAACCAATTCTCAAATCCTAAAACCTATAACCTAAGCCTAAACCTTAACCTAAACCAAAACCAAGACCTATAACCTAAACCAAAACCAAAACCTATAACCTAAACCCGAACCCATTCTCAAATCCCAAAACCAATAACCTATACCTATACCTAAACCTAAACCAAAACCAAAACAAAACCTATAACCTAAACCCGAACCCATTTTCAAATCCCAAAACCTATAATCTAAACCTAAACCTTAACTTAAACATAAACCAAAACCTATAACCTAAACAAAAACCATAACCTATAACCTAAACCCGAACCCATTCTCACATCCTAAAACATATAACCTAAACCAAAACCAAAACCTATAACCTAAACCCGAACCCATTCTCAAATCCCGAAACCTATAACTTAAACCCGAACCCATTCTCAAATCCCAAAACCTATAACCTAAACCTAAACCTTAACCTAAGCTAAAACCAAGACCTATAACCTAAACCAAAACCAAAACCAATAACCTAAACCCGAACCCATTCTCAAATCCCAAAACCTAAACCTTAACCAAAACCTATAACCTAAACCCGAACCCGATCCCCAAAACCAAAACCTATAACCTAAACCAAAACCAAAACCAAAACCTATAACCTAAACCCGAACCCATTCTCAAATCCCAAAACCTATAATCTAAACCTAAACCTTAACCTAAACAAAAACCAAAACCATTAACCTAAAACAAAACCATAACCTATAACCTAAACTCAAACCCATTCTCACATCCTAAAACCTATAACCTAAACTCGAACCCATTCTCAAATCCCGAAACCTATATCTTAAACCCGAACCCATTCTCAAATCCCAAAACCTATAACCTAAACCTAAACCTTAACCTAAACCAAAACCAAAACCTATAACCTAAACCCGAACCCATTCTCAAATCCCGAAACCTCTAACTTAAACCCTAACCCATTCTCAAATCCCAAAACCTATAATCTAAACCTAAACCTTAACCTAAACAAAAACCAAAACCTATAACCTAAACCAAAACCAAAACCTATAACCTAAACCCGAACCCATTCTCAAATCCCAAAACCTAAACCTTAACCAAAACCTATGACCTAAACTCAACCCATTCTCAAATCCAAAAATCAATAACCTAAACCTAAACCTAAACCAAAACCTATAGCCTAAACCCAAACCCATTCTCAAATCCCAAAACCTATAACCTAAACCTAAACTAAAACCTATAACCTAAACCCCAACCCATTCTCAAATCCAAAACCTAAACCATAACCAAAACCTATAACCTAAACCCGAACCCATTCTCAAATCCCAAAACCAATAACCTAAACCTATACCTAAACCTAAACCTAAACCAAAACCTATAACCTAAAACCAAAACAAAACCTATAACCTAAACTCGAACCCATTCTTAAATCCCAAAACCTATAATCTAAACCTAAACCTTAACCTAAACATAAACCAAAACCTATTACCTAAACCAAAACCATAACCTATAACCTAAACCCGAACCCATTCTCACATCCTAAAACCTATAACCTAAATCAAAACCAAAACCAATAACCTAAACCCGAACCCATTCTCAAATCCCAAACCTATAACTTAAACCCGAACCCATT
Source organism: Magnolia changhungtana (assembly GCA_030180095.1). Lineage (NCBI taxonomy): Eukaryota > Viridiplantae > Streptophyta > Magnoliopsida > Magnoliales > Magnoliaceae > Magnolia > Magnolia changhungtana. The sequence goes on along the minus strand of JASAUF010000656.1, from coordinate 10,111,679 downwards.
CTCAAATCCCAAAACCTATAACCTAAACCTAAACCTTAACCTAAACCAAAACCAAGACCTATAACCTAAACCAAAACCAAAACCTATAACCTAAACTGAACCCATTCTCAAATCCCAAACCAATAACCTAAACCCGAACCCATTCTCAAATCCCAAAACCTTAACCAAAACCAAAACCTATAACCTAAACCTAAACCAAAACCTATAACCTAAACCCGAACCTATTGTCAAATCCCAAAACCGATAACCTAAACCAAAACCAAAACCTATAACCTAAACCCGAACCCATTCTCAAATCTAAAAATCTATAACCTAAACCTAATCCTAAACCAAAAGCTATAACCTAAACCCGAACCCATTCTCAAATCCCAAAACCTATAACCTAAACCAAAACCAAAACCTATAACCTAAACCAAAACCAAAACCTATAACCTAAACCCGAACCCATTCTCAAATCCAATAACCTATAACCTAAACCTAAACCTTATCCTAAACCTAAACCAACCTAAACAAAACCGAAACCTATAACCTAAACCCGAACCCATTCTCAAATCCAAAACCTATAACTCCGAACCTAAACTTTATCCTAAACCAAAACCAAAATCTATAACCAAAACCAAAACCAAAACCTATAAGCTAAACCCGCGCATTCTCAAATCCCAAAACCTATAACCAAAACCAAAACCTATAACCTAAACCCGAACCCATTCTCAAATCCAAAACCTATAACGTAAACCTAAACATATAACCTAAACCTATAACCTATAACCTAAATCAATACTTATAACCAAAACCAAAACCAAAACCTATAACCTAACCCGAACCCATTCTCAAATTCCAAAACCTATAAACTATACCTAAACATAAACCAAAACCTATAACCTATAACCTAAACCAAAACCAAAACCTATAACCTATAACCTAAACCAAAACCAAAACCTATAACCTAAACCCAAACCCATTCTCAAATCCCAAAACCTATAACCTAAACCTAAACCAAAACCTATAACTTTGAACTCGAACCCATTCTCAAATCCAAAAGCCTATAACCTAAACCTAAACCTAAACCAAAACCTATAACCTAAACCTAAACCCGAACCCATTCTCCAATCCCAAAACCTATACTTATAACCTAAAACTATTCCCAAATCCCAAAACCTATAACCTAAACCTAACCTTTCCCTAAACCTATAACCTAAACTCAATTCCCTAAAGTTAAACCTACACCTAATCCTAATCTCAACTCCCTAACCTAAACCTAAACCTAAACTTGAAAACCAAAACTTAAACCCAATCCCGAACATGAACCCGATTTCCTAAACCTAAACCATAACCCATTCTCAAATCTAAAAACATATAACCAAAACTTACACCCAATCCTCGAATATGAACCCGATTTCCTAAACCTAAACCATAACCCATTCTCAAATGCAAAACCTATAACCTAAACCCGAACCCATTCTCAAATCCAAGAACCTATAATTAACCTAAACCTATAACCTATAACCTAAATCAAAACATATAACTTAAACCAAAACTAAAACCTATCACCTAAACCAAAACCCATTCTCAATTCCCAAAACCTATAACCTAAATCTAAACCTTAACCTAATCCTATAACCTAAAATCAAATCCCTAAACCTTAACCTATAACCTATAACCTAACCTAAACCTATACTTATAACCTAAAACTATTCCCAAATCCCAAAACCTATAACTTAAACCTAACCTTTCCTAAACCTATAACCTAAACTCAATTCCCTAAAGTTAAACTACAAATCTCGACTCCCTAACCTAAACCTAAACCTAAACTTGAAAACCAAAACTTAAACCTAATCCCGAACATGAACCCGATTTCCTAAACCTAAACCATAACCCATTCTCAAATCCAAAAACCTATAACCAAAACTTAAGCCCAATCTTGAACATGAACCCGATTTCCTAAACCTAAACCATAACCCATTCGCAAATCCAAAACCTATAACCTAAACCCAAACCCATTCTCAAATCTAAGAACCTATAATTAACCTAAACCTATAACCTATAACCTAAATCAAAACATATAACCTAAACCAAAACTAAAACCTATAACCTAAACCTAAACTCATTCTCAAATCCCAAAACCTATAACCTAAACCTAAACCTTAACCTAATCCTATAACCTAAAATCAAATCCCTAAACCTTAACCTATAACCTATAACCTAACCTAAACCTATACTTATAACCTAAAACTATTCCCAAATCCCAAAACCTATAACCTAAACTCAATTCCCTAAAGCTAAACCTACACCTAATCCTAATCTCAACTCCCTAACCTAAACCTAAACCTAAACTTGAAAACTCAAACTTAAACCCAATCCCGAACCTGAACCCGATTTCCTTAACCTAAACCTTAACCTATTCTCAATTCCCTAAACCTAAACCTAAACCTAACCTAAACCTAAACCTCAACCTAAACCTAAAACCTAAACCTAAGCCTAATACCTAAATGTACTCTCAAATCCCTAAACCTAAACCTACACCTAATCCTAATCTCAACTCCCTAACCTAAAACTAAACCTAAACTTGAAAACCCAAACCTAAATGCAATCCCGAACCCGAACCCGATTTCCTAAACCTATACCTTAACCTATTCTCAATTCCCTAAACATATAGCTTATAACCTAAACCTAAACCTTAACCTAAACCTAAGCCTAAACCTATAACCTTAACCTAAACCAAAACCTATGACCTAAAACCTAAATGTATTCTCAAATCTCTAAACCTAAACTTACACATAATCCTAATCTCAACTCCCTAATGTAAACCTAAACCTAAACTTGAAAACCCATACCTAAACCCGATCCTAAACACGAACCGATTTCCTAAACCTAAACCTTAACCTATTCTCAATTTCCTAAACCTTAACCTATAACCTAACCTAAACCTAAACCTAAACCTAAGCCTAAAACCTAAACCTATGACCTAAAACCTAAATGTATTCTCAAATCCTTAAACCTAAACCTACACCTAATCCTAATCTCAACTCCCTAACCTAAACTTAAACCTAAACTTGAAAACCCAAACTAAACCCGATCCAGAACCCGAACCCGATTTCCTAAACCTAAACCTTAACCTATTCTCAATTCCCTAAACCTATAGCTTATAACCTAAACCTAAACCTTAACCTTAACCTAAACTTAAACACGAACCTATAACCTATAACCTAAATATATTCTCAAATCCCTAAACCTACACTTACACCTAATCCTAATCTCAACTCCCTAACCTAAACCTAAACCTAAACTTGAAAACCCAAACCTAAACCCGATCCCGAACCCGAACCCAATTTCCTAAACCTAAACCTTAACCTATTCCCAAATCTCTAAACCTAAACCTAATCCTAATCCAAACTCCCAACCTAAACCTAAACCTAAACCTTAACTTGAAAACCCAAACCTAAACCCAATCCCGAACCCGTACCCGAATTCTTAAACCTAAACCTTAACCTATTCTCAAATCCCTAAACCTACACCTACACCTAATCCTAATCTCAACTCCCTCACCTAAACCTAAACCTAAACTTGAAAACCCAAACTTGAACCCGATCCCGAACCCGAACCCGATTTCCTAAACCTAAACCTATTCTCAATTCCCTAAACCTATAGCTTATAACCTAACCTAAACCTAAACTTATTTATATGTATTATGCGTGGATGAATGTAATGTGAATAAGATTGTTTGTGTTTGGATGGATGTAATTTATGTTTGGATGGATTTACGTAGTTTGGGTTTAGATGGATGTGAATGTGAATGTGAATGCGAATCTAATGAAATATACTGTATAACAGGTGTATATCAGGAAGATTGTGTGTTTGGCTGGATTTACATAGTTTGGGTTTAGATGGATGTGGATGTGATGAAATATATTGTATAACAGGTGTATATTAGGAAGATTGTGTGTTTGGATGGCTTTACGTAGTTTGGGTTTAGATGGATGTGAATGTGAATGTGATGAAATATATTATATAACAGGTGTATATCAGGAAGATTGTGTGTTTGGATGGATTGATGGATGTGAATGTGAATGTGATGAAATATATTGTATAACAGGTGTATATCAGGAAGATTGTGTGTTTGGATGGATTGATGGATGTGAATGTGAATGTGATGGAATATATTGTATACCAGGTGTATATCAGGAAAATTGTGTGTTTGGATGGATTTACGTAGTTTGGGTAATGAATGTGAATGTGAATGTGAATGTGATGAAATATATTGTATAACAAGTGTATATCAGGAAGAAGACTAAGTCAAATTTGGTCCTTCAAGGGTCATAAGAGACGGCCTATAGCAGTCCTTCAAAAGGACGGTCCATGACCGTCCTTTTAAAGGACGGTCTATAACCGTCCTTTGAAGGCTCAAAAGAGACGGTCCATGATAGTCCTTTTAAAGGACGGTCCATGGCCGTCCATTTAAAGGACGGTCTATCGCCGTCCTTTGAAGGCCCATAAGAGACGGTTCATGACAGTCTTTTTTAAGGACGGTCCATGACAGTCCTTTTAAAGGACGGTCCATGGCCGTCCTCTTTGGGCTCATAAGAGATGGTCTGTGACAGTTCATTTTAAGGACGGTCCATGACTGTCCTTTTTTAGGATGGTCCATAACCATCTTTTTTTCATCAATAAGAATGACAGTTTTCAACTGTCCTTTAAGTAATAGGACACGTCAAAATTTGACTGCCTATGTGACGGTCCATGACCGTCCTTTTTGGTCATTTGAGACAGTTTTGGACCGTCGTATTTTCGCTATTTTGGCGTAGTGCATTAACCTTAGTTTCAAGCTAACACATTGGACTGTGCCAACACATTATCTTAATACAGGTTCCACGCTAACACATTGGACCATGCAAGATAAGAAAAAACTCTTCACCGAGGTACGTAAATTCTTCAGGGATGATCTGTATTTATTTAAATATTACCCAGACAAAATCTTAAGGAGATGTGCGCCAGACAATGAACATTAAAGTGTCATCCCTTTCTATCATTCTCAGGCCTGTGGTGGTCACTTTTCTGCTAAAAAGACCACGGCTAAAATCTGCAGTATAACTTTTACTTGCCCATTATGTTCAAAGATACTCATGAGTTTTGCAAAGCTTGTGAGGGTTGTCAAAAGTTGGGATCTTTTTCCTATCGAAATATGATGCCTCTGAACCCAATTCTTATCATTGAAGCATTTGATTGTTGGGGCATCGATTTTATGGTACCATTCCCTCAATCATTTAGGAATTCGTACATTTTACTAGCAGTAGACTGTCACTAAATGGGTCAAAGCAACTCCATGCAAAAAAAATGATCATCAAATGGTCATTAAATTCTTAAAAGAAAACACCCTTTCCTAGTTCGGAACGCCTCGAGCCATCATTAGTGATGGAGGTTCACACTTCTACAATAGGCCATTTGCAAACTTAATGAAGAAATATGGCATCTCTCATAAGGTGAGCACTCCATACCACCCACAAATAAGTGGGCAAGCTGAGATTTCCAACAGGAAAATTAAACACATTTTGAAAAAAACGGTTAACCCTAACCGAAAGGATTGGTCAATCCGACTAACCAATGCTTTACGGGCTTACTGTACAGCCTTTAAAACTCCTATTGGAATGTCTCCCTTTAGACTTGTCTATGGGAAAAGCTTGCCACTTACATGTGGAATTGGAACATAGAGCCTACTGGGCCGTTAAGAATTGGAACTTCGATTTAGACAACGCTGGCTCGCTGCGTAAGCTACAATTGAATGAACTCGAGGAAATCTGAAGTGATGCATACGAGAACTCGAGAATCTACACGGATAGGATGAAAGTGTTCCATGACAGGAACATCCTTCGGAAATCATTCTTAACTGGTCAAAAAGTCTTTTTGTACAATTCTTAGTTACATCTTTTTCCAAGTAAATTTCGATCTCGTTGGACCAGCTCTTCACTATTACTAATGTTTATCCTCATGGGGCCATTAAGATAAAGAATCCAAATAATGAAAATGCTTTCGAAGTAAATGGACATCATTTAAAGCCATTTGTTAAGAAATTTGATTTAGAGAACATGTCCATGCGTCTGACTGATCCTTTATACCAGGATTGATCTCCTAGTCTGATGGAGGTATAGTTAGGTTTATTGCTTTCATAAGGTTTATGTAACATCCAGTACTTTACAATACTCGAGTATTACTAGTTAACCTAACTTAGTATAAATACCAACCTAGCTTAAGTAAACATTCACGTGCATTTCAGTCTATATCCAACCGTTGAAATTAATCCCCATTTGTATATCAAGCTATTCACCATCCATCGGACCTGTAGTACTTAATTCAGCTATCAATTAGTCATTAACAATAATTGAACCATCGTAGTTTAAAAACAATCATTGAAATTCCTTTAGAGTGAATCATGGACCCTTGGAAACTCTGATGCTCGAGTTAGGGGCCAATCCAACCATTGAAGTTGAAAATCAATCATTGGAGTCAAAATCGGTCATTAGACTAAGACCTCAAGTCATCCGATAAGGAGTCTGATCATCGAAACCATCCATCGAGCTTCGACTTAGATATTCAGTGAGCAAAAATATGGTAATAGTAAATTTAATAATAATAATAACAAGGTTATTAAAATATTATCATAATATCTAATCTTATAAACGTATAGTAGGCTATCTAATCACTAATAAGACAAGCAATTTCCATCAAAGGGACCCTAAAAAGCTTTTGACAATTCTTGTGCAATTTCAGAATGATCCGACCGTCAGATCGATGTAGATCCATAACTAGACTCTCCAATCAAGTAGTACGACCCACCAAAGCTTTAGATCCACCCCCATCTAGGGTCAAATGGTCCTACTTGGGCCATAGAAAATTGGATGGATGGAGTAGATTCATAAAAAACATTTATGTGGGCCTCACATTTGTAGTATGTGTACACCACTAGACGTGCACCTACAGGATACCAAACCAGTCAACTTGGTTTGACTGAGATTGCTCGAAGGGGAAGGATTTCCTCCTCCTCTTCCCATTGTTCGAATTTGAAATGGACACCATCCTTGTGTTAGTTGGTGGCCCACCATCAGGACCCATCTGGATGATTTGAACCGTCCATCAGGTGTGGCTCTCAAATTCAACCAAAACCTAACACTTTTGCACGTTGCAACCCGCGATCATGCGCACAGTTTCTAATTGAAATAAGTTGGCTGGTAGGCGAAAATGTGTTTCCATCCCTGTCAAAACTAACCTACTGTGATTCATGTGGGACACCTTTAGTTGATCCAAACCGTTTAGGTTGTAGTCCTATTAAATTCGCCTAAGATAGTTTACCCCACATAAATGCATGCATACGTGCATGCGTTGGAATTCAGCGCAAACATGCCCCACACAAGTGACGCATTCCAAAAATGGAAACCATTCCCACCCCTTTCTCTAGCCAACTGGCACGATCCATGTGAGGATCTCTCCTCTAATCACAGCCCTTCTCCTTGGATGAATCTAAATCATCCACGTGGATTAGGGTTCCACAAAGAAACCGGTACTAGGGCCTCCTTTCCGCCGACTATTTTCCAGAAATCTGGATAGTGGGATTAGATCCTAGCCTTCCAATCTCATCTGATGGCCCTAAGGGAGTTCAGGGCTCAATTTAAGTCCAAAAGATGGAGTTACAACGGGTCTCTCTCCCACACCCTTGCCGCAACTCGACAACCAGCAGTTACCTTCCTCCATTCGAACCCACCAACCAAACCATCTCCAAGTTTCGAAGAGACTTATCAATAAGCTTCACAGGGTCCAAACAGACCGTCCTCAAGGATCGGATTGGAGAAAGGAGCAGGGAGGTCAAAGCTGCCATTAACAGATGTCTTCTTCTTCACCGAGCAACAGTTTGAGTGCGGTTGGGCTACATCATGTTTGGGCTTGTCCAGACCTTACAGAGCATGCCCAAAAAAGAAGAAAGAGAATGCAACGAGGGGGAGAAGTGAGAAGGAGAAGAAGAAGATGAAGGAGATGGAGAAGGCAACGGTGAAGAGGATAATGTTTCCGCACCAACTTGACCGAACTGAGTCTAAACCAAGTCTAGATCGAGTTACACGCAGGGCTGGTCAAGTGCAGGTCTTGTCTGGTCCAGTATGTAAGGCCCATATCCTAGCCCGTACCGTTTCGTAAACTTCTGCGGTCCTCCCAGTCGAATTTCGACAACCCGTAATCTTTTATCGGCAGTCGCACACGACTCCGAGTCGTATCCCATATTCCAGAGTTGGCTTTACTCGAAACTTGTACCAGTGCGACCGCGCCGTCGCCACAGTTCCAATGCAGTGTCTCGCGCGTCGAGGTAATACCCAGGCCAAGAGATGTGGGCCCATGTTTAATTCAAGGAAAACACCACGCATTGCAATTTCCAAGAGAATCTTTACCCAAAACGTCACATCAATCCATCAATCAAAGTCTAAGTACACAACCTTACCTAGCTATTCCATTTTCACCTACAAGGCATAGCACCCATTCCTCTTTCTCCCAAAAGTCAACAAGCACCATGCTCCCTCATCCCATCACCACTCCTCTCTCTCTCATTTTTCTCACTCCATTCCAAGCAACTCCCATGAGAGTGGATGTCCAAGCTCTCCATGGGAGAGAAGTTAGGTGTGGCCTAGCTTCCTACCACCCAATCCCACCCTCTAAAATCAATCTTAACCGGTGAAATGTATTCTTTGGAGCAATAGAACGTGTTGATGGAAGGAGTCCAGGAAGATCAAAGGTGGGTGCCTCTCTCTCTCTCTCTTTCTCTCTCTCTCTCTCTCTCTCTCTCTCTCTCTCTCTCTTTTCATTTTTGTGTGATGCATGGCCCACCCAAATGGACCCCACCTTGATAATACCCCTTTAAATTGATGCCATATATCTATTTTATTTAGGCCATCTAGTGGGCCTGGATGATGAGAAAACACAAATATTAGGCTAATCCAAAACAGGTGGGCCATCTAGGACCCACCTTGATGAGATATATACCACACTGTGCATTTGTTAGGTCCCTTTAGGACAGTGGCCCCCCTAAAAACATCGCCTGCATTTGGGACTCAGGTGGCCCACACGGCAGGAAACAGTGTGTTTGAACGACTGCCATTTAAACCTTTTGTAGCAGAAGTTTTGAATCATATGAAATTAGCTTTTCCTTTTCATCCAGGTACGTGTGATCTTATCAACAAATTGGATGGTAGATAAGCATTTTGGTGGGCCCCACGTGGGACCCATAATGTATGTATTGTATCCCACATGTGGGACCCACCACGTCATATGCATTAGGTATGCACCGTCCAGAACATCCAACCCTCTGAACGGTGGCTCTTTAAATATATATATATATATATATATATATTATACTATTATATAATATATTATATTATATTAAACATATATATCCAAACCCTCTGGAGGTGGGCCACGTGCGTGGGTCCCACCGCTAATGTATGTGTTCCAGCGCCACCATTCAGATGGAACGGTGGCCCGCCATGATATGCGACCCCCACCATGATACTTGTATTTCATCAATGTCGTCCATATGTTTTATATCCATGCTATCTGTCTTACATGAGGCCATTGGTGTGGCCCATTGGATATACATGGGCCCCATTATTGTAGCCATTTATGTACATATGGCCCGTGTGATTATGCCCATTTTGGTGTATTTGTGGCCCGTTGTTGAGGCCCACCTTAACATATATAAGACCCATTTGAGAAGGCCCATCTTGATGTAGTTATGGCCCATGTGATTATGCCCACCTTGATATATACATGAGGTCCATATAGTGCGGCCCATTTGATGTATATGAGGCCCATATAGTGTAGCCCATTTAATGTATATGAGATCCATATGTCGCGACCCATGTGATGTATATGTTTTATCCAGGCTGCCCGTCCAGGGCTGGGCACTGGGTCAATATTAACATTATACATCTGCTCCGTCCATCCATTTTGCACCCATCAGTGATGGGCCCATTACCTCATGGGACCTACCCCATGGACATTAGCCTAAACAGAAGGTGATCCAATCCCAAGTGGTCCACATGAGGAAAATTGGTGATTAGATGTCCACCGTTGGAACCAGTTGGGGCCACTTGCACATGTCAAAGACCCCACCTTGAGGTGCCTTTACCACCCAACCTACACATAGGGTCATTCAGACCGGGTTGAAATGGAAACACAAATACCAGCTTGGGCTGATACGCTGGACCCACCATAATGTGAGGCCTGTTGTGATGTATGCATCTTATCCACGTTATTCCTATTGGGACCTACCATGATTTTTGTGTTTTATACACACCGTGCATCCATTCAGCTTATATGGGGTGGGGCCCTGTGTTGATAATATGTTGTATATCATGTTGTCCATTTTACTTCTCGATATGGTGCACCATGATGTATGTGTTTGATACGTGTCGTCCATTTATAAATGGGGCCGACAATGATGTGTGGGCCTTAACCACACTATCCAATGCTGATGAGGCCCACCTATTGTATGGGACCTATGGTGAAGTATAAGAGGCCTTATAAGGCCTAATATGTTATGCATGAGGCCCATTGGTGTGACCCACCTTGACATATATAAGGCCCAGGTGATTAAGCCTAGGTGATGTATTCAAAGCCTGTTATTGAGGCCCACCTTGATGAGTATGAGGCCCGCTATTGAGGCCCACCATGATGTGTATGAGGACCGTTGTTGAGGCCCACCTTGACATATATGAGGACCGTATGATGGGCCCATTTGATGTATTTTCGACCCATGGGTCGAGGCCCATTGTGACATATTTTCGGCCCGTATGTCGTGGTCCATTGTGATATGTTTCTAGCCCAGTTATCAAGGCCCAACTTGATGTGTATAAGGCTCATTAGTGTGGCTCATTGATGTGGCCCACTCGTTGGATATGAGGCCCATTAGTGCGACCCACCGTGATGTGTATATTAGGCCAATGGTGCGGCTTAATGTATCGAACCGCTGTGATGTGTAGGCCCACGTGCTGGATGTGTAAGACCCACCTGTGATGACTATTTGAGGCCACTTATTGGGTATTTAGACCAACCTTATGTTTAACTCTATGTGGACCACTACTTGGGAATAGTGTTGGTTGAATGTCCACATTTTTGGGTAATGATGGTTAAATGCCTACATGGTGACCTTCCCTTAGGCTTAGTTAGGCCCATTCTCATCGATACCGATGGTATATGCTGATTCGTCGAGGCCGATTCTGATTACCGAGGCCGAGTATCGAGGTCAGTTCCGAGTGTTGAATCCGATTATTAAGGTCGATTTCAATTGCCAAGGCCTATTGTTGAGACCTATATGATGTATATGTGACTCGTAGTTGAGGCCCGTTGAGATGTGTATTCGGCCTGTGTAATGTATATGCAGCCTGTGTTTAAGACCTAATGTGATGAGTACGAGGTCTATGTGATGGGGCCCATTGTGATGTACTTGAGGTCCATGGGCAAGGTCCATTGTGATGTATTCGTGTCTTATGGGTGAGGCCCATTATGATATGTAATAGGCCCATGAGGCATGACCCATTTGATGTATTCGAGGCCCATGAGCAGGGCCCACCTACTATGTATATGTGGCCTTGAGCAAGGCCCATTGTGTTGTATATTAGGTCTTTGTGTGGGGCCGTGGGCCCATTATATGTTTGGCTCTATGTGGGCCATTCCCTAGGGGCAATGTTGGTTAAATGTCTACATTGTCGAGGCCGATCGTGGATACTGATTATGAGTATGTGATAACATAGCATCATGGTACAAGCCCATACACATCATCTGCATGTTTATTATGAGATGTGATTGACCATTGCATATGTCATTGGGCAGGACGGTATGAGACTCCCTGATAGGGGAAGGTTATCTCATAGGAGTGCATGACATGCACAGGATTGATGCATAATTAGATTGTATGACTCATGTGTCTTACATTGTGTTGTGATTACTGTACGCCCTAGAGACATTAGGGTCATAGCCTCCACAGGCATGTCGTGGATGGCCAGACGGGACACCAGAAATTTGTTCTAGCATCGGGCTGCCATAGATGGCCCTGGGTGAAAATCCCTAAACCCTCTTGGTACCTGAGGATGCCCCAACGTCGAGACCGAGTGGATACATGAGCGCCCGAGTGCTGAATACCAGGAGGTTGTGTCTCCCACTGTGTCATGGTCGGTTGGGAGGGGGTGTGGCCTTATCTGCCTGAGGGTAGGCAGCATAGCTAGGCTGAGTTTGACCAGCTCGTGAATGGGTCTGCTATCAACATGCCGGATAGGTATTGGTAGACTATTGGCCAGGCGGATAGTGAGGTTTCTTACGCTCACTTGGATTGTGCTGCTGGGAGAGGGGCAGTTCCATTTGGAGTGTACTAAACCCCAACGATGATCCCAGAGATGAACCGTACTGATATGTGGACTTATCGAGCAGGAGTTGCATACTCATTCACTATCCACTAGGGCTGGTGGTGCACAACTATTTGTTACGTGTACCTTCACAATGGCCAAGATTTTGGTTGGGGTGCACGACTAACCTGAGATCAGGAGTTTACCACATTGAGTTTGACTATCCAAATTTAAGTATGAGACTGGTTTGGATAGAAGTCCCTTGTGATGGACCCCATAGCCTGTGATACTATGTACTATCATCCCGACTCCACACTCCAGCAGGGTCATTACATTCGCACCGCATATCGCATTACATTCGCAGCATATGACATTTTGGGTTGTTATGTTTCTGCATTTATACGGCCTAGATACGACTGACGGTATTCATGGACTTATTAGGATTTACACATTGCATTGCATAATCGATATCTGATATTTAGCTTGATGTCTCCGCATTACATAGCTGATCTGCATTGCTTCATTAGTATATGATATTGTTTTTATTATATCTCTGCATCGCATAGCCTAAATAAGGCTGATGGTATTTATGGGCCTATCAGTATGTTTTTGCATTACTCTGATATCGTATGATTCATGATCTTATTAGTATTTCCTTTTATTTTCGACATTGTATGATTATGGCATTGTATTGAATACTTGACACTTATCTTGTGCACACACCTACACCACCCTCTAAGCTTTCTATAAGCTTATGCATGATAGATGTGTGCAGGTGGCATTAGGTTGCAGTAGCGTTGAGCTTGGAGCATGCAGCGGACCTCTGGAGCTTTGATTGTTAATATATGTATTTCCTTTTCAGCATTGTATTCAAATGATTATATTAGTGGATATGTGATGATGATGTTGCCTTTATGATTTGGGTATACTTGTGGTTATGCTTATTAAGAGATAAATGTACAACAAAAAAATCCTCCTTTTAGGATCCCAGGATCGGAATCTGGCGTATGGACGCTAGGAGCTGAGAATTGGGTACTATGGAGGTTGTCGGCACCAGATTCGACATTGGGATTCCTGTGAATTAGATCTCCAGGTTTAGGGCATGACACAGTAGGTGGGGAAGAAAGAAAGAAAAAGAATGAGATAGAGAGGGAGAAATCCTGAGGGCCTGTTTTTGTCGTGTAACGCCCTGAAAATCGGGGGTCGAGCATAAACTCAACTCCCGAGTTCCAGAACATCACTTATGCAACAAAATGAATGATGATTGAATGTTGACTGTATTTGTGCATTGAACATGAGTGAGATTAAGCCAAAACAGAATATCATACTCCAGAGATAGTTAAATTGCAAGCGGAAGACTGTGATAGACATATAACATATATAAACTATGGTGAGTCTCCAGAGTGTGATGATGTTACCAGGTTAAATAATTACAAGTACAGTTCTAAAATATACCAAATGTGTAAGTGTAATATCTTCTATCCCAAGTAACGTAGCCCCACATGCGCACTGGTCTTCGAGACCCGTCGAGAGTTACATGATAGAAGAACTCCTCCTCATCACCATAGAAGTAGTCCGGCTCGCTTCATAAGCATCGCCATCATCCGAAATTCAACAAATGGTTGGTGTGCACAACACCGTCCCGTAACGTGGGAGTGAGTGATCAACTCAAGTGGAACAAGAAAGCATAGGTTAACATGTTATCAATTCAATCAAGCAAAGAATGATAAAGCAATACAAATCAAATAATTCTAACTACTCTTATTAAGTGCGAGAATGAAATGACATGATGTCAGTATGCCCTTGCCAAACCACCCTCATGCGACATCATCTTACGTTCGCGAATGCTTAACTCCCTCGATGCGCCACATCTACTAAGCACATGCGGTGCGATGATGATCATGATTACCGAGTTATTATTAGTCCATTTCAAACAAAGCAAGATATTGGGAAACTAAGGTACCTCCTTGTATCATTCCCAAACATGATCCATTCTAGGGTCGTCATCCTAGTTAATCTCATAAGATATTATGGTTTGAGAGGCGTAGCGAAGGCATCACAAAGGGCTCGTCACCCGTCAAAGATGGATACGATCTCACCGTATGCGGCTCAATTGCCGACCGTCGGCTCGAGTACGGTCTCACCGTACTCGGCTCAATCACTAGCCGTCACTCGAATACGGTCTCACCGTACTCGGCCAACTCATACTCCAGCTTGCCGTGAAAACTCGTCGCCAATCACGGACACCTTGGAGTATACTCGAAGATACTACGAGGACTCGTCGCTCGTCAAGACGAGTACAGTCTCACCATACTCGGCTCTCTCGCCGTAAGTATCGACACCGAATATAGTGTCCCATACCACCATAATCGGCTCACGAGTCCGTTGCTCACTTGGTCACTATGGGGAGGCACGTGGCCCCGGCCAGAGGCCGACAAATTCGATCACGGTGTCCCATACCACCATGCCCGGCTCATGAGTCTTAGCGGATCGAGGTACCATGGTTAAAAGGGATTTCACTGGTAAGTTTGGTACCCTAGGTTCAGGCAGTAGCGACCAAACATGGTGAACATATATAAGACAGATCGGGTTACTTGACGAGCTCGGCTAGCTCGAGTGCACAACAAGTTGAACGACATGAACCACTATCGCCAACCGAAGTACGACTCGGGTTCGTCGAACACATCTCACGTGGCAAATGAATCGTAGCCACGAATTCAATTCTGGTACCGATTGTCTGGACTATAATCATAGCCCCAAACATGATAACTTGCAGATAGATAAAGCAATGTGGATCAAGATTCAACTCATACCAAGGTATGGTATTATCCGTTTAGTAATGCGCTGTGGTCATTGCACGCACTCATTGCTCCGCTCCCCCATCACCCATGACGGATCATACAACGTAAATATAAATTTAAACATATGCATTACATAGTTATAATCATAAAGTAGTTGAGCATGTTATGAATCACAACACAAGCATGAGTTTATACATGTTCAATTCCTAATCACACAACAATCTAAGGAGATCATACACATAGTTAAAAGAGGTTGAGAATCATATCTCAACACCCTTATACATTACAATTTGCTAACTACTACTCATTCAGACATTTCTAAAAAAACACTTAAACAAACATACATCAACATACATGACATATGTCGATCACATAGGCATTAGGCCAAATCCTTTCCCTAGGGAGTTGCCCCAATCATAACATGTATACACCCATGACGAATAGTCATGGCAAGCAGGAATCCAAGTTCCATATTCATTTAGTCATTTCCACAAACACTTGGCCCACACATTTTAGCATATATGGTGTATATTGGCCGTGGCGTGATTTAGGGCAAATCCTTTCGTCAAAGGGGTATCGCCAATACAACAATCATGAATCCATGACAACTAGTCATGGCGAGTACGAATGAGAATTCGGTACTCATTCAATCATTTTCACAAACACTTCGAATAAACTATTACAACATACATGGTGTATGTTAGCAAAACATGTATTACGGCGATTCCCTTCGCCAAGCAAATGTTTTATATGCACATAATATATTTATACGACAATTAATCATGACAAACACATCACTAAAATATACATGTATACGGTACTTCTTACAATACCGTATTTCTACATACATAGTGTTTATTAGTAAACATGTATTTAGGCGAATCCTTTCGTCAAATAAGTATTTTATCCATATGTCATATATTCAAACGTCAAATAAACATGTCAAACACATTTTCATAAAAAATACGTATACTGTATTTTATACGAATACCTAGAATATATGAATTTCCAAATTCTACAATTCTAATCGAAACAGAAAACGGAAAGCATTTTGTACATGTGCAATTGAATGCAGATCATGAATCTATCATTATCTGACATTGAAAGCGTTGAAAACCATAACCTATACACCTAAAGTCCGCACCTTGTGTCGTAGAATCGTAACGAAGTCGATAGGTTCGCTAAGGTTCCGTATACGGGAGTTTGGCAGCCTAAAGAACGAAACAGGTTAGCTATTTCATAACCTACAACCTATACAACCCTAAAACAGATTAGGGTAAGGGTTTCTTACCTAGAACGACGCCTAATCGCCAGAAAGCGATGAGAATCGGCGCGGTGGAGCCCGAATAGCGGCGAGGAACAAAGAAGCAGGAGTTCCTCCCACATCTCCCTCACTTTCTCTCTCTTTTCTCTCTCTCAAATCCAAATTCGTATGGCTGGAATGGGAGAGGGTTTAAGGTCCTTTTATAGCCTAAAACCTTCCCAAAATAGACTCAGGTTCAAGGGTTACTTCTATTATAAGCATTTCGGCGATGTTCCAGCTCAAAAGAGTGTTTCTGGTGGCCCCCCTTGAGCCAAACGTCAGACTTAAGCTCACCACACATGGATCTATGTGGGATTACGTTTTCGACTCCATCGGATTCCCAGATCGCACGTGGCAGACCACTTTCAGTTCAACGGTCAGTGGGTCTCGATCGGAGATTCCGAGTACATGTAAATGTGTATGAAATTTTTCCTGATCCGAGGGTGTAATTTGGTCATATTCTGACGGTCTGGTTGCTTAATACTGATCCGCAAACAAATGATGTCAGATCACTATTCAAGATATTTATTTTGTAAAGGAAATGGTGGTTTTCACACTCCCTCGCTCCGGACATGATCGAATGGCCATGGGACATTGTCTGGACTTGATTTCCGAGATGGTTGTCGAGCCCAGTGAGGCGGTCCTAATTCCTTAACTTCGAGTTATTCGGACTTCCGACGTGCGGTCTAGATCTGATACGGAGTTTCGATGTGCTCCCGAGAGCAGCCGGGTAATGAGATTGATCCTAGATTTTAGGGTAACCTAGCGTCAATGATTCTACAAGTTTTGGGTCTTGCAAATCGTATTTAAAGCGATTCAAACGGATTTCGTAGCTAATCTGGTTTCACACCTAGTTACTTTGTTTCATTTCTAAAGGATTTAGTCCTAAGTGATTTCTAGTCGAGGTGGTACTTAGGCCTTTGTAGTTTGTATATAAAGTGATCCAAGTTATACTACTTAGCTAGTTTAAGATAGTGTCTAGGGTGAAAGTTCTTAGAAAAATTGGAAGATCAAGGTGATGAAGGGTGAGATTTGTGAAGGAAATGAGTTCAAAGGCGGCTTTAGACTTTGGGATTCAGTTCTGACAAGTTAATGAGGTATTAGGATCGACCCATTGCCTAAGGACGTCTAATCCCAGGTTGGTAAAAATCTGGGGCGTTACATGTCGAGTCGGCCAGACTCAACTCGTGGGGTTTGAGTTAGGCCTATCCCAGTTAGGTCGGGTCTAGTTTATCCGAGTAGCTTGCTGGCGTATGGTTTTGAGAGAAGAAAGTGAGAGAAAGGATAGAAGGAAGAAGAGAAAGAAGGCCAGGGAGAGAAGAGGAAGAGTGGGAGAGTGGGACCCATCTCGAGTTAACTCGACTTAGCTGAAACTCGCTGGGTCATGTTGTGCTAGTCAGGCAGGTCTGGTTTAGTCCAGTAACCTGGCTGGCATGTGGGTTTGAGTAAAAGAAAGGAAGAAGAGAGGAAGAAAATGGACGAAGGAAGAAAGAAGATGAAGGAGAAGATAGAGAAGGTTGTCCTAGCCAAACCGAGTCAACTCAGTTGGGACAGAGCTTGCTGGCCCATTGGCTGGGCCAAGTCCAGGGGCTGCTGGACCTCTCTAAATAAGAAGAAGAGAGAAAGAGTGGGAGAATAAATAGAGAAAGAGAAGAGAGGGAGAGAGAGAGAGAGAGAGAGAGAGAGAGAGAGAGATAGGGTGGTTCGCCACACCAACCCGACTTGACTTGCTCGAGTCACGGGCATGGGCTGATATGTTTGGGTCGAGCCTTGGCCAAGTCCAGTTGGTGCTGAACTTGCACGAGTGAAGTGGTGGCCGTGATGGGGCTACTGGAAACAAATCGGGATTGGAAGTACGACTTGTCTTCAACTATCGTAAGTCATCTTTGCTCCTCAAAGTATTTAATTTATTATGATCAGCCATTAACATGTTATTTATACTAGTATTAATTATTATAAACAAAACTACAACTGATAGATATTAGATATTAGTATTTATTTATTATTCTTAAATATTATCATTAATAATAGATCACGTTATTTATTACCATCATAATGATTATTATTATCATGATAGCTAATATCAATTTCATTGTTAATGTTAATGGCGATTTTGTGATTAACATTGCGATCAATCATACATCAATTAGCATTATTACCATTTCTATCATTATTAGGATTGTTAATATTAGAAATGAATAGCCATTAGTAAATTATCTATACTGACATTAGTTATTACATATAAGAATTATCATTATTAAATATTAGTGTTTTATTTTGTCGTTATTAAGTATTATCATTGAGGTTAGAGCATACTTTGTATTTTCACCATAATGATTATTAGCGTCACGTTAGCTAATATAAATTATAACACTAATCCTAATAGTTCTCTTATAATTATTAAGTTATATTGTAATTAATGGTACACCAACTAGAGTTCTAGTCCTAGAATCTAAATTTAGGGCTAAACTCAAGGATGAAACCCTAATTATACATCAAACCCTAAGAATAATTAAATTCAAACCCTAAGCTATGATCTTAACCCCAAATAGTGCGCAGAAGTTGGATCTAATCGTACAATTTCATAATTCGTGGTAGGATTCGACCCTAAGGGCACATGCACCTCCTAGCGATGACGTAGATGGTTCAAAACATAAGGTGATGATTTCTTCCCCTTAAGCTTTCCATTTCCAAATTAGTTTAAGTAATAGTATTTATTAAGAATCACGATTGTTATCTCATAGCATGCGACCTCTTACACTAGTTATGAATTCTTAAGACATGATCTATATCTGATTTATAGTTGATAGTTGTGAACCCTGATTGCATGCGATAGCTACTTACATGATAACTCCCATTTTAATCGATAGTTCACCTCATGACCTATTGTGATTATTATGCTTAACATATGTCTATCATGCTACAGTTATATACTTTTACATGAATTAGTATAAGTCACTTATGGACCTATATTCACTACTCTTACTAGTGGGTAAGCTCTCTTGTGAATGTGAACCCATACTTAGGATGCAACAAGATGGAGTGTGGTAAGGAATAGGCCCTCGATTTGGAGGTTACATGGGATATGAAACATTAATGTGGGATTTGTCATCCATAGGTCATACAGTTTGAGTGGCTCAGGAATGACCACTTTAACCACTTTGATTTAACCTTACCTAACCCCTTTGTCGTCTCGATTTAATGTCCCAAACATCCTTTTACCATTGCGATTTAACATTTGTCCCATGTTTTGATGATTGTCTTGCATGCCTTCAATAGCCAATACTCATGTAATGGTAATCCCTACCTATTGAATTTGATTAGCCACTAGTCGATGGGCATCCATTAAACATCCTAACATGGGAGAACCTCATGAGCCGATGATGGTGGTTATGGGTGTAAGACCCGTGTCCAGTACCATTCTGCGAACTCCCGCGATCCTCCCCGTCTAATTTCGGCAACCCGCGACCTATAGATAGCATTTGCATATGACCTTAAGTAGCATCCCGTAGATCTGAATCGACTCGACTTAAAACTTGTACCGTAGCGACCGCGCTGTCGCCGCAGTTCTAATGCTGCATCTCACGCTCTAATGCGATACCCAGGCTAAGAGATGTGGGCTCGCACATATCTTGAGGAAACGCTGAGCGTTATGAATTTCGAGAGAATCTCCACCACCTTTCACATCACTAGTCAAGTACACAAGCCATCACTCCATCCCATCTTTCTTACAATAACCCATCCCCTTTCATCCCATCACATCCCTTTCTCTCTCATTTTCTCCACCATTTCCAAACAACCTAAGAGAGGAAACGTCCAACCATTCCAAGGAGAGAAGAAGCCAAGTGTGTGGCCCACTTCTTACCCCTAATCTCTCATCCCCACCCTTCAATCTTAATCATCCTCCATTAAAGAGAAAGCTTAGGAGAAGCATTTCAAAGAACCAAGAAGAAGATCCAACGGTGGGTGATCTTAGGATTTCCATCCTTGATTTCTATTTGAGGGCCCACTTGTGGTGGGACCTATTTGATGTATGCTTTGTATCTTGTAAAGGGAGCTCATAGTGGTAGAGCTCACTTCACCACTCAATTCTCTCTCTCTCTCTCTCTCTCTCTCTCTCTCTCTCTCTCTCTCTCTCTCTCTCTCTCTCTCTCTCTCTCTCTCCGTTGACGGCCCACCATCATGATGCATGAGTTTTAGCTACGTTGTTCTTCTAGCGGGTTGACCCGCTGGCTGTGAACGGACCCACCTTAGCTACCCATTTTTAGGCCAGTTTGAACTAAGGAAAACACAAATATCATCTTGTTTCAAAGCAGGAACTTGAATTATGGGTTGCATCCACACCATCCGTGTGTTGAGGCCACTACAGGAGGGGGCCCCCATCTATTGTGGCCCAACAGCTGTTGTTGGCAATGTCCAGCTTACTAGCAGGCCTAGATGCTGAAGGCAAAACAAAAATATCAACTTTGCTCAAAAGCTGGTGGGCCACACTGATGTGGACCCACCTTGATGTATTGTATCCTACACCGTCTAATTGGACCTGCAGGGCCTTTGTGGGCTACACCATAGCAAGTAATAAGACCATCCATCAACAGGATCGTCTGCTGACCTGCTGGATGAAAGGCACAAACAAATATCAGCTTTGATTTAAAAGCTGGTGGGCCACACTGACGTGGACCCACCTGATCTATGTGTTTTACTGCACCGTTCAACTGGGACGGTGGTGCCCATCTAATGTATGTGCTTTATCCTCACCGTCTAGCTGGGACAATGAGACCCACCTAATGTATGTGTTTTATCTGCACCGTCCAGCTGCGATGGTGAGACCTACCTGATGTATCTGTTTTATCCACCATCCAGCTGGGACGGTGGGGTCCACCTGATGCATGTGTGTCATCCACACTATCCAACACATGGACGGTGGGACCTATCTTGATGTAAGTGTTATATCCTCACCGTCCAACAGTGGGACGGTGGGACCACCATGATATGTGTTTTATCCACACCGTCCACCCAGTTTTTAGATCATTTTAGGGCCTAGGCCAAGACAGCCAAGCCCAACTGATAGCAGGTTCACCTATGGCTGAGACCCACCATGATATATATGTTGTATCCTTGTCGTCCATCTATTCTAAGGCCCACCTGGATAGGGTGCACCATCCCGGGTGGCCCACACGCTGGTAGGGACCCCCCTCCCCCCCCCATGTTGTATTTCATCCAGGTCGTCCGTCAATGGGACGCCCAGCTGGCCCACGTAATGCATGTATTCTATATCTACGTTGTCCACCTAGTGGGACCCATCATGATGTGTAGGCCCACTTGCCAATGTGAGTGGCCCATTGTGGCTATATGTGAGGCCCATCGTGATGAGTATGAGGCCCATGTGATGAGGCCCATTGTGCTATATGTGAGGCCCATGTGATGAGGCCCATTGTGATGTATGAGACCCTCGTGTAAGGCCCAATTGTGATGTGTGAGTCCACCATAATGCATGTATTGGATGTACTCTTTGTCCATGATGTTTTTGGGCCATGAGCTACCCCTTATATAGCCCATTTTGATGTATGTAGGCCTTGGGCCGTTCCTCGAGGCCCACCATGATGTGCGTAATGTTATGAATGCTACCTGTTTACTCTCTAGGTAGTATTTGGGCCATAGGCCCCGTTATAAGTTAGATTTCATGCGGGCCATACTCTAGGGGACAATGGTGGTTGAATGTCCACATTGTGAAGCTCCCCAGGGCCCATTGTTAGGCCCATTCTCATTGATTTAGGCCCCCATAGTTTTACCCATGTAGCTTTAGTGGGTCAACCCAAACTATTAGGCCCCCATTATCGATTATGCTTCCACCATGCCTTGCAGAGCCCACCTTGTGCTTATTGGGCCCTTAGGAATCCCAGCTTGCTACGTGATAGAACGGGCGAGGAAGCCCACTCCTTATTCTTAGGCCCATACTTGATACGAGTAGGCCATCTAAGCCCATCCTTGATATGAGGAGAGTGCATCTTTACCAACGACGAAAGAATTTATGATATCAGATATGATATATCAACTGTTGAGGACTGATCTTGATATTATATCTGTTAATCATGCTAATGTACTTGAGCTAGTAAAACACACTAAGTTTGTGCTAGCATAGCATTGTGATACATGCCCATATGCACCATACGTATGCTTGATATGAGGAGTGACTGATCACAGCATATGTCATTGGGTGAATTGTTTATGGGACTCCCTGATAGAAAGAGTTGCCCCACATGAGCACATGGTACGCACATGATTGATGTATAACTGGATAGTATAACTCATGCATCTTGCATTATGTGATATGATCATTGTACGCCCTAGCGACATCAGGGTTGTGGCCTCCAAAGGTATAACGTGGATGGTAGGATTGAATATCGAAAATATTTTGGCTCTTACACTGGGGCGCAAGGGTGTCCTTGGGTGAAAGTCCCTAAACTCTTAGGTACCAGGAGGTTGCTCCAACGTCGAGACCGAGTAAATACATAAGCACACGAGAGCCGTATACCGTTAGGTCACGTCTCTCACTATGTCGTGGTTGGTTGAAAGGGGGTGTGGCCTTATCCGCCCGAGGATAGGGGCATAGCTAGGCTGAGTTTTATCAGCTCGTAAATGGGTCAACTATCGACGTGTCAGGTAGATATTGGCCAACAACTGGCCGGGCATATAGTGTGGTCTTTTCCAATTGCATGGTTGCGCGTCTAGTGGGTGGTGATTTGGTGTAGAGTGTACTGGACCCTGGTGATATTCCAGAGTTGAGCTATATTGATATGTGGATTTAGATGAGGATTGGTATGCTTGAATTGCATCTCACATATAACATTGGTCATGTAGGCCTTGCATTGCATAGCCTTGGTACGGCTGATAACATTCATGAATTTACCAGCATGTTTCTGCATTACTCTGATATTGCATACTTGGCACTTACCTTGCGCACACACTTATACCATCCTCTAAGCTTTCTATAAGCTTATGCACGATCGTTATGTTCAAGTGAAGCTAGGACGCCGCCGCAGCACTGAGTTGGGAGTGTGCAGCTGACTTCTGGAGCTTTTGATATCGATATTGTATTTTCCTTATGCATTGTACTCAAAGTTTTGATTATAGTGGATATATGGTGATGTTGTTGGTTGCTGTTTGTGCGTTATGTTTATTATGGTTATGCTTCTTTTGGAACAAATTTATGTTGAAATTCCTCCTTGTAGGATCCCAGGATCAGAACCTGGTATATGGGTGCCACGAGCAGAGAATTGGGTACTTTGGAAGGTGTCAGCGTCGGATTCTACAATTGAAAATTTTGTGAGCCTGGTTTCCGAGTCTGGGGCATGATAATGGGTCACTACGCCCGATCTATCGGCCTACGCTAGGTGACGAGCCACCCGTAGTGACAATTGAGTTACTCAAATCTGCTGATTGTAATTAGAATAATAATAGTTTGGTTAATCATGCATTCATAGCATATTGGCGATGATGGGTGGCTAATTCTGAATGCTGTAGTACGTGCCCTTATGTTTAGTGGGGTATCGTTTCGCTAACTCCCAGACCATCGACTATCGACCTACGTACTTGATGACACGCAAGTCTGACTAGATGAGTATCCCCAGGCCGATGTGCATTTATGCATACATGCATTTAAAAAGACTACATCATGTATTATTTTACATGCCTTGTTGTTTTTAACTATGCTTAACTAAGGCGGCGGTGTATAATCTTGAGGAGAATTCATACTGAGTTGGCTACTCATACATCAAATATACAACTTTACAGGTATCACAGGTGGCTTAAAAGAAACTCATGTTTGGGGTGATAAAGTGCAGGGTACAATTACCAGGGATATATGTTGTATCTACCAGGAGGAGCTGCGCGATCTTGCAGCTCAAATTTATATGCATTTTATTATTTCTCTTGTGTAAATATTGTAATTATTGTATTTGTTATTATAGAGACATTGGTTTGTATAAGTCATTATGGGCAGGTTCATGTATATTCTAAATGTAAATGCAAATTTTCCTTTATGTTTGATTTGTCCATCCTATGCTAAACTGCTAGCTCTAAAATATAGAAAAAAAATATATATGAAATTTGGCTATCTATAGGTTAACACTCAGGTTTTTGGGAAACGAGTCATATTCTCGGCTCCTAAAAACTCGAGGTGTTACAGTTGATATCAGAACATAGTTTGGATAAACCAGGCCTTGGGAAATGAGCTTATACAAACCTTAAATATCTCAAGTTAGGATGTTCAAAATTAGAGATTTAACTTAAGTGAATCTCCCCTAGATTTAGGATGATCTGGGAAACGTAGAGACCCAAACATATGTTCCTATAGAAATTTATAGGAAAACCATTCGGACTTGTGTAATTCTCTTAGAATAAGGGAAAATTGAAAACATAGAGATTTCAAACTTAGGTTCCCTTAGAAATTATTAGGTTAGCCATTTGAATTTATTTGGAATATTTTCCTTAGGATTAGGGAAAGTTAAGAACATAGAAGCTTAAAACTTTTGGCCCTTTGATCATTTTAGGTTCAGTCATTTGAACTTAGAACAAACACATTGGTTTCCTGTGTAAGCTACCCAAACTACTGTTTGAACAAAACTTAGGAACCGTGGGATAAAAAATGCCTACTATGATTAAATACGATAAATTAGAACGTTCTTTGAACTTACTCTCAATGAGGAAATTTTATAAATCAAGAAATTTGAACAAAAAAAATCTAGTTTGAAATAATGTTATTGCAATATTTGGCAAATGAAACAACCTTAGGCATTGTAGGACAATCCTTACTCATCCTCTATATAATATGTCAAACATAAGCACTCTTTAAGTTTAAGAAATCATAATAGGAATTGTAACTTGAATTCCCTAAATACGTTTCCTTACTTAGAAACAATATTTCCTTCGATCTCAGCACGTAAAATTAATTAAAAGTGAAGTTATAGAATTTTGGTAAGTTTTCGACCCTAAATTGAGTGTCTCAGAATTAGATTGGGATCCTGGATGGATTTAATTAAATTTCAAGCTTAGATATCATGTAAGAAATCTTGGGTAGTGCACTAGATAATTAGAGTGCACAGTGAAAGTGTAATGAGCCACATAGACTTATCATTTACAAGGATATAAGATTACATGATATTCCCCAGGAATCCAGAATAATCAGGATCACGAGTTGATGGAACCATATTTAAAAGAAGTTTACATGGTTTGGCTCAAGTTCTAAGTCCTAGCAAATCTCAACGATCTCAATGCCCTGATCAAGCAAAGGATCGAGATTTAACAAGGTTATGTTTTGATACCAAAATCCTCTGTTCTGCGCAGGCAAAGGACTGATGTATCAGGCTTAAACTTACTACAACGATCCACTCATGTTACCTTGAACATAGAAAATAGGAAATTATATCGAGTGATATAATATTCTTAGTGGTTGCATAAATGAACTTGTAGTCTTAGTAATTATGATAGGACATTTTAATGTAGAAAAACATTAAAATAAATCTTTAATATTGGTTAATACTGGAATAGTTTTAGATCTTTAATAGAAATTGATCTACTAGACTCGAGACTTAAGGGTTGTGGTAAAGTGGGATATAACATTGGGTTTTCACACTTAGGCATATATACTGGCCGATTTGTTAGAATATTGGTATGAGAGTTTAGCAAAATTTAGCTACAACTTGTTTAAATCTACGTTGTGATAGCACGCTTAGACATACGCAATATATGAACACCATTAGGATAGTTAAACCACTCGTAATATTAATAATTGGTACGTACATCATTAAATCTAGAAGTAGAATTTTATTTATTCTTCTTTAAGGGAGGTAGATTGTAATGACCTTTGTTCTAGTCGTAAGTCATGAGCGCTTGCATATACAAATAAACTTAGTGCGGAGAACTAGCAAATGCATACGGACACCGTAAGATAGATTGTTGTCCACATTCATAGGGGAAGTGCTGAATTTCGGGGGTGAAATTCTCTTTAATGAGGGTAGTTTGTAACACCCCATACTTTTCAGTACTCAAGTGTTACCAGGTAGCCTAACTTAGTATAAATACCAACCTAGCTTAAGCAAACATTCACATTCATTTCAGTCTATATCCGACCGTTGAAATTAATCCCCATTTGTATATCAAGCTATCCACCATCCATCGGACTTGTAGTACTTAATTCAGCTATCAATTAGTCATTAACAATAATTAAACCATCATAGTTTGAAAATAATCATTGAAATTCCTCTAGAGTGAATTAGGAACCCTTGGAAACTCTGATGTTCAGGTTAGGGGCCAATCTAACCGTTGAAGTTGAAAATCAATCGTTGGAGTCAAAATCAGTCATTAGACTAAGACCTCAAGTCATCCGTTAAGGAGTCTGATCATCAAAACCATCCATCGGGCTTAGACTTAGATATTCAGTGAGTAGAAATATGGTAATAGTAAATTTAATAATAATAATAACAAGGTTATTAAAATATTATCATAATATTTAATGTTATAAATGCATAGTAGGTCATCCAATCACTAATTAAACAATCAATTTCCATCTAAGGGACCCTAGAAAGCTTTTGACCATTAATGTGCAATTTCAGAATGATCCAACCGTCAGATTGACGCAAATCCATAACTAAACTCTCCAATCAAGTAGTATGGCCTACCAAAGCTTTGAATCCACCCCCATCTAGGGTCAAATGGTCCTACTTGGGCCGTTGAAAATCAGATGGACAGAGTAGATTCGTCAAAAACATCTATGTGGGCCCCACACTTGTAATATGTGTACACCACTAGACGTGCACCCACAGGATGCCAAACCAGTCAACTTGGTTTGACTGAGATTGCCTGAAGAGGAAGGATTTCTTCCTTCTTTTCTCACCATTCGAATTTAAAACGGACACCGTCCGTGTGTTGGTTGGTGGCCCACCATCACGACCCATCTGGCTGATCCGAACCGTCCATCAGGTGTGGCTCTCTAATTCAACCAAAACCCAACACTTTCGCACATTGAAACCCACAGCCATGTGCATAGTTTCTAGCTGAAATAAGTTGGCTAGTAGGCGAAATTGTGTTTCCAGCCCTGTCAAAACCAACCTATTGTGATTCATGTGGGCCACCTTTAGTCGATTTGAACCGTTCAGGTTATAGTCCTATTAAATTCGCCCAAGACAGTTAACCCCACATAAATGCAATGTCATGCATGAGCTGGAATTCAGCGTAAAGATACCCCACACGAGTGGCGCATTCCAAAAACGAAAACCATTCCCACCCCTTTCTCCGACCAGTTGCCACGATCCATGTGAGGATCTCTATTCCAATCGCAGCCCTTCTCCTTGGATGAATCTAAATCATCCATGTGGATAAGGTTTCCACAAAGAAACCGATACGAGGGTCTCTTTTCCGCTGGCTATTTTCCAGAAAAACAGATAGAGGGATTAGATCCTAGCCTTCCAATCTCATCTGACCGCCGTGAGGGAGTTCAGGGCTCAATTTAAGTCCAAAAGATGGAGTTGAAACGGGTCTCTCTCCCACACCCTTGCCGCAACTCGACAACCAGCCATTACCTTCCTCCATTCGAACCCACCAACCAAACCATCTCCAAGCTTCGAAGAAACTCATTTATAAGCTTCACAGGGTCCAAACGGACCGTCCTTGGGGATCATATTGGAGGAAGGAGCAGGGAGGTCGAAGCTGCCATTAATGGATGTCTTCTTCTCCGCCAAGCAACCGTTCGAGTGCAGCTAGGTTGCATCATGTGTGGCCATGTCCAGACCTAGCAAAACATGCCCAAAAAAGAAGAAAGAGAATGTAATGATGGAGAAGTGAGAAGGAGAAGAAGAAGATGGAGAAGGCAGCGGCGAAGAGGGTGATGTTGTCGAACCAACTCGACCGGACTGAGTCCAGATCGATTTACACATGGGGCTGGTCAAGTCTAGGTCCCATCTGGTCTAGTAGGTGGGGAAGAAAGAAAGAAAGAAAAAAGAATGGACAGAGAGAGATCATGACGGCTTGTTGCAGTCGAGTCAGGCAGACTTGACTTGTGGGGTTCGAGTTGGGCCTGTCCTAGTTAGGTCGGGTCTGGTTTATCCCAGTAGCTTGTTGGCGTATGGTTTTGAGAGAAGAAAGATAGAGAAAAGAGAGAAGGAAGAAGAGAAAGAAGGCCAGGGAGAGAAGAGGAAGAGTGAGAGAGTGGGACCCATCTCGAATTAACTCGACTCGGCTGGAACTCGCTGGGTTATGTTGTGCGAGTTAGGCAGGTCTAGTCCAGTAACTTGGCTAGCATGTGGGTTTGAGTAAAATAAAGGAGGAAGAGAGGAAGAAAATGGAAGAAGGAATAAAGAAGATGAAGGAGATGATAGAGATGGCTGTCCTAGCTAAACCGAGTCAACTCGATTCGGGACCAAGTCAGCCTACTGGCCCATTGGCTGGGTCGAGTCCAGGGGCTGTTGGACCTCTCTAAATAAGAAGAAGAGAGAAAGAGTGGGAGAAGAAATAGAGAAAGAGAGAGAGAGAGAGAGAGAGAGAGAGGACAGTTCGCCACACCAACCCGACTTGACTCGCTCGAGTCACGAGCATGGGCTGATGTGTTTGGGCAGATCCTCGGCCAAGTCCCGTTGGTGCTGAACTTACGTGAGTGAAGTGGTGGTCATGATGGGGCTGCTGGAAACAAATCAGGATTGGAAGCCCGACTTGCCTTCGAGTCAACTATTGTAAGCCATCTTTGCTCCTCAAAGTATTTGATTTATTATTATCAACCATTAACATGTTATTTATACTAGTATTAATTATTATAAACAAAACTACAACTGATAGATATTAGATATTAGTATTTATTTATTATTCTTAAATATTATCATTAATAATAGATCACGCTATTTATTACCATCATAATGATTATTATTATCATGATAGCTAATATCAATTTCATTATTAACGTTAATGGCGATTTTCTGATTAACATTGCGATCAATCATACATCAATTAACATTGTTACCATTTCTATCATTATTAGGATTGTTAATATTAAAAATGAATAGCCGTTAGTAAATTATCTATACTAATATTAGTTATTACATATAAGAATTATCATTATTAAATATTAGTGTTTTATTTTGTCATTATTAAGTATTATCATTGAGGTTAGAGCATACTATGTATTTTCACTATAATGATTTTTAGTGTCACGTTAGCTAATATAAATTATAACACTAATGCTAATAGTTCTCATATAATTATTAAGTTATATTGTAATTAATAGTACACCAACTAGAGTTCTAGTCCTAGAATCTAAATTTAGGGCTAAACTCAAGGATGAAACCCTAATTGTCACGCCCCAAACTCGAAAACTAGGCTCACTAAATTCCCGATCACCGAATCCAATGCTGACAGCCTCTGTAGTACCGCATTCTCGGCTCCCGGCGTACATACGCCAGAATCTAATCTTGGGATCCTACAAGGAGGATTTTCCAACGTACATTTATTTCGTAACAAGCATAACCACAAGATTACCTGAAACACAAAGACAACATCATCATCACATATCCACTAATGTAATCATTGGAGTACAATGCTGAAAGGAAAATACATAAATCAAAAATCAAGCTCCAGAAGACCGCTGCATGTTCCAAGCTCAACGTTATTGTTACCTAACACCACCTGCACGCATCTATTGTGCATAAGCTTATAGAAAGCTTAGTGGGTGGTGAAAGTATGTGCATAAGGTAAGTGTCAAGTAAGCAACATCAGAGTAATCAGAGTAAGCGGAAATACTAACAAGCCTATAAATCATACAATATAAAAAATACTGGCAAGTTTGTAAATCATATGATATCAGAAATATTGGCAAGTTCATAAATTATACAATATCAGAGCATGCTAATAGGCCCATAAATACCGTCAGCCTTATCCAGACTATGCGATGCAATAATATAATAAACCAATATCATGTACTGATAAAGCAATGTAGATCAGCTATGCAATGCGGAGACAGTAAGCCAACTACTATGCGTTGAGGATGCAATGCGATATGCGATGTGAATGAAATGACCAAGCTGAAGTGTGACTTCGGGATGATAGTACGTAGTATTACAAGCTATGGGGTCTATCACAAAGGACTTCTATCCAAACCAGTCTCATACCTAAATTTAAATAGTCAGACCCAATGTGGTAGACTCCTGATCATAGGTTAGTCGCGCGCCCAACTGAAATCCTGGCCATGTGAAGGTACACGTAACAAATAGTTACGTACCACCAGGCCGAGTGGATAGTGAATGAATGAATGAATGAGTATGCAATTCTTACTCAATAAGTCCACATATCAGTACAGTTCCTCTGGAAAATCACCGGGGTCTATTACACTCCAAGCCAGATTGCCACCCTATCACGCGCAATAAGGTGAGTGGAAGAGACCTCACTATCTGCCTGCCAATATCGGGCCTGGCTCGTCAATAGCGGACCCATTCCTCGAGATGGTCAGACTCAGCCTAGCATTTCCCCCTCCTCTCGGGCAGGTAAGGCCGTACCCCCTTCCAACTGACCACGACACAGTGAGAGATGCAGCCTAATGGTATACAGCCCTCATGCGCTCATGCATCCACTCAGTCTAGACGTTGGAGCAACCTCTAGAACCAAGATATCTATAGCACCCCATGTAGAATAGATTTTCGGTGTCCCATCTGGCCATCCACGATATGCCTATGGAGGTTACAGCCTTGATGTCTCTAGGGCATACAGTAATCATAATGTAAGATGCATGAGTCATACAATCCAGTCATGTATCAATCCTGCGCATACCGTGCGCTCATGTGAGATAACCTCTGCCTATCACGTAGTCTCATAATAACATGCTCAATGACATATGCAATGATTAACCACATCTCATAACAAACATGCAGATGATGCGTATGGGCATGTATTATGATGCTATGCTGTCGCATACTCATAATTGGTATCAATAACCGACATCGACAATCTACCACGACAACGTGGACATTTAACCAACATTGCCCCCAAGGAATGGCCCTCATAGATCCTAACATATAGTGGACCCATGCTCTCACACAAGGGCCAAATATACAACACCATGGGCCTCGCTCAGGAGCTTAATACACATCACGATGGGCCTTTCACATGGGCCTAACATATATCACAATGGGCTCCATCGCCTGACCCTCAAATACATCACAACGGGCCCATCACATAGACCTCATATTCATCACATTAGGCTTAAAACACAGGACAAATATACATCAAAATGGGCCTCAACTACGAGTCGCATATACACATATAGGTCTCGACAATCGGCCTCGACAATTAAAATCGACCTCGACAATCAAAATCGACACTCGAACCCGGCCTTGACAATTAGAGTCGGCCTTGATACTTGGCCTTGACAATCGGGATCGATCAATAATCAGAATCGGCCACGACAATCGGGATCGATCGATAATCAGAATCAACAAATCGGTCACGACAATTGGGATCGCTCAATAATCAGAGTCAGAAAATCGGTCACGCCAATCAGAATTGACAATCGACCATGACAATCGGGATCGATCGATAATCAGAATCGACAAATCGGTCACGACAATTGGGATCGATCGATAATCAGAGTAAAAAAAATTGGTCACGTTAATCAGAATTGGCAATCGGCCACGACAATCGGAATCGACTGATAATCAGAATCGGCAAATCGATCACGACAATCGAGATCGATCAATAATAAGAGTCAATAAATCAGTCACGTCAATTAGAATCGGTAATCGGCCATGACAATGGAAATCGATCGATAATCAGAAATGGCAAATCGGTCACGTTAATCAGAATCGGCAATCAGCCACGACAATCGGTCATGACAATCAGGATCGATTAATAAATAGAATCGGCAAATCGGTCACGACAATAGGATCGATCGATAATCAGAGTCGGCAAATCGGTCACGTCAATCAGAATCGACAATCAGCTACGACAATCAGAATCGATCGATAATCAGAATCGGCAAATCGGTCACGTCAATCGGAATCAGCAATCGGCCACGATATTCAGGATCGATCGATAATCAGAATCGGCAAATCGGTCATGACAATCGGATCGATAGATAATCAGAGTCGGTAAATCGGTCACAATAATCGGGATCAATCGATATCAGAATTGGTAAATAGGTCACGTCAATCGGAATCGGCAATTGGCCACGATAATTGGAATCGATCGATAATCAGAATCGGCAAATCGGTCATGACAATTGGATCGATCGATAATCAAAGTCGGCAAATCGGTCACGTAAATCAGAATTGGCAATCGACAATAACAATCGACCTAATAAAGGGCCCAAGGGAAGGTCACAATGTTGACATTTAACCATCATTGCCCATTAACGTGGACATTTAACCAACATTGCTCCCAAGGAGTGGCCCACATAGAGCCAAGCATACAGTGGGTCCATGGCCTCACACAACAGGATTTATCAAATAAGCTTCAAATACATCACATGGGCCTCATCACACGGGCTGCATATGTATCACAAAAGGCCCTATACACGGGCCGCAAATACATCACAATGGGCCCCGACGCATAGGTCGAGTATACGTCACTTTGGGCCTCAAACATGGGCCTCATGTATATATCGAGTGGGTTACATCAATGGGCCGCACTAATACACATCAACTGGGTTGCACCAATGGGTTGCACTAATGGGCCTCATACACATCAAGTGGGCTACAATATATGAGCCTCGCCAAATGGATCACGAATACACCACAATGGGCCTCGAATAAAAAATAAGTGGGCCTCGTACATGGGCCAAAATACATTATGATGGGCCCCATGGATAGGCCACACCGATGGGCCTCAAATGGGCTTGGACCACACCAAAAATCATTTCACTAGTTGCAGGTGTATGAGGTGTATTACTATGCACTATCATTCCATAGAGCACATGGCCCATTAATAATGATCAGCACTCTCCAAACATTGCCCAGGTAAATCAGGACCATCCAAACATTATCCATAAAATCAACACTATCCAAATATTGTCCATGTGAATCAGTACCGTCCAACTATGGTCCAGCACCATCAAATAGGTGGACGGTGTGGATTAAACAGATACCTCACGGTGGTGTCCCACCGTCCAAACGATGGACGGCTGGGATAAAACAAATACATCACACGTGGGCTTCACATGCCGACCAGCATGTATGTACAGCACATACATCATGGGAATCCCACCGTCCGGAGGTCTGGACGGTGGATGGGATGGGTGAAACATATACATCAGGTAGGGCCACGTGGTGTGGCCCACCAAATATAATATTATATATTATATTCATATACATCAGGTGGGGCCACGTGGTGTGGCCGACCAAATATACTGTTTATATATATAACATATATATACACTTATATATTATATTATTTTATTTTAAATTGAAATGGCCCACTGTCCAGACCCATGTCTGGACAGACGGTATTGATTACAAACATGCATCACGGTAGTCCACGTCCATGAAATGAATGGTGAGGGTATCACAATACATCAGGGTCCACACGTGTGGGCCCACCAGCATTTTAATCAACTGATATTTGTGTTGTCACTGCATCCAGGTGTGCTGGACACCCAACAGACGGACGGCCTAGATGGGGCACACCATCAAGGTGGCCTCACGTCCGTCAAATGGACGGATGGCCTGAATGACCAACGCATCTGGTGTGTCCCACGTGTCCGTGGCCTGCTTGCTTTGAAAGAAGCTGATATTTGTCTCTACCCCCTACAGCAGCACCTGTTGCTTGAACATCGGGTGGCCCAGTAGATCATGACCCATTTGGCAATGCTTTGGGCGAGCACACTACACCAAAAACGTCATTTAGGAACGGTTTTAAACCGTTCCTAAAAGAGGAGTCGCATATAATCTGGAACGGTTCAATACCGTATCAAGTGCCATTTCAAAATTTAAGAACAGAATCTTAGGAACGGTTTCAAACCGTTCATAAGGTTGCAAACAGTCAATTTCAAATTTTAGGAACGGTTCTAAACCGTTCTCAACGGTCAAATTTTAAATTTTGGGACCTATTTTTCATTATTTCGAATGGCCTAGCAGTACACCTATTTTTATATTTAAAAACCAAAGATTATTATATACAACTAAAAATTAATACTGAACAAATTGCTTACAACTTTATAATAAAATTTATATATATTTACAACAATTAAGTTTACAATTGAATGAATACAAAAAAAAAAAAAAAAAATCCTCCATGATGTGCTATACTCCTAGAGAAAACACATGGTCCTCTGTGGTTGCACCATGACTTGCGATGACACTCTGAAAGAGGAACTTGTCTTTGCATTGCATATCAGGTAGAGCTTTTTGGGCTTGCATTGTAACTATAAAAATCAAAACAAAGACCATAAGCAATTTGCTTAGCCAAAAAACAACATAAAGATTCAAAAACTAAACACGCAAAATAGTGACTATTCAACAACAAAAACTAGAGGATCACCTATAACGTTGCATGTCGTCCCAGGCAAAACAATGCCTGTGTTAGGATGCACAGTGTTTCTTTGGATTGGTTATTTTAACCTGAAAACAATAAGGTAAAAAAAAAACCATGATAGGTAATATCAGATCAAGAGGCGGAACCACCAGTACCATTACAGGGTCAAACAAAAATAAGTCAAGCCTTTCGATCAAAGCATCACATGATACCTCAAAAATAAAACATAGATTTCTTCTTTTGTTCTAGCAAGAAATCTATACGTGTCAATATATAAATATGTGAGATATCACTGAAACCATACACCTTCACCCATAGCGAAAAATAGTTGCAGTAGAGATGGCCAGAATTTCTTACGTTTACTGCTTCCTTCTCGTCCTGTCTTTTCCTTGGGTTTTCTTCTGATC
The DNA here is from genome assembly GCA_030180095.1 of Magnolia changhungtana. NCBI lineage: Eukaryota > Viridiplantae > Streptophyta > Magnoliopsida > Magnoliales > Magnoliaceae > Magnolia > Magnolia changhungtana. Next base: position 10,076,296 of record JASAUF010000656.1, on the reverse strand, counting down.
TGTCTTTAAAGAAGTAGATCCAAGCCGTTCATTTGGTGGTAGACCTACTATGAATATGCACTGCTGAGGAAAAGGACCACTACACTAATCAAGTGGGGCACACATCTATCTAACTTGTCGAGTGGAGAAAACCATCGGATAGGATGAGCCTAACATAGAAATTACATGGCCCAAAAATAATCCTAATTGGATAATCACAGCCACAATTAAGGGAAATCACAGGTGTACCATCCATTTTCTAGGTCTTCATTCAGATGGTTGTGATCATCTCATCAGATCATTTTTGGGTCCTTGTTGAATCCCATGTCCAATTTTCCAGCATGATTGTAGGGTGTATTCATGTATCTAAGGATACAACGCATCACCATATTAATACTCTCTCACTCTATAAATACATGAGATTTCCACAAACCATACACATCCACCCACACTGCAAATCTGTTGTAGTAAATATGGCCAGGCTCTTTTTCTTTTTCTCACACACATACCCACCCCACACACTCACGCTGGTGGAATTAAGCTTATCCCATGGTTACAGGGAACAATCCCTGCCATGAATCTCATCCCACCTAATCCTTTCCAATGCAACTGGCCAAACAGGCCCCAAGGGTAATCTTCCAAACTTATTAACAAATTCCTTTTTTTTTTTTTTAAGGGCGGTCTTGTGATTTGTGTGAGGTTGTTTTAGCTGTTTCTATTTGGTAGAATTATTAACAAATTCCGTTATTCATCAAAACGGGCAGGTGGAGATCTTTACATCATCTTCATCTGGAAATTTAGTGGTGCAAGGAGACCCCCAAAATGCTATCAAATGGCAAGTTCTATAGGTTCTAAACAGTGGAAATTGCCTTCTATTTTTGGTGAAATTCATGATTTAGCTTCTAACCATGGCAGATGCACAAGAAACATAGCAACAGTGTTCATGTAAGCCTGGTAGATGCATAGGAAACCAGTTATTGAAGCCGGTCTTTTTTTGTTTATGGCATGAATTCATCAATTGTCATATACTTTTGCTCATCTAAGAAGCCACGATGCTCCCATCAACAAGCACACATCACTATCTTCTGGCATGAAAACATAACTCTTAATATAAAACACACCTCATAAGTTTTTCCTGCAGGAACAATTGCCTCCTTAATAGTCATCCTTTTTCCTGTAAGAAAGATCACAGGAAGCAATTTTCAGTTGAAGTGTGATGTCTAATGCCACAAACCACATGCTAATACAAAATAAGCCAAACCATAAACACTACAATGAGTAAAAATCTACCTTGATTCTACTGCACCAACATCCTCTGCTGAAATAAAGAAGGGAGCCTAAGACTTATAACACAAAGTTATGATAGGAACTCTTATACTACAAATATGATGACCAAGTGACCACCTGTAAAAAGAAAAGAAACAGAATAATTTTACAGTGTTGGTGCCAAAAGGATGGGGAACATAAATAAATACTCACCAATCACATTCCATTCCAGCTCTAGATGGAATATCGAATATGCACAAAAATCATCTAAGCAGAAGCCAAGATCATCCACAAATGAAGGTTAGTAAGATATTTAAAATTAAATTAGAGAATGATTGAGTGGGTTAGCAAACTTCAGCCAAATATACCAACAGCTGCTGCTCTAGTCCCTTAATAGCATTTTCTACCTGTCAAGAAACACATCTCCAACAGTTATAGACCCTTCCACATTTAGATTGTGTGTTTGCCCAGAGAGCTGCACATGACCATTTATACTTCAAAAAAGATCATTTGGCCATTTGAAGAAGATATATTACACAAATATCCATCTAAGAGCCGGAGTATAAAGAATCATATTCAGCCAGAGTATTAAATAACTTCCCCCAAAACAAGCCAAAGTATCCGAACCACAAAACACACAACATGCACCATCCAACCATTCTGTTTGAGGTCTTATCCCAACTTCCAATTAATGCATTGATGCAATCTGGACACTTCCATCCTCTCTCTATCTCATGTAAGGACCACCCTCATGTAGCGGGCCAACCGGCATTATTTCAGGACCTTTCTTCCTCATTCCTTCATTCGACTAGTAGCTGAGAAGTTCAAGAACTCTGTAAGAAAATTAAGAAATGAAATATCACTACTGATGTCTGCACTATACCATGACTGGGATTGTGGAGGTGTGCCAAAGACGAAGAGCTTTGAGGAGTCAGTACTCGAACGAGACGGGTACCTTGAATCAGACTCTGGGAGTAATTTCAGGATGAAGAGCTCCAAGTAGGGCCTTACAATTAGCAAACTAAAAATATTTCATTTCTTAGCAAAGGCAAACTAAAAATATTGGGCCTTACAATTAGTAAAGATGTGCTACCCACTAGAGGAAGCTACTACATTTGGTGAGTATTTTATTTTATACCAATTTGGCCAAGTTTCGAGAACTAGATTGCATCTTTAGAAAACTTTGGTTACTTGAAGGTTTAACCAAGTACTTGCAATTGAAACTAGTTCAAGTGATTGAAAAAACAAGGAAAATTCCCTAAAAATCATATTACAACGTAGGAATTTTAAACTGGAGGATTGAGACGTTTTTAAACGTTGAGTTTGGCACAAGGATCCTTCCTCAGAATCATGTAGGATTGAGATGCATTTCTTCTCCTTACAACTCCATTCTAATGCTTTGTCAATGGCCAAAAAGAAATTTACATGTCATGCTAACATAATAACAAGACATATTTTCAATAGGGATCAAATACAATAAAGAAAAGACCAAGCTGCCTCTAATAACAAGGCATTCACGATACAGTTACATGTTATGCTAGCATGTTTCAAGCATAACAAAGGTAAAATGTAAACATACGCATGGAAAACACATGCCTCAGTGAATTACACTTAAGAATAAATAGATCAAATATATTTTGAATGCAAAAGGCGAAAATCATTCAATTTCTATTAAGACTAATGAATCTATATGGTTGAGGACAATAATATGCGCTTACAGATCAAATTTACTTTGGAAGTTCTAAGCTTCCACCGCAATTCATGTTTGTAATTGCTTTGGGAAAAAAAAAAAAAAGCAATAAAAAGCTTCCACCGCAATACAACTCGCCAACTACTGGAATAGGAAAGAAAAATCAAATTTTGAGTTATAAAAGTACACGATAAATCCACTTAAAAAGCGAAAGAATGACCACTTGATCGACATCTCTCGACAAGGTGTGACAAGTGGGAATTTAAGTAGTAAAGCAAGAAATATGTGTATGCCAAAGATAAACTCCCAATCCAAGAATATAAATTCGAAAATAGAAAGAATCTGAGTTCTGTTATCTTTTCCTTCGAACCTTCCCGCAATGCGCTTTAGGAAGCATGTATGAGTACAAGGATACAAAAACTATTGTACAAAGAATAAAGAAAAAAGGGACCATGGGTCCGCCACAACAATATGAAAATGTAAATTTCAAACATAATACTACACTCACATGTAGATATATGTTACAAATACTTTAAATCGAGTCCAAACCAAAAGAATCTAATAAACAACCTTGAGATCACCATGCCTCTAGTTTGAATAAGCACCAAATGTGAGCAGACATCCAAGCGACCTACAAATTCGAATGGAATTTGATGTGAAAAAGACAGAAAAAAGAAGTAACAAAGAAAATATCCAAATCGAGAGTTATTTTACTTAACCCCATCTGCTTTGAGGCCCATCATATAAACGGTATGGATCATTGAAATGTGACACAAGGAAAGTCCTATGGTATTCAGGTTCTTCCTGCTCTACCATACCATCTCCCGTCATCCAAACTGCTCTGAAAGCATAGCATCCTAACGATCCAGGTAGAGATGGGTGTGGACAGGAAAATACCATGATTTTACAGAATATCCACATCAGCAAATATACATTTACTGCTGATGAGCAGGACCATCTAATTCTAATCACAGTTCTAAAACTTGCTGGGTTGACTTGGTTTCAATTGAGAATATCAGACACTCAATTGAGACACACCAAAAACAACAGTGAAAGTAACCACTTAAAATTACAGTACAGTTCAGAATTGGAGTATGGCTCAGAACCGTTTTCGATCAGAAACGGCTTAAAGCCGTTTTTGAACCAAAATTTAATGTGTTCCAGTTCACTGATTTTGGTGTAGTGTCAGATCAAGAGGCGGGCCCACCAGTACCATTACAGGGTCAAACAAAACAAGTCAAGCCTTTCGATTAAAGCATAACATGATACCTCAAAAATAAAACATTCAGGAAATCAACTAGCATATAGATTTCTTCTTTTGTTCCAGAAGAAAGCCCATTCAATACTTGAAATGTGAACTACTCATGCATGACCTGACTGTTATTGCATTGACCCTCTTCCATTACAGAAAAGCAGTTGAAACACCAACAATATCTAGAAGTAAATTCCCAAGTCCCACATTGCAATCAGTCAAAAGACACTAAGCTTACAAATTATGTGCAGGCCTGTCTCATACCAGTCTCCATCATCATCCTTCCATGCAGCCACCTGTAGGAACAAGATGAAAGGTAAAGTTTTATTGCTTAGAGAATATCGTTCACATCATGCATCATCCAAGGATCATTATAGTAAGAACATTGTATGCGATGTTAGAAGAACAAAGAAAATCAAATTAACCAACAGGAGCATAAGTGTTGAAACTTCGGATTGTCCAGACTGTAGGAATCATATAAATGAATAAATAAGGTTCAAACTCATATGTACTGGACTCCCTATTCATCACAAAAAAAAACTCCTGTATACTTAAAAATTACAATCTGCTTTCATTATGATCTAAAACTCATAAGCTATAATTTTTGGATTATGGTCAAACAGCTAATTAAGAGACTTGAGTCAAAGGTCTTTTTTTAAAGAATGCTGCAGTGGGTAGAGCCAGACCGTTCATCCAATGGAGAAAATACCATTGATCAGAGATCCTCACTGTCCAGACCAATGTTTTAAAATCTGAAAAAAGCATCCATTGCTTCAAATTTTGAATTTCTCGATTGGTGGGTGGCCCATTCGGTTCAACAAATGATCAAGCACTTGGACCGACCCAACAAAGATACTTAATTAGTGGGGCCCATATGAAAATAAGTAGGGCCCACCGAGGGTTATACTGTCTTTTGGTAATGATTCGGAGCTTCTTTGGGGTGATGGTTGCACCAAATACAGTGACGACCTTGGATGTGGAGGTTAAGTACTTGGCGTAGGTTAGCAGGAGAAAGGAGGTGGAGGTCACATACTGCATATTGCTGTCACTCATCTTGAAAAGAAGACCTCCTGTTCAAAGCAATAATCCTCCCTTTTCAATTCTCAGAGAGAGAGAGAGAGAGGGTATGGAAAAAATGGGACCTGGGGTGTATTGGGCTTGAGAGAAAGAGGCTCCTGGTATAAGAGAGCATATGAAATTATCTGCATGCCCCTTGTAATCATGGAGGGATTTCACATTTTGAACTAAAAATGCCTGAACATGGCAAAAAACAACAGAGCTTAAAACCCATGTCTTATTTTTTGAAAAAATTCAAAATAGAAGGGATGGAAATTAGAAAGAAAGAAAAAACAGACCTTGGAAGTTAAGATTCTTGCCCCGACATGTTTGTTATCCCAACCAAAGGTATTGTCAGTTTCATCAGCTCCAAGTGTCTGACCATTCACCTGAATGTAGTTAAGATAAGCTGGTTTTTGTGGCTTTGTGGAGCCAAGCAGCTCCCCACAATAGCTCATCCTTCAGATAAAGACAATGAAAAATCAGAGATTTTTAAAATAAAAAAATCTATATAAAAGAGAAGTTTCCAATTAAAAAAAAAAAAAAGAAAGGAAAAAACAAACCCGATAGCGAGAATAAGAGCAAGAAAAGGACGGACATATGGCTTTCCATTCATTGTAAAGAACCTCGTACTTATCAAAGAAACCAAAGACACGCAACACATTTAAGGAAAAAGAAAAAACTCAAAATGGAGAAAAGAAAATACTCGGAAGAAAAAAAAAATCAATGAAGAAAAAATAGTTCTTTTGGGGGGGATTTTTACCCTGATAGCTCTATTCAGAAGAAGTTTGGAGTAGGAAGGATCAGATCTTCAAGACCAAGGAAGCATGCAAGGGTCAGATTAGCAAGAGCCTACATCGTAACCGGGGCTATTGCTGTCTATCTTGTAGACAGTTCTTGGAGTGTCCATGCCTTCTGGCCTCTCCCAACACGCATGATCCTTGTTAGCATCACCCACCTGTAACCAAAAAGAAAAACTCACATTGCTCTGTTTTCTCTGCTTCTCTTTCTTTCAAGCCCTCTAAAAATCCCAAAAAACCATTTTCATTGCTGAAAATCTTCAACAACCAAAAAAAAAAAACTTTTTTGTCTCTTATTCCTCTTTTCTTCTAAAAATTTCAAAACGTTATAAGAACCAGAAACCAACATTCCAATAAATGGCTAGAAAAACCCAACAAAGAAATCCAAAAATAAAAATAAAAATCCCAAACAAATAGAGAACACAAAATAAACAAATTTTTTTTTTCCGAAAAGAAACAGAGAAACCGCATGAGAAAAAAAAAAAAAAAAAAAAAAAAAAAAAAGCAAATCCAACCCCAAAAAGAAAGAAAGAGAAAAAGAAAAAGCAACCTGCACATATATGGTGTTTGGATGAGCAGTAGCTTTGAGAAGATAATCAGTACCCCAACGAATAGCTTCCCTTGCATTCCCCAACTCCCCTTTCATCAACCCACCAAACTCAATCACACTCCATGAAAGCATGGTGGTAGTAAAAGCCATTGGAAAACCAAACTTCACATTGTCTCCAGCATCATAATACCCCCCAACCGAATGTTAAAGACAACCAAAGATGCATCTTGTGAATTCATTACATGTAGATTTCAAATATTCAGGTGTGGCTCATGCATATCCAAGAGGACAGAATAGATAAATGCATATCTACAGGACACAGATGACATCAGACAAGAAATGCAAAAATTTGAACCTCCTCATTTTTAGTATCCTTTATTTACTATATTTATATATTTAGTTCAAACTTCCTTATTTTTCCTAGATGCCTTTTCCTCCTTATCTTCTCATCTTACATTAATTAGATTATCTGAGAGTTACCATGAATGTTTCAAGTGCCTATACTAGCTACAAAACATGCATGGAAAGACCACTTAGTCAGCAGATTGTTGCCAGAAGCATCGACATGCATCATGGGCTCATTCATTAGTTCCTGCCGAAGATGGTTGGATCTTCTCTGTATTCAATTCCAAAGAATGATGTTTCTCTTTGACAGTGCATCAAATTGAAATCATTGTATAACCTGCAATATCAAAATCCCCAACAATCTAATGGTTAACATGCTAACAAGCTCAAAAGAGGATTAGAATTTGTTGAAAATCATTGTATAACCTGCAATATCAAAATCCCCAACAATCATTGCTGAAAATCTTCATCATGTTGACCACACATGCACTTCAGATGGTCGGTCTCCCACCATGGATAGCCTACGTGGCAGAAATCGGCTTCTCATCATCCATGCATTCTTGGAAATTTAGACCATGGTTTCAACCTGCCTTTGCATCGATATTTGAGGATCTTTGATTTTGTGGATTTCACACAAGGTCAAAAGCTGAAATAGGTTAAAATCCAGAGGCCAAATAATGGGAGAAAACATGAAAAACAGACTGAAAACCATAAAGATCTATGCAGGCCCATAAACAAATCAAAACAAAGGTTCAAGGCAACGCAAGAGGAGTGCGCATTCTTCCTACACTGAAAACAACCTCCTCAGCCATCTAAGCACATTATAAACACATGAGGAACTGCTGTAATTGTGCACATACCTCCAAAATCCAGTTGCCGATGCATGCTTAGGATCCTATCTAGTACGTGCAACTGACATGACATTACATGATAATATAAATGACTTCAACCCCATTAAATGAACAGATTTCAGATCATAACAGAACAGAATCACTCGATTTCTACAAGAATAAGCTCAAAACCTTCAAAGCCAGGAATCGAAATGGTAAATCAAGCTAAACAGTAGATCGGATGAATAAGATCAATGCATTGCAGTCCAATTCAAAAATCTTCAATCGACTTACTTTAAAAACTTCAAACGTTGAGCAAAAACCTTCAAATCAAGCACTAAAATCTCTAAATCCACTCACTTCAACTCCATTTCCAACGTTTCGCTGATGAAACTTGATTTTTGCAAGGGAAAACACTGAAACGCATCAAATCCACCAGATTACTTACATTCTTTCCATACCTAGACAAAAGGATAACTCGTTGTTTCTGAGAAATTACCGAAATTGCCCAAACGAGCAGCTACCAAAGAGAAACGAGATCCACACACGTCACCAAGCTCCTTAGATCGAGATTGAGAGAGAGGGTTGAGATCGGGAGAGGGAGATCGAGAGAGAGGGTTGAGATCGGGAGAGGGAGATCGAAACAGAGGGAGATTGAGAGAGGGAGAGGGAGAGGGAGATAAGAGAGGGAGATGGAGGCGCGGTCTGTGAAATGGAGGTTTTAGGGCTATTGGCGTAAGAAAATAGGTAAAATCCATCAGTAGTCTGCAGTACATATAGAGCAATGTACCTCTTGGACCTTGTGGGGTCCACTTAGAGTTATCTAACTTAATACATTCCGTCCATCTGTTTTAAAATAAAACAATAAAACAACATCATAAAAACTAAGAATATCCGACCATAAATTGAGACACCAACAAAACAGCAAAAGTAACCAAATAAAGTAGCAGTACGATTAGAATTGGAGTACGGCTCGTTTGCGATCAGAAACGGCTTAACGCCGTTTTTGAACCAAAATCTTACGTGTTCCAGTTAACCAATTTTGGTGTAGATAGATCAGAACAACGATATGTAGCAGGCCACAAAATTATGTTTTCGTGGAAGTTACCTTATAAACAGGCCCAAATCCAGTCTGTCCAAGCTTATTTGCATCCCAAAAATTATCTGCAGCAGCAGAAACATTTTTCAAAGCGTAAGCGCGCATGAGGAGTCACTTACCACACAACATGTCAGTTCCTCATGACAAGGATCTTTTGCTGCGGCTGTGGTCTGCAAAGCAAGGTCCAGATGACGGCTCATGAAGTCAAAAGACCACAAGTCCAACTGCTTCGTAAGACCACATATGCACGCTTAAATCAATAAAAAGATGCCCCACAACTGACCTTCTTGTGCACACCGTAGAGCCTCTTTCCTTCTACCAGAAACGAGAAGGTTTTGTACCTCAACAGCGGCTGCCTGAAACAAATGGGATGCACATGAATATCTGAAACTGATATTTGTAGATATGAAAGAACCTCAAACGCAAGTATGCACAATGCTGATTGTAAAGCAGCTCTAGAAAAAAATATTGGAGAAAGAAATTTTGAAGTTAGATGCAAGATCGAAATGAATAATGTTTTGTTTTAGAAAGATAATATTTTCAGAAAGCACAAGTTCACCAAAAAGATAATATTTTCATATTTACCTCCAAGATGGACCCTGCAGCCAATAGTGATAGGATCATAGAGCATATATAGTAGAAAAAAATGGGACAAATTGTAGGCTCATGCATCATTTTTCGTAAATGCACATTTCAATAATAAAATTTGAGACCAAACTGAATCACACACCAAGGTTTGCAAGTCAAAAACCTGGTTTCTTTCTTTAAATACATGCAAAGTTCTTACTACCATAACCCGCAACAAGGCTGCAACAATTGGTGCCGGAATAGAATTATGAAATAAGATTCTTTGTAAAATTAGAGTGAAATGCTAAAGCAATTCGCACAAGAAGAGAATCATTGACAGGCCTACTGGGATGTGCAAAATCTGCCCTAAAAAGAAAGCTGAACCACGCATCACATCGTTCCATGCCAACAAGTCTATGTTGCTTACAAACCATTGATCATCTTCTTTTTTACTTTTCTAATTCAAGTGCCTCCCTCCAAATGACTGAGTGTCAACCTGACGGTAGTATTTAGCCCAGGACATGCTAACCATGGGACCCTACTGATGACTGGCTTGTATCTCATACACGTGAGTCATGTTGTTATTGGAGTGCAAATTCACCTCTACTTGTGTACATCACAAAATTATTCTTTGTAACAAAAAAAAAAAAAAAAAAAAAAAAAAAAAAAAAAAAAAAAAAAAAAAAAAAAAAAAAGACCAGTGGACATTTGTTTGTTGAATCTTGACACATAAAATGAATAAGGTACAACTATGAACCAGTCCAATCTCCATTCTACAACTATGAAACACCCCAATGAGATACAACTAGGAACCAGTCCATCCTTATGATAAGTTGGGGCTTTTTATCCCAAATATCACAAATCATATAAGGTAAATCTATCAAAATATAAGCTAGTTCGCACTTTTCTTAGTTAAAATAGGCAAAATATCACCCGATTAGGCACCTCTCCCCTGTAAAGTAGTAAGCTCCGCTGCTGGAACTATCAGCCATTGCTCAGTTTCAAGCTAACTGCCCTGTTGGTTGATTGGCTATTTGCTTTTATAGCTCATCGCTTCATAGCTTGTTTCAAAATCCCTTCACATTTTAAAGCAAGCAAATAAGAGGAAGAAAGTAAAAGATTTTAAGAAGCCTGCTTAAAAGCTTTTACTCTCAACTGGGGATGGGAGGGATTCACTGAAGAAAGTCTGAGCAATGTAAGGCCTTGTTTGGTAGACGTCTACAAATGAGTTAAATCTCATTTAGTTAAGAGCACTTTTGTGTTTGTCTCTCTAATACACAATTGATCTTAAGTTGACTGTAATTACATGTCAGAAATCAAGAACTCTAATACATCATTACTGTTAACTAAAATAAGATGAACTCGTTTTTAGGCATCTTACGAAACAGGGCCTAAGATTTGAATCACAATGACATGTTTATCAAGAGTCAATTCACAAATCAATAGGTATAAATTGTGGAACATACAAGAAAGTGCATATACTAAGCCATAATGAATAATAGAAATTAAACTCTGCCATGCCAGAGAATGAACAAGCACGTAGAACAGGGGCTCCTAACATTAGAGAGTATACATGGTATTTCTCGAGAACACTTCCAATTTGGAAGGCAGAAATGAAGAAATAACAGATGATAATAACAGTAGAGAGACCATCAAGCACAAAGAGGACAACAGCCAAAGCTATATGGGACATGACAGGAGGTGATACAGACTACCAAGGTTGCATCCAATAAAAGATTTAGTCTAGGATTTTCATGCTCATTTGGAATCACTATAATGGTCGATTCTAACCATCCAATATCTGGCTTCCAAAACAGACGGCCCATATTAGTCACAGCAAGAAAGGATCTAGACTTTGCATCGGGTGGGGCTTAACTTGACTACCTGTCGAGAACCATAACCATCGAACAAATGCCTACAACAAGAGAAAAAGGACAACCATGAATTGCTTTTTGTTCGGGCAAAATATTAACAAGACATGAAGAATGGCTCTGCAGGCGCTCTACATCTCAAGCAGAAGAAAAATGGTCCAATCATTGATGCAGACAATCTGACCTGTAGACCTCACTTGTGGATTACCATGCATGGCCAAAATCACTTCATTACAAGTTCCCAACCATTGAAAGAATTACCTAAAAATGAATGGTCAAGATCAACTACAATAGATTGTTGATACAAACAGTCAGAAGGAAAGTATATGAGGAATCGAAAAGGTCTCCAATGTTTCATATGTTAAGCATGGAGTATAGGCAAGTGTTGCAGATTTTACATAAGTGTGATCCCAACTGATTATTGGACTGGCGACTTTTGGGGTAAGTTATATCCATCACAGGACCGGTGAAACAGTTGAGATATTGTGCAAGTGTGCAACATTGGTGTGTATGGGTCAGTGGCAATTTTGGTTAGGCTTCTGCAATTAGAATTCCTTAATATCTATCGAGGGTTCATCACTGCATTCCCTCATCCAAATGCATGAGGAGACATCTTACTTTACAAGGTAATTACCAAGTTGTTGAGTTGAGAAATTTCCTGTGGCGCAGGGTTAGGGAGAGGCAGTGGTGGAGGGAGAGGAAACTTCAGTGGTGTTCCCCTTGTGCAAATGAAAAAGTAAACAAATACAACAATTGCTTGTTAGTTTGGAAAACGGTTTGAATGATACCAGCATGCATCCCCATCTGCAAGCATTGCACACGTGTGAGGTCCAGGCCATTCTTAGGCAGGACTAAAAATTGGACAGGTCAACTCATCAGGCCCCCCTCACATGTATGTTGAATGAGGATTGTGGGCTATCTCTTCTTAAAAGTATCCTCTGTTCCATACACGTGAGTCGTCTGAAGAGTAGACCAGCCTCATTTGGGACAAATTAACTGTTGGGCCCTTCCTATGAATGCACTAGATCATGCGAATGCATTGGGAGATTATTTTTGCACTTGCAGATGGTTGCTTGAAACTAGAATTCCTCCACTAATTTAAATCATAGTCATGAATGATTTCTAAAAGATGCGTTAATACCCCAAACGTTGGAGTTCTATTGTCGCTTTGTATTGTGATGGTATTTCCATCAATGCTGCCAGAGCAAACTCTGTCTCCTTCTTGAATGAGGGGATGTTTTTCGCCGTTATCTCCATGAAATTCACAAACTGCAAGGGATATGACATAGTGAAAAACATCAGTCACTTTATCTTTTTTTTTAAAAAAAAAAAAAAGAAGAAGACGGTCACTAAAAATGAATCACATCTCAAGGGACAAAACCAGGTGAGAGCATACATGCGACAGACTGATTCAACCCCACGTTGATTTTTGCCATTTACGGGACATGGTTTTAACCAAGCTGAGTAGATTCAACCTTGTTTGTTAGTGGTGGTTAGCACTTCTTTTTCTTAATAGATAAACCCATTTCTATTATTTGGAAATATAACCACTACATTACTCATATGGTCGTTACACCAATAAATATATCAGGATATATCAGAACTCAACTATAAGAACAATTATAACATCCAGAACAAATTGCAGCTCTAGGAAAAAAAAACTCAACCTGCAATTTCCATTTCTGTTTGTTTCTTTTGCAATCAATGAACGTTTATCCAATCCACTTCAAATGGATTTGTAATAGATTATGAAGAAGGTTCTTCCAAGAAACAACAAGATCTGCTATTTGTAGAAAATCGACAAAGATTGTTAATATGAGAGGTATTCCACTACAAGAGTTCATATGTTATCAAGTTTAATTTCAAGACATCACAAAAGTACATATGTTTTGAAATTGATGAAACTGGATGGTATCTAAGATACGTTGAGAATCTAAGCAAGAATCTTCTACATAATGATCACAATAATAGTAGTAAAGGAACATATTTCGAAAGTTGAGAATCTATTAGCATTGATAGATCATGACCATTTGATTCTTTGAAGCCATTAAAGACTAAATTGACAATGGATCTTGGTTGTTGAACACTCTTAATTCTTAAACAATAAAAAGAACCAAAATAGATCTTTTTTTTTTTGGAAAGAGAGATTTCGAAGGAGATTAACTTGCATTACTTGCATCGAAGGAGTTTTCGATCCTGATCCAATGTCCAATGCTCCTGAGCTATATCCTTGTACCATTTGAACAGAATAATTTAGTGAATGCCCTCACGCCATCAAATAACAAGTCTGCAATGGAGTGAATGTGTACCATTTGAACAGAGTAATATGACACAGTTCTCTCAAACACCCAAGCACTTATGACTAGACCGATATACATGTCATTCAAGCATGTAACAGTTATATACCTTTTGGATAGCTCTCCATGATGAGCTGTCCTTCCTATGAGGCTTTGGGAGGACCACCTTTGAGTGATTGCTCCATAGGTCCTTTGGTTTCTGTAGGGGACTCAGAGAATCTCATTATTATTTGTAACCATGAGTCTAGTCTTGACTGAATAAAGATCTGAGTTAATATGTGGAGATTACCAAATTAGCATCTGGAAGTAATGGGTTGGGGACTTAGATGGGTAGAGGCGTCTAGGATAGTAATGGGATGGGGATTCGATACAAACCCCTCTTGTAAGAGGGGTGGAGGTTTGGGAATGTTGGGTTGGGTGGTTGGGTTGTGGTGGGTGATAGGGCTTTCTGAGGGGCCTTATCACAAACAGCAGGAGGGCAGGGAATAGTAGGGTCTTCTAACGAGTGGAAAGACCTGTAAACCCAGTCCTTTGTCGATTCAACTTCTCTGGACACTACCTTTGGTTTCTGCTTGTGGCAATCCATTATAAATTGGTTCTCAAGAATACCAACTATAGGGAAAGACTTACCGTTCACTATCAGGTTCCTCACTCTATGAATGTCCGACCCCGTATGGAGTTTAATCCGCACTCTAGCAAAGGCTTGGAATATGCTTAACGAGGCCACGCTATCAATCTCCACTACATCTCCAAACGTCTTGGCTAGCTTTTCAATGGCAGCTGGGTACCATGAATGAACCGGAATCCTCAATAATCGGATCCAGAGGCCCCCAATGAGAGACGAGGCTTCCGCAGACCAAGCCTCTACTGCTGTCAGTTTCATCCGAAGATGTAGAGCATAGTCTCCCGCAAACGCGAGCATCTCCTGTCTTGACTGGAGTTTAATGAGAAATTTCTTGGGAGCTATTCTTGTGAAATCCACAAATGACGCTGAAAACTTGGATTTCCGAAATGTGTCCATGAGATGCAGGATAGAAACAGATTCGTCAGCTGCATATGCGATGAGGGCTGATGATAAGGATCCCCTTAATCTCACTATCTCCTTGTTATCAGTTAACACCGTCAAAGGCTCCGGTCTGTCTGTAGAAATTTCCGGGATTGCCTCTTTCCTCTGTAATGTGCCGTGATATGCGGGTTTGGATCTTTTCACCATTTCCAGATAAGTCTCATCTCCAGATTTGGGGGGGATTTGGGTACAAAGCGGTCTTCTGATATGATAACTGAGAAGTTCGGACTTGCCCTGCTGAATCTTTGCTGTATTAAAATCGCCATTCTCGGATCCTCTGCTGAAGCAATAGAGACCACTCGCCCATCGATCCTCCTACCATTCAGACATTGGATCGCATTTAGGGCATCCTGCTCGTAGTGGAAACGGATGAATCCAAATCCCCGGGATCTGTTGTGATCCATATCCCATGAGATGAAAACTCCCCGAAGCTATTTGTTGTAGTGTGGATGTTGCAGATCGAGAGTCAGACAGGGAGAGGGAGATCGAGAGAGGCTCGAGATCGGGAGAGGGAGAGGGAGATCGAGAGGAGAAGGAGGCAGATGGAGAGGGAGATCGAGAGAGATGAAGATTGAGAGAGAGAGGGTCGAGATCAAGAGAGGAAGAGGGAGATCGAGAGAGACGAAGATTGAGAGAGAGGGTCGAGATCAAGAGAGGAAGAGGGAGATCGAGAGAGAGAGAGGATCGAGATCAAGAGAGGGAGATCGAGAGAGGGAGAGGGAGAGGGAGGTTGTCTGAGAGGGTGAACGAGGTTTCAGCCCAAAAAAAGAGGAAATGGATTCGGTAGTCTGCGGCCAGTGTTCGAGTTGTCGGTATCGTTACAAGTTTTGCTGGCCGGAGATAAAGATATAATATCGTTATCGCTGATAATATCGCTGATAACCGGAAATGCAGGGAAAAAGGGGGAAACATGGAGAAAATGGTGGAATTTTTCAGTGAAACTTCAGGACATGCCTAAATACACATATTTACATATTTAGGAATGAAAAAAATTACAAAAAAAATGCATTAAATAATAAGTTTCCATTTAATGGGAGCCAAAAGGCATGCATTGTCGTAAGAAAACACTCAAATAATAACCTAAATGAGTTTATATAATACAAATGCAAGCTTACAAGAATGAAGATATGCAGAAGTAAATAAATTCAAAAAAAAAAAATACACATTTATGGCCATATTTCATTCCCACGTAGAGTGACGAGGTGGCTCGTAATCATTGTCCAGATCCACCGTGAATACATGTAATTTATCCACGTTGTTCATCCATTTTTCCAGATCATTTTAGGGGTTGAGCCCAAACTTGAAGCATATACAAAGCTCAAGTGGACCATACCACAGGAAACAGTGGAAATATTAATTTGAAACCTTTACAAGGCCTCCAGTGATATTTATTTGTCATCCAACCGGTTCATAAGATCACACAAATATGGATGAAGTAAAAAAACAATTATTAACTTAATCTAAAACTTCTGTGGACTCCAGTAACTTTTCAACAGTAGACATTCAATTAACACTTTTTTCAATGGTGTGGTCCACTTCATATTTTTATATGCTTCATTTTTGGGCTAACGTATTAAATTCATCTAGTAAAATGTATGGACGGAGTGGATAAAATTCATGAATGAAGGTGGGCCCTACAAAGTTTACTCAGTACAGTAAGCGTACTGACGTACAGTAGATGTCAAATAAATATTATAGTGGGCCTTAGCCCCTAGGAGGTTTTTAATGGTAGAAATTCAATCACTGTTGTTTTCCCATGGTGTGGTTCACCTGAAATTTTGATCTACCTATTTTATTACATTTAATATTAAAATGATGTGTAAAAATGGATGGACGGTGTGGATTAAATACATAGATCATAATGGGCCCATGGAACAACAATTAGCATTACTAACTAAACTGCCTCCTGCTTGTACTCAGTACGCAATCTGATTTTTATAAAAAGCGGACGTGGATTGCGTCCTACCCCCACCTGGACGGATCCGTCTATGCAGGGCTCTGTGGGGCCCACCGTGATGTAAGTATTTTATTTACACCGTTCATTACTTTTCTAATATCATTTTAAGATATTATTCAAAAAATGAAGCAGACACACAGCTCCAGTGGACCACATCAAAGCAAGCTGCAGTGATACACCCATCGTTGAAACCTTTCTAAGGGCCACCGTGATGTTTTTTTACCACCCAACCAATCAATGAGGTTACGCGGACTTGGATGAGTGAATGAGATAGATCTAAAGTTCAAGAGGACCCCACCATTGAAAATAGTGGGGACAGTGACATCCACCGTTCAAAATTTCTTGGGGCCACAGTAGTATCTTCATCCATCTCTATGTTAACTTATGAATAGGTTGGATCTCAAAAATACATCACGGTGGGCCTTATAAATGTTTCAACGGTGGGTGTGACTGCTTCTATGGTTTTCTGTGGTGGGTCCACTTGAAATTTAGATCATTCTCATTCTCTTTGTAATGCCATAAAATGATCTCTACAAATGGTTGGACGGTATGGATACAACACATGCATCATGGTGGGGTCCACAGAGCTTGGTGACGTCACTTCGATTTGGCTACTGACCTCGTCAAATCGCCCCTTAAAACGGAAGAGGATCGCGTAGTGAGTAACTCAGTGTACAGTAAACTCTGTGGGGTCCACCATGATTTATATATTATATCCACCCCTTCCATCCACTTGAACAGATAAATTTAGGACTTGAACCCAAAAATGAAGAATATCCAAATCTTAAATGGACCACACCACCTCAAACAGTGTGAACTGAACATCTACCGTTGAAATTTCTTGAGGGCCACTAAAGTTTTGGATCAAACTTATATTTGTGTTTTCCCTTCATCCATGCTTTTGTGACCTTATGAAGAGGCTGGATGACAAATAAACATCACCGTGGGGCCTATCAAGTTTCAACGGTGGAAATCATTATTCCCGCTGTTTCCTGTGGTACGGTCAACTTGAGCTTTGTATATACTTCAATTTTGGTCTCAACCCTCAAATGAGACGGAAAAATGGATGGACGGTGTAGATTAACCACATACATTCACTGTGAGCCCAGCAGAGTTTAATCAGTACAATAAGATTGTGCGTACTGAGTAACACAGTACGCAATCTGATTTCCCTAAAATCTAAAATCCGATCCCCAAAATGCGCCAAAACACCGAAAATCCCTCTCCCTCGTCCCAAATTTTTAAAAATTCCTCTCCTTGCCACCAAAATCTCCAGATTTTCATCCCGACAATCCCTCTCTCTCATCCCAAATTTTTAAAAAAAAAAAAAAAAAAAAAAAAAAAAAAAACCTCTATTTTCCGACACGATATCGAGACGACGGAAGAACCGATTTTTTTAGGGTAGAATCTTACCGGAAAGGTTGCCGATCTGCACTCAACGACAATGAAGCTCTTAAAATTCGCTTCTTCAAACAGATCCGAGTGAAAAACAGGTATTTTGTTGTGTTTTAAATTTTATTATTATTATTTTTTTAAATTATTTTGAGGATTTTACATCCCTGTTATCGTGGGAACAGTGAAATTTCAGCGACATTTCGAAAATATCGACGATACCGAAATTATCGGCGAGATTATCGGCGAAATCTGGCACCAAAACGAATAAATGGGGTTTCGGTATCGCTGAGCCAGCGATACCGATATTATCGGCGACAATTCGATATTGTCGCCGATAATTTTAACACTGTCTGTGGCAAATAGAAACTACTGTGCCGCTAGGGCCGTGTGGGGTCCACTGAGGTCTCTAAATCAAATCCAATCCGTCCATATGTTTTAAAATATAACAATAGAATAAAATCATAAAAATTAGGAATATCCAAAATTCAAGTGGGACACACCAACAAAACATCAGAAATAGCAACATTGGCCGTTAGAACAGGTACAAATTTTAACACGGCTTACAACCGTACTAAATCATACACGGCTTAGAACCGTTTTTAAACCAGAATCCCAGTCGTTCCAATTCAATGATTTTGGTGTAGTGGCAGCTGATGGACGGCGAGGATATAACATGCATACATCACGATAGGGTCCATCTGGGTGGACCACACAACCCCAGGACCCGGCTGGCATTTGGTTTTTTTTCCCGTCTAAATAGGTTATGTGGCCGCTGGACGTCCAACAACAATGGTCAGCAAGGGCGACCTTGTCGCTGGACGGCCCGGATTTCTCGCACATCATCAGGTGGGCCACGAATATGGAGAAAAAATAGAGATAGAGGGAGAGAGAGATGGTGTAGTTGAGGGACCCTGCCACTATGGGCCCCTCTTAGATCATAACACATATTAAAGTGGGTCCCACCACAAGTAGGCCCTTAAATCATCAAATCATATAAATCAAATCTTAGGAAACACCCACCTTAAATCTCTCCTTCCTTCTTCCATCAATGCATGCTAGAGCTCCAAATGAACAATTTCAACGGTTGGGATCAAACTTGAATGGTAGAGATAAGAGATAGAAAGTGGGCCACACAAAGCTTCTCCCATGGAGACCATAGACGTGGGTTGCTTGGGAGGAAATGAGAGAGAGAGAGGTGTAAGAGAGAGAAAGATGGGAGAGTGATGAGAGAGTGATAGGTGAGAGATGGGTGATGGGTGATGGATGTGTACCTTGTTGTAAGAGAGTGTTGACTTTGGGGTTACTTAGGGATGGGTGAAAGGTGATATGTACTTGACATAAGATGTGATGTGATGTGATTGATTTGATTAGAGATTCTCTTGGGTTTGCAAATGCACGGCGTTTTCTCGAATTGAATGAGGGCTTACATCTCCTGGCCTGGGTATCACCTCGGCATGCGAGACGCGGCATCGGAACCGCGGCGACGGCGCGGTCGCTAGGGTACAAGTCTCGAGTCAAACTGACTCTAAAATACGGGATACAACTCAGGATCACGCGCAACTGCTATTTACGTGTCGCGGGTAGGATTCAACCCTAAAGGCGCATGCACCTCATAGAGATGATGTAAACAGTTCAAAACATAAGGTGATGATTTCTTCCCCTTAAGCTTTCGATTTCCAAATTAGTTTAAGTAATAGTATTTATTAAAAATCACAATTGTTATCTCATAGCATGCGACCTCTTACACTAGTTATGAATTCTTAAGACATGATTTATATATGATTTATAGTTGATAGTTGTGAACCCTGATTGCATGCAATAGCTACTTGTATGATAACTCCCATTTTAATCGATAGTTCACATTATGACCTATTGTGATTATTATGTTTAACATATGTCTATCATGCTACAGCTATATGCTTTTACATGAATTGTTGTAAGTCACTTATGAATCCATATTATAAGACCCGACCTGAGTTCATGTGTGTGCATGTGTGTGTATAGGTATGCATTTCATTTCTCTTAGTCCCACGGTCCTATCAGTCGAATCCTAGTGACCCACGACCCTCAGATAGTGTGTGTGGTCATCCTTAAGTCCAATCATGTAGACCCGACTAGGATCGAGCTGAAACCTATGCCATCTTGTTCGCATCATCGTTGCGATTCCGATGACGGGTCTTATGCATCCATCCGACGTGTAGATTAAAAGTCGTATGCATTTCATTTTCTAGCCCTTAATCATGATCATGTGGCCCACCTAGGGGAGGTGTGCATGAATTTCTAGGTGGTCCCATCTTTTAGCACAAGTTACAACACACACACACCACACACACACTACCCAAACCCCATCTCCTACACCACCCATCTCCCAAACACCACCCACACCGTAGCATATAGCCTCCAATTGGCTTTCTTTTGCAAGCCCATCATTAGTCCTCTATCCCAAGCACCATTTTTCAAGAGAAAATCTGAAATTTTCTCTACCCAAGCCATTTTACAATCATTCCTCTTCTACAGCATCTCTCTTTCTTTTTTCTCTCCCTCTCATTTCTCCCTTCCCATTTCCTTTCCTTCCCTTACAAGAGGATGGAACATCCCCACCTGTAACACCCTGTACTTCTCAGTACTCGGGTATCACTGTGTAACGTATCTTAGTATAAATGCAATCCTAGATTTCGTGTGAACATTTACCTTCATTCCATCCTAAATCCTACCATCAAAAGTTACCCCCATCCATAAATCAAAACGTCCATTCTTGTGGTCAAAGCGACCCACACCATATGTCAAATAACCTGAGCGATGGTTGCATAAATCAAATCACCTATTCGAAGGATTAGTCATTACACGTCTTTAAATAGTCACAAGGCCCTAAACCATCGGATGATCATTGAACGAGTGAGATTGGATTTTTAAAAGGAAGTCTAGAATATTTGACACTTAAACCAACCATCAAAACCGCTTAATGTGAACTAGGAATGGCCCTAATCTTAGATCCTCTCAACAACTCAGTAGCAAGGTCCCAATACTAAGAAAAAATTCTATTTTACTTTAAACACACCTTGGGATTACTAACTTACACACTGAAAATAGAAACCAACAGCACAATGGAAATAATCAACGCTCATCAAGGATAAATCCACATGTCGGACCCCTTGCAAGAATAAAGATAGATTGGTCTTCAGTCTAGAGTAGTTAACAAAGCTCATAAGAAGAACAAACGGCTCAGATTACACTTACGAGTGATCAGGAACCACAATAATCCACATTTACTAACAATAAACGCTTGAGATTATAAACACCTAACCCTTAGGACTTACCAACATTTAATCAACCATTAATGGACCTTCCAAGATGAATGAACGGCGTGGATCGGCTTAGATCATCACGTGGACCCCACATCTGATCTGTGCATGTGCACAGATAGGGTGCACACGCCGTGCACAGAACTTTTGTATCGGGTCAAACACGCTTTGACCCGATAGAAAACCTAATTTCAGCAATTTCAACACTTTCTCCTGCCGCACACGCAATTTCAAATCGGGCCGTCCATTTATCACCACCACTAGCCACCAGGATCATTCCCTTGGATGATCTAAACCGTCCGTCAGGTAGCCCAGGAAATTCTGATCAAAAACTGAGTTCGCTATTGGGGACAAAGTGTAGCTCAAGGTTTCACCCATAAAGGGCGTAGTTCGATATGGAGTAAAGGGCAAGCTTGCCCCGAGGTTTATTGGACCTTTTAAGATTATTGGACGCGTTAGCGTCATGGCCTATAGGCTTGCCTTACCTTCTCAATTGTCTGGCATCCACAACATTTTCCATGTTTCGATGCTGCGGAAGTGTGGGTCAGACATCATTCTTATGATTGATTGGCAGTCTCTTGAGGCCCGTGATGATGCTTCCTAAATTGAGTAGCCAATTCGCATCCTTGATCAGAAGGAACAGGTCCTCCGGACCAAGGTCATTCCTTTGGTGAAGGTGTAGTGGGGTCATTATTCTGTTGAGGAGGCGTCTTGGGAGAGCGAGGCTGAGATTAGAGAGCGTTATCCCTATTTGTTTGTAGATTGATTATGCTTCGTATTGCATTGATTGTTTTGATATATATATATATATATTATCATGATGCCATGTTCTCTTCTTATTCTTACTTTGTTCTGCGTGATAGTAAATTTCGAGGATAAAATTTTTATTAGGAGGGGAGAGCTGGCATTCCCATGTCCTATTGACCATTTCATTTCTTATGATCCCACGATCCACCCCATCAAATTCCGGCAACTCGCGACTCGTAAATAACATTTGCGCGCGACCTTAAGTCACATCTTGTAAACCCGAATCGACTCAACCCGAGACCTGTGCCATTGCGACCGCTTCATCGCCGCGTCTTGTGTGTCAATCCAACATCTAGATAGTGAGATCCGACCCTCGCATTATCCCAACCATTGATCATCATTGTGGGACCCATGGTGTCCATGCCTTTTTCCCTAGGCAATCATGTGGGTGATGTCACCCTAGATAGCTAGGATGACATCATCCTATCCTCATAGCCTCATGCCTCTTACAAGGCAATGATGACCCTAGCCATGCTTCTCTTACACCCAAATCATAGCCCAGCTAGGATAGAGAGACTAGCCATCATCATTACCTCTCTCTCTCTCTCTCTCTCTCTCTCTCTCTCTCTCCCTCTTTCATTCTCCATTTCCACCATTATAGCAAGTCCTTGGACGTCCTAAGCTCTCCAAAATTCCAGCCCTTGCATGCTCCTATACTTCCTCATCCAACCATCCAAAGATAATCCCAACCATTGAAACATCATCCTTGGCCCACTAGGATTCCATTGGTGGAAGAAGAAGCTTGGGATTTGAAGGTTGGTGCTCTCTAGGGTTAGATCTTACCCTCTCCCCTAGATCTCTTTCTTTTCTTTGCATGGGGACTTGAAGGACACACCAATCCATGGTGGAGATCCTCCATGATCCCTTAGATGTAGCCTTTAGCCTATCTTCTTGCGTGCATGAGCCATGGTGGGTCCATTCCATGATGGTTTTTACTTTAATCCATGCCTTTAAGGGTCATCTAGACCCCTCATTTGCATGGTGGGGGTGACATCCCCACCTCATATTTTTTTATATGTTATGTTAGGCCCATGCATGCATGGGACCCATATGTGATTGTATGGTGTAGATCATGTGAGGGACTCATAGTGGCGAAGTCCCTCCTATATTGGTCGATTCTTTCTCCCTCTCTCTCTCTCTCTCTCTCTCTCTCTCTCTCTCTCTCTCTCTCTCCCCCTTCATCTCCTATATTTTCCTTGATGATCATGGCCCATCTGATGTGCTCGGCACATCTAGACGATCCAACAGGGTGAGATGCCCCTGCTGTCCCATTTTCTGGCCACAGGCCGGTCCACCTTGCTGCCCTGTCTTGCATGCAATGGTTTGATGCATGTGGACCTTGGTCTGAGTATGTGAGGCCCATCTAGGTGGCCCAACCTTGATGGATATGGTGATTTTTATCTTTTTCCAGCAAGCTTTTGGTCTGGAATTGGATAGCAATATGTTGTTGTCCAGATTTTTATCCAGGCCCATTTCATGTTTGTAGAAGGGTTTTTGGCTTGATTTTACCAGGGATTTTCGTATTGGGATAGTGCATGTGGACCCCACCTTGATGATCATCAGTATCAGGCCCCCTTGACCCATGTGTTTTTCATCCTGGCCATCCAGCTGTGGACCCAACCATGTTAACCGTCCAGCAGGGCTGTCCCGCCTGGACAGTCGGCTATGGGGCAGGAAAAACACAAATATCAGCTGATCCAAGACCTTGGTGGGCCACCCACGTGGACCCCATCCACGTGGCCCACTCGATGTATGTGGTGTACCCACACCGTCCAGCAAGGGATTGTAGGTCCCATGCAACAAATGCTACTGTATTAATGTTAGCAAGTTATGTGGTTTGATCATGAGGTATGTGTTATATCCATACTGTCCATCCATTTGGCAACACGTGGGACCCACCCCACATGTGCTGCACGTGTGGGGGGTGGGGCCCACCTTAATGTATGTATTATGTATTCACACCGTCCATCTCAGGATGGTGCTGCTTGAGGCCAACCATGATGTATGGGTCCTATCCCACCTTGAATGTACGTGCTGTATATTCACGCCGTCCATCTACAAGGCCCACCCTGCATGTGTGTGCCTAGCATCGTCCAGCTTGCTGGACGATGGGCCCTGACATGGTGTATGTGTTTTATCAGCGGCGTTGGTCCCTTAGACGTGAAGCCCACCTTGATGTGTTGTGTGCGCCGTCCATCCCCTTGGATGTGGGACCCATTTGATACATGATTTAACCTTAGCCGTCCAACCCTTGAACGTCTAGAATGACTGGACTGTTGCTGGCCCAAAAGTCTAGCAGCAGGCCCACCTCCATGTATGATATACACAGCCATGTTAAGCAGAATTTGGGCATCTTTTGATGCCTTATCAGGCCCACCCTTCGTCTAATTGTATAAGGGCCATATTGCCCAGTTTTTTGGATGTTTAATGGGCCAGATGGGCTGAATATCGAGCCTTAGAATTCCTATAAGTGAGGTGTTATCCATCTATTATGGTAGACTTCATGGGCTGAATTGCAAACCACTATGTTGAGTATATTGTACACTTGACCCGACTATATTTTTGGGGCCTATGGGCTGCCCAAAGAGGCCCACCATGTTGAATGTGCTAGACATATCCTACCTCAACATTTTTTTGGGCTTTGGTATGCCCATTTAGCCCACCTTGATGTATGTGGACTATGGGCAGACCTAAGAAGCCCAATATTGATGTATGAGATGATATGAGTGAAGTTCATGTTATTTCTAGCCATTATGAGGGCTATGGGTTGTTTCATTATGCCCTCGTGTGAGGCTCATTATGTTGTATATGAGGCCCTTGTGCGAGGCCCATTATGTTGTATATGAGGCCCTTGTGTGAGGCCATGGGCCCCACTATATGTTTGGCTCTATGTGGGCAACTCCTTGGGAGAATGTTGGTTGAATGTCCACATTGTATGGGCAATGATGGTTAAAAGTCCACATTATGACCTTCCCTTTAAACCTTTGTTAAGCCCATTCCCATCCTTCTCTAAGTGGGTTGAACCTAATCATTGGGCCCCATTGATACTTGCATGACCCATCTATTCACATTGGCCTAACCCAAGATGTTGGGCCCCCATTGGTTGCTACTAGGATTATTTTTTTTAAATCTTGGAATCCATCTAGGACTTATTTGGGCCCCGTAGGGAATCTAGCGAGCTATATAATAGTATGAAGAAGGAAGCCCGTTCAAGATCCTTAAGATTATAGGTAGGCCACCTAGGCCCAACCTTGATATAAGGAGTGTTCATCCTCACCGTAGACGGAGGGATCCGTGCTATCAAATTTGGTATATCCATAGTTGAGGACTGACCCTCATGCTATGGATCTGTAGATGTCCAGGGTGAAAGTCCCCAAATCCTTATGGTACCATGGATGATGCTCTAATGTCTAGACCGAGTGGATGTATAAGTGCATGAGTGTCGAATACCATTAGGCCGCGTCTCCCACTGTGTCATGGTCGGTTGGAAGGGGGTGTGACCTTACTCGCCCGGAGAGAAGGGGGTTATTGTTAGGTTGAGTATGACTAGTTCGTAAATGAGTCTGCTACCGACGTGCCAAGTAGATATTAGCAGACTACTAGTCAGGCGGGTAGTGAGATCTCTTTCACTTGCATGGTTGTGCGTCCAGTGTGGGGGCGACAATCTGGTGTATAATGTACTAGACCTCGGTGATTATCTAGAGAGAACTATACTAATATATGATGCTCTAGAGATGACCTAGATTGATATGTAGATTAGTATGCTTGAGTTGCATCTTACAAATGACATTGGCTATGTAGGCCTTGCATCGTATGGCCTTGGTGTAGCCGATAGTATTCATGTCTTGCATCGCATTGCCTTAGTACGACTGATAGCATTCATGGACTTACTAGCATGTTTCCGCATTACTCTGATACTGTATACCTGCATTGCTACCTTGAACACACACTTTCACCACCCTCTAAGCTTTCTATAAGCTTATGCACGATCGATGCGTGCCGGTGACGCTAGGCCATAGTTGAGCAAGAGCAGAGCGTGCTGCAGAGCTTCTGCAGTTTTTTTGTTATTATCATCATTGTATTTCCTTTTTCGCTTTGTACTCGAGTTTTTTATCATAGTGGATTTTGTGATAGTGTTCTAGTTATTGTTCGTGGGTTATGCTTGTGTTATGCTTACTATGAAATAAAATTATATTGAAAATCTTTCTTGTAGGATCCCAGGATTAGAACCTAGTATATGGGTGTTAGGAGCCAAGAATGGGGTACTACAGAGGCTATCGGCGAGGGATTTGGCGATCAGGAAATTTGTGAGCCCAGTTTTCGAGTTTGGGGCGTGATAATGTGGGGATGACGAGCAAGGCCACTCGTTTGTCCATAACATAAGTATTAATGGGGTGAATCTTTCGAGATTTAGAATGAAGAATGGGCCTACTGGGCAGTGTGCTTGCTTGGTTAATGCTATTGGCAATTGTACCATGCGACCGTGTCTATCTAATGTTGTTAAGCTTCAACCAAACAAATTACTCAGAGAGGATTTTAAAGGTTCCAAGTGGCAATCATTGCGATATGGATTTTATAATTTAGAACTGATTTGAACGGCAGTTAGAATTGCCAAACAAGAAGGGCTCTTTGTGTCCATGGGTTTGGCCATCTTTGGGATGGTTTGAGACTTCAAATCACCCCTTCTTGAGTTATTGGAGAGTGGCCTTAAAGATCTTTGTTTTGTCAATGAGGACGAAGCAAAAGAGCTACTAAGGGGTGAGTTGAATGTAGATCTTGAGACTGCTCTAAGATTCTTGGCCAAACATTGTCAATGGGTTGTGGTGACCCTTAGGTCCAACAGATGGATTGCAAAACACGGGAAATAGATTGTTCGAGTTCCAGCCACCATAATACATAACACACCATGATAGAACTCACTCTAGCTTATGTCCAGGTAGCACTTCCACCTTGTGGTGCCTCTCACTTTTCCAAATCACTAATTATCATGCACCCAAGGGTTTCCTTACATGCATTCCTCTGTTTTGGTTCATTAGTATTATGCAATTTTTTTCTTGTGGGTAAGTTCTAGGTTTTTATACAAGACATGATATTGAGCTAAAAATAAATAGAGTTGCAAGAACTAAAAATTAGCCATTTTCCTTTTATTTGCAATATATCTTGTTTATTGGTCTTCATTTTTCAGCTACTAGTGTTGTTATTCCCTATATTTTGCATATATTATTACTGGGAAAAGTATAAAGGTGTTGTTTGGATGTACCCCAGAAGTTGGATGGAGGGATTTTCCTAGAGGTGGCAATGGGTTGGGTTTGAGTCGGGTTAAGGGTTACACAGAGCCCAATCCATTTAGTAAATTGGCCTAAAATCCAATCCTGAACCTGACCTGTAACCCCTAATTGTCACAAACAGGCACATCTCAACCCAAATTGTGCTCATTGGGGGTGATCCAAACTAGCCTAGCTATTTGCAAATACTAGCTTTCAATCTCATAACCATACTGAGATATCTTCCTTATTTCATTAACATGCAGAGAGCAGGAAGTATTTAGAAGAAGCCGGGGGGGGGGGGGGTTGGTGGGGTCCGCAGTTGCAAGAAGAAGAAACAACTTCTAATGGATTTGGAGCAGTACCAGATGAGACGTGAAATGAGACCATTTGTTTTCAATGGAAGGAAAGTGGTGGCTACCGAGGTATGGGAAACTCAGTTTACTTCTCATATACCCTTTTGCTTTTCCACACTTCCGTTGTTGGGAACTCTTCGAATGTTCAAATGTCATTATAGGTACATAATCTTAAAAAATGATAACACTACTTGTCCAAACTAGAAACATTTGTGCACATCACTTTTAGGAATAGAACTTATTTATGACCATCATTTTTATTCTTATTTGTAAACAATGTTGCCCTCATTCACATACTATGCACAATTTAAAGTACTAAGGCCTTAATCCAACATTTGAATTTAAAGAAAACGAAGCAAATTATTTTATTTCAAAACCAGTGTAAAAAATAAATGTAAGGGTTTTCAAAATTTTGAATGCAAACTAGTTTATGTATTTAAAATAAATATAAAATCATTTGCCTCGATTATCCTACTTGAAAAGTTACCCACTGATTACATAGTGCATCACTGGGTCTCAGGCTCCTTAAGCACCACTGAATGAGACATGAGATTTAAGTGAAGGGCCCAGAATTGATTCACATTATGGCAGAATTGTATCAATTAAAACCTTAGAAAATGTCAAACAAGAATCTTTACCTTTACTTTTGTTCATATTCTTCTTGAGCTAATATTTATACCTATGACATTGTTTCTTTAAGTGACTATCATGATTGTAAAGCTAGGCACGGGACAACTCAACTTGTCCGACTCAATCCGAACCGAATGGGTGAGTCGGTCTGCACCAAGTAGCCTTCGCCCAATACAAACTCATACCGAGTCGAGTTCGAGTTACCCAGTAACTCGACTGGTCAGACTCAACTTGATCTGAAACCGACTCGACTCGAATTTGGGTATATATAATAATAATAATAATAATAATAATAATAATAATAATAACCTTAATTTTTAAGTATCTCTAACCTTATACACCACCCCTGACCCCACCCTGACCTGATCCCAAACTGTCTCTTCCTCCCTCATCTTCCTCCTCTTCCAAGCCCGACAACCACCCCCACCATCACCACCTTCCTCCTCCTCCTCCTCCTCCTCCTCCTCCTCCTCTCTCTCTCTCTCTCTCTCTCTCTCTCTCTCTCTCTCTCTCTCTCTCTCTCCCTCTCACCCTCCTCTTCCAAGCCCAACAACCACCCACCACATCACCACCCTCTCTCTCTCTCTCTCTCTCTCTCTCTCTCTCTCTCTCTCTCTCTCTCTCTCTCTCTCCCTCCCTCCCTCATCTCTCGATCTGAATCAATGTCAACTCAAACCGACCTGGTACTTTTTACAGAGCCGGACTCAGTCCGGATTAGTCCAAGCCAGACCCAGATTATAATCAGTTTAGGCATGTTGGACTCGGTACCGAGTCGAGTCTAGTTCAGGTCAGGCCTATTTCAAAATCGGATCGAGTCAGGTCAACCCTAACTCGATCCAACTCGACTCGATGCCCAGGTCTACTTGATCGCAAAAGTAACAAGG
Organism: Magnolia changhungtana; assembly: GCA_030180095.1. Lineage (NCBI taxonomy): Eukaryota > Viridiplantae > Streptophyta > Magnoliopsida > Magnoliales > Magnoliaceae > Magnolia > Magnolia changhungtana. The sequence goes on along the minus strand of JASAUF010000656.1, from coordinate 10,047,033 downwards.
TCCAACCACTTGGTTTTGATCGCTCGATTCTGCATCATCGCCTGCCATCTTCCCTTTACCATTACCATTATTCTTAGAACCTCTCTTTATTTTCTTTGGGTTATTACCATGAGATAAGTATGTGAAATGAGTACTTTTTCGTAGCTCCCACCTAAGCCTCTATTTTTCTTGCACATAGTGCAATATCAATTAAGTCAAGGTCTATTTTTCTTTCTGACTATTATAATTGACCTTGGAAGTGATGAAGCAGAAAGGAAAAAAATAAATAAATAAATCAGCACTAAGTAGACGATTAGGTCTTTCAGAATGTTTAATTGGAATGCCATTAACTTAGCTGCAAGGTCAGCCATTTTTATGATGTGCTTCCCTAAGTCTTTCGTTATTATATTTCGAAGACAAAAGTTTGGAGAACCATTGTAGCCTCTGTCTTGTCAGATTTAGTAAACATCTTTCTGATTTCTTCGATGAATTCTTTCATGTTTTCTTTCTCATGTATACCCCACGAAAAGACTTGGGAATGGAATCTCTAATTATATTTATACTTTGTTTATTGAACCGTTCCCACCTGTTATATTTGACAATATTACATGCAAGAATAGATTCAGTTGATTTTGGAGGTTGATCCTCGTTTATGGCTAAGTATAATTCTATACAACCAAGAGTTATTTCTACAAGTTTGAGCCATTAAGGATAGGGAGGCCTTTAATTTAGGAGAGAATTGATCCAATATTCATGACTATAACAAAGGTGTAACAACCCACATAAGAGGAAATACCCATTATACCTTAAGTATCAAATAAAAGACATATATTATATTGAACTTTATCTAACCAATGGGGCAGTCTAGTAGATTATTCAGGATGATGGGCCTAATCATCAAATTCTAGTGTGAAACCCATTTCATCATTACGATCCCATCCTTTGGGTCAACTTCGCAACACATGAGTGATCTTCACGACATGAGGTAGGCTGAATATCAACAACATAGACCTAAACAATCCAATACCTTTATAGCAAGATGGGCCATCTGATTCCACGCTGTTAATACCATCCACACCACCTTCTTCGACTCGATGCAAATGATGAAAGCCTTTGGCTTGAATACTACCTGTTTGGAGACAAACACTACCTCAAAGGTCCTTACTGCATGGCAGTTGCACAATCCCCTTAAATCTAAGACCCGATAGATATATTTAGTCACAACCACTTTAGTGGGACACGTAACCAAAAGTATCCATTAAGCACTAAAAACTAGGACCCCACCCAATCCAATTGCCCCTAATGAATATTCTCGATACCCCATAGACAAAGAGATGGGTGAACTTAACCATATGGGTCATATTTATAGTCAGTCTAGCCACTAGGAATGCATGGACCCTTATAAATTGGATAAGCATGATGCCCATAAATGTTATCAATGCTCTTAGGGTAGGATCTATTAAAAAATTAGGCCTAAGTAACCAATGCCGATAATCCAAACATGCCTTGTTCGGTTTAACCACTCTCAATTTTAGCATGATAAGTTTAAACCATTCCATTAATCAATCATGATAATGCACATGTATAGATGACTCTCAATAACTGTTGTATCTATCTCACCCCACTCATGCCAACTAAAATGAGAAAGACTACATTTTAGGCAAAAAACAATGATGTAAAATCGGTTCTTAAATGAGTCTCAATTGCGTGCCAGAAAATTAGACACAAACAGGGCTACATTTGGGCCTCAATACGGTATTATTTAATGGGCTCAAAATATGCCTTGCCTATAAATGGCCCCATACCCAAAACTAGGCCAAAATTAACCCAAAACCAGGCCCAAAAATAGCTCCAAAATAGGTCTATTCATAACCATTCAAGGAGGCCCACCAACTGGCCCATAAACATCATTAAAACGTACCATGAACTCGAGCCCGTGATCTGACGCAAATGGGTCCCAAGGTGGAAATGAACCCAAGATTAGGCCCAGAACTAGCTATAGAAGCAGGTCCACTGGCCTGAAACTGCTCAGCCCGAGTAGAAAACTCAGCCCGCTACAGCAGTTTAGCTATATCATTGGCCCAATTAGGCCCAGAACTAGCTATAAAAACCGGTCCACTGGCCTGAAACTGCTCAGCCCGCTACAACAATTTAGCTATATAGCTGGCCCAATTTCAAGCCCCCAAACACTAGCCCATTCCTATTTCCCCTCTTCTAGGAAAAACCCTAGCCACCACGGTCCATACCTCTAGCAGAAAACCCACCCGCATCCTTACTTCCATCGCCGCCAAGGCCACGGTCCTTGCCCTTGTCTTCTCCTTTGGCGTCGCTAGCGTACGAGAGCCATCGTTGTGGCTTGATCTGATGGCCGCATAGATCTGGAGAGAGAAAAGGGAAGAGAGATGGGTTCCGCCATTAATGGCGTACGGCGAGCAATGCTCTAGAAGGGAAGAAGTAAGAGACTGACGGGGTTCTCTCTTGGCGATTTGGTCATCATTGCAAAAGGAAACCCATCTCCCATGGTTATAACCTTAGCCATTCATCGTCGCTACCCAAAAGGCAAGACTCATCATAGTCGTCTCTCCCTCTCTGCCCCTTTGCTCTGTTCGATCAGATCACCGGTGCCAATCATGGTATTAAGATCGACAAGTGATGATAGTCCTGATCTGAATCGCTGCTCCTCCCGCCAAACCAAATGAGAAGATGGCAACAGGCCCTTCCAATGGACAGCTCCTGACAGTGGTGGATCTTCATTGATTCCGGCATAGCAGGTTTTTTTAACTAGACATCTGCGGCTATGCGAATCTGACGGCCATCACCACCGTTGATTCCGAGAATAAATATGCTGTCGTATCGATCGGAAATGCTGTGGATGGGTTTTTAAATGAGTTTTATCCGACGGTGAATCCCACCTTTTTACCCAACGTCTTTTCTTAACGCTCCCAAACTTTACTTTTCAAAACTAACCCATTACATACGGACACACTATTTACAGACGAAAATGCCCTTGTATTCATGGTGGCACCATGATATCCACGGTGCAGTACTCTGTCTTGTCCATGGTGGCACCGTGGATATCACGGTGCCACCGTCTTATACTAAAAAAACAAGGGTCGAAGGTCGTAGCTAAAGACCTATACTTATAGATTATAACTATATACATTGTTAGTGTAGCCATTACTTTATTAGATTTGTTGCCATTAATTTTATTGCTACGGATTTAATCTGTAGTCATTGCTTCTATAGCAAAAGGTACATACAATATGGATAATTGAGTAAGCCTAATATGAAATTGAACAAGGCAAACATGAAATTCAATGACGCTCAAAGGAAATTGAGTGAGACTAACATGAAATTCAGCGAGCTTCAAAGGAAATTGAGCAAAACAAACATGAAATTGAGTGAAGCAAACATGAAATTGAGCAAGATAAATATAAAATTTAACGAGCTGCAAAAGAAATTGAGCGAGGCTAACATGAAATTCAACGAGCCTCAAGAGAAATTGAGCGAGACAAACATGAAATTCAGCGAGGCTAACATGAAATTGAGCGAGACATATATGAAATTGAGCGAGGCTAACTTGAAATTGAGAAAGGCAAACGAGAAATTCAACGAGCCACAATAGAAATTGAGCGAGGCTAACATGAAATTCAACGAACCTCAAGGGAAATTAAGTGAGGCAAACATGAAATTCAACGAGCCTCAAAAGAAATTGAGCGAAACTAACATGAAATTCAACGAGTCTCAAGTGAAATTGAGTGAGGCAAACATTAAACTGAGTGAGCTTCAAATGACATTGAACGAGGCTAACATGAAATTGAGCGATGCAAACATGAAATTCAACGAGCCTAAAAAAAAATTTGAGCGAGGTTAACATGAAATTGAATGAGCCTCAAAGGAAATTGAGCGAGGCTAACATGAAATTGAATGAGCCTAACATGAAATTCGACGAGCCTAAATGCTAGGCTCATTGAATTTCATGTTAGGCTCGTTCAATTTCATTTGAAGTTCGCTCAATTTCAAATTAGGCTCGTTCAATTTCAAGTTAGGCTCTCTCAATTTCATGTTAGCCTTGTTTAATTTCCTTTGAAACTCGTTGAATTTCATGTTTGTCTCACTCAATTTCCTTTGAGGCTCATTAAATTTCATGTTTGCCTCGCTTAATTTTATATTTGCTTTGCTAAATTTCATGTTTGTCTCGCTCAATTTCCCTTAAGACTTGTTAAATTTCATGTTAGCCTCACTCAATTTCGTTTGAGGCTCCTTGAATTTCTTGTTAGCCTCACTCAATTTCATGTTAGCCTAGCTAAATTTCATGTTTGCCTCGCTCAATTTCCCTTAAGCCTCGTTGAATTGCACGTTAGCCTTGCTCAATTTCCTTTGAGGCTTGTTGAATATCATGTTACTCTCACTAAATTTTTTTTTAGGCTCGTTAAATTTCATGTTTGCCTCGCTCAATTTCCCTTCAGGCTTGTTGAATTTCATGTTAGCCTCGCTCAATTTCCTTTGTGGCTCGTTGAATTTCTTATTTGCCTAGTTCAATTTTCTTTGAGGCTCATTGAATTTCATGTTTGCCTAGTTCAATTTCCTTTGAGGCTCATTGAATTTCATGTTTGCCTCGTTTAATTTCCCTTGAGGGTCATTGAATTTCATGTTAGCCTCGCTTAATTTCCTTTGAGGCTCGTTGAATTTCATGTTTGCCTCGCTCAAATTCCTTTGAGGCTCGTTGAATTTCATATTAGCCTCACTCAATGTTCTTTGAGGCTCGTTAAATTTCATGTTTGCCTCGCTTAATTTCTCTTGAGGCTTGTTGAATTTCATGTTAGTCTTGCTCAATTTCCTTTAAGGCTCGTTGAATTTCATGTTTGTCTAGTTCAATTTCTTTTGAGGCTCATTGAATTTTATGTTTGCCTCGCTTAATTTCCCTTGAGGGTCATTGAATTTCATGTTTGTCTCGCTCAATTTCCTTTGAGGCTTGTTGAATTTCATGTTTGCCTCGCTCAAATTCCGTTGAGGCTCGTTGAATTTCAAGTCTACTTGCTTAATTTCATGTTTGCCTCGCTCAATTTCATGTTTGCCTCACTCAATTTCCCTTGAAGCTCGTTGAATTTCATGTTTGCCTCACTAAATTTCATGTTTGTCTTGTTAAATTTCTTATTTACCTCCCTCAATTTACCTCGAGGCTCGTCGAATTTCATGTTAGCCTCACTCAATTTCCTTTGAGGCTCGTTGAATTTCATGTTTGCCTCGCTCAATTTCAAATTAGGTTTGTTCAATTATCTGTACTTGTATATACTTATCGTTGCAGAAGTAATAGCTATGGTATAGATCCGTAACCATATAACTAATGAGTACAAATCACTACCGATAGCTACGCTTATAATCCGTAGCCATAGTCTTTAGCTACAACCTTTGTTCCTTTTTCTGTCAAAGGATGGTGAATGCAAAGTATTTTCATCTACAAATAGTATGTCCTTACAGAATGGCTCAGTTTTGGAAAATAAATTTTGGAAGAGTTTAGAAAGAGCGGGAATTTACGGTCAGAAAAAAACCTCTTTTAAAACCCTTCCTTTACCTGCTATTCAAAGTTTATTATAGCCATAAAGTATAATAAACTTTGTACACCCATCACTTGCATAGGTCTTGCTACGATGGTCACGTGATCGATCCGTACTGACCATTGTATTAGCAGATGAAATGATGCGATGCATGGCTTATAATTCAAACACACTTCTCCTCAGATTGTTTTGTGTTTTTTCTTTTATGCTTCTTTAATATTCTTTCCCTTGATGATGTAAGTGTGGGAACCACTAATGGTGGACCTATGGTGGAGATCACAGGCACTTTGACTGCTCAACGGCTTAGATGATGAAAAAACTCAAAAATGAGCCTGATCTAAACATTTGTCGGACTCAATGACGGTGGCCCCACTGAGATGTGTATGGGCATCTAACCTGTTGGTAAGGTCACAAAGACCATGAACGGGCCATACCAGCATGGCAGTTGGGATCTGTCCAGTGTTAGAACCGATCGGACCCCACCGTGATGTTTATTAGCCACCCAATGCATAAGGGAAATACCGTGATGTTTGCATGGAATTCACCCAGCACATCTGTCTGCCAGCAAACACCACCCCACGCTGAGAAATAAATAAATAAATAAATAAAAAGAAAAGGGAAGGAGTCACCAGCCCACGTGCTGGGACCCACCATGATGTATATGTTTCATCCACACCGTCCAGGCTCGAGCCACTGGTGGGCCAGGGGCATGGACCCCATCCCTGACGCATGTGTTCTATATCTATGCCATCCATCCCTTTTGACAGCTCATTTTACAATAGATCCTAATCTCAGGTGGGCCACACTACAGAAACAGTGCTGATCCAACGGCCACCGTTAGAAAAAAAATAAAAATAAATAATTTAAATATTTAAAAAAAAAAAAAAAAAAAAACTCCCCAGATCCCACTGTATCTCGCGTGTTAAACCCCACCGTCCATCCAGTTTCCCAGCCAAGGAATGAAACAGATCAAAACCCCAGGTGGATCCCACCTCCCAAATCGTTCTCCATTTTCTCAGCCCATCCTAGGCGGAAGCGGATTGGCTGGTGTATGTGTTGACGTCACCAAGTTCCGTGGGTACCATCATGAGTTATATCCAAACCGTCCGTTCACTTGGCGAGCACGTCACCAAGTTCTGTGGGTACCATCACGAGGTATGAGCTATATCCAAACCGTTCGTTAACGTGGCGAGCTCGTTGTATGGCTTGAGCCGAAAAATAAGAGATCGGTAAAAAGCACCCAGGGATTAAACTTCTACCGTTGAAACCCTTTTGGGGTCACATAAATTTTGGATCAATGTGATATTTTATGATATTTGATTTAACTCTGCATCCACGTCTGTGACCTTACGAACAGACTGGATGGAAAAGGCTAAGTATTGTCTTAGTGTTAGTTTTGATGTGGTCTGCATGAGCTTTGGATATAACTCATTTTTAGGATCAAGATCTAAAGTCATCTCTACGAATGGATGAACGGTGTGGATATAGAAAATACATAATTGTGGGGCTCATGTAGCTTTGATCTACTTCGAACCGTCCGTACAACTCGAGCTCGAGAAGTCTTCGCATGACACGTACCCACACCAGCTAGGTTGGTGGTGTGTGTTATATCAGGCGGACCAAAAAAAACAAAAAATCAATAAATAAATAAACAAAAAAAGAAAGAAAGAAAGAATGGGAATCCGCGGGCAGCATTGTCATCCCGGGACTCACCGTGATGCAAGTGTTTAATCCACTCAATCCACTCATTTTACCGTTCACATGGGAGGGTCACCCACTGGGCATTGAAATTGCAGTTTAACCAGCTATACTAGAAGTATGGAATAGTGGTTAAATCAGAAGTATGGAATAGTTCAAGAGTCCTGGGGGATGAATATGACTTTTCAATGATTACATCAAGTTAAAAAACTTCATTGTCTAACTTAAACTAATTTGCAATTAAATTAAGCAAGACATTATAACTCTAAAGGCTTCCGAGCTAATAGAGGGTCCAATCACATAAGCTACTCAAAAAATGCAAATCAAGCAACTATCCTAAAGCATTGTGAACATGCATTTATGGAATATGCTACATATTAATCCAAGGCATTCATCTGATCCTACATATAAAACTAAGCATTAAAACACATAAACATAATTTAACAGTTGCGCAAATGATAATTCCAAACACAAGCATGTATAGTGGTTCAACTACGTGCCTACTCCACTCCCAGCAGACGCACTCTCTCTTAGAGTGTGCCGAATTTCATTATCAATGGTTTTAAATCATGTTCACCGTAAACCTTTACAACCTTATACAAAAGAGTCTACAATTTATGCCCTATACAAGAGCAAAGGTTCTACACTAACCTGTGTTTAGGCCACACGAGCCAAGGTCCCACACCAGACACCTATATTCAGGTCACACCAACCAAGGTCCCTCACAAGGCACCTACGCTCAGGTCACACTAGCCAAGGTCCTACGAAAGGCACCTACGTTTAGGCCAAACTGGTTAAGGGCCCACACGAGACACCTATGTTTAGGCCATGCAGACCAAGGTCCCACATGAGGCACCTAGTCAAGGTTATGGATAGCAAACTCTTAGCCTCAATCATACACGAGGATAGAGATTAACTTATGGACTCTTAATACCGACACTTACTTGTCGGATTGAGTCCCCTTTTGTATCTCTTCTTGGGTTGCTTGATCTTTGCTTTCTCGTGCTTCAATCAGCTCCCCGATGCTCCCCGGATCACGATGATGTGATTTTCTTGTTGTTTCACCTTCACGATCAAATACCTTGCATATGATGTTCTTATTAGGGTAACCAAGGTAATGGTTGTTGAAAGAGGATAGTTAACAGTCTCTTGGGGGGGGGGGGGGGGGGGGGGTGAATAGGACAATGCCAAATAAAAATTCAAATAACATATACAATGAATAAATCAGAATAAATCACTGATCTCAATAGAAGTAGTATTGAGAAATTGATTCAAACTTTGTTCATAAGACAACCTTACACCAAAAACAAATATTTTCGGTAGGACAACCTGATTTCATGAACGTAGTAACGATCAAGATCACAAACTAAGCAAGAAATAAGAGAGCGTTATCTATTACAAGCATTCACCACACAACTAAATTACAATCATTCACCACACAACCAAATTACAATCATTCACCACATATACGAAAATTTAAACCATTCACCACAAACACCAGAAGCTATAGTAGGGGTGCACATCAAACTGGTAGAACCGTGGAATCGGACCGGAACCGACCAAACGGTCCGGTTTAGTCTGGTTCTAGAGTGCACTGGTTCCAGTTCCGGTTCCAAAAATCAAAGAACCGATTATATCGATTCGGTTCTCGGTTTAGGGGTATGTAGAACCGAACTGAACTGTGAACCGATCCGTAGAACCGAACCATGGATCCGATCTGTATAACTAAACCATGGAACCGAACCTGGAATCGAACTTCGAACCGAACCAAGAACCCTTTAATTGGTTCCATATTTGACTCATGATTTATGGTTTATAATGCACCATTTGATTGTTTCTATAAATGTATTTTTGCACAACTTATACAATATCTAAACCATTCATCAAATGGATCACAACATGAATGGACATGGGCTAGATAATAAAATAAAACATGCAATTGACCTGGATTATAAAAAGCCTAGAACCGTGGAACTGATCCGGAACCGAACCAGTTGTAACGGTTCGATTCCGGTTCGGTTCTAGGGTGCTAATGGTCCGGTTCCGGTTCCAAATATCTTAGAACCGTTAGGAACGGTTCGGTTCCGGTTTCACCCTAAAACCGGACCCGAACCGACCTGTGTGCATCCCTAAGTTATAGTGGTTCGGTATGTACAACAATTATTTTCAAACAGCCACACCTACTCCACTCCCAATAATCACAACCCACATGATATTGACATTCATTAATAATTAAGGTTTTCACAAGTTCACCTTAAAACATATACAGTTGTGTTTTTAGATGGGCTATCACAAACAAAACCCTACGCTGAGATTTTTTAGCTATCCCAGTCAAAATCAATGCAGAGATTTTTCGAATATCTCAAGAAACAAAAAATAAAAATACAGAATGATACTTATCTTCTTTTTTGAAGACGTACTTGATGTAACCCATAGAACCACTTCATTTGATGTAGAACGTTCAATGTCCAGTAATACAATCAATGGTTCTAATTGATTTTAAATTAGTTCAAACCTTAGGCTACTTGTTTTAATCCTTTAGATCTCAAAAAGAAGAGTGATTACTCTCTTTAAAAAAAAAAGATTCATAAATTAGAGATCAAAGAATCAAAACAAAAAGCTATAAACATAAATTTAAAATACCGCACAATAGCTTGAAGATAGTGGAGACTTCTCTCTTTCTCAATGAAGGCTTTTCCTAGCTTGAATTTATTAATATGGAATGAGGGAAGGCCCCTATTTATAGGCTGAAATTACATTGCTTCGACTCGTCTAAGGTCTCCTTCGACTCGTCTAAGGTCTCCTTCGACTCGTCTAAGATCCAACAAAATTTTAAAATTTTGACACGATCAGATAAAACTGTTCTTCGACTGGTCGAAGGCTCTGCTCGATTGGTCGAGGGCCTTGTTCGATTGGTCGAGCATTGCCTTCGACTGATCGAGGGAGCAAAAATTCAATTGCTGGACTTAAAGTCGAGACCCCTTCTCGAAGGTGTTCCTATGACTGGTCGAGCACCCTGCTCAATTGGTTAAGAAACTATCAGAATTATCTATTTTTTGAGTTTGAATCTTGGACTGGTCGAAGTTTTTCTTGGATTGGTCGAACCAAGGCTTGGACTACTCGAACTAAGGCTTGGACTAGTCAAACTAAAGCCTAATAAAAGTATAAACCCCCGTATAAGTTTAGCATATGAAAGAACCTAATCCTAAGGTCTTTCTGGGGTCATCTATACCTGCTAAAGCTGGACATTGAAGTGTATAGAACAAATCTTCTACTTGAAGGTAGAGCTTGATCTTCTACTAGTAGTAGAACTTGAGTATTCTTTAGCTTGCATTATCCATGTCTTGAACTTGTTCTTGCACTATACACACTTCATGGTTTGTTTTTGAAGGTGAACTTTCCATCACTTAAAGTTGAACTTGAAGGTGAACTTTCCATCATTTGAGGTTGAACTTCAAAGTGAACTTTCCATCAATTGAGGTTATTTTGTCTCAACGAAATTTGACAAAATAAAGGTGTGCACAACACTTACAAACAAACAAAAGTGTTTACATCATTAACAGGAGTGGGTTAAATCTCTTATAAAATATGGAGAATGGATTTCCTAAGGAATTCAACTAATGGATGCTCTAAATTATCATGGAGACAAAGGATTTGCCAATAAGTTTGGTCTCAATCCCCCAGAGAAGGCTTGAGATCATATTCTTCATTAATAGGAGCTTTGAATGCTCATTGAAGTGAGGAATCATAATAAAAAGAACATGAATCTCATGTGGATAGAGTTTAGGAAGAGTGGGTTGAGCTTGGGATGCACTAGAGACTCTAGAATGCCTTAATCCACACTTTTCACAAAGTTCTATGTGCTCCTTTTATAGAGAAAAAGTTCCAACGGATATGTAACAGCTACTTTTCTGTTCTACCGAGGAAACCCTCGGTCGCACCGAACTGTTGTCGGTAGGACCGAATTATCTCTCGATGACACTAAATTAAGTCCTGAAGTTGCTGGATGAATTTGGTCACTTTCGATGGCACCGATAGTTGTCTTTGGTGGGAGTCGGTGGGACCAAAATTCATGTCGGTGGGACCGAATTAATTTTGAATGTTGTTGTACTGTTTTGGTCACTTTCGGTGGCACCTACTCCAATCGAAGGTGAGACAGATTTTCCTGTTTTAAGTTTTTGTCCTGCAATTCTTTCAATAACTTTAAACTTTCTAAAGCCAAATCCAGAAGGATGGAAAATATGAACTTAAAATGGCTTTAAATAGATGATCTATTGGGTTTCCTATTTGGGTCAGGATCATCTATAGATATGATTAGGATCATAAGAGCTTCTCTGTACTTTATGAATGTTGCTTGATGCTTCTGCTCTAGTTGCGTCGTCGGTCTTCATTTTCCAAGGACTCATCCGACTACTTGACACAAAGAGACGCATGATTGACAAATAAGTATGCAAGGTGAGTGCACTAACAATCTCCCCCTTTGTCATTTACGTGACAAAACAAACTAACTTATGACATTGTCATGGTCCATACTAAGATATACCAAAACAATAAAGGATTACATATCAATATACCAATTTACAACTCAAAAAAAAAAAAAAAAAAACAAAATTAAACATGTAACATAATATTGCTACTCCCCCTAAGTTTCTTCCATGATCAACTTGCAATAAGGGAAAAGCAATCTCTGCAAAAAACAATGGATTGTTTTGGTGGGTAGGTTCTTCTCCCCCCTTTGTCAATCATTGGCAAAGGATATTCCAAGAAGTAAACCAAAAACAATTTATGATGAAACGCAGTTAAGAGGGAGAAAGTAGACAAATCACATAATGTTAGAATGTAATAAGCAAAGAATATGTAAACATTATGTGAAAAGCACATGTCAATATATATATATATATATAAACCATAAAGCAGAATAAATGACATGAGTATAGAAGATATCAATATTTAAACCTTAAAAGTTTCATCAAAATAACTACCCCAAGCTTGGGTAGTATAATTCATCGTCCAAAAAGATGTCAAGCCCTTAGGGGTATAAGGATCCAAAATACAAAGTATCATAAGATTAATACAAAGCCGAAGGGAGCAACAAAATCTCAGGCTTTAGATGTTAGTTTAGTCAATAAACCACTGCATCACCTGTAACATCCCGAATTTTTGCCAACCTGAAATTAGACGTCTTTAGGCAATGGGTCAATCCTAACACCTTATTAACTTGTCAGAACTGAATCCCATAGTCTAAAATCACTTCTTAACCCATTTCCTTCACAAATCTCACCTTTCACTACCTTGTTCTTTAAATGTCTCTAAGTACTTCCATATTAGGCATGAATCCTAAAGTTTAGGTGATGAAGAACAATGCTTTAGAAATCCGTACAAAGACCCTAGTGCCACCTCAGGCAGAAATCGCTCAGGATCAAATCCTTTAGAAATGAGACAAAGTAACTAAGTACTAAACTAGATTAGCTACGAAATCCGCTTGATCCACTTTAAATACGATCTGCAAGACCCAAAACTTGTAGAACCGTTGACGCTACATTACCCTCAAATCTAGGATCAATCTCATTACCCAGTTGCTCTCGGGAGCACATCGAAACTCCGTATCAGATCTGGACCACACGTTCGAAGTCCGATTAACACGAAGTTAAGGAATTAGGACCGCCTTGCTGGGCTTGACAACCATCTCGGAAATCAAATCCAGATAGTGTCCCAGCGCTATTCGCTTGAGCTCGAAGCGGGGAGTGTGAGAAATGTGAAAATAATTCTAAATTAAATTCAAAATAGTGAAATCTGAGACTTGTCACTTGTAGGTCAGTATTAAGCAACCAGACCGTCAGAATCAGGCTAACTTACACCCTCGGAGCAGGGATATTTCCCCAAACATATCCATGTACACGGAATCTCCGATCAAGATCCACTGACTGTTGAACTGAAACTGGTCCGTCACGCGTGATCTGGGAATTCGACCAAAACGAAAACGTAACTCAACCTAGATCCAATGTCACTGAGCTTAAGTCCGACCTTTGGCTCAAGGGGGGCCTCCGAAAATGCTCCGTTGAGCTGAAACAGATGCCCTTTGGACAAAACCCAAGTATATCTTGGTCCTGAGTCTGTTTTGGTGAGTTTTAGAGCTATATAAGGACCTTAAACCCTCTCTCATTTTAGCCATATGAATTTGAGAAAAATCCTAGGAAAAGAGAGAGAAAAGAGAGAGAAAGTGTGAGAGCAGTGGGAGAAACTCCCTGCTACTTTACCCTGCCACTCTACAAGCTCCACCGCTTCCTTCTAATCACTTTTACGGCGATTCCGGCATTGTTTCTAGGTAAGAAACCCTAACCCTAATCTGTTTTGGGGTTGTGATAGTTGTATGTTATGAAATAACTAACCTAAAGCATCCTATAGGTTGCCAAACTGCCGTATACGAAAGCTTAGCAAACCTATCGGATTCGTTACGATTCTACGGCATAAGGTGCGGACTTTAGATGTATAGGTTATGGTTTTCAATGCTTTCAATGTCAGATAATGATAAATTCATGATCTGCATGTAATTGCACATGTACAAAGTGCTATCTGTTTTCCGTTTCGATTAAAGACGAAGAATATGGAATTTTACATATTCTAGGTATTTGTAGAAAGTACCGTATACGTATAAATTTTAGAAATATGTTTGCCATGATTATTTGCTGTATGAACATATTATATATGTGTAAAATACTTGTTTGGCGAAAGGACTCACCCTAATACATGTTTTGCTAATATACACTATGTATGTTGAAATAGTGTATTCTAAGTGTTTGTGAAAATGACTGAATGAGTATAGAATTCTCATTCGTGCTCGCCATGACTAATTGTCATGGATATATTGATTGTTATATTGGCGATACCCCTTTGGCAAAAGGATTTGCCCTAAGTCACGCCACGGCCAACATGTTAAATTGTGTAGCCCAAGTGTTTGTGAAAATGTTCAAATGAATATGGAACTTGGATTCATGCTTGCCATGACTATCTGTCATGGGTGCGTAGGAGTAATAGTTGGGGCAACTCCCTAGTGAAAGGATTTGGCCTAATACCTATGTGATCAACATACGTCGTGTATGTTGATGTATGTAGTCTAAATTATTTGTTAAAATGTCTGGATGAGTAGTAGTTAGTAAATTGTAGTGTATAAATGTGTTGAGATAGGATTTTCAACTACCTTAGTGATGTGCATGATTTCCTTCATGTAAGTTATTTTGTTTAATCGCTTACTATTTCATGAAACGTATGTGTTTGGATTTCCTGTTTGCATTGTGTTTTATAACATGCTTGTTAATATGTTTAAATTACTTGTTTATTTAATTCTGCTCTGATTACTTCACATGTTTAAGTTGTATTCCATAAAATCCATGAAGGGTGATGGGGGAGTGGTGCAACGTTTCCGTGCAACAGCCCTGGCAACCCTAAGCGGACAATATTGGATACTTGATTGTATGATTTGAAATCTTGATCCATTACTGTTTTAATTGTTCTGTAATTGAATGTAATTGAGACTATGATTATAGTCCAGATAATCGGTAATAGACTTGAGTTCGTGGTTGAGATTCATTTCGCCACGTAGGATGTGTCTGACGAACCCGAGTCGTACTTCGGTTGGCGACAGTGGTTAGACCATACGAAGTACTTATGCACTTCATGTCGTTTAGTTGGTTGTGCGCTCGTGCTAGTCTGGCTCGTCAAGTAACCCGATCTGTCTAATGTATGTTCACCATATTTGAACACCGCAGTTTGAACATAGGGTACCAAACTTACCAGTGAAATCGCATTAACCATGGTACCTCGATCCACTAAGACTCATGAGCCGAGCATGGTGGTATGGGACACCGTGGTCGAGTTGTCAGCCTACGCTGGGGCCATGTGCCTCTCCCTAATGTCCATTGAGCAACCAGACTCGTGAGTCGATTATGGTGGTATGGGACAGTATATTTGTGCTGTCGGCCTACATTGATAAGGTGATGGGGGAGTGGTGCAATGAATGCATGTAACAGCCCTGACAGCCCTTTGTAGTGACCTGGAGCATACTCTGAATTTGCGGTGAGGTGACGAGTTTTGCCACAGTGGATAGAGTATGAACTAGGCCTGTATCAATTTAGTGATGAATCGCTAAAAGGGAGATGGTGGAGTGGTGTAACGGTTCCGTGTAACAGCCCTGACAGCCCTTGCAGCGCCTTAGAACCATACCATCGTATAAGATTATCTAGGTTTGACGAGCCTAGAATGGATCATGTGTAAGTGCTATGATTTGATTCCTCTTTGATTGTTAAATTTTGTGTGTCAAAACGTCTCCGTATGTTGTGTGTTTATATCTTGATAAATTTATTCGAGACACCTCGTCAACACTTGAAGTCTAGCTCAAAGAATTCTTTAAGTTTCATGATAATTCAAGCTACAATATTAAGAGAGAACTCCGGGTCAAGACTCAAGTTCAAGTGCAAGTTCAAAATTCAAATCTAAATGCGAGACTCAAGTACAACTTAAAGTTACATTAAAGCTTCTGAAGTAGTCAAGCTACATCGAGAAGGAATCAAGCTTCGTAAAGATCAAAGTCTAAGCAAATGAAGTGTTCAATGTCTATACTTCATGTTCCAGGTTTGATAGACCATTAGATTGACCTTAGGGTAGGTCACTTTGGATACATAATCCAAATGAATATTATTACATGATTTTGGTCTATTCTAAGACCAGTCCCAGACCCTGTTCGACTAGTCCTAGTACTGTCTCGACCAATCTAAGAAGTTCCAAGACCAGTCCTAAAATGGTTACAATTTATCGGATTTTTTGGTTCACCTACGACCAGTCCTGGAGTCTGCTCAACCGGTCGTGAGATGGTCTCGACTCGACCTTCGACCAGTCGTAAAGCTACGACTCAAACTCCAGCGACTAAATCAAGTGTCGCACGACCAGTCATAGAGGGTTTTCAACCAGTCGTGGACTGCCTTCGACCAGTCGTGGACTACCTACGACTGGTCGTAAAACGGTTTGATGTGATCGCGCTCAAAAATTTAAAAATCAGTTTATTTCAGGACTAGTCATGGTGACCCTAGTACCAGTCGAAGGCGAATTTCTTCTACTATAAATAACACACGAATTTTAGAGTTTTTCATTGAATAATTAAGTGAATTCAAGGCTCCACTCTGAGATAAGTTTGTGTTTAGTTTTAAGCTATTTTGTGCATACTTTCTTTCTCTTTTTGATAGCTTATTTAATTTTATTTTGTTTCTGTATTCCAATCTAATTTGAAAAGAGGAATTGACTTATTCCTTCTTCTTGGAATCAAAATCAAATATAGCTACGCCCAACTATTTAAATCTAAAATCAATTAGAACTTAGAACCATATTAAAGTTAGTTGTGGACATTAAACTTCTATATTCAACGTCTACTCCAATTGGTTCTTCCGGGCAGCTACAAGAGGAGAAATCCAGGTATTTTACAATTCTGTAAATTCCATTCATTTTTGGTTTTTATTTAGGATTCGCCAGAAAAATCTCAAATTGTGTGGTTATCTGAGGAGAGCCGAGCTTCGAAGTGTGGGTTTTTGGATTGTGTAAGCCCAAGTTAAAAAGACACAATTGTAAAGGTTTTGGGTGAACCTGTGAAAACCTATTTGATAGTGAACGCTAATATCCCCTGTGTGAGGATATTAGGAGTGAAGTAGCATTCTGTGTGGCTGTTGAAGAACAGTTGGTGTACACACAGGCAAACCACTATAACTTTTTGTCTTGTGGATTGAATGATTGCTTAATTCTCATACCTTTTATCATTCAATTGTGTGGAATGTACATGTGGATGTGAATGTTGTAACAATTTACATTTCAAGCAAGTGTGGAGATTGTTGTAATAAATTAGATCTACATTTCTGCATTTAATTTCAATTCTCTGCTATTCATTTATCTCTATTAAAATTGAGTTCTTGATCCAAAAGAAGTTTTAGAAATAAGGTTGTCCTACCATAAGCCCTTGTTTATTATGGTGTAAGGTTGTCCTTAGAACTGAATTTGTATCAATCTCTCAATACTTATGTATTAAGGTGATTTGATTTCAGCATTGATAATTGATTTATAATTGTAACGTTATTGATTAATTTTATTCCGTTGATTTTATTTTAAATTTGGCATAGTCCTATTCACCCCCCCTTAGGACATATAGCTTGGCCTTTTCAAGTGGTATCAGAGCCTAATAGCTCGTTCTTATTGTTTGTTTTTTTGAATTTATTTCCTGAGCTAACGATCTAAGCTTTATTAATAAGATGTCAAATTTTGATAGCCTATCAGTCACTAGGCCTCCACCCTTTTATGGCTCCAACTATGCCAATTGGAAAGCCAGAATGAGGATCTTCCTCAAATCAATGGATGAGAGTGTGTGGCGAGCCACAGTGACCGAATGGAACTCTCCTACCATTGAAGTAACTGAATCTGATGGTTCAAAAATTGTGTCTGTACCTGCTTATTATTTATAGACCACCCTTCAGAAAAGTGAGTATAGTGCCAATGCTAAAGCACTAAATGCAATCACTTGCGCACTATCACTGGATGAGTTCAAAAGAATTATATCCTGTAATACTGCAAAGCAAGCCTGGGATATACTAGAAATGACACACGAGGGTACATCAATTGTCAAAAAGTCTAAAGTCCAACTCCTCACAACCAAATTTGAAGAAATTCATATGGAGGAAAATGAAATGTTTATGGACTTTTACACTAGACTAAATGACATTGTAAACTCTATGTGGGATCTTGGCGATAAAATTCTAGAAAGTAAAGTGTGTGCAAAGATACTACGCTCACTTCCTGAACGGTTCAATTCTAAAGTAACCGCGATCCAGGAGCTTCGTAATACAGATAATATGAGGGTAGAAGAACTAGTTGGTTCTTTACAAACCTATGAATTAAATTTTAAAGCTCCTAAAGGTAAATCTATAGCTTTGAAATCTTCTAAAGGTATTCCTCAAGAAAACTCAGATTTAGAAAATTCTGAAGATGATATGACTCTTTTGGCGAAAAAGTTTTACAAAATTTTCAAAAGAAAGAAAAGGGTCGACTTTCAAAAGGGAAATGAAAAGAAACGATCTAAAACTAAGTCCAAAACTTGGAAGTCTTTAAAAGACAGTTAGTGTTACAACTGTTAAGAGTATGGGCATTTAGCAAATAAATGTCTTAAAAAGGACAGACCCTAGCCGTCCAACCCGCTCGAGGAGAGAAGTGGACGTTGAAGCTAGCCCTAGCACATTTCGGGAGTATAGGTGAAGTAGGACCTAGATCCCCAACTTCCGATCAGAGATGCCTTTCCGATAGGCTTCGAATACGGTCATTTTGCTGACCGTAAGATTGTGTTTGAAGCTCTCGTGGATGAGAGAATGTTTGGGCTACACCCGATAATGGACTGCTTAGTGGACATCGAATGAGGTCCTAAATCCTGCATGTGAGAACACGGTTCATGCCTTCTACGCCCATATCATAGACCCCTCGTTGGAGCCTCTTCAGTTCACTATCTCTATGAGGGGCATAAGGCGCACAATTACTATGGTTGAGATGGCGCAGATCATGAACATCCCATGTGGTGAAGTGCTTCCTAATGATAACTTCTCCAGGAGTGCTCGAGAGAGGGATCACCGTACGCGATACCTTTGTGGTCGACGGGTTTCTTAGACGCGAGGAAACTATCTTTCGTCATCGAAGTTGACGGATGACTTCTGTTTGCTGCACCACATTTTCACATATAATGTGTATCCACGGTCGGGTAATCGCATGGACTGTACTCGGTTGATGGTGAACTTCCTATACAGGATTGGACGTGGAAAAAACTTATGCCTACCCATGTTCGTTCTATTTCAGATAGTTCAGGTCGTTCAATCTGTTAGGAATGACCTCTCGCTCCCATTTGGCCGCCTGATATGCAAGATGACTCGAGATGTCGGCTATAGGCTTAACATGGACGACCTTGCGCCAGTCCGGGTCATAAGTGAGGCTATGCTTAACAATATGAAGATCGGCCCTCGACAATGGCAAGCCTAACTCGACGAGTCTAGAGATGAGTCGGATAGCGCAAGCGAGGAGAGTGTTGACCTCGAGGTAGGAAGCGAAGGAGGCGGTGATGAGATACAGGAAGAGGAAGATGAGGCTCAGGATACTGAGGAGAGCTCTCCTCCTGAAGCACCAGAGCCGGACGCTGCTCAGGCTGTGAGAGATGCTCGTATGGTACACATTAAAGAGAATTAGGTTGCCCTGCGGCAAGAGATTGGACAGGTTCGGGCTGAGCTTAGTGAGACCCGAGCCAAGCTTGAGGTGACCGAAGCCTACATGAAGAGAAGTTTTAAGAAGGTGTCTCGCACATTGAAGACTATCCTGTGCTGTGTACAGGACAAGGATGCTCCTCCTCCATTGCCTGATTCGGATGCCTAGTCATCCAAGTTGTTGTTTGTAGTTGTTTTGTCTACCGCATTAGGTGGTTTATGTTTTCATGTTGAGGGATATATTAGTTAGTAGTATGTTTTTTGTTGTAGTTGAAGCCTGGTTGTATTAGCTCCCCTGCATCTTCTGTCATGATTCATGTAACTCTATATTCCATTTATTATGACAATTTTGGTAATGAAATGCATACAACCTCTTTTGCTATGATGTGTGTGGAATGCTTAAGTGATTAAGTATTGTGTTGTCATGCTTTATCTCACAAGCGATGTACCCTATGTTGTATAGGGCATGCCACAGAGATCTATGAGGAGCACGACACCCCTCTTGCTCACTGACTCGATGGACCAGACTCCTTCCCACAGGGGTGGTCCTACGGGCCCGGATTCTGGCTCAGATCAGCCTCCTGCTGGTCCTACTGGTGGTTTAGCACCTTATACACCCCGGTTCGCGAGCAGAACCAGGCATCCTCTTCGATGTCGTATGAGCCATAGGCTGCTCCACCTACTGATAGGTTTAAGCAGTTGATGTTGATGATGCATCAGTAGCAGTAGCACCAGTAGCTTATGGCCACTATTTCTGAGGCCTTGTCCCAGGGTGGGAGTGCGACTCTACCTCCGACATCTATACGGCCTACCAAGACTGCTGAGCCTCCTGCTCAGTTTAAGGATGTGCCTCTGCCCACACCTGTTGCGTACCCTACAGGAGATGTAGGTACTCACGGTCTACTCGAGCTATTCCAGCGCTTGAGGCCTCCGACTTTTATGGGCTCTCACATACCCAAGGAGGCCGAGTACTGGTTGGACCGCGTCTCGAAGATACTGAAGATGCTGCATTGTTCTGAGGCTGAACAGGTTGAGTTAGCCGGCTTCATGTTCGAGAAGGAGGCTAGCTTATGGTGGGACAGTATACTGCGGACCGTCGCAGTGGGTTATGTGTGGACCTGGGCAGCATTTGAGTTCTGTTTCCACGAGAAATATTACCCTCAGGCCTACTGACATGAGAGGGAGAATGAGTTTTTACACCTCAGATAGGGAGGCATAACAGTTACAGAGTATGAGCATCGCTTCACCGAGTTGGGCCGCTTTGTCCCGACTATACTTGCTGATGAGCCGATGCGGATTCGACGCTTCACTGAGGGATTGCGACTTGACATCCAGTGGAAGATGTGCTGTATCCGCATACCATCTTATGCGGAGTTGATTCATATGTCTATTGGGGCAGAGCAGGATGTTGATCGGCTGGCACACTCCTGTGGTGCTATAGTTACGAGACCACGAATAGATGTTCATGGCAGGCCTTTCCTAGGTAAGAGGCCTCGTGCTGATTCGCCTCCTAGGATCGCAATGCCAATGGCTCTGATGAGGCGCCCTATTGTGACCTGTATATACTGCAGGAAACAGGGTCATCCTGTTAGGAGCTGTTTTGCGCGGATGAGGGATAACGAGTTCTCTTCGCCTCGGATGATTGGTCGTTCTCGCCCGCAGGCTATATCGACTCCACCACTTTAGATGACACCTGCATATCCATCCTTCCGACCACCTGGACCTCACTTCCGACTTCCTCAACGGCCCATGGTACCTCAGCCTAACCGACCGCAGCAGTCGCGTGTTCATGCGCTTATAGCAGAGGAACTAGATACTGCACCTTTAGCGCCTATGGCCTTCGAGGTCACTGCATACATCTAAGGTACTCCCGTCTTCTTATCGGTGGACACTGGGTCCACTACCTCTATGATATCATGCACGGCAGTCAAGCGTCTAGGTCTAGTTACTATTCCTACGAGAGGAGTGAGGGTTATCACTGCTACTGGGACTTCATCTGAGGTTACTTATATGTGTGAGGGATGCCCGATAGACTTGGGTGGCAGAGTAATACTAGTTGACCTGATCGTCGTCCCCCTATTCCATTACGACGTTATCTTCGATATGAATTGGCTCACTGAGATGTGAGCCGAGATCGACTGCGAGACTAGGGTGGTGATAGCCTATGGACTTGATGGCATAGCCTTTACTTTTCCTGTTCAGGTCAGTCACGCTACTCGGTTGCGATGTTATGCTTCTTCATTAGAGGCTACTGATGTTCCGATGCTTGAGGATATGCCTGTAGTTCAGGCTTTTGCTGACGTTTTTGCACCAATTCCTGGGTTGCCACCTCGGCACGAGATCGACTTTACCATTGATCTTACGCCTGATGCGACACCCATCTCTTTACCGACGTATCACATGCCTTCATGTGAATGGAGGAATTACGGAAATAGATTGACGGGCTAGTATAGAAGGGCTTTATACGACCTAATGTGTCTCCCTGGGGAGCACCTGTGCTGTTTGTGAAGAAGAAGGATGGTTCACTACAGTTGTGTATTAATTACCGTAGGTTGAACCAGGTCACCATGAAGAACAAGTATCCTTTGCCCAGGATAGATGATCTATTTGATTAGTTGAAGGGGGCGAGGTATTTCTCGAAGATCGACTTGCAATCAGGGTATCACCAGTGCGCGTCAGAGATGAAGACGTGCAGAAGACAGCTTTCAGGACCTGTTTTGGGCACTATGAGTTCCTGGTGTGTCGTTCGGTCTTACGAACGTACTGGCCGTGTTCATGGACTTGATAAACAGGGTATTTCGGCCATTCTTATTGTAACGCCCTGAAAATCGGGGGTCGAGTAGTAACTCAACTCTCGAGTTCCAGAACATCACTTATGCAACAAAATGAATGATGATTGAATGTTGACTGTATTAGAGTAGTGAACATGAGTGAGATTAAGCCAAAACAACATATCATACTCCAGAGACATTTAATTTTGCAAGCGGAAGACTATGATAGATAGATAAAATATATAAACTATGATGAGTCTCCAGAGTGTGATAACATTACCAGGTTAAATAATTACAAGGACAGTTCTGAAATATACCAAATGTGTAAGTTTACTGTCTTCTATCCCAGTACCATAACCCCGTCAATACAGTATCAGGTCTTCAGAGACCCGTCAGAGAGTTCATGATAGGAGAACTCCTCCTCATCACCATAGAAGTAGTCCGGCTCTGCTTCACAAGCATCGCCATCACCTGAAACTCAACAAATCTGTTTGGTGTGTACAACACCGTCCCGTAACGTGGGAGTGAGTAGCTAACTCAGTGGAACAATAAGACATAAGTTAACATGCTATCAATACAGTCAAGCAGTAATGATAAAGCAGTAAATCAAACACTCCTAGTTACTCTGATTAATGCAAGTATGAATGCAGGTATGATGGATGCCCTCACCACACCCTCCCTCATGCGACACCATCTCACGTTCGCGCATGCTTACATCCCACAGTGCTCCACATCTTCCAGGCACATGCAATGCATGATGAGCATGATTACCGAGTTTTTATTAGTCCATTTCAAACAGCAGGATTGGGAAACTAAGGTACCTCCTTGTATCATATCCAAACATGATCCAATCTAGGGTCGTCAGTCCTAGTTAATATCGAGACGATGGTGTGTTTTCTAGGTCACCTGCAAAGGTGCGCTGTGAACATTACGCACAAAGGTTGCACCACTCCCCATCACCCCTTAAACGATTCATCACGATACAACTATACGAAACAGGCCTAGTTCATACTCTATATATCGCGGCGAACCCTAAGGCACGCCGCAACTTCGAGAATATGCTCGCGGTCACTACAAAGGGTGCTGTACGCTGTACACACAAAGACTGTACCACTCCCCATCACCTTATCGGTGTAGGCCGGCAGTAACGAATATAGTGTCCCATACCACCATAATCGGCTCACGAGTTGAGTTGCTCACTTTGGTCACTACGGGGAGGCACGTAGCCCCAGCGTAGGCGGCGGCCTCGACCACGGTGTCCCATACCACCATGCCCGGCTCATGAGTCTTAGCGGATCGAGGTACCATGGTTAACGGGATTTCACTGGTAAGTTTGGTACCCTAGGTTCAAGCATTAGTGACCAAACATGGTGAACATACATAAGACAAATCGGGTTACATGACGAGCTCAGCTAGCTCGAGCGCACAACAAGTTGAACGACATGAAGTGCATAAGCACTTCAGCGTGGCCAACCACTATCGCCAACCGAAGTACGACTTGAGTTCGACGAACACATCTCACGTGGCGACATGAAACTCAACCACGATCTCCAATCTAGTACCGATTGTCTGGACTATAATCATAGCCCCAAGCACAATCAATTGTCATCCATAGCATGTAGAGTAAAGCACAAAGTAATTCAAGAATGATAAATAAAGTAATTCAAACATGCTAGTAGGCATGTTATAAGCATATTATAAAGCATGATATAAAGCATGTTGTAAGCATATTATGAAACACTAAATACAAACACACGTATTACAAGTACGCGGTTTAAGTGGACAACCTCATGGAGGTAATCATACATGTATCTAGGTTAGTTGAGAATTCCATCTCAAGCACCGACCCTAAGGTTCTAACACTTAAGTACTTACACTCACAAGCAATTTCACCAACACTTGGAATGCACTATTTCAACATACATGACGTATGCTAGAGAAGGGTGTACTAGGGTTGTCCCGTTACCGAGCTAGTATTTTATACATATACAACATATTCATACAACAATTAAACATAGCAAACACATCAAATTTTATACGTATAGGGTACTTCCACGTGTACCCAATTTCGACATACATGGTGTTTACAAAGGAAGATAGATTTCGGCGATTCTTTTCGCCAAGCTAGTATTTTAATCATGTATTGTATAATCATACATTAAATACATATGTCAAACATTATTCCAAAAGAAATACGTATACGGTATTTCTACAATACGTATTTTCAACATACGGCACATTTACAAGGAACCTATATTTTGGCGATCTCTTTCGCCAAACTAGTATTTTATTCATATGTTATATAATTAAACATTAAATAAACATGTCAAACAATTATCCAAAAAAAAACGTATACGGTATTTTATTTCTACGTATACCTAGAATATGTGAAATTTCATATTTCACACTAATCAAAACAGAAACTAAATCACTTTGTACATGTGCAATTGCAAGCGATCATGAATCTACCATTATCCGACATTGAAAGCGTTGAAAACCGTAACTTATAAGCTTAAAGTCCTCACCTTTGCCTTTGGAAACGGAACGAATCGAAGGGTGATAGATCTTCCGTCTACGGGCGATTTCTAGCCTAAAGAGCGGAATCGGTTAGTCGGTATACATCCCACCTCGATTCCACCGCAAATCGGACCTAGGGTTAGGTTCTCTTACCTTCAAATGAGGCGGAGAACGCCGGAAATCGTCTAGAATAGAGAGGTGTAGACCGTGTAGCAAGCTAGTGCGGTGGAGGAAGATCGGCAACGAACGATCTCCAAGTCCTTCTCTCTCTTTTCTCTCTCTTTTCTCTCTCCCAAAACCCAAATTCGTATGGCTGTGAGAGAGGGTGCTCTAAGGCCCTTTTATAGCCTCAAACATTACGGAAATAGACTTAGGTTCATGGGTACCGCTATATAAGAGTTTCGACGCTTTTCCATTCAAAGGGAAGTTCGGTGGCCCTCTTTGAGCCAAACGTCGACTTAAGCTCACCATCGATGGATCTACGTGGGATTACGTTTTTGACTCATTCGGATACGCGGATCACACGTGGCGGACCACTTTCGGTTCGACGGTCGGTGGGCCACGATCGAAATTCCAAGTACATGTAAATGTTCTGAAATTTTTCTTAATCCGAGGGTGTAATTTGGTCCGATTCGACGGTCGGGTTGCTTAATCTTGACGTGGCAAACGAACGATGCGGATCACTATTCCAGATATTTAATTTGGCTTATGAATAGTGTCTTTCACACTACCTCGCTCCGATTCGAAACGAATGGCCGTGGAACATCGGATAAGGCTGATTTTTGAGATGATTGTTAAGCCCAGAGGGGCGGTCCTAGTTCCTTAGCTTCGGGTTAATCGGACTCCGATGTACGATCTAGACTTAATACTGAAGTTTCGTTTCATTCCCGAGAGCAGACGGAAATGAGTTTGGTTCTAAACTTTAGGGTAACCTAGCGTCAATGCTTCTGCAAGTTTTGGGTCTTGCAGATCGTATTTAAAGCGATTCAAATGGATTTCATGGCTAATCTAGTTTAACACCGAGTTCACTTTGTCAAATTTCTAAAGGATTTAATCCTAAGTGATTTTCGTCGAGGTGGAACTTAGTCCATTGTAGTTTGTATATAAAGTGATCCAAGTTATACTACTTAGCTAGTTTAAGATAGTGTCTAGGGCGAAGGTGCTTTGAAAAATTGAAAGCACAAGGTAGTGAAAGGTGGGATTTGTGAAGAAAATGATCTAGGATTGACCCATTGCCTAAGGATGTCTAATCCCAAGTTGGCAAAAATCCGGGGCGTTACAATCTACCCCCCTTAAAACAAAATTTCGTCCCCGAAATTGGCTAAGGGTAATAAGGAAAGATTTAATTATTTCCTTTGCCTAAGTTTTATGGATTTCAAGTTGCTACGCGTGGTAGGGTATGTACTAGCTAGTTCATTTTAGTCTACCCCCCTTAAAACTTATTTCTTTATCCATTTCTCATACCCCGGTTTGCTAGAATTTATTTCTTTACCTATTTGGAGTCTTGACGACAACTCCCATCAATTTAGAGTAAGACAGCTGTTTTCATTGTTTGACCAACACGGAGAGACGGTAATAGTGGACTCGATCCCGATACATCGATCATCTACCGGGCCAGGGTAGGAAGCTCATCGTATCACTTCCGAATCCTGGTGGATCCTGGTCTTCTGCTCGGCCAAGCAGTGAGTCCATTGGTAATCGCCCAGGATTGAGAATTGGGTCAAGCCGCGGATGTTTCGCAGTTGTATATTTCAGTAACTCCGTGGTACGATCACTCTCTAAGAGTAGGGAATGTCCATCATTGAAAGGCTCAAATTGTCTATGTCTAAGGTTACCCTTTAGGTCTTAGTCTAAGCGAGTCCTCGATATTATTTACGTCCCAGGGAAGGGTGAATCAAATCTTACTAGATCATCCTAAAACATTTTCATAGTAGAACTTGTTAGGGCTTCTATAATGTGTGCATGTTAACGAGCACCGTTTCGATCCTGGGCCAGTGGAGTAGGGTCCACCATGCTTTCGCTGTGCCACCCAGATCAAGAGATGCAATAGGTAACCTAACTAGATTAGGATCATAATATTCTACCCCCCTTAAAACTTTATTTTCACCCTCAAGGCTCAAGATTTATGTCCTGCTCCGTATATCGGAACAAGGTGTAGTTTAGGATCTATCCTTGACATGAAATGAGATGCGATCTCCCACTACGTTGATCTTCTTTTCATCAATGTTGTGTATTATGGCATTGATACCTATGGTCATAGAAAGGAGCTAAAGATGAAAGGTATTGTGGTTGATTCGGGTCAGGTGTGAGTTTGTAGCGAGATGCCTGATTCTACCAAGCAATTTTGTCACGGTCCAGACTTATCCTATTTAATCATGTCTAGCTTAATAGGCAGGCTATCTTTCTACGTTCATATGCACAATATGTATGCCGACATGGCATGCGATTTGGGACCTAATTCTAATCGTCGGTTGCCCATTTGGGCAATTCCTTAGGCCTAAAAGGAAATATTTCTATTGGCTATATATTCTCACACTTCTCAAAGACAAAGTTATAAACTTTTGGTTGTAAGTAGTCAAGCCAACACGGAAGAAAGTTGCGTAGTGGGTCTGAGCCGGATACATAGACCTTCTACCTCGCGAAGACAGAAAATCGTCGTATCAGTCCTTAATCCTAGCTGATCCCGACCTTCTGCTTGATCAGAGCATAGGGTTCATTGGTCACTACCAGGATTGAGGATTCGATTCAAACCGCGAATACCTCGCTTATATATAGTTTCTCTACTCCGTGTTCCCGGTTGTACTAAGTCCTTGAGAAGGAAATTCTAAGGGTTGTATTGATTGGACCTAACATTGAATCCAAGGGATAAATAGGTTTCCTCTAATCGTGAATAGTTTCTACGTCAAACAAGCTCCCTGAGAGTTACTAAGGAAGCCTAAAGTATTAAGGGGATTCAACAACGAACGGGTCTCGCTCCCAACCTATCCAAGCCAATTAACTACGTCTATCACTCAATTATCTTAACATTGTTAGTTGTTTACATTTCTTAGTCTAATCAGCAGCCTAGGCTCAACTGATGAGTAGCGGTAATCCACCAGTTGTAATCTAAAGTCTATGCTTACACACTAGATGATTTTAGATCATTTCTAATACAAGAAATTATTCATCGTGTAGGGTCAAATGTTGTCTAAGTGGAATTGAGTTGTCTGTACTTGACGCTCGAGCATTTCACACATGCTCACATCGGCTAAGAAGATCTTGGGGTTTGTATTATTAATTTGTTGGATTTCCTATATGATCAGATCTGTCGAAAACTAGGAGTATCGCTCTAGGTCCAAAACTGTAAGAGTCTATTTGTCAAACAACCATTTACTCCAAAAGCTTAAACTATCAGAGTGTGGTGGGTTAATGTGTATCAAGGGACTTTATCATTTCAACACTATTTGGCCAGTGGTCTTAAGTTGTACTAAATGGGATTGCATTACTAACCCTACCGCAGGATTAGGAATGTCATGTTTGGTAGGAGGGTGGGTGGGGATTAAAATTAATGATATAGGCTTTGGAAAAATGAGCCTTGTGTCGGAAAGTGTGAGATGGGATTTTCCATACCCACGATAGGAAAATTTCTAAGTGTTATTGGAAAGGAATTCTCGGAATTTACTCTTAATTGCGTACGTTCTAAACATGGTGTCGGAAGACATAGGATACACCCAATCCAGGGGCCATACCCTACATACACATTTATTATTACTCTTACAATTCTATCCACCGTAAACTTACCTAATGTAATTTGGCCGAACGGACCCTAAACGTCCTCAAATACCTTGAACATTCTACCAACTACTACACCTATCATCAGGAAAACAGAACCACCCTACGATAGTAGCCCACGCAAACTACAAGACAACATATGGATGAGCTCGGATAGAGCCATGGAAAATGAGGATAAGGGAAATAGAGATGGAGTTTTTGTTCTCCATGGACTTGAGCCTCAACAGGGATTGTGAATGCCAAAAGGTAGGGAATGTAGAAGGTAAAAGGGAGAAATGAGGTAGGTTTGGCAGTCACACGGTTTTGAGCCTCAACAGGGGGAGATGAGAGCTCAAACATGAAAGGAAGGGGTAGGGTAGGTGGCTAGGACTGTTGTGATCGATGGGAGCGGGTGAGTTATGGATAAAAATGGGGGGTTGAAAGACTGGAGGAAAGATTTGAGGGAGAAAATCGGAAATAGAAGGGGAGGGCATTTGGAAGGGAAGATGTGAGAGAGAGGGGGCTCCGGACCTAAAATTGGAAACCCCACCAAAACCGCCGTGCCGGGGGGTAGGGGAGGTCGGGCCGACCAACCCCGGCCCTGGAACCACCTCAGATGGGCCACCGGACCGCGGTCCGCCGCCGGTGGCGCGGTGGCGCCGCGGTCGGACTTGGCCGGAACCGCGCCGCCGCGGTGGGGACGTGTTCCTCCAGTCCCCTGGGCCCCAAAATTACTTGGGTCCCACCTCGGATCCCTCCGGAAGTGCTCCGTTTAGCCCCCGATCCCGATTCGCTTCATTTCGGATAGTTCCGGGCAAACTGAACATATCTCGCAATCCGGAAAGAGTTATCTGACGTAAAATATATGAATTTGGGGTAGAACGAGCTAATGAAGCCAGCCAACCCAGCTACGCCGGGTTGCGCAGCCCGGAATTGCGAAAAAAGCCTCCGATTTACAGTCATTTCCCCGTTTCAATTTCGTTTTGATTTCTCTTCATCCGTTGGGCTTTAGGAGTTGTGCCCAATGAGAAAAGAGTTTAGAATGATTAGGAGAATGGTTTGGTGAAGTCAAATAAGACACTTATTATTCTTGGCTGAAAACTTTGCGCACTAGCAGACATCACCACCTTATGGTAAGTCGCGAATTCTAGGAGTTTTAGTTGTAGTTTGTTTCTGATTTCTTTACCATTGCTTGGCATTCCTATTTAAAGGGTTGTGAACTCATTTTTTTTTTTCATTCATTAACCAATTTTGGATTTCTTAGAATTTATTTCTAGTCTCTGCTTTCTTTCCTCATGGATTCGAGAAGTCTCTGCAAGGAGTCCAGAGAAGTTTCGAGGATTCGGAGTAGTTATCCTCATCACGCCTATCCTATATTCTACCGATGGTCAACGGTTAGGGTGAAGCGGATTGTAATCTAGACTCATTGATAGACGGCCTAGGAATGTTTTAAGGTCGACCCGTGCGACCATGGTTGAATACAGACTCGATTTCGGCGTTCGTTTTCATTGAACTAGCCGCTAGGACGAACAGGGATGTCTAAGACTGTTTCTACATTCCGTCGCTCCCTCCTAAGTCAGAGTGCGTCAGAGTGCGTAGTGTGACCATAACCCAGGTCCGGTTTAATCAAAATCATGCTCTGATACCATCTTGTAACGCCCTGAAAATCGGGGGTCGAGTAGTAACTCAACTCTCGAGTTCCGAACATCACTTATGCAACAAAATGAATGATGATTGAATGTTGATTTGTATTAGAGTAGTGAACATGAGTGAGATTAAGCCAAAACAACATATCATACTCCGAGAGACATTTAATTTTGCAAGCGGAAGACTATGATAGATAGATAAAATATATAAACTATGATGAGTCTCCGTGAGTGTGATAACATTACCGGTTAAATAATTACAAGGACAATTCTAAAATATACCAAATGTGTAAGTTTAACTGTCTTCTATCCCAATACCATAACCCAGTCAATACGGTGCGGGTCTTCGAGAGACCCGTCGAGAGTTCATGATAGGAGAACTCCTCCTCATCACCATAGAAGTAGTCCGGCTCGCTTCACAAGCATCGCCATCACCTCGAAACTCAACAAATCTGTTTGGTGTGTACAACACCGTCCCCGTAACGTGGGAGTGAGTAGCTAACTCGGTGGAACAATAAGACATAAGTTAACATGCTATCAATACGGTCAAGAATGATAAAGCGAAGAAATCAAACACTCCTAGTTACTCTGATTAATGCAAGTATGAATGCGGGTATGATGGATGCCCTCACCACACCCTCCCTCATGCGACACCATCTCACGTTCGCGCATGCTTACATCCCACAAGGTGCTCCACATCTTCCGGGCACATGCAATGCATGATGAGCATGATTACCGAGTTTTTATTAGTCCATTTCAAACAAAGCAGGATTGGGAAACTAAGGTACCTCCCTTGTATCATATCCAAACATGATCCAATCTAGGGTCGTCGGTCCTAGTTAATATCGAGACGATGGTGTGTTTTCTAGGTCACCGCAGAGGCTGCGCTGTGGTCATTACGCACAAAGGTTGCACCACTCCCCATCACCCCTTAAACGATTCATCACGATACAACTATACGAAACAGGCCTAGTTCATACTCTATATATCGCGGCGAACCCTAAGGCACGCTGCAACTTCGAGTATGCTCGCGGTCACTACAAAGGGTCGCTGTGGTCAGTACACACAAAGACCGTACCACTCCCCATCACCTTATCGGTGTAGGCCGACAAATGGCGCGAATATAGTGTCCCATACCACCATAATCGGCTCACGAGTTGAGTTGCTCACTTTGGTCACTACGGGAGGCACGTAGCCCCGGCGTAGGCGGCGACAAACGACCACGGTGTCCCATACCACCATGCCCGGCTCATGAGTCTTAGCGGATCGAGGTACCATGGTTAACGGGATTTCACTGGTAAGTTTTGGTACCCTAGGTTCAAGCATTAGTGACCAAACATGGTGAACATACATAAGACAAATCGGGTTACATGACGAGCTCAGCTAGCTCGAGCGCACAACAAGTTGAACGACATGAAGTGCATAAGCACTTCGCGTGGCCAACCACTATCGCCAACCGAAGTACGACTTGAGTTCGACGAACACATCTCACGTGGCGACATGAAACTCAACCACGATCTCCAATCTAGTACCGATTGTCTGGACTATAATCATAGCCCCAAGCACAATCAATTGTCATCCATAGCATGTAGAGTAAAGCACAAAGTAATTCAAGAATGATAAATAAAGTAATTCAAACATGCTAGTAGGCATGTTATAAGCATATTATAAAGCATGATATAAAGCATGTTGTAAGCATATTATGAAACACTAAATACAAACACACGTATTACAAGTACGCGGTTTAAGTGGACAACCTCATGGAGGTAATCATACATGTATCTAGGTTAGTTGAGAATTCCATCTCAGCACCGACCTAAGGTTCTAACACTTAAGTACTTACACTCACAAGCAATTTCACCAACACTTGGAATGCACTATTTCAACATACATGACGTATGCTAGAGAAGGGTGTACTAGGGTTGTCCCGTTACCGAGCTAGTATTTTATACATATACAACATATTCATACAACAATTAAACATAGCAAACACATCAGCGAATTTTATACGTATAGGGTACTTCCACGTGTACCCAATTTCGACATACATGGTGTTTACAAAGGAAGATAGATTTCGGCGATTCTTTTCGCCAAGCTAGTATTTTAATCATGTATTGTATAATCATACATTAAATACATATGTCAAACATTATTCCAAAAGAAATACGTATACGGTATTTCTACAATACGTATTTTCAACATACGGCACATTTACAAAGGAACCTATATTTTGGCGATCTCTTTCGCCAAACTAGTATTTTATTCATATGTTATATAATTAAACATTAAATAAACATGTCAAACAATTATCCAAAAAAATACGTATACGGTATTTCTACGTATACCTAGAATATGTGAAATTTCATATTTCACACCGCTAATCAAAACAGAAACGGAAATCACTTTGTACATGTGCAATTGCAAGCGGATCATGAATCTACCATTATCTGACATTGAAAGCGTTGAAAACCGTAACTTATAAGCTTAAAGTCCTCACCTTTGCCTTTGGAAACGGAACGAATCAGCAAGGGTGATAGATCTTCCGTCTACGGGCGATTTCTAGCCTAAAGAGCGGAATCGGTTAGTCGGTATACATCCCACCTCGATTCCACCGCAAATCAGACCTAGGGTTAGGTTCTCTTACCTTCAAATGAGGCGGAGAACGCCGGGAAATCGTCTAGAATAGAGAGGTGTAGACCGTGTAGCAAGCTAGTGCAGGTGGAGGAAGATCGGCAACGATCTCCAAGTCCTTCTCTCTCTTTTCTCTCTCTTTTCTCTCTCCCAAAACCCAAATTCGTATGGCTGTGAGAGAGGGTGCTCTAAGGCCCTTTTATAGCCTCAAACATTACGGAAATAGACTTAGGTTCATGGGAGTCTTGCACATATAAGAGTTTCGACGCTTTTCCACTCAAAAGGGAAGTTCGGTGGCCCTCTTTGAGCCAAACGTCGACTTAAGCTCACCATCGATGGATCTACGTGGGATTACGTTTTGACTCATTCGGATACGCGTTGATCACACGTGGCGGACCACTTTCGGTTCGACGGTCGGTGGGCCACGATCGAAATTCCAAGTACATGTAAATGTTCCCGAAATTTTTCTTAATCCGAGGGTGTAATTTGGTCGATTCGACGGTCGGGTTGCTTAATACTTGACGCGTCAACGAACGATGCCGATCACTATTCCATATATTTAATTTGGCTTATGAATAGTGTCTTTCACACTACCTCGCTCCGATTCGAAACGAATGGCCGTGGAACATCGGATAAGGCTGATTTTTGAGATGATTGTTAAGCCCAGAGGGGCGGTCCTAGTTCCTTAGCTTCGGGTTAATCGGACTCCCGATGTACGATCTAGACTTAATACGAAGTTTCGTTTCATTCCCGAGAGCAGACGGGAAATGAGTTTGGTTCTAAACTTTAGGGTAACCTAGCGTCAATGCTTCTGCAAGTTTTGGGTCTTGCAGATCGTATTTAAAGCGATTCAAATGGATTTCATGGCTAATCTAGTTTAACACCGAGTTCACTTTGTCAAATTTCTAAAGGATTTAATCCTAAGTGATTTTCGTCTGAGGTGGAACTTAGTCCATTGTAGTTTGTATATAAAGTGATCCAAGTTATACTACTTAGCTAGTTTAAGATAGTGTCTAGGGCGAAGGTGCTTTGAAAAATTGAAAGCACAAGGTAGTGAAAGGTGGGATTTGTGAAGAAAATGATCTAGGATTGACCCATTGCCTAAGGATGTCTAATCCCAAGTTGGCAAAAATCCGGGGCGTTACAATCTACCCCCCTTAAAACAAAATTTCGTCCCCGAAATTGGCTAAGGGTAATAAGGAAAGATTTAATTATTTCCTTTGCCTAAGTTTTATGGATTTCAAGTTGCTACGCGTGGTAGGGTATGTACTAGCTAGTTCATTTTAGTCTACCCCCCTTAAAACTTATTTCTTTATCCATTTCTCATACCCTGATGGGTTGCTAGAATTTATTTCTTTACCTATTTGGAGTCTTGACGACAACTCCCATCAATTTAGAGTAAGACAGCTGTTTTCATTGTTTGACCAACACGGAGAGACGGTAATAGTGGACTCGATCCCGATACATCGATCATCTACCGGGCCAGGGTAGGAAGCTCATCGTATCACTTCCGAATCCTGGTGGATCCTGGTCTTCTGCTCGGCCAAGCAGTGAGTCCATTGGTAATCGCCCAGGATTGAGAATTGGGTCAAGCCGCGGATGTTTCGCAGTTGTATATTTCAGTAACTCCGTGGTACGATCACTCTCTAAGAGTAGGGAATGTCCATCATTGAAAGGCTCAAATTGTCTATGTCTAAGGTTACCCTTTAGGTCTTAGTCTAAGCGAGTCCTCGATATTATTTACGTCCCAGGGAAGGGTGAATCAAATCTTACTAGATCATCCTAAAACATTTTCATAGTAGAACTTGTTAGGGCTTCTATAATGTGTGCATGTTAACGAGCACCGTTTCGATCCTGGGCCAGTGGAGTAGGGTCCACCATGCTTTCGCTGTGCCACCCAGATCAAGAGATGCAATAGGTAACCTAACTAGATTAGGATCATAATATTCTACCCCCCTTAAAACTTTATTTTCACCCTCAAGGCTCAAGATTTATGTCCTGCTCCGTATATCGGAACAAGGTGTAGTTTAGGATCTATCCTTGACATGAAATGAGATGCGATCTCCCACTACGTTGATCTTCTTTTCATCAATGTTGTGTATTATGGCATTGATACCTATGGTCATAGAAAGGAGCTAAAGATGAAAGGTATTGTGGTTGATTCGGGTCAGGTGTGAGTTTGTAGCGAGATGCCTGATTCTACCAAGCAATTTTGTCACGGTCCAGACTTATCCTATTTAATCATGTCTAGCTTAATAGGCAGGCTATCTTTCTACGTTCATATGCACAATATGTATGCCGACATGGCATGCGATTTGGGACCTAATTCCTAACTGTCGGTTGCCCATTTGGGCAATACCTTAGGCCTAAAAGGAAATATTTCTATTGGCTATATATTCTCACACTTCTCAAAGACAAAGTTATAAACTTTTGGTTGTAAGTAGTCAAGCCAACACGGAAGAAAGTTGCGTAGTGGGTCTGAGCCGGATACATAGACCTTCTACCTCGCGAAGACAGAAAATCGTCGTATCAGTCCTTAATCCTAGCTGATCCCGACCTTCTGCTTGATCAGAGCATAGGGTTCATTGGTCACTACCAGGATTGAGGATTCGATTCAAACCGCGAATACCTCGCTTATATATAGTTTCTCTACTCCGTGTTCCCGGTTGTACTAAGTCCTTGAGAAGGAAATTCTAAGGGTTGTATTGATTGGACCTAACATTGAATCCAAGGGATAAATAGGTTTCCTCTAATCGTGAATAGTTTCTACGTCAAACAAGCTCCCTGAGAGTTACTAAGGAAGCCTAAAGTATTAAGGGGATTCAACAACGGACGGGGTCTCGCTCCAACCTATCCAAGCCAATTAACTACGTCATCACTCAATTATCTTAACATTGTTAGTTGTTTACATTTCTTAGTCTAATCAAGACTTTCAGGCTCAACTGATGAGTAGCGGTAATCCACCAGTTGTAATCTAAAGTCTATGCTTACACACTAGATGATTTTAGATCATTTCTAATACAAGAAATTATTCATCGTGTAGGGTCAAATGTTGTCTAAGTGGAATTGAGTTGTCTGTACTTGACGCTCGAGCATTTCACACATGCTCACATCGGCTAAGAAGATCTTGGGGTTTGTATTATTAATTTGTTGGATTTCCTATATGATCAGATCTGTCGAAAACTAGGAGTATCGCTCTAGGTCCAAAACTGTAAGAGTCTATTTGTCAAACAACCATTTACTCCAAAAGCTTAAACTATCAGAGTGTGGTGGGTTAATGTGTATCAAGGGACTTTATCATTTCAACACTATTTGGCCAGTGGTCTTAAGTTGTACTAAATGGGATTGCATTACTAACCCTACCGCAGGATTAGGAATGTCATGTTTGGTAGGAGGGTGGGTGGGGATTAAAATTAATGATATAGGCTTTGGAAAAATGAGCCTTGTGTCGGAAAGTGTGAGATGGGATTTTCCATACCCACGATAGGAAAATTTCTAAGTGTTATTGGAAAGGAATTCTTGGAATTTACTCTTAATTGCGTACGTTCTAAACATGGTGTCGGAAGACATAGGATACACCCAATCCAGGGGCCATACCCTACATACACATTTATTATTACTCTTACAATTCTATCCACCGTAAACTTACCTAATGTAATTTGGCCGAACGGACCCTAAACGTCCTCAAATACCTTGAACATTCTACCAACTACTACACCTATCATCAGGAAAACAGAACCACCCTACGATAGTAGCCCACGCAAACTACAAGACAACATATGGATGAGCTCGGATAGAGCCATGGAAAATGAGGATAAGGGAAATAGGGGGCTGGAGTTTTTGGTTCTCCATGGACTTGAGCCTCAACAGGGATTGTGAATGCCAAAAAGGTAGGGAATGTAGAAGGTAAAAGGGAGAAATGAGGTAGGTTTGGCAGTCACACGGTTTTGAGCCTCAACGGGGGGAGATGAGAGCTCAAACATGAAAGGAAGGGGTAGGGTAGGTGGCTAGGACTGTTGTGATCGATGGGAGCGGGTGAGTTATGGATAAAAATGGGGGGTTGAAAGACTGGAGGAAAGATTTGAGGGAGAAAATCGGAAATAGAAGGGGAGGGCATTTGGAAGGGAAGATGTGAGAGAGAGGGGGGCTCCAGACCTAAAAATTGGAAACCCCAG
Source organism: Magnolia changhungtana (assembly GCA_030180095.1). NCBI lineage: Eukaryota > Viridiplantae > Streptophyta > Magnoliopsida > Magnoliales > Magnoliaceae > Magnolia > Magnolia changhungtana. Next base: position 10,010,039 of record JASAUF010000656.1, on the reverse strand, counting down.
CCAAAACCGCCGTGCCAGGGGGTAGGGGAGGTCGGGCCGACCAACCCCAGCCCTGGAACCACCTCAGATGGGCCACCGGACCGCGGTCCGCCGCCGGTGGCGCGGTGGCGCCGCGGTCGGACTTGGCCGGAACCGCGCCGCCGCGGTGGGGACGTGTTCCTCCAGTCCCCTGGGCCCCAAAATTACTGGGTCCCACCCTGGATCCCTCCGGAAGTGCTCCGTTTAGCCCCCCGATCCCGATTCGCTTCATTTCGGATAGTTCCGGGCAAACTGAACATATCTCGCAATCCGGAAAGAGTTATCTGACGTAAAATATATGAATTTGGGGTAGAACGAGCTAATGAAGCCAGCCAACCCGCTACGCCGGGTTGCGCAGCCCAGAATTGCGAAAAAAGCCTCCGATTGACAGTCATTTCCCCGTTTCAATTTCGTTTTGATTTCTCTTCATCCGTTGGGCTTTAGGAGTTGTGCCCAATGAGAAAAGAGTTTAGAATGATTAGGAGAATGGTTTGGTGAAGTCAAATAAGACACTTATTATTCTTGGCTGAAAACTTTGCGCACTAGCAGACATCACCACCTTATGGTAAGTCGCGAATTCTAGGAGTTTTAGTTGTAGTTTGTTTCTGATTTCTTTACCATTGCTTGGCATTCCTATTTAAAGGGTTGTGAACTCATTTTTTTTTTTTTTATTCATTAACCAATTTTGGATTTCTTAGAATTTATTTCTAGTCTCTGCTTTCTTTCCTCATGGATTCGAGAAGTCTCTGCAAGGAGTCCAGAGAAGTTTCGAGGATTCGGAGTAGTTATCCTCATCACGCCTATCCTATATTCTACCGATGGTCAACGGTTAGGGTGAAGCGGATTGTAATCTAGACTCATTGATAGACGGCCTAGGAATGTTTTAAGGTCGACCCGTGCGACCATGGTTGAATACAGACTCGATTTCGGCGTTCGTTTTCATTGAACTAGCCGCTAGACGAACAGGGATGTCTAAGATCGTTTCTACATTCCGTCGCTCCCTCCTAAGTCAGAGTGCGTCAGAGTGCGTAGTGTGACCATAACCCAGGTCCGGTTTAATCAAAATCATGCTCTGATACCATCTTGTAACGCCCTGAAAATCGGGGGTCGAGTAGTAACTCAACTCTCGAGTTCCGAACATCACTTATGCAACAAAATGAATGATGATTGAATGTTGATCGTATTAGAGTAGTGAACATGAGTGAGATTAAGCCAAAACAACATATCATACTCCGAGAGACATTTAATTTTGCAAGCGGAAGACTATGATAGATAGATAAAATATATAAACTATGATGAGTCTCCGAGTGTGATAACATTACCAGTTAAATAATTACAGGACAATTCTAAAATATACCAAATGTGTAAGTTTAATGTCTTCTATCCCAAATACCATAACCCCGTCAATACGATGATCGGGTCTTCAGAGACCCGTCGAGAGAGTTCATGATAGGAGAACTCCTCCTCATCACCATAGAAGTAGTCCGGCTCAGCTTCACAAGCATCGCCATCACACCAAACTCAACAAATCTGTTTGGTGTGTACAACACCGTCCCCAGTAACGTGGGAGTGAGTAGCTAACTCGGTGGAACAATAAGACATAAGTTAACATGCTATCAATACGGTCAACAAGAATGTGATAAAGCGAAAATCAAACACTCCTAGTTACTCGATTAATGCAAGTATGAATGCGGTATGATGGATGCCCTCACCACACCCTCCCTCATGCGACACCATCTCACGTTCGCGCATGCTTACATCCCACAAGTGCTCCACATCTTCCAGGCACATGCAATGCATGATGAGCATGATTACCGAGTTTTTATTAGTCCATTTCAAACAAAGCAGGATTGGGAAACTAAGGTACCTCCCTTGTATCATATCCAAACATGATCCAATCTAGGGTCGTCGGTCCTAGTTAATATCGAACGATGGTGTGTTTTCTAGGTCACCGCAGAGAGGCTCGCCAGGTCAAGTTACGCACAAAGGTTGCACCACTCCCCATCACCCCTTAAACGATTCATCACGATACAACTATACGAAAACAGCCTAGTTCATACTCTATATATCGCGGCGAACCCTAAGGCACGCCGCAACTTCGAGTATGCTCGCGGTCACTACAAAGGGTCGCTGTGGCCATTTGTACACACAAAGACCGTACCACTCCCCCATCACCTTATCGGTGTAGGCCGACAGTGTGAATATAGTGTCCCATACCACCATAATCGGCTCACGAGTTGAGTTGCTCACCGGTCACTACGGGAGGCACGTAGCCCCAGCCAGTAGGCCGACAAATCGACCACGGTGTCCCATACCACCATGCCCGGCTCATGAGTCTTAGCGGATCGAGGTACCATGGTTAACGGGATTTCACTGGTAAGTTTGGTACCCTAGGTTCAAGCATTAGTGACCAAACATGGTGAACATACATAAGACAAATCGGGTTACATGACGAGCTCAGCTAGCTCGAGCGCACAACAAGTTGAACGACATGAAGTGCATAAGCACTTCAAGTGGCCAACCACTATCGCCAACCGAAGTACGACTTGAGTTCGACGAACACATCTCACGTGGCGACATGAAACTCAACCACGATCTCCAATCTAGTACCGATTGTCTGGACTATAATCATAGCCCCAAGCACAATCAATTGTCATCCATAGCATGTAGAGTAAAGCACAAAGTAATTCAAGAATGATAAATAAAGTAATTCAAACATGCTAGTAGGCATGTTATAAGCATATTATAAAGCATGATATAAAGCATGTTGTAAGCATATTATGAAACACTAAATACAAACACACGTATTACAAGTCGCGGTTTAAGTGGACAACCTCATGGAGGTAATCATACATGTATCTAGGTTAGTTGAGAATTCCATCTCAAAGACCGACCTAAGGTTCTAACACTTAAGTACTTACACTCACAAGCAATTTCACCAACACTTGGAATGCACTATTTCAACATACATGACGTATGCTAGAGAAGGGTGTACTAGGGTTGTCCCGTTCTGAGCTAGTATTTTATACATATACAACATATTCATACAACAATTAAACATAGCAAACACATCAGCTAATTTTATACGTATAGGGTACTTCCACGTGTACCCAATTTCGACATACATGGTGTTTACAAAGGAAGATAGATTTCGGCGATTCTTTTCGCCAAGCTAGTATTTTAATCATGTATTGTATAATCATACATTAAATACATATGTCAAACATTATTCCAAAAGAAATACGTATACGGTATTTCTACAATACGTATTTTCAACATACGGCACATTTACAAAGGAACCTATATTTGGCGATCTCTTTCGCCAAACTAGTATTTTATTCATATGTTATATAATTAAACATTAAATAAACATGTCAAACAATTATCCAAAAAATAATACGTATACGGTATTTCTACGTATACCTAGAATATGTGAAATTTCATATTTCACACCGCTAATCAAAACAGAAACGGAAATCACTTTGTACATGTGCAATTGCAAGCGATCATGAATCTACCATTATCCGACATTGAAAGCGTTGAAAACCGTAACTTATAAGCTTAAAGTCCTCACCTTTGCCTTTGGAAACGGAACGAATCGGCAAAGGGTGATAGATCTTCCGTCTACGGGCGATTTCTAGCCTAAAGAGCGGAATCGGTTAGTCGGTATACATCCCACCTCGATTCCACCGCAAATCAGACCTAGGGTTAGGTTCTCTTACCTTCAAATGAGGCGGAGAACGCCGGGAAATCGTCTAGAATAGAGAGGTGTAGACCGTGTAGCAAGCTAGTGCAGGTGGAGGAAGATCGGCAACGATCTCCAAGTCCTTCTCTCTCTTTTCTCTCTCTTTTCTCTCTCCCAAAACCCAAATTCGTATGGCTGTGAGAGAGGGTGCTCTAAGGCCCTTTTATAGCCTCAAACATTACGGAAATAGACTTAGGTTCATGGGGTACTGCCTATATAAGAGTTTCGACGCTTTTCCAGCTCAAAAGGGAAGTTCTGGTGGCCCTCTTTGAGCCAAACGTCAGACTTAAGCTCACCATCGATGGATCTACGTGGGATTACGTTTTTGACTCATTCGGATATGCAGATCACACGTGGCGGACCACTTTCACCGACGGTCGGTGGGCCACGATCGAAAATTCCAAGTACATGTAAATGTTCCTGAAATTTTTCTTAATCCGAGGGTGTAATTTGGTCTGATTCTGACGGTCAGGTTGCTTAATACTGACGCGTCAACGAACGATGCCAGATCACTATTCCAGATATTTAATTTGGCTTATGAATAGTGTCTTTCACACTACCTCGCTCCGATTCGAAACGAATGGCCGTGGAACATCGGATAAGGCTGATTTTTGAGATGATTGTTAAGCCCAGAGGGGCGGTCCTAGTTCCTTAGCTTCGGGTTAATCGGACTCCCGATGTACGATCTAGACTTAATACGAAGTTTCGTTTCATTCCCGAGAGCAGACGGGAAATGAGTTTGGTTCTAAACTTTAGGGTAACCTAGCGTCAATGCTTCTGCAAGTTTTGGGTCTTGCAGATCGTATTTAAAGCGATTCAAATGGATTTCATGGCTAATCTAGTTTAACACCGAGTTCACTTTGTCAAATTTCTAAAGGATTTAATCCTAAGTGATTTTCGTCTGAGGTGGAACTTAGTCCATTGTAGTTTGTATATAAAGTGATCCAAGTTATACTACTTAGCTAGTTTAAGATAGTGTCTAGGGCGAAGGTGCTTTGAAAAATTGAAAGCACAAGGTAGTGAAAGGTGGGATTTGTGAAGAAAATGATCTAGGATTGACCCATTGCCTAAGGATGTCTAATCCCAAGTTGGCAAAAATCCGGGGCGTTACACTTATACTGATTCATCATCGTATGTATTGATGACATCCTGATATACTCCACGAGTCAGGAAGAGCATGAGGTGCACCTGAGAGCGGTGTTGGACGCCTTAAGGAAGAACCAGTTGTTTGCGCAGTATAAGAAGTGCGACTTCTGGCAGGAAGAAGTCAAGTTCTTGGGACATGTGGTGTCCAAGGATGGGATAGCAGTGGACCTTGCTAAGGTAGCCGCGGTTCAGGATTGGAAGCAGCCTGACTCAGTTACCGAGGTGAGGAGTTTTCTTGGCTTGTAGGGTACTATTGATGCTTCATTCGGGACTTCTTGAAGATTGCCAGGCTGTTGTCACAGTTGACATGTAAGGATTTGAGGTTCGCATAGAATGAGAAGGCAGAAGTAGCTTTTCAGGAGCTGAAAGACAGATTGACGTCCGCCCCTGTGCTAATATTACCAGAGCAAGGGGTGAAGTACATAATATACACTGACGCGTCTCACGTTGATTTGGGTTATGTCCTTATGCAGAAGGAGAGGGTGATTGCGTATGCCTCGAGACAATTAAGGAAGCACTAGGAGAATTACCCTACACACGACCTCAAGTTGGCAGCTGTCATCTTTGCATTTAAGCTCTGAAGACATTACCTCTATGGAGAGGAGTTTGAGCTTTTCTGTGACTACAAGAGCCTTGAGTATATATTCACACAGCGAGACTTGAATATGAGGCAGCGCAGATGGATGGAAACCTGAAGGACTTCAAGTTCGAGGTCTCCTACCATCCTGGCAAGGCCAACCGTGTGGCGGATGCGTTGAGCCGTAAGAAGGCTATTACATTTGCGGCTCCGCTGATGATAGCAGAGTGGGATATGCTAGAGTTTGTGCGGGACTTCGAGCAGAAACTCATTGTGGAGGAGCCATTTGAGTGTGTCGCGCATGTTCGCGTGCAACCACTTATTGATGATAGGATCATCGAGGCCCAGAAGGGCGATGATCGGTTGTCTGAGCTTCAAGAGCAAGCTAGCGACGCCGAGGACTCTGAGTGGAGAGTTGACACAGATGGGGGTTTACGATACCGTGGCCGCTTATGCGTTCCTGATATTCACGACTTGCAACAGGAGCTCCTCGAGACTGCCCACAAATCGAAGCTTACGATGCACCTTGGTAGCACGAAGATGTACCAGGACATGAGATGGTCTTATTGGTGGGACGGCATGAAGACCCACATAGCAGAGTATATTTCTCATTGTCTGACGTGCCAACAGGTTAAGGCAGAACATCGCCGACCTCCTGGACTACTTCAGCCCATGCCCATAGCTGAATGGAAGTGGGACTTCATTTCCATGGATTTCATATCGGGGTTGCCGAAGACGAGGAAGGGACATGATTCCATTTGGGTGATTGTGGACTGGCTGACCAAATCGGCCCATTTTCTTCCTATTAGAGTCACAAACTCTGCAGACGAGCTAGCTAGGCTATACATCAGAGAGATTGTGCGTCTGCATGGAGTTCCCTTTAAGATCGTGTCGGACAAAGATGCGCGGTTCACATTTATCTTCTGGACTCGTATCCAGGAAGCGATGGGTGTGAAATTGAAGTTCAGTACTGCGTTTCACCCTCAGACTGACGGGCGGACAGAGCGGGTGAACCAGATTTTGGAGGATATCTTGCGGGCCTGTGTCTTGGACTTTAAGGACAGTTGGGATGACTGTCTTCCTTATGCAGAGTTTGCGTACAACAATAGCTTCCAGGCAAGTATTGACATGGCTCTATATGAGGCCTTGTATGGTTGTCCTTGCAGAGCACTGCATTGTTGGGCTGAGGTTGGCAAGCGCAGTTTGATTGGGCCGGGGTTGGTACAGGTGACCTCGAAGAAGATCGACATTATCAGGCGTTGAGTTCTTACAGTGCAGAGCAGGCAAAAGAGTTACGTCGATAAGAGGTGGCGACCGCTTGAGTTCAAGGTCGGTGATCATGTATTCCTTAGAGTTTCCCCTATGAAGGGAGTCCTTCGGTTTGGGAAGAAGGGGAAGCTCACACCGAGGTTTATCGGTCCATTTCAGATACTTGATCGAGTGGGTGCTGTGGCATATCGTCTCGCTTTGCCCACACCACTTACAGCTGTACATAACATATTTCATATATCTATGCTGAAGAAGTACGTTCCTGATCCTTCACACATTATCATATGGGAGCAGGTACAGTTGAGCGAGGATGCTACATATGAGCTTCGCCCGCCACGTATCCTTGACAGGAAGGAGCAGGTACTGCGTAGCAAAGTGATTCCACTCGTGAAGGTACTATGGACACATCATACAGAGGAAGAAGCTACGTGGGAGATAGAAGCCGAGATCCGAAAGAACTACCCTCAGCTCCTCGAGGAGTACAAAAAGGTACTAATTTTGAGGACGAAATTTTTCATTAAGGGAGGTAGATTGTAACGACTCAGAAATTTCCATACAAAGACCCGAGTACCACCTCGACCATAAATCACTTAAGATTAAATCCTTTAGAAATTTGACAAAGTTAACTAAGTTCTAAACTAGATTAGCTATTAAATCCATTTAAATCACTTTAAATACGATCTGCAAGACCCAAAACTTGTAGAATCATTGACGCTAGGTTACCCTAAAATCTAGGATCAAACTCATTAGCCGACTGCTCTCGGGAGCACATTGAAACTCTGTATCAGGTCTAGACCGCACATCGAGAGTCCGAATAATACAAAGTTAAGGACTTAGGACCTCCTCGCTGGGCTTGACAACCATCTCGGAAATCAAATCCAGACAGTGTCCCACGGCTGTTCGCTTGAGTCCGGAGCAAGGAGTGTGAAAACACTTGTTTTTCTTTACAAATAAATATCTCAAATAGTAATCTGAGACTTGTTACTTGCGGACATTTTGTAAGCAACCAGACCATCAGAATCTGACCTAAATACACCCTCGGATCAAGAAAAATTTCATAAACATATCCATGTACTTGGAATTTCAGATCGAGATCCACTGACCGTTGAATTAAAACTGGACCGCCACGCGTGATCTGCGAATCCAACTGAAATGAAAACTTAACTCCACCTAGATCTGAGGTTGGTGAACTTAAGTCCGACCTTTGGCTCAAGGAGGCCCGCCAGAAGTCTTTCGTTGAGCTAGAAAAGGATCACCTTGGTTATAACTTACGTATACCTTGACCTTAAGTCTATTTTAGTGTGTTTTTAGGCTATATAAGGACCTTGGAACCCTCTCTCTTACAGCCATACAAATTTGAAAGAAACCCTAAGAGAGAAGAGAGAAAGGAGAGAGAAAGTGTGAGAGAAGTGGGAGAAGCTCCCTACTGCTATTCCCTGTCATTCTACAAGCTTAACCACACAAGTCTAGTCGCTTTCCCGGCGAGTCTGACTTCGTTTCTAGGTAAAAAAACCCTAATCCTAATTTGTTTTGGGGTTGTAAAGGTTGTAGGTTATGAAATAGCTAACCTATTTCATTCTATAGGTGGCCAAACTACCGAATACGAAAGCTTAGCAAACCTATCAGATTTGTTACGATTCTACGATAAAATGTGAGGACTTTAGGTGTATAGGTTATGGTTTTCAACGCTTTCAATGTCAGATAATGATAGATTTATGATCTGCATGCAATTGCACATGTACAAAGTGCTGTCTATTTTCCGTTACGATTAAAGACATAGAATATGGAATTTTACATATTCTAGGTATTTGTAGAAGGTACTGTATACGACTAAATTTTGAAAATGTGTTTACCATGATTATTTACTGTTATGAATATATTATGTATGGATAAAATACTTATTTGGTGAAAGGACTCGCCCTAATACATGTTTTGCTAATATACACTATGTATGTTGAAATAGTGTATTCTAGAAAGTACCGTATACATATAAATTTTGGAAATGTGTTTGCCATGATTATTTGCTGTATGAACATACTATATATGCATAAAATATTTGTTTGGAGAAAGGAATCGCCCTAACACATGTTTTGCTAATATACACTATGTATGTTGAAATAGTGTATTCTAAGTATTTGTGACAATGCTTGTGAGAGTAAGTGTTCGGATGATGGTGTCTTAGGTAGGTGTTGAGATGGGATTCGCAACTACCTTAGAGACGTATATGATTTTCTCCATGTTGATTGTTTAACTTAACCACTTACTTATGAAATATATGTGTTTGTATTTCTTGTTTACATGGTGCTTTATAATATGCTTTATGACATGCTTGTTAACATGCTTGAGTTACTTTGTTTATTTTGCTTTACTCTACGTGCTCTAAATAAGGATTGATTGAGTTTGGGACTATGATTATAGTCCAGACAATTGGTACCAGACTTGAGTTCGTGGTTGAGATTCATTTCGCCACGTAGGATGTGTTTGACGAACCCGAGTCATACTTCAGTTGGCGACAGTGGTTAGGCCACGCGTGCTTATGCACTTCATGTCGTTCAGTTGATTGTACACTCAAGCTAGTCAGGCTCGTCAAGTAACCCGATATGTCTAATGTATGTTCACCATGTTTGGACGTTACTGCTTAAACCTAGGGTACCAAACTTATCAGTGAAATCCCGTTAACCATGGTACCTCGATCCGCTAAGACTCATGAGCCGGGCATGGTGGTATGGGACATCGTGGTTTAGCTGCCGGCCTACTCAAGGGCCACGTGCCTCCCCATAGTGACCAGTGAGCAACCTTGACTCGTGAGCTGAATACGGTGGTATGGGACACTGTATTCGAGCTGTCGGCCTACACTGATTGGTGATGAGCCCTTTGTGGTGACCTCGAGCATACTCTAAATTTGTGGTGAGGCGATGAGTTTTGCCGCAGTGTATAGAGTATAAATTAGGCCTGTATCCAATTAGTGATGAATCGTTAAAAAGGTGATGGGGGAGTGGTGTAACCATTGTGTGTAATAGCCCTAACAGCCTTTGCAGCTCCCTAGAACCACACTATCGTATGAGAATATTTAAGTTTGACGACCCTAGAATGGATCATGTTTGGGAATGATACAAGGGAGGTACCTTAGTTTCCCAATCCTACTGTTTGAAATGGACTAATAACAACTCGGTAATCATGCTCATCATCGCATTGTATGTGCCTAGAAGATGTGGAGCACTGAGGAATGCAAGCATGCCGCAAGCGTAAGATGGTGTAACATGAGGGAGTGTGTGGTGAGGGCATCCATCATGACTGCATTCATACTTGCAATAATAAGAGTAGTTCGGAGTGTTTGATTATACTGCTTTATTATTACTGCTTGACTGAATTGATAACATGTTAACCTATACTTTATTGTTCTACTGAGTTAGCTACTCACTCCCATGTTACGGGACAACATTGTACACACCAATCAAACTCTGTCTTAGGTACAGATGAGGTGTCAACTCAGGAGGCTGAACCGGACTATGATGAGGACCAGGACGAGTTCTCATTCATGCAGTACTCTGGTGGCTTTGACTAGACTGCCGGATCGATGGGATTTACAGGACTTATTTCCTTAGTTATACTTTTGACCTTTGGTTCATAAAACAGATATATGTATATGGTGACTTAGATGGGTTCATACTCTGGAGATTGAATTTGGTTTTGTTTCTTTTACATACATATATATATAGTTTCAGTCTTCCGCTTGCCTTTATACAATTGTCTGGAGTATGAATTACTGTTTTGGTATAATCTCACTCATGTTTGTTGCACTAACACAGACAACATTTAATCATCATTATCTATATTGCATAAGTGATGTTTTGGAACTCGAGAGTTGAGTTGCTACTCGACCCCCGAATTTCAGGGCGTTACAACAGAAGTATACTTCTCCCAACTTTGTGAAAGGAGAAACTTCTAACTCAAAAGGAAAAGGTATTAGTCAAGTTTTTTCTAAAAATTCAAAAACTTTTCATAAACCAAAAAGCAGCTATATAAATTTTAAAAATCAGAACAAAAATCTTCTTGCTGAAAAAATAAATGATTTACTTAAGGAGCTCTTAAAATCTAACTCAGTAGGTCATTCTTACAACATCAGATAAAAGAAGATCAACCATGTTCCTAAACCCAAAACAGTTTTGAAATGGGTTCCTAAAGTTGCCTGCTTGGTTGCCCACACTGCATTCAAAGCAACAAACCATTTAAAATGGTACCTAGACAGTGGATGTTCCAGGCATATGACAGGTGACAAGGCTTTATTCACCTATCTAAAAGATATGACTGATGGATCAGTCACATTTGGTGATGGTAGCAACTGCAAGATTATTGGCCAAGGTACGGTTCAACTTTATAATCTTCCCTTATTTAAGAATGTTTTATATGTTGAGGGATTAAAACACAACCTGTTAAGCATATCTTAAATATGTGACAACAACCATAGTGTTAAATTTCTAATCAAGGTTATAAGATTATAGATAAAAAGGGTTCTGTAATATTAACTGGTCGCAGAACTTCTGAAAACTACTATATACTATGCAATGGAAGCTCATTTAATCAAACGTGTTACATGGTCCATACTGATGAGATAAAATTATGGCATAAACGTCTTGGACATGTACACTACCGAAACTTGTACAGATTGAGCAAAGGAGAACTAATTAGAGGTCTACCTAAAATGCAAAAAGTAGACAAAATATGTGGTGAGTGCCAGTATGGTAAACAAATGAGGAGCTCTCACAAAAAGGTGAACTCCAATACCACATCTAGACCACTCGAGCTTCTCCATATGGATCTTATAGGACCAACCAGAATGAAAAGTCGAGGCGGCAAAAAATACATCTTGGTTATTGTAAATGATTATACAAGATACACTTGGGTTTCATTCTTGAGGGACAAATCAAAAAATCTTGATGAAGTGAAAAAGATTATAAAACGGATCCAAACTAAAAAATGTTCTCAAGTTAGTAAGATCCGTAGTGATCATGGATCCGAGTTTGAAAATAGCAGTTTTGAGAAACTCTGTAGTGATCAAGGAATATCACATGAATTCTCTGCGCCCAAAACTCCACAACAAAATGGTATTGTGGAAAGAAAAAATAGAGTGCATCAAGAAATGAGAAATGTTATGTTAAATAGCATGAAGCTCCCTAGAAATTTATGGGCTGAAGCAGTGAATACCGCTTGCTACATTATCAACTATGTTTATATCTGCAAATCTAATAATAAAACGGCTTATGAAATGTGGTTTGAGAAAAAGCCCTCTTGTCACAAATATTTTGAATTTTTGGCGTAGTGCTATATTTTACGTGATCGTGAAAATGGGAAAGTTCGACACTAAAAGTGATGAAGGGATCTTTTAGGATACTCTTTAAACGATCGTGCATATCGTATTCTCAACAACGGGACCGGTGTGATTCAAGAGTCAATAAATGTAGTAATTGACGATCACTTGAACACACCGCCTAGTTCAGAGATCTTGATGAAGCTCTTATATATGAAAAACCGGATACTTTATCAAGTAAAACTAATTCGAATTAAGAACTGTATAAAGATCATCCAACCCGATCAAATACTTGAAATCCTCTCACCGGTGTGCGCACTCGTAGACAATTAGGACATATGTAACTACGTATGCTTTACATCCCGATAGAACCGGTTAACGTGAAAGAAGAACTTTCTGATGAAAATCGGACAGTTGCTATGCAGGAAAAACTTAATCAGTTTGTCAGAAATGATATCTGGCACCTTGTTCCCAGACCTAAAGATAAACATATTATTGGAACAAAATGGATTTTCAAAAATAAGTCTGATGAATTGGGAAATATCATTCGAAACAAGGCAAGACTAGTTGTGCAAGGGTACAGGCAAATTGAAGGGATTGATTATGATGAAACTTTTGCCCCAGTTGCTCGCCTTGAATCTATCAGACTTTTCATATCTATTGCATGTTTTAGAAAGTTTAGAATTTTTTAAATGGATACAAAAAGTGCCTTTTTGAATGGTGACCTACATGAAGAGGTATATGTTGAACAACCAACTGGGTTTGAAGACCCTAAACTTACCAATCATGTTTACCGCCTTAAAAAGGCTCTCTATGGTCTAAAACAAGCTCCTAGAACATGGTATGAAAAATTGACTAAGTTCTTACTAAGTCATAAGTTTCAGATGGGTAGTGTTGATAAGACGCTCTTTGTTAAGAAACATAACGATGATATCTTAATGGTTCAAATCTATGTTGATGATATAATTTATGGATTAACTTGTACTAACATGACTGTTGACTTTGCAGGTCTAATGAAATCCGAATTCGAAATGAGCATGGTTGGTGAATTAAATTATTTCTTAGGGTTACAAGTAAAACAGCAATCTGATGGAATTTTTATTTCACAAACTAAGTATGCATTAAACTTGATTAAAAGGTTCGGATTTGAAAATGGTAAGAACTTTGATACTCCTATGAGTACAACTCTAAGACTCTCAAAAGACTCTACAGGTAAAGATGTAGATCCTAAATTGTATCGTAATATGATAGGTAGCCTACTTTACTTAACTGCAAGTAGACCTGATATTGCTTTAAGTGTTAGAATTTATGCTAGATATCAGTCTAATCCTAAAGAATCTCACTTAACTGTTGTTAAACGAATTATTCGATATGTCGCAAGTTCAGTTAATCTGGGTCTTTAGTATCCCTATGATTTTAGTGTTCAATTGGCTGGGTATTCGGATGCTGATTGGGCAGGAAATATAAATGATAGAAAATCAACTAGCGGTGGTTGTTTTTACATTGGAAACTATCTGGTTTCTTGGTTTAGCAAGAAACAAAGTTCCATATCACTCTCAACTACTGAGGCCGAATATATTGCAGCAGGAAATGCTTGTACTCAGTTGGTTTGGATGAAACGTATGCTAAGTGATTATGGAATCGCACAAGACTCTATGGTTTTATACTGTAATAATTCCAGTGCGATAAACATTTCAAAAAACCCACAGCATTCACATACTAAGTACATTGACATTCGATTTCATTATATTCGTGAATTAGTAGAAGAAAAAATAATATCTTTTTAATATATTCATACCGAGACTCAGCTTGCTGACATTTTCACTAAACCGCTCGACAAAAGCAGGTTTAACAAATTGAAATTTGATCTAGGTATGTGCAAATTTAAATGATTGATCATGCATTTTTGTATCATATTGTATATGATATTAATATGTTATTAATTTAAATTTCAAAATTTTGTGAAAATTGTATATTTTTTTTCTGGTCTAAGATCGGTCGAGAACGTGATTGACTAGTCTTGATACGACCGATCGAGTATATCCCAAGACCGGTCGTGCGTGCGATGCCCTTTTTAATTTGGGGAAAACTTATTTCTTCTTCATTCTAACCCTCCTCACCAACGAGCCGAGCTTCGACTAGTCGAACCCTTATGTTCGATTCCTCCAGGTTAAAGTGATTTTTCTTGTTTCCTTGGAAAATCTTAATCTTAACTCTTAATTTTCTTGATTATTGTTGTCTATTTCATATAAATCTTCAACTTTTTGGGTTCTTGTTCCTTTTTTGTTAAATCTAGAGAAATCCATCTCTAATTTCTTGAACTTTCTTTCATTTCTTCAAGAATATGAAATCTAGAGGTAAAAAGAAAATTCATAGAGGTGCATCTTCTTCTCGTTCAAATGCAATCACTAGACGTTATCTTAGGGATCCTGAAGATGATCCTCCGCATGTACGTGACCTACGTATGCGCAATATTATTATTAAAAAAGCAGTTGATTTAAATCATATTGCTCCATACGGTCTCCTTCCTCTCCTTCAATCTGTAGGTTGGGAAAACATTTTACGCTGGGGTGGACCGGCATATCAGTCCATAGCATAGGCCATGGTTGCATGTATATCTAACTTCTCTACTGAGCAACTAACTTTCACTATTGATACTAGAGAAGGGCCGTTTCATGTTGATCGACACTTAATTTCCGGCCTTATGGATATTTAAGTAAATGATGATGGTGTTCATCCTAGTGCACTTGCTGAGAGAGTGTCAGAATCAGAAAAACGTATTTTTACTAGAGCTTTGCGTAACATGAATGCTCCATGGACTGCAAATGGAAATGCCTTTAAAACCAGATGCTTGTTACCCAAATACAGAGTTTTGCATCATATCTTCACTTCTAATATGTATCCCCACTTTGGAAACAAAACTGAGTTGACTCTATTTATGGTTCGTATTTTGTACTCGATCATTACTGGTGCTAACATCTGTCTGCCCTCCTTGATTTGTTCCTCTATCACACAAATTTGTAGTAATCCTGGTCATGGTGATATTCCTTTTGGATATCTGTTAAATGTATTAGCCACTCACATGTTAGTCGCTATGCCCGCCAGTGAGGCTCCTATCAGACACCTCATATTTAACAATTCCAACCTAAATAAGATGAAGTTGGAGTTGGCTCATGGTTAAGTTGATGTTGATGCGGGTGATGCTGCTGCTGAAGCTGAGATGGGGGTCGAAGGTGATGAGTTATCGGCCGATGATATTGACATGGATGATATTTTTAATGAAATTGATTCTGATTCTGGAAATGATCTAAACTTTGAACCATCTGATTTCAATGCACATCTTAGTGCACTAGAGGAAAAAGTAGAACAGATGAATGTTGGCCACAATCAATAATTTAAAAATACGCGCAAATAGTTTAGGAGCTTACAGAAGAGCCTTTACCAAAGTGATCTTAACATTCCTGCTCCATTGTCTGGTTCTGATTAAGAATGTTTAATCTTTAGTCTGTAACAAGTTTACTAAGTTTCGTTCCTTGGTTGTGCGGATTACTGTCTTAAAACATTACTTGTTACTTCTTTTAATATGTACTCTAACTCACCTTGCAAACTTTTCTTGTTTTGTTATTCACTCTGCACTTTTTATTATTCTATCTTTTTGAGTTGATATCTCTAATTCTGTTTTTCATGTCCTATCTTTGTTTCGTCCTTTGTCATATTTTGATAAAAAGGGGGAGAATGTGTGCATTTTATTTATGAGGTATGATTGATATAATGTATATCAGAGGGAGTTGAGGTGTGTTGAGGTGTATTAACTCAGGGAGAGTTGAGTTGTGTTGACAAATGAGTTGTCTCAGTTAACAACTGGTGCATGATTTGTTATTATATAATGTGATGCTTAACTTATTGAAGTATGAGAAGTATTTTGTCACAAATTTGACAAAGGGGGAGATTGCAAGTGCTATGATTTGATTCCTCTTTGATTGTCAAATTTTGTATGTCAAAACGTCTCCGTATGTTGTGTGTTTATATCTTGATAAATTTGTTCGAGACACCTCATCAACACTTGAAGTCTAGCTCAAAGAATTCTTCAAGCTTCATGATAATTCAAGCTACAATATTAAGAGAGAACTCCGGGTCAAGACTCAAGTTCAAGTGCAAGTTCAAGATTCAAATCTAAATGCGAGACTTAAGTATAACTTAAAGTTACATTGAAGTTTCTGAAGTAGTCAAGCTACATCGAGAAGGAATCAAGCTTCGTAAAGATCAAAGTCTAAGCAAATGAAGTGTTCAATGTCCATACTTCATGTTCCAGGTTTGATAGACCATTAGATTAACATTAGGGTAGGTCACTTTGGATACATAATCCAAATGAATATTATTACATGATTTTGGTCTATTCTAAGACCAGTCCTAGACCTTGTTCAACCCGTCCTAGTACTGTCTCGACCAGTCTAAGAAGTTCCAAGACCAGTCCTAAAATGGTTGCAATTTATCAGATTTTTTGGTTCGCTTACGACTAATCCTGGAGTCTGCTCGACCGGTCGTGAGATGGTCTCGACTCGACCTTCGACTAGTCGTAAAGCTATGACTCAAACTCCAGCGACTAATCAAGTGTCGCACGACCAATCGTAGAGGGTTCTCGACCGGTCGTGGACTGCCTTCGACCAGTCGTGGACTACCTACGATCGGTCATAAAACGGTCTGATGCGATCGTGCTCAAAAATTCAAAAATTAGTTTATTTCAAGAACAGTCGTGGTGACCCTAGGGCCAGTCGAAGACGAATTTCTTTTGCTATAAATAGCACATGAATTTCAGAGTTTTTTATTGAATAATTAAGTGAATTCAAGGCTCCACTCTGAGATAAGTTTGTGTTTAGTTTTAAGCTATTTTGTGCATAATTTCTTTTTATTTTTGATAGCTTATTTAATTTGATTTTGTTTCTGTATTCCAATCTGATTTGAAAAGAGGAATTGACTTATTCCTTCTTCTTTGAATCAAAATCAAATATAGCTATGCCCAACTATTTAAATCTAAAATCAATTAGAACTTAGAACCATATTAAAGTGAGTTGTGGACATTAAACTTCTATATTCAACGTCTACTCCAATTGGTTCTTCTAGGCAGCTACAAGAGGAGAAATCCGGGTATTTTACAATTCTGTAAATTCCATTCATTTTTGGTTTTTGTTTGGGATTCGCCAGAAAAATCTCAAATTGTGTGGTTATCTGAGGAGAGCCAGAAAACTCAAAAGTGTGGGTTTTTGGATTGTGTAAGCCCAAGTTAAAAGGACACAATTGTAAAGGTATTGGGTGAACCTGTGAAAACCTATTTGATAGTGAACGCTAATATTCCCTGTGTGAGGATATTAGGAGTGGAGTAGCATTCTATGTGGCTGTTGAAGAACAGTTGGTGTACACACAGGCGAACCACTATAACTCTTTGTCTTGTGGATTGAATGCTTGCTTAATTCTCATATCTTTTATCATTCAATTGTGTGGAATGTACATGTGGATGTGAATGTTGTAAAAATTTACATTTCAAGCAAGTGTGGAGATTGTTGTAATAAATTAGATTTACATTTCTGCATTTAATTTCAATTCTCTGCTATTCATTTATCTCTATTAAAATTGAGTTCTTGATCGAAAAGAAGTTCTAGAAATAAGGTTGTCCTACCATAAGCCCTTGTTTATTATGGTGTAAGGTTGTCCTTAGAACTGAATTTGTATCAATCTCTCAATACTTATGTATTAAGGTGATTTGGTTTCAACATTAATAACTGATTTATAATTGTAAGGCTATTGATTAATTTTATTCTACTGATTTTATTTTTAATTTGGCGTAGTCCTATTCACCCCCCCTCTAGGACATATAGCTTGGCCTTTTCATCATGTTTGGGAATGATACAAGGGAGGTACCTTAGTTTTCCAATCCTGCTGTTTGAAATGGATTAATAACAACTCGGTAATCATGCTCATCATCGCATTGCATGTGCATGGAAGATGTGAAGTACTGAGGAATGAAAGCATGCCACGAACGTAAGATGGTGTGGCACGAGGGAGTGTGTGGTGAGGGCATACATCATGATTGCATTTTCATACTTGCATTAATAATAGTATTTAGGAATGTTTGCCTTTACTGCTTTATCATTACTGTTTGACTGTTTTGATAACATGTTAACCTATGCTTTATTGTTCCACTGAGTTGATCACTCACTCCGACGTTATGGGACGGTGTTGTATACACCAACCAGACTTGTTTGAGTTTTAGATGATAGCGATGCTGCGAAGCTGTAACGACCTGAAAAATTTCCGTACATTGGGTCGAGTACCACCTCGACCAGAAATCACGTAGGATTAAATCCTTTAGAAATTTAACAAAGTTAACTAAGTACTAAACTCAATTAGTTATGAAATCCGTTAGGATCGCTTTAAATACGATCTGCAAGACCCAAAACTTGCAGAACAAGTGACGCTAGGTTACCCTAAAGTTTAGAACCAAACTCATTTCCCGTCTGCTCTCGGGAATGAAACGAAACTTCGTATTAGGTCTGGATCGCACATCGGGATTCCGATTAACCCGAAGTTAAGGAACTAGGACCGCCCCACTGGGCTTAACAATCATCTCAAAAATCAGCCTTATCCGATATTCCACGGCCATTCATTTTAAATCAGAGCGAGGTAGTGTGAAAAACACTATTCACAAGCCGAAATAAATATCTGGAATAGTGATCTGGCATCGTTCGTTGACGCGTCAGTATTAAGCAACCTGACCGTCAGAATCAGACCAAATTACACCCTCGGATTAAGAAAAATTTCAGGAACATTTACATGTACTTGGAATTTCTGATCGTGGCCCACTGACCGTCGAATTGAAATCGGTCCGCCACGTGCGATCTGCGCATCCGAATGAGTCAAAAATGTAATCCCACGTAGATCCATTGATGATAAGTTTAAGTCTGACGTTTGGTTCAAAGAGGGCTACCAGAACTCCCCTTTTGAGCTGGAAAAGCGTCGAAAATCTTATATAGGCAGTACCCCATGAACCTAAGTCTATTTCCGTAATGTTTGAGGCTATAAAAGGAGCTTAGAGCAGCCCCTCTCACAGCCATACGAATTTTGGTGGAAACCCTAGAGAGAGAGAGAGAAAAGAGAGAGGACTTGGAGATCGTTGCCGATCTTCCTCCACTTGCACTGGATTGCTACACGGCCTACACCGCCTTATTCTCGGCGTTCTCCCGGTGTTTTCCGCCTCATTTGAAGGTAAGAAAACCTAACCCTAGGTCTGATTTGTGGTGGAATCGAGGTGGGATGTATACCGACTAACCGATTCCGCTTTTTAGGCTAGAAATCGCCCGTAGACGGAAGATCTATCACCCTTGCTGATTCGTTCCGTTTCCAAAGGCAAAGGTGAGGACTTTAAGCTTATAAGTTACGGTTTTCAACGCTTTCAATGTCAGATAATGGTAGATTCATGATCTGCTTGCAATTGCACATGTACAAAGTGCTTTCCGTTTCCTGTTTTGATTAACGGTGTGAAATATGGAATTTCACATATTCTAGGTATACGTAGAAATACCGTATACGTATTTTTTTTGGACAAATGCTTGACATGTTTATTTAATGTTTAATTATATAACATATGAATAAAATACTAGTTTGGCGAAAGGAATCGCCAAAATATATGTTTACTTGTAAATGCGCCGTATGTCGAAATTACGTATTGTAGAAATACCGTATACGTATTTCTTTTGGAATAACGTTTGACATATGTATTTAATGTATGATTATACAATACATGATTAAAATACTAGCTTGGCGAAAGGAATCGCCGAAATCTATGTTCCTTTGTAAACACTATGTATGTCGAAATTGGGAATATGTGAAAGTACCCTATACGTATAAAATTTGCTGATGTGTTTGCTACGTTTATTTGCTGTATGAACATGATGTATATGTATAAAATACTAGTTTGGTAAAGGGACAACCCTAGTACACACTTCCCTAGTATACGTCATGTATGTCGAAAGATTGCATTCCAAGTGTTGGTGAAATCACTTGTGAGTGTAAGTGCTTAAGTGTTAGAATCTTAGGTAGGTGCTGAGGTGGGATTCTCGGCTACCTTAGAGTCACATACGACACTCTCCATGTGGTTGTTCACTCTAACCACTCGCCTACGAAATGTAAGTATTTGTATACATATTTACATAATGCTTTATAACATGCTTTGAACATGCCTTGTGACTTGTTTATTAACATGCTTCATGTTATGCTTTTTAATATGCTTACTAGTGTTCTTGAATTACCACATTATCATGCCGTATTTCACATGCTATGGTTAGGGTTTGACTGAGCTTGGGACTATGTTTGTAGTCCAGGCATCCGGTATCAGATTTGAAGATGTGGTTGGGATTTGTTCCGCCACGCGCGATGTGTTGGTGAACCCGTGTCGTACTTCGGTTGGCGATAGTGGTTGGCCACACGAGGTGCTTCTGCGCCTCATATCGCCCAACTTGTTGTGCGCTCGAGCTAGCCGAACATGTCGATCGAACCGTATGCCTTATGTATGTTCACAATGTCCGGTCGCTAATGCTTGAACCTAGGGTACCAAACTTACCGGTGAAAATCCCGTTAACCATGGTACCTCGATCCGCTAAGACTCATGAGCCGGGCATGGTGGTATGGGACACCGTGGTCGAGCCGTCGGCCTACGCTCGGGCTACGTGCCTCCCCGTAGTGACCAATGAGCAACTCAACTCGTGAGCCGATTATGGTGGTATGGGACACTATATTCGCGCCGTCGGCCTACACACCGATAAGGTGATGGGGGAGTGGTGCGGTCTTTGTGTGTACGTACAGCGACCCTTTGTAGTGACCGCGAGCATATTCGAAGTTGCGGCGTGCCTTAGGGTTCGCCGCGACATATGGAATATGAACTAGGCTTTTTACGTATAGTTGTATCGTGATGAATCGTTTAAGGGGTGATGGGGGAGTGGTGCAACCTTTGTGCGTAACGGCCACAGCGACCTCTGCAGTGACCTAGAAAACACACCATCGTCGATATTAACTAGGATGACGACCCTAGATTGGATCATGTTTGGATATGATACAAGGAGGTACCTTAGTTTCCCAATCCTGTGTTTGAAATGAATTAATTAAAAACTGGGGTAATCATACTCATCATGCATCGCATGTGCCTGGAAGATGTGGAGCACTTGTGGGATGTAAGCATGCGCGAACGTGAGATGGTGTCGCTTGAGGGAGTATGTCGGAGAGGGCATCCATCATACTGCATTCATACTTGCATTAATCGAGTAGCTAGGAGTGTTTGATTTACTTGCTTTATCATTCTTGCTTGATTTGTATTGGTAACATGATAACTTATATCTTCTTGTTCCACCGAGTTAGCTACTCACTCCCACGTTACGGGACGGTGTTGCGCACACCAACCGGACTGTCTCGAGTTTAGGCGATCCGGCTATTCTGGAGGCGGGCCGATTCTGACGAGGACCGGAGGAGTTCTCGTATATGCTCTGCGATTCATTTGCGGCTTCGACTAGGCCACGGACCGATGGGATTCTGAGATATTGTATTTAGTTATTTTGACATTTTGTTTATTACACAGACATGTATATTGTGACTCAGAAGGATTCATACTCTGGATAATGAATTATTTGTTTTGTTTCTTTACATACATATATATACAGTCAGTCTTCCGCTTGCTTTTATACAACTGATCTGGAGTATGAATTACTGCTTTGGTATAATCTCATTCATGTTTACTGCTCTAACACAGACAACATCCAAATATCATTAAACATGTTGCATAAGTGATGCGTTGGAACTCGGGAGTTGAGTTACACTCGACCCCCGATTTTCAGGGCGTTACAGAAGCGGAGCCGGACTTTTATGAGGATGAGGTAGATTCCTCCTTTATGCAGTTTCGGGCGGGTTCCTGTAAGCCGTATCCTAATCGATGGGGCTTTCTGGGATGTTGACTAGAGGACCTTACACATTTGGTATATTTTAGAATTGTACTTGTAATTATTTAACCTGGTAACGTTATCACACTCTGGAGACTCATCACAATTTATATATTTTATTTATCTATCACAGTCTTTCGCTTGCTATCTCATTGTCTCTGGAGTATGATATGCTGTTTTGGCTTAATTTCACTCATGTTCACTACACTAATACCGACAACATTCAATCATCATTCATTTTATTACATAAGTGGTGTGTTGGAACTCGGGAGTTGAGTTTATGCTCGACCCCAGATTTTCAGGGCATTACATCACCCAAGACAAAAAGTGTTGGGGTGAAGACCAAAAATATCCAAATAGAAATCACCATTATGCATTCATAGATAACAGTAGACCAAGAGGGACTGGGTGGCCTAGTATCCACAAAATCATCCCAGTGTCATCACAAATGAGCCGCAATCCGCTGCACAGTCCACTGTATGGAATGAACTATTCTCTCCAACCTGGACTGTCGCTCAATTATCTACCATTGCTGCTCTTTGATAGAGGTGAGAATGTCATCTGCAGAGGCCATAGGTGCAGGAGGTGAAGGTTGTGGAGCTATGACACCTTTAGTAGGATTAGGAGCATCTTCGCAGGGTTCTTCATCTTCAGCTTGGTCTCCCGACCCATGCCCAGATGAAAGTTTCATCTTCTTAAGGTTGTTGGCTGTGAATTGAGGTGCTGTGATCATTTCACCCTTATTTCCCTTCAGGCCAAACTGGTTGGCTAACCGACAAAGCAACCGTTTGAATGGTATTCTAGAGGTATTTGACTCGAAAACAGAAACAAGTTGATGAAAGATCATTGTTAGAAGGCACATGGGCTCCCCCGTTCCAAGTTTATAGAGAGTCTTAACCATGAATGGGGTGAGTTCAGTGTAGTTGCCCAAGCGGGGATACACATTTAAGACAAATATGAGGTGAAGAATGCGATAGTCATTAGACATCGCTATTGCTCGGAGAGCATTGCCTTTGCTCCACTCAATGTTCCGACCAATGTAAAAAAATTCAGTCCAAATAATTCATTTTATAGCGGCAGACATATCGAGTTTAGTGGATTATTCCAAGCAGACAGGACTTTAGTTAGGGAAACAATCATGGAAGGGGTGACATGGAAAACTCTCCCATGATACTTAACTTCAAAGGCAAGAGTGTCATGATCCTCAGGTTGGGTGCAGTGAGATAAGAAAGATTTAACAAGGTTTACGTCCACTTCTCCTCCAAGAGACAAAATTGGGTCCCAACCATGGCAATGAAGAATATCGTAGACATTATAGTCTTTAAGACATGAAGAATCGATATTCCTTTCACAAATAATTTTTTTAGTAGCGAATTGAGCCGCTATAAGTCTCGGAGGAGGAGAGGTAAAGTCTTGGGAACCGGAGGGTCAGGGATTTTGGCGAATAGTTCGACCTCGTTTCAGGGCACATAATTTGGACTTGGTTCTCGAGGATTCGCCTCTATCATGTTTCTTTTTGGAACGCCCCTCTCCAGGAGGAGTATATTCTCGATCCTCCATTTGAGAAAAGAGGAGAAAAAAGGATATGAGCCGAGCAAAAAGAAGAACAAACTATTAAGAAACATTAAGAGAAGGAGGAAAATACCAAAAGAATACTTTGGAAATAATGGATTTTGGTAAGAAACCCTCCAGCCGACGTTTAGGGGAAAATAGACAAAAGGTTAGGGCAAATGAATTTGGATTTGAGAATCATTTTAAATAGTCAATGTCGCGCGATTTCGATCAGACCAAAGGAGTTGTCAGTCGGACCGAAGGTCCTTAAAAAAATTTACCAAGAATTTTCAAACAATGTACAAGTATATATCTCAAGTAAGTATTTTGTACATCTAAAAGACACCAAAATAGATAACGAGTATAAACATCAAGGATCAAAATTGAATATACATATATTCAAAAGAATACTGAGGCTATACTTCCTTAAATATGACAATTAAAACCAGTGGACCACTAAGCAATGTTAAATCGCACATACTCCAACAGATTTTTGGAGATCTCTAAATCTGTTGGCATCCAGTGGTTTTGTTAATATATCAACAAGTTGTTGCTCGGTAGGCACATGTTCTAGTATGATGATGTTTTGTAAGTGCTATGGTTTCCTACTTCTTTAGTTGTCAAATTTTGTGGTGCCAAAAACACAATCTATGTCTTGTGTAGCATGTTGATTTGTATGTTCAAGACACTGCATCAATGTTTCAAGTTAAGAACGGTGATCTACTTCAAGAAATGCAAGGTCAAGTTCTTTATCCACTTCTGTAAACTTCAATGTTTAGAATATTTCAAGAGCTACATCAGAAGACAAGTGCTTGTTCAATACTGAAGTACAACTTGGGATAATGTTCAACTCAAGATGAAGTACAACTCAAGAACGACAAATACAAGCTTTAGAAGATCTCAAATTCAAGCTACATCAAGTATAGAGATCTTGTCACGCCCCAAACCCAGATATCAGATTCACAGGAATCCCGATCGCCGAATCCGGTGCCGATAACCTCCGTAGTACCCCATTCTCGGTTCCTAGCATCCATACGCTAGATTCCGATCTTCGGATCCTACAAGGAGGATTTTTTTTTTTTTTTGGTATAATCATATCGTAATAGGCATAACCACAAGTATACCCAAATCATAAAGGCAACATCATCATCACATATCCACTAATATAATCATTTGAGTATAATGCTGAAAAGGAAATACATAAATCGAAAATCAAGCTCCAGAAGGCCTTTGCACGCTACAAGCTCAACACTACTGCAACCTAACATCACCTGCACTCATCTATCGTGCATAAGCTTATAGAAAGCTTAATGGGTGGTGAAAGTATGTGCACAAAGTAAGTGCTAAATAAATAATATCAGAGAAATCAAAGTAGGCGGAAATATTAACAAGCTCATAAATCATATGATATCAGAGTAATGAGAAAACATACTGATAGACCCATAAATACCATCAGCCTTATCCAGGCTATGCGATGCAGAAGTATAATAAAAGCAATATCATATACTGATGAAGCAATGTGGATCAACTATGCAATGAGGAGACAACAAGGCAAATATCAGATGCCGATTATGCAAGGTAATATGCAAATCTTAATGAGTCCATGAATACCGTCAGTCGTATCTAGGACGTATGAATGCATAAACATAGTAACTCAGAATGTCATATGCTGCGGATGTAATGCGAGATATGGTGCAAATGGAATGATCATGCTAGAGTGTGAAGTCAGGATGATATTACATAGTATCATAGGCTACGGGGTCCATCACAAGGACTTCTATCCAAACCAGTCTCATACCTAAATTTGGATAGTCAGACTCAATGTGGTAAACTCCTGATCTCAGGTTAGTCGCGCGCCCAACCGAAATCCTGGCCATGCGAAGGTACATAACAATTAGTTGCGCACCACCAGCCTGAGTGGATAGTGAATGAAATGAATGCATGAGTCAACTCCTACTCAAAAAGTCCACATATTAGTACAGTTCCTCTCTGGGATCATCACTGGGGTTTAGTATACTCCAAATGGCACTGCCGCTCTCCCAGCCACACAGTCCAAGTGAGCGTAAGAAACCTCACTATCCGCCTGGCCAATAGTCTGCCAATACTTATCCGGCATGTCAATAGCGGACCCATTCACGAGCTGGTTAAACTCAGCCTAGCAATGTGTAACGACCCGTAAATTTCCGTACAAGGGCTCGAGTATCACCTCGACTAGAAATCGCTTAGGATTAAATCCTTTAGAAATTTAACAAAGTTAACTAAGTGCCAAACTAGATTAGCCATGAAATCCATTGGAATCGTTTTAATTATGATCTACAAGACCCAAAACTTGTAGAATCATTGACGCTAGGTTACCCTAAAGTCTAGGATCAAACCCATTACCTGGCTATTCTCGGGAATGACTTGGAACTTCGTATTAGGGCTAGACCGCACATCGGAAGTCCGATTAACACGAAGTTAAGGACTTAGGACCGCCTCGCTGGGCTCGACAACCATCTCGGAAATCAAGTCCAGACAATGTCCCACGGCCATTCGATCGCGTCTGGATCGAGGGAGTGTGAAAACCACTCTTTCCTTTACAAAATAAATATCTTAAATAGTGATCTGGCACCATTCGGTTGCGAATCAGTATTAAGCAACCAGACCGTCAGAATCAGACCAAATTACACCCTCGGATCAGGAAAAATTTTAGGAACATTTACATGTACTTGGAATTTCGGATCGTGGCCCACTGACCGTTGAACTGAAAGTGGTCCGCCCCGTGTGATCTGGGAATTCAATCGAGTCAAAAACATAATCCCACATAGATCCATGAGTTGTGAGCTTAAGTCTGACGTTTGGCTCAACGGGGGCTGCCAGAAACACTCTTTTGAGCTGGAAAAGCGCTGAATTGCTTATAATAGTCGTACCTCTTGAACCAGAGTCTATTCCAGGGAGGTTTTAGGCTACATAAGGGCCTTAGAATAGCCCTCTCACAGCCATACGAATTTGGGATAAAACCCTAGAGAGAGAGAGAGGAAAAGAGAGAGAAAGCTTAGGAGAAGTGGGAGAATCTTCCTCCTACTGTTGCAAATCACCCCATGGGCTGCACCGCCTCTTTTCAGGCACTTTCCCGACGATATCAACTCCGTTTTAAGGTGAGAAACCCTAACCCTAGATTTGATTTGAGGTGTATAGGCTATAGGTTGTGAAATATCTAACCGATTTCACTCTTTAGGCTAGAAAACTCCCGAATATGGAAGCTCATCCAACCTTGTTGATTCGTTGAGATTCCAAGAGGCAAGGTGAGGACTTTAGGTGTATAGGTTGCAGTTTTCAACGCTTTCAATGTCAGATAATGGTAGATTCATGATCTGCATGCAATTGTACATGTACAAAATGCTTTCCGTTTTCTGTTTCGATTAGAATTGTAGAATTTGGAATTTCACATACTCTAGGTATTCGTATAAAATACTGTATACATATTTTTTATGGAAATGTGTTTGACATGTTTAATTGTCGTATGGATATATGATGTATGGATAAAATACTCATTTGGCAAAAGGGTTCGCCTAAATATATGTTTACTAATATACACCATGTATGTAGAAATACGGTATTGTAAGAAGTACCGTATATGTGTATATTTTAGCGATGTGTTTGTCATGATTAATTGTTGTATAAATATATTATGTGCGTATAAATTAATTGCTTGGCGAAAAGAATCGCCGTATTACAAGTTCTCTTGTAAACACTATGTATGTTGAAATTGGGTATCCTAGAAAATACCCTATACGTATAAAATTTGCTGATGTAATTGTCATGATTATTTGCTGTATGAATATGATGTATACATATAAAATACTAGTTTGGTAAAGGGATAGCCCTAGTGCACTTTCCTCTAACATACGTCATGTATGTTGAAAAAGTGCATTCCAAGTGTTTGTAAAAATTGCTTGTGAATATAAGTGCTTAAGTGTTAGAACCTTAGGTAGGTGCTGAGATGGGATTCTCAACTACCTTACAGTCACATATGATACCCTCCATGTGGTTATTTACTCTAACCACTCACCTATGAAATATATGTATTTGCATCCCTATTTGTATAGTGCTTTACAACATGCTTTTGAACATGCCTTGTAACTTGTTTATTAACATGCTTTATGACATGCTTTATAACATGATTGCTAGTGTTCTTGAATCACCATGTTATCATGCTGTACTTCAAATGCTATGGTTAGGAATTGATTGAGCTTGGGACTATGTCCATAGTCCAGGCATCCGGTATTAGACTTGGAGTTGTGGTTGAGATTCGTTTCGCCACACATGATGTGTTGGCGAACCTGTGTCGTACTTCGGTTGGCGATAGCGGTTGGCCACACGAGGTGCTTCTGCGCTTCATATCGCCAAACTTGTTGTGCGCTCGAGCCAGCCGAACACGTCAAGTAACCCATGTGTCTTATGTATGTTCACCATGTTTGGTCGCTAATGTTTGAACCTAGGGTACCAAACTTACCAGTGAAAATCCCATTAACCATGGTACCTCGATCCGCTAAGACTCATGAGCCGGGCATGGTGGTATGGGACACCGTGGTCGAGCTGTCGGCCTACGCTGGGGCTACGTGCCTCCCCGTAGCGACCGGTGAGCAACTTAACTCGTGAGCCGATTATGGTGGTATGAGACACTATATTCGTGCTGTCGGCCTACATTGATAAGGTGATGGGGGAGTGGTGTAACCTTTGTGCGTAACAGCCCTGGCAGCCCTTTGTAGTGACCGCGAGCATATTCTGAAGTCGCAGTGCGCCTTAAGGTTCGCCTCGATATATAGAGTATGAACTAGGCCTGTTTTTGTATAGTGATGAATCGTTTAAGGGGTGATGGGGGAGTGGTGCAACCTTTGTGTGTAATGACCACAGCGACCTCTGCAAAGGATCTAGAAAACACACCATCGTCTGATATTAACTAGGACTGACGACCCTAGAATGGATCATGTTTGGGAATGATACAAGGGAGGTACCTTAGTTTCCCAATCCTGTTGTTTGAAATGGATTAATTAAATACTCGGTAATCATGCTCATCATGCATCGCATGTGCCTGGAAGATGTGGAGCACTGTGGGATGTAAGCATGGAGCGAGCGTGAGATGGTGTCGCATGAGGGAGTATGTCAGTGAGGGCATTCATCATACCTGCATTCATACTTGCATTAATCAGAGTAACTAGGAGTGTTTGATTTACTGCTTATCATTACTGCTTGACTGTATTGATAACATGATAACTTATGCCTTATTGTTCCACTGAGTTAGCTACTCACTCCCATGTTACGGGACGGTGTTGCGCACACCAACTAGACTCTGTCTCAGGTTTAGGTAAGCCGACGACTCTGGAGGCGGAGCCTGATTATGACGAGGACCAGGAGGAGTTCTCGTATATGTAGTTCTCTGGCGGCTTCGACTAGGCTGCCAGGACCGCCGGGTTTTACAGGGATTGTACCTAGTTTATTTTTGACATTTTGATTATATACAGACATGTATATAGTGACTCAGATGGATTCATACTCTGGAGAATGAAACCTTTATTTTATTTCTTTATATACATATATATACAGTTCAGTCTTCCGCTTGCTTTTATACAATTGATCTAGAGTATGAATTACTGTTTTGGTATAATCTCATTCATGTTTATTGCTCTAACACAGACAACATTCAAACATCATTAAATATGTTGCATAAGTGATGCGTTAGGACTCGGGAGTTGAGTTACACTCGACCCCTGATTTTCAGGGCGTTACAAGTTGGTATCAGAGCATGATTTTGATTAAACCGGATCTGAGTTATGTTCCTACGACGTCCACTGACGCATTACAACTTAGGAGGGTGCGCAAGAATATGGAAACAGTCTTAGGGTCTCCCGATTTCGCCGTTCGGCGAGGTTCATTGAAAATGGACATTTTGATCGAGTTTGTACTCAATCCCGACCGCACGTATGGATTACAAATCACTTCTAGACCGTCTATTGACGTGTCTAGATCGCTATCCACCCAAATCCAGTTGTTAAAAATCAGAAAAGATCAGTCCAGATCTGAAACTTCTCAGAAACACGCTATCTGGAACCAAATCGAGTCGGGGGCCTCCCCACTTAAATCCAAAGGGACCTAGGGTCGAACCAGGGTGCAATTGGCACCTTAGGAGCATGGATGACATGGCCCCACCGCGGCGCGCCACCGTCAGGTGGCTCGGCTGGTGGTGGGCCGGGCCTGGGAATGGTCGGCCCGACCTCCCCTATCACGTGGCACGTGCAGTTTGGGTTGTGTTCTGATGCAGAAGGATAGGGTGATTTCGTATGCCTCGAGACAATTAAGGAAGCACGAGGAGAATTACCCTACACACAACCTGGAGTTGGCAGCTGTCATCTTTGCATTGAAGCTCTGGAGACATTACCTCTACAGAGAGGAGTTCGAGCTTTTCTGCGACCACAAGAGCCTTAAGTACATATTCACACAGCGAGACTTGAATATGAGAACGCCGATGGATGGAGACCTTGAAGGACTTCAAGTTCGAGGTGTCCTACCATCCTGGCAAGGCGAACCTTGTGGCAGACGTGCTGAGCCGCAAGAAGGCTATAGCATTTGTGGCACCGTTGATGATAGCTGAGTGGGACATGGTTGAGTTCGTGTGGGACTTCGAGCAGAGACTCACTGTGGAGGAGCCATTTGAGTGTGTTGCGCACGTTTGGGTGCGACCACTTATTGACGACAGAGTTATTGAGGCCCAGAAGAGCGATGTGCGGCTGTCTAAGCTTCAAGAGCAAGCTAGCGACGCCGAGGACTCCGAGTGGAGAGTTGGTTCTGATGAGGGTCTACGATTCTGTGGCCGCCTATGCGTTCCTGATATGCCTGACTTGAGACGCGAGCTTCTCGAGTCTGCCCATAACTCGAAGCTTGCGATGCATCCTGGTAGCACGAAGATGTACCGGGATTTGAGACGGACGTATTGGTGGGATAACATGAAGGCCCACATCACTGAGTTTGTGTCTCGATGTCTGACGTGCCAGCAAGTCAAGGAAGAACATCGCCGACCTCCTGGACTGCTTCAGCCCATGCCCATAGCAGAGTGGAAGTGGGACTTCATCTCCATGGACTTCATATATAGGCTGCCGAAGACGAGGAAGGGACATGATTCCATTTGGGTGATTATGGACCGGTTGACCAACTCGGCCCAATTTCTCCCTATCAGAGTCACGAACTCTGCAGACGAGCTGGCTAGATTGTATATCAGAGAGATTGTGCGTCTGCATGGAGTTCCACTTGAGATCGTGTCGGATAGAGACACTCGGTTCACATCTATCTTCTAGACTCATATCCAAGAGGCGATGGGTGTGAAGTTGAAGTTCAGTACGGCGTTTCATCCTCAGACTGATGGGCAGACAGACCGGGTGAATCAGATTCTGGAGGATATGTTGCGGGCATGTGTGTTGGACTTCAAGGACAGCTGGGATGACTGTCTCCCTTACGCAGAGTTCGCCTACAACAACAGCTTCCAGGCGACTATTGGCATGGCGCCATATGAGGCCCTATATAGTCGTCCTTGCAAGGCACCGCATTGTTGGGCTGAGGTTGGCGAGCATAGTCTGATTGGCCCGGAGTTGGTTCAGGCGACTACAGAAAAGGTGTAACGACCTGTAAATTTCCGTACATTGGGTCGAGTACCACCTCGACCAAAAATCACGTAGGATTAAATCCTTTAGAAATTTAACAAAGTTAACTAAGTACTAAACTCAATTAGCCATGAAATCCGTTGGGATCGCTTTAAATACGATCTGCAAGACCCAAAACCTGCAAAACAAGTGACTCTAGTTTACCCTAAAGTTTAGAGCCAAACTCATTACCCGGCTGCTCTCGGGAATGAAACGAAACTTCGTATTAGGTCTAGACCGCACATCGGAAGTCTGATTAACACAAAGTTAAAGAACTAGGACGGCCCCACTGGGCTTGACAATCATCTCAAAAATCAACTCCGACCGATGTCCCACGGCCATTTGTTTCGATCCGGAGTGAGGGAGTGTGAAAAACACTATTCCCATCCTAATAAAAATATCAGGAATAGTGATCTGGCATCGTTCGGTTGCACGTCAGTATTAAGCAACCTGACCGTCGAATCGCACAAATTACACCCTCGGATTAAGAAAAATTTCAGAACATTTACATGTACTTAGAATTTCGATCGTGGCCCACTGACCGTTGAACCGAAAGTGGTCTCGCCACGTGCGATCTGGGAATCCGATCAAGTCAAAAACGTAATCCCACGTAGATCCATAGATGGTGAGCTTAAGTCTGACGTTTGGCTCAAGGAGGGCCACCAGAACCTCCCTTTTGAGCTGGAAAAGTGGCGAAATGCCTATATAAGCAGTCACCCTTGAACTTGAGTCTATTTTGGGAATGTTTTTGACTATAAAAGGGGCTTAGAACAGCCCCTCTCACAGCCATACGAATTTGGGAGAAAAACCCAAGAGAGAGAGAGAGAAAAGAGAGAGAAAAGCTTGGAATTTGTTGTTAATCTTCCTCCTACTGCTTTGGGTTGTCGCACGGCCTACACCGCCTCGTTTTAGGTGTTTTCCCGGCGGTATCCATCCCATTTGAAGGTAAGAAACCCTAACCCTAGGTCTGATTTAAGGTAGGATCGTTGTGGGTTATGTAAAGGCTAACCGATTCCGCTCTTTAGGCTAGAAAACTCCCGTATACGGAAGCTCTACTACCCTTGCTGATTCGTTGGAATTCCAAGGGCAAAGGTGAGGACTTTAAGTGTATAAGTTACGGTTTTCAACACTTTCAATGTCAGATAATGGTAGATTCATGATCTGCATCCAATTGCACATGTACAAAGTGCTTTCCGTTTCCTGTTTCGATTAACGTTGTAAAAATTGGAATTTCACATACTCTAGGTATACGTAGAAATACCGTATACGTATTTTTTTTGGGAAAAATGTTTGACATGTTTATTTAATGTGTGATTATATGATATATGGATAAAATACTAATTTGGCGAAAGGAATCGCTGAAATACATGTTCATGTGCAAATGCTACGTATGTTGAAATAGTGTATTCTAGAAATACCGTATACGTATTTTTTTTTGGAAAAATGTATGACATGTTTATTTAATGTATGATTATACAATATATGTATAAAATACTAGTTTGGTGAAAGGAATCGCTGAAATACATGTTCGCTTGTAAATGCCTAGTATGTTGAAATTGTGTATTTTAGAAATACCGCATATGTGTGAATTTTGAAAATACAATTGTAATGATTATTTGCTGTATGATTATGATATACATGGGTAAAATACTCACGTGGCGAAGGGACAGCCCTAACACGTATTTTGCTAACATACATCATGTATGTTGGAATAGTGTATTCTAAGTGTTTGTGTAGATGCTTGTGTGTGGAAATGCTTGAGTGTTAGTGCCTTAGAGAGGTACTGATATGGGATTCCCGACTCCCTTAGAGACATGTAGGATCCCCCCCATGCGGTGGTTCGCTATAACCACTCCCTTGTAATGTGTATGTAATTGTATCCCTATGTGGATAGTGCTTTACTACATGCTTCACAACATGCTTTACAACATGCTTTACATCATGTTTTACTTCATGCTTTATAACATGCCTGCTAACATGCTTGTATTGCTTGTTTATCATGCTTTACTCCACATGCTATTGATGAAAACTGTTTGAGTTTGGGACTATGTCTATAGTCCAAACATTCGGTACCAACTTGCGGTTGTGGCTGAGATTCATATCGCCACAACGGACGTGTCTGGCGAACCCGAGTCGTACTTCGGTTAGCGATAGTGGTTGGCCACACGGAGTGCTTTTGCACTCCATATCGCTCAACTTGTGGTGCGCTCAAGTTAGTCAGGCTCGTCAAGTAAACCGAAATGTATTGTGTGTTCACCATGTTTGGTCGCTACTGCTTGAACCTAGGGTACCAAACTTACCAGTGGCGATCCCGTTTAACCATGGTACCTCGATCCGCTAAGTCGCATGAGCCGGGCATGGTGGTATGGGACACCGTGGTCGAGCTGTCGGCCTACGCTGGGGCCATGTGCCTCCCCGTAGTGACCATTGCGCAACCAAAACTCGTGAGCCGAATACGGTGGTATGGGACACTGTATTTGAGCTGTCGATACTTACGGCGAGAGCTGAGTACGGTGAGACCTGTGCTCGTGCTGACGGTCGACGAGTCCTCCGTAGTTTCATCGAGTGTACTCCAAGTGTCTGTGATTGGCGACGAGTCTTTTACAGCAACTAGAGTATGAGTTAAGCCGAGTACAGTGAGACCTGTACTCGAGCTGACGGCTAGTGATTGAGACGAGTATAGTGAGACCTGTACTCGAGCTGACGGCCAGCAATTGAGCCGCATACGGTGAGATCTGTATCTGCGCTGACGGGTGACGAGCCCTTTGTGATGCCTTCACTACGCTTCTCAAACCATAATATCGTATGAGATTAACTAGGATTGACGACCCTAGAATGGATCATGTTTGGGAATGATACAAGGGAGGTATCTTAGTTTCCCAATACTGCTGGTTGAAATGGACTAATAAAAACTTGGTAATCATGAGCATCATCGCACCGCATGTGCTTTATAGATGTGGCACACTGAGGGAGTAAGCATTCGCGAACGTAAGATGATGTCGCTTGAGGGTGGTTTGGCAAGGGCATACAGCATCATGTCATATCATTTTTGCACTTAACAAGAGTAGTTAGAAATGTTTGATTTGTACTGCTTTATCATTACTGCTTGATTGATTTGATAACATGTTAACCTATGCTTTATTATTCTACTGAGTTAGCTACTCAGTCCCACGTTACGGGACGGTGTTTGCAACACCCACCAGACTCTGTCACAGGTGTAGATGGCGCCTTAGTTCAGGAGCCGGAGCCCGACTTTGATGAGGATCAGGAGGAGTTCTCCTTTATGCAGTATTCTGACGGCTTTGCTTAGGCCTACGCCGCATCAAGGATTTTCGTGGCCTCTCTTGAGGATTGTATTTTGATTTTTGACTTAGAAATAATACATGTATATTGGTACTCACTTAGTACTCATACTCTCTGGAGTTCATAAAATTTTGTTACTTTACATACTTTGAATATAAAATTTCAGTCTTCCGCTTGCCTTTATACAATTGAACTGGAGTATGATTTACTGTTTTGGTATAATCTCATTCATGTTTATTGCTCTAACTCAGACAACATTTAACCATCATTGTGTATGTTGCATAAGTGATGCGTTGGAACTCGGGAGTTGAGTTCATACTCGACCCCCGAATTTCAGGGTGTTACAAGTTGGTATCAGAGCATGATTTTGATTAAACCGGACTTGAGTTATGTCCCCACTACGTACGCTGACGCATTATACTTAGGAGGGTGCGCAAAATTATAGAAACAGTCTTAGGGTCTCCCGATTTCGCCGATCGGCGAAATTCATTCAAAAACGAACGCGTTGATCGAGTCTGTACTCGATCCTGACCGCACATACGGACTCTAAATCACTCCTAGACCGTCTATTGACGTGTCCAGGTCACTATCCACCCAAGATCAATCTTCAAAAATCAGGAAAAATCAGATTAGTTCAGAAAATTTTCGGAACTAACCGTTCTGGAGCTGAACTGAGTTCGGGGGCCCCCCACGTTAATCCATTAAGGTTCCTGATCGAACCAGGGTGCATTTGGCACCCTGGACACATGGCAAACAGGGCCCCACCACGGCGGCGCGGTTCCGGCCAAGTCCGACCGCGGTGGAGCCCTGGCACCGGCGGTGGTCCGCGGTCCGGTCGACTTTCTGAAGTGGGTCCAAGCATGAGGTTGGTCGGCCCAACCTCCTACACCCCCTGACACTTGCCATTTTGGCAATGGGTTGAGTTTTAAAGGGCTGGAGCACCCTTCTTCCTCATTTCACCCATTTTCAAGCACCTCCAAACCCATTTTCGATTTTTCTCTAAACCCATCCCTCCAAACCTTGCAATCTTCCATTTTCTTCCATAACTCACACACCCCAACCTTCCACAACAGCCCTAGCTTCCTCCTTTCCCCATTTTCTCAAGTTGGAGCTCTCATACCCCTCCTTGGAGCTCAAAAATCGGGTAATCTCCTAACCCATTCCATTTTCTTTTTGTTCCTTCTTCCTTTCCTGCCTCTAAAGCCCCTTCCACACCTATTGGATTGTTGCTTGTGGTGGATAAAAGAGATCAGCCCCTTTTTCCCTATTTTAGCAATTTTTCATGGCCCTCCTTGGTGTGGTGGCTACCATTTTTTCCATTTCCTCCATCCTATCTCTCATGGGAAAGAGGAAAACCGCGGCCGATGACGCCGGCCCAAGTAGGCTAGCCTATTCCCGAAGAAGATCTGACATTGGGGCCGGCACTAGCACCGTTCGGGAGTTTAGGTCGAAGCGAGACCTGGATCCTGACCATCCCGCCAGAAATCTTATCCGATAGGCATCGAATACGGGCGCTTCGTGGGCCGCAAGGTTGTGTTTGAAGCTCATGTGGATGAAAGAATGTTTGGCCTACACCTGATGATGGACCACTTGGTGGATATCGGATGGAATTCTATTTTTGAAGGCGAGTCTCCCTCATGTGAGAACACAGTTCGTGCTTTCTATGCTCACATTGTGGACTCATCAGTAGAGCCTCGTCAGTTTACTGTCTCTGTGAGGGGCATAAGGCGCACAATCACTGTGGATGAGGTGATTCGAATCACGAAGATCCCGCTTGGTCAAGTGCATCCTAGTGATGACTTCTCTAGAAGTGCGCGGGAAAGGGATCGTCGCACGCGATATCTCTGTGGTCGCCGGGTTACTTGGAAATGAGGAAATTGTATTGCGGCGACAAAGATGATCGAAGACTTCCGTTTACTCCATCACATTTTCACATACAATGTATACCCACGGTGGGGTAACCACGGAGTGTACTCGGTTGATGGTGGACT
This sequence comes from Magnolia changhungtana, assembly GCA_030180095.1. NCBI lineage: Eukaryota > Viridiplantae > Streptophyta > Magnoliopsida > Magnoliales > Magnoliaceae > Magnolia > Magnolia changhungtana. The sequence goes on along the minus strand of JASAUF010000656.1, from coordinate 9,973,478 downwards.
TTCTGTATAAGATGGGACGCGGGGACAACATATGCCTGCCCGCATTCATCCTATCCCAGATAGTAACATGTTTTAGGTGTTTGATGTAGTGGATGTATTGGCTATGATGTGAATTCTGTCGTGATTCATGTAACTCTGTATTCCATGTATTATGACAATTTTGGGTAAATGAAAAGCATATAGCCTCTTTTGTTTTGATGATGTGTGGAATGCTTAAGTACTTTATGGAGTGTATTGTGCCTTATCTCACAAATGATTCTACCCTATGTTGTATAGGGCATGCCGCGACAGTATACGCGGAGCACGGCACATCTTCTTCTGACCGGCTTTATGGACCAGACTCCTTCTGGTAGTAGCGGTCCTACGACCGAGGGTTGGGATCCGATCGCCTCCCACGGTCCTATCGGTGACGCCCACCTTATACACCCCTGGTCCGTGAGCGATCGGCCGTCTTCTTCTGCGCAAAGACATGACTCTCGTGTCCGCTCCTGTCGACTGATAGGTTTGAGCAGCTGATGTTGATGATGCATCAGCAGCAGATGCAGCAGCAGCAGCAGCAGATACAGCAGCAGCAGCACCAGCAGCTTATGGCCACTATCACTGAGGCCTTGTCCCGTGGTGGTAGTGCGACTCCACCTACGACATCTGCACATCCTGATGAGCATTCTGAGCCTCCTGCTCGGGTTGAGGATGTGCCTCGCCCCATCCGTCGTACCTCCTACTGGAGAGGTCGGTACTCGTGGTTTACTCGAGCGATTTCGGCCTTGAGGCCTCCCTCATTTATGGGTTCTCACGCACCCGAGGAGGCGAGTTCGCTTGACCGCATCTTTAAGATGCTTCGGATGCTACATTGCTCGAGGCGGCAGGTGGAGCCGGCCGCTTTCATGTTTGAGAGGGGAGGCCAGTTTATGGTGGGACAGGCGTGTTGCGCACGGTCGCAGAGATTTCGTGTGGACCTGAGAGGCTTTCGAGTCTCGGTTCCACGAGAAGTACTACCCGCAGACGTATCGGCATGAGCGGGAGGATGAGTTTCTGCGCCTCAGGCAGGGAGGCATGACGATCACGGAGTACAAGCACCGCTTCACAGAGTTGGGCCGCTTGTCTCGACTATACTGGTGGATGAGCAGATGCGGATGCGTCGTTTTTTCTTGGGTTTGCGACCGAAGATACAGTCGAGGATTTGCTGCCTCAGTATCCCCACCTATGCGGCATTGGTCCACATGTCTATGACGGCCGAGCAGGATGTGGACCGATTGGCCAGATCGCATGGTGCTATGGTTGCGAGGCCACGCCAGGATTTGCAGAGCAGGCCTATCTTAGGCAAGAGGCCACGTGCTGATTCGCCCCCCAGGGCTGAGCACCTGTTGTTCCTGTGAGACGCCCGTTGGTGACCTGCACGTATTGTGGGAAACCAGGACACCCTGCTGAGAGCTGTTTCTCGCGCATGAGGGCTAGCGGATTTGCGCCACCGCAGAGATTTGATCGCCCTTATCCACAGGCCATATCAGCTCCACCGCTACAGACTGCTCCTGCACATCCTTCCGACCTCCTGTGTCGCGCTTCAGGCCGCCACAGCGACCCTTGGCTCCTCAGCCGAACCGCCAGCAGCAGGCTCGCGTGCACACGCTTATTGCTGAGGCACCAGAGACGTCGATTTCGGCACCGACGGCTTTTGAGGGTACGACTCATGTTTATGGTACTCCCATTTCTTTATTGGTGGACACTGGGTCCACTACTTCTATTATTTCTTGTGGGGCGGTGAAACGTCTATCTTTGCATACGATTCCCACTAAGGGAATGAGACTCACTACGGCTACGGGACTGCTTCGGATGTCACACGGTTCGCGAGGGTTGCTCGATAGTTTTGGGTAGCAGCACAGTGCTCGTCGACCTTATTGTTGCTCTGCTATGGCACTACGACGTTATACTTGGCATGGATTGGCTCGCCAAGATGAGGGCGGGGATAGATTGCGATGCTCGGATTGTGACTGCCTATGGACCTGACGGCACGCACGCTTTCACGTTCCCGGCAGTCCGGTTAATGCCCCGTCGAGTTGATTGTTATGCTGCTTTACTTGTACCGATTGATGGTCCGACACTGGAGGGTACGCCAGTGGTTCGGGAATTTGTTGGAGTCTTTAAGACTATCCCTGGTTTACCTCCTCGGCGTGAGATTGATTTTACGATTGACCTTACGCCTGGTGCGACGCCCATCTCATTGCCGACTTATCGTATGCCTCCATGTGAGATGGAGGAGCTGCGGAAACAGATTGACGAACTTGTAGAGAAAGGTTTTATTCGACCTAGTGTGTCTCCTTGGGGAGCACCTGTGTTGTTCGTGAAGAAGAAGGACGAGTCGCTACGGTTATGTATTGATTACCGTAGGTTGAACCAGGTCACGGTGAAGAACAAGTATCCTTTGCCTAGGATTGATGATCTGTTCGATCAGTTGAGGGGGGTGAAGTATTTCTCGAAGATTGACCTTCAGTCAGGGTACCACCAGTTGCGCGTGAGAGAGGAGGACGTGCAGAAGATAGCCTTCAGGACGTGCTTCAGGCACTATGAGTTTTTGGTGATGTCGTTCGATCTGACGAACGCACCAGCCGTGTTCATGGATCTGATGAACCGGGTATTTCGGCCCTTCCTTTACCGATTGTCATCGTCTTTATCGATGACATCTTGATATACTCCACGAGTCGGGAGGAGCACGAGGAGCACCTGCGAGCAGTATTGGGTACGTTGGAGAAGAACCAGTTGTTTGCGCAATACAAGAAGTGCGACTTCTGGCGGAGGAAGTCAAGTTCCTGGGACATGTAGTGTCCAAGGATGGGATAACAAAGGGGACCTTGCTAAGGTAGCCGCGGTTCATGATTGGCAGCAGCTTGAGTCGGTTATTGAGGTGAGGAGTTTCCTTGGTCTGGCTGGGTATTACAGACGTTTCATTCGGAATTTCTCGAAGATCGCCAGGCCATTGTCTCAGTTGACTCGGAAGGACCTGAAGTTCGCTGGAATGAGAAGGTGGAGGCACTTTTAAGGAGTTGAAGGACAAGTTGACGTCGCCCTTGTGCTAGTATTGCTGCAGCAAGGGTGAAATACACGGTATATCGACGCGTCTCGCGTTGGTTTGGGTTGTGTGATGATGCAGAAGGATAGGGTGATTTCGTATGCCTCGAGACAATTAAGGAAGCACGAGGAGAATTACCCTACACATGACCTGGAGTTGGCAGCTGTCATCTTTGCATTGAAGCTCTAGAGACATTACCTCTACGGTGAGGAGTTCGAGCTTTTCTGTGACCACAAGAGCCTTAAATACATATTCATACGGGGATTTGAATATGAGACAATATGGACGGAGACCTTGAAGGACTTTAAGTTCGAGGTTTCCTACCATCCTGGCAAGGCGAACCTTGTGGCAGACGCGCTGAGCCGCAAGAAGGCGATTGCATTTGCGGCACCGCTGATGATAGCCGAGTGGGACATGATGGAGTTTGTGCGGGACTTCGAGCAGAGACTCACTGTCGAGGAGCCTTTTGAGTGTGTTGCGCACGTTCGGGTGCGCCCACTTATTGACTACAGGATTGTTGAGGCCCAAGAGGGCGATATACGGCTGTCTGAGCTTCGAGAGCAGGCTAGCGACGCCGTGGACTCCGAGTGGAGAGTTGGTTCTGATGGGGGTTTACGATTCCGTGGCCGCCTATGTGTTCCTGATGTGGCTGACTTGAGACGCGAGCTTCTCGAGTCCGCCCATAACTCGAAGTTTGCGATGCATCCTGGTAGCACGAAGATGTACCAGGATATGAGACGGACGTATTGGTGGGATAACATGAAGGCCCACATTGCTGAGTATGTGTCTCGATGTCTGACGTGCCAGCAGGTTAAGGCAGAACATCGCCGACCTCCTGGACTACTTCAGCCCATGCCTATAGCGGAGTGAAAGTGGGACTTCATCTCCATGGACTTCATATCAGGGTTGCCGAAGACGAGGAAGGGGCATGATTCCATTTGGGTAATTGTGGACCGGTTGACCAAATCGGCCCATTTCCTCCCTATTAGAGTTACGAACTCTGCAGACGAGCTGGCTAGATTGTACATCAGGGAGATCGTCCGTCTGCACGGGGTTCCTTTGGAGATCGTGTCGGACAGAGACACGCGGTTCACATCTATCTTCTGGACTCGTATCCAGGAGGCAATGGGTGTGAAGTTGAAGTTCAGTACAGCGTTTCATCCTCAGACTGATGGGCAGACAGAGCGGGTGAATCAGATTTTGGAGGATATGTTGCGAGCATGTGCGTTGGACTTCAAGGACAGCTGGGATGACTGTCTTCCGTATGCAGAGTTCTCCTACAACAACAGCTTCCAGGTGACTATTGGCGTGGCCCCATATGAGGCTCTATATGGTCGACCTTGTAGGGCACCGCACTGTTGGGCAGAGGTTGGCAAGCGTAGTCTGATTGGCCCAGAGTTGGTACAGGCGACTACAGAGAAGGTAGACATTATCAGGCGTCGATTACTCACAGCGCAGAGCAGGCAGAAGAGTTACACCGATACGAGGCGGCGACCGCTGGAGTTCGAGGTCGGGGATCATGTGTTCCTTCGGATTTCCCCTATGAAGGGAGTCCTTCGGTTCAGGAAGAAGGGGAAGCTCCCACCGAGGTTTATCGGTTCATTTCAGATACTGGATCGAGTGGGTGATGTGGCGTATCGTCTCGCCTTGCCTACACCACTTGCTTCCGTACACAACGTATTTCATGTATCTATGCTGAAGAAGTACGTTCCTGATCCTTCGCATATCATCAGATGGGAGCAGTGCACGCTGAGTGAGGATGCTACGTACGAGCTGCGCCCGACGCGTATCCTTGATAGGAAGGAGCAGGTACTACGTAGCAAGGTCATCCCACTTGTGAAGGTACTTTGGACACATCATTCTGAGGAGGAAGCTACCTGGGAGACTGAGGCCGAGGTCAGAAAGAACTACCCTCAGATTCTCGAGGACTACGAAAAGGTATAAATTTCGAGGACGAAATTTTTTGTTTAAGGGGGGTAGATTGTAACGACCTGTAAATTTCCGTACATTGGGTCGAGTACCACCTTGACCAGAAATCACGTAGGATTAAATCCTTTAGAAATTTAACAAAGTTAACTAAGTATTAAACTCAATTAGCCATGAAATCCATTGGGATCGCTTTAAATACGATCTGCAAGACCCAAAACCTGCAAAACAAGTGACTCTAGTTTACCCTAAAGTTTAGAGCCAAACTCATTACCCGGCTGCTCTCGGGAATGAAACGAAACTTCCTATTAGGTCTAGACCGCACATCGGAAGTCCGATTAACACAAAGTTAAGGAACTAGGACGGCCCCACTGGGCTTGACAATCATCTCAAAAAACAGCTCCGACCGATGTCCCACGGCCATTTGTTTTGATCCGGAGCGAGGGAGTGTGAAAAACACTATTCCCATCCTAATAAAAATATCAGGAATAGTGATCCGCATCGTTCGGTTGCACGTCAATATTAAGCAACCCGACCGTCGAATCGACCAAATTACACCCTCGGATTAAGAAAAATTTCAGGAACATTTACATGTACTTAGAATTTCTGATCGTGGCCCACTGACCGTTGAACTGAAAGTGGTCCGCCACGTGCGATCTGGGAATCCGATCAAGTCGAAAACGTAATCCCACGTAGATCCATAGATGGTGAGCTTAAGTCTGACGTTTGGCTCAAGGAGGGCCACCAGAACCTCCCTTTTGAGCTGGAAAAGTGGCGAAATGCCTATATAAGTAGTCACCCTTGAACCTGAGTCTATTTTGGAAATATTTTTGGCTATAAAAGGGGCTTAGAACAGCCCCTCTCACAGCCATACGAATTTGGGAGAAAAACCCTAGAGAGAGAGAGAGAGAGAGAAAAGAGAGAAAAGCTTGGAATTTGTTGCTGATCTTCCTCCTACTGCTTTGGGTTGTCGCACGGCCTACACCGCCCCGTTCTAGGTGTTTTCCCGGCGGTATCCATCCCATTTGAAGGTAAGAAACCCTAACCCTAGGTCTGATTTAAGGTAGGATCGTTGTGGGTTATGTAAAGGCTAACCGATTCCGCTCTTTAGGCTAGAAAACTCCCGTATACGGAAGCTCTACTACCCTTGCTGATTCGTTGGAATTCCAAGGGCAAAGGTGAGGACTTTAAGTGTATAAGTTACGGTTTTCAACACTTTCAATGTCAGATAATGGTAGATTCATGATCTGCATGCAATTGCACATGTACAAAGTGCTTTCCGTTTCCTGTTTCGATTAACGTTGTAGAAATTGGAATTTCACATACTCTAGGTATACGTAGAAATACCGTATACGTATTTTTTTTGGGAAAAACGTTTGACATGTTTATTTAATGTGTGATTATATGATATATGGATAAAATACTAATTTGGCGAAAGGAATCGCTGAAATACATGTTCATGTGTAAATGCTACGTATGTTGAAATAGTGTATTCTAGAAATACCGTATACGTATTTTTTTTGGAAAAATGTATGACATGTTTATTTAATGTATGATTATACAATATATGTATAAAATACTAGTTTGGCGAAAGGAATCGCTGAAATACATGTTCGCTTGTAAATGCCTAGTATGTTAAAATTGTGTATTCTAGAAATACCGCATATGTGTGAATTTTGAAAATACAATTGTAATGATTATTTGCTGTATGATTATGATATACATGGGTAAAATACTCACGTGGCGAAGGGACAGCCCTAACACGTATTTTGCTAACATACATCATGTATGTTGGAATAGTGTATTCTAAGTGTTTGTGTAGATGCTTGTGTGTGTAAATGCTTGAGTGTTAGTGCCTTAGAGAGGTACTGATATGGGATTCCCAACTCCCTTAGAGACATGTAGGATCCCCTCCATGCGGTGGTTCGCTATAACCACTCCCTTGTAATGTGTACGTAATTGTATCCCTATGTGGATAGTGCTTTACTACATGCTTCACAACATGCTTTACAACATGCTTTACATCATGTTTTACTTCATGCTTTATAACATGCCTGCTAACATGCTTGTATTGCTTGTTTATCATGCTTTACTCCACATGCTATTGATGAAAATCATGTTGAGTTTGGGACTATGTCTATAGTCCAAACATTCGGTACCAGACTTGCGGTTGTGGCTGAGATTCATATCGCCACAACGGACGTGTCTGGCGAACCCGAGTCGTACTTCGGTTGGCGATAGTGGTTGGCCACACGGAGTGCTTTTGCACTCCATATCGCTCAACTTGTGGTGCGCTCGAGCTAGTCAGGCTCGTCAAGGAAACCGAAATATATTGTGTGTTCACCATGTTTGGTCGCTACTGCTTGAACCTAGGATACCAAACTTACCAGTGGCGATCCCGTTTAACCATGGTACCTCGATCCGCTAAGTCGCATGAGCCGGGCATGGTGGTATGGGACACCGTGGTCGAGCTGTCGGCCTACGCTGGGGCCATGTGCCTCCCCGTAGTGACCATTGCGCAACCAAAACTCGTGAGCCGAATACAGTGGTATGAGACACTGTATTTGAGCTGTCGATACTTACGGCGAGAGCCGAGTACAGTGAGACCTGTGCTCATGCTGACGGGCGACGAGTCCTCCGTAGTATCATCGAGTGTACTCCAAGTGTCTGTGATTGGCGACGAGTCTTTCATAGCAACTAGAGTATGAGTTGAGCCGAGTACGGTGAGACCTGTACTCGAGCTGACGGCTAGTGATTGAGCCGAGTACAGTGAGACCTGTACTCGAGCTGACGGCTAGCAATTGAGCCGCATACGGTGAGATCTGTATCCGCGCTGACGGGTGACGAGCCCTTTGCGATGCCTTCACTACGCTTCTCAAACCATAATATCGTATGAGATTAACTAGGATTGACGACCCTAGAATGGATCATGTTTGGGAATGATACAAGGGAGGTACCTTAGTTTCCCAATACTGCTGGTTGAAATGTACTAATAAAAACTTGGTAATCATGAGCATCATCGCACCGCATGTGCTTTGTAGATGTGGCGCACTGAAGGAGTAAGCATTCGCGAACGTAAGATGATGTCACTTGAGGGTGGTTTGGCAAGGGCATACAGCATCATGTCATATCATTTTTGCACTTAACAAGAGTAGTTAGAAATGTTTGATTTGTACTGCTTTATCATTACTGCTTGATTGATTTGATAACATGTTAACCTATGCTTTATTGTTCCACTGAGTTAGCTACTCACTCCCACGTTACGGGACGGTGTTTGTAACACCCACCAGACTCTGTCACAGGTGTAGATGGCGCCTTGGTTCAGGAGTCGGAGCCCGACTTTGATGAGGATCAGGAGGAGTTCTCCTTTATGCAGTATTCTGACGGCTTTGCTTAGGCCGGCTGCATCAAGGGATTTTCAGGGCCTCTTGAGGATTGTATTTTGATTTTTGACTTAGAAACAATACATGTATATTGGTACTCAGTTAGTACTCATACTCTGGAGTTCATAAAATTTTGTTACTTTACATACTTTGAATATAAAATTTCAGTCTTCCGCTTGCATTTATACAATTGAACTGGAGTATGATTTACTGTTTTGGTATAATCTCATTCATGTTTATTGCTCTAACTCAGACAACATTTAACCATCATTGTGTATGTTGCATAAGTGATGCGTTGGAACTCGGGAGTTGAGTTCATACTCGACCCCCGAATTTTAGGGTGTTACAAAAGGTCGACATCATTAAGCATCGACTACTTACAGCACAGAGCAGGTAAAAGAGTTACGCCGATACGAGGCGGCGATCGCTTGAGTTCGAGGTCGGGGATCATGTATTCCTCCTAGTTTCCCTTATGAAGGGAGTCCTTTGGTTTGGGAAGAAAGGGAAGCTCACGCTGAGGTTTATTGGTCCGTTTCTGATACTGGATCGCGTGGGTGATGTGGCGTATCGTCTCGCTTTGCCCACACCACTTGCATCTGTACACAACGTATTTCATGTATCTATACTGAAGAAGTACGTTCCTGATCCTTCACATATCATCAGATGGGAGAAGGTACAGCTGAGCGAGGATGCTACGTATGAGTTGCGCCCAACGCGTATCCTTGACAAAAAGGAGTAGGTACTATGGACACATCATTCAGAGGAGGAAGCTACTTGGGAGACTGAGGCCGAGGTCAGGAAGAACTACCTTCAGATTCTCAAGGAATATGAAAAGGTACAAATTTTGAGGACGAAATTTTTGTTTAAGGGGGGTAGATTGTAACGACCCGTAAATTTCCGTACAAGGGCTCGAGTATCACCTCGACTAGAAATCGCTTAGGATTAAATCCTTTAGAAATTCAACAAAGTTAACTAAGTGCCAAACTAGATTAGCCATAAAATCCATTGGAATCGCTTTAAATACGATCTGCAAGACCCAAAACTTGTAGAATCATTGACGCTAGGTTACCCTAAAGTCTAGGATCAAACCCATTACTCGGCTATTCTCGGGAATGACTTGGAACTTCGTATTAGGGCTAGACCGCACATCGGAAGTCCGATTAACATGAAGTTAAGGACTTAGGACCGCCTCGTTGGGCTCGACAACCATCTCAGAAATCAAGTCCAGACAATGTCCCACGGCCATTCGATCGCGTCCGGAGCGAGGGAGTGTGAAAACCACTCTTTCCTTTACAAAATAAATATCTTGAATAGTGATCTGGCACCATTCGGTTGCGGATCAGTATTAAGCAACTAGACCGTCAGAATCAGACCAAATACACCCTCGGATCAGGAAAAATTTCAGGAACATTTACATGTACTTGGAATTTCGGATCGTGGCTCACTGACCGTTGAACTGAAAGTGGTCCGCCCCGTGTGATCTGGGAATTCGATCGAGTCGAAAACGTAATCGCACGTAGATCCATGAGTTGTGAGTTTAAGTCTGACGTTTGGATCAAGGGGGGCCGCCAAAAACACTCTTTTGAGCTGGAAAAGCGCCAAATTGCTTATAATAGTCATACCTCTTGAATCAGAGTCTATTCCGGGGAGGTTTTAGGCTATATAAGGGCCTTAGAACAGCCATACGAATTTGGGATAAAACCTTAGAGAGAGAGAGAGGAAAAGAGAGAGAAAGTTTAGGAGAAGTGGGAGAATCTTCCTCCTACTATTGCAAATCACCCCACGGGCTGCACCGCCTCTTTCCAGGCGCTTTCCCGGCGATATCAACTCCGTTTTAAGGTGAGAAACCCTAACCCTAGATCTGATTTGAAGTGTATATGCTATAGGTTGTGAAATAGCTAACCAATTTCACTCTTTAGGCTAGAAAACTCCCGAATACGGAAGCTCATCCAACCTTGCTGATTCGTTGAGATTTCAAGAGGCAAGGTGAGGACTTTAGGTGTATAGGTTGCGGTTTTCAACGCTTTCAATGTCAGCTAATGGTAGATTCATGATCTGCATGCAATTGCACATGTACAAAGTGCTTTCCATTTTCTGTTTCGATTAGAATTGTAGAATTTAGAATTTCACATACTCTAGGTATTCGTATAAAATACCGTATACGTATTTTTTATGGAAATGTGTTTGACATGTTTAATTGTCGTATGGATATATGATGTATGGATAAAATACTCATTTGGCAAAAGGGTTCGCCTAAATACATGTTTACTAATATACACCATGTTTGTAGAAATACGGTGTTGTAAGAAGTACCATATACGTGTATATTTTAGCGATGTGTTTGTCATGATTAATTGTTGTATAAATATATTATGTGCATATAAATTAATTGCTTGGCGAAAAGAATCGCCGTATTACAAGTTCTCTTGTAAACACTATGTATGTTAAAATTGGGTATCCTAGAAAATACCCTATACGTATAAAATTTGCTGATGTAATTGTCATGATTATTTGCTATATGAATATGATGTATACATATAAAATACTAGTTTGGTAAAGGGACAGCCCTAGTGCACTTTCCTCTAACATACGTCATGTATGTTGAAAAAGTGCATTCCAAGTGTTTGTAAAAATTGCTTGTGAATGTAAGTGCTTAAGTGTTAGAACCTTAGGTAGGTGCTGAGATGAGATTCTCAACTACCTTAGAGTCACATATGATACCCTCCATGTGGTTATTTACTCTAACCACTCACCTATGAAATATATGTATTTGTATCCCTATTTGTATAGTGCTTTACAACATGCTTTTGAACATGCCTTGTAACTTGTTTATTAACATGCTTTATGACATGCTTTATAACATGATTGCTAGTGTTCTTGAATCACCATGTTATCATGTTGTACTTCACATGCTATGGTTAGGAATTGATTGAGCTTGGGACTATGTCCATAGTCCAGGCATCCGGTATCAGACTTGGAGTTGTGGTTGAGATTCGTTCGCCACACATGATGTGTTGGCGAACCCGTGTCGTACTTCGGTTGGTGATAGTGGTTGGCCACACGAGGTGCTTTTGCGCTTCATATCGCCCAACTTGTTGTGCGCTCGAGCCAGCCGAACACGTCAAGTAACCTGTGTGTCTTATGTATGTTCACCGTATTTGGTCGCTAATGTTTGAACCTAGGGTACCAAACTTACCAGTGAAAATCCCGTTAACCATGGTACCTCGATCCGCTAAGACTCATGAGCCGGGCATGGTGGTATGGGCACCGTGGTCGAGCTGTCGGCCTACGCTGGGGCTACGTGCCTCCCCGTAGTGACCAGTGAGCAACTTAACTCGTGAGCCGATTATGGTGGTATGGGACACTATATTCGCGCTGTCGGCCTACATTGATAAGGTGATGGGGGAGTGGTGCAACCTTTGTGCGTAACAGCCCTGACAGCCCTTTGTAGTGACCGCGAGCATATTCTGAAGTCGCAGTGTGCCTTAGGGTTCGCCGCGATATATAGAGTATGAACTAGGCCTGTTTCTGTATAGTGATGAATCGTTTAAGGGGTGATGGGGGAGTGGTGTAACCTTTGTGCGTAACAGCCCTGGCAGCCTCTGCAGTGACCTAGAAAACACACCATCGTCTGATATTAACTAGGACTGACGACCCTAGAATGATCATGTTTGGGAATGATACAAGGGAGGTACCCTAGTTTCCCAATCCTGCTGTTTGAAATGGATTAATTAAAAACTTGGTAATCATGCTCATCATGCATCGCATGTGCCTGGAAGATGTGGAGCACTGTGGGATGTAAGCATGCCGCGAGCGTGAGATGGCGTCGCATGAGGGAGTATGTTGGTGAGGGCATCCATCATACCTGCATTCATACTTGCATTAATCAGAGTAACTAGGAGTGTTTGATTTACTGCTTAACTATATTGATAACATGATAACTTATGCCTTATTGTTCCACTGAGTTAGCTACTCACTCCCACGTTACGGGACGGTGTTGCGCACACCAACCAGACTCTGTCTCATGTTTAGACGAGCCGACGACTCTGGAGGCGGAGCTGATTATGCGAGGACCAGGAGTAGTTCTCGTATATGCAGTTCTCTGGCGGCTTCGACTAGGCTGCCAGGACCGCCGAGTTTTACAGGGATTGTACCTAGTTTATTTTTGACATTTTGATTATAAACAGACATGTATATGGTGACTCAGATGGATTCATACTCTGGAGAATGAAACGTTTATTTTGTTTCTTTACATACATATATATACAGTTCAGTCTTCCGCTTGCTTTTATACAATTGATCTGGAGTATGAATTACTGTTTTGGTATAATCTCATTCATGTTTATTGCTCTAACACAGACAACATTCAAACATTATTAAATATGTTACATAAGTGATGCGTTGGGACTCGGGAGTTGAGTTACACTCGACCCCCGATTTTCAGGGAGTTACACAATGCCCCCTATGCTCGAGCGGATAAGGCCACACCCCCTCCCAACCGACCACTACACAGTGGGAGACTCAGCCTCTTAGGATTCAGCACTCGAGCGCTCATGTATCCACTCGGTCTCGACGTTGGGGCGTCCTCTAGTACCAAGAGGGTTTTAGGGATTTTCACCCAGGGCCATCTATGACAGCTGATGCTAGAACAAATTTTTGGTGTCCCGTCTGGCCATCCAGGACATGCCTGTGGAGGCTACGACCCTAATATTGCTAGGGCGTACAGTAATCATAATGCAAGATGCATGAGTCATACAGTCTAGTCATGCATCAATCCTACGCATGTCGTGCACTCATGTGAGATAACCTCCACCTATCAGGGAGTCTCATACTATCCTGCCCAATGACATATGCAATGGTCAATCACATCTCATAACAAACATGCAGATGATACGTATGGGCATGTATCATGATGCTATGCTGTCACATACTCATAATCAGTATTTACGATCGGCCTTGACAATGTAAATATTTAACCATCATTGCCCCTAGGGAATGACCCACATAGAACCAAATATATAATGGGCCCATGACCCCACACAAGGGCCTAATATACAACACAATGGGCCTTGCTCAAGGCCACATATACACAACAGGTGGGCCCTACTCATGGGCCTCAAGTACATGACAGGTGGGCCCTACACCTAGGTCCCAAATACATCAAATGGGCCATGCCTCATGGGCCTATTACATATCACAATGGGCCTCGCCCATAGGCCACGAATACATCACAATGGACCATGCCCATAGACCTCAAATACATCACAATAGGCCCCATTATATAGACCTCCTACTCATCACATTAGGTCTTAGACACGGGCTACATATACATTACACATGCCGAATACACATCTCAATGGGCCTCAACTACGGGTTGCATATACATCATATAGCTCTTGACAATCGAAATCGACATTCGGATTCGGCCTCGTCAATCGGAGTCGGCCTCGATAATCAGGATCGACAATTGGCCACGACAATCGGAATTGGTAAGAATGGGCCTAACAAGGCATAATGGAAGGTCACAATGTGGACATTAAACCATCATTGTCCATCAGTGGGGCCATTTAACCGACATTGCTCCCAAGGAGTGGCCCACGTAGAGTCAAACATATAGTGAGCCCATGGCCTCGCACAAGGGCCTAATATACATCATCATGGGCCTCACCAAAGGTCACGAACACATCACAATGGGCCGCATGACATGGGTTGCGCTAATCTAATGGGCGTCAAACACATCAGGTGGGCTGCATCAATGGGTCTAATACCATGAGCTTCAAATACACAACACAGTGGGCCTCATGGGTGGCTCACAAATACATCAAGGTGGGCCTCATGGATGGGCCATAAACACATCAAAGGTGGGCCTCATGGATGGGCCATAAACATATCAAAGGTGGATCTCATACATGCCAATTGGGCCGCATCAACAGGTCGCACCAATGGGCCTCACTAAAACGGGTCGAAATACGTCATGTTGGGCCTCCGCAAGCACAACATGTTGGGCCTCTTAAAGGGCCTTATCAAATGAGCTCCAAGTACATCACATCGGGCCTCACCAAATGGGCCCCAAATACAACAGATGGGCCATATCAAATGGGCCTCAACAATGGGCTTTATTTTCATTAAGTGGGCCCACCGTAACATTTATTTTCCATCCAATCTATTCAGAAGGTCACATGGACCTAACTTAGGAGGAAAAATAAATTTCCTACTAATCCAAAACTTCTATGACCCCAAAATCGGATTTCAATGGTAGCCGTTCAATCACCACCGATTTTTATTGTGTGTCCAACTAATAAACGGCGTGGATATGCAACATATTCATCAAAGGTGGACCACACGTGTTGTACATGGACAACACATAAAATGGATATAATAAGGTGGGTCCCACTGATCTGAACAAATGGACAACTTAGAGAAATACATGAATCACAGTGGACCCTTGAGATGGATGACATGGAATGAAGCACATACATCAAGGTGGGGTCCAGGTTCCCTTATTGGATGAACGGATTGGATAAAATATCATGGTGGGCACACACCACAAATGGGTAGATGGCGTGAATATAGTACATACATCATGGTGGAGTCCATGATCTGGACGACCCATCAAGGCAGGCCTCATACATTGAGGTGCGTCCACTTGCTGAGATGGATGGTGGGAATATGAAATACATGCACTCAAGGGGGTCCATGTAATGGACAACACTTGCATTAGGGAGATCCACCGTCCTAGATGAATGGTGTGAAAACAAAACAGGTGGATGGCTTGGGTATAGAATGCATGCATCAATGGGCCCACTGTCCCACAAAACAGATGGACGGCGTTGCTGCAAGGCACATACATCATGGTCGGCCCATACAGCACCGTCCAAATGGATGGCCTGTATATAAAATACATGTATCAAGGTGGGCTCTAACGACAGGCCACAAATACATCAAGATGGGCCTCAACCCACGGGCCCTAATACATCACAATGGGCCTTAACCCATGGGCTCTAAATAAAACACAATGGGCCGCACCAGTGAACGGTATAGATATAGAACACATGCATCAATGGTAGGCCCCACACGGCACGTCCAAAGGTGGACGGTGTAAATGTACATACACCAAGATGGGTCCTACCACATGAACAGTGTGGATCATCGTATACATCATGGAGGACCCACAAAGCTTGTAATGTCAAGACAACTATTCTGCCAGTGTGTGAAGACCCGCCAATTGTATCCCACATAGGTGGGTCCTACATAAGGCCCACCATACAATACTATTTATAATATTACACACACACACACACACACAACAGCTACTCAGCTGGGGTCCATGGAACTTGTTGATTTCATCACACCAGCCATATGCTGCTGGGGCCCACCGTCCAGTAGGCTGGACGGTGCGGCTACAACACTACATCATGGTGGACCCTACCTGCAAATGGAAGGACGGTTGAATATAACATATACCTCATAATGGTGGGGTCCTGCACAGATGGACGACACACATGAAACACACACACACACATACATACATACATACATATACATATACATATATATATATATATATATAAAATGTAGATTCCACCGTCCATTACTGGACGGTGATGATAAAACACATACACCGGGTGGGTTCCACCGTCCACGGTTGTGGACGGTGTGGATAAAACACATACATCAATGTGGGTCCCACGTGGGGCCCACCTTAAATTTGTTTACCGTCCAATCTACTGATAAGGTCACACGGACCTGGACGAAAAGGAGAACAAATTTCATGTTAATCCAGAACGTCTGTGACACCTAAAAGGGTTTCAATGACAGACGTTCAATCACTCTACTCCCTATGATGTGGGCCACCTGAGGGCTGTATATGGCTGATTTTTGGAGGGCCCACTGTCTCAAAGGGGACCCATCAAATGCACGGTGTTAATGTACAACGCACATCATGGTGGGGCCCACGGCTGGGACCCACGTCATAGCCCCTTTTCACGCCCAACGTCCTAACGAGTCAGCAGCAGCAGGCGCTGCTCTCTCTCTCTCTCTCTCTTTTAAAACAAATAGTAATTCCACAGTTTTTCATACGTGGGGCCCGCATTCAGAGAATCCACCCCATCCATTAGCTTCTACGGCCCTTGATCGACCAAATGAGACCAATATGAGACATATTTTTGACGAATAGAAGAATCAATGTGGATT
Source organism: Magnolia changhungtana (assembly GCA_030180095.1). Lineage (NCBI taxonomy): Eukaryota > Viridiplantae > Streptophyta > Magnoliopsida > Magnoliales > Magnoliaceae > Magnolia > Magnolia changhungtana. Next base: position 9,956,912 of record JASAUF010000656.1, on the reverse strand, counting down.
TTGACGGTAATACCACTATTTCCTATAGTATGGCCGTCCAGAGGATCGGATAGGTCTCAAATTTTGGATCAACGCCTAAAATGATCTGAGAAAAAGGATGGATGGCTTGGATTTGATTTATACATCAAGGTGAGGCCTACTTGCATGGCCTACCCAAAAAGCTTTAAAAAGTATTTTTTTTGTTAGCTTGTTAGTACACACCCATGTCAATACACGCACGACATGTTAGCCACCCTATAACGTCCAGCGTCCAGAGATGCTGGATGACATTGATAAATACGGACATCATGGTGGGGTGGGCCCCACATGTACGTGGCCCACCTATGGGTCTGATATTTTTATTTTTCCCATCCATTCGGGCCCGCTAACAGGCTGTACGGTGTAGATCAACACATACATCAAATGGGTCCCATGAGGGTGGATGGTGCGGATAGATCACATACTTCATGATGGGGTCTACCTAGGTGGGCCACACGGCCACATCGTCAAAAGAAAACAAGGAAAGAGAGGGAGAAAGAAACACCCACCTCTAGATCAACTCCTTTCGCCTATGTAATCTAGAGCTCCAAGGGGACGTTTTTAACGGTTGCAATGGGCTTTGGATGGTAGGGATGGGAGATAGGAAGTGGGCCATACTAGCTTCTCCCCCTTGGAAGCCATGGACGTGGGTTGCTTGGGGAAAAATGAGGGAGAGAGAGATGAGAGAGAGAGGGGGATGGGAGATGTGAGTGATGGAGTGATGTGAACTTAACTAGGTATGGGTTGTGTTGACTTGGGTGAGAGAGGGGTATACGTTGTGATGGGAGGTGTACTTTTATTGATTGATGGGATTGATTTGACATTTGGTAGAGAGAGAGGGAGATGGGAGATGTGAGTGATGGAGTGATGTGTACTTGACTAGGTATGGGTTGTGTTGACTTGGGTGAGAGAAGGGTATGGGTTGTGATGGGAGGTGCACTTTTATTAATTGATGGGATTGATTTGACATTTGGTAGAGATTCTTTTCGGATTACAAACGCGCAATGTTTTCTCGAGTTGAACGCGGGTCCACATCTCCTGGTCTGGGTATCGCCTCGACGCGTGAGATGCGGCATCGGAACCCCGGCGACGGTGTGGTCGCACTGGTGTAAGTCTCAGGTCGAGTTGACTCAAATATGAAGGACTCGGCTCAGGATCACCCGTAAACGCCGATTACAAATCGCGGGTCACCGAAATTTGACCGAGAGGACAGTATGAGTGTACGAAACGGTACGGTCTAGGATACGGGCCTTACAGATCTCAAGTTTTATAATCTTCAAAGGTCAACCATCATTTAAAGAAATGAAGTTTTAATGTCCTTACTTTACATTCAAGGTATGAATGACCTTAGATTGACCTTAGGGTAGGTCATTTTGTATACATAATTTGAATTGAATCATTTTATAAGTGTTTGGTCTGTTTTAAGACTAGTCCTGGACTCTGTTCGACTAGTCCTAGAACTGGCTCGACCAGTCCAAGAAATTTCAAAACCAGTCCCAAGTTGTTGCAAATTTTTTAAAAATTTTGGTTGGGCTATGACCAGTCCTGGAGTCTACTCGACCGATCGTAGGAACAGTGCCGACTCATTTACGACCAGTTATGCAACTATGACTCAAACTCCAGCAACCTTTCCTAGTTCCTCATGACGAATCGTGGGTTGGTCACAACTAGTCGTGGAGGCCTTACGACCAGTCATGGACACCTTATGATCAGTCGTAGAACGGTTTTATCTGTTCGCGCTTAAAATTTCAAAATGCAGTTTGAACTACGACAAGTCAATGTGGCCACGTGACCAGTCGTAGACGCGGTTTCTGCATTTATAAATAGAACATGATTTTCAGAGTTTCATATCCCAATTCAAGTAAAATCAAGGCATCACCCTCAGATAAGTTTGTATTATTTTTAAGCTACGTTGTGCATATTTAATATTCTCTTTTATTAGCTTTGTCAATTTGATTTTGTTTCTATATTCCAATCCAATTTGAAAAGAGGAATTGCTGTATTCCTTCTTCTTGGAATCGAAATCAAATAAAGCTAGCCCAACTGGTTTAATTTAAAATCAATTAGAACCTAGAACTATTTCAAAGTGAGTATTGAACAATTGAACTTCTATATTCGAATTTCTACTCCGATAGGTTCTTCTGGGTTGCTACAAAAGGAGAAATCCAGGTATTTTACATTTGTGTAAATTTCCATTGCTTTTGGTTTCTTTTGAGATTGACCTAGAAAAATCTCATAGTTTTGGTTATCTGAGGAGAGCTAAAAAACTCAGAAAGTGGGGTTTTTGAATTGTGTAAGCCCATTTGAAAGACACAATTGTGAAGGTTTTAGGTGAACCTGAGAAACCTATTTTCATAGTGAACGCTGATATCCCCTGCGTGAGGATATTAGGAGTGGAGTAACAAGCTGTGTGGCTATTATTTAACAGTTGGTGTACACACAGACGAACCACTATAATTCTTTGTGTCTTATGGTTTGAATGTTTATTTAATTTCTGTATCTTTTTTCATTCAAGTTTGTGGGATGTATGTGTGGATGTGAATGTTGTAATATTTACATTTCAAGCATTGTAGGGAATGTTTTAATAGTTTAGAATTTATTTCTTGTTATTTCCTTTATTTCCTTTCAGTTTGAATTTTTAATATTCAAATTGTTCTAGTAAGGTTGTCCTGCCATAAACTCTTAGTTTTTATGGTGCAAGGTTGTCCTTAGAACAACATTGGTTTCATCCTCTCTATTCTAATATTTGAGGTTACTTTACATTTCCATACTGTGATTTGTTTAATGTGCTATCATTCCTTTATTCATTGAAATTCCGCTGTTAAAGTTTTAAATTTGGCATAGTCCTATTCACCCCCCCTCTAGCACATATAGATAGGCCTTTTCAAGTGGTATCAGAGCCTAATAGCTCGTTTTAATTATTATCTGGATTTATTTCCTGAGCTAATCGATCTAAGCTATTTATAAGATGTCAAATTTTGGTAGCCTTTCAGTCACTAAGCCTCCACCATTTGATGGCTCCAATTATGCCTATTGGAAAGCGAGGATGAGGATTTTCCTTAAATCCATGGATGAGAGCATGTGGCAAGCCACAGTAACTGAATGGATCCCTCCTACCTCTGAAGTGACTGGTATCGATGGATTAAAATCAATGAAAGTCTCACCTTATTTTACCTGGACTGCACTTCAGAAAGGTGAGATAGTGCTAATGAAAAAGCAATAAATGTAATCACTTGTGCATTATCACTGAATGAGTTCAAAAGAATTATATCCTGTGACACTGTAAAGTAAGCTTGGGATATTTTAGAAATGACACATGAGGGTACATCAATTGTCAAGAAGTCTAAAGTCCAAATCCTCACAACTAAATTTGAGGAAATACATATAGAAGAAAATGAAACATTCATGGACTTCTATATTAGACTAAATGACATTGTGAACTTTATGTGGGGTCTTGGCAATAAAATCCCAGAAAGTAAAGTGTGTGCAAAGATACTATGCTCACTACCTGAACGGTTCAACTCAAAGGTAATTGCAATTCAGGAACTTCGTGATACGGACAATATGAGGGTAGAAGAATTAGTTGGGTCTTTACAAACCTACGAGTTAAATCTTAAAATTATTAAAGGTAAATCTATTGCCCTTAAGTCTTCTAAATGTATTTCTCAAGAAAATTCTGATTTTGATAATTCTGAAGTTGATATGGCTCTCTTAGTGAAAAAGTTTTACAAGATTTTCAAAAGTAAAAAGAGGGTTGACTTTCAAAAATCAAAATGATAAGAAAAAATCTAAATTTAAAACTTAGAAATCTTTAAAAGATAGTCAATGTTACAACTGCCAAGAATATGGGCATTTAGCAAACAAATGTCCTAAAAAGAAAGAAATGTTGGCTACTTGGGATAAATCTTCTGGCACTGAAGCCTCTTCTGAATCAGAAGATTCTGAAACCGAGTCGGGCAATGAAGTTAAAGCTCTTATGACTCTAGCCAAGTTCACTTTTTCAGATCATGATGATTCTGAAAGTGCCCTGATTTGTCAAGTTACGTGAATGTTGAGTGAGATTGTCTACAGAGCCTGATAGGAAGATCAATTTAAGCGTCTACCTCAACTAGATGTGTGTAAGCTTGCCACAGTTGAACATAAAGCCTCACATCCCATAACCCAAAACACCAGGTAAATAAAACCCTTAAAAACAAGTTAGAAATCATAGGGTTTTAAGGTGAGAAAACTTTTTTCAAAATAAGAAAATCTCTAAGTTTTTCTCGCCTTGTTGATTTTATTGGAACATTCTCGATATGACCGACCTGCTCTATCGATGTCCTCGATACTTTAATGATATTATCGATGTGGGGACCAAAAGTGTTTAGCAACTAAATGTTCATCTGGACGGATTTATCGATGTATCAATACACCTATCGATATCATCGATATAAGAACTAAAAATGTCCAACAACTTCACAACATATCTGGACAAATTATCGATGTATCGATACACTTATCGATATTCAAATCTCGAGTCCATCAAAACTGGCTCGATAAGATCGACATGCAGATTTCTGAAGCCCCTGTTTTTTAATGAAAATCTCAAAATCCTTCGATATATCGATGCTCTTCTGATATGATCTGAAATCAAATATCGACAACATCGGAAGTCCATCGATGATATCGATCGTGGGCATGCATTTCTTATAGTAGATATTTCAGGTTGTTTTTAACTATGATCGAGGGCCCTTTGATAGAATCGATATTCAAATATCGATGATATCAGCACCAGGTCAATTGCATCGAACAAGGTCATAAACTGTTCAGCAAGCTTAAAGACAAATCCGCTGGATTTATCGATGCCTCGACTCTGTTCTTAATATCATTGACATTCAAATTCCGATGATCTCGATGGTTCCCCGATCATTCATGAAATCCTGAAATATTTCAAAGTCAAGTCTCTCTCATTTTTCAAGTGTCGATGGATCAAACCTGTCATCGATGGAATCGGAGTTCGAAATCCGAAGACATCGACAATAGTTTCGATTCATCGACCAATTGGCAAAAGTTTCAAAAATGTATGATATTAAGTTTGAGTCATTGAGCAGACCATCAATGTTATTGAGAGTATATTCTCGATGATATCGAACTCTATCATAAATGTGACCGTTTTATATCCATTAGAACTTTTTGCCTATATATAGAGGACTTGTCTTTTATTGCTGTGAGAGAAGGTAGAGAGAGCTTTTGTGTGTTTCAACTTATATCTTATATCCAAAGCCCTTTCTCTTAAGGGAGTTCATCCTCCAATCCACCCTCATCATTAACATTCAATAGAGTGGATTGGGGAATGAACTTCCTCATTCAAGGATCCTTCAGCTACTACCTTAATGACAAATATTTTGAGAGTAGGATTCCATCTTCACCTTGACCCAACCCGAAGCCGAGTATTGGTACATCATTTTGTGTTGCGGATCAAGGGAGTAGAAGATTCTTCGTCAACAAGGAGGAGGAAATCTTTGGCATTGTGCTAAATGGGACTCATTAGCTTATTTGTAAGTATCCGGAGTCCAAGAGGACACTTGTGATCATTCCTTTCTAGGATTGGCTCTTAAGTGGTTCTCACCCTTTGAAGTCTTTAAGGAGCCCTCCGATGGGAGTGTACGTGGTGGGTGCATTGTGTGGACCTTACTCTATGGAGAGCATAAATATCTAGTTAGGAGTGAACCAGTAAAACTCTGGGTTTGAGGTGAACCGTGTAAAACCTTGGGTTTGAGGTGAACAGGGTAAAACCTTAGGGTTTGAGGTCAACCGTGTAGAAACCTCCAGTAGGGTCTTATGAAAGATCCTTGGCCAATGTACATAAAAGTGGGTGCGTTGTATTGACCCTTGCTCGTGAGAGCATAAACGTTCAGCCTCAGTGTAGGTTGTAAAGGTTGAAGGTGAACCTGATTTAAAACCTTAGGTTTGAGGTTAACCATTGTGAAACCTACTTAGTGAAATCCGGTACACTCAAGGGTTGAGTGCGATTACTGGGAGTGGAGTAGACTTATCGTCGAACCACTATAAAAATGACTGTTTGAGATTGTTATTCTTCTGATTGTGTGATTTACTTTAATACTTCCATATCTGAATATCTGATCACACCTCACACACCTACACAGTCACATCCAACATAAACTAAGTTGCATATTGCTATATCTTGAATAGTTTGTTATTGGATCCTCTGCCTGACTTGGAAGCCAACAGAGTTACATTTGAGTAATCCTGATAATTGTATATTTAGAGGATTAGTGAAGTAGGATTTTTTAAATAAATCATAAAAACTTTAAAAAGTAAAAACTTTAAAAAGTCCTATTCACCCCCCTCTAGGACATATTGGCATATTCCTTCTTCAACTAGTGCGGTCTTTACCGCCATTCAAATTCTACTGGTGAAGAAAATTTGAATAGTGATCATGAAAATGAAGTAGATCTTCAAGATGCTTATAATGCCCTATACAAGGAAAGTTGTAAAATTGCTATTAAACTTAAACTTCAGAAAGAAAAGTTTTCAAAGATTAAAGAAAATTTTGAAAGTCTTATTTTAGAAAAATCTCATATTTCAGATTATTTTGAAAAATGCAAATGCGATTTAGAATTCAAAACCTCCCTGAATGAAAATTTGAAATCTAAAAATGAAAGACTTAAACTTGAAATCTCTTCACTTTTAAGTTTAAAGGATACATGGAGATATGCCTAAGGTGATCTTAAATTAGAAAAACTTTTTTCTGGATTAAGAAAATGTGGCGACCGATCTGGTTTGGGCTATGATAGAAATGTTCCTCCTAAACAGAAGAATACTTCTCCTAAGTTTGTAAAAGGAGAGTCCTCAAAATCAAAAGAGAAAAGTTCTAATCAAAAGTTTTCTAAAAATGCTAAAACTTTTCAATCTTTCAAAACTAAAACTAACCATATCAACTATAAAAATCAAAACTGAAACCCTTTAGTTGAGAAAATAGTTGATCTACTTAAGGAGCTCTTAAAATCTAACTCAGTGGGTCATTCTTACAACAACTACAAACATAAGAAGACCAACTATACTCCTAAACCCAAAACAGTTATGAAATGGGTTCCTAAGGTTACTTGTTTGGTTGCCCACACAGTTTTCATAGCTTCAAGCCATTCAAAGTTATACCTAGACAGTGGATGATCCAGGCACATGACTAAAGACAAAGGTTTGTTCACCACTCTTAAAGACATGACTATGGTTCAGTTACATTTGGTGATGGTACCGAATGCAAGATTTTTGGCCAAGGTATGGTTTAACTTTCTAACCTCTCCTTATTTGAGAATGTTCTGTACGTTGAAGGTTTAAAACATAACTTGTTAAGCATTTCTCAAATATGCGATAAAAATCATAGTGTTAAATTTTCTAACCTAGGGTGTGAAATATTAAACAAAAATGGTTCTGTAATATTAACTGGTCGTAGAACTTTTGAAAACTGCTACATCGTAAGTGATTCTAGCTCATCTAATCAACTGTGTTACATGGTCCATACCAATGAGACCAAGTAATGGGATAAACATCTTGGACATGTACACTACCACAATCTCTATAGATTGAGCAAAAGAGAACTGATAAGAGGTCTACCTAAATTACATAAAGTTGACAAAATATGTGGCGAATGCCAGATTGGCAAGCAAACTAGGAGTACTCACAAAAAGGTGAACTCCAATGCCACATCAAAACCGCTCGAACTTCTCCACATAGATCTTGTAGGACCAATCAGGACGGAGAGTCGAGGTGGCAAAAAATACATACTGGTAATCGTGGATGATTATACCAGATTTACTTGGGTAACCTTCTTAAGAGATAAATCATAAACCCTTGATGAAGTAAAAAAGATGCTCAAATGGATCCAAATTGAAAATGGTTCTCAAGTTAGTAAGATCCGTAGTGATCATTGTCACGCCCCAAACTCGAAAAATGGGCTCGCAAAATTTTTGATCGCCGAATCCGATGCTAACAGCCTCCGTAGTGCCTCATTCTCAGATTCCAGTATTTACATGTCAGATTCCGATCCTGGGATCCTACAAGGAGGATTTTAAGTATGATATATTTTTTTTTGTAATGGAGCATAACCACAAGCATAACCAAGTGGCAAAACAGCAATACCACATATCCACTATATCAAAAACTTTTTAAGTACAATGCAGGAAGGAAAATACAAGATGATCAAAAGGCTCTAAAATGATCTGATTCGCACTCTTGCCTCAGCGCTGCTGCTGTCCAACGCTACCTGCACGCAATGGTCATGCATAAGCTTACAAAAGCTTAGAGGGTGGTGTAAGTGTGTGCCAATGGCAACGCCAAGTGTAAAATGTCAGAGTAATGCGGTAGTATACGGTAAGTCCATGAATAAAACCAGTCATACCAAGGCTATGTGATGCAAGGCATGAATGTTATCGGCCATACTAAGGCCACGCGATGCGAAACATGAATGCTATCGGCCATACCGATGCAATGCAAGGCTTACGTAGCCGAATGTCATATGCGAGATGCAATACATGCATGTCAGTCCTCATCATGTACACATATCAGTATAGTTCCTCTCTAGATATCACCGGGGTCAAATACACCTCACATTGACTGCCTCCACCCTAGCTGCACAGTCAAGCAAGTGGAAGAGACCACACTATCTGCCTGACTAGTAGTCTGCCAATACCTACCTGGCTCGTCGATAGTGGACTCATTTACGAGCTGGTCAAAATCAGCCTAGCTTATAGCCCCCTCACTCTGGCGGATAAGGCCACACCCCCTTCCAACCGACCACGACACAGTAGGAGATGCGGCCTACTGGTATTCGGCACTCGGGCGCTCATGTATCCACTCGGTCTAGACGTTGGAGCATCCCCTGGTACCAAAAAGGTTCTAGGACTTTCACCCAAGGACATCCTAAGTGACCACAGTGCTAGATCAAAGTATTTTCGGTATCCGATACCACCATCCACGATGTGCCTGTGGAGGTCAGGACCCTGATGTCGCTAGGACATGCAGTGATCACGACACATAATGCAAAATGCATGAGTCACACCGTCAAATCATGCAGCAATCCAGCGCATACTGCGTGATCATGTGGGGCACTCCGTGTCATCAGGAGTCTTGTAAATGTCTCAGCCTAACTGGCTTATGCTATGATCAAACATCCCTCACATCAAGCATACAGATGATGCGTATGAGTATGAGTCATGGAGTTACACTAAGCATGCTATGAGATGATGAACTATCCTCACACGAAGGTGGGCTTAGATGGCCTACTCACAACAAGCACGGGCCTATAAATGGGCTTAGGGAGATTTATAATGCAGACATTAAACCAACATTATTCTTACAATGTGGATGTCAAACCAACATTGCTCCTAAGGCATGGCCCGCCATAACCATGGAGAAATCACACATTGCAATAGACCCTAAGGACAACCTGTTGGGCCTCTATCCATGGGCCTTAGATACATCAAATGGGCCGCATCATATGGGCCTTTTATAAGTCAAGTGGGCCATATTAAAGGGGCCTTATGTACATTGCAATGGGCCATACCCCATGGGCCTTTGAATACATCACAATGGGCCTCGTAACATGGGCCTTATATATCAAAGTGGGCCTCATACATATACCAAGGTGGGCCTTAATAACGGCCACAATTACATCAATATGGGCCTAATGAATGCTAAGGTGGGCCTTAAAAAAATGGCCACCAATACATACATACATATCTATGAATCATGTCAAAGGATCAACTGATCCTCACTTCAAATAATAGTGGTGGGAACCACATGAACCACGGATCTGACTCATTCTTTAGCTCATACTATAAAATGAGTTTTTAAAATGGATGGACGGGTTGGATGCAACACATGCATCATGGTAGGGCCCACTGAGATGTGGTTGCCAATCCAGCCCATCCATAACGTGTGTCCCACTTGCATGAGGGTTCGGCCGAAGTTTCAGGCGCATGCAAAATTTCAGGTGGGACCCACCGTCCACAACAGTGGACGGTGTAGTAAAACACATACATTAACGTGGGCTCCACCGTCCGCCTGGATGGTGGGCATAAAACACATACATCGCTGTGGGTCCCATGTGGGGCTCACCATAACGTTTACTTTCCATCCAACCTGTTAATAAGGTCGCACAGACATGGAATGAAGAGGAAAAATAAATTTTATTTTGATCCAAAGCTTCTGTGGACCCAAAATGGGTTTCAATGGTAGAGTTCAATCACTGTTGTTTCTTGTGGTGTGGGCTACCTGAGATCTGGATCAAGTTGATTTTTGGAGGGGACCCACCTCAGGGGGTGGTCCACCTCATGGATGGTGTGGATAAAAAATTTACATCATGGTGGGGCCCACATGGCCAGCCGTGGGACCCCCTGGCATCCACCCACCCGTCCGCAGGCAGCGGGCAGCAGCGCTGCTGCTGCTGCTATTATTTATTTATTTATTTATTATTATTATTATTTTAAAACCACTTCTCCTAGGGTTTTTCATGTGTGGGACCCCCATTAGTGAAATCTGCCTCAGCCATTGGTCCCCATGGCTCATAACAAGGCCATCAAGCCCAATATTGGGTATGTTTTATCATCTAGAAAAGTTAAGGTACTTTTAAACGGTAGAAATTGCTCTTTGCTAAGGTAGGGCCCACCCGTTTCTCGAACCAGTCTCATTTTTCAGCTCAATGCCTAAAATGAGTTGGGGAAGAGGATGGACGGCTTGGATTGAATACATACATCAAGGTGAGTCCTATACAAGTGGCTCACTTCCAATGCCTTGAAAAAGGCTAATATTTGTGTTTTGCTTTTATACGTCCAGAGAGTCCCCAAACTCTCTCCCTTTTTTTTTTTTGGTCGTGCAATGCCTTTAAGGTGGGCCCTTCGTAGATGGGCCACCACATGGTGAGGTGGTGTGGTTACAATACATATGTAAGGTGGGCCCCACCTTTAGATGGTTTGGATCCCATACATGCTCCATTGTGGGGTCCATCCAAGTGGGCCATAAGGCCATAATATCATACACAAAATGATAAAATAAAAAGAGAGTGGGACACGCATGATGGAGGGACCCCGACACTATGGGCCCTCCATTTTAAGCATCCAATTATACATCAATGGGTCCCATTGCATATGGGCCCTCCAAATAAAAGATCAACGGTGGAGATCCCTCTCCACCCAAAATGAATGGTCTATATGACCTCTTTATGCAAGGAAATATAAACATCATAATGGGGTCCATAGAGAATGGCCCCATCATGGAATGATCATGAGGATCAAAGTGGGCCATCGGCCACACCTAGGGTCCCAATTGAGATCCATACCATCAATTGGTAGGCCTCACTTGGCCCTTCATCATAAAAGTGAAATCTAGGCCTAGGGAAAACACCCACCTAGTGATCTCCTTGGTCCGTTGGAAAGTGTATCTCCTTGTGCTTCTCTTTGATGGTGGAAGATGGGAGATGGATGGCTAGGATGAGAGATCTTGGGAAACAAAAGTGGGCCACACAAACTCTTTCTTCTCTCACTTGGAAGCTTGGACGTGGGGGTTCTCTTGCTTGGCTTGGGAATGTTGAGAAATGAGAGGGAGAGAGAGAGTTGTAAGGAGAGATGTGAGTGACGGGTGATGGAGTGATGGATGTGGTACTTGACATGTAAGGTGGTGTAAGAGAGAGGGTGAGAAAGAGTTGACTTTGGTGGTTGCTTGGAGATAGGGTGAAAGGTGATGTATACTTGACATGAAGTGATTGATAGATTAATGGGTTGATTGATTGATCGATGGATTGATGGGACATGTTGTAGAGATTCTCTTGGGATTGCAATACGCGGCGTTTTTCCTCAAACTGAATGTGGGTCCACATCACCTCGTTTGGGTATCAGATCGGTGCGTGAGTCGCGGTGTTGGAACCGCGGCGACGGTGCGGTCGCAATGATACAAGTCTCAGATTAAGCCGACTCAAATGTATAAGATATAACTTATAGTCATGAGCAAACGTTGATTACAAGTCGCAAGTCACCGGAATTCGACGGGAAGGATCGTAGAAGTCGACGGAACAGTACGGACTAGGATATGGGTTTTACAATCATGGTTTAGAATTCAAAAATAGCAGTTTTGAGAAATTCTATTGCGATCAGGGAATATCACATGAATTCTCTGCACCCAAAACACCACAACAAAATGTAATTGTTGAAAGAAAAAATAGAGTGCTTCAAGAAAAGGCTAATGTAATGTTAAATAGTATGAAGCTCCCTAAAAATCTTTAGGCTGAAGCTGTAAATACTGCTAGCTATACAATCAATCGAGTTTATACAAGTAAATCAAATAATAAAACTGCTTATGAACTATGGGTTGATAAGAAGCCTACTGTTAAATACTTTCGAGTTTTTGGTAGCAAGCGCTATATTTTATGTGACCGTGAAAATCTGGGAAAGTTTGACACTAAAAGTGATGAAGGTATCTTTTTAGGATATTCTTTGAATAGTCGTGCATATTGAGTACTGAACAAGAGGACCGGTGTGATTCAAGAATGCATCAATGTGGTCATTGACGATCACTTGAATACACCTGCCCCAAGTTCTGATAATGATGAGGTTCTTTTAATTGACAAACCAGATATTTCATTAAATCAAACTAATTCTGAACTAAGGACTGTCAAAGATCATCCAACCATTCAAATTCTTGGAAACCCTCTCACTGTTGTGTGCACTCGTAGACAACTAGAAGACATGTAATTACATGTGCTTTACATCACAGATAAAACTAGCTAACGTAAAAGAAGCTCTTACTGACGAAAACTGGATAGTATTTATGCAAGAAGAACTTAACCAATTTATGAGAAATGCGTTTGGTATCTTGTTCATAGACCTAAAGATAAACACATTATAGGAACTAACTGGATTTTCAAAAATAAGTCTGATGAACTTGGTAATATAATTAGAAACAAGGCTAGACAGGTTGTACAAGGGTACACTCAAATTGAAGGTATCGACTATGATGAAACCTTTGCCCCAGTAGCTCATCTTGAATCAATCAGACTATTCATATCCATTGCGTGCTTTAGAAAATTCAAAATTTATCAAATGGATATAAAGAGTGCCTATTTAAATGGCGATCTGCATGAAAAAGATTATGTTGAACAACCAACGGGTTTTGAAGACCCTAAGAATGTTGATCATGTCTATCGCCTAAAAAAGGCTCTTTGCAATTTGAAACAAGCTCCCAGGGCATGGTACGTAAAATTGACTAAGTTTTTACTAAGTCATAATTTTCTAATGAGAAGTTTTGATAAGACTCTTTTTGTTAAGAAACATAACGATCATATCTTAATGGTGCAAATCTATGTTGATGATATTATTTATGGATCTACTTATTCTAACATGACCGTTGAGTTTGCAGATTTAATGAAATCTAAGTTTGAAATGAGCATGGTTAGAGAATTAAATTATTTCCTAGGGTTGCAAGTAAAATAATAACCTGATGCTATTTTTATTTCTCAAACTAAATATGGTTTGAACTTAATTAAAAAGTTTGGATTTGAGAATGGTAAGAATTTTCATACTCCTATGAGTACAACATTAAGACTCTTAAAAGACTTTATAGGTAAAAATGTGGATCATAAAATATATTACAGTATGATTGGTAGTTTGCTTTATTTAACTGCTAGTAGACTTGATGTTGCTTTTAGTGTTGGAATTTGCACTAGATATCAATCTGATCCTAAAGAGGCTCATCTAACTGATGTTCAGCGGATTATGCGATATGTTGTAAGTTCTTTTAATTTGTGTCTCTGGTATCCATATGATACTAGTGTTCAGTTGGCGGGGTACTCAGATGCTGATTGGGCTGGTAATATCGATGATAGAAAGTCAACCAGTGGTAGTTGCTTTTATATTGAAAATTGTTTAGTTTCTTAGTTTAGTAAGAAGCAAAGTTCTATATCACTTTTTACTGTTGAGGCTGAATACATCGCAACTGGAAATGCATATACTCAACTTGTTTGGATGAAACGTATGTTAAGCAATTATGAAATTGCACAGGAATCAAATGTTTTATATTTTGATAATTCCAGTACTATAAATATATCTAAAAATCCAATTCAACAATCACGTACCAAGCACATTGACATTAGATTTCATTACATTTGTGAATTAGTGGAAGAAAAAATAATTTCTTTGGAATACATTCCGACCAAGACTCAAATTGCTGACATTTTCACTAAACCGCTCAACAAAAGCAGGTTTAATAAATTGAAATTTGATCTTAGTATGTGCAATTTAAATTGATGTTCATGCATGTTTGTATCATAGTGTATATATATTTGATAATTTATTAGTTTAAATTTCAAATTTTGATGAAAAATACATATTTTTGTTGGTACATGACCAGTCAAGGACGTGCTCGACCAGTTGTGGTATGACTGGTCGAGAATAGTCCTTCACCAGTCATGTAGCACACTGGATCTCTTAAAATTTGGGGAAAAACTCATCTTCCTCATTTTCGATTTCTTCTCCAACGGGTCGAAGCACGACTAGTCGTACCCAACTGTCTGATTCCTCAAGGTTAGTGCATCATTTGTATTTTTTTTTTTATAGATTCTAGTCAATATTACTTCATTTTTACTCCTAGAGTAATTTATTTTGTAATTCATTGCAATTTTGGGGTTTTCTTTTGAAAAATCTGATCTTAGCAAACCACACTCTATAATCTTTGCATCTGCTTAGTTATTTGATTTTCCTATTGCAAATGGATTCTAGAGGGAAAAAGAAAACTTCCCATGGTCCTTCTTCCTCTCGTCCTTCAACTATCACTAGGCGTCATCTTCGGTCACCCGAAGATGATCCCTCACATGTACAGGATTTACGATTGTAAAACGTTACTGTTAAAAGACCTGTGTTTATTGATCACATTGCTCATTTTAGTATCCTTCCTCTTCTCCAATCTATAGGCTGGGATAACATCCTACATTGGGGTGGGCTTGCATACCAATCTATTGCTCATGCCATGTTTGAATGCATTTCTGAATTTTCGGCTGATAATTTAACATTTAAAATAGCCACTAGAGAAGGTCCATTGGATGTAGACCATCATTTAGTTTCAGATCTAATGGACATACCTGTTAATGACGAGGGTATTCCTATTCAGACTTTAGTTGAAAAACCGTCAAAAATAGAAAAACGCATATTAATTAGAGATCTATGCAATATGGATGTGCAATGGACTCATAAAGGAAATGCGCTCCCCTCAAAGTACTTGTTACCCAGATACAGGGTTCTACACCGAATCTTTACGTCAATTCTGTATCTGCGTTCTGGTAACAAAACATAACTGACTTCCTTTATGGTTCGGGTTTTGCATTCTATCGTCACTGGTACTAAAGTCTGTTTGTCTTCTTTAATATGTCATTTCATCATTCAGTTTAGTCTTCATCAAGGACACAGTGATATTCCATTTGCTTATCTTATGACCGTGTTAGCTTCTCACATACTAGTTGCTATGCCTGTTGGAGAGGCTCTTATTCATCATCTTATTTTTAACAATTCTAATATAAACGAGATGAAATTGGAATTAGATCCTGGCCAAAGAGATGTGGGTGGTGGTGGTGCTGAAGCTGGGAATGAAGAAGAAGGTGGCGATGTTCCTCCTGATGATATAAATATGGATAACATTTTTGATGAAATTGAATCGAATTCTACAAATGATCCTGACTATGAGCCATCTGATTTTGATGCTCGTCTTCGTGCACTTGAGGAGAAGGTTGAGAACATGAATGTTGCCCATGATTTACAATTTAAATATACGCGCAAGTATCTTAGGCGTTTAAACAAGGGCCTTCATTAACTTGATCCTAACATACCTGCTCCTTCTTCAGGATTTGATTAAATGTTTTTATTCATTGGTCTGTAATAACTGTTAGACTATTTTGGTTTCTTTCAGTGTGCTAGACTTACTTTAGATTACACTGGTATATGTACTTTGAATTTGCCTATATAACTTTTGTCTATTTAACTCCTTTATTACTCTCTTATTGGTCTTCCACTTCCAATTATTCCTTTCTTCCTTTGTCATATTATGACAAAAAGGGGGAGAATATTTTAAGTTTTTGACTGATAAATATGGAATGTATATGGATTGTGGGGGAGTAGCATAATTTTTTTAATGGATCTATGTGTGTTATTCAGGGGGAGTAAGTAATGAGGAATTTGTGCTAGTTAATGACAACTAGTGCATGATTCTTTAATCAAGCTGTAACTAGTTTACTTTTACTGGTGCATAATTCTTTGTGTTCATATTGATCATATTTTTGTTAAGTGTGTTTTATCACAAATTTGACAAAGGGGGAGATTGTAAGTGTCATGGTTTCCTGTTTCTTTGGTTGTTAAATTTTGTGGTGCCAAAAACACAATCTATGTCTTGTGTAGCATGTTGATTTGTATGTTCAAGACACTGCATCAATGCTTCAAGTTAAGAATGGTGATTTATTTCAAGAAATGCAAGGTCATGTTCTTTGTGCACTTTTGTAAACTTCAATGTTTAGAATATTTCAAGAGCTACATCAGAAGACAAGTGCTTATTTAAGACTTAAGTACAACTCAAGATAATGTTCAACTCAAGGTGAAGTACAACTCAAGAATGACAAATCCAAGCTTTAGAAGATCTCGAATTCAAGTTACATCAAGTATAGAGATCTCAAGTTTCATAATCTTCAAAGGTCAACCATCATCTGAAGAAATGAAGTTTCAATGTCCTTAGTTGACCTTAGGGTAGGTCATTTTGTATACATAATTCAAATTGAATCATTTTATAAGTGTTTGGTCTGTTCTAAGACTAGTCCTGGACTCTGTTCGACTAGTCCTAGAACTGGCTCGACCAGTCCAAGAAATTCCAAGACTAGTCTTAAGTTGTTGGACAATTTCAGAATTTTTTAGTTGAGCTTCGACCAGTGCTGAAGTCTGCTCGACCGGTCGTAGGAACAGTGCCAACTCATTCACGACCAGTCATGCAGCTACGACTCCAACTCCAGCAACCTTTCCTGGTTCCTCATGACGAGTCGTGGGTTGGTCACGACCAGTGGTGGAGGCCTCACAACCAATTGTGGACACCCTACAACCAGTCGTGGAACAGTTTTATCCGATTGTGCTTAAAATTTCAAAATGCAGTTCGACCTACGACCAGTCGTGGTGGCCACACTACCAGTCGTAGACGCGGTTTCTGCATCTATAAATAGAACACGAATTTTAAAGTTTCATATCACAATTCAAGTAAAATTAAGGCATCTCTTTGAGATAAGCTTGTGTTATTTTAAAGCTACATTGTGCATATTTAATAGTCTCTTTTGTTAGCTTTGTTAATTTGATTTTGTTTCTTTATTACAATCTGATTTGAAAAAAGGAATTATCGTATTCCTTCTTCTTAGAATCAAAATCAAATAGAGTTAGCCCAAATGGTTTAATTTAAAATCAATTAGAACTTAGAACTATTCAAAGTGAGTATTGGACAATTGAACTTCTATATTTGAACTTCTACTCCGATTGGTTCTTTCGGGCTACTACAAAAGGAGAAATCCAGGTATTTTACATTTGTGTAAATTTTCATTGCTTTTGGTTTCTTTTGAGATTGAGCCAGAAAAATCTCATTGTTTTGGTTATTTGAGGAGAGCTAGAAAACTCAGAAAGTGGGGTTTTTAAATTGTGTAAGCCCATTTGAAAGACACAATTCTGAAGGTTTTAGGTGAACCCGAGAAACCTATTTTCATAGTGAACGCTGATATCCCCTGTGTGAGGATATTATGAGTGGAGTAGCAAGCTGTGTGGCTATTATTTAATAGTTGGTGTACACACAAGTGAACCACTATAATTCTTTGTGTCTTGTGGTTTGAATGTTTATTTAATTTCTATATCTTTTATCATTCAAGTTTGTGGGATGTATGTGTGGATGTGAATGCTTTAATATTTACATTTCAAGCATTATGGGGAATGTTGTAATAGTTTAGAATTTATTTCTTGCTATTTCCTTTATTTCCTTTCAGTTTGAGTTTTTGATATTCAAATTGTTCTAGTAAGGTTGTCCTACCATAAACCCTTAGTTTTTATGGTGCAAGGTTGTCCTTAGAACAACATTGGTATCATCCTCTCTATTCTAATATTTGAAGTTGCTTTACATTTCCGTACTACGATTTGTTTAATGTGCTATCATTCCTTTATTCATTGAAATTCTGCTATTGAAGTTTTAAATTTGGCATAGTCCTATTCACCTCCCCCCCTCTAGGGCATATAGCTAGGCCTTTTCAAGTTTTTTTCAACAAGTTCACGTGCGAAGTGATGTTAAATGTCAATGTGCTTTGTTCTAAAATGTTGGACCGGATTTTTTGAAATATTAATGACACTTGTATTGTCATAAGACAATGCCATTATAGATTGCTTAATGCCATAATCCAACAACATTTGCTTCATCCACAGAAGTTGTGCACAACAACTACCAACTGCAATGTATTCGGCTTCAGCAGTAGACAATGAGATTGAGTTTTGCTTTTTGTTATGCCATGATACAAGACCATTTTTGATATAGAAACAACTTCCACTGGTGGACTTGCAATCATTAATGTTCCTAGCCCAATCGGCATCTGAATACCCAGTAATGATGGTAGATGTGTCAAATGGGTACCATAAGATGAAGTTAGTAGTCCCAGCCACAAATTGTATAATTCTCTTTATCGCAGATAGGTGTAATTTTTTTAGGATCGGCCTAAAATCTAGCACATGCACCAATGCTAAATGCAATGTCTGACCGACTTGCGGTTAGGTAGAGTAAGTTGCCTATCATACTACGGTACAAATGCTGATCCATACTCTTCCCATTGAGATCTTTAGAAAGTTTGAGAATGTTGCTCATGAGAGAATTATGAGTGCGGCTAGATTCAAGTCCAAATATTTTTATCAAATCTTTTGCGTATTTCGACTAACATACAATTATTCCATTTGCCATTTTGTTTCACTTATAGTCCCAGAAAGAAATTCAGCTCACCAACCATGATCATCTCGAATTCAGATTTCATCAATTCAGCGAATTCATGAGCGGCATCTTCTCAAGTGGATCCAAAGATTATATCATCCACATAAATCTGGGCAATGAGCAAGATATTCCCAGTCTTTTGCGTAAAGAGTGTTTTTATTAACACCCCCCTACAAAAATGGTGGTCTAGCAAGAATTGCGTCAAACCCTCATACCATGCTTGGGGTGCTTGCTTTAGACCATAAAGCGCTTTGCTCAATTTGTATACGTGTTGAGGATACATTAGTTTTAGAAATTCTTTTAGTTGTTTTATATATACTTCTTCCTCAAGTACACTATTGAGAAAGGCGCTTTTTACGTCCATTTGGAATAATTTAAATTTTAAAGCACATGCAATAGACATGAGAAGTCTTATGGACTTGAGGCGAGCTACGGGGACAAATGTCTCATCAAAATCAATGCCCTCAATTTGTGAGTAGCCTTGTGCCATGAGTCTTACCTTATTCCTTACTACTTTTCCAAATTCATCAGACTTATTCTTGAAGACCCATTTGGTTCTGATGATATTTGTTTTAAGTGACTTGGGAACTAGCCGCCACACCTCATTCCTTTCAAACTATTAGAGCTCATCTTGCATAGCCACAATCCAAAATTCATCTTGGAGAGCTTCTATAACATTATTGGGCTCAATTTTTGAGATGAAGCGTAGATGACTAGAAATACCTTCAAGCTGACATCAAGTTTTTACACCGTCATTAGGATCTCCAATGATTTGATTAATAGGATGATCCTTAATGAATGGAAAATTATTCGACGGTTGAGGTTCATGAGGTGAAGTGGATTTGTTATCAGATTTACCTATTATGCATGATTCCACATTATCCTCTATATAAATTTCAGGACTATTTTCATAATGTGGTTGGTCATCAACAATCACATTAATAGATTCTTGAATAGTTAGTGTCCTTAAATTGTACACTCTATAAGTGCGACTATTTGTAGAATATCCTAGAAAAATACCTTCGTTGCTTTTAGAGTCAAATTTCCATAGTTGTTCTCTGTCTTTAAGAATATAGTATTTACTACCAAAGACACGAAAATATTTTACACTGGGTTGTTTTCCACACCATAGTTCATATGGAGTCTTATTCAATCCTGCTCTAAAGTATACCCTATTAATTATATAGCAGACGGTATTTATAGCTTCGGCCCAGGGTCTTTTGGCCATGTTTTTTCTATTTAACATAACTGAACCCATTTCTTCCTGATCTTAGGGAGACCTCTTACCAAATTTTTTGATCTTGGCTTAGCCAAATTCCGGTAGTGGACATGCCTAAGTCTTTGTTACCATAGCTTGGATTCATTGTTAAGGGCCATGTGGCATTTTGTGGATGAGACACTTTCTCCACTACTTTCAATTACATAGCAGTTGTCACTTGTGCGAAGACCTTTCATGATAAGTTTACCTACGTGATCTGAGATCTTGCACATATCTTTGGAGAATGTGACTAAGTGTTCTTTGTTATAGATTTAGGAAATTCTTAGAAGGTAATGTTTTAATCCCTCTACGCAAAGAACACCCTCAATTTTGGGTAAGCCAGGCCCAACTATTGTCCATCTTCCAACAATCTTGGCGAAGCTCCCATCACCAAATGTGACTGACCCACCATCAAATTCTGAATAATCACAGAAGTGGGTCCGATCACCTGTCATATGTCTGGAGCACCCGCTATTAAGATACCACTTAGAACTGTTGCCTGCTTTAAGTGCAGTATGGATTACAAGGCAATTGCTCTTGTTCTTTATAACCCATTTGGTAACAGTCCTTTTTGGAGATGTTGCTTTATTTTCACCTTGGGGCTTTTTGGATTTTTCTGGTAACTCAACCAGGTTTCCTTGTTTCATCAATTCTTTGGTTTTTTGATTCAGTTGAGCTACTTGATTTATCAATTCCTCCATCCTGTTAGTCATTTTGGGTGGAGTAGGGTAATTTTTTCTTTCATTTGGTGTATGCATTGAAGGACTCTTTGTTTTTTGCATTATTTTTTCGCTTGGTTTGAATTTTCTTATATGGTTCAACTCGAAAGTGGAGTCAGACCTACTAGATAGCAAGACATTCAAATTTGTAGTGTCCCAAGTCTCTATAAGAATGACAGATTGGAGTGTTTTTTATGTTGCTTCCAGATGCAATAGTTTTCTTAATCACAGGTGGTGCAGGAAAGGGG
The DNA here is from genome assembly GCA_030180095.1 of Magnolia changhungtana. Classification (NCBI taxonomy): domain Eukaryota; kingdom Viridiplantae; phylum Streptophyta; class Magnoliopsida; order Magnoliales; family Magnoliaceae; genus Magnolia; species Magnolia changhungtana. Next base: position 9,935,649 of record JASAUF010000656.1, on the reverse strand, counting down.
CTTGATTTGCCAATTTCATAGCCCAGGCCTCTTTTATCCTTATGGTTTCTTCCCATTCCAAGAAGTTTTTCGAGTTTTTCATTACTTTGGGAAAACTTATAACTTAGTTGAACAGATTTTTTTGATGTTACTGCTTCTAATCTTAGTTTGTGATTTTCATTTTTAAGTCCTTCATTTTTTGATTCTAAATGTTTAATTTGTTTGTTTAGTTTCTGTATTTCAGACTTAAGGGATGTTGAAGTCCTTTCAAGCTTGTCATTGTCAATATGATATTGCTGAATAATATTTGTCAAGTGAGTATTTATTCCTGATGTTTCATCTAGATCTTTTTGCAATTCTTTATTTTTGCTTTTTGCAATGCCAAGTTTTCTAAGAATACTAATGTTATGACTGTAGAGTTGATCATAAGCATCATGTATACTCTCTTTTTCTTCTTCTCCTTCTCCTTTCTCATTGAACTAATGTTCATCTATCTCCTCATTATCTATAATTCCTACTTTTGTTAGGATCTCCCTTTAGGTTGTTACAACCTTCAAGAGGAACCCGCTCTGATACCAATTGAAATTATTGTTTAAACCACTATAGTAGAAGTATGGAATAGTTCAAAAGTCCCAGAGGGTGAATTTAAAAAACTTCATTGCCTAACTAAAACTAATTTACAATTAAAATAAGCAAGGCAATATAACTCTAAAGGCTTCCAAGCCATAGAGGGTCCAATCACATAGGCTACTTAAGATATGTAAATAAAGAAACTAGCCTAAAGCATTGTGAACATGCGTGTATGGAATATGCTACCTATTAATCCAAGGCATTCATGCCCATAGAATTAAGCATTAAAACACATAAACATAATTAAACAAATGTGCAAATGACAATTCCAAACATAAGAATGTATAATGGTTTGGCTACGTGCCTACTCCACTCTCAGCAGATGCACTCTCTCTTAGAGTGTGCCGGATTTCACTATCAATGGTTTTAAATCAGGTTCACCGTAAACCTTTATAGCCCTACATAAAGGACTCTACAATTTATGCCTTACACAAGAGCAAAAGTCCTACACTGAGAACCTACGTTTAGGCCACACAAGCCAAGGTCCCAGACTAGGCACCTACGTTTAGGGCACACCAGCCAAGGTCTCACACAAGGCACCTATGTTTAGGCCACACAGGCCAAAGTTCCACAAAAGGCACTTAGGTTTAGGCCACACCAGCCAAAGTCCCATACGAGGCACCTATGTTTAGGCCACACCGGCCAAGGTCCCACATGAGGCACCTAGTCAAGTTTGTGGATAGCAAACTCTTAGCCTTATTCCTACATGAGGATAGAGACTAACTTATGGACTCTTAACACTGCCACTTACTTGTCGGATTAAGTACCCTTTTGTAGCACTTCTTAGGTTACTTGATCTTTGTTCTCTCGTGCTTCAATCAGATCCCCGATCATGATGCTGTGATTTTCTTATTGTTTCAGCTTCACGATAAAATACCTTACATACGATGTTCCTATTAGGGTAACCAAGGTAATGGGAGTGGGTTGAATCTCCTATAAAATATGGTGAATGGATTTTCTAAGGAATTCAACTTATATATGGATTCTCTAGAGTATCATGGAGACTAAGGATTTGCAATAGGTTTGGTCTCAATACTCTAAAGAAGGCTTAAGATCATGTTTTTCATTAATAGGAGCTTTGAATGCTCATTGAAGTAAGGAATTACAATGAAAAGAACATGAATCTCGTGTGGATAGAGTTTAGGATGAGTAGGTTAAGCTTGGGATGCACTAGGGACTCTAGAATGCCTTAATCCACACTTTTCACAAAGTTCTATATGCTCCTTTTATAGAGAAAAAGTTCCAATGGATCTATAACGACTACTTTTTGGTTCTACCGAGGGAACCTTTGGTTGCACCAAACTATCGTCGGTGGGACTGAATTATCTCTTGGTGGAACCAATTTAAGTCTTGAAGTTGCTGTATGAAATTCGTCACTTTCGATGGCACCGATAGTTGTCTTCGGTGGGAGTCGGTGGGACCGAAATTCATGTCGATGGGACCAAATTAATTTCGAATGTTGTTGGACTGTTTTGGTCACTTTTGGTCGCACCGAAGGACTCATCCGACTACTTGACACAACGAGTCATGTGAACGACAAACAAGTGTGCAAGGTGAGTGCACTAATAGGCATGAGCCCCAATGAAGAAGATCCGAACCTCAGGTGCATCGCACCGCATGAAACGGTGTTCATTGATCGTCTAATATTAAAAGCCTTCGTGAGGCCTGCTGTCATTCCAACCGTCCAAATTGTAAGACGCACCAGGGACCCACACTGTTGCATGTGTTTTATGGTTAGGTTGTTCATCAATTTGCCTGCGCATTTTAGAGCATGATACAAAAAATAAGGCAGATCTAAATTTCACGTGGTACACACTTAGGCAGGCTGCACCGCATAGAACGGAAGTAAAAGCGGGTAGGACACACTCATATATCAGCAGCAGCATATGAACAAATCTAAAACTCAAATAGTGTAGCAACCCGAAAATTGGCACAAAGTATAGAGACCCTGATCCTGAGTTTTTAAGTGTTAACCAAACAAAGATGCTCATGTGACTTCATTTAAATTTACATTCATTCTACCACAGAGTAATCAGAGTAATGCAATTCAATTTAGCGGATCCAAAGTGAATTAGAGATAACAAAAATCCAGAATTACAGGACTAACAGTAAAAATACAATTCTAATAGTGGTGATTGCCTAAAATGGGGATTATATAAGCCACAATATACATACCCGAAATGATTAAAGTGTAAAATTTTCAGTTTGGTCCAATCCTCCGAAACACAACATCGACAATGCAAGCCACTCTAAGCTTACCTGTCTGAGATCTCGATAGTACTTGCATCGATAATATCACCTGGTTGGTGTTTTAAAAGATAGTCCCAGAGTGTGAGTGATCAACTTAGTGGTTCCATTAACTTTAAGTTACGCATATTATCAATTCCATTAGCACAAGTAATGATAAAGCAACTTAAACACCTAGTTCATAAATACTCTTATTAATGCACGTTCATGCTGTCATGAGATGGTGCATGCCCTGACAATCCAACACTCCCTCATAAGCGACTTTGACACTTCATTCGCAAATACCAACACTCCCTCATAAGCGACTTTGACACTTCATTCGCAAATACCAACACTCCCTCAACACACGACCACAACGCTCAAGTTGCTACAACCTATGTTAATGCAATGCTATGAATGTTCATGTTAGTAGAGTATTTAATTAAGTCCATTCATCTAGCAAGATTGGAAGAGCTGAAACACCTTCATTTAATCAATGGCCTTATCCAGATTACTTAGCCCACGATGCCTGTAGCGGTTCTTAGCCTATGATCCATGATTCAAATTTAGGTATCACCCATTTATCTTACAAATTAATAATTCCAAAGGTAAGGCATGATACTCAAAGATATGAGGATCAACTGGGTAGGGTCGTCACCTAAACACCAAGTATAGTCACTCAGTTTTGAGGTGCGAGCTTGTCATATAAAACTATATCACCACAAGGAAAAGGGCTTATCACCCAATTTCATTTATCCCCATGTCATTCGAACGGTACGCGTTGAGGGTCAAATATTGCATATTATCCCCAATTTATTACTTAGTTTTATGAAATGATAATGCTTAATGTTTTATTTTAATCATGTTTGTGTTACAAGGTGAATTTAAGAGCTTGGATTGAAAATGATGCTAAAAGCATGAATTTAACGCTCAAGAATAACTAAAGCCAAGGATGCATCTTATGAGACCAAGAATGATGAATTCACATGCCAAAGATCCAAGAAAACCAAGTGAGGAATGAAGAGCATTGAAGACTTGAAGTGAAGAAAAGGAACCCTAAAAATTGGCATCCTTCGACTAGTCCAAGCCCATTCTCGACTAGTCAAAGGATCCTGCTCGACCAGTTGAAGGTTCCTCAACTCGAACTCCAGCGACAAAATTCTTAAAAATCTCATCATCCTCGACTAGTCGAAGGAAACCCTTGACCAGTCAAAGGTGACCCTCGACAGGTCGAAGGCTATCCTCGACCAGTCTAAGGTTACGTAGACAGCACACGAATTGTGAAATTTGAAGCAGTTTCCAGATTTTTTCAACTCGGTGCGAAAGTTTGAGTTGCAAAACTATAAATAGGGGTCCCTAGGATATTCCTAAGCATCTTCTAGGGTTTGAGGAGTAGAGAAAAAGGGTGCAGCCGCCATCCAAGAGTTCTCCTTCTTCCTCTTTAGTTAGTCTTTTTGTTTTGTTTAAGGGTCTTTAGTTCAATCATGTCTATGGTTGGATAAACATCTTAGCTAGGGCTAAGAGGTGAAGCTTGTAGCATGATTGGGATGTTTGCTTTACTTTGATTCATGTTTTATTAAACTCTCTTGGATTCTAGTTTGATTATGAAGGAATATTTTTAGTTTTTAATGGTTTGTTGTGACAAATTACGATAGATCTGTGATAGCTTGAGATATCTTTTTTTTTCTTAAATTAAGATTGTGAAATTAGGAAATCCTGTTGTTCACCATTGTCCCTTGGGCATGGTAAGATGACAGAATCCTTCCTATCTTTCACAATTCTCTTACGATTGGTTGTGGGATTGGTAAATCCTGTTGTTTGCCTTGTCTCCTAGGCATGGTTAGGTGATGGAATCACTTCCAAATCCTCATAACTCTCATCCATTGATGATTAGATACATGAGAAGTTCAGAGATCTGACAAGTCTCTTCTTACCAATTGGATAGGATGAGACTCTGATTCCAGTTGTGTCCTTGAATCATGCAAGGTAGCTTCTCAATTGCTACAAGTGGATCCTTAGCACCCTAGTTCCCACCTTTAAATTCACTAGTTTTAATTACTTTATTCACAATTACTTTCTCAAATATTTCAGATTTAGTCTTTTATCCTCTTCTAGTTCTACTTCTAGATACTTTCAGAAGACACACATGTTCAGTCTCTGTGGATTCAACCTCGGTCTCACCGAGATTATTACTGCATCGTGACCCTACACTTGGGGCTGTGAACAAGTTTTTGGCACCGTTGTCGGGGCCTGACATTTGCATTTTTCTGAGATTAGCTAGTTTTGAAATTAATTTAAGATTAGGGTTTTTCTATTTTCTATTTTTGGGATTAGGGTTTTTTGAATTATTTTAGAAACTAACTTTGCTTTCTAATTCTAGGTTTAGAAACTTTCCTTTTCTGTTTTCAGAAACTACTTTCTAATTATAGTTTTAGAAACTTTCCTAATTATTTTTAGAAACTAACTTTCTCTCTTTTTAGAAACTTTATATTTTCTATTTTTAGAAACTTTCCTTTTTTAATTTTGTTTTTATTTTAAAAAAAAACTAGGTTGCTTTATAGTTTTTTTAGAAAGTAATTCACTTTCCTTTTTCTTTGCGGGATCCTAACATGGATCTTCTCCAATCTGGTAACTTCTAACTTCTCCTCTACTTAATTTCCATATTACCATAGGATTTTTCTTTTATTTTTTTTTGGGATTAGATTCAGAGTTATGGTTTCACCATGTATATGCAAGAGTGGGAACGTCGATACACTGAGCTAATTTTAGAGAATGCGAAAAATTGTTAAAGGCTGTCAGATGATTATACGAGGAAACAACCCGTGCCTTAAAATTTTTCTGAAACCATCATCGAGAACCGAATAGAATGCAATGCTCCACCAGTTAAGAATTCCTTACCCGATCATACGCGAGAGAACAATTACACCCCACGGATTAAGAAAACAGTACGTGAGTGTTGGGGTTATCATAACTATGGGTGTGAGAATTATTATCACCCATTAGACAAGAAGAAAATAATGAGAGATTATATTATGGGTGATAATATGTATCAACAACCATCAGATTCTCCCACCTATGACCCGTATGACTCTAATCAGTGGAAACATTAATGTTAAGAAGATGAACCAGCAATACATCATAGTGAACATTCTCTTGGATCCTCTACCTTTGAAACCCAATCAGAAACAATCTAAGAGGAGTCACTTCAAGGTTACACAAGCAATTTTACTAACATCAAAAGAACGATAGAAGCGCTCGAATCGTGCCTCGATTAGCTAATGGAGGCTAGTTCACCCCAGCCTCAACCCAATCTAATTCTTCATTCCCAACTGCCTACTTATGATCAATGAAAACATTAAGATTGGGAAGTTGAATAACAATGCATCATAGTGACAATTCTCTTAGGTCCTATACCTCTAAAATCCAATAAGAAATGATCCAAGAGAATTCACTTCAGAATTCCATACAAACTCTAGAGCTCATCCAACAAAACACACTCCAAAGATTTTAAGAACTTATAAAAGATATACAACAGTAGAGTTCACATGATGCAATTAAGGGGAATACTGAAATTGAAAAATGAAGAGTTGGATTGTGTGAATGAGCATATGGTTCAATTTCCCGAAGAGTCGATCTCGATGACGGTCCAAAGGAATGATCAAGAGACGTGGGTGTCTTTTAAATTAATAATAATGACACACTTCACTCACATGACATACTTGGTTCCAATGATGAGGAAGATGTTAGTTTATTCAAACCTCAACCCAATCTAGGAACATAATGTGAACAAAGTGATCCCATTCCACGCGTGTACTGCACTGAATTGGAAGATGATGTGCATTGGGAAGACAATCATGAATGTACATCTCAAATCCCCCTGGATTCAATATCAAGTTTGGCCCATATTAATGATCAAGAGGTTCAGGAAGTCGTCAACCATAGTGATCCACCCATCTGACATTGTTGAGGCAAAAAATAAGCAAGGAAGTGAAAAACGACAAAGATCAAGAAATCACTTTAAAGATGAAAGAAAACAGCTTCAAGACCACTTTGCGCGGGGTCGCGCAAAGTGAAATAGTTACACAAGACTGCGCAAAGTGAAATGATTGCGCGGAGAACATGAAGACAGTTTAGCGCGGATGAAGGGTTTGCGCGACACGCCAAAGTATATTGTTTGCGCGTGTCCGCGTAAAGTCTATAATGATGTGATAAAAATGGATGGATGATATTTTTGTCCCACATCGACCAGATCTGAGATTTCCACTGGTGAAAATGTCTATAAATACCCCATTTCTTCTCTAAAAAGGGGTTGGAAGATTTCAGAAGTGAAGCAAAGACGAAAGAGAAGACAGAAGGTGCGGAGTATTGGACTCCTACACTTTGCGCGACCGCGCAAAAGGAGTATTGGACTCTGAAGTTTGCGCCGGTCGGCGTAAAAAGCAACAAGGCTTTCATAGTTTGCGCGGACCAAGCACAAAGCATATAGTTTTCGCGGACCAGCGCAAACCTATTGCTTAGCAGTTTTTAACAGCAATGAGTTGGAATGCTGTCGGAATGATTGGAGTCCTCAAAAGCTTCAAGTTCTTCTTGATCAAGAGAAAGGAAGAATCATCGACGAAGAGACGTATTCCTCCTAAGTTTCAGGAGATGACCAAAATAGTACCGAAATGCTGCTGGAATCTTCGTTCTCTTGAAGACTGTTGATCGATTTGTCTATTTCCTCCTAAGTCATTGGAGATGATTGAGATCATTGCCGTTATGCTGTCGAAAATTATATTTAGCTATAATAATTGACATTTGTAATAAGTTCTTTGTAAACTATCTTAGAATCAAGGGATATCAGTGGATGTAAATGAATTCAAAATCAATAAAGTATGACGGTTGTCTTTATAATTATTTCATTGTTATGTTTAAATAAGATTATTTTCCCAAATCAAATACTTTTGTTTCCTTGTCGAAACAGACATGACCGATTTAAATGTGGAGGATAAACCACTTTCAACTAACCCTTCCAACCTTTGTGAAGTATGTTTAGACCACTCCCCTGGATTGAACAATGATATGATTCAAGAGGTGGACGAGTTGCTCGATATGACTCTTGAATTTGAAGTCATCCAGTTGAGGCCACCATCTGAGTTGTCAACCCTTAACAATACAATACATTTACTAAGTGGTACCGATGAACAGAGTTTTCACATCAACGTGTCGCCTATTAATCCTCAATTTGTCTATGCAGGGCAAGAGCAAGAGAGCATGCGTCCATCCACTTCTAGAGACAATGGAATCCTTGGGCAGATCATCACAAACTTCAATGTGAAAAATGAGTCACTCTCAGCTGAATTTCTCGACTCTTTAGACAATTGCTTGGCACACTTTGTAGATTCAAACGATCCTATGATAAAAGAAATAGTGGATGCATCGCAAGACAATACCTCAACAGTTGTCGCTAACCGAGAGAACCCTTATTTTAAAGCCCCTCTTTTCCCAAATCCTGAATGTTTACCATTAAAGGAGGAGCTGAAAATTGAAACAGAGTCCAAAACTTCGGAATGTGTTGAGACTACATCACTTCCTGAGAATTTTTCTAAAATTTATTTACTTGTATCTCTGATTCATCATGGGGTACTAACTCTAAAACTTTCTCTGTTGCAGGTGAATCATATATACTTTGGACACCTCAGTAGGTTAAAAGGAAACCTTATGCCGAGGTCCATAAATTTCTCTGGAAATTCATGCTCCAGGGCATCTAAGCCTATTGCAAAAAGGGCTTTTGGATGATCTTGTTAAGAAACTTACTAAGAAGCTTATCAAGATATTGGCTGGAGGAGGAACCTGGTGGCATAACTGAGTAGTTTTTCCCTTGCTTTCCTAGTTTAAGATTAGTTTATTACTTTCATAGGACTAGGGTAGTTTGTTTCTGCTATTTTAGGATAGTTTGTTTATAGTTTGTTGAGTCCTCCTGCAACCCATCTTCACTTTGAGGCCCTTGGAAAAGCCTCTAGATTCCTTCTTTAGGTACTACCTTTCCATCACTTCTCCTTTACTTTTGTTGTCTCATGTGCATTGCATGCTTATATCTGTTACATTAAGGACAATGAAGATTTTAGGTTGGGGGTGTGGATTAGGCAAGCTAATCAATGTTTTTTTAGTCTTTAAGCAAAAATTGTGATTTTTTTTTTAAATTATATACATCCAGAATTATTAATCCATGAGTAGAAGTTTTAAACATTGATTGAGTCATGATTTCACATGTCACATCTAGTTTTCAAATTAAAGCTTTAGTCAACATTGAATTGTTAACTTGGTGATTATTAAGCATGAAAGGAACCAACCTAGGGAATTTATATAAGTGCTAAAGTTTTTAGCTCCTACAATTGCCAAATTTTGTAGTGCCAAAACCTCTCTTAGAATCTGTGTCTTATGTAGCTCATCTACATAATGAAGACTGTGCATCACTCAAGAACAAAGATCTTTACTTCAAGAAATACATGGTCATGTTCGATTACAACATCAAGTGTGTGTTCAATGTTCAAGATTCATAGATCAAGCTCCAAGTCTAGACAAAGTCTTTTACTTTGAACCTCAAGCTCAAGATTCAAGATATTTCAAGATTCAAGCTTCTTAAAGTTACAAATTGAAGCTTCAAAAGGCTTCAAGTTCAAGCTTCATCATGTAATGATCACAAGCTTCGTGAACTTCAAAGATCAACTATCAACTGAAGGAAAAGAAGTTTCAATGTTCATACTTCATGTATAAGGTATGAATGACCTTAGATTAACCTTAGGGTATGTCATTTTGAATACATAATTCAATTAGATAATTTTATAAGTGAATAAACTGTTTCTCGACTAGTCCTGGACTATGTTCGACTAGTCCTAGCATTGGCTCGACTAGTCCAAGAAATTCCATGACCAGTCCTAAGTTTGTTGCAAATTTTTAGAATTTTTTATTAAGCCTCGACCGGCCGTGTGAACAGTGCTCGACTCGTTCTCAACCAGTCCTGCAGCCACGGCTCAAAGTCCAATGACTAAATCAGGCTCCACACGACCAGTCATGGATAGGTCACGACTAGTCGTGGGGGTCCCTCGACTGGTTGTGAAGGGATTACAACAAGTCATGGAATGACTTTATCCGATCTCACTCAAAATTTTAAAAATCTATTGGTCCTACGACCAGTCGCAGTGTCCACAGAACTAGTCCTCAACGCGATTTCTTCACTTATAAATAGAGCACAAATTTCATAGTTTTTCATTAAATTATAGCTAAATCAATACGCCACTCTGAGAGATAAGTTAGTGATCTTTTTAAGCTATATTGTGATCATTTAATATTCTCTTTTATTATCTTTCTTTGTATTTGATTTTGTATTCTGCATTCCAATTATATTTTGAAAGAGGGATTGAAGTATTCCCATTTCTTGGAATCAAAATCAAATCAAGCTAGCCCAAGGTTCTTTAAATCTAAAATCAATTTAGAACCTAAAACCATTTCATAAGTGAGTTTGGACATTGAACTTCTACGTTGAACTTTTACTCCGACTTGGTTCTTCTGGGCTTCATCTAAAGGAGAATATCCAAGTATTGTACATTATTGTAAATTTATGTTTTTAGTTTTCATTGAGATTGAGCCAGAAAAATCTCTCTATTTTGGTTTGTCTGAGATGATCCAGAAAACTCAGAGTGTGGGGTTTTTGAATTTTGTAAGCCCACTTAAAAGACACAATTGTGAGGGTTTTAGGTGAACCTGGAAAAACCTATTTTCATAGTGAATGCTAATATCCATTGTGTGAGGATATTAAGAGTGGAGTAGTTGTGTGGCATTTAACAGTTGGTGTATACACAAGCGAACCACTATAATTCTTTGTGTCTTATGATTTGAATGTTTATTTCTTTTTGTGAATGGTAGTAATTTCCCTTTTTACATTTGTGTAGAATGTTGTATTCCTTATGTGGATGTGTGAGAATGTTGTAATAGCTTAGAATTCCTTTCTTGCCATTTATTTCTTTATTCCTCTTTATCAATTTGAGTTTTTGATACACAAACCATTCTAGTAAGGTTGTCCTACCATAAACCCTTGGATTTTATGGTGTAAGGTTGTCCTTAGAACAACATCTATATCAACCTCTCAATACTCGTTCATTTGAGGTTGTCTTTAAATTCAGCATTGTGGGATTGTTTATTGTTATCTGTATTTAATTTATTTAAATTCTGCTGTTAAAGTTTTAATTTGGCATAGTCCTATTCACCCCCCCCTCGAGGACATATAACTCGGCCTTTTCAAGTGGTATCAGAGCCTAATAGTTCATTCTTAATTGTTATTACTTTTTGGATTAATTTTCTGAGCTAATCGATCTGAGCTTTGTAAGATATCAAATTTTGATAGTCTTTCAGTCACTAGGCCTCCACCATTTGATGGCTCAAACTATGCTTATTGGAAAGCCAGAATGAGATTTTTTTTAAAATCTATGGATGAGAGCGTGTGGCAAGCCATAGTGACTGATTGGACCCCTCCTACCACCGAAGTAACTGGTATGGATGGATCCAAAACTATGAGAGTCACACATTTTTTCTCTTGGACCACTCTTCAGAAAAGTGAGAGTAGTGTCAATGCAAAAACACTAAATGCAATCACTTACGCACTATCACAGGATGAATTCAAAAGAATTATATCCTGTGATACTGCAAAATAAGCTTTGGATATTTTAGAAATGACACATGAGGGAACAACAATTGTCAAAAAATCTAAAGTCCAAATCCTCACAACCAGATTTGAGGAAATACGTATGGAAGAAAGTGTAACGACTCGAAAATTTTCGTACAATGGCTCGAGTACCACCTCGACCAGAAATCACTTAGGATTAAATCCTTCAGAAATTTGACAAAGTTAACTAAGTGCTAAACTAGAGTAGCCATGAAATCCGTTTGAATCACTTTAAATACGATCTACAAGACCCAAAACTTATAGAATCATTGACGCTAGGTTACCCTAAAATCTAGGATCAAACTCATTACCCGTCTGCTCTCGAGGGGACATTGAAACTCTGTATTAGGTCTGGACCGCACATCGGGAGTCCGAATAATACAAGGTTAAGGACTTAGGACCGCCTCGCTGGGCTTGACAACCATCTCAGAAATTAAATCCAGTCAGTATCCCACGGCTGTTCGCTTGAGTCCAGAGCTAGAGACTGTGAAAACACTTGTTTTCTTTCCAAAATAAATATCTTGAATAGTAATATGAGACTTGTTACTTGCGGATATTTTGTAAGTAACCCGACCGTCAGAATCTGACCCAAATACACCCTCGAATCAGGAAAATTTTTATAAACATATCCATATACTTGGAATTTCGGATAGAGACACGCTGACCGTTGAACTGAAACTGGTCTGCCACGCGTGATCTGGGAATCCGACGGAAACAAAAACTTAACTCCACCTTGATCCAAGGTTGGTGAGCTTAAGTCCGACCTTTGGCTCAAGGAGGCCCGCCAGAAGTCCTCTGTTGAGCTGAAAAAGTTCCGCTTTAGTTATAACCTAAGTATACCTTGTCCACAAGTTTATTTCATAGTGTTTTTAAGCTATATAAGGACCTTATAACCCTCTCTCTCACAACCATACGAATTTGAGAGAAACCCTAGAGAGAGAAGAGAGAAAAGAGAGAGAAAGAGTGAGAGAAGGGGGAGAATCTCCCTACTACCATCTCCTGCCACTACCCAAGCTCCACCACTCCATTCTTGTCACTTTCCCAGCGAATCCGACTTCGTTTCTATGTAAGAAACCGTAACCCTAATCTGTTTTGGAGTTGTAAGGGTTGTAGGTTATGAAGTAGCTAACCTATTTCATTCTATAGGCTACCAAAATGCCGAATACAGAAGCTTGGCAAACCTATCGTATTCGTTGCGATTTTACGGTATAAGGTGAGAAATTTAAGTGTATAGGTTATGGTTTTCAACGCTTTCAATGTCAGATAATGATGAATTCATGATCTGCATGCAATTGCACATGTACAAAGTGCCGTATGTTTTCCATTTCGATTAAAAATGTAGAATATGGAATTCTATGGAATTCTACATATTCTAGGTATTCGTAGAAAATACCGTATACGTATATATTTTGAAAATGTGTTTGACATGATTATTTGTTGTATGAATATATGATATATGGATAAAATACTTATTTGGCGAAAGGATTCGCCCTAATACATGTTTTGCTAATATACACTATGCACGTAGAAATAGTGTATTATAGAAAGTACCGTATACATATATATTTTAGAAATGTGTTTGTGATGATTATTTGCTGTATGAATATATCATATGTGCATAAAATACGTGCTTGGTGAAAGGACTTGCCCTAATACATATTTTGCTAACATACACTATGTATGTTGAAATAGTGTATTCTAAGTGTTTGTGAAAATGCTTGTGAGGGTAAGTGTTTGGATGATGGTGCCTTAGGTAGGAGTCGAGGAGGGATTCTCAATACCTTAGAGACATGTATGATTTCCCCCATATGGTTGTTTACCTTAACCGCTTACTTATGAAATATATGTGTTTGTAGCTCCTGTTTATATGGTGCTTTATAACATACTTTACAACATGCTTTATAACATGCTTTATGACATACTTGTTAACTTGCTTGAATTACTTTGTTTATTATGCTTTACTCCACACGCTGTGAATAAGGATTGAGTTTAAGACTATGTTTATAGTCCAGACAATCGGTACCAGACTTAAGATCGTGGTTGAGATTCATTTCGCCACGTAAGATGTGTTTGACGAACTCGAGTCGTACTTCGGATGGCGACAGTGGTTAGGCCACACGAAGTGCTTATGCACTTCATGCAGTTCAGTTGGATGTGCGCTCGAGCTAGTCAGGCTCGTTAAGTGACCCGATATGTCTAATGTACATTCACCATGTTTGGTCGCTACTGCTTCAACCTAGGGTACCAAATTTACTAGTGCAATCCCGTTAACCATGGTACCTCGATCCGCTAAGACTCATGATGTAACGACTCAAAAATTTCCGTACAATGGCTCGAGTACCACCTCTACCAGAAATCACTTGGGATGAAATCCTTTAGAAATTTGACAAGTTAACTAAGTGCTAGCCTAGAGTAGCCATGAAATCCGTTTGAATCACTTTAAATACGATCTACAAGACCCAAAACTTGTACAATCATTGATGATAGGTTACCCTAAAATCTAAGATCAAACTCATTACCCGTCTGCTCTCGGGAGCACATTGAAACTCCGTATCAGGTCTAGACCGCACATCGGAGGTCTGAATAATACGAGGTTAAGGACTTAGGACCGCCTCACTGGGCTTGACAACCATCTTGGAAATCAAATCCAGCCTCTGTCCTACGGCTGTTCACTTGAGTCCGGAGCGAGGGAGTGTGAAAACACTTATTTTCTTTCTAAAATAAATATATGGAATAGTGATCTGAGACTTGTTACTTGCGGTCATTTTGTAAGCAACCAGACTGTCAGAATCTGACCAAAATACACTCTTGGATAAGGAAAAATTTCATTAACATATCCATGTACTTGGAATTTCGGATCGAGACCCGCTGACCACTGAAACTAGTCCACCATGCGTGATCTGGGTACCTGATTGAAACGAAAACTTAACTTTACCTGGATCTAAGGTTGATGAGCTTAAGTCTGACCTTTGGCTCAAGGAGGCCCGCCAGAAGTCCTCCGTTGAGCTGAAACAATGCCATTTTGGTTATAACTTAAGTATACCTTGACATTAGGTCTAGTTTGGAGAGATTTTAGGCTATATAAGGACCTTAGAACACTCTCTCTCATAGCCATACGATTTGAGAGAAATCTTAGAGAGAGAAGTGAGAAAAGAGAGAGAAAGAGTGAGAGAAGTGGGAGAATCTCCCTGTTACTGTTTCCTGCCCCTACCTTAGTTCCACCACTCCGTTCTTGCCGCTTTCCTGGTGATACCGACTTCATTTTGAGGTAAGAAAACCCTAACCCTAATCTGTTTTGGGGTGTGTAGGTTGTAGGTTGTGAAATAGCTAACCTATTTCATTCTTTAGGCTACTAAACTACTGAATACGGAAGCTTGGCAAACCTAGCTGATCCGTTGCGATTCCACGGTATAAGGTGAGGACTTTAGGTGTATAGGTTACGGTTTTTAATGCTTTCAATGTCAGATAATGATAGATTCATGATCTGTATGGAATTGCACATGTACAAAGTGCTTTCTATTTTCTGTTTCGATTAAAAACGTAGAATATGAAATTTTACATATTCTAGGTATTCGTAGAAAATACCGTATATGTATATATTTTGGAAATGTATTTGACATGATTATTTGTTGTATAAATATATGATATATGGATAAAATACCTATTTGGCGAAAGGATTCGCCCTAATACATGTTATGCTAATATACACTATGTATGTAGAAATAATGTATTGTAGAAAATACCGTATACGTATATATTTTGGAAATGTGTTTGACATGATTATTTTTTGTATGAATATATGATATATGGATAAATAGTTATTTGGCGAAAGGATTCGCCCTAATACATATTTGGCTAACATACACTAAGTATGTTGAAATAGTGTATCCTAAGTGTTTGTGAAAATGCTTGTGTGAGTAAGCATTTGGATGATGATGCCTTAGGAGGGTGTTGAGATGGGATTCTCAACTACCTTAGAGACATATATGATTTCCTCCATGAGGTTGTTTACTTAAACCGCTTACTTGTGCAATATATGTGTTGGTATTCCTATTTATATAGTGCTGTATAACATGCTTTATAACATGCTTTATGACATGCTTACTAACATGCTTGAATTGCTTTGTTTATCATGCTTTACTTCACATGCTACAAATAAGGATTGATTGAGTTTGGGACTATGTCTATAGTCCAGACAATTGGTACCAGATTTGAGATCGTGGCTGAGATTCATGTCACCACGTAAGATGTGTTTAACGAACCCAAGTCGTACTTCAGTTGGGGACAGTGGTTAGGCCACACGAAGTGCTTATGCACTTCATGTCGTTCAATTGATTGTGCGCTCGAGCTAGTTAGGCTTGTCAAGTAACCTGATATGTCTAATGTATGTTCACCATGTTTGGTCGCTACTGCTTAAACCTAGGGTACCAAACTTACCAGTGGAATTCCGTTAACCATGGTACCTCGATCCGCTAAGACTCATGAGCCGGGCATAGTGGTATGGGACACCGTGGTCGAGCTGTCGGCCTACGCTGGGGCCACATGCCTCCCCATAGTGACCAGTGAGCAACCAGACTCGTGAGTCGATTATGGTGGTATGGGACACTATATTCGTGCTGTCAGCCTAGATTTATAAGGTGATGGGGGAGTGGTGTAACCTTTGTGCGTAATAGCCCTAACAGCCCTTTGTAGTGACCTCAAGCATACTCTGAATTTGCGGTGAGGCGACGAGTGTTGTCGTAGTTATAGAGTATGAACTAGGCCTGTATCTGTATAGTGATGAACCATTAAAAGGGTGATGGGGGAATGGTGTAACCTTTGTGCGTAACAGCCCTGACAGCCTTTGCAGCAACCTAAAAACATATTATCGTATGAGATTAACTAGGACTGACGACCCTAGAATAGATCATGTTTGGGAATGATACAAGGGAGGTACCTTAGTTTCCCAATCCTGCAGTTTGAAATGGACTAATAACTACTCGGTAATCATGCTCATCATCGCACTGCATGTGCCTGGTAGATGTGGAGCACTGAGGGATGAACGCATTCGCGAACATAAGATGGTGTCGCATGAGGGTGGTTTGGCAAGGGCATTCATCATGTCATTTTATACTTGCATTTAATAAGAGTAGTTTGGATTATTTGATTGTACTGCTTTATCATTACTGCTTGACTGAATTGTAACATGTTCATCTATGCTTTATTGTTCCACTGAGTTAACTACTCACTCCCATGTTACGAGATGGTGTTGTACACACCAACCGGACTCTGTCTCAGGTATATATGACACGTCGATTCAGGAAGCGGAGCCAGACTACGATGAGGACCAGGATGAGTTCTCATACATGCACTACTCTGACGGCTTTGCTTAGGCCGACTAGTTCGCGGGGATTTCAGGATCCATCTTTTAGTTGTATTTTACCCTTTTGATTCAGAAATAATACATATATATGGAAACTCAGTTAGTGTTCATACTCTGGAGATCATGATGGTTTTGCTCCTTTACATACCTTATATATACAGTTTCAGTCTTCTGCTTGCCTTTATACAATTTATCTGGAGTATGAATTACTATTTTGGTATAAGTTCATTCATGTTAATTGCTCTGACACAGACAACATTCAATCTTCATCATCTATGTTGCATAAGTGATGCGTTGGAACTCGAGAGTTGAGTTATGCTCGACCCCCGATTTTCAGGGCATTACAAGTTGGTATCAGAGCATGATTTTGATTAAATCGGACCTGAGTTATGTTCCCACGACATACGCTGATGCATTACAACTTAGGAGGGTGCGAGAATAATATAGAAACAGTCTTAAGTACCCAATTTCGCCCAACGGCAAAGCTCACTGAATATGGATGCCGAAATCGAGTCTGTACTCAACCCTGGTCGCATGGGTAGACCTTAAAACACTTCTAGGCCGTCTGTTGATGAGTCTAGATCCCATTCCACCCAATTCCAGTTGTTAAAAATTAGTAAAAAGTTAGCCTGGATCAGTGAGTTCTTGAAACCACCCTATTTGAAACAGAATGGAGTCGTGGGCCTCCCCACTTAAATATATAGGGACCTAGGGTCGAACCAAGGTGCATTTAGCACCTTGGGATGGTGGAGAGCACCACCCCACCGTGGTGGCACGGCGCCGGACAAGGTGGACTGCGGTCACCGCGGTGCACCGCGGTCGGGTTGATCCAATCAGGTTGTGCCGGGCCTGGTCATGGTCGGCCCGACCTCTACACACGTGTAGTGTGTGTGGATTGTGCGAGGAGTCCCTATTTTAGGGCTGTTTCAGCCCCTCTCTCTCACATTTTCCCTTCCAAGCTTGATTTTTTCTCTCAAATCCTTCCTCTAATATTTTAATCCATCAATTTCAACCATAGCCCATCTCCTCCCATCAGTTATAGCAAAAACCTACCCCCTATCCTCTCTGTTCCTCACATTTAAGCCCTTTAATCTCCTCCTTTTGCCTCAAAATCGTGTAACCTCCTAACCCATCCCATTTCTGGCTTATTCCTTCTTCATTCCCTGTCATTTGGGCCTCTTCAACACCTGTTGGGATAGTTGTTTGTGGAGAACCAAAGAAATCAACCCCTTCTCTCTCCTTCCTCCATTCCCATGGCCCTTTTCGAGTTGATTACATCCATTTTCTCCATTTCCTCCATCCTCTCTCTCATGGGAAAGAGGAAGTCTACCGCTGATGAAGCTGGGCTGAGTCGCCCAACCTGTTCAAGAAGAGGGGCTAACGTTGAAGTCGACACTAGCACCGTTTGGGAGTATAGGTTAAAGCGAGACCTGGATCCCCAATTGCCGATCAGGGATGCACTACCGATTGGCTTTGAGTACGGTCATTTCAGTGACCGTAGGATCATATTTGAAGCCCATGTGGATGAGCGGATGTTTGGGCTACACCCAATGATGGACCATTTGGTGGATGTCGTCGGATAGGGTCCTATATTTGAAGGCGAGTCTCCTGCGTGTGAGAACACGGTTCGTGCCTTATACGCTCATATCATAGACCCATCATTGGAGCCGCTTCAATTCACTGTGTCTGTGAGGGGCATAAGGTGCAAAATTACTGTGGTTGAGGTGGCGCGATCATGAACATCTCACGTGGTGAAGTGGTTTCAAATGACAACTTCTACAGGAGTACACGAGAAAGGGATCGCCGTACGCGATACCTTTGTGGTCGACGGGTCTCTTGGACGCGAGGAAACTGTCTTTCATCGACAGAGTTGACAGATGACTTCCGTTTGCTCCACCACATTTTCACATATAATGTGAATCCACGGTGGGGTAACCACACGGAGTGTACTCGGTTGATGGTGGATTTTCTATACAGGATGGGACATGGGGACAATTTATGCCTGCCCACGTTCATCATATTTCAGATAGTCCAAGTTGTTCGATCTGTCAGGAATGACCTTTCGCTCCCATTTGGCCACCTGATATGTAAGATGGCTCGTGATGTCGGCTATAAGCTTAACATGGAAGACCTTGTGCCTGTCCGGGTCATAAGTGAGGCTACACTTAACAACATGAAGATCGGCCCTCGCCAACGGCAAGCCCGACTCGATGAGTCTGGAGATGAGTCAGATAGTACCGGTGAGGATAGTGTTGACCTCGAGGCAGGTAGCGAAGAGGGTGGCGGTGATGAGACACAGGAAGAGGAACTTGAGGCCCAGGATACAAAGGAGAGTTCACCTCCTGTGACTCAGGAGTAGGGCACTGATCGGGCTTCCATAGATGCGCGGTTGGCCTGTCTCAAGGAGGGCCAAGCTGCCCTGCAACAGGAAGTCGGGCGGGTCCAAACCAAGCTCAGCAATGTGTCTCGCACCTTGAAGGCCATCCTATGCTGTCTACAGGACAAGAATGCCCCTCCTCCATCGCCTGATTCGGATCCCCAGTCATCTAAGTTATTGTTTGTGGTTATTTTGGTTACCGCATTTGGTGGTTTATGTTTTCATGTTGATGATGTAGTAGTTGGTAATATGTTTTAAGTGTTTGATGTTGTGGATGTAATTGGGTCGCATGTAATTTCTGTCATGATTCATGTAACTCTGTATTCCATGTATAATGACAGTTTTGGGTAAATGAAAAGCATGCAAGCTCTTTTGCTATGAGATGTATGGAATGCTTAAAGTGCTTGTATAATGTGTTGCTATGCTTTATCTCACCTACGTTGCACCCTATGTTGTATAGGGCATGCCGCGGCAGTATACACGGAGCACAGCACACCTCCTTCTCACTGACTCGATGGACCAGACTCTTTCTGGTAGAGGTGGTCCTACGGACCAAGGGTTAGATTCTGATCAGCCTCCTGCTAGTCTTATTGGTGGACTGCCACCTTATACACCCCCGGTTCGCAAGCAGCATTGGGCATCCTCATCTACACAGCATGACCCACAGGCTGCTCCACCTCCTGACAGGTTTGAGCAGATGATGATGCTGATGCAGCAGCAGCATCAGCAGCTTCTTGCGGCCTTATCGGCTCAGGGTGGCAGTGCGGCTCCACCTTCACCATCTACATGGCCAGAGACCGTAGAGTCTCCTGCTTAGGCTGAGGCTATACCTCCTCCTGCGTCTACTGTACCCCCTACTAGAGATGTTGGTACTCGTGGCCTACTCGAGTGATTCCAGCGCTTGAGGCCTCCATCATCATGGGTTCTCACAGACCCGAGGAGGCTGAGTTTTAGCTAGACCACATCTCCAAGATGCTACAGATGTTGCACTGTACTGAGGTAGAGCAGGTCGAGTTGGCCATTTTCATGTTCGAGAGAGAGGCCAGTCTGTGGTGGGACAGTGTGCTACGGTCTGTCGCAGCGGACATGTGTGAACTTGGGAAGCATTTGAGTTCCGGTTCCACGAGAAGTATTACTTGCAGACCTACAGACACGAGCGGGAGGATGAGTTTTTACGCCTCAGGCAGGGAGGCATGACTATTATTGAGTATGAGCACCACTTTACGGAGTTGGGCCGCTTTGTCCCGACCATCCTTGTTGATGAGCAGATGCAGATACGTCATTTTTCTGGGGGTTTGCGACCTGATATACGGTCGAAGATGTGCTGTATCAGTATACTATCTTACGTGGAGCTGGTTCACATGTCTATGATGGCCGAGCAGGATGTTGATCGGCTGGCACGTTCTCGTGTACTATGGTTACAAGACCACGACCAGAGATGCAGAGCAGGCCTTTCTTAGGCAAGAGGCCTCGTATCGACTCTCCCCCCAGGGCCGCGGTGCCAGTAGTTTCGATGCAGCACCCATGAGTGACCTGTTCTTTTTGCGGGAAGCTGGGTCATCCTGTAGAGAGCTATTTTTCACGTATGATGGCTAGCGGGTTCTCACCACCGCAGAGGCTGGATCGCCCTCGCCCTCGCCCTCAGGCCATATCAGCTCCACCTCTACAGACTAGCCCTGCTCATCCTTCCTTCCGACCTCCTATATCACGCTTCAGGCCGCCTCAACGGCCCTTGGTTCCATAGTCGAACCATCAGCAGAAGGCTCGAGTACATACGATTATTGCCAAGGCACCTGAGACGTCGATTACGACCCCGACGACTTTTGAGGGTATGACTCACATTCATGGTACTTCCGTTTCCTTATTGGTGGACACTGGGTCCACTACTTCTATTATTTCATATGGGCCAGTTAAGCGTCTAGCTTTACCTACTACTCCCCCGAAGGGAATGAGACTCACTATAGCTACTAGGACTTTCTCGGATGTTGCACGGGTATGTGAGGGTTGCTCCGTGGATTTGGGTAGAAGGACAGTGCTCGTCGACCTCATTGTTGCTCCGCTATGGCACTACGACGTTATCCTCGGTATGAACTGGCTCACTAAGATGAGGGCAGAGATAGATTGTGATACTCGGGTCGTGACGGCCTATGGATCTAATGGCACAGCTTTCCCGTTTCCAGTGTAGGTCAATTGGCCCTGCCGTGTTGAGTGTTATACTGCTTTATTAGCGCCGATCGATGGTCCGACATTAGATGATATGCTGGTGGTTTGGGAGTTTACAGGTTTGTTTGCGACGATTCCTGGTTTGCCTCCTCGGTGCGAGATTGACTTCACCATTGATCTTACGCCTGGTGTGACACCTATCTCATTGCCGACTTATCGTATGCCTCCATGTGAGATGGAGGAGCTGAGGAAACAGATTGATGGGTTGCTAGAGAAGGGTTTCATACGACTTAGTGTGTCTCCTTGGAGAGCACCTCTACTATTTATGAAGAAGAAGGACGGGTCACTACGGTTATATATTGATTACCGTAGGTTGAACCAGGTCACGGTGAAGAACAAGTATCCTTTGCCTAGGATAGATGATCTGTTTGATCAGTTGAAGGGGGCGAAGTATTTTTCGAAGATTGATCTATAGTCAGGGTATCATCAGCTATGCGTCAGAGATGAGGACGTGCAGAAGACGGCTTTCAAGACATATTTTGAGCACTACGAGTTTCTAGCGATGTCGTTCGGTCTTACAAATGCACCGGCCGTGTTCATGGACCTGATGAACCGGGTATTTCAGCCATTCTTATACCGATTCGTCATCGTCATTATTGATGACGTTCTGATATACTCTATGAGTCGGGAGGAGAACGAGGGGCACCTGAGAGCGATGTTGGATACTTTGAGGAAGAATCAGTTGTTTGCGCAGTATAAGAAGTGCAACTTCTGGCAGGAGGAAGTCAAGTTCCTCGGACATGTGGTGTCCAAGGATGGGATAGCAGTGGACCTTGCTAAGGTAGCCGTGGTTCAGGATTGGTAGCAACCTGGCTCAGTTACCGAGGTGAGAAATTTCCTTGGTCTGGCAGGTTATTATAGGCGCTTCATTCAGGATTTCTCGAAGATTGCTAGGCCGTTGTCTCAGTTGACACGAAAGGACCTGAAGTTTGCCTGGAATGAGAAGGCGAAAGCAGCTTTCAAAGAGCCGAAGGATAGGTTGACGTCCGCCCCTGTGCTAGTATTACCAGAGCAAGGGGTGAAGTACACGATATACACTGACGTGTCTCATGTTGGTTTGGGTTGTGTCCTTATGCAGAAGGACAGGGTGATTGCGTATGCCTTGAGACAATTAAGGAAGCACGAGGAGAATTACCCTACATACGACCTTGAGTTGGCAGCTATGATCTTTGCATTAAAGCTCTGGAGACATTACCTCTACGGAGAGGAGTTCAAGCTTTTCTGTGACCACAAGAGCCTTAAGTACATATTCACGTAGCGAGACTTGAATATGAGAGAACGCCGATAGATGGAGACCTTGAAGGACTTCAAGTTCGAGGTTTCCTACCATCTGGGTAAGGCGAACCTTGTGGCAGACGCGTTGAGCCGCAAGAAGGCTATAATATTTGCGGCTCTGTTGATGATAGCAGAGTGGGATATGGTTGAGTTCTTACGGGACTTTGAGCAGAGACTCACCATGGAGGAGCCATTTAAGTGTGTTGCGCATGTTCGAGTGCGACCACTTGTTGATGACTGGATCGTTGAGGCCTAGAAGGGTGATGTGCAGTTGTCTGAGCTTCGAAAGCAAGCTAGCGACACTGAGGACTCCAAGTGGAGAGTTGATTCTAATGGGGGTCTACGATTCTGTGGCCGCCTATGCATTCCTGACAAACCTGACTTGAGACATGAGCTTCTCGAGTCTGTCCATAACTCGAGGCTTGCGATGCATCCTGGTAGCATGAAGATGTACAAGGATATGAGATGGTTGTATTGGTGGGATAACATGAAGGCCCACATCGCTGAGTTCGTTTCTCGTTGCCTGAAGTGCCAGCAGGTCAAGGTAGAACATCGCCGACCTCGTGGACTGCTTCAGCCCATGCCCATAGCAAGTGGAAGTGGGACTTCATCTCCATGGATTTCATATCAGGATTGCCGAAGATGAGGAAGGGACATGATTCCATTTGGGTGATTGTGGACCGGTAGACCAAATCGGCTCATTTCCTCCATATCAGAGTCATGAACTTTGCAGACGATCTAGCTAGGCTGTACATCAGAGAGATTATGCGTTTGCATGGAGTTCCACTTGAGATCGTATCGGACATAGACACTCGGTTCACATCTATCTTCTGGACTCTTATCTAGGAAGCGATGGGTGTGAAGTTGAAGTTCAGTACGGCGTTTCATCCTCAGACTGATGGGCAAATAGAGCGGGTGAATCAGATTCTAGAGGATATGTTGCAAGCATGTGTGTTGTACTTCAAGGAAGTTGGGATGACTATCTTCCTTACACAGAGTTCGCCTACAATAACAGCTTTCAGGCAAGTATTTGTATGGCTCCATATGAGGCCCTGTATGGTCGCCTTTGCAGAGCACCACATTGTTGGGCTGAGGTTGGCGAGCATAGCCTGATTGGCCTAGAGTTGGTAAAGGCGACCACAGAGAATGTCGACATTATCAGGCGTTGACTTCTTACAGCGCAGAGCAGACAGAAGAGTTACGCTGATACGAGGCGACGACCGCTTGAGTTCAAGGTCAGAGATCATGTATTCCTCCAAGTTTTTCCTATAAAGGGAGTCCTTCGGTTTGGGAAGAAGGGGAAGCTCACACTAAGGTTTATCAGTCCATTTCAGATCCTTGATCGAGTGGGTGCTGTGGCATATCGTCTCGCTTTGCCCACACCACTTGTAGCTGTACACAACGTATTTCATGTATCTATGCTGAAGAAGTACGTTCCTGATCCTTCACATATCATCAGATGGGAGCAGGTACAGCTGAGCGAGGATGCTATATATGAGCTGCGCCCGACGCGTATACTTGACAGGAAGGAGCAGGTACTGCGTAGCAAGGTCATTCCACTTGTGAAGGTACTATGGACGCATCATTCAGAAGAGGAGGCTACGTGGGAGACTGAGGCCGAGGTCAGAAAGAACTACCCTCAGATTCTCGAGGAGTACGAAAAGGTACAAATTTCGAGGACGAAATTTTTGTTTAAAGGGGGTAGATTGTAACAACTCGAAAATTTTCGTACAATGGCTCGAGTACCACCTCGACCAGAAATCACTTGGGATTAAATCCTTTAGAAATTTGACAAGTTAACTAGGTGCTAGACTAGAGTAGCCATGAAATCTGTTTGAATCGTTTTAAATACGATCTACAAGACCTAAAACTTGTAGAATCATTGATGCTAGGTTACCCTAAAATCTAGGATCAAACTCATTACCCATCTGCTCTCAGGAGAACATTGAAACTCTGTATCAGTTCTGGACCGCACATCGGTGGTCCAAATAATACGAGGTTAAGGACTTAGGACCGCCTCGCTAGGCTTGATAGCCATCTCAGAAATCAAATCCAGCCTCTGTCCTATGGCTGTTCGCTTGAGTCCGGAGCGAGGAAGTGTGAAAACACTGGTTTTCTTTCTAAAATAAATATCTAGAATAGTGATCTGAGACTTGTTACTTGCGGTCATTTTTTAAGCAATCAGACTGTCAGAATCTGACCCAAATACACCCTCGGATCAGGAAAAATTTCATTAACATATCCATGTACTTGGAATTTCGGATCGAGACCCACTGACCGTTGAACTGAAACTGGTCTGCCACCCGTGATTTGGGTATCCGACTGAAACGAAAACTTAACTTTACCTGGATCCAAGGTTGATGAGCTTAAGTCCGACTTTTGGCTCAAGGAGGCCCGCCAGAAGTTCTTCGTTGAGCTGAAACAATGCCATTTTGGTTATAACCTAAGTATACCTTGATATTAGGTCTAGTTTGGAGAGATTTTAGGCTATATAAGGACCTTATAACACTCTCTCTCACAGCCATACGAATTTGAGAGAACCCTAGAGAGAGAAGTGAGAAAAGAGAGAGAAAGAGTGAGAGAAGTGGGAGAATCTCCCTGTTACTGTTTCCTGCCCCTACCCTAGCTCCACCACTCCGTTCTTGCCACTTTCCCGGTGATACCAACTTTGTTTTGAGGTAAGAAAACCCTAAACCTAATCTTTTTTGGGGTGTGTAGTTTGTAGGTTGTGAAGTAACTAACCTATTTCATTCTTTAGGCTATCAAACTGCCGAATACTGAAGCTTGGCAAACCTAGCTGATCCGTTGCGATTCCATGGTATAAGGTGAGGACTTTAGGTGTATAGGTTACGGTTTTCAACGCTTTTAATGTCAGATAATGATAGATTCATGATCTGCATGCAATTGCATATGTACAAAGTGCTTTCTGTTTTCTGTTTCGATTAAAAACGTAGAATATGGAATTTTACATATTTTAGGTATTCGTAGAAAATACCGTATACTTATATATTTTGGAAATGTGTTTGACATGATTATTTTTTGTATGAATATATGATATATGGATACCTGTTTAGCGAAAGGATTCGCCCTAATACATGTTATGCTAATATACACTATGTATGTAGAAATAGTGTATTGTAGAAAATATCGTATATGTATATATTTTGGAAATGTGTTTGACATGATTATTTATTGTATGAATATATGATATATGGAATAAATACTTATTTGGAGAAAGGATTCGCCCTAATACATGTTTGGCTAACATACACTAAGTATGTTGAAATAGTGTATGCTAAGTGTTTGTGAAAATGCTTGTGTGAGTAAGCGTTTGGATGATGATGCCTTAGGAGGGTGTTGAGATGAGATTCTCAACTACCTTAGAGACATGTATGATTTCCTCCATGAGGTTGTTTACTTAAACTGCTTACTTGTGTAATATATGTGTTGGTATTCCTATTTATGTAGTGCTTTATAACATGTTTTATAACATGCTTTATGACATGCTTACTAACATGTTTGAATTACTTTGTTTATCATGCTTTACTTCACATGCTCCGAATAAGGATTGATTGAGTTTGGGACTATGTCTATAGTTCAGACAATCGGTACCAGATTTGAGATCATAGCTGAGATTCATGTCACCACGTAAGATGTATTTGACGAACCCGAGTCGTACTTCAGTTGGCGATAGTAGTTAGTCCATATGAAGTGCTTATGCACTTCATGTCATTCAATTGATTGTGCGCTCGAGCTAGTCAGGCTCGTTAAGTAATCTGATATGTCTAATGTATGTTCACCATGTTTGGTCGCTACTGCTTAAACCTAGGGTACCAAACTTACCAGTGGAATCTCGTTAACCATGGTACCTCGATCCGCTAAGACTCATGAGCCGGGCATGGTGGTATGGGACACTGTGGTAGAGCTGTCGGCCTACGCTGGGGCCTCGTGCCTCCCCGTAGTGACCATGAGCAACTAGACTCGTGAGCCGATTATGGTGGTATAGGACACTATATTCGTGCTGTCGGCCTACATTGATAAGGTGATGGGGGAGTGGTGTAACCTTTGAGCATAACAGCCCTGACAACCCTTTCTAGTGACCTCGAGCATACTCTGAATTTACGGTGAGGCGACGAGTGTTGCCGCAGTGTATAGAGTATGGACTAGGCCTGTATCTGTATAGTGATGAACCGTTAAAAGGGTGATGGGGGAGTGGTGTAACCTTTGTGTGTAATAGCCCTGACAGCCTTTGCAGTGATCTAGAAACATATTATTGTATGAGATTAACTAGGAATGACGACCCTAGAATGGATCATGTTTGGGAATGGTACAAGGGAGGTACCTTAGTTTCCCAATCCTGCTATTTGAAATGGACTAATAACTACTCGATAATCATGCTCATCATCGCACTGAATGTGCCTAGTAGATGTGGAGCACTGAGGGATGAATGCATTCGCGAATGTAAGATGGTGTCGCATGAGGGTAGTTTGGCAAGGGCATTCATCATGTCATTTCATACTTGCATTTAATAAGAGTAGTTAGGATTGTTTGATTGTACTGCTTTATCATTACTGCTTGACTGAATTGATAACATGTTAACCTATGCTTTATTGTTCCACTGAGTCAGCTACTCACTCCCACATTACGGGACGGTGTTGTACACACCAACTAGACTCTGTCTCAGGTATAGATGACACGTTGATTCAGGAGGCGGAGCCAGACAACGATGAGGACCAGGACGGGTTCTCATACCTGCAGTACTCTGACGGCTTTGCTTAGGCCGACTGGATCGCGGGGATTTCAGGATCCATCTTTTAGTTGTATTTTGCCCTTTTGATTTAAAAACAATACATATATATGGAAACTCAGTTAGTGTTCATACTCTGGAGATCATGATGGTTTTGATCCTTTACATACCTTATATATACAGTTTCAGTCTTCAGCTTGCCTTTATACAATTGATCTGGAGTATGAATTACTGTTTTGGTATAATCTCATTCATGTTCATTGCACTGACACAGACAACATTCAATCTTCATCATCTATGTTGCATAAGTGATGCGTTGGAACTCGGGAGTTGAGTTATGCTCGACCCCCAATTTTTAGGGCGTTACACATGACCCGGGCATGGTGGTATGGGACACCATGGTCGAGCTGTCGGAATACGCTAGGACCACGTGCCTCCTCATAGTGACCAGTGAGCAACCAGACTCGTGAGCAGATTATGGTGGTATGGGACACTATATTCGTGCTGTCGGCCTACATTGATAAGGTGATGGGGGAGCGGTGTAACCTTGGTGCGTAACAGCCCTAACAGCCCTTTGTTGTGACCTCGAGCATACTCTGAATTTGTGGTGAGGCGACGAGTCTTGCCGCAGTGTATAGAGTATGAACTAGGCCTGTATCTGTATAGTGATGAACTGTTAAAAAGGTGATGGGGGAGTGGTGTAACCTTTGTGCGTAACAGCCCTGACAGCCTTTGCAGCGACATAGAAACACACTATCGTATGAGATTAACTAGGACTGACGACCCTAGAATGGATCATGTTTGGGAATGATACAAGGGAGGTACCTTTGTTTCCCAATACTGCTGTTTGAAAGGACTAATAACTACTCGGTAATCATGCTCATTATCGCACTGCATGTGCTTGGTAGATGTGGAGCACTAAGGGATGAACGCATATCACGAACGTAAGATAGTGTCACATGAGGGTGGTTTGGCAAGGGCATTCATCATGTCATTTCATACTTGCATTAAATAAGAGTAGTTAGGATTGTTTGATCGTACTGCTTTATCATTACTGCTTGATTGAATTGATAACATGTTAACTTATGCTTTATTGTTCCACTGAGTTAGCTACTCACTCCCACGTTACGGGACGGTGTTGTACACACCAACCAGACTCTGTCTCAGGTATAGAGGATACGTCGATTCAGGAGGCTGAACCAGACTACGATGAGGACCAGGACGAGTTCTCATACATGCAGTACTCAGACGGCTTTGCTTAAGCGGACTGGATCGCGTGGATTTAAGGACATATCTGTTTTAGTTATATTTTGACCTTTTGATTCAGAAACAATACATGTATATGGTTACTCAGTTTGTGTTCATACTCTGGAGACCGAGATGGTTTTGTTTCTTCACATACCTTATATATACAGATTTTCGCTTGCCTTTATACAATTGATCTGGAGTATGAATTACTGTTTTGGTATAATCTCACTCATGTTTATTGCACTGACACAGACAACATTCAATCATCATCATCTATGTTGAATAAGTTATGTTCCGAAACTCGAGAGTTGAGTTGCTACTCTACCCTCGAATTTCAGGGCATTACAAGTTGGTATCAGAGCATTATTTTGATTAAACCGGACCTGAGTTATGTTCCCATGACGTACGCTGATGCTTTAACTTAGGAGGGTGCGAGAAAAATATAGAAACAGTCCTAGGTTTCCCCGATTTCGCCATTTGGCGAAGTTCATCGAAAATGAGCATTTTGATCGAGTTCGTACTCAATCCTGATTGCACGAGTCGATCCCAAATCACTTCTAGACCATTTATTGATATGTCTAGATCACAATACACCTCATCCCAGTAGTTAAAGATCTGTAAATGCAAATATGTATCCGAAAGTGCCAGAAACTACTCGAAATTGAGCGAATTGGGGTCGGGGGCCTACCCACATCAATCTAGGGGTACTCAGGGTGGGACCCAGGGTTTTTTTTGGGGCCTAGGGGACAGGAGGGTCTCGCCCATGGGACGGGCCCTCATGATCTGAACAGTTGGTTGGTAAGGCCCTCGTCCGGTCACCGAGGCCTCGCCGGAATTTGGGCTGTCGGGCCCGCGGGTCGGGTTGATCCTCTTTGGGGGTCTAGTAAACCCCCTCATACACCTCCCATCCATTTTCAATCTCCCAAACCCATACTTCCTTCACAAAACCCACCTCCAAGCCATTTTTCCCTCTACACTTGCTGTTTTCTCCTCAAAATCGCCCTTTCAATTGTCCTCTCTGCTAGTTTTGACTACAACCCATCCATTCCAATCGTCCACAGCAGTCCTTTCCTCTCTCCCCTCTCCGTTTCTCTTGTTTGAGCTCTCACACCCCCATTTGGAGCTCAAAAATCGTGTGAGCTTCCTCACCATCTGATCTGTCCATTTTCTTTCTTCAATCCTTATCATTTGGGCCCCTACAACGACTGTTGTGACCCAAGTCAGAGGAGAACCAATCCTCCAGCCCTCTTTCTTTCCATTCCTTCCCTTTCCATGGCCTTTCTCGCAATTATTTTGGCCATTTTCTCCATCTCCACCATCCTCTCTCTTATGGGTAAGAGAAAGAGCGCCGCTGATGAGGCTGGGCCTAGTCGCCCTACACATTCAAGGTGGCCGAGAGACACCGCTGCTAGCTCAAGCTTTGCCCGGGAATTTCGAACGAAGCGGGACCTTGATCCCTGGATCCCTGCCGAATGAGCTCAGTTGGCGGCACTACCTCATGGAGTGTATAAGGACCGCATGGTTCTCATTGAAGCCCAGGTGGATGGACTGCTCTTCGGGGAATACTACTTGTTTGAGCAAGTGGAGGCGGTCCACTGGAGTTTGCTATTTGAGGCCAGAGGTCGTGCCAATCCTGTTACTGTCAGAGCCTTCTACGCCAACATTTGTGAGCCTACACTGGAACCTTTTCAGTTCTGGCTCTTGGTTGGGGTGGATCTGTTTGTCACTGTTGATGTGAGAGTGATTGCGTAGCTTATGAATATGCCTCTTGGTGACATACATGCTAGCGAACAGAATCTGGGGACTGCCCGTGAAAAGGATCGTCACACACGTTACCTTTATGGTGGCTGACTGGTTGAGTGGCAGCCGAACAAAAGTCTACTAGCGTCCCACATGTTAGACGACTTCCGCCTACTACATCAGATCTTCACATACAACCTCTACCCCAGACACAGTAATTGCAGTGAGTGCATGCGACTCATGGTAGACTTTCTGTACTAAGTGAGGCAGAGGGCAAACTTGTGTGTGCCTACATTCATGTTGCGACAGATCATGAATATTGCACGCTCCACCAGGAGCTCTGATTCGCTTCCCTTCGGCCGACTCATATGCAGAATTGCATGGGAGTTTGGCTACAGTCTGGGAGTGGAAAGGCCAGCGCCGATTCACTAAATCGACGAGAGTACTCTCCATCAGATGGAACTTGGGGCACGGTGACGACGAGCCCAACATGAGGAGAGTGAGGATGAAATGGAGAGCGAAGAAGACGAGAGTGAAGATGGGAGCAGCGATGAAATAGAAGAAGAAGAAGAGGAACCTGAGGCCCAGGATACAGAGAAGAGTTCACCTTCTGCGGCTCAGGAGCAGGGCATCAATCGGGCTACCATAGATGCACGTTTAGCCCATCTCGAGGAGGGCCAAGTCGCCCTACAACAGGAAGTCGGGCGGGTCCAAACCAAGCTCAGTAAGGTGTCTTGCACCTCGAAGGTCATCCTGTGCTGTCTACAGGACAAGAATGCCCCTCCTCCATCACCTAACTCGGATGCCTAGCCATCCTTACTGCTGATTTGTAGTTATTTGGTTTCCTCGGCAGTAGGTTTATGTTTCATGTTGATGATGTAGTAGTTAGTAGTATGTTTTAAGTGTTTGATGTTGTAGATGTAATTGGCTCACATGTAATTTCTGTCATGATTCATGTAACTCTGTATTCCATGTATTATGACAATCTTGGGTAAATGAAAAGCATGCAGCCCCTTTTGCTATGAGATGTGTGGAATGCTTAAAGTGCTTGTATAATGTGTTAATATACTTTATCTCACAAGCGATGTACCTTATGTTGTATAGGCCATGCCACGAAGAACTACGAGGAGCACGACACCCCTCTTGTTCACTGACTCTATGGACTAGACTCCTTCCCGCAGGGGTGGTCCTACGGGCCGGGTTCTAGCTCTGATCAGCCTCCTGCTGGTCCTACTGGTGGACTGCCACCTTATACACCCCCGGTTCAGGAGCAGCACTGGACATCCTCATCTACATAGCATGACCCACAGGCTGCTCCACCTCCTGACAGGTTTGAGCAGATGATGATGCTAATGTAGCAGCAGCATCAGCAGCTTCTTGCGGTCTTATCGACTCAGGGTGGCAGTGCGGCTCCACCTTCACCATCTACAGGACCAGAGACCGCAGAGCCTCCTGCTTAAGCTGAGGCTATACCTCCCCCTGCGCCTGCTGTACCCCCTACTGGAGATGTTGGTACTCGTGGCCTACTCGAGCGATTCCAGCGCTTGAGGCCTCCCACATTCACGGGTTCTCACAGACCCGAGGAGGCTGAGTTTTGGCTAGACCACATCTCCAAGATGCTACGGATGATGCACTGTACTAGGGCATAGCAGGTCGAGTTGACCACTTTCATGTTCGAGAGGGAGGCCAGCCTGTGGTGGGACAGTGTGCTGCGGTCTATCACCGTGGACTATGTGTAGACTTGGATAGCATTTGAGTTCCGGTTCCACGAGAAGTATTACCTGCAGACCTATAGACACGAGTGGGAGGATGAGTTTTTACACCTCAGGTAGGGAGGCATGACTGTTACTGAGTACGAGCATCGTTTTATGGAGTTGGGCCGCTTTGTCCCAACCATCCAGGTTAATGAGCAGATGTGGATACACCATTTTTTTGGGGGTTCGCGACCTGATATACGGTCGAAGATGTGCTGTATCAGTATACCTACTTACACGGAGTTGGTTCACATGTTTATGATGGCAGAACAGGATGTTGATCGGCTGACACGTTCTCGTGGTACTATGGTAACGAGACCACGACCAGAGATGCATAGCAGGCCTTTCTTAGGTAAGAGGCCTCGTATCGACTCTCCCCCTAGGGCCGCGGCGCAAGTAGTTCCGATGCGGCGCCCAGGTGTAACCTGTTCTTTCTGCGGAAAACTGGGTCATCCTGCAGAGAGCTGTTTTTCATGTATCAGGGCTAGCGGGTTCTCACCACGGCAGAGGATGGATCTCCCTCACCCTCAGGCCATATCAGCTCCACCTCTACAGACTGCCCCTGCTCATCCATCCTTCGGACCTCCTGTATCATGCTTCAGGCCGCCTCAACGGCCCTTGGTTCCATAGCCGAACCGTCAGCAGCAGGCTCGAGTACATACGCTTGTTGCCGAGGCACCTGAGACATCGATTACTGCCCCGATGGCTTTTGAGGGTACGACCCACATTCTAGGTACTTCTGTCTCCTTATTGGTGGACACTGGGTCCACTACTTCTATTATTTCATGTGGGGCAGTTAAGCGTCTAGCTTTACATACTACTCCTACGAAGGGAATGAGACTCACTATGGCTACTAGGACTTTTTTGGATGTCACACGGGTGTGTGAGGGTTGCTCCGTGGATTTGGGTAGCAGAATAGTGCTCGTCGACCTCATTGTTGCTCCACTATGGCATTACGACATTATCCTCGGTATGAACTGGCTAACTAAGATGAAAGCAGAGATAGATTGTGATACTCGGGTTGTGACAGCTATGGATCGGACGGTACAGCTTTCACGTTTCCAGTGCAGGTCGGTTGGCCCTCTCGTGTTGAGTGTTATACTGCTTTATTAGAGCCGATTGATGGTCCGACATTAGAAGATACGCTGGTGGTTCGGGAGTTTACAGGTGTGTTTGCGACGATTCCTGGTTTGCCTCCTCAGCGCGAGATCGACTTCACCATTGATCTTACGCCTGGTGCGACACCTATCTCATTGCCGACTCATCGAATGCATCCATATGAGATGGAGGAGCTGCGGAGACATATTGACGAGCTAGTAGAGAAGGGTTTCATACGACCTAGTGTGTCTCCTTGGGGAGCACCTATACTATTTGTGAAGAAGAAGGATGGGTCACTACGGTTATGTATTGATTACCGTAGGTTGAACCAGGTCACGGTGAAGAACAAATATCCTTTGCCCAGGATAGATGATCTGTTTGATCAGTTGAAGGGGGTGAAGTATTTTTCGAATATTAATATGCAGTCAGGGTATCATCAGCTGCGCGTCAGAGATGAGGACGTGCAGAAGATGGCTTTTAGGACATGCTTTAGGCACTACCAGTTTCTAGTGATGTCGTTCGATCTTACGAACGCACCGGCCGTGTTCATAGACCTGATGAACCGGGTACTTCGGCCATTCCTATGCCGTTTCGTCATCGTCTTTATTGATGACATTCTAATATACTCTACGAGTCGGGAGGAGCATGAGGAGCACCTGAGAGCGGTTTTAGATACGTTGAAGAAGAACCAGTTGTTCGCACAGTATACGAAGTGCGACTTCAGGCAGGAGGAAGTCAAGTTCCTTGGACATGTGGTGTCCAAGGATGGGATAGTAGTGGACCTTGTTAAGGTAGCCGTGGTTCAGGATTGACAGCAGCCTGGCTCGGTTACCGAAGTGAGGAGTTTCCTTGGTGTGGCAGGGTATTATAGACGCTTCATTCGGGATTTCTCGAAGATTTCCAGGTCGTTGTCTCAGTTGACACGGAAGGACCTGAAGTTCACCTGGAATGAGAAGGCGGAAGTAGCTTTCAACGAGCTGAAGGACAGGTTGGCATCCGCCCTTGTGCTAGTATTGCCAGAGCAAGGGGTTAAGTACATGATATACACTGACGCGTCTCGCATTGGTTTGGGTTGTGTCCTTATGCAGAAGGACAGGGTGATTTCGTATGCCTCGTGACAATTAAGGAAGCACGAGGAGAATTACCTTACACACGACACAGGAGTTGAGCGGTATCATCTTTGCATTGAAGCTCTGGAGACATTACCTCTACGGAGAGGAGTTCGAGCTTTTCTGCGACCACAAGAGCCTTAAGTACATATTCACACAGTGAGACTTGAATATGAGACAACGCCGATAGATGGAGACCTTGAAGGACTTCAAGTTTGAGGTTTCCTACCATCCGGGCAAGGCGAACCTTATGGCAGACGCGTTGAGCTGCAAGAAGGCTATAGCATTTGTGGCTCTGTTGATGATAGCAGAGTGACACATGGTTGAGTTCGTATGGGACTTCGAGCAGAGACTCACCGTGGAGGAGCCATTTGAGTGTGTTGCGCACGTTCGGGTGCAACCACTTGTTGATGACAGGATCATTGAGGCCCAGAAGGGCAATGAGCGGTTGTATGAGCTTCGAGAGCAAGCTAACGGCATCGAAGACTCCGAGTGGAGAGTTGATTCAGATGGGGGTCTACGATTCCGTGGCCGCCTATACGTTCCTGACATGCCGACTTGAGACATGAGCTTCTCGAGTCTGTCCATAACTCGAAGCTTACGATGCATCCTGGTAGCACGAAGATGCACCAGGATATGAGACGGTTGTATTGGTGGGATAACATGAAGGCCCACATCGCTGAGTTCGTTTCTCGTTGTCTGACATGCCAGTGGGTCAAGGCAAAACATCCCCGATCTCCTGGAATGCTTCAGCCCATGCCCATAGCAGAATGGAAGTGGGACTTCATTTCTATGGATTTCATATCGGGGCTGCCAAAGATAAGGAAGGGACATGATTCCATCTGGGTGATTGTGGACCGGTTGACTAAATCGGCCCATTTTCTCCCTATTAGAGTCACGAACTCTGCAGACGAGCTGGCTAGATTGTACATCAGAGAGATCGTCCGTCTACATGGAGTTCCTTTAGAGATCGTGTCGAACAGAGACACTCGGTTCACATCTATCTTCTGGACTCGTATGCAGAAAGCGATGGGTGTGAAGTTGAAGTTCAGTACGGCGTTTCATCCTCAGAATGACGGGCAGACAGAGCGGGTGAATCAGATTCTGGAGGATATGTTGCGAGCATGTGTGTTGGACTTCAAGGACAGTTGGGATGACTGTCTTCCTTACGCAGAGTTCGCCTACAACAATAGCTTCTAGGCGAGTATTGGTATGACACCATATGAGGCCCTATATGGTCGTCCTTGCAGAGCACCACATTGTTGGCCTGAGGTTGGCGAGCGTAGTCTGATTGGCCCAGAGTTAGTACAGGCGACCACAAAGAAGGTCGACATTATCAGGCGTTGACTTCTTACAGTGCAGAGCAGATAGAAGAGTTACGCCGATACAAGGTGGCAACCGCTTGAGTTCGAGGTCGGAGATCATGTATTCCTCCGAGTTTCCCCTATGAAAGGAGACCTTCGGTTTGGGAAGAAGGGGAAGCTCACACCGAGGTTTATCGGTCCATTTCAGATCCTTGATCGAGTAGGTGCTGTGGTATATCGTCTCGCTTTGCCCACACCACTTGCGGCTGTACATAACGTATTTCATGTATCTATGCTGAAGAAGTATGTTCCTAATCCTTCGCACATTATCAGCTGGGAGCATGTACAGTTGAACGAGGATGCTACATATGAGCTGCGTCCGACGCGTATACTTGATAGGAAGGAGCAGGTACTGCGTAGCAAGGTCATTTCACTTGTGAAGGTACTATAGACGCATCATTCAGAAGTGGAGGCTACATGAGAGACAGAGGCCGAGGTCAGAAAGAACTACCTTCAGATTCTCAAGGAATACGAAAAGGTAGAAATTTCGAGGATGAAATTTTGTTTAAGGGGGGTAGATTGCAACTACTCAAAAATTTTCGTACAATGGCTCGAGTACCACCTCGACCAGAAATCACTTAGGATTAAATCCTTTAGAAATTTGACAAAGTTAACTAAGTGCTAAACTAGAGTAGCCATGAAATCTGTTTGAATCACTTTAAATACGATCTACAAGACCCAAAACTTGTAGAATCATTGACGCTAGGTTACCCTAAAATCTAGGATCAAACACATTACCCGTCTGCTCTCGGGGGCACATTGAAACTCCGTATCAGGTCTGGACCGCACATCGGGAGTCCAAATAATACGAGGTTAAGGACTTAGGACCGCCTCGCTGGACTTGACAACCATCTCGGAAATTAAATCCAGTCAGTATCCCACGGCTGTTCGCTTGAGTCCAGAGTGAGAGAGTGTGAAAACACTTGCTTTCTTTTCAAAATAAATATCTTGAATAGTAATCTGAGACTTGTTACTTGCGGATATTTTGTAAGCAACCTAACCGTCAGAATCTGACCTAAATACACCCTTGGATTAGGAAAAATTTTATAAACATATCCATGTACTTGGAATTTCGGATAGAGACCTGCTGATTGTTAAACTGAAACCGGTCCACCACGCGTGATCTGGGAATCCGACGAAAATGAAAACTTAACTCCAGCTTGATCCAAGGTTGTTGAGCTTAAGTCCGACCTTTGGTTCAAGGAGGCCCGCCAGAAGTCCTCTTTCGAGCTGAAAAAGTGCCGCTTTAGTTATAACCTAAGTATACCTTGTCCACAAGTCTATTTCATAGTGTTTTTAGGCTATATAAGGACTTAGAACCCTCTCTCTCACAGCCATGCGAATTTGAGAGAAACCCTAGAGAGAGAAGAGAGAAAAGAGAGAGAAAGAGTGAGAGAAGTGGGAGAATCTCCCTACTACCATCTCTTGCCACTACCCAAGTTCCACCACTCCATTATTGTCGCTTTCCTGGTGAATCCAACTTCGTTTCTAGGTAAGAAACCCTAACCCTAATCTGTTTTGGAGTTGTAAGGGTTGTAGGTTATGAAGTAGCTAACCTATTTCATTCTATAGGCTACCAAACTGCCGAATACGGAAGCTTAGCAAACCTATCGTATTCGTTGTGATTCTACGGTATAAGGTGAGGACTTTAGGTGTATAGGTTATGGTTTTCAACGTTTTAAATATCAGATAATGATAAATTCATGATATGCACACAATTGCACATGTACAAAGTGCCATCTATTTCCATTTCGATTAAAGATGTAGAATATGAAATTCTACATATTCTAGGTATTCGTAGAAAATACCGTATACGTATATATTTTGAAAATGTGTTTGACATGATTATTTGTTGTATGAATATATGATATATGGATAAAATACTTATTTGGCGAAAGGATTCGCCCTAATACATGTTTTGCTAATATACACTATGTATGTAGAAATAGTGTATTGTAGAAAGTACCGTATACGTATATATTTTGGAAATGT
Organism: Magnolia changhungtana; assembly: GCA_030180095.1. Taxonomy (NCBI): domain Eukaryota; kingdom Viridiplantae; phylum Streptophyta; class Magnoliopsida; order Magnoliales; family Magnoliaceae; genus Magnolia; species Magnolia changhungtana. The sequence goes on along the minus strand of JASAUF010000656.1, from coordinate 9,897,824 downwards.
GTTTGCCATGATTATTTGTTGTATGAATATATCATATGTGTGTAAAATACATGCTTGGCGAAAGGACTCGCCCTAATACATGTTTTGCTAACATACACTATGTTTGTTGAAATAGTGTATTCTAAGTGTTTATGAAAATGCTTGTGAGTGTAAGTGTTTGGATGATGGTGCCTTAGGTAGGAGTTGAAGAGGGATTCTGTAACAACCCGAATCTTCAGGACTCGAGTACACGACCCATTTCCCAAAAACTCAAGTGTTAACCTTAAAGGATGGTCAAATTCAAGTGTACATTTTTTTTTCATCAGAGTAAGCAAATGAGCGTAGCGTGGACAAATCGACATAAAGGAAAATTTCATTATCATTCAAATATACAAGAAGCTGCCCATAATGACTTATACAAACCATGTCTCTAAATTTAACAAGTACAAGATTTACAAGATTTAATACATGAAGAATAGCAGAAAGCACATAAATATAAGCCGCAAGATCAAGCAGCTCCTCCAGGCAAATACGGCCATGCATCCCTGGTGATCGTACCCTGCTCCTCATCAAATCTGAACATGCACATCACTAAAGCTACCTGTACTACCTGTACGGTTATATATTTGATGGATGAGTGACCAACTCAGTGTGAATTTCCCTCAAGATTACACACCGCCGCATTAGGTAAGAAATAGCATAAAACATACAGACAACCAAAACAGAGTAAATGCAGTCTTTTTAAATGCATAGATGCGTGAATGTAATCATCGCCCCAGGGATGTTCATCTGTGCGGACAGTGGGCCGTCACCCATGCAATCATCGAACCTGGAAAACATCAACCAGTCGGAATCATTGAACCTGAGAAATATCATCCAGTCGAAACAATACGTGCCATGTATGCATGATTAACCAAGTCATTATTAGTCCATTTACAACCAGCCAATTTAGATAAGCTCAAAGGTCACTACGGGGAGCTCAGAGCCCAGCGTAGGCCGACAGCTCAGGCATAGTGTCTCATTCCACCATCCCTAGCTCATGAGGTTACCACCTTAGGATGTTTAATAGATCTCAATCAACTTGTGGCCAATCATTTTACAGTATATGGGGCTTACCATCGCATGACTGCATGGTGTAAAACGTTCAACCCATATAGGAAAAATATCAAATAAAACCACATAGGGCGAGTATCAAAATATGCCACATAGGGCGAATATCAAAACCATATGATAAAGACCATCCTTAAAAACTATTGGCACAACAACCCTGGATGGTAGGCCCACATCAACAATCCATCTAGACCACCACTCAATAACCACCAAGTCGAAGGTCCATTATGATCATAACTAGTCAGGTTACATCCCAAGTATGGGTGTACATTCATATGTGGGAATTTCCCACTAATATACCAGTTTAAAGTCCATAAGCAATACACAAGCATAAACAAATATACAAGATGAACATTAAGTAGGCAACATAGCAATTCAATTTCCACCAGCTAACACATGTGATTATAAGAGAGAGATATCAATTATAATTTTTAATAAAAACTATAACTTAAGCTAATGAGAAGATGGAAAGCTCAAGGGGAAGAATCATCACCTGCCTAGTCGGATCACCAATGCCAACTAAGGCTGCTAGGAAGCGCGTGTCCTTAAAATCAAGTCCTACCATAAATCAGGAACTCGTATGATTAGATCCAAGTCCTGCAAATTTCCTAGGGTTTTAATTACTTATCTTTAGGTTTTTAGTGTAGAATTTGGGTCTTATCCTAGAGTTTAGTTAAACGCTTAGGTTCTAGGAGTTGAACGTTAATTGAAGTAAAATCACAACATCACCCCTATCCTTAATGATATGATTAAGGTTAGCTACGCGATGTTAATAATCCTCGTGATGTAATAAATAGTATGATCTACTATCAGCGATTGTACGTAAGATTGATAGATAAAGTACTAGTACTTAGTAACGGTGATCTTTATTTGTAACAACCACTATTAGCGTGGATAACCTACCAATGGTTAGGATCATAGCTTATGTTTTAGATTGCCTAGGTCTAGGCTAGATTTAGGGTTTGGGCTTTAGTTGGTGTGAAAATAATTATAATACAAATTTTAATGATTATAGAATATTGCTATCATTAATGTTATGATTTATATTAGCCTACATGGTACTAATGAAAACGCATGGTATGTCTCAACATTAATATTAATATTTTAAGAATGGTAAAATAAGGTACTAATATTTTAACAATGATACTTCTCATGTGTATTAACCAATGTTAGCATGGGTAATTTACTAATGGTTTATATCCAAATTTATTAATCTTAAAATAACGATAATGACCACAATGATAATAGAAGTAGTTCAATCAAGAAAGAAAACATGGACTCACCTCAATCGACTCGGTTCGAGTTGAGTCAACCCAGTTCAACACTCGAGTTGGCCCAACTCACGCCTCTACCAACACCACTCCTACTCTTTTTTTTTTTTCTCTTCTCCTCCTTTTCTTTTTCTCTTCTTTCTACCTTGCTGGAATGTCCAGCAATGACCCTGGACAGACCACCACAATTCAATCGGTTGGACTGAGTTCCAGTCGAGTCAACTCAGCCAACAACTCGATCTCCCTCTCCTTCTTCTTCCTCTCCTCTATCTCCTTCCTTTTCCTTCTCTCACCCTCTGATGCAATGCCCAGCAGGGTGGCTGAGATAGGCCCAGCCGAGTGTGTCAGGCGCATCAGACCCAACTCAACCCGGGCAAACTGAGCCGAGTCAGTGCATCATGGTGGTAGCTGGTAGCATCCCGCCTCCACGTTTCTCTCCCTGTCTTCTCTGCTTCTCCCCTACACTCTTTCTTTTCTCTCACTCTCCCTAGCTCTTTTCTTTCTCTCTTATCCGACGGTCGTCCAACACTGCTAGCTGCGGACAGGGCTTGAGCAGCAGGTCGAGTTGAGATGGTGCGGTGTAACAGCCGCACCTCTCCACCTCTGTTTTCCCTTCTTCTTCTTCCTCTTCTCTCTTCTTTCATTGAAGTCCAGCAGCACCACTGGACTCGACCCAAGCATGGCCCAAACTCAACTCAGTTCGAGCTGCAGGCGAACGGGAAGAAGGCTCAGCCATTAATGGCAGACTCCGTCCCATGGCTTCTCCCTTTAATCTGACCACATGCGATGGTTCTTAAGGACCCTATGAAGCTTACAGATAAGCTTTTTCGAAGCTTAAAGATGATTTGGGTGGTGGGTTCATTGGTGGAAAGGAAAAGACAATTTTTCATGGATGGCTGTGAGAATGGAGGTCGAGTTGTTGTTGCTCGATACAGCCCCTTTTATTTGTTTAACCCTAGCTTTCCAGAGCCATAGGATTGACAAGGAAATGGTCTGGATCGCCCTGGCTGAAACCGTCTCCAAATACGGTGGGCGAATCCAAAACTGTTGTGGTTTTCTTTGCGAAACCGTTGCTTAGAATGGACGACCGAGATTGCCTTGTCATGAACGGTGGAGAATGAGGGATTTCATTTCACTCGGATCGCCCTCCTGGCATACGGATTGGAGAAACGGCATGTTTTCATTTTTAGCATATTTGTGCTTGTAGAGTCAATTTGTAGCGAAGATAGTGCGCTTGTGCGGATGCTCCATGTTCACTCCCCAAGTATAGGGTTGTGATGTAGTAATAACTCGGTAAGACCGAGGTCGAATCCCAAGGGACTGGAACTTGTACGTAATCTGAAACTAAGTAGAAATAGAACTAGAATGAGATGAAATCTAAATCGATTGGAATTTGAAGAATAATGATGAAATATTTATCTAAAACTTAAGAAAATTCAGAGAAGGGAAACTAGGGATTCAGAGGATCCACTTGTAGAGATCAGGGAGATCTTATGCCTGGATTAAAAATCAGGTAAATTAACTAAACTGCCATTGATAAAGTTTTCAAGAGATGAAAGGTATATGAATTAGAATGGATTCCATCACCAAACCATGCCCAGGAGACAAAGCAAACAACAGAATTAAACTAATTACCAACCAATCAATGTATGAAGGTTAGGAAGGGTACCGACATCCAACCATGCCCAGGAGACAATGGTGAACAACAGGGCTTCCTGACGTCATAAACATAAAGAGGAAAAGAACATGCTCAAAGCCATTGCAGACCCATTGTAATTTCAGTCACAACAGACCATTAAAGACTGAAAACATTCCCTTAATAAAAACCCCAAAATCAACATCAATTCAGTCTAAACAAAGGCACAAGCAAAGAGGCCTCCCATCACGCTACAAGCTTCACCTCTTAGCCCTAGCTAAGAGGTTTAGCCACGCATAAACATGATTAGGCTAGATCTCTTAAACAAAAGAAAATAAAAAATAAAAGAAAATAAAAATCTACTCCCTGTTCTCCCTGCTCCACGTCCCAACTCCTCCCAGCCTCCAGCCAAGCTGCTCCAGATCTCCAGCCGTTCTCCCCCCTGGTTCTCATCCCTCTCTTTCCCTTCTTATAGCCAACGTCCGTGAAGAGGCTGGAGAGAGTCCTTTTTGAAAACCGATTAAGTTGGAGTTGGCTGCGTGCGTAAGGCTTCCGTAGCTAGAATCGGACCTCCAAAGCTCTCCATTTTAGTAAATTATTTTTTCTATAAAAAAAATATGTTTCTTAGGACGTTTCCGAGCGGCTTACACAGTGGACGGATCAGATCAGCAATCCGATCAATGATCTGATTGTACAACCGACCGAAAAAATGCCAGTTTCTAACGCTGATCTGAACCTGCGTAATAGGATTTATGTTCTGCAACATTGGTGGGGCCCATTATTGACGTCAGGTGCAAAATCTACTCCGTCCACCGAATTCAGGACCAAATTTCGGCTGAGAATGCACAGTTTTTATAGTCTGTTGATGCAGTTCACCTGATTTTCTATTCTACCGTCCATCTTGCTTTCGAACGGTTAAAAACCAATCTTCGCTATCCTCTGTAACTTTCGTCACCTAGGCGTGAATTATAGGCTCCTCAGAGAACAAATGGACGGTCTAGATTAGCCATCCGACCCTCTCTATAGATACGAAACAGCCCGAAAAATCCGGGTTTCTCCGGACTACGTGAACAGAGCCTGCGTAGACAGTTACGTTGGCTGACGGTGGGTCCCACTTCACTGCTCTTTTGCCAAATCCACTCCGTTCATCGCATGCAGCTCGAAATTCTGGTCAGTCATGGATGATCTTGGGTTGCTTTTGATGCGGCCCAAATGATTAATCTTATGGCTGTCAGTCCTGCATTTAAATGGTTGGGGATCCATCCTTGCTTTCTTTTGAAGTTTGGCCACCTAGGTCTTGCTCAAACGAACCTTGGGATTTTAATGGACGGCTCAGATTAGTTGTCTAGGTCATGAATGTGGCCCACAACATCAGCCGCAAGCTCTATTTGAGCGTTTGCAAAACAGAAATCCAGTTTCCCGTATCTGGATGGGATTGTGCCGGTGAGCGCCCGCTGACCACCTAGCTCGATTCCATGCATTCGGATATTTTGTGCGTTGGATGCACATTCACCCCAAGGTGGGTCCCATCGTGAAGTTTGTGAGAAATCTGTACCGTCCATCCTTTTCCCCATCCAATTTAAGACGCTGAAAATGAAATTGAAGTATATCTGGATATCAGGCGGGCCCCAGATGAGTGATTTATGGGCTGATCTGTCCGTTGGGTTGCTTCCACAAGGATCCAACGGCCAAAATTCAACGTGTACGGTTAATTTATGGTCCTGAAGCCATGTATGGAGTCTCGCGTCGATCGGATGGCGGAAACCCTGTGATCTTGCATTCTGCACTAGTTTCGGGCCTCTTTCATGTGAACGGCTTGATTTCCTCTGCTTCCTGGTATATAATTTCTTCAATATTGGTCCTCTGGAGTCCATCCCTTACTGTAGTGATTTCAGAGCATCAAATACACACTTTTAGCACATTTTTGTAGTCCCCACTTGCAAATGTACCTTGCATCACAAACACGATTAAATTAAGATTTTAAACGGTGGCATGTTCATAAATCTGGTAATAACCGGGGTCTAATATGCAATATTTGACCCTCAACACAACCCCCAACCAGCATTTTGCTAGTCCCGAGCAAAATATGCGAAAATTAAGTTGAGAACTACGAGACAATCTCTAAAAACTCAAGTAATTTTTGAAAATTAAACCAGATGCTAGAATTTTAGGATTCACAAATATTGGCCATTACTCTCTCCTAGACTCAAGCAGACGGCAAACCTCATAATCAAGTGCACAGTATTAATCCATCAATTAGAAAAATTCTAAACATTGAGTTCCATAGATGTATAGTATAATCTCGGCTTTCAACATTAATATTCAATTCATTTTTTTCAAGATAATGTTGGTAACCACAAGAGCATTCAGGACACCCAAAACTTAAACCAAAGCGTTCCTCATAGATCTTTCTTTTTCTTCCTTTTTAGTTTTTTTTTTCTCTTTTTTTTTTTTCTAAAAGGTAACGCCAAGAAGGGGAGTCCACTCCTCACCAATAGGGAGCAAATCTATGGTGAAGACCGTACACCTAAACCTTTTTCACATATTATCCATGGGGAACGAAATCTACACCTATAGGGAGAAAACCTATGGTGTAGATCTTTCGCCTAACTTTTTTCAATGGTATCTTTTCCTTTCAATTGATCATGACGGGCAATTGTTCAAGTTGGTTCCTTCTATGCTTATTGATTACCAAGTTAATCCTTCAATATGGAACTGAAACCTTAATGTGTAAGCGAGATGTGACATGTGAAATTATAACTCAATCAATGTTTACAACTTCTAATCATGGATTAACAATTTAAACTTAACTGTGAAATCTAACGGATAACTGAATCCAAGAGTAGTAAATCACCAACATCACGTATCTTGACATTATAAATCTAAGATGGTCGTCAAAATCACTTCAAATTCACAAGAATTTCCAGAAAAAATTTAAAAATTTTCACAATTTTTGCTCAAGACCAAGAAAACACTGATTAGTTAACCTAATCTCCCACCCCCAACCTAAAATCTACATTGTCCTCAATGTAAAAGATATGAATATGCAATGCACTTGGAACAACGAAAAGTAAATATAAAGTGATGGGAAAATAGTACCTGGATGATGAATCGTGAGAGACATTTCAAGAGATCGCAGCATGGAATCTAATCATCACGAGAGAGAGCAACACAAAACTAACAAAATAAAATAAAAATCCTATCTATACCACTTTCGCAGGTGCTCTCGATTGCATTTAGCGTATGCAACAAGCCTTTAAACCCCTAGGTTGCTCCTAGTAGACGAGTTGTAGTCTCGTGAGGGTTTGCAGTAATGTTACCCACGAACATTGAACTAACTAACTAGGAAAATGAAATGGAAAGAAAAACTGGGTTGCCTCCCAGGAGCACTAAGTTTACCATCTATCCTAAAACAACATAAAGGAAACTACCCTAGTCCTAAGAAAGCAGGGAAAACCTACTAAGTCATGCCGCAAGGTTCCTCTTTTGGCCAGTATCGTGATAAATTTCTCAGTAGATTTCTCAACAGGATCATCCAAAAGCCCTTTTTGCAATAGGCTTGGATGCCCTGGAGCATGACATTCCAGAGAAACTTATGTACCTCATCAGAAATTTTTCGTTGAAGTGCTTGAGGTATCCAGAGTATGTACGATTCACCTGCGACAAAAGAAATTTCAACGTTAGTATCCCATGGTGCATCAGTGACTACACATAAATGAATTTCAGGAAAATCTTCAGAAAGTGGTGGTCTCAACACATTCCGCAGTATCATGGGATCGTTTGAATCTGCAAAGTGTGCCAAGCAATCATCCAAAGAGTTGGGACATTCAGCTGAGAGTGACTCTTTTTCCACATTGAAGTGTGTGCTGATCTGCCCAAGGAACCCATCGTTTTTAAAATTAACCATAGGTACGTTCTCTTGCTTCAGCCCTGCACAGACAGATAGAGGGTCAGTAGACGAAGTATTGAAGTGCGGACTCTGTTCATTGATACTACTCAGAAGAGGCCTGGACTCGTCAAGATTCAACAATTCAGATGGTGGCTTTGACTGGGTAGTTTCAAATTCTAGAGTCGTATCAAGTAGCTCATTCATCTCCCAAATCATATCATTCAATTCAAGAGAGTGGTCCAAACATGTCTCACAGAAGTTGAAAAGGTCGGTTCTAATGAGCTCATCTTCCACTTTTAAATCAGACATGTTAGGTGAGTGGAGTAGCTCAGTATGACCGATCACTTCGTGTGCTTCTTGAGCATTGACCTGGACCATACTTGAGATTGATTCCAGGGGAATTTGGGTTGTGCTCTCATGAATCTCATCCCAATACTTCTCGGCTTTCTAATTCAGGCAAGACACACTTGAGATGGGATCGCTTTCCTTACATTCTAAATTCGGTTGAGGTTCGAATAAACTAACCTCAACCTCATCATTGAGATCCTGTGTATCATGTAAGGAAAGTGTGTCATCATCACTGTATTTGAAAGACAACCATGTTTCTTCCCCATTCTTTTGAACAGTCATTGAGATCGACTCATCGGGGAATTGAACCGTATGCTCATTACTGGAATCCAACTCCTCATTCCAAATTCCAGATTTCGTCAAAAGCGAGTGAGGATCACTTTCCTGGCATTGTATTTTTGGATTGGATTGTAGTTGGGATGCGCGAGCTTCCTCTAACCTATCAAGGCGTAACTCAAGCTCTTCTAGTAATTTCCTCATGTCAGCAGAAGAGTCTGTGTTACTTTGAAATGAATTCTTTTGGATCGATTTTGGTTGAATCTTAAAGGTAGGGGATCCAAAAGAATAATCATGATAATAGGTTGTTGGTTCATCTTTCCAACATTGATGTTTCCACTGATTATAGTCATACGAATCATAGGTGGGAGAATCTGATGGTTGGTAATACTTATTATCACTCATAATATAATCACACATTATTTTCTTTTTCTCAGATGGGTGATAGTAATTCTTACTCCCATAGTTATTATAACCCCAACATTCACGTACGGTCCGTGGGGTGGAATTGTTCTCCCGCATATGATCGCGTAAGGACTTCTTAACTGGTGGATCTTTGTATTCCGGTCGATTCTCGATGATAGTTTCAGAAAGGTTTTGAGACATTGGTGGATCATAATCATCATCCCAATATAGATTATTCTTCTCAGCATACTGACGTTCCCACTCGTGCATATACATAGTGAAACCCTAACTCTGAGTCTAATCCTAGAATAAAATAAAATTCCTACAGCAATATGGAAGGTAAGCCGAAGAGAAGTGAGAAGGATGTTACCAGAGTAGAAGTTCCTATGTTAAAAACCTGCAAAACAAAACAAAACACTTTAGTATCTAGGGGATAAGACCTAATCTAAAAAATAAAGAAAGTAAAGAAATTAGGACGAAGTTACCAAGTTAGACAATCTATCAAAAAACCCTACAAAACAGGAAAGTTAGTTCTAAGAAAGAAAAATCTAAAACTAAAGTTAGTACAATCCTAATCTTAATCTAATTCTAAAACTAATTAATTTCAGAAAAAATAGTGGCAACGTCGTCCAAGAACCACGCTTAAACTTGTTCACTCCCCAAGTATAGGGTTGTGATGTAGTAATAACTCCAGTAAGACCGAGGTCGAATCCCAAGGGACTGGAACTTGTACGTAATCTGAAACTAAGTAGAAATAGAACTAGAATGAGATGAAATCTAAATCGATTGGAATTTGAAGAATAATGATGAAATATTTATCTAAAACTTAAGAAAATTCAGAGAAGGGAAACTAGGGATTCAGATGATCCACTTGTAGAGATCAGGGAGATCTTATGCCTGGATTAAAAATCAGGTAAATTAACTGAACTGCCATTGATAAAGTTTTCAAGAGATGAAAGGTATATGAATTAGAATGGATTCCATCACCAAACTATGCCCAGGAGACAAAGCAAACAACAGAATTAAACTAATTACCAACCAATCAAAGTATGAAGGTTAGGAAGGGTACCGACATCCAACCATGCCCAGGAGACAATGGTGAACAACAGGGCTTCCTGACGTCATAAACATAAAGAGGAAAAGAACATGCTCAAAGCCATTGTAGACCCATTGTAATTTCAGTCACAACAGACCATTAAAGACTGAAAACATTCCCTTAATAAAAACCCCAAAATCAACATCAATTCAGTCTAAACAAAGGCATAAGCAAAGAGGCCTCCCATCACGCTACAAGCTTCACCTCTTAGCCCTAGCTAAGAGGTTTAGCCACGCATAAACATGATTAGGCTAGATCTCTTAAACAAAAGAAAATAAAAAATAAAAGAAAATAAAAATCTACTCCCTGTTCTCCCTGCTCCACGTCCCAACTCCTCCCAGCCTCCAGCCAAGCTGCTCCAGATCTCCAGCCGTTCTCCCCCCTGGTTCTCATCCCTCTCTTTCCCTTCTTATAGCCAACGTCCGTGAAGAGGCTGGAGAGAGTCCTTTTTGAAAACCGATTAAGTTGGAGTTGGCTGCGTGCGTAAGGCTTCCGTAGCTAGAATCGGACCTCCAAAGCTCTCCATTTTAGTAAATTATTTTTTCTAAAAAAAAATGTTTCTTAGGACGTTTCCGAGCAGCTTACACAGTGGACGGATCAGATCAGCAATCCGATCAATGATCTGATTGTACAACCGGCCGAAAAAATGCCAGTTTCTAACGCTGATCTGAACCTGCGTAATAGGATTTACGCTGCAACATTGGTGGGGCCCATTATTGACGTCAGGTGCAAAATCTACTCCGTCCACCGAATTCAGGACCAAATTTTGGCTGAGAATGCACAGTTTTTATAGTCCGTTGATGCAGTTCACCTGATTTTCTATTCTACCGTCCATCCTGCTTTCGAACGGTTAAAAACCAATCTTCACTATCCTCTGTAACTTTCGTCACCTAGGCGTGAATTATAGGCTCCTCAGAGAACAAATGGATGGTCTAGATTAGCCATCCGACCCTCTCTATAGATACGTAACAGCCCAAAAAATCCTGGTTTCTCCGGACTACGTGAACAGAGCCTGCGTAGACAGTTACGTTGGCTGACGGTGGGTCCCACTTCACTGCTCTTTTGCCAAATCCACTCCGTTCATCGCATGCAGCTCAAAATTCTGGTCAGTCATGGATGATCTTGGGTTGCTTTTGATGCGGCCCAAATGATTAATCTTATGGCTGTCAGTCCTGCATTTAAATGGTTGGGGGATCCATCCTTGCTTTCTTTTGAAGTTTGGCCACCTAGGTCTTGCTCAAACGAACCTTGGGATTTTAATGGACGGCTCAGATTAGTTGTCTAGGTCATGAATGTGGCCCACAACATACAGCCGCAAGCTCTGTTTGAGCGTTTGCAAAACAGAAATCCAGTTTCCCGTATCTGGATGGGATTGTGCGGGTGAGCGCCCGCTGATCACCTGGCTCGATTCCATGCATTCGGATATTTTGTGCGTTGGATGCACATTCACCCCAAGGTGGGTCCCATCGTGAAGTTTGTGAGAAATCTGTACCGTCCATCCTTTTCCCCATCCAATTTAAGATGCTGAAAATGAAATTGAAGTATATTTGGATATCAGGCGGGCCCCAGATGAGTGATTTGTGGGCTGATCTATCCGTTGGGCTGCTTCCACAAGGATCCAACGGCCAAAATTCAACGTGTACGGTTAATTTATGGTCCTGAAGCCATGTATGGAGTCTCGCGTCGATCGGATGGCGGAAACCCTGTGATCTTGCATTTTGCACTAGTTTCGGGCCTCTTTCATGTGAACGGCTTGATTTCCTCTGCTCCCTGGTATATAATTTCTTCAATATTGGTCCTCTGGAGTCCATCCCTTACTGTAGTGATTTCAGAGCATCAAATACACACTTTTAGCACATTTTTGTAGTCCCCACTTGCAAATGTACCTTGCATCACAAACACGATTAAATTAAGATTTTAAACGGTGGCATGTTCATAAATCCGGTAATAACTGGGGTTTAATATGCAATATTTGACCCTCAACACTCCAGCACGTGGGAGTCACAGGGTTTTGGTTGAGGCCATGCCCTAAGTAGGATGGACGGTTTGGATCATCAAGGTGGGGCCCAGGTGGGGGGCCACGGATGCCTCAAATGGACTCTGTCCGTCGGCTGGCAAAACGAAGAGAGAGAGAGAGAGAGAGAGAGAGAGAGAGAGAGAGAGAGAGAGAGAAAGAGAGAGAGGGAGACACCTCTCCATTTCTGGAAATGGCGGGTCAGCCCGCTGCTGACCGAGCTTGGTGGTCCGGTGCACCTCAAGTGCACCACCTATGGTGTACACAAGATGGTTGTGGGGCCCACCGTGATGTTTTGTGAGAAATCCACTCCTTCTATCCTACTCCATGGGCCTAAATGGGTCCCTATGCTAAAGCTCAAGCATATCTAAGATCTAGGTGGGCCATACTGACAAAACTAAGGTCTTTTAGGACCGATTGCATTGATCCGATGGTCGGATCGATTTCAACCCAAGTATCAACGGTCAAAAGATCCCACTGGTCATCTACACCTTTATGACTTATTACAACTCATATAATAATAATAAACTTTATTTTATTTCATTTATTTTGTTATGTGTACATATGTGTTTATATTATTATTATCATTATTATTATTATTTATTTCATTTATATAATTTTTTATATATAATTTTTATTGTCACAAATTGTTAATACATGTAAATTATATGAATGTCAGTAAGCATAAATTACTGTATGTGTGTATATATGTAACGCCCTGAAAATCAGGGGTCGAGCATAAACTCAACTCCCGAGTTCCAGAACATCACTTATGCAACAAAATGAATGATGATTGAATGTTGACTGTATTCGTGCATTGAACATGAGTGAGATTAAGCCAAAACAACATATCATACTCCAGAGACAGTTAAATTTGTAAGCGGAAGACTATGATAGATAGATAAAATATATAAACTATGATGAGTCTTCAGAGTGTGATAACATTACCTGGTTAAATAATTACAAGGACAGTTCTAAAATATACCTAATGTGATGGCGTGTAATGTCTCCTATCCCAAATACTATAGCCCCGTCAGTACAATACCAGATCTTCATAGACCGTCGAGAGATACGTGATAGGAGAACTCCTCCTCATCACCATAGAAATAGTCCGGCTCGCTTCATAAGCATCGCCATCATCCGAAATTCAACAATTGTTTGGTGTGTACAACACCGTCCCGTAACGTGGGAGTGAGTAGCTAACTCAGTGGAACAATAAAGCATAAGTTAATATGTTATCGATGCAGTCAAGCAGTAATGATAAAGCAGTAAATCAAGCACTCCTAGTTACTCTGATTAATGCAAGTATGAATGCAGGTATGATGGATGCCCTCACCGACATACTCCCTCATGTGACACTATCTCACGTTCGCGCATGCTTACATCCCACAGTGCTCTACATCTTCCAGGCACATGCGATGCATGATGAGCATGATTACCGAGTTTTTAATTAGTCCATTTCAAACAGCAGGATTGGAAAACTAAGGTACCTCCCTTGTATCATTCCCAAACATGATCCATTCTAGGGTCGTCAGTCCTAGTTAATATCAGACGATGGTGTATTTTCTAGGTCACTACAGAGGCTGCCAGGGCTGTTACGCACAAAAGGTTGCACCACTCCCCCATCACCCCTTAAACGATTCATCACTATACAGAAACAGGCCTAGTTCATACTCTATATATCGCGGCGAACCCTAAGGCGCACTGCGACTTCAGAATATGCTCGCGGTCACTACAAAGGGCTGCCAGGGCTGTTACGCACAAAAGGTTGCACCACTCTCCCATCACCTTATCAATGTAGGCCGACAGCACGAATATAGTGTCCCATACCACCATAATCGGCTCACGAGTTAAGGTGCTCACTGGTCACTACGGGGAGGCACGTAGTCCCAGCGTAGGCAGACAGCTCGACCACGGTGTCCCATACCACCATGCCCGGCTCATGAGTCTTAGCGGATCGAGATACCATGGTTAAAAGGGTTTTCACTGGTAAGTTTGGTACCCTAGGTTCAAGCATTAGCGACCAAACATGGTGAACATACATTAGACAAATCGGGTTACATGACGAGCTCGGCTAGCTCGAGCGCACAACAAGTTGAACGACATGAAGTGCATAAGCACTTCGCGTGGCCAACCACTATCGCCAACCGAAGTACGACTCGAGTTCGTCGAACACATCTCACGTGGCGACATGAAACTCAACCATGATCTCCAATCTAGTACCGATTGTCTGGACTATAATCATAGCCCCAAGCACAATCAATTGTCATCCATAGCATGTGGAGTAAAGCATGATAAACAAAGTAATTCAAGCATGATAAATAAAGTAATTTAAACATGCTAGTAGGCATGTTATAAGCATATTATAAAGCATGTTGTAAAACACTACATTCATAGGAATATAAACACATGTATTGTAGTAAGTGGTTTAGGTGATCAACCTCATGGAGGTAATCATGCACGTTGCTAGGATAGTCGAGAATCCAATCTCAACATCCTTAAACATTACAATTTACTAACTACTACTCATTCAGACATTTCAACAAACACTTTAAAATACAGGAATCAACATACATGACATATGTTGATCACAGAGGTATAAGGCCAAATCCTTTCACTAGGGAGTTACCCCAATCATAACACGCATACACCCATGACAGATAGTCATGGCAAGCAGGAAATCAAGTTCCATATTCATTCAGTCATTTCCACAAACACTTGGGCTACACATTTTAGCATATATAGTGTGTATTGGCCGTGGCGTGATTTAGGGTAAATCCTTTCATCAAAGGGGTATTGCCAATACAACAATCAATTATCCATGATAATTAGTCATGGCGAGCACGAATGAGAATTCTATACTCATTCAGTCATTTTCACAACACTTAGAATACACTATTACAACATACATGGTGTATGTTAGCAAACATGTATTAGGGCTATCTTTTAGCCAAGTGAGTATTTTATCCATGTATAATATATTACTACAACAAATAATCATGATAAATACATCTCCAAAATTTATACGTATACAGTATGTTCTAGAATACGCATTTTCAACATACATAGTGTATACAAGCAAACATGTATTACAGCGATTCCCTTCGCCAAGAAATATTTTATACACACATAATATATTTATACGACAATTAAGCATGACAAACACATCGTTAAAATATACATGTATACGGTACTTCTTACAATACTGTATTTCTACATACATAGAGTTTATTAGTAAACATGTATTTAGGCGAATCCTTTCACCAAATAAGTATTTTATCCATACGTCATATATCCATACGACAAATAAACATGTCAAACACATTTCCATAAAAAATACGTATACGGTATTTTATACGAATACCTAGAGTATGTGAAATTCCAAATTCTATAATTCTAATCGAAACAGAAAACGGAAAGCACTTTGTACATGTGCAATTGCATGCAGATCATGAATCTACCATTATCTGACATTGAAAGCGTTGAAAACCGCAACTTATACACTTAAAGTCCTCACCTTTGCCTTTGGAAACGAAACGAATCAAAGAAGGGTAGAAGAACTTCCGTATACGGGAGATTTCTAGCCTAAAGAGCGGAATCGGTTAGTCGTTACACAACCCACATCGATCCCACCTCAAATCAGACCTAGGGTTAGGGTTTCTTACCTTCAAATGGGATGGAAACCGCCGGGAAAGTGCCTAGAACAGGGCGGTGTAGGCCGAATAGCGGCAGGGAACAGCAGTAGGGAATTTCTCCCACATCTCCCTCACTTTCTCTCTCTTTTCTCTCTCTCAAATCCAAATTCGTATGGCTGGAATGGGAGAGGGTTTAAGGTCCTTTTATAGCCTAAAATATTCTCAAAATAGACTCAGGTTCAAGGGTTACTGCTAATATAGGATATTCGTCACTTTTCCAGCTCAAAAGAGAGGTTCTGGTAGCCCTCCTTGAGCCAAACGTCAGACTTAAGCTCACCATCGATAGATCTATGTGGGATTACGTTTTTGACTTGATCGGATTCCCAGATCGCACGTAGCGGACCACTTTCAGTTCGACGGTCAGTGGGCCACGATCAGAAATTCCAAGTACATGTAAATGTTCCTGAAATTTTTTCTTAATCCGAGGGTATAATTTGGTCTGATTCTGACGGTCAGGTTGCTTAATACTGACGCGTCAACGAATGATGCCAGATCACTATTCCAGATATTTATTTTGGATGGGAATAGTGTTTTTCACACTCCCTCGCTCCGAATCGAAACGAATGGCCATGGAACATCGGATGGAGCTGATTTTTGAGATGATTGTTAAGCCCAGTGGGGTGGTCCTAGTTATTTAGCTTCGGGTTAATCGGACTCCCGATTGGCGATCTAGACCTAATACGAAGTTTCGTCTCATTCCCGAGAGCAGACGGGAAATGAGTTTGGTTCTAAACTTTAGGGTAACCTAGTGCCAATGATTCTACAAGTTTTGGGTCTTGCAGAACGTATTTAAAGCGATTCGAATGGATTTCGTAGCTAATCTGGTTTCACACCTAGTTATTTTGTCTCATTTCTAAAGGATTTAGTCCTAAGTGAATTCTGGTCGAGGTGGTACTCAGGCCTTTGGAGTTTGTATATAAAGTGATCCAAGTTATACTACTTAGCTAGTTTAAGATAGTGTCTAGGGTGAAAGTTATTAGAAAAATTGGAAGATCAAGGTGATAAAGGGTGAGGTTTGTGAAGGAAATGAGTTCAAAGGCGGCTTTAGACTTTGGGATTCAGTTCTGACAAGTTAATGAGGTATTACGATCGACCCATTGCCTAAGGTCATCTAATCCCAGGTTGGCAAAAATCCGGGGCGTTAATCTACCCCCTTAAAACAAAATTTCGTCCCCGAAATTGCCTAAGGGTAATAAGGAAAGATTTCTATTATTTCATTTGCCTAAGACTTATTGATTTCGAGTTCCTACGCGTGGTAGGGTATATACTAGTCTGGTTCCTTTTAGTCTACCCCCCTTAAAACTTAATTCTTCATCCATTTCTCATACCCTGATGGTTTGCTACCATTTATTTCTTTACCTATTTGGAGTCTCGACGACAATTCCCACAATTTAGAGTAAGATAGTTGTTTTCATTGTTTGACCAACACGGAGAGACGGTAATAGTGGGCTCGATCCCGATACATCGATCATCCACCGGGCCAGGGTAGGAAGCTCATCATATCCCTTCTGAATCCTGGTGGATCCTGGTCGTCCGCTTGTCAGCAGAGAGTCCATCGGTAGTCACCCAGGATTGGGAATTGGGTCAAGCCGCGAAAACTTCGCAGTTGTAGATGTCAGTAACTCCGTAGTCCGATCACTCTCTAAGAGTAGGGAATGTCCATCATTGAAAGGCTCAAATTGTTTATTCTAAGGTTGCCCTTTAGGTCTTAGTCTAAGAGAGTCCTCGATATTATCTATGTCCAAGGAAAGGGTGAATCAAATCTTACTAGATCATCCTAAAATGGTTTCATAGTAAAACTTGTTAGGGCTTCTATAATGTTCGTATTTATCGAGCACCGTTTCGATCCTGGGCCAGTGGGGTAGGGTCCACCACGTTTCTGCTGTGCCACCCAGGTCAAAGAGGTGTATTAGGTGACCTAACTAGAGCGGGTTCATCATGTTCTACCCCCCTTAAAATTTATTTTCGCCCTCAAGGCTCAAGATTTATGTCCTGCTCCGTATATCGGAACAAGGTGTAGTTTAGGATCTATCCTTGACATGAAATGAGATGCGATCTCCCACTACATTGGTCTTCTTTTCATCAATGTTGTGTATTATGGCATTGATACCTATGGTCATAGAAAGGAGCTAAAGATAAAGGGTATTGTGGTTGATTCGGGGTCAGGTGTGAGTTTGTAGCGAGATGCCTAATTCTACCAAGAAATTTTGTCGCGGTCCAGACTTATCCTATTTAATCATGTCTAGCTTAATAGGCAGGCTATCTTTTTGCGTTCATAAGCACAATATGTATGCCGACATGGCATGCGATTTAGGACCTGATTCTTAACTGTCTATTGCTCACTTGGGAAATTCCTTAGGCCTAAAAGGAAATATTTCTATTGGCTATATATTCTCACACTTCTCAAAGACAAAGTTATAAACTTTTGGTTGTAAGCGGTCAAGCAAACACGGAAGAAAGTTGTGTAGTGGGTCTGAGCCAGATACATAGACCTTCTGCCTTGCGAAGACAGAAAATCATCGTATCAGTCCTTAATCCTAGCTGATCCCGACCTTTTGCTTGATCAGAGCATAGGGTTCATTGGTCACTACCAGGATTGAGAATTCGATTCAAACCGCGAATACCTCGCTAATGTGTAGTTTCTCTGCCCCGTGTCCCCGATTGTACTAAGTCCTTGAGAAGGCAATTCTGAGGGTGTATTGATTTGATCTAACATTAAATCCAAAGGATATATAAGTTTTCTATGAGCGTGAATAGTTTCTATGTCATACAACCTTCCCATGAATTATGAAAGGAGCCTATGAGTATTAAAGGGTCCGACGAAGGAGTGAGGTCTCACTCCAACCTAATCCAGCCCATTAATTAAGTCCATCTTTCAACTATCTTGCAATTATCTTAGCATAATCAGTCTTTTACATTCCGTAGTAAAACCAGTAGCCTAGTCTCAATTTATGAATAGTGGTAATCTATTAGTTTATACTTACACACTAGATGATTTCAGATCATTTCTAATACAAGAAATTATTCATCGTATAGGGTCAAACGTTGTCTAAGTGGAATTGAGTTGTCTGTACTTGACGCTCGAGCTTTTCACACATGCTCACACCAGCTAAGAAGATCCTGGAGTTTGTATTATTAATTTGTTGGATTTCCTATATGGTCGTGTCACAAGACTAGGAGTATCGCTCTAGGTCCAAACTCTATGGGCCTATCTATCAAACAACCATTTACTCCAAAAGCTTAAGCTATCAGAGTGCGGTGGGTTAATGTATATCAAGGGACTTTATCACTTCAACACAATTTGGCCAGTGGCCCTAAGTTGTATTAAATGGGACCGCATTACTAATCCTACCTTGGGATTGGGTGTGACATGGTTGGTAGGAGGGTGGGAGGGGATTAATTTTATAGGCCTTGGAAAATGAGCCTGGTGTTGGAAAAACGTGGGATGGGATTTCCATATCCCAAGGTAATGAACTTCTAAGTTATGGGAAAGGAAAATCTCAGAATTTACTTTTAATTGCGTACATTCTAAACAGGATGTCGGAATACATGGGATACACCCAATCTAGGGGCCATACCCTACATATCCATTTATTATTACTTTTACAATTCTATCCACCGTAAACTTACCTAATGTAATTTGGCCGAACGGACCCTAAACGTTCTCAAATACCTAAAATATTCTACCAACTACTACACCTATCAACAGGAAAACATAACCACCCTAAGATAGTAGCCCATGCAAACTACAAGACAACATATGGATGAGCTCGGATAGAGCCATGGAAAATGAGGATAAGGGAAATGGAGGGACTGGAGTTTTTGGTTCTCCATGGACTTGAGCCTCAACAGGGATTGTAAAGGCCAAAAGGTAGGGAATGAAGAAGGAAAATGGAAAAATGAGATACGTTTGAAGGTTGCACGAATTTGAGCTCCAAATGGGGGATGTGAGAGCTCCGCGTTAGAGAAAAGTGAAAAGGAGGAGGCTAGGGCTGTTGTGGACAGTTGGAGTGGGTGATTTATGGAAGAAAATGGGGGATTGCAAGGTTTAGGGGAATGGGTTGAGAGAAAAATCGGAAATAGAAGGGGAGGGTGTTTGGAAGGGATGAAATGAGAGAGAGGGGGGCTCCAGCCCCCAAAATCCCAAACATCTGCCAAAATGGCACGTGCCAGGGGGTAGGGGAGGTCAGGCCGACCAACCCCAGCCCTGGCCCCACACCAGATGGCCCACTGGACCGCGGTCCGCCGCCGGAACCGCGGTTCCGCCGCGGTCCGCCTTGGCCGGAACCGCTCCGCTGCGGTGGGGCCATGTTCTCTATGGTCCTAAGGTGCCAAATGCACCCTGGTTCGACCCTGGGTCCCATCGGATCTAAGTGGGGAGGCCCCCGAATCCGATTTGCTCCATTTCAGGTAGTTTCGGGATAATTGGACGTAACTTGCAATCCGGAATGAGTTATCTGATGTAAAATATATGAATTTGGGGTAGAACGAGCTAATGAAGCCAACCAATCCCGCTATGTCGGGTTGCGCAGCCCGGAATTGCAAAAAAAGCCTCCGATTGATAGTCATTTCCCTGTCTAAATTTTGTTTTACTAAAATAGTAATTTTTGTTTGATTACTCTTCATCTGTTGGGCTTTAGGAGTTGCGCTCATCGCGTAAAGAGCTTAGAATAATTAGGAGAATGGTTTGGTAAAGTCAAATACGACACTTACTATTTTTGGCTGAAAGCCTTGCGCACTAGTAGACATCACAACCTAGGGGTTTTAGTTGTAGTTTGTTTCTGATTTCCTTCCCATTACTTGGTATCCCTATTTAAAGGGTTATGAACTCATTTTTCTTTTGACATTCATTAACCAATTTCGAATGTAGTAGAATTTATTTCTATTTTCTGCTTTCTTCCTCATGGATTCGAGAAGTCTCCGTGAGGGGTCCAGAGAAGCTCCGAGGATTTGGAATAGTTATCCTCATCACGCCTATCCTATATTCTACTGATTGTCAACGGTTAGGGTGAGATGGATTGTAATCTAGAATTATCTATAGACGACCTAGGAACATTTTAAGATCGACCCGTGCCACCAAGGGTTAATACGAACTCGATTTCGACATTTGTTTTCAGCGAACTTCGCCAATTGGTGAAGTCGGAATACCCATGACTGTTTCTACATTCCGTCGCTCCCTCCTAAGTCAGAGTGCGTCAGTGTGCATCGTGTGACCATAACCCAGGTCCGGTTTAATCCAAATCATGCTCTGATACCATCTTGTAACGCCCTGAAAATCAGGGGTCGAGCATAAACTCAACTCCCAAGATCCAGAACATCACTTATGCAACAAAATGAATGATGATTGAATGTTGACTGTATTCGTGCATTGAACATGAGTGAGATTAAGCCAAAACAACATATCATACTCCAGAGACAGTTAAATTTGCAAGCGGAAGACTATGATAGATAGATAAAATATATAAACTATGATGAGTCTCCAGAGTGTGATAACATTACCTGGTTAAATAATTACAAGGATAGTTCTAAAATATACCTAATGTGATGGCGTGTAATGTCTCCTATCCCAAATACCATAGCCCCGTCAGTACAATACCAGATCTTCATAGACCTGTCAGAGAGATACAGATAGGAGAACTCCTCCTCATCACCATAGAAATAGTCCTGCTCGCTTCATAAGCATCGCCATCATCTGAAATTCAACAATTACTGCTTGGTGTGTACAACACCGTCCCGTAACGTGGGAGTGAGTAGCTAACTCGGTGGAACAATAAAGCATAAGTTAACATGTTATCGATGCGGTCAAGCAAGAATGATAAAGCGATAAATCAAGCACTCCTAGTTACTCGATTAATGCAAGTATGAATGCGGTATGATGGATGCCCTCACCGACATACTCCTCATGCGACACCATCTCACGTTCGCGCATGCTTATATCCCACAAGTGCTCCACATCTTCCAGGCACATGCGATGCATGATGAGCATGATTACCGAGTTTTTAATTAGTCCATTTCAAACAAACGGATTGGGAAACTAAGGTACCTCCCTTGTATCATTCCCAAACATGATCCATTCTAGGGTCGTCGATCCTAGTTAATATCGACGATGGTGTATTTTCTAGGTCACTACGAGGTCGCCAGGTCATTACGCACAAAAGGTTGCACCACTCCCCATCACCCCTTAAACGATTCATCACTATACGAAACAGGCCTAGTTCATACTCTATATATCGCGGCGAACCCTAAGGCGCACTGCGACTTTCGAGAATATGCTCGCGGTCACTACAAAGGGTCGCTGTGGTCATTACGCACAAAGGTTGCACCACTCCCCCATCACCTTATCAATGTAGGCCGACAGCACGAATATAGTGTCCCATACCACCATAATCGGCTCACGAGTTAAGGTGCTCACTGGTCACTACGGGAGGCACGTAGCCCCAGCATAGGTCGACAGCTTGACCACGGTGTCCCATACCACCATGCCCGGCTCATGAGTCTTAGCGGATCGAGGTACCATGGTTAAAAGAGTTTTCACTGGTAAGTTTGGTACCCTAGGTTCAAGCATTAGCGACCAAACATGGTGAACATACATTAGACAAATCGGGTTACATGACGAGCTCGGCTAGTTCGAGCGCACAACAAGTTGAACGACATGAAGTGCATAAGCACTTCGCGTGGCCAACCACTATCGCCAACCGAAGTACGACTCGAGTTCGTCGAACACATCTCACGTGGAGACATGAAACTCAACCACGATCTCCAATCTAGTACCGATTGTCTGGACTATAATCATAGCCCCAAGCATAATCAATTGTCATCCATAGCATGTGGAGTAAAGCATGATAAACAAAGTAATTCAAGCATGATAAATAAAGTAATTTAAACATGCTAGTAGGCATGTTATAAGCATATTATAAAGCATGTTGTAAAACACTACATTCATAGGAATACAAACACATGTATTGTAGTAAGTGGTTTAGGTGATCAACCTCATGGAGGTAATCATGCATGTCGCTAGGATAGTCGAGAATCCAATCTCAACATCCTTAAACATTACAATTTACTAACTACTACTCATTCAGACATTTCAACAAACACTTTAAAATACAGGAATCAACATACATGACATATGTTGATCACAGAGGTATAAGGCCAAATCCTTTCACTAGGGAGTTACCCCAATCATAACACGCATACACCCATGACAGATAGTCATGGCAAGCAGGAAACCAAGTTCCATATTCATTCAGTCATTTCCACAAACACTTGGGCTACACATTTTAGCATATATAGTGTGTATTGGCCGTGGCGTGATTTAGGGTAAATCCTTTCGTCAAAGGGGTATTGCCAATACAACAATCAATTATCCATGACAATTAGTCATGGCGAGCACGAATGAGAATTCTATACTCATTCAGTCATTTTCACAACACTTAGAATACACTATTACAACATACATGGTGTATGTTAGCAAACATGCATTAGGGCTATCCTTTAGCCAAGTGAGTATTTTATCCATGTATAATATATTACTACAATAAATAATCATGATAAATACATCTCCAAAATTTATACGTATACAGTATGTTCTTGAATACGCATTTTCAACATACATAGTGTATACAAGCAAACATGTATTACGGCGATTCCCTTCGCCAAGAAATATTTTATACGCACATAATATATTTATACGACAATTAAGCATGACAAACACATCGTTAAAATATACATGTATACGGTACTTCTTACAATACCGTATTTCTACATACATAGAGTTTATTAGTAAACATGAAATTTAGGCGAATCCTTTTGCCAAATAAGTATTTTATCCACACGTCATATATCCATACGACAAATAAACATGTCAAACACATTTCCATAAAAAATACGTATACGGTATTTTATACGAATACCTAGAGTATGTGAAATTCCAAATTCTACAATTCTAATCGAAACAAAACGGAAAGCACTTTGTACATGTGCAATTGCATGCAGATCATGAATCTACCATTATCTGACATTGAAAGCGTTGAAAACCGCAACTTATACACTTAAAGTCCTCACTTTGGCCTTTGGAAACGAAACGAATCAGCAAGGGTAGAAGAACTTCCGTATACGGGAGATTTCTAGCCTAAAGAGCGGAATCGGTTAGTCGTTACACAACCCACATCGATCCCACCTCAAATCAGACCTAGGGTTAGGGTTTCTTACCTTCAAATGGGATGGAAACCGCCGGGAAAGAGCCTAGAACAGGGCGGTGTAGGCCGAATAGCGGCAGGGAACAGCAGTAGGGAATTTCTCCCACATCTCCCTCACTTTCTCTCTCTTTTCTCTCTCTCAAATCCAAATTCGTATGGCTGGAATGGGAGAGGGTTTAAGGTCCTTTTATAGCCTAAAATATTTTGAAAATAGACTCAGGTTCAAGGGTTACTGCTAATATAGGATATTCGTCACTTTTCCAGCTCAAAAGAGAGGTTCTAGTAGCCCTCCTTGAGCCAAACGTCAGACTTAAGCTCACCATCGATGGATCTACGTGGGATTACGTTTTTGACTTCATCGAATTCCCAGATCGCACGTGGCGGACCACTTTCAGTTCGACGGTCAGTGGGCCACGATCAGAAATTCCAAGTACATGTAAATGTTCCTGAAATTTTTTCTTAATCCGAGGGTGTAATTTGGTCTGATTCTGACGGTCAGGTTGCTTAATACTGACGCGTCAACGAATGATGCCAGATCACTATTCCAGATATTTATTTTGGATGGGAATAGTGTTTTTCACACTCCCTCACTCCGAATCGAAACGAATGGCCATGAAACATCGGATGGAGCTGATTTTTGAGATGATTGTTAAGCCCAGTGGGGCGGTCCTAGTTCCTTAGCTTCGGGTTAATCAGACTCCCGATGTGCGATCTAGACCTAATACGAAGTTTCGTCTCATTCCCGAGAGCAGACGGGAAATGAGTTTGGTAGTAAACTTTAGGGTAACCTAGCGCCAATGATTTTACAAGTTTTGGGTCTTGCAGAACGTATTTAAAGCGATTCGAACGGATTTCGTAGCTAATCTGGTTTCACACCTAGTTATTTTATCTCATTTCTAAAGGATTTAGTCCTAAGTGAATTCTGGTCGAGGTGGTACTCAGGCCTTTGGAGTTTGTATATAAAGTGATCCAAGTTATACTACTTAGCTAGTTTAAGATAGTGTCTAGGGTGAAAGTTATTAGAAAAATTGGAAGATCAAGGTGATGAAGGGTGAGGTTTGTGAAGGAAATGAGTTCAAAAGCGGCTTTAGACTTTGGGATTCAGTTCTGACAAGTTAATGAGGTATTACGATCGACCCATTGCCTAAGGTCATCTAATCTCAGGTTGGCAAAAATCCGGGGCGTTACAATATATATATATGTTATTTTTATGTATTACAAAATCTATAGTTTGTAATTTATACTAATGATGCGTATAATAGGGATTATATTTACATATCATTTTAATACGAAACTTCAAATATTTATAAAATTTATAAATAACGTTTCATAGTATATGTATTTAGGTTGTATTATTTTTGTATTTATATTAAATTAAGTTACATGGAACACTCGAGTACTGGAAAGTACGGGGTGTTACAGATTCTCAACTACCTTAGAGACATGTATGATTTCCTCCATATGGTTATTTACCTTAACCGCTTACTTATGAAATATATGTGTTTGTAGCTCTTGTTTATATGGTGCTTTATAACATGCTTCATAACATGCTTTATAACATGCTTTATGACAGACTTGTTAATTTGCTTGAATTACTTTGTTTATTATGCTTTACTCCACATGTTGTGAATAAGGATTGAGTTTGGGACTATGTTTATAGTCCAGACAATCGGTACCAGACTTGAGATCGTGGTTGAGATTCATTTCGTCACGTAAGATGTGTTTGACGAACCCGAGTCGTACTTCGGATGGCGACAGTGGTTAGGCCACACGAAGTGCTTATGCACTTCATGTCGTTCAGTTAGATGTGTGCTCGAGCTAGTCAGACTCGTCAAGTAACCCGATATGTCTAATGTATGTTCACCATGTTTGGTCGCTACCGCTTGAACTTAGGGTACCAAACTTACCAGTGAAATCCCGTTAACCATGGTACCTCAATCTTCTAAGACTCATGAGCCGGGCATGGTGGTATGGGACGCTATGGTTGAGCTGTCAGCCTACGCTGGGGCTACGTGCCCCCCCCTCCCCCGTAGTGACCAGTGAGCAACCAAACTCGTGAGCCGATTATGGTGGTATGGGACACTATATTCGTGCTGTCGGCCTACATTGATAAGGTGATGGGGGAGCGGTGTAACCTTTGTGCGTAACAGCCATATCTGCCCTTTGTAGTGACCTTGAGCATACTCTGGATTTGCGGTGAGGCGACGAGTGTTGCCGCAGTGTATAGAGTATGAACTAGGCCTGTATCTGTATAGTGATGAACCGTTAAAAAGGTGATGGGGGAGTGGTGTAACCTTTGTGCGTAACAGCCCTGACAGCTTTTGCAGCGACCTAGAAACACACTATCGTATGAGATTAACTAGGACCAACGACCCTAGAATGGATTATGTTTGGGAATGATATAAGGGAGGTACCTTGGTTTCCCAATACTACTGTTTGAAAGGACTAATAACTACTCGGTAATCAAGCTCATCATCGCACTGCATGCGCCTGGTAGATGTGGAGGACTAAGGGATGAATGCATATCGCGAATGTAAGATGGTGTCGCATGAGGGTGGTTTGGCAAGGGCATTCATCATGTCATTTCATACTTGCATTAAATAAGAGTAGTTAGGATTGTTTGATCGTATTGCTTTATCATTACTACTTGATTGAATTGATAACATGTTAACCTATGCTTTATTGTTCCACTGAGTTAGCTACTCACTCCCACGTTACGGGACGGTGTTGTATACACCAACCAGACTCTGTCTCAGGTATAGAGGATACGTCGATTCAGGAAGCTGAGCCAGTCTACGATGAGGACCAGGATGAGTTCTCATACATGCAGTACTCAGACGGCTTTGCTTAGGCTGACTGGATCATGGGGATTTCAGGATATATCTGTTTTAGTTGTATTTTGACTTTTTAATTTAGAAACAATACATGTATATGGTTACTCAGTTTGTGTTCATACTCTGGAGATCGAGATGGTTTTGTTTCTTCATATACCTTATATATACAGTTTCAATCTTCCGCTTGCCTTTATACAATTGATCTGGAGTATGAATTATTGTTTTGGTATAATCTCACTCATGTTTATTGCACTGACACAGACAACATTCAATCATCATCATCTATGTTGCATAAGTGATGTTCTGGAACTCGAGAGTTGAGTTGCTACTCGACCCTCGAATTTCAGGGCGTTACAGAAAGTGAGACTTTCATGGACTTTTATACTAGATTAAATGACATTATCAACTCTATGTGGGGTCTCGGTGATAAAATCCCAGAAAGTAAAATGTGTACAGAGATACTACGCTCACTACCTGAACGGTTCAATTCAAAAGTGACTGCAATCCAAGAACTTCGTGATACAGACAATATGCGGGTAAAAGTATGAGGGTAGAAGAATTAGTTGTTTCATTACAGACTTATGAGTTAACTTTTAAAGCTCTTAAAGGTAAATCAATCGCCCTTAAATCTTTTAAATGTTTTTCTCAAGAAAATTGTAGTAATTCTGATTTTGAAAATTCTAAAGATGATATGGCCCTTTTAGCTAAAAAGTTTTATAAAATTTTCAAAAGTAAAAAGTGGGTTGATTTTCAAAAATCTAATGATAAGAAAAGATCTAAATTTAAAGCTTGAAAATCTTTAAAAAATAGTCATTGTTACAACTGCCATGAATATGGGCATTTAGCAAACAAGTGTCCTAAAAAGGACAAACCCAAAAAGAAGGGTATGTTGGCTACTTGGGATAAATCTTCCGACTCCAAAGCCTCTTTTGAGCCAGAAGATTCTGAAACCGAGTCGGGTAATGAAGTCAAAGCCCTTATGACTCTAGCCAAGTTCACTTTTTCAGATAATGATGATTCAACTAGTGAAGAAAATCTAAATAGTGATCATGAAAATGAAGAAGATCTTCAAGATGCTTACAATGCCCTATACAAGGAAAGTTGTAAAATTGTAGTAAAAATAAAACATCAGAATGAAAAGTTTTCGAAACTTAAAGAAACTCTTGATACTCTCATTTTAGAAAAATCCCACGTTTCAGATTGTTTTGAAAAAACTAAATGCGATTTAGATTTCAAATCCTCCCTTATTGAAAATCTAAAATCTAAAATCTGAAAATGAAAAACTAAAACTTGAAGTCTCTTCACTTTTGAGTTTAAAGGATACATGGAGGTATGTCCAAGGTGATCCTAAGTTAGAAAAACTCTTATCCGGATCCAAAAAATGTAGTGACCGATCCGGTTTGGGCTACGGCAAAAATATTCCTCCCAAACTTAAGAATACTCCTCTTAAGTTTGTAAAAGGAGAGTCTTCAAACTCAAAAGGTCAAAGTCTAAATCAAAATTATCCTAAAAATGTAAAATTTTTCAATCCTTAAAGCCTAAAAGCAACCATATCAAATATAAAAATCAGAATCATAATACTTTAGCTGAGAAATTGTTGATTTACTTAAGAAGCTCTTAAAATCTAACTCCAAGGGTCGGTCTTATATTAACTACAAACACAAGAAGACCAACTATACTCCTAAACCCAAAACTGTAATGAAATGGGTTCCTAAGGTTACTTGCTTGGTTGTCCACATGGCTTTCAAAGCTTCAAGCCATTCAAAGTGGTACCTAGACAGTGGATGCTCCAGGCACATGACTGGTGACAAAGGTCTGTTCACCAATCTTAAAGACATGACTGATGGTTCAGTCACATGTGGTGATGGTAGAAACTGCAGGATTATTGGCCAAGGTATGGTTCAACTTTCTAACCTCCCTTTATATGAGAATGTTTTATACGTAGAAGGTTTAAAACACAACTTATTAAGCATTTCTCAAATATGCGATAAAAATCATAGTGTAAAATTTTCTAACCTAGGGTGTGAAATTTTAAATAAACATGGTTCAGTAATATTAACTGGTTGTAGAACTTCTGAAAATTGCTACATTGTAAGTGACTTTAGCTCATCTAATTTATCATGTTACATGGTCCATACCGATGAGACCGAGTTATGGCATAAACACCTTGGACATGTACACTACCGTAACTTGTATTGATTGAGCAGAAGAGAGTTAGTAAGAGGCCTACCCAAAATACAGAAAATAGATAAAATATGTGGTGAATGCCGTAAATACTGCATGTTGTATAATTTACCGTGTTTATACTAGAAAATCAAATAGTAAAATGGCTTATGAAATGTGGTTTGATAAGAAACCTGCTGTCAAATACTTTTAAGTTTTTGACAGCAAGTGGTACATTTTACATGATCGTGAAAATCTGGGAAAATTTGACACCAAAATTGATGAAGGGATATTTTTAGGGTATGCTTTGAATAGTCGAGCATATTGGGTCCTTAATAAGAGGACTGGTGTAATTCAAGAATCCATTAATGTGGTTATTGACGATCACTTGAATACACCTGTCTCAAGTTCAGATAATGATGACGTACTTCTAATTAATAAACCAGATTCTTCATCAAGTCAAAATAACTTTGAACTGAGAACTGTTAAAGATCATCCAACTAATCAGATTCTTGGAAACACTCTCACTGGTGTACGCACTCGTAGACAACTAGAAGATATGGTAACTACGTGTGCTTTACATCCCAGATAGAACTGACCAACGTAAAAGAAGCTCCTACTGACGAAAACTGGATAATTGTGATGCAAGAAGAGCTTAATCAATTTGTTAGAAATGATGTTTGGTACTTAGTTCTTACACTGAAAGATAAACATATTATCGGAACTAAGTGGATTTCAAAAATAAGTTTGATGAACTTGGTAATATAATTTGAAAAAAGGCTAGACTGGTTGTACAAGGGTACACTCGAATTGAAGTCATCGATTATGATGAAACCTTTGCCCCAATAGCTCGTCTTGAATAATCGGACTATTTATATCCATTGCATGCTTTAAAAAGTTCAAAATATATCAAATGGATATTAAGAGTGCTTTTTTAAATGGCGATTTGTATGAAGAAGTGTATATTGAACAACCAACGGGTTTTGAAGACCTTAAATATACTGATCATGTCTATCACCTAAAAAAGGCTCTCTACGATTTAAAACAGGCTCCTAGGGCATGGTATGAAAAATTGACTAAGTTTTTAGTAAGTCATAACTTTATAATGGGAAGTGTTGATAAGACATTATTTGTAAAGAAACATAAGGATCACATTTTAATAGTGCAAATTTATATCATTGATATTATTTATGGATTTACCTGTACTAACATGGCTGTTGAGTTTGAAGATCTTATGAAATCTAAGTTCGAAATGAGTATGGTTGGAGAATTGAAATATTTTCTTGGGTTGCAAGTTAAACAACAACCTGATTGTTTCTTTATTTCTCAAACAAAATATGCTCTGAACTTAGTTAAAAAGTTTGGATTTGAGAATGGGAAAAATTTTGATACTCCTATGAGTACAACCTTAAAACTCTCAAAAGACTCTACGGGTAAGAAAGTGGATCATAAATTGTATCGCAATATGATAGGTAGTTTGTTGTATTTAACTACGAGTCGACTTGATATTGCATTTAATGTAAGGATTTGTGCTAGATATCAATCTGACCCTAAAGAGTCACATTTAACTATTGTTAAGTAGATTATGTGATATGTCATAAGTTCAGCTAATCTGGGTCCTTGGTATCCACAAGATACTAATGTTCAATTAGCTGGTTACTCTAATGCTGATTGGGCTGGTAATGTTGATGATAGGAAATCAACCAGTGGTTGTTGTTTCTATGTTGGAAACTGTTTAGTTTCTTGGCAAAGTAAGAAACAAAGTTTCGTATCGCTCTTAACTGCTGAGGCTGAATATATTGCAGTAGGTAATGCATGCACTCAACTTGTATGGATGAAAAGAATGTTAAACGATTACGGAATTGCATAAGACTATGATTTTATATTGTGATAATTTCAGTGTAATTAATATATCTAAAAATCCAATCTAGCATTCACGAACCAAGCACATTGACATTAGATATCATTACATCCATGGATTAGTGGAAGAAAAGACAATTACTTTGGAATACATTCTGACCGAGACTCAACTTGTTGACATTTTTATGAAATCGCTCGACAAAAACAAGTTTTCTAAATTGAAATTTGATCTTGGTATCTGCAATTTGAATTGATTATTCATGTATTTCTGTATTATATTGTATATATTTGGTATTTTATTTGTTCTAAATTTCAAATTTTAAGAAAAATACACATTTTTGGCTGTGCACGACCAGTCGAGTACATACTCGACTAGTCGTGGCACGATCGGTTGAGCATGTCCTCGACCAGTCGTGTAGCTCGGGTTGGTATTTTATTTGGGGGAAAATCCCTCTTTTCTTCGTTTACACTACGTGAAAAATGGAAAAAAAAATGACGGATTTAGAGACGGTTCTGGACCGTCTCTAAAATTGCTTGGTTTAAGGACGGTTTAGAGACGGCCGTAAACCGTCTCTAAACTTTTAGATGACCCTTGACCGTCCTTAATATTGTCTTAAAAATTTGAATGTCTACAAATCATTTAAGACGGTAAAAAACCGTTGTTAACTGTGGATAAAAGACGGTCATTGACCGTCTGGAATAAGAGACGGTCTCTGACTATCTTATATGCGGCTAGTTGAGACGGTCAAAGGCCCTCTGTATTAGAGACAGTCATTGGCCGTCTCTTACTGGTAATCTGAGACTGTCAAGGACCGTCTCAATTAGAGACGGTCATTGGTCGTCTTTTCCTGTAATCCGAGACTGTAAAAAATAGTCTGTATTAGGGATGGTCCTTAGTAGTCTCCATTTGAGACCGTCAAAGACCGTCTCTATTAGAGATGGTCCTTGGCTGTCTTATAGTGGTCATTTGAGACTGTCAAAGACCATCTACATTATAGACGGTCCTAAACCGTCTCTAATGCTCAGGTCAAAATTTAAGATCAAAAAAATTATGAATTTTGAAAAAAAAAAAAAAGAGTTAAAAAGCTTAGAAAAATAATCAACAATGTTTAAGAAAAAAATTTAGATTTTGAAAAAATATGTAATTTTATAAAAATCTAGATTTTGAAAAAAAAAAAATTAAGAACTTTGAATAATGTTGATAATTTTTTTTTAAAAAAAGATTTCGATAAAAAAATGATATTTTGAAAAAGAAAATTTATAAAATCCAACAAAATTGTGAAAAAATTGACAATTTGTAAAAAAAAAAATATATATATTTTTTAAAAAAGAAAATTAGATTTTGTATTTTAACAAGAAAAATTAAAAAGTTACACAACAAGATTTCGATAAAAAAATGATATTTTGAAAAAGAAATTTTAAAAAATTAAATAATTGTAAAAAAATTGATAAATTGTAAAAAAAAAAAATATTTTTTAAAAAAGAAAACTAGATTTTGTATTTTGACAAGAAAAATTGAGAAGTTATATAACAAAAGTGAGATTTAAAAAATGATATTTTGAAAAAGAAAAATTAAAAAATTAAACAAAATTGTGAAAAAATTGTCAAATTGTAAAAAAAAAAAAAAATTTTAAAAAAGAAAGCTAGATTTTGCATTTTGACAAGAAAAATTGAGAAGTTAGGTAGCAAAAGTGAGATTTTGATGATGTATTATATATCCTTGCCGCCCCTATGTTTCTCCAACCCATTTTTGGGCCGGGTATAAAAAATTGTGTAGATTTAAATCTTAAGTGGACCACACCACTGGAAAGAATGCTAATATAGTACCTCGACATTAAAAATTATAAAGCATCGTAAGGTTTTAGTAATGTTTATTTGCAATCCAACTTGTTGATAATGCAAAGAAGATCTAGATGAAGGTAAACTACAAAGATCAAATTGATCCAAAACTTTTGTGGCCTTCAAAAGGTTTTTAATAGTTATTCATCATTTTTTTGATTGATATGGCCCACTTGAGATTATTGAGTTCTTATGATTTGGAATCACATCCTAAAATATGATGGAAAAATATATGGACGGTGTTGATATACATAAAAAGCATTTGGTGGGGCCCACTTGAGTTTTGGATGTGTATGAAACTTGGTCTGACTCCTCATCCAAGTGGGACACACATAATGAATGGGTTAGATCTATGAACCACATTCAGGTGGGCCCAATAAATGATTATGAATGTTTTAATGGGAGGGTAACCCTTTTAACTATAGTATGTAGTGTGGCCCACCCAAGTCATGGATTGACTTTATTTTTAAGCTCCTGGCCTACCATGGAATGGTGTATTTGACTGACGGGGCAGATCTAAAGTTCAAGTGGACCCACACCATAGAAAAGAGTGGGATAGTGACACCCACTATTGAAACCTTCTTAGGGCCCGCCGTGATGATCCAACCTGTTTATAAGTTAATACAGACATGGATGCGGTTGAAACTTGGTTTAACCCCTCATCTAAGTGGGACACACATAATGAGTGGGTTGGATATGTGAATCACATTTAGGCAGGCCCAATATATGATTATGAATGTTTTAAGGAAACCCTTCTCTACTATATTTAGGTGAGTTACTCGTTACCCTTACCAGAGTAAACTCTGTGGGGTCCACTGTTATTTATTTATTTTATCCACTCCATTCATCCATGTTAACAGATAATTTGAGGTCTAAAGAACAAAAAGGAAGCATATCCAAAGCTCAAGTGGACCACACCACAGGAAATAGTGTGATTGAACCTCTACCATTTAAAATTTCTTGGAGGCCATAGAAGTTTTGGATCAAGTTGATGTTTGTGTTTTCTATTCATTCATATATTTTTGATATTATGAACAACCTTTAACCATTCTTGGACAATCTGATCAATCCAGATTGAAGAGTAAATAACTTCAAATGTTTAAATCAAAATTCACTCAAATTGTTGATCAATCTTGTTTGCCCAATATCTTTCTCATATGTAGCATGATCGAGGCGAGTAACTAGTGAAATTAAGGGTAATGATCAGTAAAATAGAGTGAATGGACCAGACATGTAAAATGAGTCAAATATTCTAGTTAAAATTGTGACCCAACTTATTGACACCCTGAGACTCTAAGAAATAATGTTAGTAAGTTTTGTAGGGCCCATCATGATGTGTGTCAAACATCAACACCATGCATTTGATAGAAGTTTTGGATCAAGCTGATGTTTTTGTTTTCCCTTCATTCATATCTTTTTGATATTATGAACATGTTGGATGGCAAACATTACTGTGGGCCCAAGGAAGGTATCAACGGTGGAAATCATTATTCTACACTATTTCGTGTGGCATGGTCCACTTGAGTTTTAGATTTACCGAAAATTTGGGATCAACACACACCTTACATCCATTTTTCGATATCATTTTATAGAATTATCTAAAAAATGAATCATATTCAAAGATTAAATGGACCACACCACAAATAAGGGGAACATATTGACTACTCCCTCTACACCATCCAATGGCTGGTGGTTGGTGCTGTGTGGGCCCCACCATGATGTATGGCCCCACGACCATTTTTTTATATATTACTTTTGAACCAGTTGGATTTCAAATAAACATTATAATGGGCCTTAGGATAGTTTCAATGGTGGGAATCACCCTCCCATTGTTTTCTGTGGTGGGGTCCACTACAGATTTTTATCTCTCATTCTTTGGCTTATGACTTAAAATGATATCTCAAAGTCGATGGACGGTGTGTATATAACAAACACATCATAGGTTTTTATATTTTTAAAATATTATATATATATATATATATGGAAAAAGGTTCTATACGTCGAGCTCATGGGAACTCCCCATGAGGTCAAGCTGTGTGGGCCCCACCATGACGTGTGTCGAAAATTAACACCGTGCATTTGATGGGTCCCCTTTGAATTATGGGATATCCCAAAAATCAGCCGTATACAGAACTCGATGGGCCATACCATCTAAAATCATGTGAAGACATGCCTAAAACATATAAAAGCACTTGGTGGGGCCCCACCTGAAATTTGGATGCGTTTGAAACTTAGTATGACCCCTCATTAAAGTGGCACACACATAATGGATGGGCTAGATTTGTGAACCATATCTCCGTGGGCCCAAAAATAATTATGAATGTTTTAATGGAGGGTAACCCCTCTCAACTTTTGTGTTCAGTGGTCTGTGGGCCCCACCATGATGTATGTGTTTCATCCACGCCGTCCATATATTTTTATAGATCATTTTATGATATTACAAAAAAATGAGTTATATCCTAGTCTCAAGTGGACCACATTACAGGAAAAAGTGTTGAATGAATTTTGACCATTAAAAACTTTTTGGGAGCCATAAAAGTATTGGATCAAGCTGATCTTTGTTTTTTCCCTTCATCTAGGCCCTTATGACCTAATCAACAGATTGGATGTTAGATAAACAGAGGAGGATTTAAATGATGGATATCCAATCACTATTGTTTTCCTATGGTGTGGTCCACCTAAGATTTATATCCCTCTTATTTTTAGGAAAAATGCCTAAAATGATCTTAAAAAATGGATGAACGGATTGGATGAAACACATACATCATGGTGGGGCCCACAGACCACCGAACACCAGCCACGGGGCTGGTGTCAGGGGGAGTAGCCAATCCGTTCCCCAAAAACCCAATCCCGTGTACCCATCTCCCAGAACCCCAAATCCCTAAATCTCTCTCGCGCGCCCGCCCCTCCCAAAACCTAAACCCTCTCTCTAGCACCCGAAATCTCTCTCTCTCTCTCTCTCTCTCTCTCTCTCTTTCTCTCTAAGATCCGGCTATGGCTACTCTCGTCTCAACCGTCGATCAGCTGTGGGCCACCCTGAAAGATTACATCACAGCTTCCAGCTTACTCTCGTCTCAACCGTCGATCTCGTCTCTTTTTCAATGCTTGGGGTACCGATTGAAGAACCGAGCTAAGCTGGAAGCATTAGGATTTGAGCTCTGGGCGGTGGCGGTTGGGGCCGCTGCTGCCAAAGGCCGCAGATTGAATAACGGTGATTTGGATTGTCGTATCTGTGCTGCCGCTGGGGATCTATTGGTAAGAATGTGTCGTAGCAGCGGCAGTGGCAGGCAACTCGCTGGCCAGGTTGGCGGCTTTAGCCATGAGAGCGAGCACGACCTGACAGTTATGGTCAGTGATTTCCTGAAAAATGGGAGTAGTGGGGCTGACTCAAGGTGTAGCAGTGACAACGATTTCAGGTTTTCTGATCTCTTGCATCTTGCAGATAGGATTGTGGTTAGTCCTCTTTTGATTTTTATCCTCTTCCTTTTTGCTTATTTCACAGTTCTAAATTTGTTTGCATTTCTTAGTTATACTTTGATTCTAAATGCTTTTGTTGTATGGTTTGGACGTCTCTTGAAATGCTATCCGAATTAGTATCCTATTATTGTATTTAATGCTGACGATATTGATTTGGGGCCTATTTGGTTGCCACTAATGGAAAAAAAAAATGAAACATAAATTCTAAGAACATAGATTAAAAAAAATTAATTTTATTTCGAAGCATTGTTTGGATGATACTCCCTATTTTAACATTTTTCATACAAAACTGTTTGGACATTGATGTTTGAAAAAAATAAATAAATCAGGTACATCCATTAGGTGGGGGGCCATATTGGACATGCACTGCCCCAGAATCAGGTAAGTTCTCTCATCCTCAGGTGGGCCCAATGTTTGTACTTTTTGTAGCACCATTGGATATGCCTGTCATTTGTAATGGGTAATAATGGTCGACCATATTCCTATTCCACACCGCTACCATATCACTCCCATACAAGGGGAGGGCATTTGTCACCAGTGGCCCACCTTACAAGTGGCATGTGCGTCCAGGCATGTTTACGATGTCCATACATGATGAGTGGCTTGTATCCCACACACGTCTGTAGCACTGGCACAAGTGTCCAATACATAGTGTGACAAGTTACAGTATTTCATACATTTACTGCTCATGACTGGAGAATCGAAACTGTTAATCCACTTTTATCCCTGATGTACAATCTAATACTTTGATATTTCTGGTATTTTTATGTTGAATGTGGACCTTTGCTACATCCCTAACCACATTTACAATAGCAGTTATCTGTTGGTTAGTATCTTCAGGCCTGCAAAAGAGACAGGCATCCCCACTCATGGTTGGCCCATCAGGTAGAGAACCATAGGCCCCACATACAAATTGTGTACCATTAGCAAACTGAAAGATGCAAATTCCTACAAGCATAGTATGTAACCTTATTAACAAAAGCTCTATTTGGCCCACCATGATCTACATGCGACATCAATTTCATCCATCA
This sequence comes from Magnolia changhungtana, assembly GCA_030180095.1. Classification (NCBI taxonomy): domain Eukaryota; kingdom Viridiplantae; phylum Streptophyta; class Magnoliopsida; order Magnoliales; family Magnoliaceae; genus Magnolia; species Magnolia changhungtana. The sequence goes on along the minus strand of JASAUF010000656.1, from coordinate 9,860,703 downwards.
ACTAAGCCTCTGCTCATGTTAGGATGTGATCCAGAAAACTTGGTAGATCCAAAAATCAAGTGGGCCACATCACAAGAAACAGTGGGGATGTGACACGCACCATTGAACCTTCTTGAGTCCCACTGTGATGTTTATATACCATCCAACCCAATCATAAGGTGATTCCCACCGGGATTACGGAAAACACAAATATCAGATTGATCCAAAACTTCAGTGGGCCCAAAGAAGGTTTCAATGGTGAGCGTTCAATCCCCATTGTTCCTTGGAAGAGAGGCCCACTTGTTTTTTGGATCAATCTCATTTTTGGGTTGACATTCTAATGGGAGCTGGCAAAACTAATGAATGGAGTAGATGTCACGTGGACATTGCATTGGGACCTATTGGGTTACACTGGTTCCCTTTAAAATTTCCTAATGGACCATGTGATCCTTCACAAAAGAACTATAAACCATTTTAGCAAGTTGCTGAAATCATTTCCTGTCTTTAATCTTTATTTTCTATCATCGTCCTATGTAGACCTACTTGAATTTTTGATTGTTTCGTGACAGGTTAAGTAATTGTGGTTTCTTGATGTCTTACTGTAATTTCAATCTTAACAGTTGCTGATTGATCAGTTGTTTGTCTCTCCCTGATTTTTTCTAATTCTAATTCACAGCAATTAAGATTTCACATGATTGCTAACTGGTTCTGTTGTCGTTTTCTAATTCTCAGCAATTAAGATTATCTTCTTCCATTTGTAATTACTTCCTAGAGTTCTCTCTGTTGCATAATCTTTTCCCATATATATGCTGGTTTGGCATAAGGTATTTGTGTATAGAAGCCCTTTGTTTATTTGTTTTTTTTTTTTTTTCAACTTGTGTTCATGCAGTGCAGTTTTATACTAAAATACATGTCATGTCAGTGTACAGAACTAACAAACGTGTCCATGTCCAAGTCTCATTGGTCTGTTGTAACTCAAATTTCTTCCTAAAGCATCCACATTGTGTCTTTTACAGCTTGATTGGCAAAGCTATCTCTTGGATGCTTAATCATGGATTCTGTAGGTATTGATTTTGTGCAGGGATCTATACTCTAGCTAGCTTCTCAAAAAATACCAAAAGATGAAAGAAGATCTCTCTCTCTCTCTCTCTCTCTCATTGCATATACTCTCAATTTCATAACCCACATATGTAGTTGGTTTTGTTTAAATTTTTTCTCCCTTGTTCAAATCCCTACTATACTTATTTGTTCTTTTCTGTAATAGTTGCAACAACAGTTGGGATGGTTGTAGCATATTTGTTGGTCCCTATGTAAGATGAATTTATCTTTTGTAGCCTTGGCTTTGCCCTGATCGTGGTATAGAAAGATCCATATAGAGATTAAATCTGCCGGCCAAAAACAAGCACATGCTCTAAGGCATGACTATCCACTGTTAAACACCTAGGCCGTAAACACCTAGGCCGTAAACACCTAATAAAAAGTTTCGTCTATTGCCAAACACCTAAGAATCTTTGTTCAGTCGTTAAGTTATTTATTTTTGTATATTTGCATGTCCTTATTCTGTCACGATTTGATTTATTTTTATAACTAATTGATGACATTAGCTTCTTAATTAGGCATAAATCTATGTTTGTGTGTAAGTCAATGACATTGAGTACAAAGTATAACTCTCTCCCAAATGAATCTTCCCAACCATTTGAGACTATGATCGAGATGAATTTGTGTAAGCTATCACTCCTCATATCTCTCTCCCTTTGTTTTATTTAACATGATTTTTTTGATTCATATGTAGTTTTTCTCATAGTATTCCTAAAATTAAAAGGTTTTTTCTAGTGCTTTAAGTTGAATGATATTCCTCCTGAAATTAAAACTATTCCTTCAAAATTTTGGTACAATAATCATTTCATGGTGAATGAAACTTCATGAATAAGTAGATTGCTATCAATTGATCCAGATTTCCTTTTTCCAAAGGCTACTTGGTGCAATGGTAGATTTTTTTCATTATTTCCAACATTTATTGTTGTTGTATACCCTCATAGCATTTGGCATTCCCATGGAAAGCCTATTCTAATTGTAAAGAGATGGCCTAATCAGGAAATCTATGATGTGGTGTCTTTTACTTGGATCTCCTTTTTGGTCTAGTCGATTTGAAAACACGAATATCTTTCAAACTTCTAATAAAGGGTGTGTATTTCTGATCATTGAAATAAAGAAAACCCAAACTAAATGGAATGTTTTATAAATTAAATTGCAGGGAATTGATTATATGAAGTATGATAATTGTTGGAATGGTGGTACTAGGCCAACAATTCGGTAAGCTTACCATGCTAGCTAAATAAACTATTGGATTTGTAAGAAGCCTGCTTGTTTTAGACTGTTACCTGGATACTTTGAATGGGTATTGTAGTGATGTATGACACTAAATAATTTTAAGTCTTTTTCGTTTCTTTTTTCTTTCTTTCTTTCTTTCTTTCTTTCTTTTTTTTTTTTTTTTTTTTTTCATAAAGGGAATTATCTGGGAGAAAGTGGTGTCTCACTTTGTTTGGTTTCATGTGATTTCGATTAAGGTGACCCACTTATCATCACCTTGGTCTAATAATAAATTTCAACAGACGCTGACTCTTTTGGAAGTTCTGAAAATAGTAATAAGGACTACAGTTTGTGTTTTGCCTTATGTCTCCACTGCACATCAGACCCTTATCCAATCTTCATGGCTAACCTTGTGATCACCTTCAATGGGTGACAGTGTAAAAATCACATGGATCAGAATCTGTCCCTTTTTTTTTTCCACAGTAGAGGGAAGCAAGTACAAGAAATAACAAGAGCAAAGACACACATCTAAATGGGAGATGGATGTGCAGATGGTGGCATGGGAGAGCTCAAGCTATGGATCCCACATATGCATCCAAGAACAATCATATTGCATGCTTGTAACATCCCGAATTTTTGCCAACCAGGAATTAGACGTCCTTAGGCAATGGGTCGATCCTAACATCTTATTAACTTGTAAGAACTCAATCCCAAAGTCTAAAATTGCTTTTGAACCCATTTCCTTCACAAATCTCACCTTTCACCACCTTGTTCGTTCAATTTTTCTAAGTACTTTCACATTAGACATTATCTTAAAGTTTAGGTGATGAAGAATAACACTTAAACTAAACATTACTGTAAATAGTAAATACATAAATAAAATGGGCTTTAACCATTACCCTTATGGAATCTAACAAACGAATAGGTTATTTGGAACATCAGCTGCTCCTGCCCTAGGACCTTCTGTTGTAATTAGGGCGTGTTTTAGTTAAGTATTAATAACCTGGATAACTTTATATACAAACTACAAAGGCCTAAGTACCACCTCAGATAGAAATCATACAGGACTAAATCCTTTAGAAATTAGGGAAGAATTAGCTAGTGTTAAACTAGAATACTTGTGAAATTAGCACCAATCGCTTTAAATACGATCCGTAAGACCCAAAACAAGTAGAAAAGTTAGCGCTACATTACCCTAAAATCTAGGATCAATCTCAATACCCAGTTGCTCTCGGGAGCACATTGAAACTCCGTATCGGATCTGGACCGCACATCGGAAGTCCAAATAATACGAAGTTACAGAATCAGGACTACCTTGTTGGGCTTGACAACCATCTCGGAAATCAAATCCAAATAGTGTCCCATGGCTATTCGCTTGAGCCCAGAGTGAAGAGTGTGAGAAAAGGTAGATTTCTTTAGAAATTGGGTCTCATTTAAGTAATTTGAGACTTGTAACTTGCCGGCCTGTTATAAGAAATCAGACCATCAGAATCTGACCCAAATACACCCTCAGATCAGGGGAAATTTCATACACATGGCAGTGTACTTGTGGCCTTGATCGAGTTTTTGAGACCGTTGAACTGAAACTGGTCTGCCACATGTGATCGGGGTATCCGACTGGAACAAAACCTTAACTGTACCTAGATCCAAGGTCAGTGAGCTTAAGTATGACCTTTGGCTCAAGGGGGGCTACGAAAATGCTCCGTTGAGCTGAAATAGATACCCTTTGGACAAAACCTAAGTATACCTTGGCCCTGAGTCTAATTTGGCGAGTTCTGGAGCTATATAAGGACCTTAACCCTCACTCTCTCATCCCATATGAATTTGAGAAAAACCAAGGAGAGAGAAGAGGGAAAAGAGAGAGAAAGTGTGAGAGAAGTGGGAGGATCTCCCAAATACTCTACCCTGCCACTATACAAGCTTAATTACCTCCTCCTAATCGCTTTCCGGCGATTACAGCTTCGTTTCTAGGTAAGAAACCCTAACCCTAATCTGATTTAGGGTTTCAATTGATTAAATTATCGTAATAGCTAACAATACTTGTGCTTTAGGCCAGTGTACTATCGTGGAAGAAGCCTTAGCATTCCTACCAAATTTATTACGCTTCTACGGCGTAAGGTGCAAACTTTAAACGTATAGGTTATGGTTTTCAAAACTTTCAACGTCAGATAATGATAGATTCATAATCTGCATGCAATTGCACATGTACAAAGTGTTGTCCATTTCGTTTTTCAGTTTTACGTTAGCTATGTTGAATATACTGTATTCTTCGTATTTATAGAAAATACCGTATACGTATGAAATATGGATTTGTGCTTAACATGATTATCTGTCGTGACTATATGCTTGTATGTATGCGACAACTCCCTAGCGAAAGGACTTGCCCTAAATCACGCCACGACCACTATACGCTATATATGTTAAAATGTGTAGCTCAAGTGTTTGTGGAAATGACTGAATGAATATGGAACTTGGATTCCTGCTTGCCATCACTATCCGTCGTGGGTGCACGCGTGTTATAATTGGGGCAACTCCCTAGTGAAAGGATTTGGCCTAATGCCTATGTGATCAACACATGTCATTTATGTTGATGTATGTAGTCTAAAGTGTTTGTTGAAATGTCAGAATGAGCAGTAGTTAGTAAATTGTAATGTATAAGGGTGTTGAGATATGATTCTCAACTCCGTTAACTATGTGTATGATTTCTTTAGATATTTGTGTGATTAGGATTTGAATATGTACAAACTCATGCTTATGTTGTCCTTCATAATATGCTCAACTGATTGTATGATTTTATCTATTTAATGCATATGTTTAAATTCATGTTTAAGTTGTATACCATAAGGGCCGTGAAGGGTGATGGGGGAGTAGTGTAACGATTCCGTGCAATAGCCCTGGCAGCCCTAAGCGGACAATATTAGATAATTGATTATATGATTTGAAATCTTGATCCATTATTGCTTCAACTGTTCCGTAATTGAATGTGATTGAGGCTATTGTATAGTCCAGGCAATCGGTAACGGGATTGAATTCGTGGCTGAGATTCATTCGCCACGTGAGATGTGTTCGACGAACCCGAGTCGTACTTCGTTTGGCGATAGTGGTTAGCCACACGAAGTGCTTCATGTCGTTCAACTTGTCGTGCGCTCGAGCTAGCTGAGCTCGTCAAGGAACCCGATCTGTCTAATGTATGTTCACCATGTTAGGACGCTATTGCTTGAACCTAAGGTACCGAACTTACCAGTTCAACCCCGTTAACCTTGGTACCTCGATCCGCTAAGACTCATGAGCCAGGCATGGTGGTATGGGACACCGTGGTCAAGCTGTCGGCCTACGCTGGGGCGATGTGCCTCCCCGTAGTGACCAGTGAGCAACCTAAACTTGTGAGCCGAATTTGGTGGTATGGGACACTGTATTTGAGCTGGCGGCCTGCATTATTTTGATGGGTGATGGGGGAGTGGTGTAATGATTCCGTGTAATAGCCCTGACAGCCCTGACTGTACCCGATGTAGTGACCTTGAGCATACTTTGAATCTGCGGAGAGGCGACGAGCCTTCCTGTAGTAAACAGAGTATAAACTAGGCCTGTATTGATAAGGTGATGGGGGAGTGGTGCAACGATTCTGTGTAACAGCCTTGACAGCCCTTTACAGTGACCTAGAACCACACTATCGTATGAGTTTATCTAAGATTGACGACCCTAGAATGGATCATTGTTTGGGAATGATATAGGGGAGGTACCTTCATTTCCCAATATTGCTATATGAAAAGGATTAATAACAACTCGGTAATCATGCTCATCATTGCACTGCATGTGCCTGGAAGATGTGAAGCACCGAGGGATGAACGCATGCCACGGACGTAAGATGGTATCGCATGATGAAGTATGTTGGTGAGGGCATGCATCATGATTGCATTCATACTTGCATTAATAAGAGTATTTAGGAGTGTTTGATTATACTGCTTTATCATTACTGCTTGACTGAATTGATAACATGTTAACTTATGCTTTATTGTTCCATTAAGTTGATCACTCACTCCCATGTTACGGGACGGTGTTCCGATCACCCACCAAACTTTGTCTGATTACAGATGGTGACGCTACTCCTGAGGTGGAGCCGGACTTTTGTGACGACGAGGATGCTTTCTCGTATATGTTGTTTTCTGGTGGCTTCATGTGAGTCGTGTCTTGATTGATGGGGTTACAGGGATGTTGACTAGAGGACCTTACACATTTGGTATATTTTAGAATTTTACTTGTAATTTATTACCTGGTAATGTTATCACACTCCGGAGACTCACCACAGTTTATATATTTTATATTTTATGGATCTATCACATTCTTCTGCTTGTAATTTAACTGTCTCTGGAGTATGATATGCTGTTTTGGTATAATCCCATTCATGTTTCAATGCTCTCATCATAATCATCATCATCTGTATTGCATAAGTGATGTGTTGGAACTCGGGAGCTGAGCTTTGCTCGACCCCCGATTTTCAGGGTGTTACAAGATGGTATTAAAGCATGATTTGGATTAAACCGGACCTGGGTTATGGTCACATGACGCACTCTGACTTAGGAGGGAATGATAGAACGTTGGAACCGACTTAGGATTTTCCAAATTCGCCGAATGACGAAATTGACCGCTGAGATTAGGCCGTACACACCCATGATCACGCGAAATGATCCCGAATCACTTCTAGGCTGTCAGTTGACGGGTTTGAGTCGTTCCCTAGAAATGAATGTCCTTAGGTTGTAGGTCAACCACAACACCTTACACTTAATCTCAAAGCCTAAAACCCTTTTTTTATCCAATTCCTTCAAAATCTCACCCTCCACCACTGTATGCTTCATTTATTTTAAGCACATTCGTAATACACACCCATCCTAGGGTATAAATGATGAAGAACGATACCGAAACTAAAACTTACCATAAATAGGAAATAAATGGATAAAATAGGTTTTGACCCTTAACCTTTTGGAACCTAACCAAATAAATGAGTTAGTTGGTTAGATTAGCGCTCCTACTCCAAAATCATATGCTACACGTCACATAAACTCATTCCGGTTTGCAAATTGGCCCCGAAAATGCCTCAAATGGAGTCGAGGGCCAAGTGGAGCACTTGCAGGGGGACCCAGGGTGGGCCTCACATCTTTTTGGGACCTAGGGGTCACGAGGACCTCGCCCAAATAGCGAGGCATCACCAACCACTCCAGAGAGTGGCGAGGCCTCGCTGGTTTTCGGGCCCAGCCGAGCGGGCCAGTCGGGCCGATGCTATTTAAGGGCTAGGGTGACCCCCTGGTACATGGCCGTGGTTTAAAACCACCCCAAATGCACACTTCTTTCATAAAGTGACCCTCCAAGCTCTCCCTTTCCTTTAAAACTTCTGTTTTCTCTCTCAAACCTCCCCTCCAATTACCCATTCCTTCATTTTCGGTCACAACCCATTCATTTCCAACATGTACAGCCATACCTACCCCCTACCCTCTTCATTCTCTCTCATTTGAGCTACTACGCCCCCTCATTTGTGGCTCAAAATCGTGTAAGCTCTCTAATCCATCCATTTTCTTCACTGTCTTTCTTCAAACCCTGTCATATGGGCCGTTACAACCTCTGTTGAGGCTCAAATCCATGGAGAACCCAAAACTCCAGCCCCTCCTCTCTCTTTTCTTCCCTTCCCATGGCCTTTTTCGAGATCATTATGGCCGTTTTCTCGATTTCAACAATTTTCTCTCCCTCATGGGAAAGAGAAAGGGTGCCCCTCCTCCGTCTCCAGACTCGGATGCCTAGTCATCCATGCTGATGTTTGCAGCTTGTTTTGGTTGCCGCTTTAGGATATGTTTGTGGTTTCATGTTAATTGGCCTAGTAGTGTAATGTTTGGTAGAATGATATAAGTGTTTGAAGCTTTGTTGTATTAGCTCACAGGCATCTTCTGTCACGGGCCACGTAAGGCTACATCCCATTTATTGTGGCAATTTTTTTCTTTTTTTGGTTAAATGAAATGCATGAAGCTCCTTTTGTTATCAAAGGTGTTGACTGCTTGACAAGTTGGAGTTGTACTTACCATTGTGAACTCCTTCCACCCACCCACCATTACTTCTCTAAACCCATCTCTTACTCCTCTTGGCCTCACCATTTCACACCCATATGGGTACAACGATCCACATTTTTGTGTCCCATGACTTTCACAACCTCCAAATGCTGGGACGTTTAGGGCCCGTTCGGCCAACTGCATTAAGTGAGTTTAAGGTGGATAGAATTGTAAAGGTAACAATAAATGTATGTGTAGGGTATGGTCCCTAGATTGGGTGTATCCCATGTTTTCCAATATCATGTTTGGAGTGTATGTAATTAAAAGTAAATCCCGGAATTTTCCTTTCCAAGTACACTTAGAGATCATTATCATGGGATTTGAAAATCCCATCTCACACTTTCCAACACAAGACTCATTTCCCAAAGCCTATGAAATTAATTTTAATCCCACCCACCCTCCTACAACTTAAGACCACTGGCCAAATCGGCCCTTGGAATTTTAGACCTAGAGTGGTGTTCCTAGATACGAACGACCTAATAGTAGGGGAAATCCAATAAATTGATAACATGAACCCTAAGACTATCTTAGTTAGTATGAGCATGTGTGCAGTGTTTGAGAGTAGTGAAATTCAAGTTCGGGTGACTCAATTCCAATCAAACAATGTTTGACCCTAAGCGATAAACGATTTCTTGTATTAGGAAGGGTATGAAATCATCTAGCGTATAAGCATAGACTTTGGATTATAACCTATTGGTTAGTTATACTAAGGAATGTAAAACACTGATTATGCTAAGACAATTGAAAGATAGATTTAGTTAGTTGACTTAATTAGGTTAGAACGAGACCCTAATTCCTTCGTTGAATCCCCTTGGTACTCACAGGCTTCTTTAATAACTCTTAGGAAGGTTGTTTGATGTAGAAACTATTCACGTTCAGAGAAAACTTATATATCATTGGATTTAATGTTAGGTCAAATCAATACATCCCTTAGAATTGCCTTCCCGGACACTTATTACAAACGGGAACACGGAGTAGAGAACAATATATAAGCGAGGTATTCGCGGTTTGAATTGAATTCTCAATCATGGTAGTTACCAATGAACACTATGCTCTGATTAAGTAGAAGGTCGGGATCAACTAGGATTAAGAACTGATACGACAAATTTTCTGTCCTCGCGAGGCAGAAGGTTTATGTATCCGATTCAGACCCACTACACAACTTCCCTTCCGTGTTGGCCCGACCACTTACAACCACAAGTTTATTACTTCGTCTTTGGGAATTATTCAGAACATATAGCCAATAGAGATTTTCTCTTTAGGCCCAAGGAATTTCTCAAATGGGCAACAGATAGTTAGGAATTAGGTCCCAAATCACATGTCATGTTGGCATACATATTGTGCATATGAACTTCGAAAGATAGCTTGCCTGTTAGGCTAGACATGATTAAATAAGGTAAGTCTGGACCGTGACAAAACTCCTTGGTAGAATTAGGCATCTTGCCTCAAACTCACACCTGCCCTTGAAATCAACCACAATACCCATCATCTTTAGCTCCTTTCTATAATCATAGGTACTAATGTCATAATACGCATCATTGATGAAAGGAAGACAAATGTATTGGGATTGTTTCCCATTTCGTGTCAAGGATAGGTCCTACATTACACCTTGTTCCGACATATGGAACAGGACATAGATCTTGAACCCTGGAGGTAGAAATAATTTTTAAGGGAGGTAGAGTATTATGAACCCAATCTAGTTAGGTCACCTAATACACCTCTTTGATCTAGGTGGTGCAACGGAAGCGTGGTGGACCCTTGCCCTACTGGCCCATGATTGAAAGGAATTGATCCAGACTGTACGTAAAGATAAGTCATTAAATAGGATCTGAATCTTCCTTAGAATGGAAAGCAATTAGGGTTCGAGTGTTAAACCCATTCATATTAGAGAACAGGCCTAACAAAGGGTATGAGCTGAACTACAATAGCTGGGGTCTGTGTATCCACAAATCCGCTCGCTAAATACGAACTTAAAAGAAGCCTTAGCCGATTCTCTACTACTACCATGGACATAAATTAGGATGAAGACTCTCCTAGACCAAGACCCAACGGGCAACCTTATGAATAGGAAATTAGAACCTTTCAGTGATGGGCGTTCCCTAAGTTTTTAGAGTGATCGGTCTACGAAGTTACTGAAATATAAACTTCGAAGCATTCGTGGCTTGACCTAATTCTCAATCCTGGGCGACTACCAATGGACTCACTTCTTGGCCGAGCAGAAGACCGGGATCTACTAGGACTAGGAAGGGATACGATGAGTTTTCTACCCTGGCCAGGTAGATAATCGATGTATCAGGATCGAGCCCACTACAATTGTCTCTCCGTGTTGGTCAAACATTGAAAATAGCTATCTTACTCTCAACAGATGGGAATCATCGTCAAGACTCCAAATAGATAAAGAAATCCATTGTAGCAAACCATCAGGATATAAGTAAGAGATAAAGAAATAAAATTTTAAGGGGGGTAGCCTAAAATGTACTAGACTAGCATGCACAATATACACCCTACCGTGCATATGAACTTCAAATCAATAAGTCTTAGGCAAATGAAATAATAGAATTCTTACTTATTACCTTTAGCCAATTTCAGGGATGAAATTATTTTTAAGGGGGGTAGATTGTAACATCTCGGATTTTTGCCAACCTGGAATTAGACGTCCTTAGGCAATTGGTCGATCCTAACATCTTATTAACTTGTTAGAACTCAATCCCAAAGTCTAAAATTGCCTTTGAACCCATTTCCTTCACAAATCTCACCTTTCACCACCTTGTTCGTTCAATTTTTCTAAGTACTTTCACATTAGACACTATCTTAACGTTTAGGTGATGTAGAACAATACTTAAACTAAACATTACTGTAAATAGTAAATACATAAATAAAATGGGCTTTAACCATTACCCTTATGGAATCTCACAAATGAATAGGTTATTTGGAACATCAGCCTCTCCTGCCCTAGGACCTTCTTCTGTTGTAATTAGGGCGTGTTTTAGTTAAGTATTAATAACCTAGATTACTTTATATACAAACTACAAAGGCTTAAGTACCACCTCAGACAGAAATCATACAGGACTAAATCCTTTAAAAATTAGGCGAGAATTAGCTACTGTTAAACTAGAATACTTGTGAAATTAGCACCAATCGCTTTAAATACGATCCGTAAAACCCAAAACAAGTAGAACAGTTAGCGCTACAGTACCCTAAAATCTAGGATCAATCTCATTACCCAGTTGCTCTCGGGAGTACATTGAAAATCCGTATCGGATCTGGACCGCACATCGGAAGCCCAAATAATACGAAGTTATAAAATTAGGACCACCTTGTTGGACTTGACAACTATCTCGGAAATCAAATCCAAATAGTGTCCCACGGCTATTCGCTTGAGCCCGGAGTGAAGAGTGTGAGAAAACGTAGATTTCTTTGGAAATTGGGTCTTATTTAAGTAATCTGAGACTTGTCACTTGCGGGCCTGTTATAAGAAATCAAACCGTCAGAATCTGACCCAAATACACCCTCGGATCAGGGGAAATTTCATACACATGGCAGTGTACTTGTGGCCTTGATCGAGTTTTCGAGACCGTTGAACTGAAACTGGTCTGCCACATGCGATCGGGGAATCCGACTGGAACGAAACCTTAATTGTACCTAGATCCAAGGTCAGTGAGCTTAAGTCTAACCTTTGGCTCAAGGGGGGGCTCCGGAAATGCTCCGTTGAGCTGAAACAGATGCCCTTTGGACAAAACTTAAGTATACCTTGGCCCTGAGTTTAATTTGGTGAGTTCTGGACCTATATAAGGACCTTAAACCCTCACTCTCTCATCCCATACGAATTTGAGAAAAACCCAGGAGAGAGAAGAGGGAAAAGAGGGAGAAAGTGTGAGAGAAGTGGGAGGATCTCCCCGATGCTCTACCCTGCCACTATATGAGCTTAAGTACCTCCTCCTAATCACTTTCCCGGCTATTACAGCGCCATTTCTAGGTAAGAAACCCTAACCCTAATCTGATTTAGGGTTTCAATTGATTCAATTATCGCAATAGCTAACACTACTTGTGCTTTAGGCCGTTATACTGTCGTGGAAGAAGCCTTAGCATTCCTACCAAATTTATTACGCTTCTATGACGTAAGGTGTGGACTTTAAACGTATAGGTTATGGTTTTCAAAACTTTCAATGTCAGATAATGATAGATTCATGATCTGTATGTAATTGTACATGTATAAAGTGCTGTCCGTTTCATTTTTTCAGTTTTACGTTAGCTATGTTGAATATACTATATTCTTTGTATTTGTAGAAAATACTCTATATGTATGAAATACGGATTTATGCTTAACATGATTATCGGTCGTGATTATATGCTTGTATGTATGCGACAACTCCCTAGGGAAAGGACTTGCCCTAAATCACGCCACGGCTACTTACGCTATATATGTTAAAATGTGTAGCTCAAGTGTTTGCGGAAATGACTGAATGAATATGGAACTTGGATTCCTACTTGCCATCACTACCCATCGTGGGTGCACACATATTATAATTGGGGTAACTCCCTAGTGAAAGGATTTGGCCTAATGCTTATGTGATCAACATATGTCATTTATGTTGATGTATGTAGTTTAAAGTGTTTGTTGAAATGTCAGAATGAGTAGTAGTTAGTAAATTGTAATGTATAAGGGTGTTGAGATATGATTCTCAACTCCTTTAACTATGTGTATGATTTCTTTAGATATCTGTGTGATTAGGAATTGAATATGTACAAACTCATGCTTATGTTGTACTTCATAATATGCTTAACTGATTGTATGATTTTATCTATGTAATGCATATGTTTAAATTCATCTTGAATTTGTATTCCATAAGGGCCGTGAAGGGTGATGGGGGAGTGGTGTAACGATTCCGTGTAACAGCCCTGGCAGCCCTAAGCAGACAATATTGGATAATTAATTATATGATTTGAAATCTTGATCCATTACTACTTTAACTATTCCATAATTGAATGTGATTGGGACTATTGTATAGTCCAGGCAATCAGTAACAGGATTGAATTCATGGCTGATATTCATTCGCCACGTGAGATGTGTTCGACGAACCCCAGTCATACTTCGATTGGCGATAGTGGTTGGCACGCGAAGTGCTTATGCACTTCATGTTGTTCAACTTGTCGTGCGCTCGAGCTAGTCGAGCTCATCAAGTAACCCGATCTGCCTAATATATGTTCACCATGTTTAGACGCTATTGCTTGAACCTAAGGTACCGAACTTACTAGTGCAACCCTGTTAACCTTAGTACCTCGTTCTGCTAAGACTTATGAGCCGAGCATGGTGGTATGGGACACCGTGGTCGAGCGTCGGCCTATGCTGGGATGATGTATCTCCCCGTAGTGACCAGTGAGCAACCCAGACTCGTGAGCTGATATGGTGGTATGGGACACTGTATTCGAGCTATCGGCCTACACTGTTTTGATGGGTAATGGGGGAGTGGTGTAACGATTCCGTGTAACAGACCTGGCAGCCCTGACCGTACTCGGTGTAGTGACCTCGAGTATACTTTGAATCTGCGGAGAGGCGACGAGCCTTCCCGTAGTAAACAGAGTATAAACTAGGCCTGTATTGATAAGGTGATGGGAGAGTGGTGCAACGATTTCGTGTAACAACCCTGACAGCCCTTTACAGTAACCTAGAACCACACTATCGTATGAGATTATCTAGGATTGACGACCTTAGAATGGATCATTGTTTGGGAATGATATAGGGGAGGTACCTTAGTTTGCTAATACTGCTGTATGAAAAGGATTAATAACAACTCGGTATTCATGCTCATCATCGCACTGCATATGCTTGGAAGATGTGGAGCACTGAGGGATGAACGCATGCCACGGACGTAAGATGGTGTCGCATGAGGGAGTATGTTGGTGAGGGCATGCATTATGACTGCATTCATACTTGCATTAATAAGAGTATTTAGGAGTGTTTGATTATACTGCTTTATCATTACTGCTTGACTGAATTGATAATATGTTAACCTATGCTTTATTGTTCCACTGAGTTAATCACTCACTCCCACGTTACGGGACGGTGTTCTGAACACCCACTAGACTTTGTCTGATTGTAAATGGCGACACTACTCCTGAGGTGGAGCCGGACTTTTGTGACGACGAGGATGCTTTCTCGTATATGTTGTTTTCTGGCGGCTTCATGTGAGTCATATCTTGATCGACGGGGTTACAGGGATGTTGACTAGAGGACCTTACATATTTGGTATATTTTGGAATTGTACTTGTAATTTATTACCTAGTAATGTTATCACACTCCGGAGACTCACCACAGTTTTTATATTATATATTTTATAGATCTATCACAGTCTTCCACTTGTAATTTAACTGTCTCTAGAGTATGATATGTTGTTTTGGTATAATCTCATTCATGTTTCAATGCTCTCATCATAATCATCATCATCTATGTTGCATAAGTGATGCGTTGGAACTCGGGAGCTGAGCTTTGCTCGACCCCCGATTTTCAGGGTGTTACAATGCTTCCTTATATGTTGTGCATTGCTTAAATTCTATTAAATCTCACAAAGAATTGGATGAAGGGGGAAATAAATAAATATTAGTTTGATCCAAAACTTATCTGGCTTGCAATATGTTTTTAGTGGTTAATCACCACTGTTTTCTATGGTGAGATTTCAATCGGCTTCATTTTTGGGTTCATACACAAAATGAACTGGTAAAACAAATGGGCAGCATGGATATACAATATACATATCAAGGTGGGCCCCATGGTCAGGATTGCACCATGTTGCCTGAGGTAGGGGCTGCAACTAATCAACTCAGTCTCCCATTACCTTTAATTACCTCATGATAGTATATCGTATAGTACAACATTCCTACCATGCATTGTGCATTGGCTAGCTTTTTGTAGCTGTCGGCTTATTTTGCGCATTGTGGCCCACCCGATGAGCTGACCACCCTGATTCTTGGTTTAGGACATCTATATGAGGGCCATCTGATGGATAGCTTGGATCTTACCAACATTGCCACATTGACACATGTGGAGGCATGTGAGTTGAGTCAGCTGGCAGACAAATTCCCACTGCCTTCCTGGAGCAGGTTAAAGATGATTTCAACAAGAAGTATGGAGGAGGAAAAGCTGCCACTGCTGTTGCTAACAGCCTTAAGAAGGAGTTTGGGTAATTCTTTTTAGTTTTTTACTTTTTGCTTTTGACCAAACACAGAAAACATGAGATTTAAGTTGATTTATTATTGCATTATGATATCACCCTTAACATTTGAGTAAGTTTTGCTTCTTATAATACTCGGAGCTATCCGGATGTTGAGCGGAGGTCCCTGGAAGGTGGGAACCGCGGTTATGACCATGATGAAGCTGTCCATTTCCTATGGACAACATTAGAGTGGTCTGACCATTTGGAAAGGCTGTGTTTATATCTGTATTTGCTCAAAATTGATGGAGCAAACCTGGATGTGCGTCGGAGCTATCCGGATGTTGAGTGGGGGTCCCTAGAAGGTGGGAACAACTGTTATAATCATGATGAAGCTGTCCATTTTCTATGGACAACATTGGAGTGGCCTGGCCATTTGGACAGGCCATGTTTATATTTGTATTTGCAGGGACCACACCCTTAACCTATAACCTAAACCTATTATCAAATTCCAAAACCTATAACTACAACCTAAACCTTAACCTAAACCTATGACCTATAACCTAAACTTATAACATAAACTCAATTCTCTAAACCTTAGCTTATAACCTAACCTAAACCTATACTTATAACTTAAAACTATTCTCAAATCCCAAAACCTATAACTATAACCTAAACCTTAACCAAAAACCTATAACCTATAACCTAAACCTATAACCTAAACTCAATTCCCTAAACCTTAACCTACACCCTAACCTAAACCTATTCTTATAACCTAAAGTTATTCTCAAATCCCAAAACCTATAACTATAACCTAAACCTTAACCTATAACCTAAACTCAATTTCCTAAACCTTAACACACCCTAACCTAAACCTATACTAACCTAAACCTATTCTCAAATCCCAAAACCTATAACCTAAACCAAAACCTATAACCTAAACCCGAACATAAACCCGAACCCGAACTCGAACCCGAATTCTTAAACCTAAACCTATACTTATAACCTAAACCTATTCTCAAATCCCAAAACCTATAACTACAACCTAAACCTTAACCTAAACAGTATAACCTAAACCGAAACCTATAACCTAAACCTGAACATAAACTCGAACCCGAATTCCTAAACCTAAACCTATACTTATAACCTAAACCTATTCTCAAATCCCAAAACCTAGAACTATAACCTAAACGTATAACCTATAACCTAAACTCAATTTCCTAAACCTTAACCTACAACCTAACCTAAACTTATAACCTAAACCATTCTCAAATCTAAACCTATAACCTAAACTCAATTCCCTAAACCTTAACCTACAACCTAACCTAAACTTATACTTATTGTAACATCCCGGATTTTTGCCAACCTGGAATTAGACGTCCTTAGGCAATGTGTCGCTCTTAACACCTTATTAACTTGTCAGAACCCAATCCCATAATCTAAAATCGCTTGTTAACCCTTTTCCTTCACAAATCCCACCCTTCACCACCTTGTTCTTTCAATTTTTCTAAGTACTTTCACCCTAGACACTATCTTAAACTAGCTAAGTATTATAACTTGGATCACTTTATATACAAACTACAAAGGCCCAGGTACCACCTCAGACAGAAATCATACAGGACTAAATCCTTTAGAAATTAGGCGAGAATTAGCAGTGTTAAACTAGAGTACCTGTGAAATTAGCACCAATCGCTTTAAATACGATCTGCAAGACTCAAAACTTGTAAAACCGTTGATGCTACATTACCCTAAAATCTAGGATCAATCTCATTACCCGGTTGCTCTTGGGAGTATCTCGAACTCCGTATAAGATCTGGACCACAAGTCAGAAGTCCAATTAACACGAAGTTAAGGAATTAGGACCGCCTTGCTGGGCTTGACAACCATTTCGGAAATCAAATCCAGATAGTGTCCTAGGGCTATTCGCTTGAGCTCAGAGCAAAGAGTGTGAGAAAGGTGAAATATTTAGAAATAAAATATAAATTTAAGTAACTGAGACTTGTCACTTGCAGGCCAAATATAAGCAATCAGACCGTCAGAATCAAGCCAAATTATACCCTCGGATCAGGGATATTTCCCCAATCATATCCATGTACTTGGAATCTCCGATCGAGATCCACTGACCGTTGAACTGAAACTGGTCCGCCATTTACGATCTGGAATCCCGATTGAAACGAAAACTTAGCCATACCTAGATCCAGTGTTAGTGAGCTTAAGTCCGACCTTTGGCTCAAGGGGGGCCGCTAGAAGTCCTCCGTGAGCTGAAACTCACCCACTTTGGATATAACCTAAGTATACCTTGACCTTAGGTATATTTTGGTGTAGTTTTAGGATATATAAGGACCTTAAAACCCTCTCTCATTCTATAACAGCTCGGATTTTTTCCAACCTGGAATTAGACACCCTTAGGCGATGGGTCAATCCTTACACCGGTTTAACTTCTTAAACACTCAATTAAAGCCTCAAATCCCTTTTCAAACCATTTTCTTCACAAATCCCACCCTTTACCACCTTGATCTTTCAATTTTCTTAAGTACTTTCACCCTAGACACTATCTTAAACTAGCTAAGTAGTATAACTTGGATCACTTTATATATAAACTACAAAGGACTAAGTACCAACTCAGACAGAAATCTTATAGGACTAAATCCTTTAGAAATGAGACAAAGTAACTAAGTGCAAAACTAGATTTGCTACGAAATCTGCTAGTATCACTTTAAATACGATCTGCAAGACCCAAAACTTGTAGAATCATTAACACAAGGTTACCCTAAAATCTCGGATTAAACTCATTAGCCGGCTGCTCTCGGGAGCATCTCGAAACTCCGTATCAGATCTGGACCGCACGTCGGAAGTCCAAATAACACGAAGTTAAGGAATTAGGACCGCCTCGCTGGGCTTGACAACCATCTCGGAAATCAAATCCAGATAGTGTCTCACAGCTGTTCGCTTGAGTCCGTAGTGAGAGAGTATGAAAACACATGTCTCTTTGCAAAATAAATATCTTGAATAGTAATCTGAGACTTGTCGCTTGTGAGTCAGTATTAAGCAACTAGACCACCAGAATCAGACTAAATTACATCCTCGGATCAGGAGAAATTTCATACACATATCCATGTACTCGAAATCTCCAATCGAGATCCGCTGACCGTTGAACTGAAATTGGTCTGCCACACATGATCTGAGAATCCTACTGGAACAAAAACTTAATGGAACCTAGATCCATAGTCTGTGAGCTTAAGTCCGACCTTTGGCTCAAGGGGGGCCTCCAGAAATGCTCCGTTGAGATAGAAAAGCTCAACTTTAGTTATAACCTAAGTATACCTTGACTTAAGGTCTATTTTGGTTATGTTCTAACCTATATAAGGACCTTAAACCCTTCTCTCATTCAGCCATACGAATTTGGGAGAAAACTTAGGAGAGAGAAGAGAGAAAAGAGAGAGAAAGTGAGAGCGTTGTGGGAGATCCTTCCTGCCTTTCTTCCTTGCTGCCTTAGGTGCTTAACCACCTCATTCTTATCGCTTTTCCGGCGATTTCAGTAACATTTCTAAGTAAGAAACCCTAACTCTAAACTGATTTGGGGTTATGAAGGTTGTAGGTTATGAAATAGCTAACCTATTTCATTCTATAGGTTACCAAACTGTCATATACGGAAGTTTGACAAACCTATCGGCTTCGTTACGATTCTACGATAAAAGGTGCGGACTTTAGGTGTATAGGTTATGGTTTTTAGTGCTTTCAATGTCAGATAATGATAGATTCATGATCTGCATGCAATTGCATATGTACAAAGTGCTTTCTGTTTTCTGTTTCGATTAAAGATGTAGATTATGGAATTTTACATATTCTAGGTATTCGTAGAAAATACCGTATACGTATAAATTTTAGAAATGTGTTTGACATGATTATTTGTTATATGAATATACGATATATGGATAAATACTTTTTTGGTGAAAGGATTCGCCCAAATACATGTTTTACTAATATACACTATGTATGTGGAAATACCGTATTGTAGGAAGTACCATATACATATATATTTTAGAGAAGTGTTTGCCATGATTATTTGTTGTATAAATATATTATATGTGCGTAAAATACTTGCTTGGTGAAAGGACTCGCCCTAATACATGTTTGCTAACATACACTATGTACGTTGAAATAATGTATGTTAAGTGTTTGTGAAAATGCTTGTGTGAGTAAGTGTTTGGATGTTGATGCCTTAGGAGGGTGTTGAGATGGGATTCTCAACTACCTTAAAAATATGTATGATTTCCCCGATGTGGGTTGTTCACTTTAACCACTTATTTATGAAATATATGTGTTTGTATTCCTGTTTATATAGTGCTTCATAACATGCCTTATAATATGCTTTATAATATGCTTTATGATATGCTTGTTAATATGCTCAACTGATTGTATGATTTTATTTATGTAAGGCGTATGTTTAAATTCATGTGTATGTTGTATGATCCGTATGGGTGATGGGGGAGTGGTGTAACGAATGCGTGTAACAGCCCTGACAGCCCTAAATGGATAATACTAGACTTTAATTGTATGATTTGAATTTTGATCCACTACTCCTTTATCTATCTGCAATTGATTGTGTTTGGGGCTATGATTATAGTTCAGATAATCAGCACCAGAATTGAATTCGTTGCTGTGATTCATTTGCCATGTGAGATGTGTTCGACGAACTCGAGTCGTACTTTGGTTGGCGATAGTGGTTGGCCGCGTGAAGTGCTTATGCACTTCATGTCGTTTAACTTGTTGTGCGCTCGAGCTAGCCGAGCTCGTCAAGCAACACGATCTGTCTTATGTATGTTCACCATGTTTGGACGCCATTGCTTGAACCTAGTACCAGTGAAATCCCTTTTAACCATGGTACCTCAATCCGCTAAGACTCATGAGCTGGGCATGATGGTATGAGACACTGTGGTTGAGCTATTGGCCTACGCTGGGGTCACGTGCCTCCCCATAGTAACCAGTGAGCAATCAGACTTGTGAGCCGATTATGGTGGTATGGGACACATATTCGTACTGTCGGCCTACATTGATAAGGTGATGGGGGAGTGGTGCAACGAATGCGAGTAACAGCCCTGACAGCCATTTGTAGTGACCTCGAGCATACTCTGAAATTACGGTGAGCCTTAGAGTTTTACCGCGGTGTATAAAGTATGAACTAGGCCTGTTTCTGTATAGTGATGAATCGTTAAAGAGGTGATGGGGGAGTGGTGTAACCTTTGTGCGTAACGACCACAGCGTATGTTCTTTGCGGTGACCTAGAAAACACACCATCGTCTGAGATTAACTAGGACTGACGACCCTAGAATGGATCATGTTTGGGAATGATACAAGGGAGGTACCTTAGTTTCTCAATCCTGCTGTTTGAAATGGACTAATAAATACTCGGTAATCATGCTCATCATGCATTGCATGTGCCTAGAAGATGTGGAGCACTGAGGGATGAAAGCATGCCACGAACGTAAGATGGTGTCGCACGAGGGAGGGTGCGGTGAGGGCATACATCATGACTATATTCATACTGCATTAATAAGAGTAGTTAGGAGTGTTTGATTTTGCTGCTTTATCATTACTGCTTAACTGAATTGATAACATGTTAACATATGCTTTACTGTTCCACTGAGTTGATCACTCACTCCCACGTTACGGGATGGTGTTGTACACACCAACCAGATTTGTTGAGTTTTAGGTGATGACGATGCTTATGAAGCAAGCCGGACTACTTCTATGATGATGAGGAGGAGTTCTCCTATCTGTATCTCTCTAGCAGGTCTATGAAGACCTGGTATTGTATTACGTGGCTATGGTACTTGGGATAGAAGGCATTACACTTCCTCATATTAGGTAATTTTATAATTGTACTTGTAATTAATTAACCTGGTAACATCATCACACTCTAAAGACTCACCATAGTTCATATATGTTATTTATCTATCATAGTCTTCCGCTTGCAATTTAACTGTCTCTGGAGTATGATATGCTGTTTTGGCTTAATCTCACTCATGTTCAATGCACGAATACAGTTAACATTCAATCATCATTCATTTTGTTGCATAAGTGATGTTCTGGAACTTGGGAGTTGAGTTTATGCTCGACCCCCGATTTTTGGGATGTTACACATTCGGCCATATGAAATTGAGAAAACCCTAGGAGAGAGTGAAAAGAGAGAAAAAGTGTGAGAGAAGTGGGAGAACCTCCCTGCTATTCTCCCCTGTCATTTTATAAGCTCAACCGCACCATTCTTATCGCTTTCCCGGCGATTTTGACCTCGTATCTAGGTAAGAAACTCTAACCCTAACCTGTTTTGGGGTTTTGATAGTTGTAGGTTATGAAATAGCTAACTTATTTCATTCTATAGGTTACCAAACTGCCTAATACAAAAGCTTAGTAAACCTATCAGATTCGTTACGATTCTACGACAAAAGGTGCGGACTTTAGGTGTATAGGTTATAGTTTTCAACGCTTTCAATGTCAAATAATGATAGATTCATGATCTGTATGTTATTGCACATGTACAAAGTGCTGTCCGTTTCGCTTTTTGGTTATACGATCACTATGTTGAATATACTGTATTCCTAGTATTTGTAGAAAGTACCGTATACGTATAAATTTTAGAAATGTGTTTGCCATGATTTTTTGCTGTATGAAAATATTATATATGTGTATAACACTTACTTGGTGAGAATGTTCGCCCTAATACATGTTTTTGCTAATATACACTATGTATGTTAAAATAGTGTATTCTAAGTGTTTGTGAAAATGCTTGTAAGAATAAGTGCTTAGATAATCATGCTTTAGGTAGGTGTTGAGATGGGATTCTCAACTACCTTAGAAACGTATATGATTTCCTCTATGAAGGTTGTTTAATTTAATCGCTTACTATGAACTATATGTGTTTGTATTTCTTGTGTACATTGTGCTTTGTATCATGCTTTATGACATGTTTGTTAACATGCTTGAATTACTTTGTTTATTATGCTTTACTCAACATGCTTCTGAATAAGGATTTATTGCGATTGGGACTATGATTATAGTCCAGACAATCGGTACCAGACTTGAGTTCGTAGTTGAGATTCATTTCGCCACGTGGGATATGTCCGACGAACCCGAGTCGTACTTCGGTTGGCGACAGTGGTTAGGCCACGCAAGGTGCTTATGCACTTCATGTCGTTTGGCTGGTCGTGCACTCGTGCTAGTCTGGCTCGTCAAGTAACCCGATATGTCAAATGTATGTTCACCATGTTTAGACGCTACTGCTTGAACCTAGGGTACCAAACTTACCAGTGAAATCCCGTCAACCATGGTACCTTGATCCGCTAAGACTCATGAGCCGGGCATGGTGGTATGCGATATCGTGGTCAAGCTGTCAGCCTATGCTGGGGCCACGTGCCTCCCCGTAGTGACCTGTGAGCAAACCAGACTCGTGAGCCGAATACGGCGGTATGGGACACTGTATTCTAGCTGTCAGCCTACACTGATTGGTGACGAGCCCTTTGTAGTGACCTCGAGCATACTCTGAATTTGCGGTGAGGCGACGAGTTTTGTCACGGTGTATAGAGTATGAACTAGGCCTGTATCAATTTAGTGATGAACCGTTAAAAAGGTGATGGGGGAGTGGTGTAACGATTGCGTATAACAGCCGTGACAGCCTTTGCAGTGCCCTAGAACCGCACTATCGTATGAGATTATCTAGGTTTGACGACCTTAGAATGGATCATGTTTGGGAATGATATAAGGGAGGTACCTTAGTTTTCCAATCCTGCTGTTTGAAATGGACTAATAATAACTCGGTAATCATGCTCATCATCTCACTGCATGTGCCTAGAAGATGTGGAGCACTGAGTAATGAAAGCATGTTGCGAACGTAAGATGGTGTCGCATGAGGGAGTATGTTGGTGAGGGCATACATCATGACTGCATTTCATACTTGCATTAACAAGAGTACTTAGGATTGTTGATTATACTACTTTATCATTACTGCTTGACTATTTTGATAACATGTTAACCTATGCTCTATTGTTCCACTGAGTTGATCACTCACTCCCACGTTACAGGACGGTGCTTGCAACACTAACCAGACTCTGTAGCTGCGGGTGTTGGCGATACTTATGAGGCGGCGCCGGACCTTTGCAATGACAATGATGCTTGCTCGTATTTGATGTATTCTGGCGGCTTCATGTGAGCCGTGTCTTGATCGACGAGGTTACAGGGATGTTGAATAGAGGACCTTACACATTTGGTATATTTTAGAATTATACTTGTAATTATTTAACCCGGTAACGTTATCACACTCTGGAGACACACCACAGTTTATATATTTTATTTATCTATCACAGTCTTCCGCTTGCTATCTCACTTTTCTCTGGAGTATGATATGTTATTTTGGCTTAATCTCACTCATGTCCACTACACTAATACAGACAATATTCAATCATCATTCATTTTGTTTCATAAGTGATGCGTTGGAACTTGGGAGTTGAGTTTATGCTCGACCCCCGATTTTCAGGGCGTTACACTTATAACCTAAACCATTCTCAAATCTAAATCTATAACCTAAACATAAAACTAAACCTATAACATGAACCTAAACCTATAACCTAAACTTATAACCTTAACCTAAACTTATTCTCAAATCACAAAACCTATAACATAAACCTAAACCTAAACCTAGCTAAACTTATAACATACACTTATAACCCAATCCCGAACCCAAACCCGATTTCCTAAACTTATAACCTAAACCTAAACCTTAACCTAAACCTAAAACCTAAACCTTAACTTATAACCTAAAACCTAAACCTAAACCTAAAACCTAAATGTATTCTCAAATCCCTAAACCTAAACCTACACCTAATCCTAATCTCAACTCCCTAACCTAAACCTAAACCTAAACTTGAAAACCCAAACCTAAACCCGATCCACGAACCCGAACCCGATTTCCTAAACCTAAACCTTAACCTATTCTCAATTCCTAAACCTTAACATATAACCTAACATAAACCTAAACCTATAACCTACACTTATAACCTAAACTAAACCTAAGTAACCTAAACCTAAACCTAAAACCTAAATGTATTCTCAAATCCTTAAACCTACACCTAATCCTAATCTCAACTCCTTAACCTAAACTTAAACCTAAACTTGAAAACCCAAACCTAAACTCGATCCCGAACCCAAACCCGATTTCCTAAACCTAAACCTTAACCTATTCTCAATTCCCTAAAGCTATAACCTATATACTTTAACCTATAACCTAAACCTAAACCTAAACCTATAACCAAAACCTTAACCTAAACCTAAACCAAAACCTATAACCTAAACCTTAACCTATAACCTATAACCTACAACCTAACCTTAACCTAAACCTAAATCTAAACCTATAACATAAAACCTAAACCTAAAACCTAAATGTATTCTCAAATCCCTAAACCTAGACCTACACCTAATCCTAATCTCAACTCCTTAACCTAATCCTAAACCTAAACTTGAAAACCCAAACATAAACCTGAACCCGAACCCGAACCCGATTGCTGTAATAATGAAGCCCGATCACATGACAACAAACAAGAATATATCCCTTTTAACACATGCCGCTTTTTACAAAGCTTTAATTTTTGTTGTTGTTTATATTAACTTGAATTGAAACACTTTTTTGCATTATTTGCTTGCATTAGTTTTATTTGAATGATCAGTTTTATTTTAAAAAAGTGTGCCCACTTTTTTGGAAGAAAAAAAAAAGCGAATGAAGTTTCTGCAATTCTTCATGATTCTGAATTATAATGTTATGTTGGTTGAATATTTTTTTTATTAGATGAAGACAAATAGAAAATTGTTGCTGATTTTTTTTATTTTTTTTTAAAATTATGATGTTAAACTTATATGTATTTATGTGTGGATGAATGTAATGTGGATAAAATTGTTAGTGTTTGGATGGATGTAGTTTGTTTGGATGAATGTAGTTTATGTTTGGATGGATTTATGTAGTTTGGGTTTAGATGGATGTGAATGTGAATATGATGAAATATATTATATAATAGGTGTATATCAGGAAGAATACGATAAAGTATATTATAACAGGTGTATATCAACTGTCTCATATTTGAAAATTTTTTATTTCTAAATATTCAAATATGAGACGGTCGAAGACCGCCCTTTTATGGATCATAAGAGACAGTTCATGGCAGTCTTTTTTAAGGATGGTCCATGACCGTCCTTTTAAAGGACGGTCTATAACTATCCCTTTAAGGTTCATAAGAGACGGTTCATAGTAGTCCTTTTTAAGGTTGGTTCCATGGCCATCCTTTTTAAGGACGGTCAATGACCGTCCCTTTAAGGTTCATAAGAGATGGCTTACAGCAGTCCTTTTTAAGGACGGTCCATGACCGTCCTATTAAGGCTCATAAAGGACGGTTCATAGCAGTCCTTTTTACGGACGGTCCATGACCGTCCTTTAAATGTTAATAAAAATGATGGTTCCGGACTGTCCTTTAAGTAATACGACGTCCCAAATTTTGATGGCCTATGCGACGGTTCAAAACCGTCCTTTTTGGTCATTTGAGACGGTTTTGAGCCGTCCTTTCTTCGCTGTTTTGGCGTAGTGTTAGGTTTCTCCTCCAACGGGTCTTAGCTCGACCGATCGAACCCATCTCCCTTGATCTTCAAGGTTAATGCTTTATTTCTATTTTTCTTATAGATTCAAGTTCATTTCACTTCTTTTTCATCTTTGAAGTGATCTATTTCTTGATTCATTAAGGTTTTTGGGGTTTTCTTCTCCAATATCTGATTTTGAGAAAATGCACTCTACATCTTTTGCAACCTCTTGATTCCTTCATTTCTTAGATCCAAATGGATGCTAGAGGTAAAAAGAAAAGTTCTCATGCTCCTTCAACATTTAGATCGACACCTATCACAAGGCGCCACCTTCAGTTGCCCGAAGATGATCCCTCCTATGTGCGGGATTTAAGGTCGTGCAATGTTATAGTTGAAAGACCTATTCATGTTGAACATATAGCTCCTTTTGAACTCCTTCCTCTTCTCCAATCTGTAAGATGGGCTAACATTCTACACTGGGGTGGGTCGGCATACCGGTCTATTGCGCAAGCTATGTTTGCATGTATTTCTGATTTTTCAACTGAGAATTTAACTGTTATTATAGCAACTAGAGAAGGTCCATTTGAAGTAGAACGACATCTGATTTTTAGTCTAATGGACATACCCGTCGATGATGAAGGTATTCCTATCAGTACTATAATTCATAAACCATCTGAATTAGAAAAACGTGTGCTTACTAAAGCATTATACAATATAGATGCGCAATGGAGTCAAAATGGGAATGCGCTTGCTTCAAAGTATTTATTACCCAAATACAGGGTCCTTCACAGGATATTTATTTCAAATCTTTATCCACATTTTGGTAACAAAACTGAACTCACCTCTTTCATGGTTCGGATTCTACATTCCATCATCTCTGGTACATTTGTATGTCTTTCTTCTTTAATCTATCATTCCATCATATAATTCCGTCTCCATCCTGGACACAGTGATATCCCTTTTGCATACCTTATGACTGTGTTGTCCACCCATATATTAGTGGCTATGCCTATTGGAGAGGCTCCTATTCAATACCTAATCTTCAACAACTCAAATGTAAACAAGATGAATTTGAGGTTGGCTGATGGCCAAGTCAAAGTGGGTGTTGGTGGAGCTGAAGCAGTGAATGAAGAAGGCGATTTACCTGCAGATGACATTAAAATGGACGATATCTTTGATGAGATTGAATCAGATTCTAAGGCTGACCCTAATTATTAGTCTTCTGATTTTGTTGAGATATTGCATACTCTCGAGGAACAAGTGTGTAACACCCCGGTTCTAGAAACCTGAGTACACTACTCGTTTTCCAAAAACCCGAGTGTTAACCTTTAACTGTAACTCAAATTTCACGTACATTTTTTTTCTTTTTATCATAGTTAATAAACTAGCGGAATATGAGCAATTCAGATACAAGAGGGAGTCCAAATATACATAACCAAGATTTTGAGTGGTTTCCCAAAAACTTATACAAACCAATGCCTTAACCTTTACAAACATAACAATATAAATTAAATACAAATAAAGTCAGGAATGGAGAGTCGCAAGATCATCTGGCTCCTCCCATTCTATATGAACACCAGCATACGCATCATCTGCATCTCCTGCACACTAAATACGGTTCGATAGCGTCAATGGATATCCAGTAAGGTATAATCCCCAAGATTTATTATACCATCAAGATAATTATGCATAGTAATCATGGACAGTGTATAACAAATATTACACAATGATTATCATGGAAATCAGATAAGGTTCATCAGATACGCATTCATTAAATAAATCATACAAGATAATCTTATTTAAATGCATGGATGCATGCACATGCTCACAGATCTGGGGATGCACATCCAGTTGGTAAAAAGTCACCTAAGGAGAACTAGCCACCTGAAAAAAATACTCAAGAGTACGCCCAAGGAGAACTAGCCACCCAGAAAGACCAAAGATATATAGATCACCTAAGGAGAAATAGTCACCCAAAAAAGTACACAAATGTACTCCCAAGAAGAACTAACCACTCGGAAAAGACCATAATAATATATACATTGCCCAAGTAGAGTTAGTCACCAGGAAAAGTACACAAAGGTACACCCAAGGAGAACTAACCACTTAGAAAAGACCATAATAATATATAGATCGCCCAAGGAGATTTAGTCACCTGAAAAAGTACACAAAGGTATGCCCAAGGTGAACTCATTACCCAGAAAAGACCATAATAATATATAGATTGCCCAAGGAGAGTTAGTCACCCAGAAAAATACACAAGGTACACCCAAGGAGAACTAACCACCCAGAAAATACCGTAATATATGCCATGAAAATGCATGATTAGCCCAGCCATTATTATTCCAAATTTAAACGATCAATTTTAAAAAACTCAAATGTCACTATGGGGGGTTAGTCACCTAGCATAGGCCGACAGCTCAGGCATAGTATCCCATTCCACCATCCTTGGCTCATAAGACTAACAAATATGGTGTTTAAAGGATCTACTCAACTAGTGGCCAATTATAGTTCTACAAGTGGGACTTATCATCGAAGGACTATTTAATAATAATTCTTTACAGCCACAAGGGCAAATATCCAATCTGAGCCACAAAGGGCAAATAGTCAATCCAAGCCATAAAGGGCAAATAGCCTAACAAGGCCGTAAAAGGGTAATTAACCAATCAGAGCCACTAGGGCAAATACAAGCCGCAAAGGCAAATAACAAAAGCCACTTAGGCAATAAATGGTCCATAAGATGGTAAGTCCACCATAATTTCATTTAATTTATTACACAAATGGCCATAATTTACGATTACTTTATGGCGTATTTAGTGGCCATTTGTGTAATGAATTAAGTGAAATTATGGTGGACATACCATCTTATGGACCATTTATTGCATAAGTGGCTTTTGTTATTGGCCTTTGCCGCTTGTATTTGCCCTAGTGGCTCTGATTGGTTAATTACCCTTTTGCGGCCTTGATAGGCTATTTGTCCTTTGTGGCCTGGATTAACTATTTGCCCTTTGTGGCTCGGATTGGCTATTTACCCTTGCGGCTTTAAAGAATTATTATTAAATAGTCCTTTGATGATAAGTCCCACTTGTAGAACTATAATTGGTAACTAGTTGAGTAGATTACCTTTAAACACCATATTTGTTAGTCTCATGAGCCAGGGTGGTGGAATGAGACACTATGCCTGAGCTGTCGGCCTATGCTAGGTGACCAACACCCCATAGTGACCTTTGAGTTTTTGTAAATTGATTGTTTGAAGTTGGAATAATAATGGTTGGGCTAATCATGCATTTTCATAGCATATATTGCGGTCTTTTTCGGGTGGTTAGTTCTCCTTGGGTGTACCTTATGTACTTTTTTGGGTGGCTGACTCTCCTTCGGCGATCCATATATTATTTAGTCTTTTTTGGGTGATTAGTTCTCCTTGGGTGTACCTTTATGTACTTTTCTGGATGACTAAACTCCTTGGGCGATCTATATATTATTCTGGTCTTTTTTAGGTGGTTAGTTCTCCTTGGGCGTACCTTTGTATACTTTTTCAGGTGACTAACTCTCCTTGGGCGATCTATATATTATTATGGTCTTTTGCGGGTGGTTAGTTCTCCTTGGGTGTACATTTGTGTACTTTCCGGGCGACTAATTCTCCTTGAGCGATCTATATATCTTTGGTCTTTCTGGGTGGCTACTTCTCCTTGGGTGTACCTTTAAGTATTTTTTTGGGTGACTAGTTCTCCTTGGGTGACTTTTTACCAGCTGGATGTGCATCCTCAGGTCTGTGAGCATGTGCATGCATCCATGCATTTAAATAAGATTATCTTGTATAATTTATTTAATGAATACGTACCTGATAATCCTTATCTGATTTCCATGATAATCATTACATAATATTTGTTATACACTGTCTGTGATTGATGGTATGATAAATCTTGGGGTTCTACCTCACTGGATAGCCATTGACGCTATCGAACCGTTTTCAGTGTGCAGGAGACGCATATGATGTGTATGCTGGTGTTCATGTGGAATGGGAGGAGATAGATGATCTCATGACTCTCCATTCCTGACTTTATTTGTATTTAATTTATACTGTTATGTTTGTAAAGGTTAAGGCATTGGTTTGTATAAGTTTTTGGGTAACCACTTGAAATATTTAGACTCCCTCTTATATTTGAATTGCTCATATTTTGCTAGTTTATTAACTCAGATAAAAAGAAAAAAAAATGTAAGTGAAATTTGAGTTATAGTTAAAGGTTAACACACGAATTTTCGGAAAATGAGTAGTGTACTCGGGTTTGGAGAACCGAGGTGTTACAAGATGGTATCAGAGAGAGTCTAGACAAAACTTGCCTTTGGGAAAGTAACTTGTACAAACCATGAATGTCTCAACTAGGTTGTTGAAATTAGAAATTAACCCTAAGGAAAATTTCCCTATACTTTGAGAAATTTTGAGAATGCAGAAACATGAACTTAAGTTTCCTTAGAAATCATTAAAGTGACCATTTGAATTTATTTAGAATTCCCTTGGAGTTAGGAGGACTGAGAACATAGACACTTTAAGTCTTAGGCCCCTTAAAGTTTTGGATTAGTCGTTTGAACTTAGAAACTAAACTTAGATACCTTGGAAAAATAATATACAAGAATATCCCTTAGACTTGACTCCCATGGAACAAAATTTTGAAATTTAGGATTTGAAATTTCTTAAAAATCTCTTAGAGATAACCTTGTCACAACTATTTAGTAAATGAGACAACTTAAGTATTTTAGGAAATCCTAACACTATATGGTACATCGAATTGTACATAAGCACTTCCTAAAGTTAAGGAAATGCACTAGGAAAGATGATTTAATTTTCCTAATACATTTTCTCATAAATTTTGACAATTAGAAATAATTGTACGTGAAGTTAAAGAGTTCTTAGTAAAAACTAAGCATAATAGGGGCTAGACTTGGGAATTTTGATAAGTTAAACAAAGTTCAAACTTAAACTTCCATATAGAGACTTAGGTCCTGAAATTATCAAGTAGTGCATTAGTAAATTAGAGTGTTCAGTAAAAACGTAAAGACCTAAGCTTAGGTCCTATTTGAAATTATTTAATCATTGGACGTATTTCGAACTCCCACTGGACTTAGAGAAAGTTTGAGAACATAGAAATTTAAACTTAAGTTCCCTTAAGAATTATTAGAATGTCATTGGAACATATGTGAAAATCCCTTTGAATTAAGGAAAATTGAGAATGTAGGGATTCAAGATTTTAGGTTCCTTGGAAAGTCTTGTAACGCCTCGAAAAAATTCGTATAAAGACCCGAGTGCCAACTCAAGCAGAAATCACTAAGGGTTAAATTATGTAGAAATTAGATGAAAGTAATTAATTACTAAACTGAATTAATCGGTAGATTAGCTTGAACCGTTTTCTATACGAACCGCTAGACCCAAAACAAGTAGAATCGCTAACTCTACATTACCTAGAAACCTAGGATCAATCTCAAAACCCAGTTGTTCTCGGGAGCACAATGAAACTCCGTATTAGACTCGGACCACGCGTTGAAAGTCTGACTACTATGAAACTATGCAGTTATGACCACCTTACGGGGCTTGACAACCATTGCAGGAATTGAGCCCAGATAGTGCCCAGAAATGCATAACTAAAGCCCTGAGTAAAGTACGTGAGAAACGCGAATATCTTTAGAAAATGAACTCAGATTTAAGTGAATTAGGCCATTCACTTGCAGATCAAATTTAAGGTTTCAGATTGTTAGATTTTGACCCAACTACACCCTTGGATTAGGGAAATTTCCTTACACAGGTCAGTGTACTTGTGGCCCTAATCGAGAGACGATGATAGTTGAATTGAAACTGGTCCTCCACGGTCGATCCACAAATCTGATCGAACCAAAATCTTAACCTGACATAGATCCATCATCAGGGAACTTTTTCCAGACCGTATATAGGTAATGGACCTTTAGATGAGCTGCGTTGGCTCGAAACAGATGACTTTTGGCTATATCCTAAGTATACCATGGTCATGGGGCCATTGACATCACTTCTGGGCCTATATAATGCCCTAAACCCACCCCTCTCTCATTCCATACGAATTTCCTAAACCCTAAGAGAGAGAAGAGAGAAAAGAGAAGGAAAAAGTGAGGAGAAGTGAGAGAGAGAGTTGTGGTTAGTTGCTGGGATTCATTCATGTCTCTCCACGTGTTAAATCCCCTCTTCCATGTCACTATACCAATGATTTTGACTCCATTCTTGGGTAAGAAATCCTAACCCTAATCTATTTTAGGAATCCAAATGGACAAACCGGTGAAATAACTAACTTATTTCATGATTTAGGTAACCGTTGTGCCGTAAACAAAGGCATAGTGTACGAACTAAGTTCGTAAGCGGCGTACCGACGAAAGGTGTAGACTATAAACATTTAGGTTATGGTTTTCAAGGCTTTCAATGTCAATTAATGATTTATGACTGACTTGATTACTATCACACGTACTTAGATATGATGTTTTCCGTGTATTACACATATATATGATCTATGTTGAATATAATGCATTCCATGTGTTTGTTGAAATGTTTAAATGAATATGAAATTATGATTTGTGCTTGCCATGATTATTGATTGAGAATACGTGATTGTTGTATGTGTGTTAACTTCTTTGTAAAAGGATTTGCTATAATATATGTTATAACTAATTTATTACAAGTATGTTGATATGTGTAGTCTAACTGTTTGAGAAAATGTCTGAATGAGAAGTTGCTTGTTGAGATGTATGTAACAAGGGTGTTGAGATAGGATTCTCAATTCCTTATCTGTAGTTACAGTTTCCTTCATATAACCTATCTTGCTATTACGTGATTTATGGATGAAATGCCTATGTACGATGACATGTGCACTATGTGTTTGTTGAAATGCTCAAATGAGATTTGCATTTAAATTAGTTGTCACATGCTATTTTGACTCTCATATATGAATGCCTATTGTACTTGAGTATGATTGGGACTAGTACGTAGTCTAGGCAATCAGTAATGATTTATGATCAGTGGCCGAACTAGTTTCGCTACAATGGATACGTTCAATGAATCCGAGTCGCATGCTGGTTATCGACAGTGGTTAGGTCACAAGGAGTGCGTATGGGTTCCATGTCGATTAATTTAACGTGCGCTCGTACCAGTCGGGCTTGTTAAGTAACCTGATTGGGCAAATGTATGTTTACCATGATTTGATGACACTACTTGAATCAATACAAAGCTTATTTAACCTTAGTACCACGATCCGCTAAGACTCATGAGCTGGGCATGGTGGTATGGGATACCGTGGTCGAGCTGTTGGCCTACGCTGGGGTGACGAGCCTCCCTATAGTGTCCATTGAGCAACCCAAACTCATGAGCCGAATACGGTGGTATGGGACACTGTATTCGAGCTATCGGCCTATGCTAAGGTGACAAGCCTTTCCATAGTGATCTCGAGTATAAATTAAGGTCTACGCTGAGGTGACGAGCCTCCTCGTAATGACCTGAACTTGCTTATCCACTACTTTCAAATCAGGGGTGATATTGCCCTATAACTTGCCTGTCATATGTGATTAACTAGGATTGATGACCCTAGATGGATCATTGTTTGGGTAAATGATATACAAGGAGGTACCTTAGCTTCCCGAACCTGTTGTATGAATGGGTCTAATTAAGGACTGGGCTAACACGATCATGCACCACATTGCATGTGCCTTTGGGGTAGGAGTTGAGCACAGTGGAAGGGGTGCATACACGATCGTGAGATGATGTCGTAGAGGGAGTGCAGGTGAGGGCATGCATCATTAACACATATCATCCTTACATTAACTAGAGTACGTAGGAATACTTGCTATATTGCTTTATCATTACTGCTTGACTGAATTGATAATATGTTAACCTTTGCCTTATAGCTCCACTGAGTTGATCACTCACTCCCACTCTAGGATGGTGTTTTAAAACACTAACCAGACCCTGTTTTAGTTTCAGGTGATGATGAGGCTTACGAGATGAAGCCTATCTTCTTTGATGACGAGGAGTTCTTCTACATGCAACTCTCTGGTGAGTCTATGTGGACCTGAAATTTCGTCACTGGGGCTACAGGGATATGGATTGGATGACATTATACTTTATCATTTTATAAATTTTGAAACTATACATGTAATTATTCAGCCTGGTGACTTGATCATACTCTGGGGTTCATATCCACATATACACCTTATATATTTATCACAGTCTTCCACTTGCTAAATTTAATCATCTCTGGTGTATGATATGCTGATTTAGTATAATCCCATTCATGTTTAATGCACTAATATGGACAACATTTAATCATCATTATCTATGTTGTATAAGTGATGCGACGGATCTTAGGAGTTGGGCCTTTGTTTGACCCTTAAAATTCGAGGCGTTACAAGTTGGTATCAGAGCATGATTTGGATTAAACTAGACCTGGGTTATGGTACCACCATGCACACTGATGTACTTTAACTTAGGAGGGAACAATGAAATATAGAAACGAACGTAGGATTCCAAGTTTCACCGATAGGCAAAACTGATCGTAGAAACGAGACTCGTATGCATCTGTGATCATGTGAGATGATCCCAGTTCTTTTTTAGGCCATCAATTGACAGGTTTAGACAATAATTCAACACATTCCACACTCAAATGACCAGAATGTGTGAATATATGTAAGATAGACTCCGAAAAAATCTCAAATGGACTCGGGGGCCTAAACGGTACAAATCGGGGGGGGGGGACCAAAGTGGACCGCGCACATTTTTGGCACCCCGAGAGGGGCATGCCATCGCCCCCGGGGCGATCCATCATCCACAGGTCCAAGGGGCCGCGATGGAATCCGCCTACCGTGATGCATCGCGGTCCGGTCACCCAAGCCACAGCTGGTCAGTCGAGCGATGGGTGTACACGCTTGTGGGGCCCACAAAATCGTGTGGGGACCCCCTTTTCCTCCCCATTTGCTTCCTTTCATTCATTTACACCCCCAAGCTCTCCAAACTTCCAAAATTTTCATTTTTCTCTCTCGAATCCTCCCTCCATTCTCAAATCTTCTTCTTCATCACTACATACCCACCTCTCACCATTCCTTTCAAACCCATCTCCTATTTTCCTCATTTCCATCCACTTGAGCACACAAACCATCCTTTGTGTCTCAAAAATCTGAAAGTCCACCAATCCATCCTATCCCTCCATCTTATTTCACACTCATGGCTCTTTTTGAGCTTGTAGCGGCAATATTCTCCCTCCCACACTTCTTACCCTCATAGGAAAAAAGAGGGCTTACACAGATGAAGCTGGGCCTAGCCGCCCAACTAGTCTAAGGAAAAAATCGGGCATTGAAGTAAGTATAAGCGCTGCACGAGAGCGGAGGACGAAGTGGGACCTTAATCCCTAAGTTCCGCTCGAGAGAGCCCTACAGTTGGGCATCGCACATGGTAGATTTCAGGGTCGTAGAGTTCTTTGTGAAGCTCACATGGACGAGAAGCTATTTAGGCTATATCCGATGATGGACCACCTGGTGGATGTTGGATGGGGTCTCATATTGGAGGGTAAGGCACGTGCAACTAAGAACGAGGTCCAAGCCTTCTACGCCCATATATGGGACCCATTGCTGGAGCCCTTACAGTTCATTATTCTCATGGGAAGGCGAAAAGCCACAATTGATGTTGGGGTGATAGCTCATATCATGGGGATGGAGTGCGGTGAGGTTCATGCTATTGAGAAGAACCTCAGGAGTGCAGCCGAAAGAGATCGCCGCAAACGAGTTCTTTGTGGCCGACTGATCAAGTGGAGTAGAGGCAACTACCTCCCAACGATAAAGATGACTCATGACTTTCCCCTACTCCACCTCATATTCACATACAATGTGTATCCCAGGTGAAACAATCGCGCTGAATGCACGCGTTTGATGGTGGACTTCCTATATAGAGCGGGGTAGGGAGACAGGCTATGCCTGGCTACATTCATCCTGCTACAGATAGTTCAGACTACGCGCTCTATTAGGATAAATCTTTAACTCCCCTTTGGTATACTCATATGCAGGCTAGTTCAAGAGTTGGGCTATAGCCTTGGCCCTGATGATCTGGTACCGGTCCACTTCATCAATGACTCTACGCTCAACAACATGGGCATTGGGCCATGACCACGCCAAGCCCGTCGTGATGAATATGGTGAAGAGATAGATGAAGAAAGTGAAGAGGAAGAGGGAAGTGAAGGCAAAGAAGGTGAGGACGGAAGCGATGAAGAAGGAAGTGAGCAGGAAGAAGAAGAAGAGGAGGCCCAAGACATTGAGGAGAGCTCTCCTCCTACTACACATGAGCTCCACCGTGATCGAGCTGCTTTAGAAGCCCGTTTGGCTTAGATTGAGGAGGGATAAGTTTGTAAGACCCGTATCCTAGTCCGTACTGTTCCGTCGACTCTAGCTATCCTTCCCGTCGAAGTCCGGCAAAATGCGATCGATAATCGACATTTGCGTGCGACCCTAGGTCGTATCTTGTAGATTTGAGTTGGCTTAATCTAAGATTTGTATCATTGCAACTGTACTATCGCCATGGTTCCAACGCCACGTCTTGCATACTGACCCGATACCCTAGCCGAGAGATGTGGACATGTGTTCAGTTCGAGGAAAACACTGCGCATTGCAAATCCCAAGAGAATCTCTACAACATGTCACATCCATCAATTAATCAATCCCATCAAGGGTCAAGTACACCCATCCCCAAGCAACCCATAAGTCAAAAGTTTCTTACACCACTCATTCCCTACTTACACAATCTACCCCAAAAGTTAACAAAATCTTACACAACCCATTCCTCTTTCACATCCATCACTCCATCCCATCTCTCTCTCACATCTCCTTACAACCCTCTCTCTCTCTCTCTCTCATTTCTCAACACAACTCAAAAGCTAGCAAGCGCATCACACATCCAAGCTCATCCATGAGAGAAAAGTGCATGTGTGTGGCCCACTTTTCATCTCAAAAATTCCTCATCCTAGCCCTTCATTTCTCATCATCTCCATCAAAGTGAGACACAAGGAGATCAGCTTTCCAACGGACCAAGAGGATCGACGGTGGGTGCTTGTTAGGCTAGATTTTTCATGTTTTATGATGGGTCAAGTGAGGCCTACCGATCAATGGTATGGATCTCACTTTAAACCCTAGGTGTGGCCGATGGCCCACCTTGATCCTCATGATCATTCCATGATGGGGCCATTCTCCATGGACCCCATCATGATGTTTATTTTCTTTGTTTGGATAGGGTCATCTAGACCTTACATTTGGTGGAGAAAGGATCTTCACCATTGATTTTCGGTTTGATGGGCCCACGAGTAATGGGACCCACTTGATATATGATTGGATGCTTGAATCGGAGGGCCCATAGTGCCGAGGTCCCTCCATCGCACGTGTCCCACTCTCATTCTCTCACTCTCTCTCTCTCTCTTTCCCTCTCTTTCTTTTATTCTTGTTGTGTGATGATGTAGTGGTGTGGCCTACTTGGGTGGATCTCACCTTAATGTATGTTTTATCCATACCATTCAACCATTTGGTGGCCCACTAGAGCAAGTCCCACTTTGTGCATGCGTTATGCACAGACCGTCCACGTCTAGGGACATCCCTGGACGTGAAATGAAAGCATAAATATGAGCTTGTTTCACAAGCTTATTGGGTGAGCCACTCCTCAGGACCCACCTTAATGAATGGACTTAATCCACGCCGTCCATTCCTTTCTCCACTTCATTTTAGGCGTTGAGTCAAAAAATGAGGTTGATCCGAGTCTCAGGTGGGCTAAAGCGTTGAAAACAGTGTCTACCGTTTAAATCCACTCCTATGTTTCAATACGCCAAAATATATTCAATATTGGGCTTGTTTGGTTTGTCCCGAACTATGGAGACCAATGGGTGGGGTGGATTTTGTTGATGCGGACCCCACACATGAAAAACCTTAAGAAAACTGGTTTTAAAAATTTTTTACATGCAGCAGACACTGCTGCTATCAAAACTGTAGACAGCGCCTGCTGCTGGCGGGTGGGTGGAAGGCAGGGACACACAGCCCCTGCCGTGGGCCCCACCATGATGTATATTTGATTTCCACACCGTTCATCGCATGGGCCACTCCATGAAGTGGACCCACTCCAAAAATCAGCCTGATCTAGGGCTCAGGTGGCCCACATCACAGGAAATAGTCAGATTGAATGGCTACCCTTGAAACCCATTTTTAGTTCCACAGGAGTTTTGGATCAAGATGAAATTTGTTTTTCCTTTTCACCCAGGTACGTGTGACCTTATGATCGGATTGGATGGCATATAAGCATTATGGTGGGCCCCACATGGGACTCACAATGATATATGTGTTTTATTCCCACCGTCCAGGCGGGCGGTGGAGCCCACGGTGATGTAAGTGTTCTATTCACACCGTAAAGGTGAAAGGTGGAACCCACCCTGGTGTATGTGTTACGTCCGCACCGTCCACTATTTGGACGGTGGGACCCACCATGATGTACGTGTCCCATCCATGCCACCCAGCCATTCATCTGGTGGGCCCACATCAAAGAAGCAATGTCGATTAAACGTTTACCATTGTGACCCTTTTGTGGTCCAATATGAAATTTGCTTTTCCTTTCATCCTGGCCTATATGACCGTATCAACAGATTGGATGTCATATATAAATGTTATGGTGGGCCTTCATGTGGACCCCCACCATGATGCATGTGTTGCATCCAATCCGTCCAACCATTTTGAAAGATAATTTTATGGCATGAGACTAAAAATGGGACAGATCTAGGATTAGGTGGACCACACTACAAAAAACAGTGGGTTTGACCGTCCACCATTAAAACCCCCTTTTAGGTCAGTGTGACCTTACGATCAGATTGGATGGGAAATAAATGTTGTGGTGGGCCTTGAGGATTTAATGGTGGAAATCATTCTTGCCACTGTTATTTTGGGTGCGGTCCAGTTGATCTTTTGATATGATTCATTTGTATATATTATATATACATTTTGATTTATTTGTGGCCATCCATTGAGGCCCACCTTGGTATATATATAAGGTCCAAGTGATTAGGCCCACCTTGTTGTGTATGAGGCCGTTGTTGAGGCCCACCTCAATGTGAATGTAAGGCCCATGTTGTGAGGCCCATTGTGATGTATTTCAAGGCCCAGGGGTTATGGCCCATTGCAATGTACATAAGGCCCATTGATATGGCCCACTTGATTTATATAAGGCCCATATGACACGGCCCATTTAATGTATCTAAGGCCCATGGGTCTAGGCCCAACGGGATGTCCTTAGGGTCCATTACAATGTGTGATTCCCCCCATGGTTTGTGTAATGATGTTTTATGGCAGGCCATGCCTTGGGAGCAATGTCAGTTTGACGTCCACATTGTAATAATGTTGGTTAAATGTCCGCATTATGACTCTCCCTTGGGCCCATTGATAGGCCCATGCTGGTTATGTGTAGCCCGTCTGACCCATCTTTGGTGTAAGGATTGTTCATTACTTTATAACATGCTTAGTACACTTCCATGATTCATACGCATGCGCATCAATGGTATGCTTGATATAAGGAATGTTTTATCATAGTATAAGCTGTTGGGCTGAGGCATTTATGGGACTCCTTATGAGACGGAGTGCCCCGCAAGAGCACATGGTACACGTGAGATTTCTGCATGATTGTACAGTGTGACTCATGCATCTCGCATATGTATGACTTGATCACTGCACGCCCTAGCGACATCAGGGCTGTGGCACATCCTGGATGGTCGTATTGGATACCGGAAATATTGACTCTAACATTGTGGGCACTTAGGATGTCTTTTAGTGAAATCTCATAACCTTTTTGGTACTAGGAGATGCTCCAACGTCTAGACCAAGTGGATACACGAGTGCCCGAGTGCCGAATACCAGTAAGCCGTGTCTCCCACTGTGTCGTGGTCGATTGGAAGGGGGTGTGGCCTTATAAGCCCGAGTGAGGGGGCTATAAGCTAGGCTGAGTTTGACCAGCCTGCAAATGAGTCTACTATCAACGAGCCGGGTAGGTATTGGTAGACTACTGGTCAGGCGGATAGTGTGGTCTCTTCCACTTGCTTGACTATGCAGCCAGGGAGGAGGCAGTCAGTGTGAGGTGTATTAGACCCCGGTGATATCCAAAGAGGAACTGTACTGATATATGTACTTGATGAGTACTGACATGCTTGTATTGCATCTCGCATATGACATTTGACTACATAGGCCTCGCATCGCATGACCTTGGTATGGTCGATAACATTCATGCCTTGCATTACATAGCTTTGGTATAGCTGACAGCATTCATGGACTTACTGCATATTTCCGTATTACTCTGATATTGTATACTTGGCACTTGCCTTGCCCACACACATACACCACCCTTTAAGCTTTTGTAAGCTTATGCACAATCATTGCATGCAGGTGTCGTTAGACAGCAGCAGCGCTGAGGCAGGAGTGCGCATCTGATCATTTTGGAGCTTTTTGATCACCCTGTATTTACCTTTCCGCATTGTACTTAAAATTTTTTGATATAG
This sequence comes from Magnolia changhungtana, assembly GCA_030180095.1. Lineage (NCBI taxonomy): Eukaryota > Viridiplantae > Streptophyta > Magnoliopsida > Magnoliales > Magnoliaceae > Magnolia > Magnolia changhungtana. Next base: position 9,819,996 of record JASAUF010000656.1, on the reverse strand, counting down.
TGGATATGTGGTGATGTTGTTTCATGACTTGGTTATGCTTGTGGCTATGGTCCATTAAAAAAAATCATACTGAAAATCCTCCTTATAGGATCCCAGGATCAGAATCTGGCATATGGGCGATAGGAGCCAAGAATGGGGTACTACGGAGGCTGTCGGCACCGAATTCGGCGATCGAGAATTTTGTGAACCCGTTTTCTGAGTTTGGGGCATGACAAAAGTTGGTATTAGAGCATAACTTGGGAATACTTGAGATCACATCACATATCTGCTATGAACTTAGAATGAATAGGTTCTGGATCCGAATAATTTAGCGATTTTTCGACGTAGACCCTTAATGTTTATGCCTTCGAAAATTCTCAAGGCTGATAGGCCCTTGTTCCTTCTTGTAGGACGAAATGGCTAAAAGAGCGACCCGATCGAATCCGGCTCCACCACTTGCGACTCCCGCTCTACCACCTGTGACTCCAGCTCCACCACTAAATATTCATACTTTTCAGCTTGAGGATGTCCGGCTCCACCACTTGTGACTCCTACTCTACCACCTGCGACTCCAGCTCCACCACTAGATATTCATACTTTCCAGCTCCAGGATGTCACTCCTTTACCTGAGACCGGTGCGGATCCGCCCGTACCAGTGAGTGCCACCTAGGTATAGCAGATGCTTCTGGTGATGACCGCCATTCTTCAGGGGCAGAGCAGGCGTCCCACTGTTATACTAGCCAAGGCCGAGCAGGAGCGTGCGAGTGCCCTTCTCAAGGACTTCCTACAACACGATCCTCCGCGTTTTAGGGGTGAGCCAGACCCTACTGCAGCAGAGATATGGTGATACGAGGTGGAGAAGATATTCGACACCATGAGATGTACGACCCAGCAGTGAGTTATATTAGCTGTATTTCTTCTCCACGGTGAGGGTTAGCATTGGTGGGCATCTGTCACCTGATCGATAGTGGCCGATTTTGTGTGGACCTGGGAGGACTTTGTAGACCGGTTTGACCGGAAGTTCTTTCCCAAGCATGTGCGCCAACAGCGTATAGGGAGACATGATTGTATCCCAATATGAGACTTGTTTCATCGCACTATCGAGATTCACGACGTATCTTGTTGATGATGAGGGGTGAAAGGCCCACCATTTTGAGAACGGTTTGCGTCTTGCCCTCAAGAGTCATGTGATCGGACATATGCTTCTGACGTTCGAGCAGATTGTGGAGAGGGCATAAATCTATGAGTTAGAGTGGGCCAGTTTACAGAGAGCCCATGACTAGAGAGGAGATCAGATGAGGAAGGCGCCCTTTGGTAGTTCCCAGCGGCAGCAACATCATTCACAGTAGCGACGCACGACCAGCCCAGCATTCCGCACACCAGCAGTACGCCCAGCGCCACCTTCGAGATCGTTTACAGGTACTTGCTTTGGGTGCGGTAGGACAGGACATCGTGTGCACGAGATTCCCCATCCGCAGCGGCAGCAGCCGAGGACACCGGATCAGTCTCCACGACAGCCACCACAGCACCAGCAGCGACCACAGCACCACCCTCTGGGACCTCCCCCACAGCAGCAGAGGCAGCAGATCAGGCCGCTATAATGGTCGCAGCATCAACAGAGACCTCAGAGGGGACCTATACCTCCTTAGCAGGCCCAGGGCAGATTTCATGCCGCACAGCAGGACCCTCAGTCATCAGGAGGGGTCATCGAGGGTACTCTCCCTGTTTCTATATACATTACATGTGTAATGTTTGACTCTAGTGCATCACATTCCTTTGTGGCCGCTGATTTCTGTCGATCGACCGGTTTGCTGATGGAGTCTGCCTGTGAGGGTTTGTTAGTATTGACGCCCTCACGGAAGGCTGTAACATTAGACCAATTTTGCTTATCTTGCCCCATTCTGGTCAAGGACATCTTTTTGCCTGCTGACCTGTTCGTATTACCGATGTCCGGTTTTGATGTTATCCTGGGCATAGATTGCTCACCGAGTACCATGCTATATTAAAATACTCCACGAGGATAGTCACGTTCTGTATACACAGCGTGCCAGAGTTCTAGTTTATTACCAAGCCGAGAGGAGAGTAGCTTTTCTGCTTATTATCATGTGCCATTGAGGAGTCAGTTGCTTTGAATATCGACCAGCTGCCGGTCGTTTGTGGTTTCCCCGATGTGTTCCAAGAGATTCCAGGGTTACCACCTTGTCAGCACACCAAGTTCCAGATTGATCTCGTTCTCGGTACCGTGCTTATTTCGAAGGCACCATATCATATGGCACCATTGGAGTTATAGGAACTGTAGAAGCAGTTGGACGAGTTGCGTGAGCTAGGCTTTATCCATCCGAGCAGTTCGCCATGTGGAGTGCCGGTACTCTTCGTGAAGAAGAAGGATGACTCGTTGAGGCTTTGCATAGATTACCACGAGCTCAACAATGTCACTATCAAGAACAAGTACCCGCTTCCGAGGATCGATGATTTGTTTGATTAGCTGCATGAGGCGCAGTTCTTTTCGAAGATAGACTTGCAGTCCGGTAATCATCAGGTTCGGGTTCGAGATGAAAATATCCCGAAGACAGCCTTCAGGACACGTTATGGTCATTTTGAGTTCCACGTCATGTCCTTCGGACTAACCAATGCTCCAACAGTATTTATTCAATTGATGAACGAGGTCTTCCATCCGTATCTCGACCAGTTTGTTGTGGTGTTCATCGATGACATTCTGATATATTCGAGGACTCGTGAGGAGCATGAGCGACATCTGGAGATTACATTATAGACCCTCTGTGCACACCAGCTTTACGCGAAGCTAGAAAAGTGTGAGTTCTGGCAGAAGGGGGTGAAGTTCCTTAGTCATGTGGTGACAAGACAGGGTGTCGCCATGGACCCCTCGAAGATTGATGTCGTGCGTCAGTAGGGTTAGCCCATGAACGCATCCGAGATCCGCAATTTCCTTGATTTGGCGGGCTACTACCGACGTTTTATTGAGGGATTCTCTCGTATTGCAGCCCCGTTGACCAGGTTAACCCGGAAGCGTGCCAAGTTCATGTGGAGCGACGCTTGTGAGCAGGCATTTATGGAGCTAAAGGACCACCTCACATCCGCTCCTGTCCTCACTCTTCCCTTTAGAAGTGATAAATTTGTTGTATTTACCGATGCTTCACGAGTTGGCTTGGGTGCTGTCCTGATGTAGCACGGGAAGCCGGTGGCTTATGCGTCTTGTCAGCTCAAGTTCTATGAGCTGAACTACTCCACGCATGATTTGGAGCTGGCAGCAGTAGTCTTCGTACTAAAGGTGTGGAGGCACTATCTTTATGGGGTGAGGTTCGAGCTCTTCTTCGACCACAAGAGCTTGAAGTATTTGTTCTCTCAATCCGAGCTGAAAATGAGGCAGAGGCGTTGGATGGAGCTCTTGAAAGACTATGATTTTGATATCCAGTACCACCCAGGCAAGGCGAACATGGTGGCGGATGCCCTCAGCCGTCAGCCATGAGGCATGGTGGCACACTTGATGATTCAGGAGTGGAGGATGCTTAAGGATGTAGTAGAGCTCGACTTCGAGTTTGGTCTACAGTCTTCTATTGTTCAGCTATCGAGCCTGTCGATTCAACCCTCTCTTGTAGCAAGGGTGATCGAGGCTCAGCAGAAAGATGAGTCGTTACAGGATTACCGAGCAGAGGTAGCATCTGAGAGTCATACAGATTGGCAGTTTGGTTCTGATGATGGACTTCGCTTTAGAGGCCGAATATGTGTCCCGGATATTCCTGAGTTACGCTGAGATGTTATGACCAAGGCACATCGATCCGTTTCTCTATCCACCCTGGCTCGACGAAGATGTATCGTGATATGAGACGTCAGTATTATTGGTCGGGGATGAAGCGCCAGATAGCCAGTTTTGTGGCCGAGTGTGACACATGCCAGCTTGTCAAGGCCAATCACCAGAGACCCCCTGGTTTATTGCAGCCATTGAGCGTCCCGATGTAGAAGTGAGAGCACATATCTACCGATTTTGTCATGAGTTTGCCGAGGACTCGTCGCGGTCAAGATGCCATCTGGGTTGTCGTCAACCATCTGATGAAGTCGGCACATTTTCTTGCGATTCGTGAGACTTGGCATACGGACCAGATCGCCAAGATGTTTGTTGATGAGATCGTGAGACTACACGGTGTTCCTGTCTCAATCGTTTCAGACCGAGACCAGAGGTTTATGTCTTAGTTTTGGAGGAGTTTCTAGAGAGAAATGGGCACTGATTTGCAAACCGATGGCCAGACCGAGGGGGTCAGCCAGATCCTTGAGGATATGATTCGGGCCTGCGCGATTGACTTCTCGAGTAGTTGGGATGAGCACCTACGATTGGCTGAGTTTGCGTATAACAACAGCTATCAGGTGACCATTGGCATGGCTCCTTTTGAGGCATTATATGGCAGACCGTGTAGTTCTCTGAGTTGTTAGACCGAGGTTGGAGAGCGGCGTATCCTGGGTCCTGAGCTTGTGCTACAGACGTCAGAGGCTATCGATATCATCAGGCAGAGGATGTACACATCTCAGAACCGGCAGAAGAGTTTTACTGACCGTCGGCGTCATCCCTTGGAGTTTGTTGTTGGGGACCATGTGTATCTCAAGGTCTCACCCATGAAGGGTGTGGTTTGTTTTGGAGCGAAGGGAAAGCTTTCCCTTTCGAGATCACTGGGTGCGTCAACGACATGGCCTATCGGCTTGCCTTGCCATCTCAGTTGTCTGGCATCCACAACGTTTTCCATGTCTCTATGTTGAGGAAGTGTGGGTCAAACATCATACTTGTTATTAATTGGCAGCCATTGGAGGTTCGTGAGGACGATTCTTACATTGAGCAGTCAGTTCGTATCCTCGATCGGAAGGAGCAGGTCCTTCGGACCAAGGTCATTCCCTTGGTGAAGGTGCAGTGAGGCCATCATAGTGTGGATGTGTCTTGGGAGGCGAAGCTGAGATTCGAGAGCGCTATCCTCATCTTTTCAATGTTTGATTGTATGTTATACTGTGTTTTGATTATATATGATGTTATGTTTCCCATTCCCTTATAAGTTATGTTGAGTTGCGATGGTAGTGTAAATTTTGAAGATGAAATTTTTATTAGGTGGGGAGAGCTGTAAGACTTGTATCCTAGTCCGTACTATTCTGTCGACTCTCACGATCCTTCCCGTCGAAGTCTAGTAACCTGAGACCAATAATCAACGTTTGTGCGCCACCCTAGGTCATATCTTGTAGATTTGAGTGGGCTTAATCCGAGACTTGTATCATTCCAACCGCACCGTCGCCGCGGTTTTGACGCCGCGTCTTGCATACTAACTCAATACCGTGGCTGAGAGATGTGGACCCTTATTCAGTTCGACGAAAACACCGCGCATTATAAATCCTAAGAGAATCTCTACCAGATGTCACATCCATCAATCAATCAATCCTATCAAGGGTCAAGTACACCATCACCTCGCACCCATCCCCAAGCAATCCATAAGTCAAAAGTTTCTTACACCACCCATTCCCTTCTTACACAATCTACCCCAAAAGTTAACAAAATATTACACAACCCATTCCTCTCTCACATCCATCACTCCATCCCATCTCTCTCTCACATCTCCTTACAACCCTATCTCTCTCTCTCATTTCTCAACACAACTCCCAAGCTAGCAAGAGCATCACACGTCCAAGCTCTTCCATGAGAGAAAAGTGCATGTGTGTGGCCCACGTTTCATCTCAAAAATTCTTCATCCTAGCCCTTCATTTCTCATCCTCTCCATCAAAGTGAGACACAATGAGATCGGCTTTTCAACGGACCAAGAGGATCGACGGTGGGTGCTTATTAGGCTAGATTTTTAATGTTTTATGATGGGTCAAGTGAGGCCTACTGATCAATGGTATGGATCTCACTTTGAACCCTAGGTGTGGCCGATGGCCCACCTTGATCCTCATGATCATTCCATGATGGGGCCATTCTCCATGGACCCCATCATGATGTTTATTTTCTTTGTTTGGATAGGGTCATCTAGCCCTTACATTTGGTGGACAAAGGATCTCTACCATTGATTTTTGGTTTGATGGGCCTACGAGTAATGGGACCCAGTTGATGTATGATTGGATGCTTAAATCGGAGGGCCCATAGTGCCGAGGGTCCCTCCATCGGACGTGTCCCACTCTCATTCTCTCTCTCTCTCTTTCCCTCTCTTTCTTTTATTCTTGTTGTGTGATGATGTAGTGGTGTGGCCCACTTGGGTGGATCTCACCTTAATGTATGTTTTATCCATACCATTCATCCATTTGGTGGCCCACCGGAGCAAGGACCACTTTGTGCATGCATTATGCACAGACCGTCCATGTCTAGGGACGTCCCTAGACGTGCAATGAAAGCAAAAATATGAGCTTGTTTCACAAGCTTATTGGGTGACCCACTCCTACAGGCCCCACCTTAATGTATGGACTCAATCCACGCCGTTCATTCCTTTCCCAACTTCATCTTAGGCGTTGAGCTGAAAAATGAGGTTGATCCGAGTCTCAGGTAGGCCTTAGCGTTGAAAACAGTATGTCTACCATTTAAATCCACTCCGATGTTTCCATACGCCAAAATATATTCAATATTGGGCTTGTTTGGCTTGTCCCGAACTATGGAGACCAATAGGCGGGGTGGATTTTGTTGATGCAGACCCCACACACAAAAAACCTTAAGAAAACAAGTATAAAAAAAAATACATGCAGTAGACGCAGCTGCTGTAAGAACCATAGGCAGCGCCTGCTGCTGGCGGGCGGGAAGAAGGCAGGGAGCCACTGCCCCTGCCGTGGGCCCCACCATAATGTATGTTTGATTTCCACACCGTTCATCGAGTGGGCCACTCCATGAAGTGGACCCACTCCAAAAATCAGCCTGATCTAGGGCTCAGGTGGCCCACATCACAGGAAATAGTTAGATTGAATGGCTACTCTTGAAACCTATTTTTAGTTCCACAGGAGTTTTGGATCAAGATGAAATTTGTTTTTCCTTTTCACCCAGGTGCGTGTGACCTTATGATCGGATTGGATGACATATAAGCATTATGGTGGGCCCCACGTGGGACCCACAATGATATATGTGTTTTATTCCCATCGTCTAGGGGGACAGTGGAGCCAACGGTGTCGTATGTATTCTATTCACACCGTCCAGGCGGACGGTGGAACCCACCCTGGTGTATGTGTTATGTCCGCATGGTCCACTGTTTGGACAGTGGGACCGAGCATGATGTACGTGTCCTATCCATGCCACCCAGCCATTCATCTAGTGGGCCCACATCAAAGAAGTAGTGTTGATTAAACGTTTACCATTGTGACCCTTTTGTGGTCCAGAAATTTTGGGCCAACATGAAATTTGCTTTTCCTTTCATCCAGGCCTATATGACCGTATCAACAGATTGGATGTCATATATAAATGTTATGGTGGGCCTTCATGTGGACCCCCACCATGATGCATGTGTTGCATCCAATCCGTCCAACCATTTTGAAAGATAATTTTATGGCATGAGACTAAAAATGAGACAGATCTAGGATTAGGTGGACCACACTATAGAAAACAGTGGGTTTGACCATCCACCATTAAAACCCCCTTTCAGGTCAGTGTGACCTTATGATCAGATTGGATGGGAAATAAATGTTGTGGTGGGCCTTGAGGATTTAATGGTGGAAATCATTCTTGCAACTGTTATTTGGTGTGCGGTCCAGTTGATCTTTTGATATGATTCATTTGTATATATTATATATACATTTTGATTTATTTGTGGCCATCCATTGAGGCCCACCTTGGTATATATATAAGGCCCAAGTGATTAGGCCCACCTTGTTGTGTATGAGGTCCTTGTTGAGGCGCACCTCGATGTGGATGTAAGGCCCATGTTGTGAGGCCCATTGTGATGTATTTCAAGGCCCAGGGGTTATGGCCCATTTCAATGTACATAAGGCCCATTAATGTGGCCCACTTGATTTATATAAGGCCCATATGACGCGGCCCATTTAATGTATCCAAGGCCCATGGTCGAGGCCCCAATGAGATGTCCTTAGGGTCCATTGCAATGTGTGATTCCCCCCATGATTTGTGTAATGATGTTTCATGGTGGGCCATGCCTTGGGAGCAATGTCCGTTTGACGTCCACATTGTAATAATGTTGGTTAAATGTCCTCATTATGACTCTCCCTTAGGCCAATTGATAGGCCCATACTGGTTATGTGTAGGCTGTCTAGGCCCATCTTCGGTGTAAGGATTGTTTATTACTTTATAACATACTTAGTACACTTCCATGATTCATATGCATACGCATCATATGTATGCTTGACATGAGGAATTTTTTATTATAGCATAAGCCATTGGGCTGAGGCATTATGGGACTCCTTATGAGGCGGAGTGCCCCGTATGGGCGCTGCTGGGAGCTGAGAATGGGGTACTACGGAGGCTATCCGCACCGGATTCGGGGATTGAGAATTTTGTGAACCCATTTTCCGAGTTTGGGGCGTCGTAAAGTTACCCTGCGATAGGAGGTCCGAGAGACACGGGCCAAGCTGGAAGAGAGTCAGGCCTACGTGAAGCAAAAATTTAAGAAAGTGTCTCACACTTTGAAGGCTCTCCTATGCTGCATGCAGGACAAGGGTGCCCCTCCTCCATTACCAGATTCGGACAGCTAGTCATCTATGTAGTCGTCTTTTAGTTTGCTTTGTTATTAGTCTTCTTTTATGCTAGCCCTTGTGGGCTTGGTTGGTTGTTAGTATGTTTTAATGTTTAAAGCTTGTTTAGATTAACTCACATGCATCTTCTGTCATAATTAATGTAAGACTATATCTCATGTATTGTGACAATTTTGGTAAATGAAATGCATGAAGTTCCTTTTGGTTTGGAATGTGAATGGTGTTTAGATGAGTGTATGTTCTTATGCTAAATCTTACATGTGGTGCACCTTATGTTATATGTAGGGAATGCCACCTAAGAACACTCATAGCATGACACATCTTGCACTTGGCGAATCATTTGACGGGGCACCTCCCCTAAGCGATAGTCACATGGACCCCAGCTTGGGCCCTGATAATGACACGATGCCAGAGTCACAGCTGGCCACTGACCCCACTAATGGGCCAACACCTTTTGCACCACCAGTTCGCAAATAGAACCGTGCGTCTACATCGATGCCATACATACCACAGTCAGCTCCTCCTCCTAATAGGTTAGAGCAGATGATGCTCTTGATGCAGCAGTAGCAACAATTTTTTTTTTCAGCAGTGCGGGGGTCATTGCCCAGAACATGCACATGGCCCCGCCTGCACCACCTGCGCAGCCTACGAAAAATATGAATGCTAGCAGCTTATTCGAGCGATTTCAGTGCTTCCGACCTCCCACTTTTGTGGGTACTCACAGACATGAGGAGGCCAAGTATTAGCTTGACCGCATCTCTAAGATGCTGAAGCCACTGCATTGCACTGAGGAGAGCAGGTTGAGTTGGTCACCTACATGTTCCCCAAGGAAGCCAGTCTTTAATGAGACATCATCCTTCGGACCGTGGCTACTGGTTATGTATGGACATGGGAAGCTTTTGAGACATGCTTCTTGTAACACCCTAAAAATCGGGGGTCGAGTAGCAACTCAACACCCGAGTTCCAAAACATCACTTATGCAATATAAATGCTTATGATTGAATGTTGTCTGTGCTAGCGCAGTAATCATGAGTGAGATTATACCAAAATAGTAATTCATACTCCAGATCAAAGTATAAAATGCAAGAGGAAAACTGAAAGATGTATATAAATGTATATAAAGACAGAAACGGTCACAATCGGTCTCCAGAGTATGAACACCTTACTGAGTCACCATATACATGTATTAGTTTCAAAAAAAATAAAATGCTAAAAATGGTACAACTATGATGGTAAACCCCGTAGTCTTATCATATGAATGGCCTAAGCGAAGCCTCCAGAAAACTGCACGTAGGAGAACTCATCCTGATCATCGTAGTAATCAGGCTCAGCCTCCTGCATCTCGTCGATACCTGCATCTAAGACAGAGTCTGGTTAGTGTGTACAACACCGTCCCATAACGTGGGAGTGAGTAGCTAACTCAGTGAAACGATAAAGCATAGGTTAACATGTTATCAATTTAGTCAAGCAGTAATGATAAAGCAGTACAATCAAACACTCTTACATACTCTTATTAATCCAAGTATGGAATGCAGTCATGGTGCATGCCCTTGCCAATGCTCCCTCGTGCGACACCATCTTACGTCCGCGGCATGCTTTCATCCCTCAGTGCTCCACAACGCCAGGCACATGCAGTGCTATGTTATGAGAGTGATTACCGAGTTGTTATTAGTCCTTTTTATACAACAATATTAGGAAACTAAGGTACCTCCCTTATTTCATTCCCAAACAATGATCCATTCTAGGGTCGTCAGTCCTAGGTAATCTCATACGATGATGCAGTTCTAGGTCGCTGTAAAGGGCTGTCAGGGCTATGTACGCACTCGTTGCACCACTCCCCCATCACCTTATAAATACAGGCCTAGTTTATACTTTGTTTTCTACGGGGAGACTCGTCGCCTCACCGCAGATTTAAAGTATTCTCGAGGTCACTACAAAGGGTTGTTAGGGCTGTTACACGCAATCGTTACACCACTCCCCCATCACCTTATCACTATAGGCCGACAGCTCGAATACAGTGTCTCATACCACCGTATTCGGCTCACGAGTCTAGATTGCTCACTGGTCACTACAGGGAGGCACATCTCCCCACGTAGGCCGACAGCTTGACCATGGTGTCTTATACCATTATGCCCGACTCATAAATCTTAGCGGATCGAGGTACCAAGGTTAAACGGGATTTCACTGGTGAGTTTGGTACCTTAGGTTCAAGCAGAAGCGTCCATACATGGTGAACATACATCGGCACATCGGGTTACTTGAGGAGCTCGACTAGCACGAGCATACATTTTATCGATCGACATGAAGTGCATAAACACTTCGTGTGGCCTAACCACTGTCGACGACCAACACATGACTCGGGTTTGTCAAACACGTCCTACGTGGCGAATGAATCTCAGCCATGACTTCAAGCCTGTTCCCGATTGCCTGGACTATAACATAGCCCCAATCACATTCAATCCGTAACCAGAAAGCATGTATAATAGTCAAAGCAGAATTAACAAGTAATTCAAACATGTTAACAAGCATGTTATAAAGCACAAGGTAAGCAGGAAATACAAACACATATATTTCATAAGTAAGCAATTAATTTAAACAACTTGCATGGAGAAAATCATACACATCTCTAAGGTAGTTGAGAATCCTATCTCAACACCTATCTAAAGTACAATCATCCAAGTACTTACTCATACAAGCATTTTCACAAACACTTAGAATACACTTATTAACATACATAACATATATTAGCCAAAACATGTATTGGGGTGAATTCTTTCACCGAGTAAGTATTACACTTATATATAGCATGTTCATACAGTAATTTGTCATGGCAAATACACTTTCAAAATTTGTACGTATACGGTATTTTCTACAAATATACAGAATACACTATATGCCATAATTTGCATACATAACTGAATCGCAAAACAAACATCGCATTTTGCATGTACAATAACACCCAGATCATGAATCTGTCATTATCTGACATTGAAAGCTTTGAAAACCTTAACCTATACATCTAAAGTCCGCACCTTACGCCGTAGAAGCGAGTAACGGACTCAGTTAAACACCAAGTCTTAATCACTGGTAGAACGGTAACCTAAGACACGAAATAGGTTAGCTACTTCATCACTTACACTCATCGAATCTCTAGAACTGATTAGGGTTAGGATTCCTTACCTGAAAATGGAATCAGAATTGCCGGAAAAGCGATACTATTGTGATGGATAGACATGGAGAACAGCAGGGATTAATTCCCTAGAATAACTCTAACTTCTCTCTCTTTCTTCTCTTCTCTCTCCTAGGGTTTTCTCAAATTCGTATGCTGAGAATGAGAGAGGGTTTAAGGTCCTTATATAGGCCTAAAACTGATGGAAATGGCCCCATGGCCAAGATATACTTAAGTTATGTCCAAAGGGCATCTGTTTCAGCTCAACGGAGCATTTCCAGAGCCCCCTTGAGCCAAAGGTCGGACTTAAGCTCACTGACTATGGATCTAGGTCAAGTTAAGCTTTCATTCCAATCGAGTTCCCAGATCACACGTGGTGGACCAGTTTCAGTTCAACGGTCACTGAAACTCGATCAGGGTTACAAGTACACTAACCTGTGTATGAAATTTCCCCTAATCCGAGGGTGTATTTGGGTCAGATTCTGACAGTCTGATTGTTTATATCAGGCCCGCAAGTGACAAGTCTCAGATTACTTAAATTAGGTTGCATTTCTAAAGAAATCTTTGTTTTCTCACACTCCTCACTCCGGGCTCAAGCAAATAGCCCTGGGACACTATCTGGTTTTGATTTCTGAGATGGTTGTCAAGCCCAGCAAGGCGGTCCTAATTCTATAACCTCATATTATTCAAACTTTCGATGTGCTGTTCAGATCTGATACGGAGTTTCGTGATGCTTCCGAGAGCAGTCGGGTAATAAGATTGATCCTAGATTTTAGGGTAACCTAGCGTCAATGATTCTACAAGTTTTGGGTCTTGCAGATCATATTTAAAGTGGATCAAGCAGATTTCGTAGCTAATCTAGTTTAACACTTAGTTAACTTTGTCTAATTTCTAAAAGATTTGATCCTAAGTGATTTCTGCCTGAGGTGGTACTCGGGTCTTTGTACGAGATTTTCCAAGTCGTTACACTTCCACGAGAAGTATTTCCCTCTCACCTACCGTAATGAAAAGGAGGGAGAGTTTCTGCACCTCCATTAGGGGGGAATGACCGTGGCTGAGTATGAGAATCGGTTCACAGAGTTGACCAGATATGCTCCCTTGATATTAGCAAATGAGACAATGAAGATGCGGTGATTTTCTGAGGGTTTGCGACCCGAGATACGCACAAAGATGTGTTATGCTAGCATACCCAACTATGCTGAGCTAGTGAACATGTCTTTGCGTGCTGAGCAGGACGGGGATAGATTATCCTATATGCGTATGCCATGGCTCTGAGGCCTCGACCGAATTTACCGAGCAAACCGTTTCTCGGTAAGAGGCCCCATGCAAATTCTCCTCCTCGGCTTACGGCTCCACCAGCCCAGATGAGGCAATCAAACCTGTGGTGCACCTATTGCAAGAGGTCGGGCCATACAGAACCTACTGCTTCACCAAGATGAGGGAGAACAGCTTCTCGCCACCTTAGAAGATCAATCATCAGCTTCCTCAAGCCATATCAGCTTCACCTCTGTGATCAGTACTACAAACACAGCCTTTCTATAAGCCTAATGTACTATGTAGTAGGCCGCCTCATCAACCTATGGTACTGCAGCCGAAATGACCTCAACAAGATCGGGTGCACTCACTTGCAGCTAAGGCATCTGAGACAACAGTTATAGCACCATTGGCCTTTGAGGTTACAACACACATCCAAGGTATACCAGTCTTCCTATTGGTGGATTCCGGGCCACTATTTCAATAATATCATGCGCAACAGTCAAGCGACTGGTGTTGGACACAACTCCTACGAAGGGAGTGAGAATCCTTACCATTGCAGGGACCTTTTCAGACATTACCAAGATTTGTAAGGGTTGCTCGATAGACTTAGGAAGCAGGACAGTACTCGTTGACCTGATCGTTGCCCCAGTATATTATTACAACATTATCCTGGGTATGGATTGGCTCACCGAGATGAAGGCAGAGATCGATTGTGATACTAAAGTGGTGACAACCTATGGACCTAAGGGCGCGACTTTTACTTTCCCAGTTCAGCTCATTTGGCCCTACCACATAAGTTGTTACGCTTCCTTGTTAGAGAATGTTGATGATCCAACACTTGGAAACATACCAGTAGTTTAGGATTTCGGGGACGTGTTCAGGAAGATACCTGGATTACCTCTTCAGAGCGAGATTGACTTTACTATCAACCTTGTGCCTAGTGCGACACTCATTTCACTACCGACTTATTGCATGCCTCCATGTGAGATAGAAGAACTGAGGAGATAGAGCGATGATCCGTTGGAAGTAGGCTTCATATGATCGAGTGTATCTCCTTGGGGAGCACCTGTGTTATTTGTGAAGAAGAAGGATGGATCACTATGATTGTGTATTGCTTATCGCATGTTGAACCAAGTGATGGTGAAGAACAAGTATCTTTTGCCTAGGATAGATGACCTGTTCGATCAGTTGAAAGGGGCACAATATTTCTCGAAGTTCAACTTACAGTCAGGGTATCACCAGTTGTGCGTCAAGGATGAGGACATGTAGAAGACAACATTCAAGACCAGCTTTGGCCACTATGAGTTCCTGGTGATGTCGTTTGGACTCATAAATGCACCAGCCGTGTTCATGGACCTGATGAACCAGGTGTTTCGGCCATATTTGTACTGATTCATCATCGTATTTATAAATGACATCCTGATATACTCCGAGAGTCTTTGATATGCTCAGGAAGAACTAGTTGTTTGCCCAGTATAAGTAGTGTGACTTCTGGAAAGAAGAAGTCAAGATCCTGGGACATGTGGTGTCCAACGAAGGGATAGGGGTGGACCTTGCTAAGGTGACCATAGTTCAGGACTGGGAGTACCCCAGTTCAGTTACTGAAGTGAGGAACTTCCTTAGCCTGTTAGGCTACTACCGTCGATTCATTAGGAACTTCTCCAAGATAGTTAGACCGTTATCTCAGCTGACTTGAAAGGATCTTAAGTTTGCCTGGAATGAGAAGGCAAAAGCAGCTTTTCAGGAACTAAAGGATAAGTTGACGTTCGCCCCTGTGCTTGTATTGTCAGAGTAAGGGGTCAAATATACGATATACACCGACGTGTCTCATGTTAGTTTGTGTTGTGTCCTTATGCAAAAGGACAGGGTGATTGCCTATGCATCGCAAAAGTTGAGGAACCATGAGGAGAACTACCCTACGCATGACCTAGAGTTAGCGAGTGTCATCTTTACATTAAAGCTCTGGAGACATTACCTCTATGGAGAGGAGTTCGAGCTCTTTTGCAACCACAAGATCCTTACATACATATTCACACAGAGAGACTTGAATATGAGGCAGCGGCGATGGATGGAAATCTTGAAAGACTTCAAGTTCAAGGTCTCCTACCATCCTGGCAAGGCTAATCTTGTGGTAGACGCGTTGAGCTGCAAGAAGACGATATCTTTTGCAGCTCCGCTGATGATGGAGGAATGGAATATGGTAGAATTTATGCAAGATTTTGAGTAGAAGCTTATGGTAGAGGAGCCATTCGAGAGCGTCACACATGTTTCTGTGTAGCCACTCATTGATGACAGGATCATTGCACTTAGAAATACGATGAGCTATTGGTAAAGATGAGAGAACAAGTGAACGACAGTGAAGACTCCGAATGGAGGGTTGGCTTAGATGGAGGTTTGAGGTATCGTGGCCGCCTGTGCGTCCTGAATCTCCATGACTTAAGGAAGGAAGTTCTAGAAGCCGCTCACAATTCGAAGATGACAATACATCTAGGTAGTACAAAGATGTACCGAGACATGAAGCGTTCATACTGGTGGGACAACATAAAGGCCCACATTACAGACTGTGCATCCTGTTGTCTTACGTGCTAGCAGGTCAAGGCCAAGCATCGCCGACCTCCTGGTTTGCTTCAGCCCATGCCCATAGCTGAATAGAAATGGGTTTCATGTCTATGGATTTCATTTCAGGGTTACCGAAGACGAGAAAGGGACATGACTCCATTTGGGTGATTGTGGACCGATTGACGAAGTTGGCTCATTTCCTCTCAATTAGAGTCTCAAACTCAGTAGACGAGTTGGCCAGGTTATACATCAAGGAAAATGTACGCCTGCATGGAGTGCCTATGGAGATCGTGTCGGACCGAGATGCACGTTTCACATCTATCTTCTGGACTCGTATCTAGGAAGCAATGGGTGTGAAACTGAAGTTCAGTACTGCATTCCACCTATAGATAGATGGGCAGACAGAACGGATGAATCAGATGTTAGAGGATATGTTGCGAGCTTGTGTGCTTGATTTCAAGGACAGTTGGGATGAGTGTCTTCCTTATGCTGAGTTCGCTTATAATAACAGCTTTCAGGCAAGTATTGGCATGGCTCCCTACGAGGCACTGTATAGGAGTCCATGTCGAACACCGCATTGCTGGGCAGAGGTTGGTGAGAAGAGTTAGATTGGCCCAGATCTGGTGCGGCGACCTCAGAAAAGATCAACATTATCAGGCGTCGACCTCTTGCGACACAGAGCAAACAGAAGAGTTACACCGATACGAGATGGTGATAGCTAGAGTTTGAGGTAGGTGACCATATGTTTCTTAATGTTTCCCCCATGAAGAGAGTCCTTCGATTTGACAAGAAGGAGAAACTCATGCCACAATTTATCAGTTCATTCGAGATTCTAGATCCAGTGGGTGTAGTAGCTTACCGCCTTGCTTTGCCCACACCACTCGCAGGCATGCACAACGTATTTCATGTATCGATGCTGAAGAAATATGTTCCTAATCCTTCCTACATTATTAATTAGGAGCAAGTATAGTTGAGTGAAGATACTACTTATGTACTACAACCGACACATATTCTAAACAGGAAGGAGCAGGTGCTGCGCAGTAAGGTTATCCCGCTGGTGAATGTACTATGGACACATCATACTGAGGAAGAGGCTACTTGGGAAACAGAATCTGAGGTCCTTAAGAACTACCCTCAGATTCTTAAGGAGTACAAAAAGGTACAAATTTCGAGGATGAAATTTTTCTTTAAGGGGGTAGATTGTAACATCTTGGAAAAATCCATACAAAGACCCGAGTACCACCTCAGGCAGAAATCACTAAGGGTTAAACTATGTAGAAATTAGATGAAAAGTAATTAAGCACTAAACTGAATTAATTGGTAAATTAGCTTGAATCGCTTTCTATACGAATTGCGAGACCCAAAACCAGTAGAATCGCTAACTCTACATTACCTAGAAACTTAGGATCAATCTCAAAACCCAGTTACTATCGGGAGCTCATTAAAACTCCGTATCAGACCTATACCACGGGTCGAAAGCTCGACTACTACGAAACTATATAGTTATGACCACCTTACTAGGCTTGACAACCATTGCGGGAATCGAGCCGGGATAGTGCCCAGAAATGCACAACTAGAACCCTGAGTAAAGTGCGTGAAAAAAGCAAATATCATTAAAAAATGAACTCAGATTTAAGTGAATTAGGCCGTTCACTTGTAGGCCAAATTTAAGGTTTCCCAACTACACCCTTGGATCAGGAAAATTTTCTTACACAGGTCAGTGTACTTATAGCCTTGATCGAGAGACGATGACCGTTGAATTGAAACTGGTCCTCTGCGGTTGATCCATAAATCCGATCGGACCGAAATCTTAACCTGACGTAGATCTGTCATCAAGAAACTTTCCCCAGACCGTATACAGGTAACGGACCTCCAGATGAGCTTCGTTGGCCCGAAACAGACGACTTTTGGCTATATCCTAAGTATACCATGACACTGGGGCCATTGACATCACTTCTGGGCCTATATAATGCCCTAAACTCATCCCTCTCTCATTCCATATGAATCTCCTAAACCCTAAGAGAGAGAAGAGAGAAAATAGAAGGAGAAAGTGAGGAGAAGTGAGAGAGAGTTGTGGTTAGTTGCTGGGATTCATTCCTGTCGCTTCACGTGATAAATCCCCTCTTCCGTGTCGCTATACCGGCGATTTCGACTCCGTTCTTGGGTAAGAAATCCTAACCCTAATATATTTTAGGAATCCAAATAGAGAAACCGACGAAATAGCTGACCTATTTCATGATTCAGGTAGCCATTGTGCCGTAAACAAAAGCATAATGTACGAACCGAGTTCATAAGCGGCGTACCGACAAAAGATGCGGACTATAAACGTTTAGGTTATAGTTCAAGGCTTTCAATGTCAGTTAATAATTTATGACTAACTTGATTGCTATCACATGTATTTAGATACGATGTTTTCCGTGTATTACACATATATATGATCTATGTTGAATATAATGCATTCCATGTGTTTGTTAAAATGTTTAAATGAATATGAAATTATGATTTATACTTGCCATGATTATTGATTAAGAATACGTGATTGTTGTATGTGTGTCAACTCCTTTGTAAAAGGATTTGCTATAATATTTGTTATAACTAATTTATTACAAGTATGTTGATATGTGTAGTCTAAGTGTTTGATAAAATGTCTGAATGAGAAGTTGCTTATTGAGATGTATGTAACAAAGGTGTTAAGATAGGATTCTCTATTACCTTATCTATAGTTACAGTTTCCTTCATGTAACCTATCTTGCTATTACGTGATTTATGGATGAAATGCCTATGTATGATTACATGTACATTGTGTTTATTAAAATGTTCAAATGAGATTTGCATTTAAATTGGTTGTCACATGCTGTTTTGACTCTCATATATGAATGCCTATTATACTTGAGTATGATTGAGACTAGTACGTAGTCCAGGCAATCGGTAACGGTTTACGATCGGTGGCCAAACTAGTTTCACAACAATGGATACGTTCGATGAATCTGAGTCGCATGCTGGTTATCGACAATGGTTAGGCCATGAGGAGTGCATATGCGCTCCATGTTGATTAATTTAACGTACGCTCATACCAGTCGGGCTTGTCAAGTAACCCGATTGGCCAAATGTATGTTTACCATGTATTAACGCTACTGCTTAAATCTAAGGTACCACTTACCAATGCAAAGCCCGTTTAACCTTAGTACCACGATCTGCTAATACTCATAAGCCGGGCATAGTTGTATGGTACACCGTGGTCGAGCTATCAGCCTACGCTATGGTAATGAGCCTCCTCGTAGTGTCCATTAAGCAACCCAAACTCATGAGCCAAATACGGTGGTATGAGACACTGTATTCGAGCTGCCGGCCTATGCTAAGGTGACCAGCCTTTCTGTAGTGAACTTGAGTATAAACTAAGGCCTACATTGAGGTGACGAGCCTCTTCGTAGTGACCTGAACTTGCCTATCCACTGCTTTCAAATAAGGGTTGATGTTGCCCTATAACTTGCCTATCGTATGTGATTAACTAGGATTGACGACCCTTGATGGATCATTGATATAAAGGGAGGTACCTTAGCTTCCTGAACCTGCTATATGAATGGGTCTAATTAAGGGCTGGGCTAACACGATCATGCACCGCATTGTATGTGCCTTTGGCGTAGGAGTTAAGCACAATGGAAGGGGTGCATGCGCGATCATGAGATGATGTCGTAGAGGGAGTGCAGGTGTGGGCATGCATCATTAACACATATCATCCTTGCATTAACTAGAGTACTTAGGAATACTTGTTGTATTGCTTTATCATTATTGCTTGACTGAACTGATAACATGTTAACCTTTGCCTTATAGCTCCACTGAGTTGATCACTCACTCCCACTCTTAGACGGTGTTTTAAAACACCAACCAGACCGTATTTTAATTTCAGGTGATGACAAGGCTTACGAGATGGAGCCTGTCTTCTATGATGACGAGGAGTTCTGCTACATGCAACTCTAGCGGGTCTATGTAGACCTAGAGTTGCATCACCGGGGCTACAGGGATATGATTAGATGACATTATACTTTATCATTTTATAAATTTTGGAACTATACATGTAATTATTCAGCCTAGTGACATGATCATACTCTAGGGTTCATATCCACATATACACCTTATATATTTATCACAGTCTTTCGCTCGCTAAATTTAATCATCTCTGGAGTATGATATGCTGATTTAGTATAATCCCATTCATGTTTAATGCACTAATATGGACAACATTTAATCATCATTATCTATGTTGCATAAGTGATGTGACGGATCTCGGGAGTTGGGCCTTTGCTTGACCATCGAAATTCGGGGCATTACAAGTCTTCTAGATAACCGTAGAACTTAAAACACAGCCTTGGCTTCATTGTAAACTACCCGAATAATTACTTGAACTTAGAAACAAAACTTACGTCCCCACTATAAACTACCATGGTAGTTATTGAACTTAGACACCGTGGAGAATAAATTCTCACCATTATGTACAAAAAAAAATAAATAATCTCTAGAACTTATATACATTACTCGACTAGAGTATAGATATGAGAGTTGCAGTGGGAAATCTTGATATAGATTGTTTAAATCTTTAATGTGGTAGCATAATTGGAACATAGATCGTTAGGATGCATATTTCCAAATCTCGATGACGAGATTTTCTTTAAGGGGGGTAGATTGTAACAACCCAAAACTTTAATGATTAATACACACAAATATGCTTCAAAAGGAAAGTAGTGAAAGAGTAGAAACATTGTAAAAGGGATATTATCACTCTCAGTAATAATAGGAGTGAGGAATTTTGAGGATGAAATTCTCTTTAAGGGGGGTAGATTGTAACACCCCGTATTTTTCAGTACTTAGGTGTCAACGTGTAACGCAATTTAGTATATATACAAATCTAGATTTTGTGAACATTTACCTTCCTTCCAGCCTAAATCTAACCCTCGAAGTAATCCCCATCCATTAATCAAAATGTTCATCCCCGTGGTCAAAGTGACCCACATCATATGTGAGATAACCTGAGCAATGATTGCACAAATCTAGTCAACTATTCAAGGGATTAGTCATTATGCATTTTTCAATACTCATAAGGCCCCAAATAAATGGGTTTAACCATCAGATGGCCATTAGACATGTGAGATTGGGTTGTTAAATGGAAAATTCAAAACATTTGATACTTAAACCAACCATCAAAATTGTCCGATGTGAACTAGAAATGGTCCTGATCTTAGATCCTCTTAACAACCCATAACCCAAAATCACCTGATTCGCTGTTCTTTTCGCCTGTGTTATTTAAATATGGGAATCAATCATTCACTCATACTGTTAGGTAATTAAATTAAGAGATCAACAGATAAATTCTACCGAAGTTAATTTGAGGGCACTCAAAAACATCGATGATCAGTTTTTAGCAAGATCTGACTGCTGGATTGTAGGAAACTATAAAAAAAAATGCACTAGAACTATTAATTGCGGGGCATCCGAGTTTAGGATCTACTCCATCCTTGATCAGAGGGTCTTTCTAGAACCTCCAAAGCAAACGGATGGAGTGGATTTCCCACAAACATTACAGTGGACCCCACCCTAGTTGCGTGTATATCAATGTACGCATGCACTTGCAACACACCATACCAGCCAGCTGGTCAATCGAGCGTTTAACCCGAGAATTTGTAATAAAAAGGAGAAATCCTCCTCTGTTTCTCGCCAATGGTGGATTTGAAATAGGGCCCACTGATTGAGTCCCAATCAACGATTGGAACCATCCATCATGTCCTAGTAGGGGGCAAGTCGAAATCGGATCTGGCCTATTCCATTCAGAAGAATATCTAGAGGAGTGGAACCTACTGGTGGTAGCACTTTCTAGGTCGGGTCACCACTAAGTCCGCGACTCGGGTGCAACTCGGGAGGGTTGTTTCCAATTCAGTAGGGATTTGTGAAATAAGCCTTTACCATGAGTTGGGCCCAGTTTGGGACAACCCAAAACTACCTAGATAAGGGATGGCTTGACCGGTCTTCTACTGTGTCGACCCCACACTCGCTGATGGGTCGACTCGGGCAATCTCCCCACTGAGTCGAGTCGACTCCATGGCAACTCTAATCGGACCCAATGTGGAGGACATCTGATCTAAAAGATCATTAACATAAGCACATAATTAGTAGCCCTCTTTAGACTTCCCAACAAATTGTGGGTTGAGATATCCCACCGAGTCAACTCGGTATTGACTCACTGGAACTTTGTAAAGACTTATTAGAGCCCTGTAATGTGCTACAACAGGTAATGTTAACCACCACCACATTGATGAATAACCCCTCCAATCAACGCAAAGATCAAGTCTCTTAAACTCCTCTTGTTAAAACAATGAATCAATATCAACATCAAGGTGAGTGATATCCCACATGGCTTCTTCATTTCATTAAGTTCCAAGGTAGTTTAAATTTAATTGTATAGAGATATTATAACTGTGTGAATAGTACTCGTGCTTTTTTTTCACTATGAATTAACATGGATATTCATGTGGGGATACCTTAGATGGTGGGACTCTCATCCATCTCATGAAAATTGTAACACACACATTATACCACATTTGAAGTCGCTTAAGTACTTTTCTATTTGTTAAGAATTCTATTTTCCCATTCTAATGTTATGTTTGCTCCATTCCTCCTCACATAGTTAGATTCATTATAATTTGAACAATACTAAGAGCAAGTTAATTCTCTAGTTTTCCCTATGGATATGATGAGCGTGAATTAATACATTAATTCCATTACTCAAACCTCACATGTGATAATTATGTAGTTAAAATTCAGCTTTATATTGTCTTTGATAGCTTGGTAATTGCATGATTTTGGGAATAACCCCACTAGAAATGACAAGGGTCATTAGATCTCATTTCCTCCTATCTTATAAATTAAGGTTATGTGTGGAATATTATTTCCATGAGAAATGTAAAATAAACTTATTACAATCTAACAAGATTTAAACATCATATAAGCTGGCTTCATTTGGACCTTGAAAAATGTAAATGAATCTATGATTGAAATCATGCTTGGATGTTTAATATCTTGTAATCTTGGACAACGTCTATGAAAGCTACCTTGTTAATCCTATGGAATGTGCATGAGCATCATGATACATGACATATGAGCTTTTCCCAGTGCCCAATGTAAGTCACACTCTGGTTGAATTCTTAAAGGCTCTAGCACTTCAGTTAATCTCACAGAGCATTTGCAATTGTGCCACTTTGGACACTCTTTCTTTACATGAGGCTTTTCCAGGATTAGACACTTCTCGGGCGTACCCCGTGTATTTTTTCAGGAGATATCCTTGGGTGCAGTCACTTCTATGGCTACTTTCAGGTAGATGATCTACTGTGGCCGGTTTACATGGTCTTTTTCGGGTGGCTAGTTCTCCTTGGGCGTACCTATGAGTATTTTTCTGGGTGACTAGTTTGCCTTGGGAGACCCCTTATTTTGACAGCTAGATATGCATCCCCAGATCTGTGACTTATACATACATTTATACACCCAAACTTTTATTTATAATTTCATGATTTGTCTCTTTGTAATTAGAATATGTTGATTTAAATTGTTCGGGAATGATATGATAAGCATGAATCCTTGTGGAAAGTTCCCACTGAGTTTTCACTCACCCAACCGCGCGGTTGCACCAAATAGACACTGGTATGATGAACAGTGAAGACCCCTATGATGGGATTCCAGGGACGGCTAAGGTAAAATTTGGCAAGGAAGAACTCTATATAAATGTAGTTGAGTCGTTGGAGTTCAACTGATAATTTAGGATTTACTTGCTTTCATATTTTAGATTTTGTGTTTTGTTTGAATTGTAATAAAATATTCCCCTATTGTGGGATTTCATTTTACTCCCATCTACATGTATTAAACTTCCTCATTATTACTCTTGATATCCTAAGTTTATGTGACATTGCCTTACTTCATGTTGTGAAATTTACTGCTATTTAGATGTATGTTAGTCCACTTCATAATATAATACTCGGGTTCTCAACGAGGAGCGGCTATCCTCAGTTTTTGAGAACTAGGGTGTTATAAGATGGTATCAAAGAGAGAGTCTAGAGAAACCTTGCCTTTGGGAAACAGTCTTATACCAACCTTAAATATCTTAAGTTAGGATGTTGGAATTAGGTGTTGGAACTTAGGTGAATCTCCTCTAGACTTAGGGAAATTTTGAGAATGTAGAGACCTAAACTTAGGTCCCATTTGAAATTATTTTAATTGCTTGGGTGCATGTGGAATTCCAGTAGAATTAGGAAAGTTGGAGAATGTAGATATCCAAACTTAAGTTCCCTTTGGAATTGATAGGATAACCATTTGAATTTACCTAGAATTGCTTTATAGTTAAGGAAATTTTGAGGACATAGAGACCCAAATTTAGGTTCCCAGTAGTGAACCCCATAAACACATTAGGTTTCATAGACATATACTCACTCATGTCAACATCCTTATTTCAACTACACCCAGCTGTAAACATCTTGTTCTTTAACTATCCAATATTTCTATACATAATACACTGCTAGTTTAATAGCCATCTTATAAAATTTAACTTTCAATTTGAGTAGGTACATCGATTCCATGTTGCCACGCAATCTGAATTCTATTATAACATCTTTCTTAAGCATAATAAACTGAAAATATCGTTAGTTGAATGGTCGTAATCTCTAATTTATGAAACTATAATTATTAAGCGTGAGCTGTTATTTTCATTTCATGAGGAGCATTCACTTGGTTTTAACTAATTAGTAATGAGTCATTTCAGTATAATTATTATTTCATATTCTATCTAAAGTAGGGGTCATTGCGGATGTCTTAGATTACATATGACATGTTTAAAAATTTCTGAGTACCTATGTATCATTCACCACTAGAGTACCAAACCTGTTTCTCTTACCTATCTTGATGTATGCTGTTAAATTTTGATTTTCCTCTATCCTTTAGGACATCAATTTGAAGCCTACCAATTGAATGTTATGATCCTCGATTTGTAAATATGCAAATGCATTTTGGGTACAACACATGTACGGTGGATCATCTAATAAAGCTAGCAGACGCCACAAGAAAGATTGAATTAAACAACTAAATTGTGAACATAGAGACGCAAAACTTTAGGCCCCGTAGGAAAGTTCAAATTTAGTTGTTTGAACGTAGAAATTCAATTTAGATTCCCATTATGAACTATTAGTTGTCTGAACTCAAAAACCAAACACTAGGTCCCCTTAGGAAATTATTAGAAAAGTCATTTGAATTTATTTAGATCTCCCTTAAAATTAAGAAAAAATTTTAAACATAGATGCTCACAATTTTAGGCTCCTTTAAAATTTCCAGATAAAGTTATTTGAATCTTAGAAACTAAATTTAGGTACCATGAGAGAATAAATAAACCACTATGGTGTACCTTATACCAAACAAGAACATTTCTTGAATTAGACATCCTATGAACATTTGTGGAAATCTAAGATCTAAACTGTTCCCATGATTTTCCTTCATTGAAGTAACATTTTCACAACTCTCAAAGAGTGAAATGAACTTAAGCATCGTAGGAAAGTCTTTACCATTACATCGTGCATTAGATCAAAGTTAAGCATTCCCTCGACTTGGGGAAACATACTAGGAATTACAATTTAATTTTCCTAATACATATCTCTAGTTAGAGATAATATTCTTACTAATTCTAGTGCTTAAAGTCATTAGAGATAGGGTTATGAAATGTTGGAAAATTTTCAGCATAGACTGGGCATATGGGTGAAAAAATTTGAAAAGCTAGATAAATCTAACAAAATCTCAAACCCAAATTTCATGTAGAAATTCCGGTCTTGAAGTTCTCAAGTGAGGCATTACGTAATTTGAATGCACGGTGAAAGAGCGAAAGTCATCTAGGTCTATTTCACGTAGATTTCGTGTATACTTATTGTAGAAATAGAAAATTTCACGATATTTACCAGGAGTCTAAAATCATCAGAATCACGAGTTGATGAAACCATATTTGAGCGGAGTTGTGCTGTTTGATCCAAACTCCATATCTTAGTAAATTCTACTGATCTCAATGCCCTGATCAGGCAGAAGGTCGAGATTTATCAGGATTAGGAAATGATACAGTAAGTCCTCTGGTCTGCGCAGGCAGATGATCAATGTATCGGGCTCAAACTTACCACGACCATCTATTCGTGAACCCTATAGACAGGAAATCGTATTGTACTATTTGATAACGGGGAAACTATTGGGAAATGAAAAGGGAGATATAATAGTATTAGTTGTTAAAAGAAAAATCTCAATTCTTTATAACTTATATACATTACTTAACTAGAGTATAGATATAAGAGCTGTAGTAGATTCAGATGTATCTTAACAAGAATGCTTGTTGTGAGTCCGCACTTAGAGAGATTATAGATAAGGTACACAATTGTGATGAGATTCTTACTTTTAATAATGTTATTTAAGATGAGCAACCGAATCTTGAGGATGAGATTTTCTTTAAGGGGGGTAGATTGTAACACCCCATACTTTTCAGTACACGAGTGTTACTATGGATACCCAACTTAGTGTAAACATAGACCTAACGTATGTAAACATTCAATGTCATGTTAGCCTGAATCCTATGGTCAAGTATAGTTGTCATCCATAGATTGAGACATCCATCCTTTGATTCTCAAAATGAATCGTGAAATAGTTAGATTACCATTTGTCACATCCTTAACAACTTGAGGACCTAAGCCGTACAACTAATTGGTTGATGATCTACATCCGGACTAGGGTATAAATCCCATCATTGGATCCTTTGAGATTGGTGGATAAAATCCTAAACCCTCATTTTTTTGTGGCTCATTCAGGGATTAAGATGTTCTGGCTATCAAACCAACCATCGAAGTGTAATTTCACTAACTTTAGAAACCTGTTGAACCACTAAGATCAGGGTTAGAAGCTATCCGACCGTCGAATTTTATAGAATCAACACCATCAACCTTGCTAATAATAAATCAAACCAATCAGCCTATCCCAAACTTTAATACTAGCTAATCTTCAACCTTAGGTATTTATTGATACTCTAGAGAGGAATGGATGGTGTGGATTGCACTGTCAATCGTGTGGACCCCACCTTTGAGGTTGAGCATGATCACAAACTGTGTGCACCCACAAAACACTAGACCATGCACATGGTCAAATCGGGCTTGACCCGATAAAACCAAAGAAAGGCAGGGAATTTCTCCCTTTGTCCCGCCATATGAAATTTAAATGGCAGGGATTACTTTTATCTGGAAACGGCCCACCATCAGGGGTTGTCTCTAAAATCCAAACTGTTCATCGTGTTTTACTGGTGGAGATGATCAAAACCAGAACAAACCTCACATGCTGAACCCCCCACATGTACACACAATCAAGAGCATATTCTGGCTACGCACGACCATTTTTTTTTCTGAAAATGGGAATATTCTATTTCCTTCCACTTTCCACATTGGCGATCCGCGTGAAGATGAGTCCACACATCTCAGCCCTCCATTTGGCAGCATTCAGGCCCTACATCTTTAGGGGTTCCCTAGCCGTGGCTTAGCTTTTCTCTCCCGCCACTGCCGTAAGTTGAAACCAAATCTACTAGCTGAAAACGTTAATAGCCATCCATTCAGTGGGTCCCACAATGACCCTGGGACCTATCCACACCATCCAAATGACCTGGATCATGTGATCAACCATCAGATCCAAATCCACCATAGGTGGAGGAGTCATCTCCTTCGTTGACTGTAAGGACCCACCTCCTCTAAGTGGGCCCCATTCCTTGATCTAAGCCGTTCAATGTAGGTCCCACCTCACCAGAAACTCATCCAAAATACCCATTTATGCCCACGCGACCATCCAACCAAAGAAAGAAAGCCTTACGTAGAAACTCTTGATTCTTGTTTATCTAACCACAAAGTTAATCCCGTGATTAGTTTAGAAGTGTCTAGAAGCATAATCGGAGCACTTAAATACCCCAATCGTTAGGGCAACATTCCGAAAATAGAAAGAAAAGAATAGAATAGAAAGAGGGGTAGAGAAAGAGAGAGAGAGAGAGAGAGAGAGAGAGAGCCGCTGGAACAAGTTGTTGGCTGCTGCTGTAACTCGATTCGGTCGCCACTAAGAACAAGTTAGAGTCAAAACTCTGACCCATTCTACCTTCAGGAAAAAAGGAATGTAGGAAGGGAAGAAGACTGCTACAAGGTACTGCTGTTGCGTCCCAACTCAGTCCCAGTAGGGGGCGAGTTAAAATCAGATCTGGCCTATTCCATTTAGAAGAAGATCTAGAGGAGTGGAAGCTATTGGTAAGCCAACTGGGTCGACTCCAAATACTACAAGAAAAACGGGCAAAGGCTACGGCCAAAATCCATAGCAAAAACCATTTTGCTACGGATCTAGTCCGTAGCACGTCCGTCGCAATTGGTGGGGTAGCTAAAGGTCTAGCTACGGACTATATCCGTAGTAAAATATACCAATAGTTACGGATCTTATTCGTAGCGAAAGGTACCAATAGCTACGGATCTTATCCGTAGCAATAGACACCAATAGCTACGGATCATATCTGTAGCAATAGATACCAATAGCTACGGTTATCTGCAGCACTACATACCAATAGCTACGGATATAATCTGTAGCTATAGATACCAATAGTTACAGAGTATATCCGTAGCTGTAGACACCAATAGCTACGGATCGTATCCGTAGAAATACATACCAATAGCTACGGATTATATCCGTAGCAATAGACAACAATAGCTACAGACAAATGTCGTAGCTTAGCTACGGATTATATTCGTAGCTATTTTACCTATTTCCATTGCAAGAACCTTCTATGATTGATAACTCATCTAAGCTTAATGCTAATAGAAATAGTACATAAAATAATCAGAGAAAAAAAATTATGCATTTATTACAATAACAATCAAATCTACAATGCATCCTACATTCACATTTCTAAATAAACAATACTTCACTTTGCTCAACCTATCATAAGAATTACAACTAAGGCGTGCCCTCATGCATTAAATAATGTTCACGCTTTTACAGAATTTTCTTTCTTCAGACGGTCAAGTTCAGCAAACATATAAGATAAAACTTCTTCTTTCCTTGAAACTGTAGATGTAATTTCTGTGGACTTCAACACAAGATCACTTTCAAGTTCTGAAACCCTTCCCTTGAGAAAATAAATTTCATCCTCCACTAACTTCTTTAGTTTGTCAGCCTGTATAAAACAACAATTGTAGACACAATCAAACAAGCAAGCCTTTGTACACATCACAAAAGGAATAAAGACAAAAAAAAGCTGGAAAAAAATAATTATATATGAAAAAATAAAAAATGTACCGACAAATCTTCTAAACTATAGCAAAATCCATAGGTTAGGTTACCGGTTATAAGTTATAGGTTAAGGTTTCGTTTATAGGCTTAGGAAATTAGGTTCGGGTTTAGGATCAGGTTTACGTTTGGGTTTTCAAGTTTAGGTTTAGGTTTAGGTTAGCGAGTTGAGATTAGGAATAGGTGTAGGTTTAGGTTTAGGGATTTGAGAATACATTTAGGTTAAGGTTTAGGGAATTGAAAATAGGTAAAGGTTTAGGTTTAGGAAATCGGGTTTAGTGTCAAGATCAAGTTTAGGTTTAGGTTTAGGTTTAGGTTTAGGTTAGGGAGTTGAGATTAGGATTAGGTGTAGGTTTAGTTTTAGGGATTTGAGAATACATTTAGGTTAAGGTTTCGGGAATTGAGAATAAGTTAAGGTTTAGGTTTAGGAAATCGTGTTCGGTGTTCGGGATCGGGTTTAGGTTTGGGTTTTCAAGCTTAGGTTTAGGTTTAGGTTAGGGAGTTAAGATTAGGATTAGGTGTAGGTTTAAGTTTAGGGATTTGAGAATACATTTACGTTAAGTTTTAGGTTATAGGTTTTGGTTTAGGTAATAGGTTTTAGTTTAGGTTAAGGTTATAGATTTTGGTTTAGGTTATAGATTTAGGGAATTGAGAATAGGTTAAGGTTTAAGTTTAGAAATCGAGTTCGGTTCGGGATCGGGTTTAGGTCCGGGTTTTCAAGTTTAGGTTTAAGTTTAGGTTAGGGAGTTGAGATTAGGATTAGGTGTAAGTTTAGGTTTAGGGATTTGAGAATACATTTAGGTTAAGGTTTAGGTTATAGGTTTTGGTTTAGGGTATAGGTTTTAGTTTAGGTTATAGGTTTTGGTTTAGATTAAGGTTATAGGTTTAGGTTATAGATTTAGGGAATTGAGAATAGGTTAAGGTTTAGGTTTAGGAAATCGGGTTCGGTTCGGGATTGGGTTTAGGTTTGGGTTTTCAAGTTTAGGTTTAGGTTTAGGTTAGGGAGTTGAGATTAGCATTAGGGGTAGGTTTAGGTTTAGGGATTTGAGAATACATTTAGGTTAAGGTTTAGGGAATTGAGAATAGGTTAAGGTTTATGTTTAGGAAGTCGGGTTTAGGTTCTGGATCGAGTTTAGGTTTGGGTTTTCAAGTTTAGGTTTAGGTTTAGGTTAGGGATTTGAGATTAGGATTAGGTGTAGGTTTAGGTTTAGGGATTTGAGAATACATTTAGGTTAAGGTTTAGGGAATTGAGAATAGGTTTTGGTTTAGGTTAAGGTTGTAGGTTTCGGTTTAGGTTTAGGTTTAAGTTTTAGGTTTAGGTTATAGGTTTAGGTTATAGATTTAGGGAATTGAGAATAGGTTAAGGTTTAGATTAAGGAAATTGGGTTTGGGTTCCGGAACGGGTTTAGGATTGGGTTTTCAAATTTAGGTTTAGGTTTAGGTTACGGAGTTGAGATTAAGATTAGGTGTAGATTTAGTTTTAGGGATTTGAGAATACATTAAGGTTATGTTTTAGGGAATTGAGAATAGGTTAAGATTAGGTTTAAGAAATCGGGTTCGGGTTCGAGATGGGGTTTAGGTTTCAGTTTTCAAGTTTAGGTTTAGGTTTAGGTTAGGGAGTTGAGATTAGGATTAGGTGTAGGTTTAGGTTTAGGGATTTGAGAATACATTTAGGTTAAGTTTTAGGGAATTAAGAATAGGTTAAGGTTAGGTTTAAGAAATCGGGTTCGGGTTTAGGTTTGGGTTTTCAAGTTTAGGTTTAGGTTTAGGTTAGGGAGTTGAGATTAGGATTAGGTGTAGGTTTAGGTTTAGGGGTTTAAGAATACATTTAGGTTAAGGTTTAGAGAATTGAGAATAGGTTAAGGTTTAGGTTAAGCAAATCGGGTTTGGGTTCGGGATCGGGTTTAGGTTTGGGTTTTCAAGTTTAGGTTTAGGTTTAGGTTAGGGAGTTGAGATTAGCATTAGGTGTAGGTTTAGGTTTAGGGATTGGAGAATACATTTAGGTTAAGGTTTAGGGAATTGAGAATAGGTTAAGGTTTAGGTTAAGCAAATCGGGTTCGGGTTCGGGATCGGGTTTAGGTTTGGGTTTTCAAGTTTAGGTTTAGGTTTAGGTTAGGGAGTTGAGATTAGATTAGGTGTAGGTTTAGGTTTAGGGATTTGAGAATACATTTAGGTTAAGGTTTTGGGTTATAGGTTTTGGTATAGCTTATGGTTATAGGTTTTGGTTTACGTTTAGGTTTAAGTTTTAGGTTTAGGTTATAGGTTTAGGTTATAGATTTAGGGAATTGAGAATAGGTTAAGGTTTAGGTTTCGGAAATCGGGTTCGGGATCGGGTTTAGGTTTGGGTTTTTAAATTTAGGTTTAGGTTTAGGTTAGGGAGTTGACATTATGATTAGGTCCAGATTTAGGTTTAGGGATTTGAGAATACATTTAGGTTAACTTTTAGGGAATTGAGAATAGGTTAAGCTTAGGTTTAGAAATCGTGTTCGGGTTCGGGATGGGGTTTAGGTTTGGGTTTTCAAGTTTAGATTTAGGCTCGAGGTTAGGGAGTTGAGATTAGGATTAGGTGTAGGTTTAGGTTTGGGGATTTGAGAATACATTTAGGTTATGTTTTAGGGAATTGAGAATAGGTTATGGTTAGGTTTAGGAAATCGGGTTCGAGTTTGGGATCGGGTATAGGTTTGGGTTTTAAGTTTTGGTTTAGGTTTAAGTTAGGGAGTTGAGATTAGGATTAGGTGTAGGTTTAGGTTTAGGGATTTGAGAATAGGTTTTGGTTTAGGTTAAGGTTATAGGTTTTTGTTTAGTTTTAGGTTTATGTTTTAGGTTTAGGTTATAGATTTAGGGAATTGAGAATAGGTTAAAGTTTAGGTTTAGGAAATCAGTTCGGGTTCTGGAACGGGTTTAGGATTGGGTTTTCAAATTTAGGTTTAGGTTTAGGTTAGGGAGTTGAGATTAGGATTAGGTGTACATTTAGTTTTAGGGATTTGAGAATACATTAAGGTTATGTTTTAGGGAATTGAGAATTGGTTAAGGTTCGGTTTAGGAAAACGGGTTCGGGTTCGGAATGGGGTTTAGGTTTCGGTTTTCATGTTTAGGTTTAGGTTTTGGTTAGGGAGTTGAGATTAGGATTAGGTGTAGGTTTAGGTTTAGGGATTTGAGAATACATTTAGGCTAAGTTTTAGGGAATTAAGAATAGGTTAAGGTTAGGTTTAGGAAATCGTTCGGGTTTGGGATCGGGTTTAGGTTTGGGTTTTCAAGTTTAGGTTTAGGTTTAGGTTAGGGCATTGAGATTAGGATTAGGTGTAGGTTTAGGTTTAGGGATTTGAGAATACATTTAGGTTAAGGTTTAGGTTATAGGTTTTGGTTTAGGGTATTGGTTTTACTTTAGGTTATAGGTTTTGGTTTAGGTTAAGGTTATAGGTTTTGGTTTAGGTTATAGATTTAGGGAATTGAGAATAGGTTAAGGTTTAGGTTTAGGAAATCGGGTTCGGGTTCGGGATTGGGTTTAGGTTTGGGTTTTCAAGTTTAAGTTTAGGTTTAGGTTAGGGAGTTGAGATTAGCATTAGGGGTAGGTTTAGGTTTAGGGATTTGAGAATACATTTAGGTTAAGGTTTAGGGAATTGAGAATAGGTTAAGGTTTATGTTTAGGCAATCAGGTTTAGGTTCGGGATCGAGTTTAGGTTTGGGTTTTCAAGTTTAGGTTTAGGTTTAGGTTAGGGAGTTGAGATTAGGATTAGGTGTAAGTTTAGGTTTAGGGATTTGAGAATACATTTAGGTTAAGGTTCAGGGAATTGAGAATAGGTTTTGGTTTAGGTTTAGGTTTAAGTTTTAGGTTTAGGTTATAGGTTTAGGTTATAGATTTAGGGAATTGAGAATAGGTTATGGTTTAGGTTTAGGAAATCGTGTTCGGTTTCTGGAACAGATTTAGGATTGGGTTTTCAAATTTAGGTTTAGGTTTAGGTTAGGGAGTTGAGATTAGGATTAGGTGTAGATTTAGTTTTAGGGATTTGAGAATACATTAAGGTTATGTTTTAGGGAATTGTGAATAGGTTAAGGTTCGGTTTAAGAAATTGAGTTCGGGTTCGGGATGGGGTTTAGGTTTCGGTTTTCAAGTTTCGGTTTAGGTTTAGGTTAGGGAGTTGAGATTAGGATTATGTGTGTTAGTGCTATGATTTCATATCCCTTTGGTTGTCAAATTTTGTAGTGCCAAAACCTATATGTCTTATACTTCTTGTGTTTCTTGTTTGTGACTACACACTGCTTCAAGACAAGATCATAAATGAAGAATGTTTTTCAAGACAAGATCATGAATGAAGAATGTTTTTCAACACAAGATCATAAATGAAGAATGTTTGCAAGACATGTCATTGATGAAGTCTACAAGAATAGAAGACTTCAAGTTTGCTTCTAACAAGTTCAAGATTAAAAGACTTCATCAAGACAAGTCAAGAAAGTGCCAAGCTCTAGAAAGCCGTCAACTCGATTCAAGCTTCTACTTCAAGATCATCTGAGAATATAGACCTTCAAGACTTCAATGTCCATCTCACTTCAAGGTTTGTTTGACCTTAAATTGACCTTAGGTTGGTTTATTTGCTAGATCATTCTGGATACATAATCCAAATATTTTAATATACTTGGTGTGACTATTCTATGACCAGTCCTAGAAATCTTAAGACTAGTCCTAGGTTTGCTTCGACTAGTCTTAGGTTTCTCAGGACCAGTCCTAGGTTGTTACATATTTTTAAATTTTCCTGGTTGTCCTTTGACTAGTCCTGGACTTGCTCCGACCAGTCCTGGGAAGTCCTATGACTCATCCTTCGACCGGTCGTAGTCTTACGACTCGAACTCCAGCGACCTATCTCGAGTCCCACGGCCAGTTGTAGGTGACACACAACCAGTCGTAGGTGGTCCACGACCGGTCGTAGGTTACCTAAGACCAGTCGTGAGTACAGCTAATCTAATCCCGCGAAAATCTTTCGAAATCTTTAATGCTACGACCGGTCCTAGGGATCCTAAGACCAGTCGAAGATGGAATTTTTTAGGCTATAAATAATGCACGAATTTCAGAGTTTATTCATTCCATTCCATTCAATTCAAGCGATTTAAGGTTATACTCTGAGATAAGTTGTGATTATTTTTTAAGCTATTGTGCATATTTAATATTCCTTTAGATAGCATTATTCTATTGTGATTTTGATCCGCATTCCAATCTCATTTAGAAAAGAGGAACTTGTGATATTCCTTCTTCTGTGATCAAAATCAATTGGACATAGAATTATTCTTTAAGTGAGTATTGGACATTGAACGACGTATCATACATCTACTCTGATTGGTTCTATTGGGGCTACTTCAAAAGGAGATCCAGGTATTTTACTTTGTAATTTACTTTCTCTGGTTTTATTTGAGATTTGTCAGAAAATTCCCATTGTATTGGTTATCTGAGGAGAGCCAGAAAACTCAGATTGTGGGGGTTTTTGGATTGTGTAAGCACGAGATAAAAAGACACAATTGTGAAGGTTTTGGGTGAACCTGTGAAAACCTATTTTTGAGAGTGCATGCTAATATCCCATGTGTGAGGATATTAGGAGTGGAGTAGCATTCTGTATGGCTGTTGGCTAACAGTTGGTGAACACACAGGCGAACCACTATATATCGCTATGTTGTGGATGTGCTTGATTTCTTTATTCATTTATTCCTTCAGTATTGTGGATTGCTTTTGTGGATGAATGTTGTAATTTTCATTTCAAGCAAGTGTGGTTAAATGGTGTAATAACTTAGGATTTATTTTTGTAAGTTATTCTTGATTTATTTTCTATATCATTTGTGTTTGCTAGATTGTTCTAGAAATAAGGTTGTCCTACCATAAGCCATTGGTTTTTGGTGTAAGGTTGTCCTTAGAACTGATTTAGTATCATTCTCATATTTCATGTGCTTTGAGATTGTTATTATTTCAGCATTGTTATTTATATCTTTTATTATTCCGCTGTTTTAAGTTTTATTTGGCATTACCCTATTCACCCCCCCTCTAGGGCATATAGCTAGGCCCCTTTCAAGTGGTATCAGAGCGAAATAGCTCGTGCTTATTGCTTATTTATTGGATTTATTTCCTGAGCTAACGATCTAAGCTATATTAAGATGTCAAATTTTGAAAGCCTATCTGTCACTAGGCCACCACCCTTTAATGGCACAAACTATGCCTATTGGAAAGCAAGGATGAGAATCTTTCTCAAATTCATGGATGAAAGTGTGTGGCTGGCCACAGTGAACGAATGGAAACTACCTATCACTGAAGTAACTGATGAAGATGGTTCAAAGTCAATGAAAGTAATATCTTATGCCCTTTGGACTACACTTCAGAAAAGTGAGAGTAGTGCCAATGCAAAAGCACTAAATGCAATTACTTTTACATTGTCACCAGATGAATTCAACAGAATCATCTCGTGTGAAAATGCTAAACAAGCATGAGATCTTTTAGAAATGACACACGAGTGTACTTCAATTGTCAAGAAATCTAAAGTCCAACTCCTCACAATGAAATTTGAAGAAATTCATATGGAGGAGAATGAAATGTTTATGGACTTCTACACTAGATTGAATGTCATTGTAAACTCATTGTGGGGTCTTGGTGATAGAATCCCAGAAAGTAAAGTATGTGCAAAGATACTACGCTCACTTCCTGAACGGTTCAATTCAAAAGTAACCGCGATTCAAGAACTTCGTGATACGGATAACATGAGGGTTGAGGAACTAGTTGGTTCTTTACAGACCTACGAATTGAACTTTAAAGCTCCAAAAGGAAAATTAATTGCTCTCAAATCATTTAAAAATATTCCATAAGAGAGCACTTCAGACTTTGAAAATTCCGAAGATGATATGGCACTTTTTGTAAAAAGGTTTTATAAAATTTTCAAAAATAAGAAAAAAGTAGATTTTCAAAAATCAAACGATAAGAGACAATCTAAACCTAGAGCTCAAAAATCTTTAAAAGATAGTCAATGTTACAACTGTCAAGAGTATGGGCACTTGGCTAACAAATGTCCTAAAAAGGACAAATTAAAAAGGAAGAGTATGTTGGCTACTTGGGATGAATCATCTGATTCGAAATCCTCTTCGAAATCAGAAGATTCTGAAATCGAGTTGAAAGATGATATTAAAGCCCTTATGACTCCAGCCAAAGTCACTTTTTCAGATTATGATGAAGTAACTAGCGAAGAGATTCTGAATAGTGATTGTGACAATGAAGATGATCTTCAGGATGCATACAATGCCCTTTATAAAGAGAGTTGTAAAATTGCTGTCAAGCTTAAATTACAAAAGGAAAAATTTTCTAAACTTAAAGAAGATTATGAGTCTCTTGTTTTAGAAAAATCTCATATTTCTGATTTTTTTGAAAAGACCAAATGTGATTTAAAAATCAAAACCTCCCAAGTTGATGATTTGAAATCCGAGAACGAGAAACTCAAAAATGAAGTAGCTTCTCTTTTGAGTTTGAAAAACACTTGGAGATATGCCCAAGGTGATCCTAAATTAGAAAAATTGTTATCTGGATCAAGAAAATGTGGCGATAGATCCGAGTTGGGCTATGACAAGAATACTTCTTCTAAACAAAAGAATACTGCTCCTAAGTTTGTGAAAGGAGAGTCTTCAAACTCAAAAGTAAAGAATACTTATCAAGGTCTTCCAAAAAATTCGAGGACCCTTCAAAAACCTAAAAATAGTCATGCCAACTTCAATCTTCAAAACCAAAATCCTTTGGTTAAAAAGATTATTGATCTTCTCAAGGAGCTATTGAAATTTAACTCTATAGGTCATTCTTATAACAACAGACAGAAAAAGTCCAACTACACTCCTAAACCTAAAACAATACTGAAATGGGTTCCTAAAGTTGGCTGCTTGGTTGCCCACACTGCTTTCAAAGCTACAAGTCATTCAAAGTGGTACCTAGACAGTGGTTGCTCCAGGCATATGACAGGCGACAAAATTTTATTCACCGATCTAAAACAGAAGACTGATGGGTCAGTCACTTTTGGTGATGGAAGCAATTTCAAAATCACTGGCCAAGGTACGGTTCAGCTTTATAACCTTCCCTTATTTGAAAATGTTTTATATGTTGAGGGCTTGAAACACAACCTACTGAGTATATCTCAGATATGCGACAACAACCATAATGTAAAGTTTTCTAATCAAGGTTGTGAGATTATATTAACTGGTCGCGGAACTTCTGAAAACTTCTACATCGTTAGTGATGCTAACTCATCTATTCAATCGTGTTACATGGTCCATACTGATGAGACTGAATTATGACATAAACGACTTGGACATGTACACTACCGGAACTTGTTTAGATTGAGCAAAAGAGAACTTATAAGAGGTCTACCCAAATTACAAAAAGTAGACAAAATATGTGGTGAATGCCAGTTGGGAAAACAGATTAGGAGCTCTCACAAGAAAGTGAACTCCAATACCAATCTAGACCTCTCGAGCTTCTCCACATGGATCTCATTGGACCAACTAGAACGGAGAGTCGAGGTGGCAAAAAATACATCCTGGTTATCGTAGATAACTTTACTAGATTCACTTGAGTATCATTCTTAAAAGACAAATCTGAAACCCTAGATAAAGTAAAGAAGATCATCAAACGAATCCAAAATGAAAAAGGTTCTCAAGTTTATAAGATCCGTAGTGATCATGGATCTGAATTAAAAAATAGTAGTTTTGAGAAATTCTGTAGTGATCAGGGAATATCACATGAATTCTCTGCGCACAAAACTCCTCAACAAAATGGTATAGTTGAGAGAAAAAATAGAGTGCTTCAGGATATGGCTA
This sequence comes from Magnolia changhungtana, assembly GCA_030180095.1. NCBI lineage: Eukaryota > Viridiplantae > Streptophyta > Magnoliopsida > Magnoliales > Magnoliaceae > Magnolia > Magnolia changhungtana. The sequence goes on along the minus strand of JASAUF010000656.1, from coordinate 9,782,180 downwards.
ATGTCATGATAATAGTATGAAGCTCTCCAGAAATCTTTGGGCTGAAGCAATTAATACTGCCTGTTACATTATTAATCGTGTCTATACTAGTAAATCTGAAAATAAGACTGCATATGAGTTATGGTTCAAAAAGAAACCTACTGTCAAATACTTTCGAATTTTTGGCAGTAAGTGTTACATTTTACGTGATCGTGAAAATTTGGGAAAATTTGACACGAAGAGTGATGAAGGTATTTTCCTTGGATATCCTTAAACAGTCGAGCCTATAGGGTTCTAAATAAAAAAACAGGTGTGATTCAAGAGTCCATCAATGTGGTCATTGATGATCATTTGAATACACTTGCTCCGAGTTCAGATGATGATGAAATTCTTATAATCGATAATCAAGATACCTCTTCACCTCAATCTGAACCTAGGACTGTCAAAGATCATCCAACCAATCAAATCCTTGAAAACCCTCTCACCGGAGTTCGTACACGCAAACAACTTGAAAACATATGTAATTATGTTTGTTTTACATCCCAAATAGAACTAGTCAATGTAAAAGAAGCTCTTTCTGACGAAAATTGGATAGTAGCTATGCAGGATGAACTTAATCAATTTGTTCGTAATGATGTCTGGTATCTTGTTTCTAGACCTAAAGATAAACACATTATAGGAACAAAATAGATCTTTAAAAATAAGTCTGATGAACTTGGAAATATTATACGAAACAAGGCTAGACTGGTTGTACAAGGGTACACTCAGATTGAAGGCATTGATTACGATGAAACCTTTGCTCCAGTCGCTCGCCTTGAATCTATCAGACTTTTTATTTCCATCGCTTGCTTTAGAAAGTTTAAAATTTATCAGATGGGTGTAAAGAGTGCCTTCTTAAATGACGATTTACATGAAGAAGTTTATGTAGAACAACCCTCTGAGTTTGAAGACCCCAAGCTTTCTGATAATGTATTTCATCTCAAAAAGGTTCTCTATGGTCTGAAACAAGCGCCCAGGGCATGGTATGAAAAATTGACTAAATTTTTACTTAGTCATAGTTTTCAAGTGGGTAGTGTCGATAAGACGCTATTTGTTAAGAAACATAATAATGAGATTTTAGTGGTTCAAATCTATGTAGACGATATTATTTATGGATCAACTTGTTCTAACATGTCTATTGAGTTTGCAGAGTTGATGAAATCAAGATTCAAAATGAGCATGGTTGGTGAACTAAATTACTTTATAGGGTTACAAGTAAAACAACAACCTGATGGAATCTTCATTTCTCAAACCAAGTATGCTACAAACTTGGTTAAAAGGTTTGGATTTGAGAATTGTAAAAAATTTGATACTCCTATGAGTACAACCTTGAGACTCTCAAAAGACTCTACATGTAAAGATGTAGATCCTAAGCTATATCATAGTATGATTAATAGTTTATTATATCTAACTGTTAGTAGACCTGATATCGCTTTTAGCGTTGGTAGTTGTGCGAGATATCAGTCTAATCCTAAAGATTCACATCTCACTGCTGTCAAACGGATTATTAGATATGTCGCAAGTACAACTGAGTTGGGTCTTTGGTATCCTTTTAATACTGATGTTAAATTAGCTGGGTATTCAGATGCTGATTGGGCTGGTAATATTGATGATAAAAAATCAACCAGTGGTGGTTGTTTTTACATTGAAAATTGTTTGGTTTCATGGTTTAGCAAGAAGCAAAGTTCAATATCGCTTTCCACTGCTGAGGCTGAGTATATCGCAGCAGGATATGCATGTACACAACTCGTATGGATGAAACGCATGTTAAGCGATTATGGAATTAATCAAGATTCAATGATCTTACATTGTGATAATTCCAGTGCTATTAATATTTCCAAAATCCCAATTCAGCATTCGCGTACTAAGCATATTGACATTAGGTATCATTACATTCGTGAATTAGTTGAAGAAAAAGCTCTCTTTGGAATATATTCCAACCAATGTCCAACTTGCTGATATATTTACTAAACCGCTCGACAAAAGCAGGTTTACTAAAATGAAATTTGATCTTGGTATGTGCATTTTAAATTGAATATACTTGTCTGCATGTATCATAGTGTACTATATTTTGAATTTTTATGTGTATAAATTTCAATTTGTGCATAAAACTATTTATTTTTGTCGATGCTCGACCGGCCCTTGCCATACACGACCAGTCCTGACTCGACCGGTCGTAGACTACACTCGACCGGTCGTGGAGATCGTGAGCATCTTATAATTTGGGGAAAATCATTTTGTTCTTCATTTCCTCTTCTTCCTTCGACGAGTCGTGGCTCGACCAGTCTTGAGAGTTCGTGATTTTCTTCAAGATAAGTCATTTTTCTTCATTTTCATTGAAGATTTATGCTTTCATTTACTTATTCCATAAGCTAGATCTCGTCTTTTGTTGATTTTTTTTTTTTGGGTTTTCTCTCTAAAATTCTGATATAGAGAAACCCACCACTTCTAGTGTTCTTTATGCTTGCTCCTTGGTAAATCTTATTGAAAATGGATGTTAGAGGGAAAAAGAAAACATCCCGTGGTCCATCTTCATCTAGATCTACTTCTATAACAAAACAACACCTTCGGTCACCCGAAGATGATCCCAATGATGTACGGGATTTACGTAGTCGTAAAGTTATTGTTGAGCGTCCTGTAAGTATCAATCACATTGAACAATTTGGGATTGTCCCTCTCCTTGAATCTATTGGCTGGGCTAACATTTTGTTTTGGGGTGGGCCTACATACCAATCCATTGTACAATCTATGGTTGCATGTATCTCTGATTTTTCCCTTGATTATTTAACGTTCTCAATTGCTACTAGAGAAGGGAAATTTCTAATAGATCGACATTTGATTTTAGGTATTATGGATATACCTGTCAAGGATGAAGGTATTCCAATTCATACATTATATGACAAACCATCAGAATCGAAAAAACAAATGTTGACAAGATATTTATGCAATATGGAAGTACAATGGAAGCACAAAGGAAATACGCTCCCCTTAAAATTTTTATTACCCAGATACAGAGTTTTGCACCGGATCTTCATTTCAAACTTGTATCCTCGGTCTGGCAATAAAATCGAGTTGACTGCTTTCATGGTTCGGGTTTTGCAGTCTGTTGTGTCTGGCATCGTTGTTTGGTTACCTTCTTTGATATGTCATTTTATCATTCAGTTTCGTCTTCATCCAGGTCATAGTGATATTCCATTTGGTTATCTTATGACTTGTTTAGCCACAAATATGCTTGTTGCTTTACCTGAGAATGAGGCACCAATTCATCATCTTTCATTCAATAATACTAATTTAAATAAGATGAAGTTGGATTTGCTTCCTGGTCAATTCTATGAAGGTGGTGGTGAAGGTACTGAAGCAGAAAATGAAGGGGAAGCAGCTGATCTTCCTCCACAGGCGGATATAAATATGGATGATATATTTGAAGACATTGAAACTGACTCCCAAAATGATCCTGATTATGATCCCTCTTCTTGCAATAATGCACAACTAAGTGCATTGGAGGAGAAGGTTGATAACCTGAGTGTAGCCCATGATATGCAATTTAAATATATGCGAAAATATCTTTGTCGCATTAATAGGGGCTTACTTCAGATTGATCCAACCATCCCTGCTCCTTCATCTGGATCTGATTAGGTGGATTATCCATTTTATTTGAATATGATGGATTCTGTATTATTATTACGATTGATGACTTTGGATGTATGTTTTGAATATGGTTTATGTTTTGGATTGCTGACGTTGAAGTGTTGTACTAATTTGATAATTAATCTTGACTCTTCATATGGTGTTCTCTTCTCTCCTTGGCCTTCCCTTGTCATTTTGTGACAAAAAGGGGGAGTAATATGGAAAGGGGGAGAATGGGAGAAATGGAGAGAGTGAGTAATTGAATATGGTTGATTGTTTCTACTCACTTAAGGGGAGTAGAGTATTTTTGATGGCTCTGATGGCTCATGATTCTTTCTTCATTTTACTCTTATAAATGTATTTTGTCACAAATTTGACAAAGGGGGAGATTGTTAGTGCTATGATTTCATATCCCTTTGGTTGTCAAATTTTGTAGTGCCAAAACCTATATGTCTTGTACTTCTTGTGTTTCTTGTTTGTGACTACACACTGCTTCAAGATAAGATCATGAATGAAGAATGTTTCTCAAGACAAGATCATGAATGAAGAATGTTTTTTAAGACAAGATCATAAATGAAGAATGTTTGCAAGACATGTCATGGATGAAGTCTACAAGAATAGAAGACTTCAAGTTTGCTTCTAACAAGTTCAAGATTAAAAGACTTCATCAAGACAAGTCAAGAAAGTACCAAGCTCTAGAAAGCCGTCAACTCGATTCAAGCTTCTACTTCAAGATCATCTGAGAATACAGACCTTCAAGACTTCAATGTCCATCTCACTTCAAGGTTTGTTTAACCTTAGATTGACCTTAGGTTGGTTTATTTGATAGGTCATTCTGGATACATAATCTGAATATTTTAATATACTTGGTGTGACTGTTCTATAACCAGTCCTAAAAATCTTAAGACCAGTCCTAGGTTTGCTTCGACCAGTCTTATGTTTCTCAGGACCAGTCCTAGGTTGTTACAGATTTTCAGATTTTCCTGGTTGTCCTTCGACTAGTCCTGGACTTGCTTCAACCAGTCCTGGGAAGTCCTACGACTCATCCTTCGACCGGTCGTAGTCCTACGACTCGAACTCCAACGATCTATCTCGAGTCCCACGACCAGTTGTAGGTGACACACGACTAGTCGTAGGTGGTCCACGACCGGTCGTAGGTTACCTAAGACCAGTTGTGAGTATAGCTAATCTAATCCCGCGAAAATCTTTCAAAATCTTTGATGCTACGACCGATCCTAGGGATCCTAAGACCAGTCGAAGATGGGATTTTTTAGGCTATAAATAATGCACGAATTTCAGAGTTTATTCATTCCATTCCATTCAATTCAAGTGATTTAAGGCTATACTCTGAGATAAGTTGTGATTATTTTTTAAGCTATTGTGCATATTTAATATTCCTTTTGATAGCATTATTCTATTGTGATTTTGATCCACATTCCAATCTCATTTAGAAAAGAGGAACTTGTGATATTCCTTCTTCTGGGATCAAAATCAAATAGACCTTGCTCTTCTTGATTTAATCTAAAATCAATTAGACATAGAACCATTCTTTAAGTGAGTATTGGACATTGAACAACGTATCATACATCTACTCCGATTGGTTCTACTGGGCTACTTCAAAAGGAGATTCAGGTATTTTCCTTTGTAATTTACTTTCTCTGGTTTTGTTTGAGATTTGCCAGAAAAATCTCATTGTATTGGTTATCTGAGGAGAGCCAGAAAACTCAGATTGTGGGGGTTTTTGGATTGTGTAAGCCCGAGATAAAAAGACACAATTGTGAATGTTTTGGGTGAACCTATGAAAACCTATTTTTGAGAGTGCATGCTTGTTCACTCCCCAAGTGCAGGGTTGTGATGTAGTAATAAACTCGGTAAGACCGAGGTCGAATCCCAAGGGACTGAAACTTGCACGTTATCTGAAATTAAGTAGAAATAGAACTAGAATGAGATGAAATCTAAATCGATTTTAATTTGAAGAATAATGATGAAATATTAATCTAAACTGAGAAGAAAATTCAGAGAAGGGAAACTAGGGATTCAGAGGATCCACTTGTAGAGATCAGGGAGAACTATACTTGATTCATGAAAATCAACTGAACTTCCTTTGATATAGTTTTCAAGAGATGAAAGGTATATGAATTAGAATGGATTCCATCACCAAACCATGCCCAGGAGACAAAGAAAACAACAGAATTAAACTAATTACCAACCAATCAACAATGTATGAAGGCTAAGAGGGATACTGTCATCCAACCATGCCTAGGAGACGATGGTGAACAACAGGGCTTCGTGATGTCATAAACATAAAAAGGAAAGGATATGTTCAAAGTTATCGCAGACCCATTGTAATTTCAGTCACAACAGACCATTAAGAACTAAAAACATTCCCTTCAAATCAAACCAAAACCAAGATCCATTCAATCTAAACGAAAGGCACAAGCATAATCTCTCCCTTCACACTACAAGCTTCACCTCTTAGCCCTAGCTAAGAGGTTTAGCCCATAAACATGATTAGGCTAAACTTCATCCAAATTCATAAAAAAAAAAATAACATAAACAGAAATAAAATAAAAAAATATCCAAACTCTTTCTATCTCTGCTTCCCTTCATGTCTCCACGTCCAGCAAAAGATCCTCCCATTCCCTCTTTTCTCTTTCTTATAAATAGCTGTAGAGAGGTCCGTTCCTCTTGGAATCCCTAGACTCTACTTGCGTAGCTTTTACGTATGGCAGAAAGTATTTGATCTCTTACGCAACTCTCTGCGTAAGCTTTGTTACGCAATCAAGAAAACAAGCCAAAAAAAATAGTATTTTCCTTGCATCTGTCAACAAGGATAACGTCCTCTGGGGTGCTTTTGGACGAGCAACATGATGGACGGATCAGATCTTCCATCTGATCTCAGGTGATGGCCCGCTGCCGCTTGCGAAATCTGGATTTTCTGGGCACGTAACAGAGCTTATCTGAAGAACTCTAGCAGTCAGTGGGTTGTAATCTTTTGAGAAATCCACCCCGTTCATCTTGTTCTCCTCGAAACTTTGACTAGATATGGTCGGTTTTGATCGTCTGCTGATGCGGCCCACCAGTCTTTTAGCTAAGCCGTCCGTTTGTATTTGAACGGCTGAGATCCCAAAAAAAACTTTATTTATTCAGATTTAGTCAGCTAGGCAAGGGTTGTTGCTGACCCAGGAAACGAATGGATGGCTCTGATTGGTGCTACGAACAATGAGTGGGGCCCACATTGACACCCGCAGCCTCTGTTGCGAAACAGAGGCTACGCGGTGACGCTATGATGTGAGTTGGCCCCCTCATTGAACCCGGGAGGAAAATCTACACCGTCTATTTTGTCCAGGACAAAAAACCGTCCGGAAAGGGTAAATCCAGTTTAATTTTTCTGTGGCCCACAAATTATTTCAGTCCAACGTCCATCTTCCGTTTGGACGGTTGGATTCAGATCTTCACTGTCTTCTGAATTTCTGCCACCTAGGAGAGGGTCATACCACCCCTTAGAGATCAATGGACGGTGCTGATCATCCATTTGGATGATGTGTGGGGCCCACTAGTCAAAAAAACTCAGATAGCGTCAGACACTGTCTCTATGAAGAAGACGGTGCGGGTCAGCGCCCGTGTTGACCAGCTCCAAATCCGGTGTGCCACACGTGAATTTTCCATGGTGCACATGCATCTTGCAATGTGGGGTCCACTATGACATTTCTGAGAAATCTGCTCCATCCATCTAATTTGACACCCAATTTCAGGAGTTGAGACCAAAGTTGAAGTATATCCAGCAATCAGGTGGGCCCCGAATCAACGGTTTATGGGCTGATCTGTTCGTTGGGCGTCTTCCACAGGGATCCGAGGGCTGAAATTCGACGTGTATGGTTCATTTATGGTCCTCAAGCCACGTATGAAGTTTGGAGCCGATCAAACGGTGGAAACTCTGTAATCTTGCATTTTGGAGGGCTTTTAGGCTTCTTTAACGTGAATGGCTTAATTTTCCCGGATCTCTGGCATGTAAATCCGTCGATCTTGGTCCTTTGGAATCTGTCCCTTACCTTGGCATCATCAGAACATTAATTCCATGCGTTTAACACCATTTTGTAATCCAAGCTCTCAAATATATCCTGTATCACGAACACAGTTAAATCGGTTCATTAAATAGTATCATGTTCATAACTCTAGGTAATAACTGGGGTCTGATATGCAATGTTTGACCATCAACACAACCCCCAACCAGCATTTTGCTAGTCCCAAGCAAAGTATGCGAAAAATAAGTTTAGAATTACAGGATAATTTCTATGAACTCGAGTGATTGTTGAAGGGCAATATAGATCTTGGAAGTCTGAGATTCATGAATGTTGGATATAACTTTCTCTTGGACTCAAGCACACGGTAAATTTCATAATCAAGTTCAATGTATTAACCATAAATTAGAAAATATTCTAAACATTGAGTTCCATGGGTGTTTAATGTAGTCTCGACTTATCATCATTAAGAGATTCAATCGTTCATTTCCATGATAACATTGATGATTCAAAGAGCATTAAGGACAACCAAAACCTAAACTAGAACATGCCTTACAGTTCTTTTTTTTTTTTTTCATTCTTTCAGCTTTTGATCTTTCCATGAACAGTAGTGCCCAAGAGGGGAAACAAATCCTCACCTATAGGGAGCAAACCTATGGTCAGAATTAGTCGCCTAACTTTTTCCAAATGTTAACCATGGGGAATCAAATTTACACCTATAGGGAGCAAACCTATGGTGAAGTCCGTTCGCCCAACCCTTTCCTGCAGGCAACTACCTTGTAGCTGGGTATTTTTTTTTTTTTTTTTTTTAATATTGAACATGATGGCCAAATTCCCCAGGTTGGTTCCTTCCATGCTTAATGATCACCAAATTATAATTCAATGTCGAACTGAAACCGTAATGCCTAAGCGAGATGTGGCATGTGAAATCATGACTCAATCAATGTTTACAACTTCTAATCATGAATTAACAATTTCACTTAACTGTGAAATCTAACAGCTACTGAATCTAAGAGTCATAAATTATTAACATCATGAATCTTGAAATTCTAAGTCAAGGATATCCGTCAAAATCACTTCGAATCCCAGAAATTTTTTAAAAAAATTTCACAATTTTTGCTTAAGACCAAGAAAACACTAATTAGGAAACCTAATCTCCCACCCCCAACCTAAAATCTGCATTATCCTCAATGTAAAAGATATAAATATGCAATGCACATGAGACAACAACAGTAAAGAAAAAGTAATGGGAAGATAGTACCTGGATAACTAATTGAGAGAGATTTTTCAAGAGATTGCTGGGAGAGAGCAGTTCAGTACAAGAGTGAAACCAACAAAAATAACAAAATAAAATCCTACCTATACCACTTTCGCAGGTGCTTTTGATTGCATTTAGCGTATGTAACAAGCCTTTAAACCCCTAGGTTGCCCCTAGAGGACGAGTTGTAGTCTCATGAGGGTTTGCAGCAATGTTACCCACAAACATTGAACTAACTAACTAGGAAAATTAAATGGAATGAAAGTTGGGTTGCCTCCCAGGAGCGCTAAGTTTACCGTCTATCCTAAAATAATATAAAGCAAACTACCCTAGTCCTAAGAAAGCGATAAACCTACCTATACCTCTATCAGACTAGGAGATCAATCCTGGTAAACAGGATCAGTCAGAGGCATGGACATGTCCTCTGAATCAAATTTCTCGACAAATGGCTTTAAGCGATGTCCATTTACTTTAAACTCCTTGCCATTGTTGGGGTCTCTTATCTTAACGGCCCCATGAGGATATGCAGTAACAACAATGTAAGGGCCGGTCCAACGAGATCGAAGCTTACCCGGAAAGAGATGTAATCAAGAATTATACAAAAGGACTTTCTGGCCTCGCGTGAATGATTTTCGTAGAATATGTTGGTCATGAAACACTTTCATCCTGTCCTTGTAAATTCTCGAGTTCTCGTATGCGTCGTTCCGGATTTCTTCGAGTTCATTTAATTGAAGTTTGCGTAGCGAGCCAGCGTTATTCAGATTGAAATTCAGATTTTTGATTGCCCAGTAGGCTCTATGTTCCAACTCCACAGGTAAGTGGCAAGCCTTCCCATAAACGAGTCTAAAGGGAGACATTCCAATAGGGGTTTTAAAAGCAGTACGGTAAGCCCATAAGGCATCGGTCAATCGAATTGACCAATCCTTATGATCAGGGTTAACCGTTTTCTCCAAAATGTGTTTGATCTCCCTATTAGAAATCTCAGCTTGCCCACTTGTCTGTGGGTGGTATGGGGTGCTCACCTTATGAGAGATACCGTATTTCTTCATTAAACTCTCGAATGGCCTATTACAAAAGTGTGAGCCCCCATCACTAATGATGGCTCGAGGCATTCCGAATCGGGAAAGGATGTTTTCTTTTAAGAATTTAATGACCGTGCGATGGTCATTAGTTCGACACGGAATCGCTTCAACCCATTTGGTGACATAGTCTACGGCAAGCAAAATATATAAATTCCCAAAAGATTGGGGGAATGACCCCATAAAATCGATGCCCCAGCAATCAAATGCCTCTATAATAAGAATGGGATTCAAAGGCATCATATTTTGACGGGACAATGCTCCCAATTTCTGACAACGCTCACAAGCTTTGCAAAACTCATGAGTGTCCCTGAACATAGTGGGCCAATAGAAGCCACATTGCAGAATCTTGGCCATGGTCTTTTTTGCAGAAAAGTGACCACCACAGGCCTGTGAGTGACAAAAGGAGATGACACTCTGATGCTCATCGTCTGGCACACATCTCCTCAAGATTTGGTCTGGGCAATATTTAAACAAGTATGGATCATCCTAGAAGAAGTTGCGCACCTCGGTGAAAAATTTCTTCTTATCTTGCGCAGTCTAATGTGTCGGTATGGAACCTGTGGCAAGATAATTAGCGATGTCAGCGAACCAAGGTGAATGGGAGACTCTAAACAACTGTTCATCAGGGAACATGTCGTTGATATGGGTCGCCTCAAGGGAATCAGAGGTATTAAGGCGAGAAAGGTGATCGGCCACTACGTTCTCTACTCCCTTTTTATCTTTAATTTCCAAATCAAATTCTTGGAGTAGAAGGATCCATCGTATCAAGCGGGGCTTAGAATCATTCTTAGAAAGAAGATACTTCAGTGCCGCATGATCTGTATAGATAATGATCTTGGATCCGATCAGGTAGGACCTAAATTTGTCCAAGGCGAACACCACGGCTAAGAGTTCCTTTTCTGTAGTCGAGTAGTTCACTTGGGCAGGATTTAAAGTCCTACTCGCATAATGGATGACGTAGGGCCTCTTATCTTTTCTCTGGCCTAGAACCGCTCCAAGAGCATAATCAGAAGCGTCGCACATAAGCTCAAAAGGAAGGCTCCAGTTGGGTGGCTGCATGATGGGTGCAGTGGTTAACCTGCCTTTAAGCTTGGTGAAAGCTTCCTGGCATTGTTCAGTCCACTCGTATGGAACATCCTTTTGAAGAAGATTACATAAAGGACGTGAGAGGAGACTAAAGTCCTTTATGAATCGCTTGTAAAATCCTGCGTGTCCTAAGAAGGATCGTACATCCCTGATGTTCTTGGGTGGAGGCAGGTTAGAGATAAGATCGATTTTTGCCTTATCTACCTCAATTCCCTTGGACGAGATGATATGTCCAAGGACAATCCCCTTATGAACCATGAAATGGCACTTCTCCCAATTAAGTACCAAGTTCTTTTCTTCACATCTTTTTAGCACACATTTAAGTCTTTCCAAGCACTTGCTGAAAGATGAACCATAGACAGAGAAATCGTCCATGAAGACCTCTAGATATTGCCCTACCATATCAGAAAAGATACTCAACATACATCGTTGAAAGGTGGCAGGGGCATTACATAGTCCAAATGGCATTCTTCGGTAAGCAAAGGTGCCATAGGGACATGTAAATGTGGTCTTTTCCTGGTCCTCAGGGGAGATTTCAACCAGTTAGCCTTTCCAGGATCTGATCAATGAATGGCAAAGGAAAGTGGTCTTTCCTCGTGACGGTATTTAACTTCCTGTAGTCAATGCACATCCTCCAACCAGTAGTGACTCTAGTCGGCACGAGTTCATTATTAGCAGTGGCTACGATGGTGATTCCGGACTTCTTAGGAACCACCTGAGTTGGACTCACCCATTGACTATCAGATATAGGGTATATGATACCCACATCCAATAGTTTGAGAACCTCGGCCTTAACCACTTCCTTCATGTTTGGATTTAGTCTACGTTGTGGTTGCCGAGTGGTCTTTGCATTATCCTCAAGATATATGCGGTGAGTACAAATCGAGGGGTCGATTCCCTTGAAGTCCGCGATCGTCCATCCTAGGGCTCCTTTATACTCAATGAGAGTAGATATGAGCATACTCTCCTATTCTTTCTCCAGGTGGCCAGAGATCACCACCGGGTATGTCTCATCTTGACCTAAATAGGCATATTTCAAATCGGAGGGCAAAGGTTTTAGGTCAAGCTTCGGTGCCTTGAGGTTAGACGGAAGAGGCACTACATCAGTTTGTGGCAATTCTTTAAATTGTGGCCTCCACCGGTTAACTTCAAGTACTGGTGCAGTATCAAGCAAGGCACACGTCTCCCTAATCATATCATCATCAAACTCATGGGAGTGGGCCAAGCACGTCTCTAGAGGATCAGAGGATAAAGTAAGGGTTGTCCTATCTTCCACGAAAGTATCGATCATGTTAATGTCGTGGACATCGTCATCATCCTCTGAGTTGCTGCTGTTATTAAAAAAAATGTTTGACTCTAATGTCAAATTTCCAAAAGACATAGTCATGACACCATTCCTGCAATTGATGATTGCATTTGACGTGGCAAGGAATGGGCGACCAAGAATGACGGGAATCTGAGTGCTCATGTTATTGATGGGTTCAGTGTCCAGGATGATAAAATCTACAGGGTAGTAAAATCTATCGACTTGGACTAACACATCCTCAATAATCCCTCTTGGTACACGAACAGATCGATCGGCAAGTTGTAGTGTGGTTAGGGTGAGTTTTAACTCACCCAACCCTAGCTGTTTGTATACCGAGTAGGGAATCAGATTTACGCTCGCTCCTAAGTCAAGAAGTGCGTGATCAATTCGATGGTTCCCGATTACACATGATATGGTTGGGCTACCGGGATCCTTAAATTTCTGCGGCACGTCTTGCTTCAGGATGGCACTCACTTTCTCAGTTAAGAAAATCTTCTTTTGAATACTCTGCCGTCTTTTGGTCGTGCATAGGTCTTTCAGAAATTTTGCATATGAAGAAACCTGTTTTACGACATCAAGTAGAGGAATGTTGACTTTCACTTGTTTCAACACCTCCAGAATATCCTGAGAGTTAGAAAGACGTTTTCGTGCAACCAACCGTTGGGGGAACGGAGCAACTGGCTTCTCTAGAAGTTCCGGTTCTAATTTTTGTAGGACATCACTAGATCCATCATTATTGTCCTCTTCTGGTTCTTGAGGATTTTCAGGCCTAACCGGAAGGGTTTTATTAATGATCTTCCCACTCCTAAGAGTGGTGATGGATTTAGCGTACCCCATTTGATTTGAAGAGCTGAGATAATTTATCTCGTATTTCGGTTTAGGATTGGGGAGCGGTTGTACAGGAAGCATCCCCTTTTCTATAACCGTCATACGTGAATCTATTTTTTTCATAAAGTCCCGCATTGTCTGGGCCAGCTCTTGCATGGAATTTTGAACCGGTTCTTCTTGAGGTTTCCCCTGATTTGGATTTTGATTAAAGAAACTTTGAGGGGTAGCCGTTTGTCCATTCCTCCAACTAAAATTTGGATGATTTCTCTAACTAGGATTATATGTATTAGAAGTAGATCCATTGAAAGGTCTTTGATAGTTATTTACGGCATTAGCTTGCTCATTCAACACTCCTCGAAAAGCTGATATTGTAGGACAATTTTCAGTTGTGTGAATGTTGTAATCATAGATGCCGCAAACAATTTCATTAAACTTATCCTTCTTTCCTTCCATGGCCTCGACTCTTCGCATGAGATTAGTCACTTTAAAATTTACATCATCCTCTTCTTTCAGGAGATATACTCCACCTTTCTCCTTAGATTGAGTTGGCCTAGGCATGGTGTTTGATTTTGGGTAATGGTCCCATGATTGTGCATTTTCGGCAAGTCTATCGAGATAATCCCATACCTCATCGACCTCTTTATTCATGAATTCTCCATTACACATTGTCTTGACCAGTTGGCGCATGGAAGATGTCAGTCCATCATAGAAAAAATTTGTAATGCGCCACATTTCAAAACCGTGTTGTGGGCATGAACTGACAAGATCCTTGAACCTTTCCCAACATTGGTAGAATGTTTCATCTTCCTTTTAGGTGAAGTTCATGATTGCTTTTCTGAGGGTAATCGTTTTATGGTGTGGAAAAAATTTCTTTATGAATTCCCTCTGCATATCATTCCATGTGCCAATGGATCTATGTAACGCCCTGAAAATTGAGGGTCGAGTAGTAACTCAACTCTCGAGTTCCAGAACATCACTATGCAACAAAATGAATGATGATTGAATGTTGACTGTATTAGGGTAGTGAACATGAGTGAGATTAAGCCAAAACAACATATCATACTCCAGAGACAGTTAAATTTGCAAGCGGAAGACTATGATAGATAGATAAAATATATAAACTATAATGAGTCTCCAGAGTGTGATAACATTACCAGGTTAAATAATTACAAGTACGGTTCTAAAATATACCAAATGTGTAAGTGTAATGTCTTCTATCCCAAGTACCATAGCCCCGTCAGTACAATACCAGGTCTTCATAGACCTGTCAGAGAGATATAGATAGGAGAACTCCTCCTCATCACCATAGAAGTAGTCCAGCTCTGCTTCACAAGCATCGCCATCACCTGAAACTCAACAAATCTGTTTGGTGTGTACAACACCGTCCCGTAACGTGGGAGTGAGTAGCTAACTCAGTGGAATAATAAAGCATAGGTTAACATGTTATCGACTCAGTCGAGCAGTAATGATAAAACAGTAAAATCAAACACTCCTAGCTACTCTTATTAATGCAAGTATGAATGCAGGTATGATGGATGCCCTCACCGACATACTCCCTCATGCGACACCATCTTACGTTCGCGGCATGCTTACATCCCACAGTGCTCCACATCTTCCAGGCACATGCGATGCATGATGAGCATGATTACCGAGTTTTTAATTAATCCATTTCAAACAGCAGGATTGGGAAACTAAGGTACCTCTCTTGTATCATTCCCAAACATGATCCATTCTAGGGTCGTCAGTCCTAGTTAATATCAGACGATGGTGTGTTTTCTGGGTCACTGCAGAGGCTGCCAGGGCTGTTACGCACAAAGGTTGCACCACTCCCCTATCACCCCTTAAACGATTCATCACTATACAGAAACAGGCCTAGTTCATACTCTATACATCGTGACGAACCCTAAGGCGCACTGCGACTTCAGAATATGCTCGCGGTCACTACAAAGGGCTGCCAGGACTGTTACCCGCATACGTTGCACCGCTCCCCCATCACCTTATCAATATAGGCCAACAACACGAATATAGTGCCCCATACCACCATAATCGGCTCACGAGTTTGGTTGCTCACTGGTCACTACGGGGAGGCACGTAGCCCCAGCGTAGGCCGACAGCTCGACCACGGTGTCCCATACCACCATGCCCGGCTCATGAGTCTTAGCGGATCGAGGTACCATAGTTAAAAGGGATTTCACTGGTAAGTTTGGTACCCTAGGTTCAAGCATTAGCGACCAAACATGGTGAATATACATAAGACACACGGGTTACTTGACGTGCTCGGCTAGCTCGAGCGCACAACAAGTTGAGCGATATGAAGCGCAGAAGCATCTCGTGTGGCCAACCACTATCGCCAACCGAAGTACGACACGGGTTCGCCGACACATCATGTGTGGCAAAACGAATCTTAACCACAACTCCAAGTCTGATACTGGATGCCTGGACTATGGACATAGTCCCAAGGTCAATCAATTGCTAACCATAGCATGTGAAGTACATCATGATAACATGGTAATTCAAGAACACTAGCAATCATGTTATAAAGCATGTCATAAAGCATGTTAATAAACAAGTTACAAAGCATATTCAAAAGCATGCTGTAAAGCACTATACAAATAGGGATACAAATACATATATTTCATAAGTGAGTGGTTAGAGTAAACAACCACATGGAGGGTATCTTACATGACTCTAAGGTAGTTGAGAATCCCATCTCAACATCTACCTAAGGCACTATCACTTAAGCACTTACACTCACAAGCATTTTCACAAACACTTGGAATGCACTATTTCAACATACATGACGTATGTTAGAGGAATGTGTATTAGGACTGTTCTTTTACCAAACTAATATTTTATACGTATATATCATATTCATACAGCGAATAATCATGACAATTACATCAGCAAAATTTATACGTATGGGGTATTTTCTAGGATACCCAATTTCAACATATATAGTGTTTACAAGGGAACTTGTATTATGGCGATTCTCTTCCCCAAGCAAATCTGTTATACATACATAATATATTTATACGACAATTAATCATGACAAACACATCGCTAAAATATACATGTATACTGTATTTCTTACAATACCGTATTTCTACATACATAGTGTATATTAGTAAAACATGTATTTAGGTAAATCCTTTCGCCAAATAAGTATTTTATCCATACGTCATATATCCATACGACAAATAAACATGTCAAACACATTTCCATAAAAAATACGTATACGGTATTTTATACGAATACCTAGAGTATGTGAAATTCCAAATTCTACAATTTTAATCGAAACAGAAAATGGAAAGCACTTTGTACATGTGCAATTGCATGCAGATCATGAATCTACCATTATCTGACATTGAAAGCGTTGAAAACCGTAACCCGTACACCTAAAGTCCTCACCTTTCTTCTTGGAATCTCAACGGATCGACAAGGGTTGAGGAGCTTCCGTATTCGGGAGTTTTCTAGCCTAAAGAGTGAAATCGGTTAGCTATTTCATAACCTGTAGCCTATATACCTCAAAACGGGTCTAGGGTTAGGGTTTATTACCTTAAAATGAAGTTGGTATCACCGGGAAAGCGATGAGAATCAGGCGGTGGAGCCTGAATAGCGGCAGGGAACAGCAGCAGGGAGTTCCTCCCACATCTCCCTCACTTTCTCTCTCTTTTCTCTCTCAAATCCAAATTCGTATGGCTGAAATGGGAGAGGGTTTAAGGTCCTTATATAGTCTTAAACTTCACCAAAATAGACTTCTGGACAAGGTTCACCTAGGTTATAGCCAAAGCGGGACTTTTTCAGCTCAACGGAGGACTTCTGGCGGGCCTCCTTGAGCCAAAGGTCGGACTTAAGCTCACTAACGCTGGATCTACGTTCGATTAAGTTTTCATTTCGGCCGGGATTCCAGATCATGCATGGCGGACCGGTTTCAGTTTAACGGTCAACGGATCTCGATCGAAGATTCCGAGTACATGTAAATGTGTATGAAATTTCTCCTGATCCGAGGGTGTAATTTGGTCTAATTCTGACGGTCTGATTGCTTAATACCGATCCGCAAACAAATGGTGTCAGATCACTATTCAAGATATTTATTTTGCAAAGGAAATAGTGGTTTTCACACTCCCTCGCTCTAGACACGATCGAATGGCCGTGGGACATTTTCTGGACTTGATTTCCGAGATGGTTGTCAAGCCCAACGAGGGGGTCCTAATTCCTTAACTTCGAGTTATTCGGACTTCCGACGTGCGGTCCAGATCTGATATGGAGTTTCGAGATGCTCCCGTGAGCAACCAGGTAATGAGATTGATCCTAGGTTTTAGGGTAACCTAGCGCCAATGATTCCACAAGTTCTGGGTCTTACAGATCGTATTTAAAGTGATTCAAACAGATTTCGTAACTAACCTGGTTTCGCACTTAGTTACTTTGTCTCATTTCTAAAGGATTTAGTCCTATGTGATTTCTGTCTGAGGTGGTACTTAGTCCTTTGTAGTTTGTATCTAAAGTGATCCAAGTTATACTACTTCGCTAGTATAAGATAGTGTCTAGGGTGAAAGTGCTTTGAAAAATTGAAAGAACAAAGTAGTGAAGGGTTGGATTTGTGAAGGAAATGGGTTAAGGAGTGATTTTAGACTGTGGGATTCAGTTCTGACAAGTTAATAAGGTGTTAGGATTGACCCATCGCCTAAGGACGTCTAATTCCAGGTTGGCAAAAATCCGGGGTGTTACAATCTAGGACACAGTGAATGTAACCACGTCTTAGCCTTCTCTTTCAAGGAAAAAGGAAAGAGTTTCAGCCTGATTGTATCCTCGGATACATTGGGAAAGTATAAGGTGGCTATAATCTCATTGAACTCTTTCAAATGTAAGTATGGATTTTCTGATTCAAGCCCATGGAATTTAGGAAGGAATTGGATAACTCCTGGCTTGATGTCCATCTGTCTTGTGTTTTCAGGAAAAATCATGCATGAGGGCGTACTCACCCCCGCCGGTTGTAAATAATCCCGTAAAGTACGAGGCGGGGGTGCTTGATGCACCTCATTCTCATCATGTACTTCCTCATCCATATGTTAAGGTAGTGCTTGAGGTTGATTTGCAGCCATAACCTCAATTAACTCAGGGGAATTCGAGCGGTGTCTAGTCCTGCGATGGACAGTCAACCCCTCAACTAATCCTCCTTCAGTCAAGAGACGTCTAGTGTCGTCACGGGCCCACTTGGGCATGAAACACTCGCAACCCTCAATCAAATTCTAAACCTAATCCTAAGAAAGAAAATGAAAATCTAGAAAGAAAGAGAGAGTTGAAAAGAGATTACCAGATTGGAGTCCCTAAGCTAAAGACCTGCAAAACAAAACAAAATAAGTTAGTTTCTAAATAGAAGAAGTTTCTAAAGCAAACCAAATCTAAAGAGTTAGAAAATCTAAAAAAAATAAAAAAGAGTTTACCAAATTAGAAGCTCTATCTTAACAACCTACAGAATAGGAAATAGGTTAGTTCTATGAATCAAATAGAAAACAAAATCAAAAATTAAAATTAGTAAAATCCTAATCTTAAACTAATTCTAAAACCAATTAATTTCAAAAAATCATAGCCGTCAGTCCCCGGCAACGGCACCAAAAACTTGTTCACTCCCCAAGTGCAGGGTTGTGATGTAGTAATAAACTCGGTAAGACCGAGGTCGAATCCCAAGGGACTGGAACTTGCACGTTATCTGAAACTAAGTAGAAATAGAACTAGAATGAGATGAAATCTAAATCGATTTTAATTTGAAGAATAATGATGAAATATTAATCTAAACTGAGAAGAAAATTCAGAGAAGGGAAACTAGGGATTCAGAGGATCCACTTGTAGAGATCAGGGAGAACTATACTTGATTTATGAAAATCAACTGAACTTCCTTTGATATAGTTTTTAAGAGATGAAAGGTATATGAATTAGAATGGATTCCATCACCAAACCATGCCCAGGAGACAAAGCAAACAATGAAATTAAACTAATTACCAACCAATCAACAGTGTATGAAGGCTAGGAGGGGTACTGTCATCCAACCATGCCCAGGAGACGATGGTGAACAACAGGGCTTCCGGATGTCATAAACATAAAAAGGAAAGGATATGTTTAAAGTTATCGCAGACCCATTGTAATTTCAGTCACAACAGACCATTAAGAACTGAAAATATTCCCTTCAAATCAAACCAAAACCAAGATCCATTCAATCTAAACGAAAGGCACAAACATAATCTCTCCCTTCACACTACAAGCTTCACCTCTTAGCCCTAGCTAAGAGGTTTAGCCCATAAACATGATTAGGCTAAACTTCATCCAAATTCATAAAAAAAAAATAACATAAACAGAAATAAAATAAAAAAATATCCAAACTCTTTCTATCTCTGCTTCCCTTCATGTCTCTACGTCTAGCAAAAGATCCTCCCATTCCCTCTTTTCTCTTTCTTATAAATAGCTGTAGAGAGGTCCGTTCCTCCTGGAATCCCTAGACTCTACTTGCGTAGCTTTTACGTATGGCAGAAAGTATTTGATCTCTTACGCAACTCTCTGCGTAAGCTTTGTTACGCAATCAAGAAAACAAGCCAAAAAAAATAGTATTTTCCTTGCATCTGTCAACAAGGATAACGTCCTCTGGGGTGCTTTTGGACGAGCAACATGATGGACGAATCAGATCTTCCATCTGATCTCAGGTGATGGCCCGCTGCCGCTTGCGAAATCTGGATTTTCTGGGCACGTAACAGAGCTTATCTGAAGAACTCTAGCAGTTAGTGGGTTGTAATCTTTTGAGAAATCCACCCCGTTCATCTTGTTCTCCTCGAAACTTTGACTAGATATGGTCGGTTTTGATCGTCTGCTGATGTGGCCCACTAGTCTTTTAGCTAAGCTGTCCGTTTGTATTTGAACGGCTGAGATCCCAAAAAAACTTTATTTATTCAAATTTAGTCAGCTAGGCAAGGGTTGTTGCTGACCCAGGAAACGAATGGATGGCTCTGATTGGTGCTACGAACAATGAGTGGGGCCCACATTGATCACCCGCAGCCTCTGTTGCGAAACAGAGGCTACGCGGTGACGCTGTGATGTGCGTTGGCCCCCTCATTGAACCCGAGAGGAAAATCTACACCGTCTATTGTGTTCAGGACAAAAAACCGTCCGGAAAGGGTAAATCCGGTTTGATTTTTCTGTGGCCCACAAATTATTTCAGTCCAACGTCTATGTTCCGTTTGGACGGTTGGATTCAGATCTTCACTGTCTTATGAATTTCTACCACCTAGGAGAGGGTCATACCACCCCTTAGAGATCAATGGACGGTGCTGATCATCCATTTGGATGATGTGTGGGACCCACTAGTCAAAAAAACTCAGACAGAGTCGGACGCTGTCTCTATGAAGAAGACGGTGCGGGTCAGCGCCCGTGTTGACCGGCTCCAAATCCGGTGTGCCGCACGTGAATTTTCCATGGTGCACATGCATCTTGCAATGTGGGGTCCACTGTGACATTTATGAGAAATCTGCTCCATCCATCCGATTTGACACCCAATTTAAGGAGTTGAGACCAAAGTTGAAGTATATCCAGCAATCAGGTGGGCCCCGAATCAATGGTTTATGGGCTGATCTATTCGTTGGGCGTCTTCCACAGGGATCCGAGGGCTAAAATTCGACGTGTACTGTTCATTTATGGTCCTCAAGCCACGTATGAAGTTTGGAGCCGATCAAATGGTGGAAACTCTGTAATCTTGCATTTTGGAGGGCTTTCAGGCTTCTTTAACATGAACGACTTAATTTTCTCAGATCTCTGGCATGTAAATCCGTCGATCTTGGTCCCCTAGAATCTGTCCCTTACCTTGGCATCATCAGAACATTAATTCCATGCGTTTAACACCATTTTGTAATCCAAGCTCTCAAATATATCCTGTATCACGAACACAGTTAAATCGGTCCATTAAATAGTATCATGTTCATAACTCTAGGTAATAACTGGGGTCTGATATGCAATATTTGACCATCAACAATGCTAATATCCCGTGTGAGGATATTAGGAGTGGAGTAGCATTCTGTGTGGCTGTTGGCTAACAGTTGGTGAACACACAGGCAAACCACTATATATCGCTGTGTTGTGGATGTGCTTGATTTCTTTATTCATTTATTCCTTCAGTATTGTGGATTGCTTTTGTGGATGAATGTTGTAATTTTCATTTCAAGCAAGTGTGGTTGAATGGTGTAATAACTCAGGATTTATTTCTGTAAGTTATTCTTGATTTATTTTCTATATCATTTGTGTTTGCTAGATTGTTCTTGAAATAAGGTTGTCCTACCATAAGCCATTGGTTTTTGGTGTAAGGTTGTCCTTAGAATTGATTTAGTATCATTCTCATATTTCATGTGCTTTGAGATTGTTATTATTTCAGTATTGTTATTTATATCTTTTATTATTCCGTTGTTTTAAGTTTTATTTGGCATTGCCCTATTCACCCCCCCTCTAGGGCATATAGCTAGGCCCCTTTCAAGGTGTAGGTTTAGGTTTAGGGATTTGAGAATACATTTAGGTTAAGTTTTAGGGAATTAAGAATAGGTTAAGGTTAGGTTTAGGAAATCGGGTTCGGGTTTAAGTTTGGGTTTTCAAGTTTAGGTTTAGGTTTAGGTTAGGGAGTTGAGATTAGGATTAGGTGTAGGTTTAGGTTTAGGGATTTGAGAATACATTTAAGTTAAGGTTTAGGTTATAGGTTTTGGTTTAGGTTAAGGTTATATGTCTTGGTTTAGGTTTAGGTTTTAGTTTTAGGTTTAGGTTATAGATTTACGAAATTGAGAATAGGTTAAGGTTTAGGTTTAAGAAATCGAGTTCGGGATCGGGTTTAGGTTTGGGTTTTCAAGTTTAGGTTTAGGTTTAGGTTAGGAAGTTAAGATTAGGATTAGGTGTAGGTTTAGGTTTAGGGATTTAAGAATACATTTAGGTTAAGTTTTAGGGAATTGAGAATACGTTAAGGTTAGGTTTAGGAAATCGAGTTTGGGTTCGGGATCGGGTTTAGGTTTGGGTTTTCAAGTTTAGGTTTAGGTTTAGGTTAGGGAGTTGAGATTAAGATTAGGTGTAGGTTTAGGTTTAGGGATTTGAGAATACATTTAGGTTAAGGTTTAGGTTATAGGTTTTGGTTTAGGTTAAGGTTATAGGTTTTGGTTTAGGTTATAGATTTAGGAAATTGAGAATAGGTTAAGGTTTAAGTTTAGGAAAACGGGTTCGCGTCGGGATCGGGTTTAGGTTTGAGTTTTCAAGTTTAGGTTTAGATTTAGTTTAGGGAGTTGAGATTAGGATTAAGTGTAGGTTTAGGTTTAGGGATTTGAGAATACTTTTAGGTTAAGGTTTAGGTTATAGGTTTTGGTTTACGTTATAGGTTTTTGTTTAGGTTAAGGTTAGAGGTTTTGGTTTAGGTTAAAGGTTTAGGTTATAGATTTAGGGAATCGAGAATAGGTTAAGGTTTAGGTTTAGGAAATCAGGTTCTAATTCGAGATCAGGTTTAGGTTTGGGTTTTCAAGTTTAAGTTTAGGTTTAGGTTAGGGAGTTGAGATTAGGATTAGGCGTAGGTTTAGGTTTAGGGATTTAAGAATACATTTAGGTTAAGGTTTAAGGAATTGAGAATAGGTTAAGGTTTAGGTTTAGGAAGTCGGGTTTAGGTTTAGGATTGGGTTTAGGTTTGGGTTTTCAAGTTTAGGTTTAGGTTTAGGTTAGGGAGATGAGATTAGGATTAGGTGTAGGTTTAGGTTTAGGGATTTGACAACACATTTAGGTTAAGGTTTAGGAATTGAGTATAGGTTTTGGTTTAGGTTAAGGTTATAGGTTTTGGTTTTGGTTTAGGTTTAAGTTTTAGGTTTAGGTGATAGGTTTAGGTTGCGTGCATTTAGGGAACCGAGAATAGGTTAATGTTTAGGTTTAGGAAATAGGGTTCGGGTTCAGGATCGGGTTTAGGATTGGGTTTTCAAATTTAGGTTTAGGTTTGGGTTAGGGAGTTGAGATTAGGATTAGGTGTAGATTTAGGTTGAGGATTTGAGAATACATTTAGGTTAAGTTTTAGGGAATTGAGAATAGGTTAAGGTTAGGTTTAGGAAATCGGGTTCGAGTTCGGATGGGGTTTAGGTTTGGGTTTTCAAGTTTAGGTTTAGGTCTAGATTAGGGAGTTGAGATTAGGATTAGGTGTAGGTTTAGGTTTAGGGATTTGAGAATACATTTAGGTTAAGTTTTAGGGAATTGGGAATAGGTTATGGTTAGGTTTAGGAAATCGGGTTCGAGTTCGGGATCGGGTTTAGGTTTGGGTTTTCAAGTTTAGGTTTAGGTTTAAGTTAGGGAGTTGAGATTAGGATTAGGTGTAGGTTTAGGTTTAGGCATTTGAGAAAACATTGAGGTTAAGGTTTAGGTTATAGGTTTTGGTTTAGGTTATAGGCTTAGGTTTAGGTTATAGGTTTTCTTTTAGGTCAAGGTTATAGGTTTCGGATTAGGTTATAGGTTTAAGTTATAGATTTAGGAATTGAGAATAGGTTAAGGTTTAGGTTTAGAAAATAGGGTTTGGGTTCGGGATTGGGTTTAGGTTTGAGTTTTCAAGTTTAGGTTTAGATTTAGTTTAGGGAGTTGAGATTAGGATTAAGTGTAGGTTTAGGTTTAGGGATTTGAGAATACTTTTAGGTTAAGGTTTAGGTTATAGGTTTTGGTTTACGTTATAGGTTTTGTTTAGGTTAAGGTTAGAGGTTTTGGTTTAGGTTAAAGGTTTAGGTTATAGATTTAGGGAATTGAGAATAGGTTAAGGTTTAGGTTTAGAAATCGTGTTCTAATTCGAGATCGAGCCTTAGGTTTGGGTTTTCAAGTTTAAGTTTAGGTTTAGGTTAGGAGTTGAGATTAGGATTAGGCGTAGGTTTAGGTTTAGGGATTTAAGAATACATTTAGGTTAAGGTTTAAGGAATTGAGAATAGGTTAAGGTTTAGGTTTAGGAAGTCGGGTTTAGGTTTAGGATTGGGTTTAGGTTTGGGTTTTCAAGTTTAGGTTTAGGTTTAGGTTAGGGAGATGAGATTAGGATTAGGTGTAGGTTTAGGTTTAGGGATTTGACAACACATTTAGGTTAAGGTTTAGGAATTGAGTATAGGTTTTGGTTTAGGTTAAGGTTATAGGTTTTGGTTTTGGTTTAGGTTTAAGTTTTAGGTTTAGGTGATAGGTTTAGGTTGCGATTTAGGGAACCGAGAATAGGTTAATGTTTAGGTTTAGAAATAGGGTTCGTGTTCAGGATCGGGTTTAGGATTGGGTTTTCAAATTTAGGTTTAGGTTTGGGTTAGGGAGTTGAGATTAGGATTAGGTGTAGATTTAGGTTGAGGGATTTGAGAATACATTTAGGTTAAGTTTTAGGGAATTGAGAATAGGTTAAGGTTAGGTTTAGGAAATCGGGTTCGAGTTCAGGATGGGGTTTAGGTTTGGGTTTTCAAGTTTAGGTTTAGGTCTAGATTAGGGAGTTGAGATTAGGATTAGGTGTAGGTTTAGGTTTAGGGATTTGAGAATACATTTAGGTTAAGTTTTAGGGAATTGGGAATAGGTTATGGTTAGGTTTAGGAAATCGGGTTCGAGTTCGGGATCGGGTTTAGGTTTGGGTTTTCAAGTTTAGGTTTAGGTTTAAGTTAGGGAGTTGAGATTAGGATTAGGTGTAGGTTTAGGTTTAGGCATTTGAGAAAACATTGAGGTTAAGGTTTAGGTTATAGGTTTTGGTTTAGGTTATAGGCTTAGGTTTAGGTTATAGGTTTTCTTTTAGGTCAAGGTTATAGGTTTCGGATTAGGTTATAGGTTTAAGTTATAGATTTAGGAATTGAGAATAGGTTAAGGTTTAGGTTTAGAAAATAGGGTTTGGGTTCGGATTGGGTTTAGGTTTGGATTTTCAAGTTTAGGTTTAGGTTTAGGTTAGGGAGTTGAGATTAGGATTAGGCGTAGGTTTAGGTTTAGGTTAGGGAGTTGAGATTAGGATTAGGCGTAGGTTTAGGTTTAGGGATTTGAGAATACATTTAGGTTAAGGTTTAGGAATTGAGAATAGGTTAAGGTTCGGTTTAGGAAGTCGGGTTCGGGTTCGGATTGGGTTTAGGTTTGGGTTTTCAAGTTTAGGTTTAGGTTTAGGATAGGGAGTTGAGATTAGGATTAGGTGTAGGTTTTGGTTTAGGGATTTAAGAATACATTTAGGTTAAGGTTTAGGGAATTGAGAATAGGTTTTGGTTTAGGTTAAGGTTATAGGTTTTGGTTTAGGTTTAGGTTTAAGTTATAGGTTCGGGTTATAGATTTAGGGAATTGAGAATAGGTTAAGTTTTAGGATTAGGAAATCGGGTTCGGGTTCGGGATCGGGTTTAGGTTTGGGTTTTCAAGTTTAGGTCTAGGTTTAGGTTTAGGTTAGGGAGTTGAGATTAGGATTAGGTGTAAGTTTAGGTTTAGGGATCCGAGAATACATTTCGGTTAAGTTTTAGGAATCGAGAATAAGTTAAGGTTAGATTTAGGTAATCGGGTTCGGGTTCGGATCGGGTTTAGGTTTAGGTTTTCAAGTTTAGGTTTAGGATTAGGTTAGGGAGTTAAGATTAGGATTAGATGTAGGTTTAGGTTTAGGGATTTGAGAATACATTTTGGTTAAAGGTTTTGATTTAGGTTAAGGTTATAGGTCTTGGTTTAGGCTATAGGTTTAGGTTATAGATTTAGGGAATTGAGAATAGGTCAACATTTAGGTTTAGGAAATCGGGTTCGGGCTCAGGATCGGGTTTAGGTATGGGTTTTCAAGTTTAGGTTTAGGTTTAGGTTAGGGAGTTGAGATTAGGATTAGGCATAGGTTTAGGTTTATGGATTTGAGAATACATTTTGGTTAAGGTTTAGGAATTGAGACTGGGTTAAGGTTTAGGTTTAGGAAATCAAGTTCGGGTTCGGGATCGGTTTAGGTTTGGGTTTTCAACTTTAGGTTTAGGTTAGGGAGTTGAGATTAGGATTAGGTGTAGGTTTAGGTTTAGGGATTTGAGAATACATTTAGGTTAAGGTTTAGGTTATAGGTTTTGGTTTAGGTTATGGTTATCGGTTTTGGTTTTGGTTTAGGTTTAAGTTTTAGGTTTAGGTTATAGCTTTTGGTTATAGATTTATGGAATTGAGAATAGGTTAAGGTTAGGTTTTGGAAATCGTGTTCGGGTTCTGGATCAGGTTTAGGTTTGGGTTTTCAAGTTTAGGTTTAGGTTTAGGTTAGGGAGTTGAGATTAGGATTAGGTGTAGGTTTAGTTTTAGGTATTTGAGAGTACATTTAGGTTAACTTTTAGTGAATTGAGAATAGGTTATGGTTTAGGTTTAGGAAATCGGGTTCGGAATCGGGTTTAGGTTTCGATTTTCAAGTTTAGGTTTAGGTTTAGGTTGGGGCGTTGAGATTAGGATTGGGCGTAGGTTTAGGTTTAGAGATTTGAGAATACATTTAGGTTAAGGTTTAGGGAATTGAGAATAGGTTAAGGTTTAGGTTTAGGAAATCGTGTTCGAATTCGATATCGGGTTTAGGTTTGGGTTTTCAAGTTTAGGTTAGGGAGTTGAGATTAGGATTAGGTGTAGGTTTAGGTTTAGGGATTTGAGAATACATTTAGGTTAAGGTTTAGGTTATAGGTTTTGGTTTAGGTTATTGGTTTTGGTTTAGGTTATTGGTTTTGGTTTGGTTATAGGTTTTGGTTTAGGTTAAGGTTATAGGTTTTTGTTTAGGTTATAGGTTTAGGTTTTGGATTTTGGGAATTGAGAATAGTTTAAGGTTTAGGTTTAGGAAATCGGGTTCGGTTGGGGATCGTGGTTTTGGTTTGGGTTTTCAAGTTTAGGTTTAGGTTTAGGTTAGGGAGTTGAGATTAGGATTATGCATAGGTTTAGGTTTAGGCATTTGAGAATACATTTAGGTTAAGGTTTAGGGAATTTATTATAGGTTAAGGTTTAGGTTTAGGAAATCGGATTCGGGTTCAGGATCGGGTTTAGGTTTGGGTTTTCGAGTTTAGGTTTAGGTTTAGGTTAGGGAGTTGAGATTAGGATTAGGTGTAGGTTTAGGTTTAGGGATTTGAGAATACATTTAGGTTAAGGTTTAGGGAATTATGAATAGGTTTTGGTTTATGTCAAGGTTATAGGTTTTGGTTTAGGTTTAGGTTTAAGTTTTATGTTTAGGTTATAGGTCTAGGTTATAGATTTTGGGAATTGTGAATAGGTTAAGGTTTAAGTTTAGGTTTAAGTTTAAGTTTTAGGTTTAGGTTATAGGTTATAAGCTATAGGTTTAGGTTTATGTTTAGGTTTAGGTTTAGGTTTATGTTTTAGGTTTATGTTATAGGTTATAAGCTATAGGTTTAGGGAATTGAGAATAGGTTATGGTTTAGGTTAAGGAAATCGGGTTCGGGTTCGGGATCGGGTTTAGGTTTGGGTTTTCAAGTTTAGGTTTAGGTTTAGGTTGTGGAGTTGAGATTAGGATTAAGTGTAGGTTTAGGTTTCGAGATTTGAGAATACATTTAGGTTAAGTTTTAGGGAATTGGGAATAGGTTAAGGTTTAGGTTTAGGAAATTGGGTTTGGGTTCAGGATCAGGTTTAGGTTTGGGTTTTCAAGTTTAGGTTAAGGGTGTGGTCCTTGTAAATACAGTTATAAAAATGGCCTGTCCAAATGGCCAGGCCCCTCCAATGTTGTCCATAGGAAATGGACAGCTTCATCCTGGTGATAATAACGGTTCCCACCTTCCAGGGACCCCCGCTCATCCGGATAGCTCCGACGCACATCTGAGTTTGCTCCATTAATTTCGAGTAAATACATAAACACAGCCTGTCCAAATGGCCAAGCCCCTCCAATGTTGTCCATAGGAAATGGATGGCTTCATCATGGTCATAACCGCAGTTCCCACCTTCCAGGGACCCCCGCTCATCCGGATAGCTCCGTCGCACATCTGGGTCTGCTCCATTAATTTCGAGCAAATACATAAACACGGCATGTCCAAATGGTCAGGCCCCTCCAATGTTGTCCATAGGAAATGGACAACTTCATCATAATCATAACAGCGGTTCCCACCTTCCAGGGACCCCCACTTGTCTAGATAACTCCGACGCATATCCGAGTCTGCTCCATTAATTTTGAGCAAATATATAAACACGGCCTGTCCAAATGGTCGGGCCCCTCTAATACTGTCCATAAAAAATAGACAGCTTCATCATGGTCATAACAACGGTTCCCACCTTCCAGGGACCCCCGCTCAACATCCGGATAGCTCCGACGAACATCCAGATCTACTTCATCAATTTCAAGATAATATATAAACATGGGCCTGTCCAAATGGCCAGGCCACCATATAGTATGAAGGAAAGAAGACTCACCAATTTAGCTAGCAAGGAGAGAAAGTGTGAGTACTTAGAATGTCGCCCTTTCTTTGAATAATGGATGCATATTCCACATTACAATCTGAGAATGAGTACATTTTTTAGTTTCTCCGACAATGCAAATGGGTACAAATTTACATATAAAGATTTTAAAGATTGTAAAACATTCCAAGACATTAGTTGCACAAATAATGGATGAGACATACCAAGACTATAGGTGCCCAGAGCAAGATAACTGCACCAATGTTGTACCTAGCTGCATTGAAAGAATAAAAAAAATTATATGAATGAAAAAATAACCATTTCAAAGATAAAATAAATAGTTAAAAACTTTACCATTTCAATATTGAACCTTGTAGTGGCAACATTGATCTGTGGGGCTAAAAATACATGAGCTTGCATATAAAAATCTCAAGTTAGTTGGGCTTTTGAGGTCCTCAAATGATAATAGAAGAATCCAGAAAACTAAAAATACATGAGCCTGCATGCAACTCACCTTGATGCCCATTCTCCCTCCTCCTTGGAGTTTAGTCTTTGAATAGCTTTAACTTTTCATGGGCATATGACGAGGGACCTGGATTACCTACTGACGGTGCTGTGTGGGTCACCGCATGATATATGTGTTTCATCCATGCCATTCATCCATTTTTCTACATCCATTTTTCATCCATCAGAACCGTCCATAAATGTGTGTTGGAGACACATCTAACTGATGAGCAATGAACTTCATATTCTGAGGAAATTCTTTTACATTTTAAGACTTCATATTTCGAGAATGATTCTTCACATTCTAAGAATGTTACTCAATTGTTAGCCACCCCACTAAGGAATCAATACCATGACCTCAGGTGTTGAAATGAGGTATCTTTTCTCAATCTACTATTTCTAGAAGATTTCATTTTAGTATAAGATTTCTTAAAATTTTATTACCACATTGAATGTTTTTTAATTAATTAGAAGAGGCAAAGAATCATATAATCAATTAGTTCCTTAAATGGGTTGAAAACTAATCATATATAAATTCAAAGCCCTTGCTCCTCTCTAACTCAATATTATAGCTGAACACCTATTTTCATTCACGTGTTATATTGTGTTGAGGAGAGAGATAATTAATCTCAGTTACCAATAAAGCCATCGGTACCATGAAAATGATAAGCCCCAACATGAAGATTACTGCTCTTAAAATTCTAGCTGATCTGCTCACTAGGTAGGCCACACCTATATGTTGATTCATACCACCGGCTATCTAGTTCCAATAGTGTAGCCTATCTGATGATCAGATGGACTGATTTTTATGTCATTTGATCTTCATGATACTAATGTCCTACATAAGTGACACATGAGCTGAAAAATGATACAATACTATAGGTAGAAATGTGGAGGTAAAGAAGAAAAAGATAGGCTACATTTGATACATATACATTCTATCTTCATCACCCAAAAGATGGCTATCATGTTACAATTCCTTTGGATCTACAGCCATCTCTAGGGATGTCAACGGGTAGAGCTTGGGGGTAGGTCTTAGCCCAGATTTTGAATGTTTCGGGCTGGGCCACTAGGGCTTGTCTTCCTAATGGTAGCCCACATGCAAGCACATGCATAAGGCCACTTTGGCTTTTGATTTTGTATAACTTGGCTCTAAGTTTCAAGGCCCAATTGGGACGATTAATGGGCTAGGATAGCTACCTTGGGCTGGAGTATTAGGCCTACGGATGTATGGATTATTGGATAAATTGATGGATGGATCATGTATGTGCATATGTATGGATACACACAAGCATAGATGGATGTGTATATGTTTCTATGCATGGATGAATGAATGTACAAGTATGTATGTGTGTATATATATATATATATATATATATATAGCACGGATAGATTGATGAATGTACTTAATGTGTGTGTATATATGTGTGTGTGTGTGTGTGTGTGTGTGTGAATTTATAGATGAATAGATAGACATGTATGTATGCATGCATGCATGCATGTTGGATAAATGGATGAGTATGAGATGGTCAAGTATGTTTTCCAATTATTTCACATTTTAGATGTCTTAGTTATTATTTGGTATATGCATTTGTATGATGAGAACCAATTTTTATTACTATTACAATAATTATTTTAGGATAACTCATGTTTTAGACTTCTATTAAATGGAAATTTATTAGGTATGGGATCTTTATATATATATATATAATTATTTTCCTAAATATGTAAATATGTGCTATTTAGCATTGCTTGAAGATTCTACGAAAAATCCCACTATTTTCTCTCAATAAAATTACCATCTTATCCTTTTTACCATGGGTCGCCCATTCAGTGCAAACATATGTAACGCTTTTTCTTTCCAACGCTCTGTTGGATGCTGTCCATAGGAAATTCCCAAACATTTATCCAACAATGCCTGTTTCTCTGGATTGGATAAAATGATTAATAAAGTTGATAAACAATTAAAGATCCCCACCATGGAACAATTAAAGATGATGTGAAGATGTGCATTTTTTCTCTTCATACAGGTATATTTGACCTTATGAACAGGTTCGATTGTAATTCACCATCACAGTGGGCCATGGGAAAATTTTCAACGGTGAGAGTAATTATCACCATTCCTTCCTAATGATGAAAGCCTTTTGATGTGTAATTTGGTCATCCCTTACACACCAGCCTCTAGATTGTTGTTGCAGATTCGGATTCAGGTAGCTCGTCGGGGAGTGATTCTGATGCAAATGATGCACAGTCGCCATTGGCGGGATCAAAAGCCACTTCCCCAAGAAGCTAGATGGTTGTGATCTGGTGGGATAAGAGGAGGAGGTGGGGCCTTGATGTGGGGTCAGCAGAGTGTGAAACGCTGGTGGTTAAGAAGGATGGGTGAGAGAGAGGTATGGCATAATACTTTGCTACCTTTATGACTCTTGATGATGATGATGTTAGATAGATAGATAGAATACAGAGGAAAATGGAGATATAAGGATTTGTGGGTTTTTCTTTTTTCTTCTTTTTCGTCCTTTTGGTTGCAGTTTTATGGAGGGAATGTGGCTGGCAATGTGTATCATATGTAAAGAGAGGACCAAAGAAGAAGGTAGATTAGGGTTAGGTTAGAGTTAGATGAGAGAGAGAGAGAGGGAGGGAGAATTTGTATCATACTGAAAAGGGCTAGTGATTTTCCTATCAAAAGGCTTTTGGCAAAAATATAATTCTTTCTTGTTTCTTCAGAGAGACAGTGATCAATGGGCGACCGTGATCAATGGGCCCACTACGGCCATTATCATCACCATCTCAGGACATGAATTATTACCCAACAAACATGTTAAGGAAAAAAGTAAAAGCAAGAGCAAATGATCAAAAAGGAGAAAGATGGGATGGGGTTGCCTTGAATGACAAGCATGTGGCGTGTGATTTGAGGATTGTGGACCCCACCCACCCTCTTTATTTTTCTTCTTTTTTTCCTTGTTACCCGCTTTATTCTTTTTTCCTCTCTCTGTGTTTCCTGTGCAAGTGTGGGTGTGGGTATTTGTAACTATAACAGCTGTTTCAGCTCTCGCCCACCCTTTTTTTTTTAATTTGATAATCAGAGGGATCTCTGAATCTTGGTTTTGAGGTGTTAATCTATGAACGGATTTGGGGTAGAAATTTAAAAAGAGAACATGTAACCAAGTAGTAACTAATCAAGTATTAAAATGGTAAAGTGATGTAAGGGATGACCAAATTACACACCAGCCTCCAGATTGTAATTATCACCATTCCTTCTTAAAAAACTCATGATGATCCATGTACTAGATAGGACAGACATGTATGTTGAATAAAACTGTCAGTTTCTGATTGATTCCAAAATCCTGGCCAACCAGGTGAGTAATATTCTCTTATTTTTGTGTTGGATAATATTCATTATGGCTCCTATCGTTTTAATGGTACTGATTTCATGGGCATCATGCTAGGACCCATCCAATCCAATGTCTGAATAGCCAAACCATACACAAATGAAACAAGGAAAACCCAACACTTCGTTAAGTCATTTCATCAAACACTTGGTGAGAAACATCAATATATATATTAAAAAAAAACAGTCATCGAACTTCAAAGAAGAAATCCCGAAATGTAACATCCCGAATTTTTGTCAACCTGAAATTAGATGTCCTTAGGCAATGGGTCGCTCCTGACACCTTATTAACTTGTCAGAACTCAATCTCATAGTCTAAGATCGCTTCTTAACCCATTTCCTTCACAAATCTCACTTTCACTACCTTATCCTTCACAAAGTGACTAAGTGCTAAACTAGATTAGCTACGAAATCCACTTGATCCACTTTAAATACGATCTGTAAGACCCAAAACTTGTAGAATCATTGACGCTAGGTTACCCTAAATTCTAGGATCAATCTCATTACTCGGCTGCTCTCGGGACCACATTGAAATTCCGTATTAGATCTGGACCGCACATCGGAAGTCCGAATAATACCAAGTTAAGGAATAGAACCGCCTTGCTGGGCTTGACAACCATCTCGAAAATTAAATCTAGATAGTGTCCCAGCGCTATTCGCTTGAGCTCGGAGCGGAGAGTGTGAGAAATGTGAAAATATTTCTAAATTAAATTCAAAATAATGAAATCTGAGACTTGTCACTTGCGGGTCAGTATTAAACAACCAGACTGTCAGAATTAGGCCAAATTATACCCTCGGATCAGGGATATTTCCCCAAACATATCTATGTACTCAAAATCTCCGATCGAGATCCACTAACCGTTGAATTGAAACTGGTCTGCCACGTGTGATCTGAAAAGCCGACTAGAACGAAAACCTAACTAAACCTAGATCCTGTTTTAGTGAGCTTAAGTCCAACCTTTAGCTTAAGGGGGGTCACCAGAAGTCCTCCGTTGAGCTGAAACTGGGTCGCTTTGGTTATAACCTAAGTATACCTTGACCATAAGTCTATTTTAGTGAGTTTTTAGGCTATATAAGGACCTTAGAACTCTCTCTCTCTCACAGCCATACTAATTTGAGATTGAGAAGAGAGAAAAGAGAGAGAAAGTGTGGAAGTTGTGGGAGGATCTCCCTGTCATGCTTCCCTGCCATTATGCAAGCACAACCACCCCTATCTACTCGCTTTCTCGACGATTCCGGCGTCATTTCTAGGTAAGAAACCCTAACCCTAATCTGTTTTGGGGTTTTGACAGTTGTAGGTTATGAAATAGCTAACCTATTTCATTCTATATGTTACCAAACTGTCGAATACGAAAGCTTAGCAAACCTATTGAATTCGTTATGATTCTACGACAAAAGGTGCAGACTTTAGGCGTATAGGTTACGGTTTTCAACGCTTTCAATGTTAGATAATGATAGATTCATGATCTGCATGCAATTACACATGTACAAAGTGTTGTCTGTTTTCTGTTTCGATTAAAGATGAAAAATATGGAATTTTACATACTCTAGGTATTTGTAAAAAGTACCGTATACGTATAAATTTTGGAAATATGTTTGCCATGATTATTTGTTGTATGAATATATTATCTATGGATAAAATACTTGTTTGGTGAAAGGACTCGCCCTAATATATGTTTTACTAATACACTATGCATGTGAAAATAGTGTATTCTAAGTGTTTGTGAAAATGACTGAATGAGTATAGAATTCTCATTCGTGCTTGCCATGACTAATTGTCATGGATATATGATTGTTATATAGGCGATACCCCTTTGACGAAAGGATTTACCCTAAATCACGCCACGGCCACTATACGCTATATATGTTGAAATGTGTAGCCCAAGTGTTTGTGAAAATATTCAAATGAATATGGAACTTGAATTCATGCTTGCCATGATTATCCGTCGTGGGTGCACGCGTG
The DNA here is from genome assembly GCA_030180095.1 of Magnolia changhungtana. NCBI lineage: Eukaryota > Viridiplantae > Streptophyta > Magnoliopsida > Magnoliales > Magnoliaceae > Magnolia > Magnolia changhungtana. The sequence goes on along the minus strand of JASAUF010000656.1, from coordinate 9,747,756 downwards.
TTATAATTGGCACAACTCCCTAGTGAAAGGATTTGGCCTTATGCCTATGTGATCAACATATGTCAAGTATGTTGATGTATGTAGTTTAAAGGGTTTGTTGAAATGTCTGAATGAGTAGTAGTTAGTAAATTGTAATGTATAAGGGTGTTGAGATATGATTCTCAACTTCTTTAACTATGTGTATGATTTCTTTAGATATCTGTGTGATTAGGAATTGAATATGTACAAACTCATGCTTATGTTGTACTTCATAACATGCTCAACTAATTGTATGATTTTATCTGTGTAATGCATATGTTTAAATTCATGTTTATGTTGTATTCCATAAGTGTCGTGAAGGGTGATGGGGGAGTGGTGTAACGAGTGCGTGCAATAGCTCTGGTAGCCCTTTGTAGTGACCTCAAGTATACTCTGAATTTGTGGTGAGGCGACGATTTTTGCCGCAGTGTATAGAGTATGAACTAGGCCTGTATCAGCTTAGTGATGAACTGTTAAAGAGGTGATGGGGGAGTGGTGTAACCATTGTGCGTAACAGCCCTGACAGCCTTTGCAGCGACGTAGAAATATACTATCGTATGAGATTATCTAGGACTGACGACCCTAGAATGGATCATGTTTGGGAATGATACAAGAGAGGTACCTTAATTTCCCAATCCTGCTGTTTGAAAGGACTAATAACTACTCGGTAATCATGCTCATCATCGCACTGCATGTGCCTGGTAGATGTGGAGCACTGAGGGATGAACACATATCGCGAACGTAAGATGGTGTCGCATGAGGGTGGTTTGGCAAGGGCATTCATCATGTCATTTCATACTTGCATTAAATAAGAGTAGTTAGGATTGTTTGATTGTACTGCTTTATCATTACTACTTGACTGAATTAATAACATGTTAACCTATGCTTTATTGTTCCACTGAGTTGATCACTCACTCCCACGTTATGAGACCGTATTGTACACACTAGCCAGACTTGTTTGAGTTTTAGGTGATGGCGATGCTTATGAAGTAGAGCCAGACTACTATTATGATGTTGAGGAGGAGTTCTCCTATATGTAACTCTCTGACAGGTCTATGAAGACCTGAAATTGCATTGACGGGGCTATGGTATTTAAGATAGAAGACATTACACTTCCACAACTTGGTATATTTTGAAATTATGCTTGTAATTCATTAACTGGTAACCTTATCACACTCTGGAGACTTACTATAGTTTATACATTTTTCTATCTATCACAATCTTCTGCTTACAATTTAACTGTCTCTAGAGTATGATATACTGTTTTGGCTTAATCTCACTCATGTTCACCACACTAATACAGACAACAGTCAATCATCATTCATTTTGTTTGCATAAAGTGATGCATTGGAACTCGGGAGTTGAGTTTATGCTCGAACCCCATTTTTCAGGGCATTACACAAAAATAAAAAAGAAAGAGAATTTCACCTTTCAGAAGTGGAAACCCTAATCTGTTGGATTTATAGGCCGATGAGGTGTGGTCGGAGCACAGTTATGCAGTTGTAGGGTAACTGGGTTGCGGTAGAATAGGGCAGCTTGGTTACGGTATAAAGAGAGAGACAGGGAGAGAGATTGCACGAGAGAGACAGACAGGGAGAGAGTGTGCGTGAGAGAGAGAGAGAGAGATAGGGAGAGAGAGTGTGCGAGAGAGAGTTTGGGTGGCAAACTGGTTGGGTTGCGAGAGAGAGAGAGAAGGAGAGAGATGCGTGAGAGAGAGAGAGAGACAGGGAGAGATTGCGTGAGAGAGAGAGACAGGGAGAGATTACACGAGAGAGAGAGAGACGGAGAGAGATTGCGAGAGAGAGATAGAGAGAGAGAGAGAGACGGAGAGAGATGAGAGAGACAGAGAGATTACGTGATTTGGGCGCTGATAGTTTTAGACCGCCCGCCTAAATTTTGGGCTTTTTGACGGACGTATCGATTAGAGACTCCGTAGGGCCTAATCCATTCCTATATATAATTTTAATAAATTATTTTACTTTAAGAAACAAATTTTCAAGTATATTTAAGGCCCAACTGGACCACACCATAAGAAGCAACTGTAAATCAAGTTATAATGTTTCTTGGTGTGTGGTCCACTTGAGCCTTCGATCTAGCTAAATTTTTTTTTCAACGTCTAAAGTAATATTTAAAAATATATAGACAGCTTAGATAGAACATATAGTTTTCTTAGGCCTCATAGAGCCCCTTACAACACTATTAAGTATTAATGGTGTATCCACTTTTTAGCTACAGATTAAAACCTAGCAAGCATAGCTGAGGTTTATATCCGTTGCAAAAAAGTAACATGGTCTGAATCCTTTGCCCCTTTTTTTTGGTAGTGGAACCAACTCATTGTCTCAGCTCATGCCAACTCGACGATTCCAATGGCATCACATCCTGTGAAGCAAGCTGCCCAGATTCCCGTTTCACCACTCCGATTGAGACGAAAAACCTTCCGACGGGACCCACCTCCATCCAAGCGTCTCAGCACTACCGTAGGACTGGTGCGGATCCATCAGCAATAGTGGCCGTTTCCACCAACATGGTGCCAAGATCGAGTCAGATCGACTTGAACTCGCTCCAGCCCGATCAACCCAACTTGAATCTCTGAAAACCTGGACGAGTTCACAAACTGTTGTGAAATTTGTTCTAACCTCTCTACACCACCAGATAGGACCGTTTCCTAAACAAGTACAACATCCAAACTGTCCCTGTAAACTCCACCTCAAGGAACTTGTTAATGAGTTGACTCGATATCCAAACCAGATATCAACTCAGTCAGCTATTAGAGTTGGGGTTTGATTTTCTTTAACAATGGAAGACAACTTCCACTTAGATATGAAACTGCAAAACTCACCAGCGTCAAGTAAATCTCCTCCTAACTCGGCAGTGATGTTAACTCATCTGGTTTCCAACAGAGTCAACTCGGTAGTAACTCACTGATAATTGTCATTTTCTAGTCAGGATGTATCTGGGATCATTTACCTTGAAGGACATCCCTTCCTTCAATCAATCTAAACCGGTAAGTAGAATATATACTCTCTTTTGCCATTAAGATAAATATGAGTTGAAATAAGGAGTTAGAACTTATAATTAATTGGATTTTACGATCATCACACACTCGCCTCATAGGAATGTTATAAATTAGAAAATACCCAAGGTGAGGGATATCCCACATGGCTTCATCTTTTCATTGAATTCTAAGATAGTTAAGCCTAAAAGCATAAACATATTCTCACTGTGTACATGTTAATTTTGTTTCCTTTAATCTTGAATTGACATTGATAATCATGTGGGATTGTTTCAAACCTCGTTACCTTAATCCATCTTATAAGGATTGTATTATGCACATCATGCCACATTTGAAATTGCTTACGTACATGTTGAAATTACGGTGAAGACCGCTTTAGTTGAAGTCGGGATATGTCAATATGTCCTAGAGGGGGGTGAATAGGACTTTTTAAAAGATTTTATGATTTATTTAAAATCCTATTACACTAATCCGAACAACAGGCACATATTAGGATTACTCAAACTTAACTCTACTGGCTTCCAAGCCTAGTAGAGGATCTAATCACAAACGATTTGAGAAGTAAACAATATGCAAACTAGTTTATGATAAAAATGACTGTGTAAGTGTGTGAGGTGTGATCTCAAATATTCAAATATGCAAATATTGAAGAAATCACACAATCAGAAGAATAGCAATCTCAAACACAATAATTTTTATAGTGGTTCGATGATCAGTCTACTTCACCCCTGTCAGACGCACTCAACCTTTGAGTGTGTCGGATTTCACTAAGGAGGTTTCACAGTGGTTCACCTCAAACCTAAGGTTTTAAATCAGGTTCACCTTCAACATTTACAACCTACACTAAGGCTGACTGTTTATGCTCTCACGAACAAGGGTCAAAACAACGCACCCACTTTTACGCACACTGGCTAAGGATCTTTCATAAGACCCTACCGGAGGTTTCTACATGGTTCACTTCAAACCCGAGGTTTCACAGTGGTTGACCTCAAACCTAAGGTTTTGCTGGTTTACCTTCAACCAGATGTTTATACTCTCCACAGAGCAATGGTCCACACAACGTACCCACCACGTGCACTCCTGCGAGAGGCCTCCTACGAGGGCTTAAAGGGGTGAGAAACACCTAGGACCCAATCCTACAAAGGAATGATCACAAGTGTCCTCTGGACTCTAGATACTTACAGATAAGTTGATGAGTCCCATTAAGCACGTTGACGAAGATCTCCTCCTTTGTTGACAAAGACTCTTCGATCTCCTTGATCTACAACTCAAAAGATATACAATGCATGGTGACGGGTTGGGTCAAGGTTATGATGAAATCCTACTCTCAAAAGATTTTCCTGTAAGGAAGATAGAGCGATTTCAATCATCTAAGCATTCAAGGTATCCCAGCTTAATGTTTTGCCATTAAGGTGGTAGCTAGAGGATCCTTGAATGTGGAAGTTCATTCCCCAATCCACTCTATTGAATATCAATGGTGAGGGTGGATTGGAGGATGAACTTCCCTGAGAGAAAGGGCTTTAGGTATAAGATCTAAGGTTAAACTCTCAAAAGCTCTCTTCTTTCTCTCACCGCAACAATAGACAAGTCCTCTATATATAGGCAAAAGGTTCCAATGGATATCAAATGGTCACATTTATGACAAAGTTTGATATCATCGAGTAGGTTCGATATCATCGAGCATATACTCTCGATCACATCTATGGTCCGCTCGATGACTCGAACTCAATGTCATACGCTTTTGAAACCTTTTGCCAGATGGTCGATGAATCAAAACGATTATCGATGTCATCGGATTTCGAACTCCAATTCCATCAATGATAGGTTCAATCCATCGACACTGTGAAAAATGAGAGAGACTTGACTAGAAATATTTTAGGTTTTCATGAATGATCAGGGAGCCATCGAGATCATCGGAATTTGAATGTCGATGATATCAATATCAGAGTCGAGGCACCGATAAATCCAACGGAATTTTCATTAAGCTTGCTGGATAGTTTATGTCCTTATTCAATGCAATCGACCTGGTACCGATGTCATCGATATTTGAATATCGATTCTATCGATGGGCCCCCGATCATGGTTAAACAACCCTGAAATATGTTGCTGGAGAACTTCGCGCCCAAGATCGATATCATCGAAGGCCTACCAATATCATCGAGGTTTAAATTTCAATGGTATCGAGGAGGCTTCGATATATCGATGCTTATATGATATTCTTTAAGAAAAATAGGGGCGCTGAAAATCTACCTGTCGATAGTATCAAGTCGACTTCGATAGACTCGAGATTTGAATATCAATGATATCGATAGGTGTATCAATATATCGATAATTCATCTATATAGGTTATGAGGTTGCTGGACATATTTGGTCTTCTTATCGATAGTATCGATGGAGCATCGAGGACATGACAGCGCAGGTCAATCATATCGAGATGTGTATCGATACAATCGACAGGGCAAGAAAACTTAGAGAATTTTCTGATTTTTTAAAATGTTTTCTTACCCAAAACCCTAAGATGTTCTAGTTTGATTTTAAGGGTTTTAGCTTACCTAGTGATTTGGGAAAAGGGATGTGAGGCTCAGACTTGTAACGCCCTGAAAATCGGGGGTCGAGTAGCAACTGAACTCCCGAGTTCCAAAACATCACTTATGCAACATATATGCTTATGATTCAATGTTGTCTGTGTTAGTACATTAATCATGAGTGGGATTATACCAAAATAATAATTCATACTCCAGATCAAGTTGTAAAATGCAAGCGGAAGACTGAAAGACATAAATACACGTATATAAGTCAAAGATCACGATCGGTCTCCAGAGTATGAATACATCACTGAGTCACCATATACATGTAATAGTCTCAAAAATCAAAATGTCAAAATAGTACAACTACAATGATAATCCCTATAGCCTCGTCAATCCGGATAGCCTAAGTGAAGCCACCGGAGAACTGCATATAAGAGAACTCGTCCTGATCATCGTAGTAGTCAGGCTCCACCTCAGGGGTCACGCCGTCATCTGAAATCAAGACAGAGTCTGGTTGGTGTTTAAAATACCGTCCCGTAATGTGGGAGTGACTGATCAACTCACTGGAACAATAAAGCAAAGGTTAGCATGTTATCAATTCAATCAAGCAGTAATGATAAAGCAGTAAATCACACATTCCTAAGTACTCTTGTTAATGCAAGAATGGTATGAATGTATGATGCATGCCCTCGCCTATGCTCCCTCAGTGACTTCATCTCACATTCGCGCATGAACAATACTGCCTCAGTGCTTGACCTACTACGCCTGAACGCACGCGTAATGCAGTACATCCATATGATTACCAAGTTCTTATTAGTCCTTTTCATACAGCAGGGTTGGAAAACTAAGGTACCTCCCTTATATCAATTCTCAAACAATGATCCGTCTAAGGTCATCAATCCTAGTTAATCACATATGATAGGCAAGTTCAGGTCACTACCACCAACACCCTACCAATTGGTAGTCTATTTTCGAAGGATCGTCGCCAACTCGACTAGGGACCACAGCCAGGCTGTGCCGGGGTAGGCCTATTTTGTACTCGAGGTCACTCCACCAACACCCTACTAACTGGCAGTCTATTTTTGAAGGCTCGTTGCCAACTTGACTGGGGACCATAGCCAAGCTGCATTAATGGAGGCCGACAGCTCGAATACAGTGTCCCATACCACCGTATTAGGCTCATGAGTTTGGGTCACTACGGGTGGGCTCGTAGCCCCGGCGTAGGCCGACAGCTCGACCACGGTGTCCCATACCACCATGTTTGGCTCATGAGTCTTAGCGGATCGAGGTACTGGGTTAACGGGGGTTTCACTAGTGAGTTTGGTACCTTAGGTTCAAGCAGTAGAGTCTAAACATGGTGAACATACATCGGGTCAATTGGGTTACTTGACGAGCTCGACTAGCATGAGCACACATCGAGTTGATTAACATGAAGTGCATAAACACTCCGTGTAGCCTAACCACTACCGACAACTCTAGTACGGCTCGGGTTCGTCAAACACGTCCTACGTGGTGAATGAATCTCATCCACGAACTCAAAGCCTGTTACCAATTGCCTGGACCATAGCATAGCCCCATACACATTCAACCTTAACCAAAAAGCATGTGGAGTAGTCAGAATAGAAGTAACCAAGTAGTCCAATCATATTATCAAGCATGTTATAAGATGCAACATAAACAAGAATTCATATACATGCCTTTCATAAGTAAAGCGAAGAAACTAAACAACTCGTATGGAGGAAGTCATACACATCCCTAAGGTAGTTGAGAATCCTATCTCAACACCCATATACAGTACAATTCACCAAATACTTACTCATACAAATATTTTATCAAACACTTATACTACACCTATCAACCTACATGACATATGTCAATTTTTAACATGTACTTGGACAAATCCTTCCGACAAGGAGTTGTCACATACACAATCATCATGTACTTGCATCCCATAGCCACGATAGGTATAAATCACGATTTCATATTCATTCAGTCATTTCAACAAACACTTAGACTACACCCTCCATCATACATATTATATATTAGTTATCATACATATAAGGTCAAATCCTTTCGTCAAAGGGTTGTTGCCTATACGACGATCATATATCCATGACAATTAGTCATGGCGAGCACGAATGCAAATTCTATACTCATTCAGTCATTTTCACAAACACTTAAGCTACACATAATAACATACACAACGTATGTTGATATAACATGTATTAGGGCTAATCCTTTCGCCCAGAAGTTGATACACATGCATCTAGCATACATAAACAACAATTAATTATGGCAAGCACAAATCCGAATTTCATATATATATATACGGTTTTTTCTACAAATACGAGGAATACAATATATTCAACCTAGTTAACGTATAACTGAAAAAAGAAATGGACATCACTTTATGCATGTGAAATAGCACCTACGTCAAGAATAAATCATTAACCGACATTGAAAGCCTTGAAAACCATAACCTATACGTCTATAGTCCGCACCTTACGCCGTAGAAGCGTAACGAATTCGACAGAGACTCTAAGTATTCATTAACGATGGAATGACAACCTATAGCACGAATTGAGTCAGTTATTTCGCTATTAGCAACAATTAAAAACCTTAGAACAGATTAGGGTTAGGTTTTCTTACCTAGGAATGAAGTCAGATTCGCCGAAATAATGATTAGGTAACGATGAATAAGCAAGTAGAATAGCAGGGATCGAATCTCAGGAGTGACTCCAACTTCTCTCTCATTTTCTCTCTCTTTACTCTCTTCTCTCTCCTAGGATTTTTTCTCAAATTCGTATGGAGTGAATGAGAGAGGGTTTAAGTCCTTATATAGGCCTAAAATTGATGTAAATGGCCCTAGGGCCAAGGTATACATAGGTTATAGCCAAAGGGAGTCTGTTTCAGCTTAACGGAGCACTTCTGGAAGCCCCCTCCCCCCTTGAGCCAAAGGTCGGACTTAAGCTCCCTGACTATGGATCTAGGTCGAGTTAAGTTTACCTTCCAGTCGGGTTCCCAAATCACATGTGGTAGACCAGTTTCAGTTCAACGGTCACCGAAACTCGATCAAGGTTACAAGTACATGGACATGTATGGGAAATGTTCCCTGATCCGAGGGTGTATTTGGGTCAGATTCTGATGGTCTGATTGCTTATATCTGGCCCGCAAGAGACAAGTCTCAGATTATTTAAATTAGACTTAATTTTCTAAAGAAAACCACGTTTTCTCACACTCTTCACTCCGGGCTTAAGCGAATAGCCTCGGGACACTATCTGGATTTGATTTATGAAAAGGTTGTCAAGCCCAACAAGGCGGTCCTAAGCACTTAGTCTCGTGGTCATCGGACCTTCGACGTGCGGTCCAGATCTGATACGAAGTTTCAATGTGCTCCCGAGACCAACTAGGTAATGATATTGATCCTAGATTTCAGGGTAATGTTGTGTCAATGATTCTACAAGTTTTTGGTCTTGCAGATCGCATTTAAAGTGATTCAAACAAATTTCACAGCTAATCTAGTTTAACACTTAGTTAATTTTGTCTAATTTCTAAAGGATTTGGTCCTGAGTGATTTCTGCCTGAGGTGGTACTCGGGTCTCTATACGGATTTTTTTCTGGGACATTACAGATTTACCTGTGGCAAGCTTGCACAATCCGGTTAAGGCAGACGCTTGAATTGATCTTCCTATCAGGATCTGTAAATGAACTGACTCAACACTCACGCAAATTGACAAACCAGGGCACTTTCAATCTACCCCTTTGTCAATTACGTGACAAAATCCCAAATCACCCTAGAACATTCTAGACAAACATATCCTAAATTGTGTGTATATGCTTTTTACACAATTTTACAATTTCTAGCCCATGTACACAACCAGTATCTGTTCTCTGCAAACTTCCCCTCACTTGATGTAGCAGCTCCCCCTAACACCTGCAATATTATCCAAGTAGATATACAATTTTCCATTCGAGGTGTTTGGACTGTTCTCCCCCCTTTTGTCAGTCATTGACAAAGATATAGCAGTTGATATTGACTGAAGCTTGAAGTATTTGGGAGAACTACTCAGCCAGTAGAATATGCATATAAAGATAGATGTATAATGGTCAATCAGTTGCTGAATCAGACATCATTTGCAGTGAAGATATATGCATAGCAGATCAGATATATGCAGTGTCATAGTAGATAGAATATTCATTAAAGATATCACATGCAATCTAAGATAAGTCAGGGGATCGTAAAACATGAGTATGGCAGTAAAGATGAGAGTTACATTCAGGCATAACAAAAGTATTCAAATATCCATCATCCAAAATGCACACTACCACAGACAGCAATAGATTAACAATATATCCACCTGAACTAAGCCCCAAAAAAAATATATTCAGTCCAACCATGGACATATACAATGACTCCCAAAAAAAAGTCAGATTCTCCAGATTAGTTAGTTATCACATACACTCATGAAGGCATAGAACATTCAAAAAGATCCTAATGTTCATACGTAGAGATAAGAGTGGGGTGTATGTAATAGCAAGTAGTGATCATCGTCATGGAGCAGAGTGGGATGGTGTCGTGTCGGCCTAGCAGCAAGTTATCACATCCACCAACTGCTGGACAGTTTGCTGCACATTTAGCACCATTCGTTCTAGGATAGTAAATCTCTCATTCATTGACTCCCTGAGCTGAGAGACATCATGTTGAATTGCACCAAGCTTGCTTGGATGGAGCTTAAACCTCTTTGCATGCCCAATTGTTGATGTTGATGGAGCATGTTGAGGTCTAGAAGCATCTTCTCTGGTCACCTCGGTCCCTCCCATAGGAGCGTCACCAGCCCTACTTTCTCCATCAACTTGAATTCCTTCCTTCAAGGGCTCCTCAGGGTATTTGTGAAACCTCAAATCCATCCTTCGGATGTTGCTTTTATTGAAGGTTTGGAGAGGAAGTTCAGGATCATTTGTAGTTGGGAACCCTATGACATTACAGATTGTATTGATGATCCAAAGATATGGTAGGAGAATGTCCCTAGCCCTATGAAAAGTGTACACCAACTGATACACAATCAGGGTAGACAGACAGATCTTGACCCCAACGGTGATTGAATAGATTATCATAGTCATGAAGCTAGTGAGGTCGGCTCTGTTGGAGCCTCTGGAGTAAATATTCGAAGCAAGAATACCATGCAAGACTCGATAACGTGGTTCCATGAACTTGACTTTCAGAGTATTCCCTTGATGCCACTGGACATCACGATTGTGACAGAGGAATTTGGTGACCTCGAACCGTACTTCAGAACTTTTCATGTCCATATCAGGGATTCCTACAGGAGATAATATAAGATTGAATATTCCTGCAAAAGACCCTGGAGTGATCAACGCATCATCACCATCTATAGTTACGGAGATGGATGGAGGATCAGATGTCGGAGAATGACAGGCAGCAAAGAAATGGTAAGTTCATTCAAGCTGATATGATCCACCAAAGTCAAGAACTGATAACCAATCTATGACAGCAAATGGAGGTTCCAAATTATAAGGAATCAAGCAGCTTTCATCGACTTTCCTTTCGGGAATAACCTTTCTCCCTGCAAATTTTACTAAGACTAGATTAGCTTGCACAGGTGGAGGAGTTTGCGCCTTAGACTGAGACTCACCACGTCTCGAGCGTTGCCTTGTGGGGGTCTCATGATACGGGTCCCTTGCCCTTGCTCTTGAAGCAAGCACCTTTTGTTGGGCGGATCTCGAAGACACCCCCTGTCCAGATGTTTTTCCTTTCTCTTTTCCCATCAGGACAAAATAAACTTTGAAAACTTGGGAAAAGAAGACAGAATCCTTCAACAAGAAGTACCGACCAAAAAGCCAAGATTTGGAAAGGAAGAGATGAAAAGATAGTACCAGTTTCTGAGTACCTTCTGGGACCCACCAAAGACCTTTCAGCCGAGAGTTTGAGCCAAAAGGAATGGAAAACCCTTTCTCGAACAAAATGAAAGACTTTTCGCTCGACCGCCTTTTATTGGGTGTCAGACTTCGATTTTATCGATCTCTCTTTCGATTTTATCGACGACCCTCATTCAATGTTATCGATAATAGCTTCAATAATATTCTTGATCAAGTGACTTTCAAATTCTGAAGAGATGTCGCACTATGTGAAAAATGGAAAAAAAATAACAGATTTAGAGACGGTTCTAGACCATCTCTAAAATTGCTCGGTTTAAAGACGCTTTAAAGACGGCCGTAAACCATCTCTAAAATTTTAGATGGCCCTTGACCGTCCTTAATATTGTCTTAAAAATTTGAACGTCCACAGATCATTTAAGACGGTCGTTGACCGTCTTATATGGGTCATCTGAGACGGTCATTAGCCGTCCGCATTAGAGATGGTCCTTTACTGTCTTATATGCCATCATCTGAGATGGTCATTGGTCGTCTGCATTAGAGACTGTCATTGGCCTTCTTTTACTTGCAATCTGAGACTGTTAAAGGCCGTCTCTATTAGAGACGGTCCTTAGCCATCTTACAGCCCTGTCAAAGACCGTCTCTAGTAGAGACGGTCAAGGACTGTCTCTATTAGAGACTGTCAAGGACCTTCTCTATTAGAGATGGTCCTATACCATGTTATAGCCCTGCAAAAGACCGTCTCTATCAGAGACTGTCAAAGATCGTCTCTATTAGAGACTGTCAAAGACCGTCTCTATTAGAGACTGTCCTAAACCGTCTCTAATGATTAGGTCAAAAATGAAAGAGCTCAAAAAAATTATGAATTTTGAAAAAAAAATATAGTCGAGAAGCTTAGAAAAATAATTAACAATGTTTAAGAAAAATTTAAGTTTCGAAAAAAAAAAACTGTAATTTTATAAAAATCTAGATTTTGAAAAAAAAAATTAAGAACTTTGAATAATTTTGATAATTTTAAAAAAAAATTCGATAAAAATATGATATTTTGAAAAAGAAAATTTTAAAAATCAAACAAAATTGTGAAAAAATTGATAAAATGTAAAAAAATATATTAAAAAAAAAAAAAAGAAAACTAGATTTTGTATTTTCATAACAAAATTTGAAAAGTTATATAACAAAAGTGATATTAAAAAAATGATATTTTGAAAAAGAAAATTTTAGAAATTAAACAAAATTGTGAAAAAATTGACAAAATGTAAAAATATATATTTTTTAAAAAAAGAAAACTAGATTTTGTATTTTGACAAGAAAAATTGAGAAGTTAGATAACAAAAGTGAGATGTCGATGATGTGTTGTATATCCTTACCGCCCATATGTTTCTCCACCCCATTTTTGGGCCAGGTATAAAAAATTGTGTAGATTTAAATCTTAAGTGGACCACACCATTGGAAAGAATGATAATATAGTACCTCGCCATTAAAAATTATAAAGAGCCCATCGTAAGGTTTTAGTAATGTTTATTTGCAATCCAACTTATTGATAATGTAAAGGAGATCTAGATGAAGGTAAACTACAAAGATCAAATTGATCCAAAACTTGTGGCCTTCAAAAGGTTTTTAATGGTTAGTCATCATTGTTTTGATTGGTATGGCCCACCTGAGAGTATTGAGTTCTTGTGATTTGAAATCACATCCTAAAATATGATGGAAAAATATATGGACAGTGTCGATATACATAAAATATATCAAGGTGGGCCCTACATGATTAGAGCAACACCCATGAAGGAGTTACCTAAATAGTGAAATGGTACTATAAGGTCACCTCATGGGAACTTCCAATGAGGTTAATCTATGTGTGCCCCACCATGATGTGTGTAGAACATCAACACCATGCATTTGATGTCCCCTTTAAGTCCAAAAATCACTCGTATACGAAACTCAGGTGGGCCATAACATCTTAAACTATGTGAAGACATCCTTAAAACATATAAAAGCTTTTAATTGGTGGGGGCCACATGACTTTTGGATGTGTATGAAACTTGGGCTGACTCCTCATCCAAGTGGGACACACATAATGAATGGGCTAGATCTATGAACCACATCTAGGTGGGCCCAATAAATGATTATGAATGTTTTAATGGAAGGGTAACCCTCTCAACTATATATAGTACGTGGTGTGGCCCACCCAAGTCATGGATTGACTTTATTTTTAAGCTCGTGGTCCACCATGGAATGGTGTGCATCTGACTGACAGGGAAGATCCAAATTAAGTTCAAGTGGACCCACCATAGAAAAGAGTGGGATAGTGACACCCACTATTGAAACCTTCTTAGGGCCCATGCGCCGCGATGTTTATTTGAGATCCAACATGTTTATAAGTTAATACTAGAGCTGGGCATCGGTCTAAGTCGGACCGGATTGGGTCCAACCCGATCAGATCCGAAATCTCAATGGCTTAACCCAAACCCGATCCAAACCAGGACCGAGTTTAGGTCGACGGCCTCGAATCGACCCGAAGTATACATGTCCTGATCCGATCTGAGTCCGACTCGGTCAGGAAAACCGAGTCGGATCGGATGGGGCACTATTTAAATCGCTTAAGATTTTTTTACAAAATTTTTTTTGAGAAGTTTGAATAAAAAAATAAAAAAACAAAAAAAAAAAATTACCAGGACATCTTGGTAGATGCAATCCTTCTCTGCTCTGACATTCACCTTGATCAATGCATGATACATATCTCTATTCAGTAGAATCACAGCACTCAACAAACGCACGAAAGCAGCTTCTGTCCCTTCAGCATCACCTACTCTGACATTCTCTGCTCTAACATTCACCTTAATCATTTACAAAAAAGTAGGTCCGATCAACAATTTGATTCATCAAAATTTTAGGGACCATCATGGATTGCTTGAGTCTAAAGAATCACTTTTGTTAGCCAATTGAAAGCATCCTATCTATGTCTTGGAAAAAGGATGGTTAGAGAAAAAGGCCAAATTAATCATAGATTATATCACTCGTTCAGTCTAAATATTTTTCAAGGTAGCCTAGAAAATGTGTGCTAAACTTAATAGACGGTTGAGATCAACCGATTGGATCTTCTAAGTGTTTGAATACAACCAGAAGCACTATAAGTTATAGTGCCCTGATAGTACTCCCCTTACACCAGCCAATGACTGGTGGTCGGTGCTCTGTGGCCCCAACCATGATGTATGTGTTTCATCAATGCCGTCCATATATTTTTACAGATAATTTTACAATATGAGACCAAAAATGAGATATATCCAAATCTCAGGTAGACCACATTAAAGGAAACAGTGTTGAATGAGTGTCGACCATTAAAAACATTTTAGTAGCCATAAAAGTTTTAGATCAAGCTGATTTTTGTTTTTTCCCTTCATCTAGTACTGTATGACCAAATCAACAGATTGGATGTCAAATAAACAGTACAGTGGGCCTTAGGAGGATTTTAATGGTGGATATCCAATCAATATTGTTCTCATGTGGTGTGGACCACCTGAGATTTATATCCCTCTAATTTTTTGCACAAAGCTTTAAAATGATCTTTAAAAATGGATGAACGGAATGGTTGAAACACATACATCATGGTGGGGCCCACAGAGCACCGTCGATGGTCTCAGCCCAAAATTGGGCGCGCGCTCAAAACACAGCCGCGCGCGCCCAATCTTCCCAAAACCTCTCACTCGCCGCCCTCCCTCTCTCTCTCTCTCACCCCTACCCTCTGCCATCATCTAGCTCTCTCTCTCTCTCTCTCTACCCTCTTCCTCTCCCATGATCTCTCTCCTTCTCAATCTCAGATCTCTCTAGATCTGTCGCTCCTTCTCCCTCTCCCTCTCGATCTCTCTCTCTCAATATGCCTCTCCCTCTCTCTCTCTCTTGCAATCTGCTTCTCTCCCCCTTTCTCTCTCTTGCGATCCGCTTCTCTCCCTCCCTCTCTCTCTCTCTCTTGCAATCTGCTTCTCTCCCCCTTTCTCTCTCTTGCGATCTGCTTCTCTCCCTCCCTCTCTCTCTCTCTCTCTCTCTCTCTCTCTCTCTCTCTCCGACTCTCGATTTGCAAGCCTTAACCTGCATCCAGTAGCCGTTCGTAGCCTACCGCATCTCTGATCATCAACAGCAATAGAAAGTTGTTGAGCTCCCACCTGTTGCCAATTTGAAAAGGTGATGTTGCATTTTGATTTTTAGTCTTCATTTTAGTTATGAATCTTTATTTGGATGACTGGATCATGAAAAGTTGTTTTAAGGATTTTTGCATGTAAGGTGTATGTTGATATGCTTATGAGAATATCATTTCAAATTATGTTTGTGATCTTATTGGAAGCCCATGAGGACCCCCACCTGGTGTATATGTTTCATCCCCACCGCCCACCTTTTGTATGCAGCTGGGCCACCATGATGTATTTTTTATCTAGGACAGCAGGGCCGTCCATCTGTAGACGCTGCTGGACTGACGCCAAACAGTAATTTCTACCATGACCACTTTGATCTGCTCCATCCCCTGAGCCATAGAGATCTTTCTGTTATGTGCTTGCCTGATAGAAATATCATCAAACACCTAATCTGTAACCTCTGAAACAAGTTCCTTGTTATGCTCATTAACCATGTGGTAATTGACTGCTAATGGGGCCACCACCTGTGCTTCCAACAACTGTGCTGAGTCTCCCAAATTAGTTTTATCTTCGTCATTGATAGAAGTTAGATTGACATCCCAACAACTGTGTTGAGTCTCCCACATGTTTACCATGGTAAACGCACAATGACCATTTTTCTTAATTTTGAAAAAAATAAAATTAAGAACTTTGAATGATGTTGATAATTTTGAAAAAAAAAATCGATAAAAAATGATATTTTGAAAAAGAAAATTTTAAAAATTAAACAAAATTGTGAAAAAATTGACAAATTGTAAAAAAATATATATTTTAAAAAAGAAAACTAGATTTTATATTTTGACAAGAAAAATTAAAAAGTTATATAAAAAAAAGTGAGATTTAAAAAATGATATTTTGAAAAAGAAAATTTAAAATTTTAAATAAAATTGTGAAAAAATTGACAAATTGTAAAAAAATATATTTTTTAAAAAAGAAAACTAGATTTTGTATTTTGACAAGAAAAATTAAAAAGTTATATAACAAAAGTGAGATTTAAAAAATGATATTTTGAAAAAAAAAATTTAAAAAATTAAACAAAATTGTGAAAAAATTGACAAATTGTAAAAATTATATATTTTAAAAAAGAAAACTAAATTTTGTATTTTGACAAGAAAAATTGAAAAGTTAGATAACAAAAGTGAGATTTTGATGATGTGTTGTATATCCTTACTGCCCCTATGTTTGTCCAACCCATTTTTGGGTTGGGTATAAAAAATTGTGTAGATTTAAATCTTAAGTGGACCACACCACCGGAAAGAATGATAATATAGTACCTCACCATTAAAAATTATAAAGAGCCCATCATAAGGTTTTAGTAATGTTTATTTGCAATCCAACTTGTTGATAATGTAAAGAAGATTTAGATGAAGGTAAACTACAAAGATCAATTGATCCGAAACTTTTGGGGCCTTCAAAAGGTTTTAAATAGTTATTCATCATTGTTTTGATTGGTATGACCCACCTGAGAATATTGAGTTCTTATGATTTGAAATCACATCCTAAAATATGATGGAAAAATACATACATCATGGTGGGGCCCCCTACCACCAGCCATCTGTGGGCCCGACCATGATGTATGTATTTCATCCATTCCGTTCATCCATTTTTACTGATAATTTTGGGATCAATACAAAAAATTAGAGGGATAGAAATCTCAACTGGACCACACCACATGAAAATAATAGTGATTGGATATCCACCATTAAAATCCTCCTAAGGCGCACTGTACTGTTTATTTGACATCCAATCTGTTGATTAGGTCAAACAGGCCTAGATTAAGAGAAAAAACAAAAATCAGCTATATCTAAAACTTTTATAGCCCCCAAAATGTTTTTAATAGTCGACGCTCAACAGTGTTTTCTGATTGTGTGGTCCACCCAAGATTTATTTCAGGCTCATTTTTTGGGATTGTACACAAAATGATGTTATGAAATGTATGGATGGCGTGGATGAAACAAATCGATCATGGTGGGCCCATAGAGCGATACCAGGTCCAAAGTTCAAGTTAACGTTTTCAATCTTCTGGTTTTTCATTGTGAGTCTTGCATTTTATGTAAAATGGTGTTGACTTGTCCATAACAATAGTGGCTAAGATATAGAGTTATCCAAACTAACGAAATAATCGGTCTAGTTGTAAATAGTAAATATTTATAATTTTATTTTGTAAAACGATCTTAACCATCCAGAAAATGGTCCCATGCATGTACGATCAATAATAGAGTTGGTGTTATAAATAATGGTAAACTCACAATATATAAATTTAAAAATTTTATCTTCTTTAAACCATAAAACGCCCGCTCCTCTTTTCCTATTTTCCCTCTTTTCCTCATCTTCCATCGACGAGAAACCCTCTCTCTCTCTCTCTCTCTGTTGTGAAAAGCCATGGCAGTAGCAACAACAACAGCAGGTGCATTTTGCTTCTTTAGGATCTAGCGGTGGAGGAGGATCCGCAGATTCCTACATCGGCAGTGTGATTAGCTTGACATCCAAACATGAAATCAGATATGAAGGTGGCCTATACAACATCAACACTAATGAATCCAGCATCAGTTTGAGGAACAGTACTCTCTCTCCCTCCCCATTTTTTCTTCAGATTGGGGTTTTTAGGGTCTGGAAGGGTTTTTGTGGGATTTTGGTATATAGGTTTTGATTTTTGTTGGATTTGGGGATATGGGTCTTGTTAAATCTGACGTGAGATTTGTTGGGTTTTTAGGAATTTGATTTTTTTTTCTTTTCATTTTATACGGGTTTTGAGTGTATTTTTCAGTTTTTTTTAATATAATTTTATAACCAGGAAGTTTTTATTTATTTATAAAAGATTTTGTATGGTCGGTGGAATGAAAATGTTGAATATTTTTTTATGTTTTTTCTCCTAATTTTTAATTGGGTGGTGAATTGGAATAAAAATAGAACTTATTTTCCCATACGAGAATTGAAAAATGTTGCATTTGATGTATGTGGTTAAGGGCACGTTTAGGTGTTTGAACGAACTGAATTGGAGCAATTGGATTCAGGGTTAGAACATTTTGATGCATAGACGATGGTTATACTCCTAATCCCAATTTATTGGGATTCAAGTTGGATTTGAAGTGAGCATATTTTTAGCTTGGGGGGCTAGTTTCTCATTGTGAATGGATTGGAGATGTCATTATCGGAAGGCCCTGCGTTCCGTTTCACCTACACTAAGGTATACTTTACTTTCCCATTTCATCCCTCCCTCGAATTGTATTACAACAGATTTCTCTAATGCATCTCTTCATTTTCTTCTCCTTACTATCCTTACCAAATCTCCTGCATGCATTTCCATCAAAATGCTGGAACGTTCATTCATCTTTTTCTTTTTTCTTTTTCATTTGATCTTGAAAAAGAATTAGATTTCCTCAAAAAGTTAATAAATAAAAACATGCCTTACAGTACAATTATCAGTCACCTTTATTGCATGAACCAAGTCTCCAACATGCCTTACATGCGTCAACTCGCAGATACATCTTGATTTTTAAGTTGGTATTGCAAAGGGTGAGCTAATGCAATACTGCGAGTTCCAAATACCTTAACTGAAGATTTTTTTTAAAAAAAAATTATTTATTTATTTTTAAAACCTCATTTGGGTTCCTGATAAAATTACAATGGTCAGGCTAAAATGGTCAATCCACCTTACTCTTATGAACCAATCTCCTACATGTGTGACATTTGTCGACCTGCACGTGCATTTTGTTTGTCAAGTTAGGTCATAAGGGTGAGAAGGAGACAATGTTGTGGGTACCACATGCCTTTAACCATTTGTGTGTTAATGATCTGATTCTTATATATTCATGTGATGGATTTATGTGGATTATGTATTTTTTGGCCTCTCATTTGGTTATTCTTTAAAAGATTCTGTTTTTCCTTCATGCTTAGTATTTGTTTTGTGCCATACATTTTCCATGGTAAGGTTTGGCATTTAATGTACATGAAAAGTAGACACATATTTGCAATCATGCTTGGTGATGGGGATTTCTTTAACATTTTGATTTTTTATCAATTTTATTTTGGTGGATATAGCGGGAACTTTTCTCACATGGTCATGATTACCTCATTCCACTTAATTTTGTGTGGTATGCCTTCCTTAATTGAACCAACGGTCATCAGTTTGGTTGGTTTATTTAACTATCATGATTGTTTGAGACTCCTGGCTTTATCTAGTGGAGAGGAATTTGGATTGTCGTTATGTTCAAGTTTGGTTTATGTGTTTATAAGATTAGCAGTAATGATTTTTAAACTTGCAGCTGTGACAAAAGCCTTGGGCAACATGAGCAACTTGAGTAAAACAAGGAAAGTATGGAATGCCAGCCAGCTCATTTATGCCCTCGCAATGTGGGGAATTAGTTTGGCAGAGTGAGATTCTACTGCTTTTCTTCCCAATCTTTTTTTTTCCATGTCCGCTCTTTTATGTGTATCTTTCACCTGTCTCAATTTTCTTCGATGGATGATGAATATATTTGCAAATGTAAACGAAAATAAAGAATTTATAATATATATATATATATATATGTTATCAATGGTGGATTCCTTGTTTAGGGGGACATGAAATTCTTGTAGCTTATGGTATGGTGCCCCAATGTTGGTTGTATGTTACTAGTATGTAGTAGAAAATACTAGGTTTAATAGTAGATAATACTAGAGAATACCTAAACCTTAACCTATAACCTAACCTAAACCTAATCCTATAACCTAGACTTATAACCTAGTATTGTTGGTTAAGATAAGAGGATTAATCTTAACAGTATGGTCGTCATGCATATAGACAAAAAATGCTTGCAATTTTTATGAGTACTAGGTGGCCTATTAATGAAAACAATGTCTCCGTCCATAATACGTCTGTTTATGATTTGACTAACTTTCAAATATGTATGTCCTTTTGAACCTTTGGATTTTCTTATTAAGAAGTCCGAACTCATTCTTTTAAAAAATAGAAAAATGGGAATATTAGTAAATATGGATTTTCTTGTTAAGAAGAAAATGGAAGATGGATTTTAAAAACATAAAAGAGATTTTTTTCTTCTTCTTCTTTTTTGTTTCAAGAGAGAGAGAGATGGAGAGGTGAGAGTGGGGAAATCGAGGGAGAGAGTGGGGGAATGAAGTCGCCACGTGATATTTGAAAATAGTGAGTGTAGTTTGGTTTGAAAATGATGTTTCACATGCATGACGTGTGTGGCTATGAGAGGTGTCTACAGACACAGATTTTTACTTGCCCATCTTTGTTCATGAAACT
This sequence comes from Magnolia changhungtana, assembly GCA_030180095.1. NCBI lineage: Eukaryota > Viridiplantae > Streptophyta > Magnoliopsida > Magnoliales > Magnoliaceae > Magnolia > Magnolia changhungtana. The sequence goes on along the minus strand of JASAUF010000656.1, from coordinate 9,726,888 downwards.
TTAAGTTAATGTTGGAAAAGTAATTACTTTATTACTATTTTTCAGAATAGAATGCAGAGATGAAATGATCTGTACCTCTGCTATTGACTCCTAAGTAGAGGAACACATTCTATTGTTTAAAATACACACACATGTATGTATGTGTTTATATGTATGAATGCACACATGGATGGATGAAATGATGCATGCATGCATGGATGGACAGGTAAATTCATTTTTTCTTATTCGGTTGCATTTTTCTCTGTCATATAAGTTGTAGCTATCAAATATATAATATCACCTCCCTATAGGGAAACATTTAATGATGTGTACAGGTAAATTCATTTTTTCTTATTCCTTATATTGTTTCCCAGTTATATTTGTGTTGGTATCAAAGTACAAGTAGTGATAGAAATTGTTGGTCGATTGTGGTTTGTAGACAAAGGGATGAGTAACCAACAATACAAATATGGGAGGCCTTCCCCAGGTATCCAGATGCTTTTAGATATATTTATGTTATTTTTAAATGTATTAGCTAGAAATTGAAGGAGCAGACCCGGATGTGCGTCGGAGCTATCCGAATGTTGAGCGGGGGTCCCTGGAAGGTGAGAACCGCTGTTATGACCATGATGAAGCTGTTCATTTCCTATGGACAACATTGGAGGAGCTTGACCATTTGTATAGGCCGTGTTTATGTATTTGCTCAAAATTAATGGAGCAGACCTGGATGTGTGTCGGAGCTATCCGAATGAGCGGGGGTCCTTGGAAGGTGGGAACAGCTTTATGACTATGATGAATCTGTCCATTTCCTATGGACATCATTGGAGGGGCCTAGCCATTTGGACAGGCCGTGTTTATATCTGTATATGCAGGGACCACACCCTTAACCTAAACCACACCTTAAACCTATTCTCAATTACCAAAACTTATAACTTATAACCTAAACTTAAACCAATTCTCAAATCACAAAAGCTATACTAATAACCCAAACCTAAACTCGATCCCGAACCCGAACCCGATTTCCTAAACCTAAACCTTAACCTATTCTCAATTCCCTAAACCTATAGCTTATAACCTAAACCTAAACCTTAACCGAAACCTAAACCTAAACCTATAACCTAAACCTAAACCTAAAACCTAAATGTATTCTCAAATCCCTAAACCTAAACCTACACCTAATCCTAATCTCAACTCCCTAACATAAACCTAAACCTAAACTTGAAAACCCAAACCTAAACCAGGATCCCGAACCCGAACCCGATTTCCTAAACCTAAACCTTAACCTATTCTCAATTCCCTAAACCTATAGCTTATAACCTAAACCTAAACCTTAACCTAAACCTAAACCTAAACCTAAACCGAAACCTATAACCTATAACTTATAACCTAAACTTATAACCTATAACCTAACCTTAACCTAAACCTAAAACCTAAACCTTAACCTATAACCTAAAACTTCAACCTAAACATAAAACCTAAATGTATTCTCAAATCCCTAAACATAAACCTAATCCTAATCTCAACACCCTAACCTAAACCTAAACCTAAACTTGAAAACCCAACCTAAACCCGATCCCGAACCCGAACCCAATTTCCTAAACCTAAACCTGAACCTATTCTCAAATCCCTAGACCTATAGCTTATAACCTAAACCTTAACTTAAACCTATAACCTTAACCTAAATCAAAACCTATGACCTAAAACCTAAATGTATTCTCAAATCTCTAAACCTAAACCTACACCTAATCCTAATCTCAACTCCCTAACCTAAACCTAAACCTAAACTTGAAAACCCAAACCTAAAACCGATCCCGAAACCGAACCCGATTTGCTAAACATAAACTTTAACCTATTCTCAAATTCCTAAACCTAAACCTACACCTAATCCTAATCTAAACTCCCTAACCTAAACCTAAATGTAAACTTGAAAACCCAAACCGAAACCCGATCCCGAACCCGAACCCGAATTCCTAAACCTAAACCTTAACCTATTTTCAAATCCCTAAACTTAAACCTACATCTAATCCTAATTTCAACTCCCTAACCTAAACCTAAACCTAACTTGAAAACCCAAACATAAACCCGATCCCGAACCTGAACCCGATTTCCTAAACTTAAACCTTAACCTATTCTCAATTCCCTAAACCTTAACCTATAACCTAAGTTAAACCTAAACCTATAACCTACACTTATAACCTAAACCTATAACCTAAACCTAAGCCTAAAACCTAAACCTATGACCTAAAACCTAAATGTATTCTCAAATCCCTAAGCCTAAACCTACACATAATCCTAATCTCAACTCCCTAACCTAAACCTAAACCTAAACTTGAAAACCCAAACCTAAACCCGATCCCGAACTCAACCCGATTTTCTAAACCTAAACCTTAACATATTCTCAATTCCTTAAACCTATAGCTTATAACCTAAACCTAAACCTAAACCTTAACCTTAACCTAAACCTATAACCTTAAAACCAAAACCTATGACCTAAAACCTTAACCTATAACCTAACCTTAAACTAAACCTAAAACCTAAAACTTAACCAATAACCTAAAACTTAAACCTAAACCTAAAACCTAAATGTATTCTCAATTCCTTAAACTTAAACCTACACCTAATCCTAATCTAACCTCCCTAACCTAAACCTAAACCTAAACTTGAAAAGCCAAACATAAACCCGAACCCGATTTCCTAAACCTAAACCTTAACCTATTCTCAATTCCCTAAACCTAAACCTACACCTAATCTTAATCTCAACTCCTGAAAAGGCCAAGCTATATGTCCTAGAGGGCGGGGGTGAATAGGACTATGCCAAATTTATAATAAAATCAGCGGAACTAAAGTAAACCAATACCCTTACAATTATGAATCAATTCACAATGCTAAATTTAAATCACCTTGATAAATAAGTATTGAGAGATTGATATAAATTCAGTTCTAAGGACAACCTTACACCATAATAAACAAGGGCTTATGGTAGGACAACCTTATTTCTAGAACCTCTTTTGAATCAAGGACTCAATGTTAATATAAGTAAATGAAATAGCAAAGATTTAAAAATAAATGCAGAAGTAAAGATCTAAATTATTACAACAATCCCCACACTTGCTTGAAATGAAAATAGTTACAACATTCACATCCACTTGTACATTCCACACAATCGAATGATAAAAGATATGAAAATTAAGCAAGCATTCAATCCACAAGACAAAGAGTTATAGTGGTTCGCTTGTGTACACCAACTGCTTTTCATGACCACACGTACAGAATGCTACTCCACTCCTAATATCCTCACACAGGGGATATTAGCGTTCACTATCAAATAGGTTTTCTCAGGTTCACCAAAAACCTTTACAATTGTGTCTTTTTCACTTGGGCTTACACAATTCAAAAACCCCTCTTTTCTCGAGTTTTCGGTTTTCCTCGACAACCAATACAATGAGATTTTTCTGCTCAATCTCAAACAAAACCAAGACAATGAGATTTTTCCGCTTAACCTCAAACAAAACCAAAATAAATGAATTTTACTGAATTGTAAAATACCTGGATTTCTCCTTTAGCAAAATGCCGGAGAACCAATCGAGTAGATGATTGAATGTCAAAGTTCAATTTCCAATACTCACATTCATAAGGTTCTAAATTCTAATAGATTTTATATTTAACTTGTTGGAAGTAGCTATATTTGATTTTGATTCCAAGAAGAAGGAATAAGATAATTCCTCTTTTCAAATAAGATTGGAATATAGAAACAAAATCAAATTAAATAAGCTAGCAAAAAGGAATATTAAATAAGCACAATTTAGCTTAAAATAAACACAGACTTATCTCAGAGTGATTACTTGAAAATTCTTGAAATGGAATGGAGTTGAGGTGTAAAAACTCTGAATTTCGTGTTCAATTTATAGAAGAAAAAATCGTTCCTACGACTGGTCTTAGAAACTTAGGACTGGTCGTAGCTCTAACAGATTTTTGAAAAATTGAGCGCGATCTTTGAAAGCCGTTCCACGACTGGTCGTGTGTACCCTACGACTGGTCGTGGGTCACCTACGATTGGTCGTAGATACCTACGACTGGTCGTAGGACCATGAAATAAGTTGCTGGATTTTGAGTCGTAGCTCCATGACTGATCGTGGACGAGTCGAAGCCAACCTACGACCGGTCGAAGGACTTCCAGGACTGGTCGTGGGCGTACCAACAATTCCGAAAAATCTTTAACTACTTAAGACTGATCGTGGAATTTCTTGGACTAGTCGAACCAATGTCAGGACTGGTCGAACAAGAGCTAGGACTGGTCTTGGAATAGACCAAACTTATGTAAAATAAACATTTGATTTATGTTTCCAAAATGACCTACTTAAAGGGTCAACCGAAGGTCATTCAAACCTGAAACATGTCGTATGGACATTGAACTTCAACCATTCAACGAATATAGATTGTTTGAACCATATCAGGCTTGAGATCTTGAACTTTGTTGTAGCTTCAAACTTGAGATCTTCATCAGCATAACAACTACTTCATGCATTGCTTATTAGTCTTGAAGTCATGAGTTGTTCTTTAAGACTTAAACATCAACATTGTAGCTTCTTGAACTTCAACATCTTGAGCTTCAACTTGTAACATCTTGAAGAGTTCGACTTATAGCTTCTTGAAGTATTTAAGCAGTGTCTTGAATAAAAATCATCATACAAACACAAGACACAGATAGATGTTTTGACACATCAAAATTTGACAACCAAAGGAGTATGAGACCATAACCCTTACAACTCCCTAACCTAAACCTAAACCTAACTTGAAAACCCAAACCTAAACACGATCCCGAACCCAAACCCGATTTCCTAAACCTAAATCTTAACCTATTCGCAATTCCCTAAACCTTAACCTATAACCTAACCTAAACCTAAACCTATTACCTACACTTATAACCTAAACCTAAACATATAACCTAAACTTAAGCCTAAAACCTAAACCTATGATCTAAAACCTAAATGTATTCTCAAATCCCTAAACTTAAACCTACACCTAATTCTAATCTCAACTCCCTAACCTAAACCTAAACTTAAACTTGAAAACCCAAACCTAAACCCGATCCCGAACCCGAACTCGATTTCCTAAACCTAAACCTAAACCTATTCTCAATTCCCTAAACCTATAGCTTATAACCTAAACCTAAACCTAAACCTAAACCTTAACCTAAACCTATAACCTTAACCTAAACCAAAACCTATCACCTAAAACCTAAATGTATTCTCAAATCTCTAAACCTAAACCTATACCCAATCCTAATCTCAACTCCCTAACCTAAACCTAAACCTAAACTTGAAAACCTAAACCTAAAACCCGATCACGAACCCGAACCCGATTTCCTAAACCTAAACCATAACCAATTCTCAAATCGCTAAACCTAAACTTACACCTAATCCTAATCTAAACTCCCTAACCTAAACTTAAACCTCTACATGAAAACCCAAACCTAAACTCGATCCCGAACCCGAACCCGAACCCGAATTCCTAAACCTAAACCTTAACCTATTCTCAAATCCCTAAACCTAAACCTACACCTAATCCTAATCTAAACTCCCTAACCTAAACCTAAACCTAACTTGAAAACCCAAACCTAAACCCGATCTTGAACCCGAACCCGATTTCCTAAACCTAAACCTTAACCTATTCTCAATTCCCTAAACCTTAACCTATAACCTAACTTAAACCTAAACCTATAACCTACACTTATAACCTAAACCTAAACCTATAACCTAAACTTAAGCCTAAAACCTAAACCTATGACGTAAAACCTAAATGTATTCTTAAATCCCTAAGCCTAAACCTACACCTAATCCTAATCTCAACTCCCTAACTTAAACCTAAACCTAAACTTGAAAACCCAAACCTAAACCCGATCCTGGTTTCCTAAACCTAAACCTTAACATATTCTCAATTTCCTAAACCTATAGCTTATAACCTAAACCTAAACCTATAACCTTAAAGCTAAAACCTATGACTTAAAAGCTTAACCTATAACCTATAACCTAAACTTATAACCTATAACCTAACCTTAACCTAAACCTTAACCAATAACCTAAAACCTAAACCTAAACCTAAAACCTAAATGTATTCTCAAATCCCTAAACCTAAACCTACACCTAATCCTAATCTCAACTCCCTAACCTAAACCTAAACCTAAACTTGAAAACCCAAACCTAAACCCGATGTTGAACCCGAACCCGATTTTCTAAACCTAAACCTTAACCTATTCTTAATTCCCTAAACCTATAGCTTATAACCTAAACCTAAACCTAAACCTAAACCTAAACCTAAACTTAAACCTATAACCTTAACCTAAACCAAAACCTATGATTCAAAACCTTAACCTATAACCTATAACCTAAACTTATATCCCAGTAACCTAACCTTAACCTAAACCTTAACCTATAACCTAAAACCTAAACCTAAACCTAAAACCTAAATGTATTCTCAAATCCCTAAACCTAAACCTACACCTAATCCTAATCTCTACTCCCTAACCTAAACCTAAACTTGAAAACCCAAACGTAAACCCGATCCCGAACCCAAACTCGATTTCCTAAACTTAAACCTTAACCTATTCTTAATTCCCTAAACCTTAACCTATAACCTGCACTTATAACCTAAACCTAAGCCTAAAACCTAAACCTAAACCTAAAACCGAAATGTATTCTCAAATCCTTAAAACCTAAACCTAATCCTAATCTCAACTCCCTAACCTAAACTTAAACCTAAACTTGAAAACCCAAACCTAAAACCCGATCCCGAACCCGATTTTCTAAACCTAAACCTTAACCCTAACCTATTCTTAATTCCCTAAAGCTATAACCTAAACCTAAACCTTAACCTAAACCTAAACCTATAACCTAAACCTTAACCTAAATCTAAACCAAAACCTATAACATAAACCTTAACCTATAACCTATAACCTAAACTTATAACCCATTACCTAACCTTAACCTAAACCTAAAACCTAAACCTAAACCTAAACCTTAAACCTAAATGTATTCTCAAATCCCTAAACTTAGACCTACACCTAATCCTAATCTCAACTCCCTAACCTAAACCTAAACTTGAAAATCCAAACCTAAACCCGATCCCGAACCCGAACTCGATTGCTGTAATAATGTAGCCCAATCACATGGCAACAAACAAGAATGTATCCCTTTTAACACATGCCCCTTTTTACAAAGCTTTAATTTTTGTTGTTGTTTCTATTAATTGAAACACTTTTTTGCATTATTTGCTCGTATTAGTTTTATTTTATTCATCAGTTTTATTTTTAAAAAATGCCCACTTTTTTGGAAGAAGTTTTTGCAATTCTTCATGATTCTGAATTATAATGTTTTGTTGGTTGAATATTTTTTTATTAGATGAAAGACATAAAAAGAAAATTGTAGCCGATTTTTTTCTTTTTTCTTTTTTTACTTATGATGTTAAACTTATATGTATTATGCATGGATGAATGTAATGTGGATAAGATTGTTTGTGTTTGGATGGATTTATGTAGTTTAAATGGATGTGAATGTGAATATGATGAAATATATTGTATAATAGGTGTATATCAGGAAGAATACGATGTATTGTAACAGGTCAAATTTGAAAATGTCCTTTAAGGGTCATAAGAGACGGCTCATAACAGTCCTTTTAAAGGACGGTCCACGACCATCCTTTTAATGGACAGTCCATAATCGTCCTTTGAAGGCTCATAAGTGATGGTTCATAGCAGTCCTTTTTAAGGACGGTCCATGACCGTCAAAGGATGGTCTGTAACGCCCTGAAAATCGGGGGTCGAGTAGCAACTCAACACCCGAGTTCCAAAACATCACTTATGCAACATAAATACTTATGATTGAATGTTGTCCGTATTAGTGCAATAATCATGAGTGGGATTATACCAAAATAGTAATTCATACTCCAGATCAAGTTATAAAAAGCAAGCGGAAGACTGAAAGACATATATAGATATGTATAAAAATAAAATGATTTCGATCTGTCTTCAAAGTATGGTTACTTCACTGAGTCATCATATACATGTACCGAATCAAACAAAAACAAAACGTCAAAAGAATAGTCCAACTGTCGTGAGAGCCCAGTAGCCCCGTAAATCCATATTGCCTAAGCAAAGCCGTCGGAGAACTGCATGAAGGAAAACTCATCCTGATCATCATAATAATCAGGCTCGGCCTCCAGTGAATCGTCGGTACCTGCACCTAGGACAGAGTCTAGTGGGTGTCCAGAACACCATCCTGTAACGTGGGAGTGAACAGCTAACTCAGTGGAACAATAAAGCACAGGTTAACATGTTATCAATTCAGTCAAGCAGTAATGATAAAGCAATACAATCAACATAGTACTGTAATTAATGCAAGGATGAGATGTGATCATGATGCATGCCCCTCGCCTAATCACCCTCATACGGTACCATCTTACGTCCGCGGCATGCGTTCATCCCTCAGTGCTCCACATCTTTCAGGCACATGCAATGCGATGATGAGCATGATTACCGAGTTGTTATTAGTCCATTTCAAATAACAGTATTGGGAAACCAGGGTACCTCCCTTATATTATTCCCAAACAATGATCCATTCTAGGGTCATCAATCCTAGATAATCTCATACGATAGTGTGGTTCTAGGTCGCTGCAAGGGCTGTCAGGGCTGTTACACAGAATCGTTGCACCACTCCCCATCACCTTATCAATACAGGCCTAGTTTATACTCTTGTTGCTACGGAAGGGTCACTGCCTCCACGTAAGTTCAGAGTACTCTCGAGGTCACTACAAAGGGCTGTCAGGGCTGTTACACGGAATCGTTGCACCACTCCCCCATCACCTTATCAGTGTAGGCCGACAGCTTGAATATAGTGTCCCATACCAACATAATTGGCTCATGAGTCTGGTTGCTCAATAGTCACTACGGGGAGGGTCGTGGCCCCAGCTTAGGCCGACAGCTTGACCACGGCGTCCCATACCACCATGCCTGGCTCATGAGTCTTAGCAAATCGAGGTACTAAGGTTAACGGGGTTACACTGGCAAGTTTGGTACCCTAGGTTCAAGCAGTGGCATCCAAACATGGTGAACATACATAAGACAGATCAGGTTACTTGACGAGCCTGACTAGCACGAGCGCACATTGCATCAATCGACATGAAGTGCATAAGCACTCCATGTGGCCTAACCACTGCCGACGACCAACATACGACTCAGGTTCGTCAAACGCATCCTACGTGGTGAAGGAATCTAAACCACGAATTCTAGTCTGTTACTAATCGCCTGGACTATAACATAGCCCCAATCACATTCAATCCTTAACTAGAAGCATGTAGAGTAAAGCAGAATAAACAAAGTAATTCAAGTATGTTAACTAGCATGTCATAAAGCATGTTATAAAGCACAATATAAACAGGAAATACAACACATATATTTCATAAGTAAGCGATTAAATTAAACAACTAACATGGAGGAAATCATTTACATCTCTAAGTTAGTTGAGAATCCTATCTCAACACTTAGCTAAAGCACAATTATCTAAGCACTTACTCTTACAATCAATTTCACAAACACTTAGCATACACTTATTAACATACATAACGTATATTAGTAAAAACATGTATTAGGGCGAATCCTTTCACTGAGTAAGTATCACACTTATATCTAGCATGTCCATACAGTAATTTATCATGGCAAACACACTTTCAAAGTTCGTACGTATATGGTACTTTCTACAATTATACAAAATACACTAAAAACCTTATTTTGCATACGTAAGCGAATCGCAAAACAAACAACGCATTGTACATGTGAAACGGCATCCAGATCATGAATCTATCATTATTTAGCATTGAAAGCCTTGAAGACCATAACCTATATGTCTAAAGTCTGCACCTTATGCCGTAGGAGCATAATGAACTCGATATATTTGCTAAGTCTTCGTGTACAGCAATTTGACAACCTATAGAATGAGATAGATTAGCTATTTCATCATTTTCAATGATCATAACCCAAGATCAGAGTAGGGTTAGGGTTTCTTACCTAGAAACGAAGCTGAAGTCGCCGGGAAAGCAGTTAGAAAGAGGTGGTTAAGCTTGTATAGCAGCAGGGTAGAGTATCAGGGAGATCCTCCCACTTCTCTCACATTTTCTCTCTCTTTTCCCTCTTCTCTCTCCTAGGGTTTCTTGTGAGACCTGACCTAGGTTTGCATGTGTGTATGTGTGTGTGTGAGTATGTGCCTCGTTTATTTTGGTCTCAGTGACCCACGACCCTCCGATAGTGTTTACATCATCCTTGAGTTCGGTCATGTAAACCCAACTCAGATTGACCTGAGACCTATGCCATTGCGACCGCATCATCGCCGCGGTTTTAACGCTGTGTCTCGCGCATAAATCCGATATGTAGATCAAAAGTTGTGTACATTTCATTATATGACCCTTAATCATGTGGCCCACTTAGGTGTTATGCATGTGGACCCCACTCTTCTTGGCACAAGTTCCCATGCAATACTATACACACCACTAAAATTTCATAACTAACACTACCCACCCCACACACACCACCCAAAAGCCTACTCTACCCTACAACTTTGTTTTCTCCTCCTATAGGTAATTATTTCTTTTCTTACAAACAAATGATATATATCTCTCTCTCTCTATCTCCTCATCTCTCTCCCTCCTCATTCTCTTCCTGGCCAGTAAATCCCACATTTTCTCTAGCCCCTTCTTTCCCTAATCTCTCTAAATCCATCCAATTCAAGATCATCTCATCCATTGATTTCCCTTCCTTGGAGCTAGAGGAGCAACGAGACCAAGATTTTTGTAAGGATCAAGGTGGGTGCTCTCCATATCATGTAGATCTCTTCTTCTTAATATAGATCCTTCCCTCCTTCTCATTTTGGATGTGTAAGACCCACCAATTAATGGCGGAGATCCTACACAACCATCTAGATGTGGCCATGAGGCCCACATTGTACATGCATGTCCATGCATGGGATTCTTCCCTTGATGGACCCCTTGCATGTAGTTTTCCCCTATTTTCTAAGTATGATGGGTCATCTAGACCCTTGCATGTGGCTGGGATAGCATCCCAACCATTCATCTCAAAGATCTAGGCCATGCATCATAAGATCTATATTGTACAATGTGTTTAATTGTTGTTTGTGGTTGTGATTGTTTGGGGACAGCTTAATAGCGACGGAGCCCTCCTCTGATGGCCGGATGTTTTTCCTTCTCTTTCATTCTTTCATAATCTGATGATATTATTGTGGTCCACTTAGTGGGCCTGGATTGCCCAGAAAAGCCCAGTAAGGTGAGAACACCTATACTCAACTTACACCATGGTTTAAATGCCCTTTTTTTTATACCTTAAATGTTCTTGCAAGGGTGGGAATTTGGGGGCTTGTTCTGGATAATTGTGGGGCCCACTAGGGTGGGCCATGGTACCCAATTTATGGGACAATCCCTTTCTTAATAGGCCCATACATTTATTTTATTTCATGCATGTATTGCTGTCTAGAAATTTCTGGACAGATTTTTGTTGGACTTTGGGCATGAATTTGGGACTGGTTGGGGGATCTTTTGTACCCATAAAATATACTTTTCTAAAAGGTGGCAATCTCATCTTGATGTCCCCCAACTTTCAGCCCTATCTGAGCTTCATTGGGGTCCCAAAGGTGTGGTCCAAGTGAGGTGGACAGTCTGGATTTTCTGCACTATTCCAGCAACATTCCACCTTGGATAGGTTGGAATTTCAAAATTTATTAAAATACTTTTGGGTGTCTAAAAATTATAAAAAATTATAGATAGGTTTATCACTCATGTTAGGACTCACCTACAAAATTTTGGGGCCAATGGACACCTGTACACACCATGGTGGTGGCTAGACCGGCCCATTACAATATGGTGTCCAGATCAGTCCGATTTTCAAGATAAATTGATTTCTTTAAATAAATTAAAATATTTATAGATATCCAAAAATTTTGAAATTTTTTGAAGTTATGATCCACTTATTTTATGACCTACCTACTAAATTTCAGGTCTAATGGACCCCTGTGCACACCATGGCAAGGCCCGGAGTGGCCCACCACGTTGAGACATCCAGGTCCGTCCAATTTTCTAAATAGACTGTCTTGTTTAAATTAATTAAAATACTTAGGAATATCCAAAAATTCTGAAATTTTTTGAAGTTGTGTACCACCTATGTAAGAACCACCCTACAAATTTTTAGGGTCATTGGACCCCTGTATCGATCATGGTGTAGCCTGCAGTTTGGATCAGTTTTGGGTCAAATATCCAGGCCCGTAGGACAACCCACCATGGGATGCCCTACCTTGGGCTGCTGGGCCTGCATTCTAACGGCATGGCTCACTTGAAGTAAGTGTTTTATATCCCCCTTTTTATCTGGTGGGACCCACTCTGATATGTGTGGGTCACCATGGGTCAGTAACCCATTTAAATTAAATAAATTTTTGGATCTAGCAGGCCCAGGAAGTGGGTGGGCTGGAATTCCAGCAAGAGGCCCAAATTTATGCATAGTTGATCTTTTGGAACAGTGGTGGCCCACCAAATTTAAGGGAGTATTGTACACACTCTTTGCCCTCCTTCCTTAGACATTTTGGGCTTAATTAGTGCTCCTTGAGGCTCACCTTTGTGGTGGTTTGTGGGCTAGCCTTAACCAAAATTTTTGATAGCTTTATAGGCCCAATGGGCTGGAAACCTATCCCTTGAGCCCAAGATTGTGCAAGGGCTGACCTGATTGATTCATTAGCCCAATGGGCTGTCTACAAACTGATCATGTGCATTTATGAGCTTTGATGCCCTCATAAAATGCTTAATTGTGGGTTGACTTGCAAGGCCCACATAAATGTATATTGTGGAGGGCCTTGCTAAATCTTTGGGTTGGTGTGGCAAGGCCCACATTGTTAGTATAGGCCTTGCCCATGTGTATTCTTGGGCTTACGGGCTACCTTCAAGTCCACCATAATGTATGAATTGGAAAGCTTTTGTTTGGGCCATTTCTTTTGGGCCCATTATGTGATATATTATATGCATGTTTATGTTAGCAAGTAGGCCTTATAGACTCAGTTCTTTTGGATAGGCCCATTGATCTTGGGCCTATACTCTCCTATCCATTGTCATGGGCTTAGGGGCAATAATACACAAGAGGTTGGGCCCTTGGCTGCCCACTAAACTAACCCTGTACTTGGGCCAAAAGTGAGGCCCAACTCACTTGTGTTAAATGTAAATGAATTACTGGGCTGCCCATGAAGCCCACCACAATATATGAATTTATGACCTTTATGGTTGAGCCTAAACCTTGCTTAAGGCTCCACCATGCTACCTAAGTATCGGGCTTAGTGTATGGCCCACTAGGCCATGGATTGCTTATGCCTTGGGCCTTATTTCATGCTCGAGTAGTGGCGGGCTACCTCTTGGGAACCAGTTAAGGTTGGATGTCCTCCCGGGTGGTCCTAAGGTAGGCCCGTGGGTTCTTCTATGGATGGTTAAAGGCCCACCATAGACCATAGGCCATTTGTTTAAGGCTCAATGTGTATATATGTGGAACCTACATTAACACATGTTTGGTCCAAGCTATCCAAGCCTTGGATCACCCGATCATAGAGGCACTCTCTGCCTTGGGTCGCTGCTGGATTCACAATCTAGTAGTAGACCCACTTGATCTTTTCTTGATGTATACACACCCTCTATCAGGTGGGGCCTCCCCTGTGAATATTGTTGGCCTTCATGAGATCATTCCCACTTATTTGACTAATTTCTGAGCTTTAGCGAGCCCAAGAAGCTGAGTGGGCCAAACGTTTATCAAGGGGCCTGAAATGTACATTGTTATGGTTGAAACTTTATTGGACATGAGACCCACCATATTGAGAACTTGTGTACGTGTTGCATGCTTGTGTTTTCTTATAATCCTTGGGCTTAATTAGTGCATTCTTTTGGGTTACCTTTAGTAATCACATGAGGACCCCATCTTATATCAGATTTTAGGGCATCCCATGAGCCTAGAGTGGGTTGGGACGTCTCAACTTGGCCTAACCATATATTAAGCCAACTTCCACCGTTTTGATGGACTTGTGGGCTAAGATAAGGATAGTATTGGGCCCTTGGTTGCTGCCCACTTAAATTGCTAGTTATTAGGTTGATGTAGTTGGACCCATTTCATTATCCAAACTTATACTTATTTTGGGCTATATATTGTATATGCGGGCTGCCCACCAAGTCCAACTTAATGCATGGATTCTATGGCCATTGAGAATTGAGCCTTAGGCCTTAATTTCTCTCTTGGAGCCCATGTTGTTAAAAGAGGTATTGTATCTTTTTCTGGCCTATTATGAGGAATGTATGTATGTGGTTACTTGTATTCTTATCTTGAATGTAGGGCCTTGGGCCTTGTATCCATATAGTTTGTGGTTGAGATGCCTCTTGGGGAATGGTGGTTAAATGTCCCCATTATGGACCCCTATAGGCCCGCTTGTATCTAAATGTCATTAGATGCTCATCTTAAACTCTTGCTAGACTCATTTCTGTGTTACTTAGACACGTAATTGTATGCTTAGTCTCATAGGCTACCCCAAGTAAATGGGTCCCCACTAGAGGTGGGATTCCTTGTGGATATTGTTTAAATACCTAGTCTTGGTCCCTTCTTGGATAGGAGTGTACTACTTTGTATATCACCGCATAATGCGTCTAGACCCATCTTCATGGCCCATGTGCATCATTGTATGTTTGGATAACACTGTGTGTGTGGTTATGATTGTGCCATTAGGCATTGCATGTTGCCTTCCTAAGGGACATAGTATTCCCTCTTGAGCATGTTGGATACTTGGAATTGATGCATAGTTGATGGTGTGATTCATGCATCTGACATTGCATAACATATGAGCATTATCACCCTCGCTTCATCAGGGTTGTAGCCTCCACAAATATATCATGGATGGCCATGTTTGGACACCGGAAATGTTACTTGAACATACCGGGTGCATAGGATGCCCATGGGTGAAATTTCCAAAACTTCCATGGTACCAAGGATCTGCTCCAACGCCGTAACCGAGTGGAATATATGAGCGCACGAGGGCCTTATACCGTTAGGCCGTGACTCCCATTGTTGTGTAGTTGGTTGTATAGGGGTGTGGCCTTACTTACCTGATGTAAGGGGGCATTGCTAGGCTGAGTCTGACCAGCTCGTGAATGGGTCCGCTACCTTCAGGCCTTGCTGGTGATTGGCTGTCCGCAGGCAGGATAGTGAGGTCTCTTATGCTCGTTTGACTGTGTGGGGTCTGTAGAGCCGCAGTCATCCAGCAGTGTAATGGACCCCAGTTATTTCCTTATGATGGAAATATACTTGATATGTGGATTGGATATGAGCACTGACATTACTTCGCATTGCATTTGCATCGGCTGTGTAAGCCTCATAATGCATTACAATACTCAATGCATTACAGTACTCATCGCATTACAGTACTCATATTGCATTACAGTACTTATCGCATTACAATACTCATAACATTACAGTACTCATTGCATTATATAGCCTTGGTATGGCTTCCTGCATTATCGTACTACCTTGGTATAGTTTCTTGCATTCATGATAGCCTCGGTAAGGCTAGTGATATTGGTATTGATCATGACTCCCTTTTGCATTCTCTATCTTCTTCTGAGCACCATTGTCACACACTTTTACCAACCTCTAAGCTTTCTATAAGCTTATGCATGATTGATACGTGTAGGAGATTCTAGGCAAGCGTCGAAGTGGTAGAGTTTGGATTAGAGCTGAGCTTGAGGACCCAGTGTTGCAGACTTCCTTTCTTCCTTCTATTATCTTATGTATGTCCTTTTGGACCATATGGATACTTGTAAAAGTTCAATTTCATAGTGGATTTTGTGATGTGTGCCTTTGTTATTCTCAGATTTACTTATTGTGATCTTGGGTATACTCGTATTGGAATGATTATACTGTTATGAAAATCCTCCTTGTAGGATCCTAGGATCAGAACCTATCTCAAGAGCCGAGAATGGGGTACTACGGAGGCTGTTGCGGCCAGAATCGAACATCAGGTTCCTTGTGAGTCCGGTTACTGGGTCTGGGGCTTGACATTTCTTCAAATTCGTATGGGTTGAATGTGAGAGGGTTTAAGGTCCTTATATAGGCTAAAACATAACCAAAATAGACCCAAGGTCAAGGTATACTTAGGCTATATCCAAAGTGGATCTATTCCGGCTCAACGGAGCACTTCTGGAGCCCCCCCTTGAGCCAAAGGTCGGACTTAAGTTCACTGACTATGGATCTAGGTCGAGTTAAGTTTTTATTCCAATCGGGTTCCCAGATCGCACATGGCGGACCAGTTTCAGTTCAACGGTCACAGAAACTCGATCAGGGTTACAAGTACCCAGACATATATGGGAAATGTTTCCTAATCCGAGGATGTATTTGGATCAGATTGCGATGGTCTAATTACGTATATTTGGCCCGCAAACACCAAGTCTCAGATTACTTAAATTTCATTTAATTTATAAAGAAAACTAGGTTTTCTCACACTCCTCACTCCGGGCTTAAGCGAATAGCCCTGGAATACTATCTGGAATTGATTTTTGAGATGGTTGTCAAGCCCAACGAGGCGGTCCTAATTCTATAACCTCGTATCATTTGGACTTTCGATGTGCGGTACAGATCTGATACGGAGTTTCAATGTGCTCCCGAGAGCAGTCGGGTAATGAGTTTGATCCTAGATTTTAGGGTAACCTAGCGTCAAAGATTCTACAAGTTTTGGGTCTTGCAGATCGTATTTAAAGTGATTCAAGCGGGTTTCATGGCTAATCTAGTTTAGCACTTAGTTAACTTTGTCTAATTTCTAAAGGATTTGATCCTAAGTGATTTCTGCATGAGGTGGTACTCGGGCCATTGTACGAAATTTTTCGAGTCATTACAATCTACCCCCCTTAATGAAAAATTTTGTCCTCGAAATTAGTACCTTTTCGTACTCCTCGAGAAGCTGAGGGCAGTTCTTTCGGATCTCAACTTCAGTCTCCCAGGTAGCTTCCTCCTCTGTATGATGCGTCTAAAGTACCTTCACGAGTGGAATCACTTTACTGCGCAACACCTGCTCCTTCCTGTCTAGGATACATGTCGGACGTAGTACATATGTAGCATCGTCACTCAACTGCACCTACTCCCAATGGATGACGTGTGAAGGATCAGTGACGTATTTCTTCAGCATAGATACGTGTAATATGTTGTGCACTCCCGCAAGTGGTGTAGGCAAAGTGAGATGATATACCAATGCACCCACTCAATCAAGTATCTGAAACTGCCCGATAAACTGCGGTGTAAGCTTCCCCTTCTTCCCAAACCGAAGGACTCCCTTCATAGGGGAAACTCTGAGGAATAAGTGATCTCCAACCTTAAATTCAAGTGGTCGCCGCCTCGTATCGGCATAACTCTTTTGTCTGCTCTGTGCCGTCAGGAGTCGACGCCTGATAATGTCAATCTTTTCTAAGGTCACCTGTACTAACTCTGGGCCAATCAAGCAACGTTCGCCAACCTCAGCCCAGCAATGCGGTGCTCTGCAGGGATGCCCATACAAGGCTTCGTAAGGAGCCATGCCAATACTCGCCTGAAAACTGTTATTATAGGCGAACTCTACATACGGGAGGCAGTCATCTCAACTATCCTTGAAGCCCAAAACATAGGCCCGCAACATATCTTCTAAAATCTGATTCACCCGCTCTGTCTGCCCGTCGGTCTGAGGGTGAAACGCGGTATTGAACTTTAGCTTTATACCCATTGCTTCCTGGATACGAGTCCAGAAGATAGATGTGAATCGCGTGTCTCGGTACAACACAATCTCTAAAGGAACTTCTTGCAGACGGACTATCTCTCTGATGTACAACCTGGCCAAGTCGTCTGTAGAGTTTGTGACTCTAATAGGGAGAAAATGACCCGATTTGGTCAACTAGTCTACAATCACCCAGATGGAATCATATCCCTTTATCGTCTTTGGTAGCCCTGATATGAAATCCATTTAGATGAAGTCCCACATCCATTGAGCTATGGGCACGGGCTGAAGGAGTCCAGGAGGTCGGGGTCGGCGATGCTCAGCCTTGACCTGTTGACAATGAGACAACGAGAAACATAATCTGCAATATAGACCTTCATATTGTCCTACCAATACAATCTCCTCATATCATGATACATCTTCGTGCTACCAGGATGCATCGCAAGCTTCGAATTATGAGCTGTCTCGAGAAGCTCCTGTCTCAAGTCCTAAATATCCGGGACGCATAAGCGGCCACGGTATCGTAGGACCCCATCTGTGCCAACTCTCCACTCAAAGTCCACATCATCGCTGGCTTGCTCTCGAAGCTCAGACAACCGTTTGTCGCCCTTCTGGGCCTCGATAATCCGACCATCAATAAGTGGCCGCACCCGAACGTGTGCGACACACTCGAATGGATCCTCCACTGTGAGTTTCTGCTCGAAGTCTCACATGAACTCCAACATATATCACTCTGCTATCATCAGTGGAGCCGCAAATGCTATAACCTTCTTGTGGCTCAATGCATCTGCTACAAGGTTAGCCTTGCCAGGATGGTAGGAAACCTTAAACCAGAAGTCCTTCAAGGTCTCCATCCATCGGCGTTGTCTCATATTCAAGTCCCGCTGAGTGAATATATACTAAAGGCTCTTGTGGTCACAGAAAAGCTCGAACTCCTCTCCGTAGAGGTAATGTCTCTAGAGCTTCAATGCGAATATGACAGATGCTAGTTCAAGGTCGTGCGTAGGGTAATTCTCCTCGTGCTTCCTTAATTGTCTCGAGGCATACGCAATCACCTTATCCTTTTGCATAAAGACACAGCCCAAACCAACGCGAGACGCATCAGTGTATATAGTGTACTTAACCCCTTGCTCTGACAATACTAGCACAGGAGCGGACGTCAACTTGTCCTTCAGCTCCTAAAAAGCTGCTTCCGCCTTCTCATTCCAGGCGAACTTCAGATCCTTTCGTGTCAACTATGACAACGGTTTAGTAATCTTCGAGAAGTCCCGAATGAATCGTCGGTAATAACCTGTCAGACCAAGGAAACTCCTCACCTCAGTAACCGAACCAGGCTACTTCCAGTCCTGAACCGCAGCTACCTTAGCAAGGTCCACCGTTATCCCATCTTTGAACACTACATGTCCTAGGAACTTGATTTCCTCCTGCCAGAAGTCGCATTTCTTATACTGCGCGAACAACTAGTTCTTCCTCAGAGTATCAAGGACGGCCTGTAAGTGTTCCTCGTGCTCTTCCTGACTCGTAGAGTACACCAGGATGTCATCGATAAACACAATGATGAATCGGTATAGGAATGGCTGAAATACCCGGTTCATCAAGTCCATGAACACGGCCGGTGCGTTCGTGAGACTGAACAACATCACAAGGAACTCGTAATGCCCAAAGCTAATCCTGAAGGCCGTCTTCTGCATGTCTTCATCCCTGACGCGCAACTGATGATACCCTGACTATAAATCGATCTTTGAAAAATACTTTGCCCCCCTCAACTGATCAAACAGGTCGTCTATCCTGGGCAAAGGATATTTATTCTTCACGATCAGCTGATTCAACCTGCGGTAAGTAATATACGGTCGTAACAACCCATCTTTCTTCTTCACGAACAACATACGGGCTCCCCAAGGAGACACATTGGGTTGTATAAAGCCCTTATCTACGAGCTCGTCAATCTGTTTCCTCAGCTCTTCCATCTCACATGGAGGCATTCGATACATGAGCAATGAAATGGGGGTCGCACCGGGCACAAGATCAATAGTAAAATCGATCTCACGTTAAGGAGGTAATCCAGGAATCATCCCGAACACATCTGAATAGTCCCAAACAACCGGCATGTCTTCTAATGTTGGCCCCTCAACATGCTCAAGTAAAGCGGCATAACACTCAACACGACATGGCCAACTAACCTATACTGGAAAAGTAAAGACCGTGCCGTCTGGTTCGCTGGCTGTCACGACCCGATTATCACAATCAATCTCTGCCTTCATCTCGGTGAGCCAGTCCATACTGAGGATAATGTCGTAGTGCTATAGTGGGGTGACAATAAGGTCAATGAATACTGTCCTGCCACCCAAATCATCGGAGCAACCCACACACATCCGTGTGACATCCGAAAAAGTCCCAGTAGCAGTAGTGAGTCTCATTCCCTTCGTGAGAGTAGTATGTAAAGCTAGACGCTTAACTGCCACACAGGAAATGATAAAAGTAGTGGACCCAGTGTCCACCAACAAGGAGACGGGTGTACCTTGAACATGGGCTGTAACCTCAAAAGCCATCAGGGCCGTAATTGATGTCTCAGGTGCTTTAGCTACAAGCGTATGTACTCGAGCCTGTTCTTGATGGTTCAGCTATAGAACCATGGGTCGTTGAGGCGGCCTGGAATGAGATGCAAGAGGTCTGAAGGAAGGATCAGCAGGGGCAGTCCGTAGAGGTGGAGCCGATATAGCCTGTGGACGAGGGCGATCAATCCTCTGCTGTGGAGAAAACCCGCTATCCCTCATTCAAACAAAACAACTCTCTACAGGGTGACTCGATCTCCTACAGTATGTACAGGTCACACCTGGACGCCTCATTGGAACTACTGGAGCCATGGTCCTGGGGGGAGAGTCGATGCGAGGCCTCTTGCTGAGGAAAGGCTTGCTCTAAATATCTGGTCGAGGTCTCGTAACCATAGCACCACGGGAACGTGTCAGGCAATCAACATCCTACTCTGCCCTCATAAACATATGTATAAGCTCGACATAGGAGGGTATACTAATACAGTACATCTTCGATCGGATGTCAGGTCGCAAGCCCTCTGAAAAATGTCGTATCCACATCTACTCGTCAACAAGAATGGTCGAGACATATCTGCCCAACTCAGTGAATCGATGCTCGTACTCCGTAACTGTCATGCCTCCCTGCCTGAGGGGCAAAAACTCGTTCTCCCTCTCATGTCGGTAGGTCTGAAGGTAGTATTTCTCATGGAAACGGAACTCGAAAGCCGCCCAAGTCCATGCATATCCAACTGCCACTATCCGTAAGACACTGTCCTACCATAAGCTAGCCTCCTTCTCAAACATGAAGGTGGCTAGCTCAACCTACTCCTGCTCCATACAATGGAGCATCCGTAGCATCTTGGAGATGAGGTCTAACTAGTATTCAGCTTCCTCGGGTCTGTGAGAACCCGTGAAAGCAGGAGGCCTCAAGCGCTGGAATCGCTCGAGAAGACCGAGAGTACCCACGTTCCCCGTAGGGTACGCAGCAGGTGTGGGTGGAAGCACATCCTCAGCCTAAGCAGGAAGCTTTGTAGTCTCAGCAGGACGTGTAGATGGTGAAGGTAGAGTCACACTTCCACCCTGAGATAAGGCCCCTACAATAGTGACCATAAGCTGCTAGTGCTGCTGCTGCTGCTGCATCTGCTGCTGATGCATCATCATCATCAACTGCTCAAACCTATCAATAGGTGGAGCAGCCTGTGGCTCATCCTGTGTCGAAAAGGATGCCCGGTTCTGTTCACGAACCGGTGGTGTAAAAGGTGGCAGTCCAGCTGTAGGACTAGTGGAAGGCTGAGACGTAGGTCTTGTCTCACAATTCGGGCCCAAGCCAGGGTCCGTACGACCATCTCCGTAGGAAGGAGTCTGGTCCATCGTATCAGTGGGTAGGAGGTGTGTCGTGCTCTGTGTATATTTCCGTGGCATGCCCTATACAACATAGGGTGTAACGCATGTGAGATGGAGCATAACAACATAATACATAATCACTTAAGCATTCCACACGCTTCATCGTAAAAAAAAGGCTGTATGCATTTCATTACCAAAATTGTCATAATACATGGAATACAGAGTTACATGAATTACGACAGGAGATGCATGGGAGCTAATACAACCAAAGCCTCAAACATCCAAAACATTCTACCAACTACTACACCCAACAACATAAAAACATAAGCATCCTAAGGCAGTAACCCAAGCAAAATACAAGACAACAGTATGGATGACTAGTCATCCGAGTCTAGCGATGGAGAAGGGGCTCCCTTATCCTTTAGGCAGCACATAATAGTTTTCAACGCGCGAGTTACTTTCTTGAACTTGTGCTTTACAAGGCACCGAAGATCCATAACATCCTGTCACAGGATAGCCTGACCCTGTCGTAGCTTAGCATGATCCTCCTCCAGTCTAGTTATATGAGCATCCCAAGTAGCCCGACCAGTGTCCTGCACCGGTGCCGTAGGAGGCGAGCTCTCCTCAGTATCTTGGGCCTCCTCTTCTTCTTCTTCCTGTTCCTCCTCTTCTATCTCAGCTCTATCTTCTTTCTCACTCTCTTCTTCCTCGCTCTATCTCATTATCGCTCTCCTCAAGTTGAGCCTGGCGTTGTCATGGCCTGATATTCATCTGGCTGAGGGTAGCCTCGTTGATGTGATGAACCGACACCGGCATCTCTGCCCCAAGACCATAGCTAAACTGATGTGCAATCTTACATACGAGTCGGCTGAAGGGGAGGGAGTCTGTCCTTCTAGCGGAGCATGCAGTATTGATTATCTGTCACAACACGAACGTAGGCACGCACAGGTTTGCTCTCTGCCCCACCTGATACAGGAAATCTACCATGAGGCACGTACACTCACTGTGATTACTCCACCTAGGGTAGACATTGAATGTGAAGATGTGACGGAGTAAACGGAAGTCGTTAGAAATATCGGTCACTAGGAGACTTTTGTTCGACTGCCACTCGACCAGTCGGCCACCACAAAGGAAACGTGTGTGACGATTCCTTTCACGTACACTCCTCAGATTCTACTCGCTAGCATGCACTTTGCCAAGAGGCACATTCAAAAGGCAAGATATCAATCTAACATCAATGGTGGCCAACCGATCCCTTCCACATGGAATCTTAAACTGCAGGGGTGTAAGCATAGGTTCGCTAATGTTGGCATAAAAGGCTCGGACAGATCTCGCATTAGCACGATACCCGTCATCAAATAGTGGACCCCAACGGGCTTCTTCCACTCAAACAACAGGTACTCTCCAAAGAGTCGCCCATCCACCTGAGCTTTAAAGAGGACCCTACGACCCTCATACACCCCATGGGGCAGCTCCGCCAAGTGAGCCCTTTCAGCAGGAATTTAGGGATCAAGATCCCGTTTTGTCCGAAACTCCCGAGCGACGCTTGTGCTAGCGGTGGTGCCTCTCGGCCTCCTTGAACGCGTAGGGCAATTAGGCCCAGCTTCAGCCACAGCCCCCTTTCTCTTTCCCATGAGAGAAAGGACGGTGGAAATAGAGAAAACGACCGAAATGAACTCAAAGAAGGCCATGGAAGTGGAGAAAAGGGGAAAATGGGGGCTGGAGTTTTGGTTCTCCACGAGCTTGAACCTCAACAGGGATTGTAAAGGCCCCAAAAGACAGGGTTTGAAGAAAGAAAATGAAGAAATAGAATGGGTTGAGAGCTTACATGGTTTTAAGCTTCAAATGAGAGGGTGTGGGCGCTCAAATGAGGAAAAATGGAAAGGGTAGAGGGTAGGTGCTACTGTGAACGATGGAGGGGTGTGGGTTTTAACAAAAAGTAGTGGAATGGCTATTAGAGGGGAGGCTTGAGAGAGAAAACTGGATTTTGGAAGGAAAGGGAGAGCTTAGAGGGGGATTTTGTGAAGGGGTGCATTTGGGGTAGTTTTAAACCATGACCCCTATACCAGTGGGCCACCCTAGGCCCCAAAGTGCGTCGGCTCGCATGGCCCGGCCGGCCGGGCCCGAAAAGCGGCGAGGCCACGCCGACCTAGCGAGGGCCTCGCCACTCTTTGAAAGGTTTGGCGATGCCTCACCATTTGGGTGAGGCCCTCATGACCCCTAGGCCCAAAAATGATGTGGGTCCCACCCTGGGTCCCTCTGGATAAGCGTGGGTAGGCCCACAATCCCGTTTTCTGTCGTTTCAGACAGTTTTGGGATGTTTCTGATACATAGTTGCACGTACCGATTTCTAATGGCTGGGATGGGGTGAATTTTGATCTAAACCCGTCTTTTGGCGGTCTAAAAGTGTTTTGGGGTTGACTCGTGCAATCTCAATTGAGTACAGACTCAAACAAAATGACTGATTTCAGTGAACTTCGCCAATTGGTGAAATTGAGATAACTAGGACTGTTTTCTACATTTTCTCGCATCTTCCTATGTCGAAATGCGTAGTGTACGTCGTGTGATCATAACCCAGGTCCAGTTTAATCCAAATCATGCTCTGATACTAACTTGTGACGCCCTAAAAGTCGGGGGTCGAGTAGCAACTCAACACCCAAGTTCCAAAACATCACTTACGCAACATAAATACTTATGATTGAATGTTGTCTGTGTTAGTGCAATAATCATGAGTGGGATTATACCAAAACAGTAATTCATACTCTAGATCAAGTTATAAAATACAAGCGAAAGACTGAAAGACATATATAGATATGTATAAAAATAAAACGATTTCGATCTGTCTTCGAAGTATGGTTACTTCACTAAGTCATCATATACATGTACCGAATAAAAAAATAAAATGTCAAAAGAATAGTCCAACTGTCGTGAGAGCCCAGTAGCACCTAGGATAGAGTTTGGTGGGTGTCCAGAACACCGTCCCGTAACGTGGGAGTGAGTAGCTAACTCAGTGGAACAATAAAGCACAGGTTAACATGTTATCAATTCAGTCAAGCAGTAATGAAAAAGTAGTACAATTAACATTCCTAAGTTCTATAATTAATGCAAGGATGAGATGCGATCATGATGCATGCCCCTCGCCTAATCACCCTCATACGGCACCATATTACGTCCGCGGCATGCGTTCATCTCTCAGTGCTCCACATCTTCGAGACACATGCAATGCGATGATGAGCATGATTACCGAGTTATTATTAGTCCATTTTAAATAGCAGTATTGGAAAATTAGGGTACCTCCCTTACATTATTCCTAAACAATGATTCATTCTAGGGTTGTCAATCCTAGATAATCGCATACGATAGTGTGGTTCTAGGTCGCTACAAGGGCTGCCAGGGCTATTGCACGGAATCGTTGCACCACTCCCCCATCACCTTATCAATACAGGCCTAGTTTGTATTCTTGTTGCTACGGAAGGGTCGCTGCCTCCATGTAGGCTCAGAGTACTCTTGAGGTCACTACAAAGGGCTGTCAGGTCTATTACATGGAATCGTTGCACCACTCCCCCATCACCTTATCAGTGTAGGCCGACAGCTGGAATATAGTGTCCCATATCACCATAATTGGCTCACGAGTCTGGTTGCTCAATGGTCACTACGGGGAGGCTCGTGGCCCCAACTTAGGTTAACAGCTTGACTACGGTATCCCATACCACCATGCCTGGCTCATGAGTCTTAGCGGATCGAGGTACCATGGTTAACGGGGTTACACTGGTAAGTTTGGTACCCTAGGTTCAAGTAGTGACGTCCAAACATGGTGAACATACATTAGAAAGATCGGGTTACTTGACGAGCCTGACTAGCATGAGCGCACATTGCATCAATCGACATGAAGTGCATAAGCACTCCATGTGGCCTAACCACTGCCGACGACCAACATACAACTCGAGTTCGTCAAACACATCCTACGTGGCGAAGGAATCTCAACCACGAATTCAAGTCTGTTACTGATCACCTGGACTATAACATAGCCCCAATCACATTCAATCCTTAACCAGAAGCATGTAGAGTAAAGCGGAATAAACAAAGTAATTCAAGTATGTTAACAAGCCTGTCATAAAGCATGTTATAAAGCACAATATAAAAAGGAAATACAACACATATATGTCATAAGTAAACGATTAAATTAAACAACTAACATGGAGGAAATCATTTACATCTCTAAGTTAGTTGAGAATCCTATCTCAACATTTAGCTAAAGCACAATTATCTAAGCACTTACTCTTACAAGCAATTTCGCAAACACTTAGCATACACTTATTAACATACATAACGTATATTAGCAAAAACATGTATTACGGCGAATCCTTTCGCCGAGTAAGTATCACACTTATGTCTAGCATGTACATACAGTAATTTATCATGACAAACACATTTCAAAGTTTGTACATATACGGTACTTTCTACAATTATACAGAATACACTAAAAACCATAATTTGCATACGTAATCGAATCGCAAAATGAACAACGCATTATAAATGTGAAACAGCATCCAGTTCATGAATCTATCATTATCTGGCATTGAAATCCTTGAAAACCAAACCTATACATCTAAAGTCTGCACCTTACGCCGTAGGAGCGTAATGAACTCGATATATTTGCTAAGTCTTCGTGTACGGCAATTTGGTAACCTATAGAATGCGATAGATTAGCTATTTCATCATTTGCAATGATCATAACCCTAGATCAGAGTAGGGTTAGGGTTTCTTACCTAGAAATGAAGCTGAAGTCACTGGGAAAGCGGTTAGAAAGAGGTGGTTAAGCTTGTATAGCGGCAAGGTAGAGTATCAGGGAGATCCTTCCACTTCTCTCACACTCTCTCTTTTTTCCCTATTCTCTCTCCTAGGGTTTATTCAAATTCATATGGGCTGAATGTGAGAGGGTCAAGGTATACTTAGGCTATATGCAAAGTAGATTTGTTCCAGCTCAACGGAGCACTTCTAAAGCCCCCCCTTGAGCCAAAGGTCGGACTTAAGCTCACTGACTATGGATCTAAGTCGATTTAAGTTTTTATTCCAATCGGGTTCCCAGATCGTACATGGCGGACTAGTTTCAGTTCAACAATCACAGAAACTCGATTGGGGTTATAAGTACATAGGCATATATGGGAAATGTTTCCTGATCTAAGGGTATATTTGGGTCAGATTCCGACGGTCTGATTGCTTATATTTGGCCCGTAAACACCAAGTCTCGGATTACTTAAATTTCATTTAATTTCTAAAGAAAACTAGGTTTTCTCACACTCCTCGCTCCGGGCTCAAGTGAATAGCCCTGGAATACTATCTGGATTTGATTTTCGAGATGGTTGTCAAGCCCAGCGAGGCGGTCCTAATTTTATAACCTTGTATCATTCGGACTTTCGATGTGCGGTCCAGATCTGATACGGAGTTTCAATGTGCTCCCGAGAGCAATCGGGTAATGAGTTTAATCCTAGATTTTAGGGTAACCTAGCGTCAAAGATTCTACAAGTTTTGGGTCTTGTAGATCGTATTTAAAGTGATTCAAGTGGGTTTCATGGCTAATCTAGTTTAACACTTAACTTTGTCTAATTTCTAAAGGATTTGATCCTAAGTGATTTCTGCCTGAGGTGGTACTCGGGTCATTATATGAAATTTTCTAAGTCGTTACACGGTCCATAACCATCCTTTAAAGGCTCATAAGAGATGGTTCATAGCAGTCCTTTTAAAGGACGGTCCATGACCGTCCTTTGAATGGACAGTCCATGGCCGTCCTTTGAAGGCTCATAAGAGACGGTCCATGATAGTACTTTTTAAGGACGGTCCATAACTGTCCTTTTAAAGGATGGTCCATGGCCGTCCTTTGAAGGCTAATAAGAGACAGTCCATGACAATCCTTTTTAAGGATGGTCCATGACCGTCCTTTTTTTGTCAATAAGAATGACGGTTTTTGACCGTCCTTTAAGTAATACGACACGTCAAAATTTGACGGCCCATGTGACGGTCCATGACCGTCCTTTTTGGTCATCTGAGATGGTTTTGGATCGTCCTTTTTTCGTTGTTTTGGCATAGTGTCGATAATATCGACTCTTTATCGATTTGATTGAGAAAGCTCGGCAGACATATCAGACGTGAATGTTTTTCAATTTTTAGTATTCAGACAACCATACATGTATACTTTTAGTATGTAAATTTATCAACAGTATACACACCCACATTTGTACAGTCAATGCACACATCAAAATATAAACATTTGAATGTTTATATAAAAAGGATGGAAGTGAAGAACCTCAGATGTATCATTTTAAGCTCAGCAGAAAGAATCCTCATTTTAATGCATGTTCAGATCTTTGATGCACGATTTGAATTAATTCTTCCTTATCCATTTCACTTTGTTAACTGATTTGGGTGGTGGTGCAAGGGCATTACTTTTATCCATATCCTTAAGAGGACTTTTGAAGTTCTGTATTTCTCTAGTTAATAATTTGTTAATATGATTCTGACCAGAGTTAGGTTGAGTCCTCCTAGGTGTTATGCATTCAAACTTATAATGACCTGAATCACCACACAAATGACATACTGTAGTTGTTTTGATTTTGCTTCTAGAAGTAGCAGATTTTTCAGATCTAGGCACTACATTTCCAGCCTTTGGCTTAAATTTTTCATATCCTAGGCCGCTTTTATCCTTTCCAGGTCTTCCCATTCCTAACAATTTTTCTAGCTTTTCGCCACTTTGGGAAAACTTGTAGCTTATCTTAGCCATCTTTTTGGATTCTTCTAGATCAAACAGGATTGTATGATTTTCATTTTGAAGAAGCACAATTTTATCTTTTAATATCTCGACCTGTTTGTTCAATTTCTCAGACTCGTTTTCGAGAAGGATATTAATTTGTTCAAGTCTATCATTATCCGTATGACATTACTGCAGATCATTTATTAATTGTGTGTTGATTTACAATATTTTATCTAAATCTTTTTACAGCAACTTACTTTTGTTTTTCGCTATTCCAAGTCTTTTAAGGATATTTATGCTATGAATGTAAAGTTGATTATAAGCATTTGGTAGTTTATCCTTTTCTTCTTCTTCTTCTTCTCCAGTTTCCTCATTATCAAATGGAAATGATTCAGTGGCTTGCTATTCTTTATCATTCTCAGATTCAGTGGGAATGATTGAAGCAGTAGAGACTGTGAGTATTTTCAATGATTTCTAATTTTCAACGCTTTCTGAGTCACTAGATTCTAAATTTCACTATTCACTATCATCCCACGTGGCAGCCATTGCCTTGCCCTTAGTTTTTTTATTTGGGCATTCGGTTGATAAGTGTCCATACTCCTGACAAGCTTGTCATTGTGGTTCTTTGGTCCTTTTACCAATCTTGCTTGTAGAAGGTTTGTTGTTCACCTTTCTTCCTCTAGGAGGCCGGCCACGATTTTTCTAAAAGAACTTCCTGAATCGTTGTGCCAGCAAAGCCACCTCCTCATCATCATCTTCCTTTTCACTCTCACTGTCCTCATGTAATGTTTTCTTAGAAGTTTTTAAGACAGTTGTTTTGGATTTTTGGGTTTGTTTGAAGTGTAGTTCAAAAGTTTGTAGGGAACCTACCAGTTCTTCTACTTTCATTTCATCAATATTTCTACATTCTGCAATAGTTGTAACCTTGGGATTAAAACGTTCTAGCAATGATCTAAGTATTTTCCTATTATTTTAGGAACCGAAACTTTTTCTCCCAATCCACACCTGGAGTTACAGATGATATTCAACTTTATGAAAAACTCCATAAAGGTCTCATGCTTTTCCATTCTAAGACTTTCGAACTGTGAAGTCAAGAGTTTTAGTTTAGATCTCTTCACAGTGCTTGTGCCTTCATAGGTCATTTCCTATAAGTCTCATGCTTCCTTGGATGTCCCACACATACTTATTTGGTTGAAGATGTCTTGGGACACGACACAGTAGATGACGTTCATAGCTTTTGCTTCAGCAGTCTGTTTTTCTTTATCGAACGCCGTCCACTTTTCTTTGGGTTTGGGCTTTGTGATAGTTGTGCCACTATCAAGTATAATTTGTTCAGTTGGTGGCACATATGCGCTTTCAACTATATCCCAAACATCATGGTCCAAGATCTCATAAAGTAGTGCATCCTAGCCTTCCAGTATGCATAATTTGATCCATCAAATACTGGAGGTCTAGGGATCGATGAGCCCTCTCCTTTGGCCATATTCCCAACTTTAGTCAAGATCACTCGCTAGGCAATGAAGCCCTTAAAGAGTGACCCTCTCTGATACCAATTGAAATTGCTGTGTAGACCGCTTTAGTTGAAGTCGGGATATGTCAATATGTCCTAGAGGGGGGTGAATAGGACTTTTTAAAAGTTTTTATGATTTATTTAAAATTCTATTACACTAATCCTAACAGCAAGCACATATTAGGATCACTCAAACTTAACTCTACTAGCTTCCAAGTCCGGTAGAGGATCCAATCACAAACTATTTGAAAAGTAAACAATATGCAAACTAGTTTATAATGGATATGACTGTGTAAGGGTCTGAGGTGTGATCTCAGATATTCAGATATGAAAATATCAAAGTAAATCACACAATTATAAGAATAACAATCTCAAACACAGTCATTTTTATAGTGGTTCGACGATCAGTCTACTTCACTCCCTTCAGACGCACTCAACCCTTGAGTGTGCTGGATTTCACTAAGGAGGTTTCATAGCGATTCACCTTAAACCTAAGGTTTTAAATCAAGTTTACCTTTAACCTTTACAACCTACACTGAGGCTGACTATTTATGCTCTCACGAGCAAGGGTCAACACAATGCACCCACTTTTACTCACACTGGCCAAGGATCTTCCATAAGACCCTCCTGGAGGTTTCTACACGGTTCACCTCAAACTCGAGGTTTCATAGTGGTTGACCTCAAACCTAAAGTTTTGCTGGTTCACCTTCAACCAGATGTTTATGCTCTTCATAGAGCAAGGGTCCACACAATGCAACCACCACGTACACTCCCACTAGAGACCTCTTACAAGGGCTTCAAGGGGTGAGAAACACCCAGGACCCAATCCTATAAAGGAATGATCACAAGTGTCCTCTGGACTCTAGGTACTTACAGATAAGCTGATGAGTCCCATTAAACACGTTGATGAAGATCTTCTCCTTTACTGACGAAGACTCTTCGATCTCCTTGATCCGCAACTCAAAAGATATACCGATGCATGGTGACAGGTTGGGACAAGGTTATGATGAAATCCTACTCTCAAAAGATTTTCCTATAAGGAAGATAAAGTGATTTCAATCATCTAAGCATTCAAGGTATCCCAGCTTAATGTTTTGCCATTAAGGTGGTAGTTGGAGGATCCTTGAATACGAAAGTTCATTCCCCAAACCACTCTATTGAATATAAATGGTGAGGGTGGATTGGAGGATGAACTTCCCTAAGAGAAAGGGCTTATGTATAAGATCTAAGGTTAAACACTCAAAAGCTCTCTTTTCTTTCTCTTACCGCAACAATAGACAAGTCCTATATATATAGGCAAAAGGTTCCAATGGATATAAAACGGCCACATTTATGACAAAGTTCGATATCATCGAGCAGGTTCGATATCATTAAGCGTATACTCTCGATCGCATCGATGGTCCACTCGATGACTCGAACTCAATGTCATGCGCTTTTGAAACCTTTTGCCAGATGGTCGATGAATCGAAACGATTGTCAATGTCATCAGATTTTGAACTCCAATTCCATCGATGATAGGTTCGATCCATCGACACTTTGAAAAATGAGAGAGACTTGACTAGAAATAGTTTAGGTTTTCATGAATGATCGGGGAACCATCGAGATCATCGAAATTTGAATGTCGATAATATCGATATCAAAGTCGAGGCATTAATAAATCCAACGAAATTTTAATTAAGCTTGCTGGACAGTTTATGTCCTTGTTCGATGCAATTGACCTGGTACCGATGTCATCGATATTTAAATATCGATTTTATCGAGGGGCCCCCGATCATAGTTAAACAACTCTAAAATAAGTTGTTAGAGAACTTGGCGCCCAAGATCGATATCATCGAAGGCCTACCGATATCATTGAGGTTTGAATTTCGATAGTATCGAAGAGGCTTCGATATATCGATGCTTATATGATATTCTTTAAGAAAAACAGGGGCACCAGAAATGTGTCTATCGATAGTATCAAGTCAACTTCGATAGACTCGAGATTTGAATATCGATGATATCGATAAGTGTATCGATATATCGATAATTCGTCCAGATAAGTTATGAGGTTACTGGACATATTTGGTCCTCTTATCGATGGTATCGATGGAGCATCGAGCACACGACAGTGCAGGTCAATCATATCGAGATGTGTATCGATACAATCGATAAGGCAAGAAAACTTAGAGAATTTTCTGATTTTTAAAAACGTTTTCTTACCCAAAACCCTAAGATGTTCTAGTTTGATTTTAAGAGTTTTAGCTTACCTGGTGATTTGGGACAAGGGATGTGAGGCTCAGATTTACCTGTGGTGAGCTTGTACACATCTGATTGAGGTAGACGCTTGAATTAATCTTCCTATCAGGCTCTGTAGATGAACTGACTCAACACTCACGTAAATTGACTAACCATGGCACTTTCACATGCATACTTCTACTATCTGCACTAAGAGGTAACGAATCTTGTTTCCATTATGAGGTTGCTCCATTAATTCCATATATACGCTAGATTATTTTTAAATTGAAGTTAACGAAGTATTAGAATATTGCAAATAATAACTTAGTCCCTTAGTTTCTCATTTGGATGTGGTGAACATGAGTTATTTTATTTACTTCTACCACTCAAGTCCTATGATTAATAATTATGTGACTAGGACTTAGAATTGCATTCTTTATATTATCCTAGAAATTTCCCAATATTGTACATAGTTTTATTAGTGGAGAAAAGAATCGTGATGCCTATATTCCTTCTATCTCATAAGATGTACAATGAATATCTCTTTTCTTAAGATGTGGAGTAATCCTGTTACTATCCTAATATATTTGCAATGTCAAATTTGGACCTTCCTTTGGACCTTGGGAAAGTAAATGAATTTATGTTAAGCTCATATTTGAACGTTAGATATCTTATTAAAGAACTGCAAGTCTTGATCATGCTTATGAGAGTAATCTTGTTAAATCCTATGGAATGTGCATGAGCATCATGGTACATGACATTCACACATGACATATGAGATTTTCCGAGTGCTCGATGTAAGTCACACTCTGATTGAATTCCTAAAAGGTCTAGCACTCCAGTTAAACTCCCAGAGCATGTGCATTTGAATCACTTTGGGTGCTCTTTCTTTTCATGAGGCTTTTCCGGGATTAGACACTCCTCGGGCATACCCCGTGTATTTTTTCAGGAGATATCCTTGGGTGCACTCACTTACATGGATTTTTTCAGGTAAATAATCTACTGTGGGCAGTCTGCATGGTCTTTTCCAGGTGGCTAGTTCTCCTTAGGCGTACCTATGAGTATTTTTCTGGGTGACTAGTTCACCTTGGGCGACCCTTTATTTTGACAGCTGGATGTGCATCCCTAGATCTATGACTTGTACATACATTCATACACCTATACATTCATTTATAATTTCATGATTAGTCTCCTTGTAATTTGAATGTGTTGATTTAAACTATTTTAGAATGATATGATATACATGAATCCTTGCAGGAAGTTTCCACTGAGTTTTCACTCACTAATCATGCGGTTGCACCAAATAGACATAGGTATGATGAACAGGTAGAGACCCCTATGACGGGATTCCAGAGACAGCTGGGGTGGAGTTTGGCGAGGAAGAACTCTATGTGAATGTGGTTGAGCTGTTGGAGCTCAACTGATACTTTAAGATTTACTAGCTTTCATATTCCAGACTATGTGTTTTGTTTAAGTTGTAAAAATATTTCCCTTGTTGTGGGATTTCACGAGGTGTTACAGATTAAATCCCGAAACCCGGTTTCCTTGAAATAGCTAACATGCTACTGGTTCTAGACGTCAGTTTTTCACAGACAACCCCTAGCATGTGAGCAAAGAATGGATGGTCGGGATGGCATTGGGGTGAACGGCCAAGACGCATGGCTTCAACATCACGCGAATCGCCAGCATGGCGCAGGGAGATAGTTTCCACTTTCGGAAACGTGGTCTTTTACAGTCCATCTAAGACTGGATTTGAGGCCACACACATGTACCTCTTCAGGTAAAATGTTGGGGTTTTGGTCAATCCCTCGACATGCACACAATGGTCGGATTAGATCATAGAAGTGGGCCCACCCTCATGAGTCATGATCACGAACACGGACGGTTGTCCGCCCGTTGTTGAAAACTGGGGAGAGAGAGAAGTCTCTCTTTTTAGAGAAACTTCGGTCAAGGGAGCTTTGACCACTCCAACAGGTACAGTGCACGTCGTGCACGATGGCTAAGGTGCACACGCACCTCTATGTGGAGTCCATCATGGTTTGTGGGAAATCCACCCCATCCATTTAATTTCTAGGGTCTTATTGTGACCGTAGGTCAAGGATGGGTCCCTTCTACAACTCAGATGGGCCGTTCTCCAGTGTTTTTAGCTCTCAGACGCAGAGTTTCATTGATTTGATGGCCAGATCGTGCTGTCTTCAAACTCCAAGGGTCAGAAAGGTCTTAGGGCTATTCAAGCAAGTTTCTAACATCTGTTTGAATTGTCTATCTAAATGGTTTACCAACCAATATTAATATTATTGCTAATCTTGATCGTAGCTACTTTATTATAAGCTATATATTCTTATCATTGATTGTTTTATCTTATTTCTATCATTATCGCTATTATTATTACTATTTTCTCCATCATGCATGCATGCATGCATTTCCTTTATCATGCTATGGGTCCCACTCTGTAAGTTAGGACTATCCCTCTCATGGCTTTATATTATTAATTATTTAATTATTATTACATATTCATTGTTATCTATTTATCTTCCTGTTATATTTATATTTAAGGTGTGGGACTACCCACTTCGTAATTCTATACCATCAATTATTTGACCATTATTACTATTAATATTATTTATACATTGTCACTTACTTATCTCCTTGTTTATTTATTTATTTACTTATTCATTATTATTATTATTATGCCCACACGTAAGATGTGAGACCATTCGTTGTGTGTCGTTAGGCTTAATGTACAGATTGAGACCATTTTCAACGGTTGCATTTTGGCTAGGATGAACGTGAATGTATACCTAAATTAGTCTTGTATTTATACTAAACAAGATTATACAGTAACACTTGAGTACTGGGAAGTACGGGGTGTTACAAACTACCTCCCTTAAAGAGAATTTCGTCTCGAAATTCATTACTTCAACTATGATTGTTAGCGGTAGTTTATGTTACGGTGTCTGATAGTTTTCCCACTAGGTTTATTTGTGTACACAAGTGCCTATGACTTACTACTAGAACACAAATCATTCCATCTACCCCCCTTAAAGAAGGTTTTACCCGCGAGATTTGATAATACTCACCCTAATCGTTAACGGTATAAGCAGAAGGGTTATCCTAATGGTGTATCCTATCTCGTATGTGTCTGAGTGTGAAATCACAATTTCCATCAAGAGATCTCTAATTCATCAAGTCTCTAGGCTAGTCAATGGGCTAATGTGTATGGGTTCCATAAAAACTTACAACTCTTCTCAGTACTCACCAAAACTAGCAATTTATTTTCATGCCTCCCAATCCCATGGTTTCCTATGTTCGAGCTGTCACGAAAAAACAGTTGTAGTGGGTTTGAGTCCGATACATCGATCCTTTGCCTATGTAGAACAAGGGATTACCAGTATCAATTCATAATCCTACTAAATCTCGATCCTTTGCTTGATTAGGGCATTGAGATCATTGAGACTTGCTAGGACTTAGAATTTAGGTCAAACCATGTACTCCTCGCATGAACATGATTCCATTAATCCATGACCCGATTACTCTAAGCTCATGGGGAATATCATTTGACCATTTATTTCTATAACGAACAAGACTATGTGGCCCATTATGCTTCTAATGTGCACTCTGATTGTCTAAACATAAAATCTTAGGACCAAGGTTTCTACATGAAATCTAAGTTTGAAATTTATTTATTTTTATTTTATTTTATTTTTTTCCCACCTAGGATTCCAAACCTAGTCCTGATATGCTTAGCTTATGGCTGAAAATTTCCTTATATGCTATGGTGTTTAACCAATTATAGTCTATGTGAATCTGAGCCACCATATA
The DNA here is from genome assembly GCA_030180095.1 of Magnolia changhungtana. Lineage (NCBI taxonomy): Eukaryota > Viridiplantae > Streptophyta > Magnoliopsida > Magnoliales > Magnoliaceae > Magnolia > Magnolia changhungtana. The sequence continues at coordinate 9,690,936 of JASAUF010000656.1, read as the reverse complement.
TTATATGTTAATTTCCTTATAGGCTTATATGCTAGTTAGCCATTACTAGAAACTATAGTGGTTCGCTTGTGTGTACACCAAGTATTTAGAAAAACAACCACACAACTACTCCACTCCTAATATGCTCATACAGTGGATATTAGCGTTCACTATAAAAATAGGTTTTTCAAGGTTCACCTAAAACCCTCACAATTGTGTCTTTCAAGTGGGCTTACACAATTAAAAAACCCCACACTCTGAGTTTTCTGGATCACCTCAGACAAACCAAAATAAAGAAATTTTTCCGGCACAATCTCAATGAAACCAAAAGAATAAATTTTACAAAACTGTAAAATACTTATCCAGATATTCTCCTTTTAAAGCAGCCCGGAAGAACCAATTCGGAGTAGAAGATCAACGTAGATGTTCAATGTTCACACTCACATATGAAAAGGTTCTAAGTTCTAAATTGATTTTCAATTAAATCACCTTGGGCTAGCTTGATTTGATTTTGATTATAAGAAATGGGAATACAACAATCCCTATTTCAAATAAAATTGGAATGCAGAATACAAAATCAAATGTAAAAAAGCTAATTAAAGAGAATATAAAATGAGCACTAAATAGCTTAAGAATATCACTAACTTATCTCTCAGAGCGGTGTATTAATTTTGCTTGAATTGGATACCAAACTTTGAAATTCGTGTTCTATTTATAGTTACAGAAATTGCATGTTCGACTGGTCCTGAAGTCGCCACGACTGGTCGTAGGAACAACAAATTTTTAAAATTTTAAGCGCGATAAGATCAGATTGTTCCATGACTGGTAGAATGACCTACTCGACCGGTCGAGCGGCCTCCACGAATGGTCGAGTCTTGTCCACGACTGGTCGTGTGGGACTCAATTTAGTTGCTGGATTTTAGTTCGAGCTTGAAGGACTGGTATAGCACGGGTCGAGCACTGTTCACACGATCGGTCGAGCAGTCTCCAGGACTGGTCGAGGCTCTAACAAAAAATCTCAAAAATTATAAACAAACTTAGGACTGGTCAAAGATTTCTTGGACTGGTCGAGCCAGTGCTAGGACTAATCGAACATAGCCTAGGACTAGTCGAAAAACAGATTATGCACTTATAAAATGAGCCAATTGAATTATACATTCAAAATGACCTACCTTATGGTCAATCTAGAGTCATTCATACCTTGTTAGTGATGTATGAACATTGAGTCTTCTCTTACTTCAGTTGATAGTCGTTCTTTGAAGTTCACGAAGCTTGAGATCTTGACATATGATGAAGTTTGAACTTGAGACGTTTGAAGCTTAAATATGACTAACATTGAAGCTTGAGATTGTGGTTCAAAGTAAAGAACTTTATCTCGACTTGGACGAAGCTTTGAATGCTTGAACTGTTGAAGCTTGAAAAAAGATTGAATTCACACTTGGTGTTGTACTTGAACATGAACATGTGATCTTGTAAACATGTAATCTTAGACTAAAAGTTATTGAGGTAATCACCTTTGTTCTTGTACATGAGAAGCATAGTCTTGAATATGTAGATGCGCTACACAAGACATATTCCAAGAGGTTTTGACACTATAAAATTTGACAATCATAAGAGGTAGAAAACATAGCACTTACAATCTCCCCCTTTGTCAAATTACTGACAAAACACTTTACTAAAAATAAGCATAATATGCTCAAATAAGAATCATGTACCAATTATCAATATAAACCAGTTACAACCTGATCAAAGAATTATGCACTAGTTATAAACAGGTCAAAATAATTCGCATCAATAGTTATCATCAACTCCCCCAACAATACTCCCCCTTACTCCCCCTTTAAAAAAAAATAAAATTGGAAGGCTACCTACCTATCCACAATCCACAATCCACATGCCACATATCACAAGCATGATAAAATTCTCCCCCTTTTTGTCATAATATGACAAAGGAAGGAACCAATAAATGGAACAAGAAGTAGATAAATAAGGAGTTAAAAGAGTAATGAGGAAGAAGAATATATGATCTAGATAATCAAATTAACCAAAGTCATAAGCAAGTTAGAACATAACCAAAATTCATGTTCAACCAAGTTCAACCAAGTACAATCAAGTTAAATCCCAAAATATTCAAACCAAAAACCAAATATCATAAGAGTTATTACAAATCACATAATCAAAGACTAATCAGAACCTGACAAAGGAGCAGGTATGGAAGGGTCAATCTGATGAAGTCCCTTGTTAATGCGCTTCAGATACTTGTGCATATATTTGAATTACATATCATGAGACACATTCATATTTTCTACCTTCTCCTCTAGTAGCGCAAACATGCATCAAAGTCAGATGGCTAATAGTCAGGATCATCTGCTGAATTAAATTCGAGCTCATAAAAAATGTCATCCATATTGATGTCATCTGGATGTAAATCACCTCCATCTTCGTCTGCAGCATCAGCTCCACCGGCACCCACATTGACTTGGCCTGGGGCCAACTTCAAATTAATATTGGAGTTGTTGAATAGTAAATGATGAATTGGAGCTTCCCCAACAAGCATTACCACTAAACTATGGGTGGCTAACACAGTCATACGATAGGTGAAAGGGATGTCACTGTGTCCTGGATGGAGACAGAATTGAATGATGCAATGAAAAATCAAGGAAGACATACAGATGTACCAGAGATGATGGAATGAAGAATGCGAACCATAAACGTAGTGAGTTCGATTTGTTACCAGCATGAAGATAGACATTTGAAATAAGTATTCTATGAAGGACTCTTTATTTGGGTAACTAATACTTTAAGGCAAGCACATTTCCACTAGTATTCCATTCCGCATCAATATTGCATAAATCTCTAGTAAGTAAAAGTTTTTTAGTTTCAGATGGTTTAGCTACTAGAGTGCTAATGGGAATACCTTCAAAATTGACAGGTAAATTCATTAAGCCTGAAATAAGATAATGGTCCACTTTAATTGGACCTTCTCTAAATAGAGATAGTGAATGTCATATTTTCAGTCAAAAAATTGGTAATACAAGCATACATAGCTTGCGCAATAAAGCGGTATACCAGCCCACCCCAATGCAATATGTTATCCCATCCTATAGACTAAAGGAGGGGAAAGATATCAAAAGGACCTAGATGATCAACATTAACAGGTCGTTTAACAATAACATTGCACAACCTAATATCCCGTACATATGAGGGATCATCTTCGGGTGACCAAAGGTGGCGCACAATTATACAAGTTGATCGAGAAAAAGAAGGACCACGAGAGCCTTTCTTTTTAGTTCTACCTTCCATTTGTACCAAAGATAACAAGGAACCAAGAGATTAAAAAAGAAGTAGAGAGGGTTTTCACTAGATCAGATTTTTAAGAAGAAAACCCCAATAACAACTATGAATCATGAAATAAACAACACCGATGATGAAAAGGGAGTACTATGAACTTGAATCTATAAGAAAAATTAAAATAAAGCACTAACCTTGAAGAAATAGGAGATGGGTTCGATCGGTCGACCAAGGAGCCGTTGGAGAAGAAGCCCAAAATGAGGAAAAAGTAATTTTCCCCCATATAAAATACCAATCCCATACTAAAGGGTGGTCAAGTACATACTCGACTGGTCGTGCCACGACTAGTCGAGTATGTACTTAACTGGTAGTGCACAGCCCAAAATATGCATTTTTCATAAAATTTAAAATTTTAAACATTTAAAATAACAAATATATACATTATGATACAGAAATGAATGAATAATCAATTCAAATTGCACATACCAAGATCAAATTTGAATTTAGCAAACCTGCTTTTGTCAAGCGGTTTTGTAAATATGTCAGCAAGTTGAGTCTCAGCCGGAATGTATTCCAAAGAAATTGTCTTGTCTTCCACTAATTCACGAATGTAGTGATATCTAATGTCAATATGCTTAGTTCGTGAATGTTGAATTGGATTTTTAGATATATTAATTGCGCTTGAATTATCACAATATAAAACCATAGTATCTTATGCAATTCCATAATCGCTTAATATTCTTTTCATCAAAATAAGCTGAGTACATGCATTACCTGCTGCAATGTATTCAGCCTATTCAGCCTCAGCAGTTGAGAGCGATACGGAACTTTATTTCTTATTAACTAAGAAATTAAACAGTTCCCTACATAGAAACAACCACCACTGGTTGATTTTCTATCATCAATATTACCAACCCAATCAACATCTGTGTAACTAGCTAATTGCACACTAGTATCATGTGGATAACAAAGACCTAGACTTGCTGAACTTGTGACATATCGCATAATCCACTTTACAGCAGTTAAATGTGATTCTTTATGGTCATATTGATATCTAAATGCAATATTTGGTCGGTTTGCAGTTAAATAAAGCAAACTACCTATCATACTGCGATACAATTTGGGATCCACACTCTTACCGGTAGAGTCCTTTAAGAGTTTTAAAGAAGTACTCATAGGAATATCAAAATTCTTCTCATTCTCAAATCTGAACTTTTTAACTAAGTTCAGAGCATATTTGGTTTGAGAGATAAAGAAACCATCAGGTTGCTATTTTACTTGCAACCCTAGGAAATAATTCAATTCCCTAACCATGCTCATTTCGAATTTAGACCTCATAAGATCTGCAAACTCAACAGTCATGTTAGCACAGGTAGATCCATAAATAATATCATCAACATAAATTTGCACTATTAAAATGTGATCATTATGTTTCTTTACCAACAATGTCTTATCAACACTTCCCATTATAAAGTTATGACTTAGTAGAGACTTAGTCAACTTTTCGTAACATGCCCTGGGAGCTTGTTTCAAACCATAGAGTGTCTTTTTAAAGCGATACACATGATTAGCATTCTTAGAGTCTTCAAAACCAGTTGGTTGTTCAACATAGACTTCTTCATGCAAATCACCATTTAAAAATATACTCTTTACATCCATTTGATATATTTTGAACTTTCTAAAGCAAGCAATGGATATAAATAGTCTGATTGATTCAAGACGAGCTACTGGGGCAAAGGTTTCATCATAATCGATGCCTTCAATTTGAGTGTACCCCTGTACAACCAGCCTAGCCTTGTTTCTAATAATATTACCAAGTTCATCAAACTTATTTTTGAAAATCTATTTTGTTCTAATAATGTGTTTATCTTTAGGTCTAGAAACTAAGTACCAAACATCATTTCTAACTAATTGATTAAGCTCTTCTTGCATCGCAACAATCCAATTTTCGTCAGTAAGAGCTTCTTTTACATTAGCTAGTTTTATCTGAGATGTAAAACACATGTAATTACACATATATTCTAGTTGTTTACGAGTGCGCACACCAACGAGAGGGTTTCCAAGAATCTGATTGGTTGGATGATCTTTAACAATCCTTAATTCAATGTTCTGTTGACTTGATGAAGAGTCTGGTTTATCAATTAGAAAAGCTTCATCATTTTCTGAACTTGAGACAGGTGTATTCAAGTGATCGTCAATAACCACATTAATGGACTCTTGAATAACACCGGTCCTCTTATTAAGAACCCAATACACTCGACTATTAAAAGCATACCCTAAAAATATCCCTTCATCACTTTTAGTGTCAAATTTACCCAGATTTTCTTGATCACGTAAAAGGTAGCACTTGCTATCAAAAACTCGAAAGTATTTTACAGTAGGCTTCTTATCAAACCATATTTCATAAGTCATTTTTTATTTTCTAGTATAAACGCGACTAATTATATAACAAGCAGTATTTAAGGCTTCAGCCCAAAGATTTTTAGGGAGCTTCATACTATTTAACACTACATTAGCCATTTCTTGAAGTACTCTAGTTTTTCTTTCTACTATACCATTTTGTTGAGGCATTTTGGACGCTGAGAATTCATGTGATATTCCCTGATCATTACAAAATTTCTCAAAACTGCTATTCTCAAATTCTGATCCAGGATCACTATGGATCTTACAGACTTGAGATCCTTTTTCCATTTGAATAGGTTTAAGGATCCTTTTTACTTCATTTGAAGAAGTGCTCTCATCTCGTTGTTTCTTAAAACACCGCCTTAAGATATGTCCCGACTTGCCACAATAGCTGCAGAGTTTATCCTGACTAAAAGAATGAATTGGGTGAGACATTAATTCCATCTTCTCTTCAACCATAGGAGATGTAATTGGTGTTGTCTTGGCATTGCTTGCTGATCCTTGAATAAGAGCACGCGTTTTGGCCCTACGCTCGAAGTCTTTCTCTATTCGCATGGCTTTGTCCACGAGATCAGCGCAGTTAGTAAAGTCAAAGGTGCACAATCTCGACTGGATTTCAAGTTAGAGACCTTCCTTAAAATTTTCCAATTTATATTCCTCGTCCTCAATGGCCTTTGGTACATATTGTGACAATTTGTCGAAGCACGCTTCATATTACGGCACAGTCATATTCCCTTGTTCCAATTTGAGAAACTCAGATATTTTCTTGCGACGATAGCATAAAGGAAAGTATTTTTCATTGAACATTTTCTTAAACTCACTCTAGGTCCACTCATAATCAGATAAACCCTTTGTAGCATGCCTTCCCACCATATATCGGCCTCACCTTCCAAGGCATAAGTGGCGAGAATAACCTTTTGGGCGTCCGAACAACCCAGCTATCTCATCATCTTAGCCATTCTATTCAGCCAATGTTCTGCTAAAATTGGATCTGGTGCTCCTGAGAAGGACGGTGGACTCAGTCTCTGAAACCATTCAAACATATCTGTCCCACTAACTTCTTCAGTCTTTGAGGCCCATGCACCCATATTATGTTAGAGAGCTTCTAACAATGAGGTGATCAAAGCCTGTTGTTGTTGTATAATGGTAGTCAACTAGCTAATAACATTGCCAGGTGGGGCTTCAGGTTGCGCGTTTGGTAAAGGTGTTCCCACAAGACCCACAGATGGTTGAGAAGGGATTGCTCCTGATGTTGACTCTCTTTCAGGGCTACTTGGCCTAACTGGAGGTACAGGAGAGCGCTCAAGACCCTCTTCCCTTACAACCTCATTTGTTGGCGAAGTTAACAAATGGAGAGTTTGCGATCTCGAACGACGGGAATTTGGGGGCATAATCCTGTTAAAAGAAAGGATACATCATGATTATGCCCACATAAGGTTAAACGAGCCTTAACCTAAAATCGCAAGACAATTCATGTGAATCGTATAACTAGAATATTATTCGAATCGATGTGTGTTCGACAACTCCCTAACTTTTGCAATTAGGTGCAACAAGACTCAAGGGTCTTAAGGTGACCCCTTAACATCCTTAAACCCACGTCTTCTAGTTTTCAACCTACAACTAAGGTCTTACGATAATCTTAAGGTTATATTAGTGTTCCAATATAGATTACACGGGGTCTAAACTTTTGAGTTCTTGAGTTTAACCCAACTTTCCACAACACCTAAAATTTTATTTCTAAGTTCAATGGTTACCCTAGAAATCCTCATGGAAATGTAAAATTTCCACATGAGAGCTCGGGTTTAATATACGTTAAGCTTACCCAAAATTTCAAAGCAAGCCTCAATAAGCCTAGCCTAGGGTTGAAAATTTTTACCTAAGATTCTAAAATTTCACCATTACTTATTTCTAATTGTCGGAACATGCAAGAGGTGTTGTCTCTAGTCAAAGAGGAGTATTAGGGAATTCAAGTTACAAAATCCTAGAATGATTGCTTAAGTTTATAGAGTGGTTATGTTTGATTCAATGTACAACATGGTGGGTACTTATTTCCTTATGGTTCCTGAGTTTAGTTCCTAATATCAAGCAATTATAATTTACAAGGGATCCTAAGTTCTTGTTTCTAAGTGCAAATATTTAAGCCTTAAAAAATGACAAGGGATCCTAAAATTTATGTTCCTAAATTCACAATACACCCTAATGCTAAGGGAGTAAAACCTAGCTTCAAGTCTCAAATTCCATCAATGAAACTTTAGGTTATTTGAAATCACATAACTCCTATTTTTCCCAAGGCCTGATTTATCTAGACTCGCTCTAATACCAACTGTAACGCCCCGTGTTTTCAGGAACCGAGTATATAACCCGTTTCCTAATAACTCGAGTGTTAGCTTATAAAATCCAGTGTAAATTTGAACCGTTTATCAATAATCAGAGTTAACAACAACGAAGCTAGAATAAACCATGCATTAAATAAAAACATTCTGGTCATCACCAATTTCCAAATGTGGCACCCATACAGGACTTATACAATCACAAATAACAAGTTTAGGTAAGTAAAAACATGAGTCTATCAACTAGTAGTGGAGATCAATGCAGGCCACAAGGACCCTGCCTAACTCCCTATCTACTCGATCTGCTCAAGCAACCTAGTGAACAGCATTGGCTCGCCCTATACCTATATTAACTGTTATGGTTTGATAGCGTTAATGGCTATCGTAGTGAGGAGCACCCTTTAAGATTGCACACTCATCGTTCATAATCCAATACAGATCGCAAGTCATGAGGATAGATATATTAAACAGGGCAATTCATAATTATGATCACATACTAAGAAATTAAGCCAATCAATATAATCTCATCACAATCAAAATACATTAGCAATCACAATGCAAGGGAATATGTCCAGATAATCAAATAATCAACCTTACAAACTCCATAAAATGGTTAGAAAATCAAGCTTTAAACCTCTACTTGACCCGAAAATCAAATTGTACGTGAACATCGCAAGCTGGCTAAGAAATCGCTAAGCAAACACCAGCTCCACCCAGAAATCATGGTACGACTGAACACCGTAAGATGAAGAGATAACAATATACCGACATTTATTTCACCCAGAAATTATATCGTACGTGAACACCACAAGATGGTTAGGAAATCGTTAAGCGAACACCCGCTCCACCCACAAATCATGGTATGACTGAACACTACAAGATAAAGAGACAAGTAACATACAAACTCTAGACCACCCGAAAATCAAATCATACGTGAACACTGCAAGATGGTTAGGAAATCGCTAAGTGAACACCCGCTCCACCCGAAAATCATGGTATGACTGAACACTGTAAGATGGCTAGAAAACCAACATATAAACTCTAGACCATCCAAAAATTGTATCGTATGTGAACGCCGCAAGATGGCTAGGAAATCGACAAGCGAACACCCACTCTACCCGAAAATCATAATACGGCCGAACATCGCAAGATGGCTTGGAAAAAATAAGATATGCAAATATAGCCATCAAGCCACGAAAGGGCACTAACAACCCATCAAAGCCACAAAGGGTAAATAAACGATCCAAGCCACGTAGGGTAAATATGCAGTCCAAGACATGTAAGGATGCACAATCCAAGTTGCATAAGTCGAATATGGACTGCAAGATGTTGAGTTCATGACAGGTCTCATTCATTACATCACTCGATCACAAATGACAGACATACAGTTAATTTACAATGTATGACTAAAGATAACATCAAATCATTTATGCATATTATAATTAAAGAGAAATGTCTACCATTTAACACAACAATTTAGCTTATTCAATAGTAAGGTAAGTAATTTCAATTATAGGAATCATGCCATCATCTATATTCAGATTGATGAAGTTAAGCGGGAAGCTCAAAGGGTGAGTTCTCACCTTGGTCAAACAAACTAGTTGTGTGTGGCCTGCTAGGTAGTACGGATGTAGCTCGATCAAGTCAAACCTAATCGATAACATGTGACCATGACTTAATCAAAACATCAAGGAAGATAGTAAATACTTAGCTTCTATGGTCAGTGTACTTAAAAAAATAAATGAAGTGAGTTGTGATTTACCTCGACTCGATAGCTTAACTTGGCAACTCGGATCTGGGCAAAACGACAAGTCATGGATTCAACTATGACTCACCGAGTCGACTCATTTCTTCTCGCTCTCTTCTCTACCCTCTTTCACTTTCTCACTCCCTTCCTTTCTTTTTTTTTTCTTTTCTTATTACTAGAACATCTAGCCAAAATATGGACCAAGTCAACTCGAACTCAACTCATCAGCGAGTTGACTCGACTCATAAATGTCTCTCTTCTTCCTTTCTCCTTTCTCTTCTTCTCTTTTTCTTTCTTTCTTTTCTTTTATTTTTCTTCTATTTTTGCTGAGGTGTTCAACAATGTCTGGACCGAGTCAACTCTCAACTCAAGCGACTCCAACCTCCTCTCTCTTCTTCTCCCTAAGCCGGTTCGACCCGAACTCACTTGGCCGAGTCGGTGGTACACCAAAGCAAAGCACACCTCTCCTTCCTCACGTTCTTCTTCCTTTCTTCCTCTCCTCTCTTCTTTTCCTTTGTCTGCTCTCTCTCTTTTCTTTCTCACCTCCCCTTTCTTCTCACTACAACTCCAGCCCAGTCTGGAGCATGCCCCACACAACCCTTGTTGGCTCAACCCGAGCTCAGCATCCACACAAGTTGGTGTGTCAACGCTTAATGCAACAGTAGGTCGGACGGCTCTTCATCTCTCCTACCTACTCTCTATTTTCTATTTTCTTTGTTCTTCTTCTTTCATTTCTTCTCCTCTCTCCCTCTCTCTCTCTTTCTCTCTCTAGCTGGACCAGATGGTGCGACAATAGGGGGTACGGTAACTCTCCCACCCTCTGTCGATTTCTTTCTTTCTTGTTTTATAATTTTCTTTCTTTTCTTTTCTTTTTCTTTTGACAAGGGCTGCTCTAAAGGTGGGCCTTTATAAGCCACACGAACAACCTAGTTATTAATTTAGAAGGCTAATCACCGGATTAGTCGTAGTTTGTGTTTTCACACAAACTAAACGCCTCGAGGATTTGCTAACCGATTGGAATCCCTTGTGCAAAGCTAAAACGCTTCCACACGGATGTGTTTCTGGCATGATGGTCCATCTGATGGACGTCCCAGATCACAAAATGGGGCCCACTAAGATGATGGGTTTTCTAAGCTAGGTGAAGAAAGCAATCCAGTCGTTAATGACATATTACAAAAGGATGGAAAAACTGAAGATTTGATACACCTAGATGGTGTGTATTACTCCTCTGATGACAGTGGGGCCCTTCAGATGGACGATGATCTGTGTCTTTACTTGGTGGGCTCGTTTGCAACGGAACGACGGAAAGAAAGCTATTAAGGTAGTTATGAAACCCTAAAGCTGAGGTGGAATGGAGGGCAGGGATGGGTTTTCAATGAACGGCTGAGATCCTAGGAGAGGGTTTCACGCGGGTTGCTAGCTTGGAAAAAGAGGAAACAGATTTCTTTCCAGTTTTGGAAGTCTGTGTGCTTTTAGCCTAACTTGTGCCTGATTTTGTATGCACACGTGTGCAACCCAACGGCTAAAACTGGGTGGGGATTTATCCTCTCTACGTCCTGTACAAGATGGAAGATTTGGATCATTAGAAGGACCTACAAAGTGGGTTGCAGTCCTTCCCAAATAGATACAGTCCGTTTGAAAGAGGTGGAGGCGGGAAAGCCTCTGCTTTCATACCACTTCCAGTGGGTCAAACCTGATTGACCAGGTTTTTGGACCGGTGCACGGCGAGTGCACACATGGGTCATGCACACACATCAAAAGTGGGCCCCACGAAGTTGGCCTATCAGCAATCCACCCCGTTCATTCATCTTTACGGGTCAAATTAGGGCCTGACCCAAAGAATGGGGTAGATCCATGGCTTAGGTGGGCCATACACGCCATATTTCCATTCGATTGGCGGTTTGTGTGGCCCATAGTAATCTTAGGTGGGATCTGGCCCTTCCAACAGTTTCAACATTAGTATAAAAGTAATATATCGTGTAGTGTTAAGTACATTAACATATATTATAGCTTATATTATGATTATGTACACAACTTATAATACATTTATTTTATTATTCCATATTTTATCTTATTAATTATTTATCAATTAATAAGGTATTTAATTTGTAATACTATGTATATATGTATATATACTTTTACATATATATTTATATATATTAGTTATTCAAAGTGATGTATAATTTATATATATAGTATAATAATATATAGTTAAAATTATAAAAATGTAAGTGTTAATTAATGTACATCAATTATATAATAATGTGTTGGTATACAATTTATTTTATATATAGTTTAAATAATTTAAATAATTGGAGTAACATATGTATCATTACAATTAATTATAAAACTACATTATATTATAATATATATATATATATATATATCCAATTATATCCCATTAAAATGAATTATTTGATCTTCCTGGTAACACCCAAGTACTAAAAAGTACGGGGTGTTACAATCCACCCCCCTTAAAGAGAATTTCACCCCCGAAATTCAATATTTCCACCTTAAATGGGAATGAGGATAATGTATTCTACCATGTCTCTTATCATTCACCACCTTCCTTATGATGTATGCTTATATGATCAAGGGCTTGTGACTAAGTACTAGGACTGGGGTTGCTACAATCTACCCCCCTTAAAGAAGAATCTCGCCCATGAGATTCGATCATGCCCATCCCAGTTTTCTTTCGGCACCCACTATGAGCAAAAGTTTGTTGACACGACTTAGAGAAGAGTTTTATTATTATTCTATATTTATATATTTTTGTGGGTATATTTGAAGTTCACAATGATAGTTCTACGTCGTCTAAAAGAAGAGTAACTGTCTTACGTTTTTAATGTTCGAGTTAACATAAACAGACAGTTTTGGTCAGCCTGAGCCTGATACGCCAAACTTCTGCTTGGTCGGGCAGTGAGTTTACTAGTATCCTTCTAAATCCTAGTGAGTATTGATCTTCTGCTTGATCAAGACATTGAGATCATTGTAATCATTAAGATTTAGAATTCACGTCAAACCGTGCATACTGCGCTTAAACATGACTCTAACGATTTGTGTTTCCAATCACTCTAGTTATTTGAGATATGCCATTTAATTTCCTACTTATTTAAAGGATAAGCCTAAATGATTCACTACGCTTCAACATTGCAATTTAGCTATCTTGGGTACTATCCCAAAATCTATAATTTAATTATTTCTTATTGTTTTAGTCACATTGCTACGCATCCTTAGAAATTTATAACCCTTACGAGCTACCTTATAACTACTAAGGAAGATTTATAGGGGCGTACCTTGGTGGGCTTGTTCAGGGTTCAGTATATCCAAGGCATGCATGTGATGAGTTCCTCATTCTCATACCTGAGGTCATGAGACTTGAGCAGGATTTGAAGAAGTCCTCTCATCTCACTGTTTCTTGAAACACTGCCTTAAGATATGACCCGGCTTGCCACAGTAGTTGCAGAGTCTATCTTGACTTAAAGAATGAATTGGTTGAGACATTAATTCCATCTTCTCTTCAACCATAGGAGATGCAATTGGTGGCATCTTAGTTTTACTTGTTAATCCTAGAATAAGAGCACGTGTTTTAGCCCTACACTCGAAGTCTTTCTCTATTCACATGACTTTGTCTACAAGATCAGCGAAGTTAGTAAAGTCGAAGGTGTTCAGGTCGGAGACCCTCCTTAAACTTTTTCAATTTATATTCCTCGTCCTCAACGGCTTTTGGTACATATTGTGACAATTCATCGAAGCGCGCTTCATATTGCGACACAATCGTATTCCCTTGTTCCAATTTGAGAAACTCAGATATTTTCTCGTGATGATAGCATGGAGGAAAGCATTTTTCATCGAACATTTTCTTAAACTCGTTCCAGGTCCACTCATAATCAGATGAGACTCTTCGTAGCATGCCTTCCCACAATATATCGGCCTCGCCTTCCAAGGCATAAGTGGCGAGAATAACCTTTTGGGTGTCTGAACAACCCAGCAATCTCATTATCTTGCCCATTCTATTCAACCAGTGTTCCGCTAAAACTAGATCTAGTGCTCTTGAGAAAGTCGATGGCCTCAGTCTCTGAAACCTTTCAAACATATTTGTCCGACTAACTTCTTCAGTCTTCGAGGCCGATGCACCCATATTATGTAAGACTCGTATCGCAGCCCGTACCGTTCCGTAAGTTTCCGCGATCTTCCCGGTCGAACTTCGACGACTCATGATCTATTATCGGTAGTTGCGTGTAACCTTGAGTCGTGTCTTGTATTCCAGAGTGGCTTCACCTGAGACTTATATCATTGTGACCACGTCATCGCCGCGGTTCCGACGCCGTGTCTCGCGCGTCGAGGTAATACCCAAGACAAGAGATGTTGGCCCACGTTCAGTTCGAGAAAAATGTCATACTTTACGAATTCCAATAGAATCTCTACGATATGTCCCATCAATCATAAGTCAAGTACATCCCATCACAAGCCATCACTCACCCTTACCTCTCCTTACCCAAAGTCAATGCAACCCATGCTTAGCCCATTCTTTTCTTACAAAAGTCAAAAGAACCCATCCCTTTCCACTCCATCACCACTCCTCTCTCTCTCTCTCATTTCTCACTCTCTCAAGCAACTCCCAAGGAGAGGAAACATCCAAGCTCTCCATAAGAAGAGCCATGTGTGGCCCACTCCCTACCACCCTATCTTCCATCTCCACCCTTGGATCATCATCTCCACCGTTGAAGGAGTACTTTTGGAGCATTGGAAAGCTAGGGAGGAAGAAGAAGGATAGGTGGGTGCTTCTTTATTTCTCTCTCTCCCTCTCTTTCAATGTTTTGGTGCGATGATGTGGCCGTGTGGCCCACCCAGATATACCCCACCTTGATATATGTGATGTCTAAGCCATTCATCAAATGGACCCCACGACTGTCCAAGCTATGTGGGCCCTACTTAACGGTGATGAAAAACATAAAGATCAATTGATCAAGTGGGCCATGACCATGTGGGACCCACCTTGAAGAACATTCCATCTGTCTAGCGTCCAGGGCATTAGACTTATTTTGTGAAGAGTGAGCGGACAGTGAGGTGTACTCACGAATTGAATATTTTTTTTTTGGCTTTTGGGTGGGCCACTCATACAAGCCCCACCTTGACGTATGGAGTTAATCCACGACGTCCATTGCATTCCTCAGCTCATTTTAGGCGTTTAGCTGAAAAATGAGGCTAATCTAATTTTCTAGCAGGCCATAGCGTTCAAAACAGTGGTTGTTACCATTGAAATCTACCTTAATTTTTCTACCCACCAAAACATATTGCATATTGGACTACTTGGTCCATCTTGAGTCCTGAAATCCAATGGTTGGGTCGGATTCTACTGATGCGGGCCCCACTTGGGAAAATCCATAGAAAAACCATATTTAAAATAAAAATAAAAATAAGGCATGCAAGAAGACTGCTATCTTCTGCGAGTCGCTGACACATGATCTTCTTCTGAGAGGACGTTAATGAGGCAGGGACCGTGGGTCCCAGTCGTGGGCCCCACCATGTTGTGTATTGAACATCAACACCGTGTATTTGATGGGTCCCCTTTACATATAGGGCACCTTCAAACATCAGCCTTATATGGTGCTTAGGTGGCCCACATCATAGGGAATAGTGTAAATGTCTGCCATTAAAACCCTTTTGGGTAACAGAAGTTTTGGATCTACATGAATTTTTTTTTTCTTTTCCTTTGATTCAGGTCTCTGTGACCTTATGAATGGATCGGATGGAGGATAAACATTATGGTGGGCCCCACGTGGGACCCACCTTTTTTGGGAGTGGATCGGCTGATGTACCTTATTACTGCACGTCAGCAGGTCCTGTGGACCCACTCATGATATATGTGATTCATCTATGCTGCAGAGCAGCTGTGGGACCCACGCCCGTGTGGACTCCACATGCATGTGAATATGAAGCCATCCATCTTCCAGCGTCTAGGTCTAGACGCTGGAACCTATTTTCAAAAGAGAGAGAGAGAGAGAGAGAGAAAGAAGAAAGAAAGATAAAGTAATATAATATTATATTATATTATATATATATATATGTATATATATACACTATATATATATATGTGTGTGTGTGTGTGTCTGGTGGGCCCCATGTGGGACCCATCTTGATGTACGAATTTTATATCCAAGACGTCCGTCCGTTTGAGGACGTGGCCCCCACCATTTGACGTATTGTATCCAAGTCGTCCTTCTTAGACAATGCTGACATCCGCCATAATATGTGTTTTATTCCACACCGTCCAGATAGGCTGGACGGTGGAGTGTGCACAATGTATGTGTATCCACACATGGGACCCACCTTGATTTCATCCAGACCATCCAAACTAGGGATGGTGGGTCCCACGCAGCTAGTGTTGCTGTTTGACATCAGCCAGTCATGTGGGTTAGATCAGAGGTATGTGATTTATACCAGCAGTCCATTTGAGGATGTGGACCAGCCATGATGTATGTACTATATCTATACCGTCCTTGGATGAGGTACATGCAACATCGTGGGTCCATAGAGCACCATTCAGTAGTGATGTGGGCCCATGCCTTTTAAGTGTGGCAGATTGCATGTATGCATGTCGTGTTGATTGACTTGAATGCATGGCATGTGTGTATGTACACGTCAAATGCATGACTAGTTAGTACCCGTAATAGTTGTATGCATGCATACATGTATGATGAGTGTGTGATAAGGTGCATGACAGTACGTTGTTTGTTATACATGCATGGATGCAAGTAATACATGCATGAGTGATGGGTTACGTTGAATGCATAAGTGACGTATATGGGACGGACACCTTAAGTGCGTATGACCTAAACTATGGTAGGAAGGCAAGTGCGAGGCTTGAGGTCGAGTGAGCCCTCCCTGGTAATATTATTTAAATGCATGCCTGCACAAGAGCTTAGCCGTACATGTGAGTGCATTGCATGCACCTTCACGGCCCTGCCAATGACAAGTATTTGAGGCCCACCTTAATATATTTGTGGCCACCCATGAGGCCCACCTTGATATATTTTATGGCGCTTTAGTGCGGCCCATTGATGCAGCCCACATGATGTGTATGAGGCCCATGTGCAGGGCCCACTTGTGATGTATATTAGGCCCATGTGTAGGGCCCACCTATTGTGTATTTGAAGCCCATGGGTTGTGGCCCATTGTGATGTATTTAAGGCCCATGGGTAAGGCCTGACGTGATGTTATTATGACCCATATGATGAGGCCCAATGAGATATATTTTTGGCCCATAAGATGCGGCCCATTATGATGTATATAAGCCCATGTATGTGGCCCGTTGTAAAGTATTTGTGGCCCATTTGGCGAGGCCTGATGTGGTGTATATGTAACCCTTGTATGAGGCCCATTCGATGTATATTAGGCCTTTATGTGAGGTCGCAGGCCCACTATACGTTCGGTGGTGTATATGTGGTCCTTGTATGAGGCCCGTTCGATGTATATTAGGCCTTTGTGCGAGGTCACAGGCCCACTATATGTTTAGCATTATGTGGGCGACTCCTTGGGAGTAATGTTGGGTAGATGTCCACATTGATGGTTAAAAGTCCTCATTGTGACCTTCCCTTAGGCATTTGTTTAGGCCGATTGTCTTGGCCGATTGCTGATTAGTGATCGAGGCCGATTATCATGATTGATTGCCGATTCTGATTGTCGCGACCGATTGCCGATTTCGATTGTCGCGACCGATTGCTGATTCCGATTGATGTGACCGATTTACCAATTCTGATTATCGATCGATTCTAATTGTCATGACCAATTACCGATTCCAATTGACGTGACCGATTTGCCGATTCCGATTATCGATCAATTCCAATTTGTCGAGGCCGATTGTATAGGCTGATTTTGATTGTCGAGGCCGATTGTATAGGCCGATTCCGATTATCGAGGCTGAGTATTGAGCCCGATTTCGATTGTCGAGGCAGAGTATCGAGGCCGATTCCGATTGTCGAAGTCAATTTCAATTGTCAAGACCTATATGATGTATATGCGGCCCGTGTTTGAGGCCTAATGTGATGTATATGCAGCCATATTTGAGGCACGTTGGGATGTGTATTTAGCCCGTATTTAAGGCCTAATGTAAATGAGACCTATGTGATTAGGCCCATTGTTATGCATTTGAGGGCCAAGTGATAGAGCCATTATAATGTATGTTAGGCCCATGTGAAATCCCCATCATGATGTGTCCTCTTGAGTGAGGCACGTAGTGTTATATATTTGACCATTGTATGAGGCCATGGGTCCACTATATGTTAGGCCCTATGTGAGCCATTCCTTGGGGGCAATGTTGATTAAATGTCCATATTGTCGAGATCGATTGTCGATGCCAGTTATTGATACTGATTAAGTATGTGACAGCATAAGCATCATAATACATACACATACTCATCATCTTCATGTTTGTTATGAGATGTGGTTGACCATTGCATATATCATTGGGTAGATTATTGTGAGACTCCCTGATAGGCAGAGGTTATCTCACATGAGCGCACGGTATGCACATGATTGATGCATGACTAGATTGTATAACTCGTGCATCTCGCATTGTATGTTATGAGTACTGTACGCCCTAGCAACATCAGGGTCGTAGCCTCCACGGACACATCTTGAATGGTCAAATGGGACACCGAAAATGTTTGGTTCTAGCATACGGGTGTCATAGATGTCTCTGGGTGAAAATCCCTAAACCCCGTGGCCAGGAGACGCCCTAACGTCGAGATCGAGTGGATATATGAGCACATGAGGGCCGTATACCAGTAGGTCGTGTCTCCCACCGTGTCGTGGTCGGTTGGGAGGGGGTGTGATCTTACCCGCCTGAGTGAGGGGGCAATGTCTAGGTTGAGTTTAACCAGCTTGAGGAATGGGTTCACTATCGACGAGCCGGGCCCGATATTGGCAGACGGATAGTGAGGTCTCTTCCACTTACCCAGTTGTGCGCTCAGATAGGGGCGGCAAGCTGGCGTAGAGTGTAATAGACCCCGGTGATGATCCTAGAGATGAATCGTACTGATATGTGGACTTATTGGGCAGGAGTTGCATATTCATTCATTTATTCATTCACTATCCACTTGGGTTGGTGGTGCGCAACTACTTATTACGTGTGCCTTCGTAATGGCCAGGATTTTGGTTGGGACATGCGACTAACCTGAGATCAAGAGTTTACCACATTGAGTCTGACTATCCAAATTTAGGTATGGGACTAGTTTGGATAGAAGTTCCTTGTGATGGACCCCATAGCCTGCGATACTACGCACTATCATTCCGACTTCACACTCTAGCATGGTCATTCCATTTGCACTGCATATTGCATTACATCCGTGGCATATGACATTTTGGGTTACTGTATTTCTGCATTTATATGGTCCAGATACGGCTGACGCTATTCGTGAACTCATCAGGAATGGTATATTACATTGCATCCCCGGCATCTGATATTTATTCTTTATGACTCATTTGCATAGCTGATATGTATTGCGCACAACGATATTGTATGACTCATTGACTTGTCAGTATTTTCGCTTACTCTATTAATGTATGATTTATGATCTTGTCAATATTTCTGTTTACTCTGATAATTCATAATCTTGTCCATATTTCTGCTTATTCCGATATTGTACAATTTATGAATTACAAGTATTTTCAGTATTATACGATGATGGCATTGTATTGAATACTTGACACTTACCTTGTGCACACACTTACACCACCCTCTAAGCTTTCTATAAGCTTATGCACGATAGATGCATGTAGGTGATGTTAGGTTGCAGCAGTGTTGAGCTTGGAGCGTGCAGCGGTCTTCTAGAGCTTGATTTTCGATTTATGTATTTTCCTTTCAACATTGTACTCAAATGATTATATTAGTGGATGTGTGATGATGATGTTACCTTTGTGAAATTGGGTAATCTTGTGGTTATGCTTATTACGAGTTAAATGTACATTAAAAAAAATCCTCCTTATAGGATCCCAGGATCGGAACTTAGGGTATGGACGCTAGGAGTCTAGAATGGGGTACTACGGAGGCTGTCGGTACCGAATACGGCAATCGGGATTCCTGTGAATCTGACTTTCGGGTTTGGGGCGTGACATATTATGTTGGAGAGCTTCTAACAATGAGGTGATTGAAGCCTGTTGTTGTTGTACAATGGTAGCTAACTGGCTAATAACATTACCAAGTGGGGCTTCAGGTTATGCGTTTGATGGAGGTGTTCCCACAAGACCCGTAGATGGTTGAGATGGGATATCTCCTGATGCTGACTCTCTTTCAGGGCTACTTGGCCTAACTGGAGGTACAGGAGAGCGCTCAGGACCCTCTTCCCTAACAACCTCATTTGTTGGCGAAGTTAACAAATGGAGAGTTTGCGATCTCGAACGACGGGAATTTAGGGCCATAATCCTGTTAAAAGAAAGGATACATCATGATTATGCCCACATAAGTTTAAATGAGTCTTAACCTAAAATCGCAAGACAATTCATGTGAATCGTATAACTAGAATATTATTTGAATCGATGTGTGTTCGACAACTCCCTAACTTTTGCAGTTAGGTGCAACAAGACTCAAGAGTCCTAAGGTGACCCCTTAGTGTCCTTAGATCCACGTCTTCTAATTTTCGACCTATGATTGAGGTCTTACGATAATCTTAATGTTATATTAGTGTTCTAAGATAAATTACATGGGGTCTAAGCTTTTGAGTTCTTAAGTTTAACCCAACTTCCCACAACACCTAAAATTTTATTTCTAAGTTCAATGGTTATCCTAGAAATCCTCATGAAAGTCTAAAATTTCTACATGAGACCTTGGGTTTAATATATGTTAAGCTTACCCAAAATTTCAAAGCTAGACTCAATAAGCCTAGCCTAGGGTTGAAAATTTTTACCTAAGATTCTAAAATTTTACCATTACTTATTTCTAATTGTTGGAACATGCGAGAGGAGTTGTCTCTAGTCAAAGAAGAGTATTAGGGAATTCAAATCACAAAATCCTAGAATGATTGCTTAAGTTTATAGAGTACTTATGTTTGATTTAATGCACAACATGGTGGGTACTTCTTTCCTTATGGTTCCTGAGTTTAGTTCCCAATATCAAGCAATTATAATTTATAAGGGATTCTAACTTCGTGTTTCTAAGTTCAAATATTTAAGCCTAAAAAAATCACAAGGGATCCTAAAATTTATGTTCCTAAATTCACAATACACCCTAATGTTAAGGGAGTAAAACCTAGCTTTAAGTCTCAAATTTCATCAATTAAACTTTAGGTTATTTGAAATCACATAAGTCTTGTTTTTCCCAAGGCCTGATTTATCTAGACTCGCTCTGATACCAATTGTAACGCCCCGTGTTTTTAGGACCCGAGTATATAATCCGTTTCCCAAAAACTCGAGTGTTAGCTTATAAAATCCAGTGTAAATTTGAGTTGTTTATCATTAATCAGAGTTAACAGCAATGAAACTAGAATAAACCATGTATTAAATAAAAACATTCTGGTCATCACAAATTTCCAAATGTGACGCCCATACAGGACTTATACAATCACAAATAACAAGTTTAGGTAAGTAAAAACACTAGTCTATCAACTAGAGTGGAGATCAATGCAGGTCGCAAGGACCCCGCTTAGCTCCCTAGCTACTCGATCTGCTCCAACAACCTAGTGAACAGCATCGGCTCGCCCTATACCTACATTAACTGTTATGGTTTGATAGCATCAATGGCTATCGCAGTGAGGAGCACCCTCTAAAATTGCACACTTATCCTTCATAATCCAATACAGATCGCAAGTCATGAGGATAGATATATTAAATAGGGCAATTCATAATTATGATCACATACTGAGAAATTAAGCCAATCAACATAATCTCATCACAAGCAAAACACAATAGCAATCGTAATGCAAGGGAATATGTATAGATAATCAAATAATCAACCTTACAAACTCCATAAAATGGTTAGAAAATGAAGCTTTAAACCTCTACTTCACCCGAAAATCAAATTATACGTAAACAACTCAAGATGCTAGGAAATCGCAAAGCGAACACCCGCTCCACCTGAAAGTCATGGTACGACTGAACACCGCAAGATGAAGAGAGAACAACATACCGATGTCTACTTCACCCGAAAATCATATCGTACGTGAACACCGCAAGATGGCTAGGAAATCGCTAAGCGAACACCCACTCCACCCGAAAATCATGGTACGAGTGTACACCGCAAGATGGCTAGAAAACTAACATATAAACTTTAGACCACCCAAAAATTGTATCGTATGTGAACACCGCAAAATGGCTAGGAAATCGCCAAGCGAACACTCGCTCCACCTAAAAATCACAGTATGACCGAACACCGCAAGATGGCTAGGAAACAACAAGATATGTAAATATAGCCATCAAGCCACGAAAAGGCACCAACAACTCATCAAAGCCACGAAGGGCAAATAAATGATCCAAGCCACGTAGGGTAAATATGCGGTCCAAGACATGTAAGGATGCACGATCCAAGCCGCATAAGTCAAATATGGACCGCAAGATGGTGAGTTCATGACAAGTCTCATTCATTACATCACTCGATTACAAATGACAGACATATAGTTAATTTACAATGTATGACTAAAGATAGTATCAAATCATTTATGCATGTTATAATTAAAGAGAAATGTCTACAATTTAACACAACAATTTAGCTTATTCAATAGTAAGGTAAGTAATTTCAATTAGAGGAATCATGCCATCATTTATATTCAAATTGATGAAGTTAAGTGGGAAGCTCAAAGTGTGAGTCCTCACCTTGGTCAAACAAACTAATTGTGTGTGGCCTGCTTGGTAGTACGGATGTAGCCTGATCGAGTCAAACCTAATCGATAAACATGTGACCATGACTTAATCAAAATATCAAGGAAGATAGTAAATACTTAGCTTCTACAGTCAGTGTACTTAAAGAAATAAATGAAGTGAGTTGTGATTTACCTCTACTCGATAGCTTAACTTGGCAACTCAGATCTAGGCAAAACGACAAGTCATGGATTCAACTACAATCCGCCAAGTCGACTCATTCCCTCTCGCTCTCTTCTCTAACCTCTTTCACTTTCTCACTCCCTTCCTTTCTTTTTTCTTTTTTTTTCTTTTCATATTGCTGGAACGTCTAGCCAGAATATGGACTGAGTCAACTCGGATTCAACCCGTTAGTGAGTTAACTCGACTCATAACCCTTTCTCTTCTTCCTTTCTCCTTTCTCTCTTCTTCTCTTTTTCTTTCTTTCTTTTCTTTTGTTTTTCTTCTATTTTTGTTGAGGTGTCTAGCAATGTCTAGATAGATTCAACTCTCAACTCAGCAGCCCCAACCTCCTCTCTTTTCTTCTCCCTAAGCAAGTTCGACCCGAACTCAACCGCTAAGTCGTTGGTACACCAGCAGCAAGCACACCTCTCCTTCCTCACGTTCTTCTTCCTTTCTTCCTCTGCCTGCTCTCTCTCTCTCTCTCTCTCTCTCTCTCTCTCTTTTCTTTCTCACCTCCCCTTTCTTCTAACTAATGTAAGTGTTAATTAATGTACATCAATCTAGTAATAATGTGTTAATTATATATATATATATATGTAAGTGTTAATTAATGCACATCAATTATATAATAATGTGTTGGTATACAATTTATTTTATGTATAGTTTAAATAATTTAAATAATTTTAGTAACATTTGTATCATTACAATTAATTATAAAACTGCATTGTATTAATATATATATATATCCAATTATATCCCATTAAAATGAATTATTCGGTCTTCCTGGTAACACCCGAGTAATGAAAAGTACGGGGTGTAAATTTTGGAATTTCTATGACCAGTTAATATTACAGAACCATTTAATATTACAAAAGTTCTACAACCAGTTAATATTACAGAACCATTTTTATTTAGAATTTCACATCCATGGTTAGTAAATTTTACACTATGATTATTATCGCATATTTGAGAGATGCTTAATAAGTTGTGTTTTAACCCTTCTATGTATAAAAAATTCTCAAATAAAGGGAGGTTAAAGAGTTGAACCGTACCTTGGCTAACAATCCTGTAGTTGCTACCATCACTGAATGTGACTGAACCATCAGTCATATCTTTAAGATTGGTGAACAGACCTTTATCACCTATCATGTGTCTAGAGCATCCTTATCTAGGTACCACTTTGAATGGCTTGAAGCTTTGAAAGCAGTGTGGGAAACCAAGCAAGTAACCTTAGGAACCCATTTCATTACAGTCTTAGGTTTAAGAGTATAGTTGGTCATCTTATGTTTGTAGATGTTATAAGACTGACCCAATGAGTTAGATTTTAAGAGATCCTTAAGTAAATCAACAATTTTCTCAACTAAAGGATTATGATTCTAATTTTTGTAGTTGATATGGTTACTTCTAAGTTTTAAGGTTTGAAAAGACTTAGCATTTTTAAAATGATTTTGATGCAGATTTTTCTCTTTTGAGTTTGAAGACTCCCCTTTCACAAATCTGGGTGGAGTATTCTTATGTTTAAGAGGAATACTTTTGTTGTAGTCCAATCCAGATCGATCACCACATTTGCTGGATCCGGATAAGAGTTTTTCTAACTTGGGATCACCTTGGGCATACCTCCATGTGTCTTTTAAACTCGAAAGTGAAGAGACTTCAAGTTTTAGTTTTTCATTTTCAGATTTTAAGTTTTCAACTTGGGAGTTTTTGAAATCTAAGTCGCACTTAGTTTTTTCAAAACAATATAAAATGTGAGATTTTTCTAAAACAAGATTATCAAAATTTTCTTTAAGTTTTGAAAACTTTTCTTTCTGAAGTTTTAGTTTTACTGCAATTTTACAACTTTCCTTGTATAGGTCATTATAAGCATCTTGAAGGTCATCTTCCTTTTCATGATCACTATTCAGATTTTCTGCGCTAGTTGAATCATCATTATCTGAAAATGTAAACTTGGCTAGAGTCATAAGGGCTTTAACTTCATTACTCGACTCAGTTTCAAAATCTTCTAACTCAGAAGAGGCTTCAGAGCAGGAAGATTCATCCCAAGTAGCCCACATACCTTTCTTTTTTTTATTTATCTTTTTTAGGACACTTGTTTGCTAGATGCCCATATTCATGGCAGTTGTAATATTAACTGTCTTTTAAAGATTTCCAAGTTTTAGATTTAGATCTTTTCTTATCATTAGATTTTTGAAAATCAATCCTCTTTTTACTTTTAAAAATCTTATAAAACTTTTTAGCTAAATGGGCTATATCATCTTCAAAAAATTTCTAAATTAGAATTACTACTATTTTCTTGAGAAAAACATTTAGAAATTTAAGGCAATTGATTTAGCTTTAGGATCTTTAAAAGTTAACTCATAAGTCTATAATGAGCCAACTAATTCCTCTACCCTCATATTATCCGTATCACGAAGTTCCTGGATCGCAGTCACCTTTAAATTGGACTGTTCAGGTAGTGAGCGTAGTATCTTTGCGTAGACATTACTTTCTGAGATTCTATCACGAAGACCCCACATAGAGTTGACAACGTCATTCAATCTAGCACAAAGTCCATGAAAGTTTCACTTTCTTCCATACCTATTTCCTTAAATTTGGCTGTGAGGATTTGGACTTTAGATTTCTTAACAATTGTTGTTCCCTTGTGTGTCATTTTTAAAATATCCCAGGCTTGCTTTGTAGTATCATGGGATATAATTCTTTGGAATTCATCCAGTGATAGTGGATAAGTGATTGTTTGTAGTGCTTTTGCATTGGCACTACTCTCACTTTTCTGAAGAGTGGTCCAAGAAAAATAAGGTGTGACTTTAATAGTTTTGGATCCATCGGTACAAGTCACTTCAGTGGTAGGAGGGGTCCAATTAGTCACTGTGGCTTGCCACACGCTCTCATTCATGGATTTTAAGAAAATTCTTATCCTGGCTTTCCAATAGGCATAATTGGAGCCATCAAATGGTGGAGGCCTAGTGACTGAAAGGCTATCAAAATTTGAAATCTCAAATAGCTCAGATTGATTAGCTCAGCAAATTAATCCAAAAGAAATAATAATTAAAACCTGTTATTAGGCTCTGATACCACTTGAAAAGGTTGAGCTAAGAGTCCTAGAGGGGGTGAATAGGACTATGCCAAAATTTTAAAAAACTGCAGAATTAAACAAATATTAATAAAGATAGCATTTAAACAATCCACAATGCAAAAATGTAAAACAACCTCAAAAATCGAGTATTGAGAGGTTGATAGAAACTTAGTTTTAAGGACAACCTTACACCAAAAACCAAAGGTTTATGGCAGGACAACCTTACTAGAACGTGGGTGAGTATCAAAAACTCAAACTGAAGAGGATATAAAATAAATAAATAGCAAAGAAAATAACTAAGCTATTACAACATTCCCACACTTGCATAAAAAAAATTACAACATTCTCCACAAATGAAATATGGAAAATTACAACATCCATAAAATGAAATATTCAATCAATCACCATAAGACCAGAAATTATAGTAATTCACTTGTGTGTACACCAACTATTTAGAAAAACAGTTACACAACTACTCCACTCCTAATATCCTCATACAGTGGATATTAGCATTCACTATGAATATTAGTTTTTCAAGGTTCACCTAAAACCCTCACAATTGTATCTTTCAAGTGGGCTTACACAATTCAAAACCCCACACTCTGAGTTTTCTGGATCACCTCAGACAAACCAAAATAAAGAGATTTTTCTAGCACAATCTCATTAAAACCAAAAGAATAAATTTTACAAAACTGTAAAATACGTATCTGGGTATTCTCCTTTTGAAGCAGCCCAGAAGAACCAATAGAAGATCAACGTAGATGTTCAATGTTCACACTCACATATGAAAAGGTTCTAAGTTCTAAATTGATTTTAAATTAAATCACCTTAGGCTAGCTTGATTTGATTTTGATTCCAAGAAATAGGATACAACAATCCCTATTTCAAATAAAATTGGAATGCAGAATACAAAATCAAATGCAAAAAAAAAAAAAAAACTAATTAAAGAGAATATAAAATGAGCACTAAATAGCTTAAGAATATCACTAACTTATCTCTCAAAGTGATGTATTGATTTTGCTTGAATTGGATACCAAACTCTGAAATTCGTGTTCTATTTATAGGTACAAAAATCGCATCTTCGACTAGTCATGAGGTCGCCACGACTGGTCATACGACCAACAGATTTTTGAAATTTTTAGCGCGATAAGATCAGACGGTTTCATGACTGGTCGAAGGATCTGCTCAACCGGTCGAGCGGCCTCCATGACCAGTCGATTCCTTTCCATGACTAGTCGTGTGAGACTCAATTTAGTTGTTGGACTTTGATTCGAGCCTATAGGACTAGTCGAGCACGGGTCGAGCACTGTTCACACGACCAGTCGAGCAGTCTCCAGGACTGGTCGAGGCTCTAACAAAAAATTTCAAAAATTATAAACAAACTTAGGACTGGTCGAGGATTTCTTGGACTGGTCGAGCCAGTGCTAAGACTAGTCGAACATAGCCTAGGACTAGTTGAAAAATAGACTGTGCACTTATAAAATGAGCTAATTGGATTATGTATTCAAAATGACCTGCTATATGGTCAATCTAGGGTCATTCATACCTTATTAGTGATGTATGAACATTGAGTCTTCTCTTATTTCAGTTGATAGTCGTTCTTTGAAGTTCATGAAGCTTGGGATCTTGACATATGATGAAGCTTGAACTTAAGACGTTTGAAGCTTGAATATGACTAACATTGAAGCTTGAGCTTATGGTTTTAAAGTAAAGAACTTTGTCTCGACTTGGACGAAGCTTTAAATACTTGAACTGTTGAAGCTTGAAAGAAGATTGAATTCACACTTGGTCTTGTACTTGAACATGAACATGTGATCATGCAAACAGGTAATATTGCACTAGAAGTTCTTGAGGTAATGACCTTTGTTCTTGTACATGAGAAGCACAGTCTTGAATATGTAGATGTGCTACACAAGACACAGATTCCAAGAGTTTTTGGCACTATAAAATTTGACAATCATAGGAGCTAGAAAACATAACACTTACAATCCCCCATTTATTACTTGGTTTTATGAACATGATAATGCTTAATATTCTATTTTAATCATGATTGTGTTACAAGGTGAATTTAAGAGCTTAGATTGAAAATGATGTTAAAAGCATAGATTTAACGCTCAAGAATCACCAAAGCTAGGATAGATCTTATAAGACCAAGAATGATGAATTCACATGCCAAAGATCCAAGAAAACTAAGTGAGGAATAAAGAGCATTGAAGACTTGAAGTGAAGAAAGGGAACCCTAAAAATCGGCATCCTTCGACTAGTCTAAGCCCATCCTCGACCAGTCGAAGGATCCTACTCGACTAGTTGAAGGTTCCTACTCGACTAGTCGAAGGTTTCTCAACTCGAACTCCAGCGACAAAATTCTCAAAAATCTCGTCATCCTCAACCAGTCGAAGGTGACCCTCGACCAGTCTAAGGTTACGCAGACAACACACAAATTGCAAAAATTTGAAGCGGTTTCTGGATTTTTTCAACTCGGTGCGAAAGTTTGAGTTATAAAACTATAAATAGGGGTCCCTAGGATGTTCCTAGGCATCTTCTAGGGTTTGAGGAGTGGAGAAAAAGGGTGGAGCTGCCGTCCGAGAGTTCTTCTTCTTCCTCTTTAGTTGGTCTTTTTATTTTGTTTAAGGGTCTTTAGTTTAATCATGTCTATGGTTGGCTAAACCTCTTAGCCAGGGCTAAGAGGTGAAGCTTGTAGCATGATTGGGATGTTTGCTTTGTTTTGATTCATGTTTTTTTGAACTCTCTTGGATTCTAGTTTGATTATGAAGGAATATTTTTAGTTTTTAATGGTTTGTTGTGACAAATTACAATTGATTTGCTATTGCTTGAGATATCTTTCTTTTTTTAATTGAGATTGTGAAATTTGGAAATTCCCTTGTTCACCTTTATCCCTTGGGCATGGTAGGATGACGAAATCCTTCCTAACCTTCACAATTTTCTTATAATTGGTTGTGGGATTGGTAAATTCTGGTGTTTGCCTTATCTCCTGGGAATGGTTAGGTGATGGAATCACTTCGAAATCCTCACAACTCTCATCCATTGATGATTAGATCCATGAGAAGTTTGGAGATCTGACAAATCTCTTCTTACCAATTGGATACGATGGGACTCTGATTCCATTTGTGTCCTTGAATCATGCAAGGTAGCTTCCCAATTGCTACAAGTGGATCCTTGACACCCTAGTTCCCACCTCTAAATTCACTAGTGTTAATTACTTTAATCACAATTACTTTCTCAAATATTTCAGATTTAGGTTTTCATCTTCTTCTAGTTCTACTTCTAGTTACTTTCAGAAGACATACAAGTTCAGTGCCTGTGGATTCGACCTCTGTCTCACCGAGATTATTACTGCATCGTGACCTTACACTTAAGGTTGTAAACAATACTCTGGCACGGAACCATCAGCCGAGTAATTTGGCGGGGGTCGTTCGAACAAGGATCTATCACCTCTCGTACTTGTTGGTCACTACGGGGAGGCTCATCACCTAAGCATAGGCCGACAGCACGGACACAATGTCTCATACCACCATGCCCGGCTCCCGAGACTTGGTGATCGTATCACTAATGATTAATAGTAGGCCTCTCAAAGGTATGGGATGCTTCAGATTCAGGCATGCGTGATCATACATGGCGAATACACACAATTGGTCGGCTGTTAGGCTAATTCAGTTGACTCGGACAAACTCCAACGTAACCGGCATTGGGTGCTAGCATCTCATGTAGTCCGACTACTTCCAATTATCCATGTTCAACCTAGATCAATCGGACTAGTCTGGGGTGGCCGACCTAGTCAAGGCCACCCTCGTGGATATGCGGTTTGCCGGCCAACCTAACAATTCAAGTAGTCTTGGTCAGTCAACCGCACTAATAAATTGACTAACGTGATTCTACGGAAGGATGTAAATGGTAATTCAGAGAATTTCACTCTATTAGGCATTTTATCAAACATGTAGGTGGCATTACACTAAGATAACAATTTATGGTAAGTAAGTGGCCATACAAGTGCGTTGATTAACACACATTCATCCACTCACAACTAATAATACCTAGCACCGGTTAGCATGCATCCATTTACGCACTACACAATCATAAATCAACACTAATTATTATGCATTGGCCCATACATTACCCAAATCAATAATTAATAGTGGTTATCATACATTGTTCTACGCATTACACATTCATAAATTGACACAAATTATCATGCATTAGCCCATACATTACCCAAATCAATAATCAGCACTGGTTAGCATGCATTCATCTATGCACTACACATTCATAACTCAATACTAACTATCATTCATTCATCTATTCACTACATATACTATTAATTATAGCATCAGTGGTGTGCTAGGTTTCGAGCTTGCTCCTAGGGCTAGGGTCATGCAGATTTTCTTCTCAACATCCTGTCCCAAGACGAACGGCTTGTAAAGTCTCATGCATTCGATTCTCAAAGGAAAATCTTCATGAAAGTGTCGTTATTTACCTCAGATTGTTGCCGACGAGATTCCGGCAATGCGGTGTGATGCGGATGCATTGACGGCTAGTGGCGGTGGGGTAGGTCTTCCACACTAGCTACTCTCCCTACTTTCTCCCTTTCTTCTCCTCTCTCCCTCTCCCTTTCTAGCCATAAAAATTCGTATGAAAGTGAGAGGGTGAAAATGGGGGGCTATTTATAGTGCCAAAATGTGCACAAATAACCTCAGTGACCATTATTCCAATAAATTTGCCTTGGGGGAAGTTGCTTTCGATTTACAGGATCCTTGCGGAGGCCCACTGGCTCATTTGTGTCAAGGAAAAGGTGCCCCACTATAGGATCTATGTTTGGACACAACCGTGCGACAATTGAACGTTCTGATCAGCCATGGGGCCCCACTTGTGATGGACGGTCATCAATGATCAATAGGGGCCGTGACTATATGGATACGAGCGGGGAAATATCTTTAACTCGTACCCTCGAGTTTGGTAATGATCTGACAGTCAAAAGATCATGACTTAGCAAAAGATTGGATGGTCTATTTCACTTAAGTTTCTATTTCCAGTCTAAGAGCTTCACGCGTTTCAAGTACCCAGCTTTCGACCCAAGTTGAGCAGTTCTGGGCACTATCTTAGCTGGTCATTCGTGATGGACATCAAGCCCAGTAAGATGGTCGTTATTCTATAGTTTCGAGTCTAACGAACCACTAATATATGCTCTGTATCCAATTCGGTGAATCTGAAAATTTTCAGGATGAATCGGGCAGCGAGATTTCTAATGTACAGTGATTAGGGTTTAAATTATTTAAATTCATATTGTGTCCTATTTGGAATTAGCAAAAAATGGTGATTCAGATGTAATTACCCTAATAAAAAATCTAATTTAATTATGCTAGAAATTATTTGAATTAGTAAAATATATTAAAAATAGAACTTTCTAATTTAATCATATAGGATGATTCCTAGCATAATTATAAACAAATCCTAAGAAGACACTGTAACACCCTGCACTTTTGCATACTCGGGTGTTGCCATTACACCGTAGGAAGTATTTAGGCTTGTGGGAACATACAATATAGATATCATCATCAGATAATTCATAAAGAGACCATCTTTGAAACCCATGAACAATTCTAGAAAATTTCGTTAGTTACAACTCTCATCGAGTCAAGTCTAAGATCATTCTGAGGGTCCATTGAAACTTAAGAAGGATCCTACTCACCAACCACTTTAGAAAATAAGAAAATATAAAGAAAATCGGTAATCCAATATCTACATCATAGTGTGCAAATCTACCTAGCCATATCACAATCCAACCATTAAACTTAACTAACGCATTTCACATCCATATCGGGACATGTCAAGAAGTCATATGGACAATCAAATCATATTTGATACAAATTTAAACAACCCGAATTAGATAAGCAAGTCATAGACGTCTCGTAATGATCCAAACTGCCATCCTAGTGGGCCATTGGACCTTAAAACATCTAAAAATTGGGACTAAATCATTACATACGCCATTCACAATACCTAGAACCCACGACCTAATGATACACTACTCGATTTCTCACTCAAAATGAAGTCTAGAATATTCGGACCATTGATGTCCAGATCGGGAAAGGATCTGACCGTTAAATAGTTAGTAGTTGTTAGTTAGACTCACAAAAGCGAGAAGTATGGCCCATCCAAGCTTTGAATCTGACTAATCTTTGATCAAAGGTAGTTAGTGGGTCCTCCAAAGTAAATGAACAGAGGTGATTTCCTTAAACAGCTCAGTGAGCCCCACAACCATTTCGTGTGCGCACCAATAGTACATTGAACCAGAGAGTTGGTTAAATGAGCTTTGACTTGACGAAAACTAGAAAAAGGAGATTTTCTCTTCTCTTTCCCGCCTAAACTGTCATTTAAGCGAACGACGTCCACTACTGTGAGCGGTGTACAACCATCTTAGATCAGGTGGAAGATCTAAACCATCCATCGGATTCAGAAGATAGATCCGATCGGGACCACACTATCCACACGACTTTATGGTGTAGCAATTTCCAAAATCAGAAATCCATTTTTTTGCCCGTCTAGCAATTCACGTGCGCTTACTCTCTCTTATCTTGACCATTTATTTAGAACCATCTCAGCCTTCCATTAGTTTTCTTTTAGGGTTCTTTTCTTAACTAGAAGAAAAAGGCGGAAAGCATCTTTCCGTAAAAGGGAAGAACTGATCCCAACTGCTTGGACACTTCTAAAATACTTTGAATGCATCGGGAGCATCTGTTTTAGGGCAAGCAATGCCCTATCTCGTGGAATGAAGAGATCTCGTGAGAAACTCTTCCTTATTGCGAGAAATCTACCCGCGGTAGAAAATATTGGGATCCCATCGTCAAATGAGGATGTGGTAGCGTTTGATGGTCTGACAATGATAAGTGGACTCATCCAACCCTTCCAAATGATGTGGATCATCAGGTGGATCCCCAGGAATGAAAATCGCCATTGTTGGTTGCTTCTTCCTCTCAACCGATTGTGGAATCCATCATCTTCTAGTGGCCCCCATTCACTAATTTGAGTCATCCATCTGGCGGCTCATAGCCTCAGATGTTCATCCAAATAGTTGGATTACAACCATGAGATTTAGATTCGATCATATCACCTCAAAAACTCACGTGCTCGGACAACTAACCTATAACTAATCAAGTGATAGTTAGCATCCGAAGCCTCTAGAATGAGGTTAATATAACATATAAGAGACCGCCTTTTAGGGTAACCCTTTCCCAGAAAAGAGAACTAAAAAAAGAGTGAGAAAAAGGGAAAAGAGAGGGCGCCATTTCCGAAGCCGTACCACATCCAGTTGACTCGGTTCGAGTCATAGTTCGAGCTGGGAATCTAGACCGAGTCCAACTCTTGTCCGGTCATAAGATAGGAGTCAAAGAAAGAGACGAAGAAGAAGAGAAGAAGATG
Source organism: Magnolia changhungtana (assembly GCA_030180095.1). Classification (NCBI taxonomy): domain Eukaryota; kingdom Viridiplantae; phylum Streptophyta; class Magnoliopsida; order Magnoliales; family Magnoliaceae; genus Magnolia; species Magnolia changhungtana. The sequence continues at coordinate 9,657,665 of JASAUF010000656.1, read as the reverse complement.
GAGAAGACAAGAGATAGAAGGAGAGAGGGGCATCGGGTTGCCGTCGGGCCTAATTCAGCTGAGTCAAGTTAAATCCTAGAGCCGATTGAAGTGATGTAGGTCTGTCTAGACCCGATAGCTATCCAAGAAGGAGGAAGAAGTCAAAGAAGAAGGGGAGGTTCGGTTGGCTGCTGCATCGATGTCAAACTAATTGACTCATCAGAGTCGCTGTCGAGTCAACTCATGACTCACCGGTTCGAGCTGTTGCCAAGTTAAGGCTCGAATCTAAACTGGAGTCTAGTCCGTATGATGCTGGAATCTTAGCAGGAAAAGAAGAAGAAAGAAAGAAAGAAAGAAAGAAGTGACGGTCAGAGAGAAAGGGGAAGAGAGAGTTTGGGCTAACTCGCTGTCAAGTCAGCTGGGTCAAGTTGGGCGTCAGCCTAGCCTGGGTCTAGTTGGAGTTCCAGCAAGGAGAGAGAGAAAGAAAGAGAGAGTAAAGGGAAAGAGAAGGAGAGAGTAAAAGAAAAGAGAAGGAGAGAAAGAGGTAGAGACAGAGACAGAGACTAGGGAGTGGTTGGACCACCGAGTCAACTTGGTTGAGTTGTCGGCCAAGTTCGAGTTTAGCTTGGGTTCGGGCCTTGTGAGACCCTAGAGAGAGTAAAGGGAAGAAGGAGAGAAAAGAAGTTTACACAGTTGACTTAATGAGTCTACATCGAGTTTGACCAGGTTACGAACCAAAACATATTCGAGTCTAGTTCACTGAATTGGAGACTTGATCCTAAAGTACGTGGACACATACTTACAAGTGATCCATTTTAGAAGGTGAGGATCACCCTTCAAGCTTTTCTATATTTTGATAGTTAGCGTAGCTCATTTATTTCATCTATTGCCTAATATAATACTCAGTGAAATTGATGATAAATGCTAGTTTCTATTTGAGTAATTCTTTATAATGACTTATGGTTAGATTTACATTCAAATATGAACATGCGATAGATCTCAAATATCCCACTTTACATGTGTAGTTACTATTGACATTGTGCTTGGCTTGTTTTGCCACTTACGGTTATTTAATGGTGTTTATGGAAGTCCTTGAATTAGTGGCCTTTCTACAAAATAGATTAAACGGAATTTACTTATCGTGGACTTATCATCTTGTGGATCACTTGTGCCTTTGTGGCTTTTTGGAGACAATCCCTTCTATTGCACCCTTAAATGCACTATTTGCCTTACATGGCTTTGATTGACTATTTGCCCTCTTGCGGCTTTTATGGGTTATTTTCATATAATCTTACAATGGTAAGTTCCACTTATCAAACTATGATTGACCACTAGTTGAAAACGTTACCAGTAAACATCTTATTTGTTAGTCTCATGAGCCAAGAATTGTGGAATGGGACACTATGCCTGAATTGTCGGCTATGCTGGGTGACAAACCTCCCATAATGACCTTTGAGCTTCCTTAAAATAGTTGTTTAAAATTGAAATAATAAAGGTTGGACCAATCATGCATCTTCATGGCATACGGACTTTACCGGGTGGTCGATACAAGATGCAGAGTTTTCTTGGGTCACTACGGGCTGTACCATGGAGTATTTTACCAAGTGATCCTAAGTTTTTGTTGCATGTATTCGACTACCATGGGCTATCCTTTTCACATGGGCTTTTTTGGGTGTCTAGTTTTCCTTGGACATACATAGTGCACTCTTCCAGGAAGCTAGGCCACATTGGGTGTCCTTTTAACATGGTTTTTTACGGGTAACTAGCCCTCCTTAGAGCGTACCTTTGAGTATTTTTCGGGGGCTAGTTTTCTTTGGGTGACCTTTTACCAGCTGGATGTACATCCCCAGGTCTGTGAGCATGTGCATGCATTCATGCATTTAAACAAGATTCTCTTTGTGGAATTTATCTGATGAATGCGTATCTGATGAACCTTATCTGAATTCTATGATAATCACTGTGAAATATTTGTTATACACTGTTCTTAATAACTATGCTTAATTATCTTGATGATATGATAAATCTCGGGGGTATACCTCACTAGGATAGCCAATGACGCTATCAAACTGCATTCAGTGTGTAGGAGATGTAGATGATGCGCATGCTGGTGTTCATGTGGAATAGGAGGATCCAAATGATCTTGTGACTCTCTATTCCTGACTTCCTTTGTATTTAATTTGTACTGTCATGTTTTGTAAAAAGTTAAGACAAAGGTTTGTATAAGTTTTTAGGTAACTACTTGAAATTTTGGCTATGTATATTTGGACTCCCTCTTATACTTGATTTGTTTCTATTCCTATAGTTTACCAACTCTAATAAAAAAATTTGTATGTGAAATTTGAGCCACCATTAAAAGTTAACACTCGGGTTTTCGAAAAACAAGTAGTGTACTCGAGTTTCAGGAGCAGGGGTGTTACAAACACCGAACACAAAAACTCTACGATGGAAAAGATATGTGCGGTCCATCGGCTGCACTAAGTTGTAGAATTTTTAGTTTCAACAAATTTATTTCATATAATATTTTTAGAACTTTTAGTTATTAGATTATTTTTATTGATTTTTTGATAATTCATCATCAAGTCTTCTTTATTCCCACCAAATTTCATCTCATTTGAGTTATAGAAAAATTCTAAAAATTACAGAAGCACTAGCTGCCTAAAACCAACGATTTTGATGTAGTTTCCAAAATGTCCTAAAATTAACCTACTTTAAGTTTTATTTTTATTTTTTTTATTTTTCTATGAAACTACACTTATCAATCTTCAATCTGGATTTTGGATCACCTCAATCGAAGTTGTAAATATATATATATATATATATATATATATATATGAATTTTTGGAGTTAGTACACTGAAATTGTCAAATTTTGAACATGCATAATATTGTTAAACTGTGTTACTTGGTTCAACCGAGTCCCACTCAGTGCAACCGAACCCTGCTGTCTAGATTTACTCGATTGCTCGAGGTTTACTTGGTGCAACCGAGCATTGCTACCCCAGTTGGCCTAGTTTACTCGATGCAACCGAGTTCCACTCGGTTCAACCGAACTCGTTGTCCATGTTCTTCATAATTTTCAAAATTCACTCGGTTGGGCGGCTTTGGTGGATCCAAAGTCACCCCTTTTGGTCCCAAACATGTGTAAATACACACATGGACATGCGCTCAAGTTGATAAATCAAAGGTACTAGCCAAGGACATCCAATTCCCAGCTGGCAAAAATCTAGGGCGTTACAAATAGGGCCCCCCTTAATGAATGTCTTGTACATTTACGCCATCATAGTGGGTTTGGTCCAAGCCCAACTTGTGCTACATATTGGGTTGATTGCTAGGCCCACCTTGTGGATGATTTTGAAAGTGCCCTAGTTTGTCAATTAACATGAGTGTTGAGTTGGGTAGACAAAAAAGCTCCATAGGAAGATCAACCAACTGTCTGCCTACCTGGATGTGTGCCGAACTCGCCACAGGTAAATCTAAGCCTTACATCTGATATCCCAAAACACCAGGTAATTAATACCCTTAAAACTGATTAGAATATCATAAGGTTATTGGGTAAGAAAACTTTTTAAAACTTCGAAAAATCTCTAAGATTTCTACCTCTGTTGATTTATCGATAGATTGATTGATGTAATCGAACAATGCTGTCAATGTCCTCAATGACCAATCAATACCATCGAAATGAGGATAAAAGAAGTCTAGCAACCACATATATCTATGGATGGAATTAACGATGTATCAATATCATCGATCTTTGAATCTCGAGTCTATCGAAGTTGACTCGATAAAATCGACATCACATCTATGGTGTCTGAAATAGCAGTGAAGACCGCTTGAGTTGAAGAAGGAAGATGCCAATATCTCCTAGAGGGGGGTGAATAGGAGTTTTTTAAAGATTTAAGATTTATTAAAAATTCCTATTACACTAATCCTAATAACATGTATAAATTAAGATTACTCAAATGTAACTCTACTGGCTTCCAAGCCTGGTAGAGGATCCAATCACAAACTGCTTAAAGAGTAAACAATATAAAATCTAGTTCATGATGGATATGACTGTGTAGGTGTGTGAGAAGTGATCAGATATTCAGATATGGAAATATTAATGCAAATCACTCAATCAAGATAACAATCTCAAACACAGTCATTTTATAGTGGTTCGATGATAAGTCTACTCCACTCCCGGCTGCCGCACTTAACCCTTGAGTGTACCGGATTTCACTAAGGAGGCTTCCCAGGGTTCACCTCAAACCCAAGGTTTTAAATCAGGTTCACCTTCAATCTTTATATGGAGGTTTCTACTCGGTTCACCTCTAACCCTAAAGTTTTACTAGTTCACTCCTAACCAGATGTTTATGCTCTCCATAGAGCAAGGGTCCACATAACGCACCCGTATGTTTATGCTCTCCACAAAGCAAGGGTCCACACAACGCACCTGGATGTTTATGCTCTCCACAGAGCAAGGGTCCACACAACGCACCCACTACGTACACTACCGCCGGAGGCCTCCTTGAAGACTTCCAAGGGTGAGAACAACTTAAGACCCAATCCTAGAAAGGAATGATCACAAGTGTCCTTTTGGACTTTGGATACTTACAGATAAGTTGATGAGTCCCATTCAGCGCAATGACGAAGATCTCCTCCTTATTGTTGAAGAGTCTTCGGTTTCCTTGATCCTCAACACAAAATGATGTACCAAAACTCGACGCTGGGTTGGGTCAAGGTGATGATGGAATCCTACTCTCTAAAGATTTTCCTATAAGGAAGATAGAGTAGTTTCAATCATCAAAGCATTCAAGGCATCCCAGCTTAATGATTTGCCATTAAAGTAGTAGCTGGAGGATCCTTGAATGCCGAAGTTCATTCCCCAATCCACTCTATGAAATATCAATGATGAGGGTGGATTGGAGGATGAACTCCCTTGAGAGAAAGGGCTTTAGATATAAGATATACGTTGAAACACTCAAAAGCTCTCTCTTCTTTCTCTCACAGCAAAAAAAGACAAGTCCTATATATATAGGTAAAAAGTTCCAACGGATATAAAATGGTCACATTTATGACAGAGTTCGATATCATCGAGCAGGTTCGATATCATCGAGTAGGTTCGATATCATCGAGCGTATACTCTCGATAGCATCGATGGTCTGCTCGATGACTCAGACACAATGTCATACTCTTTTGAAACTCTTTGCCAATTGGTTGATGAATTGAAACTATTGTCGATATCATCAGATTTTGAACTCCGATTCTATCGATGATAGGATCGATCCATCGACACTTGAAAAATGAGAGAGACTTGACTTTGAAATTTTTCAGGTTTTCATGAATGATCAGGGAACCGTCGAGATCATCGAAATTTGAATGTCGATGATATCGAGATCAGAGTCGATGCATCGGTAAATCCAGCGAATTTATCTTGAAGCTTGCTGGACGATTTATGACCTTGCTCGATGCAATCGACTTGGTGCCGATATCATCGATATTTAAATATCGATTTTATAGAAGGGCCCCCGATCAGAGTTAAAAACAACCAGAAATATCTATTATAAGAAATGCGTGCCCACGATCGATATCATCGATGGACCTCCGATCTTATCGATATTTGAATTCAGATCATATCGGACAATCATCGATATATCGAAGGAATTTGAGATTTTCATTAAAAAAAAGGGGCACTGGAAATCTGCCTATCGATCTTATCGAGCCACTCTTCGATGGGCTCAAGATTTGAATATCGATGATATCGATGGGTGTATCGATACATCGATAATTCGTTCAGATATATTATGAAGTTGCTGGACATATTTAGTGCTTATATCGATGATATCGACAGGTGTATTGATACATTGATAAATCCGTCCAGATGAATATTTAGTTGCTGGACATTTTTTATCCTCATATCGATAATATTGTTGAGGTATCGAGGACATCGACAAAGCAGGTCGATCATATCGAGGATGTTCAAATATGATCGACAAGGTGAGAAAAACTTAGAGATTTGCCTATTTTGAAAAACGTTTTCTCACTTCAAAACCCTATGATTTCTAATTCATTTTTAAGGGTTTTTCTTTACCTGGTGTTTTGGGTTATGGGATGTGAGGCTTTGGATTCACCTGTGATGAGCTTCCACACATCCTGCTGAGGCAGACGCTTGAATTGATCTTCCTATCAAGCTCTGTAGACAGTCTGACCTACCACCCACGTAACTTGACAAACTAGGGCACTTTCAATCTCCCCCTTTGTCAATTACATGACAAAATCCCCAAAACACCCTAGAATGTTCTAGACAAACACACCCTAAATTATGTGTACATGTTTATACACAATTTTACAAAATCTAATGAACCATGTACAGAACCCAGTATTTGCTCCCCCTTGAAATAGCAGTGAAGACTGCTTGAGTTGAAGTCGGAATATGCCAATATGTCCTCGAGGGGGTGAATAGGACTTTTTAAAGATTTATGAGTTATTTAAAAATCCTATCACACTAATCCTATCATGTATGCAACTTTCAGGATTACTCAAATGTAACTCTACTAGCTTCCAAGCCAAGTAGAGGATCCAATCACAAACTAATCAAGATATAGCTATATACAACTTAGCCTATGTTGGACGTGACTCTGTGTGTGTGTATGAGATGTGATCAGATATACGAATATGGATGCATTGTCATGAATCACACGTAGAGAAAGCAATCACAAACACAGTCATTTTATAGTAGTTTGACGATAAGTCTACTCCACTCCCGGCTATCGCACTCAACCCTTGAGTGTACCAGATTTCACTAAGGAGGTTTCCCAGGGTTCACCTCAAACCTAAGGTTTTAAATTAGGTTCACCATCAACCTTTATATGGAGATTTCTACTCGGTTCACCTCTAACCCTGAAATTTTACTGGTTCACTCCTAACCAGATGTTTATGCTCTCCATAGAGCAAGAGTCCACACAACGCACCCAGAGGTTTCTACTCGGTTCACCTCTAACCCTGGAGTTTCACTGGTTCACTCCTAACCAGATGTTTATGCTCTCCACAGAGTAAGGGTCCACACAATGCACCCACAGTGTACACTCCCGCCGGAGGCCTCCTACGAGGGCTTTAAAGGGTGAGAACCACTTAAGACCTAATCCTAGAAAGGAATGATCATAAGTGTCCTCCAGGACTCTAGATACTTACAAATAAGTTGATGAGTCCCATTAAGCACAATGCCGAAGATCTCCTCCTCCTTGTTGATGAAGAGTCTTCTGCTCCCTTGAACTGCAACACAAAAGATATACCAAGACTAGGCTTAGGGTTGGATCAAGGTTAAGATGGAATCCTACTCTCTAAAGGTTTACCTATAAGGAAGGTAGAGTAGTTCTAATCTTATGTATTCAAGGCATCCCAACTCAATGATTTGTCATTAATGTAGTAGCTGAAGGATCCTTGAATGCGAAAGTTCATTCCCAAATCCACTCTATTGAATATCAATGGTGAGGGTGGATTGGAGGATGAACTCCCCCAAGAGAAAGGGCTTAGGGTATAAGATGTAAGTTGAAACACACAAAAGCTCTCCTTATTCTCTCTTACAGTAACAAAAGACAAGTCCTCTATATATAGGCATCGATGGTTCCAACGGATATAAAACGGTCACATTTATGACAGAGTTCGATATCATCGAGCGTATACTCTCAATAGCATTGATGGTCCGCTCGATGACTCGGACTCAATGTCATACGCTTTTGAAACTCTTTACCAATTGGTCGATGAATCGAAACAGTTGTCGATGTCATCGGATTTCGAACTCCGATTTCATCGATGACAGGATCGATTGATCGACACATGAAAAATGAGAGAGACTTGACTTTGAGATATTTCAGGTTTTTATGAATGATCGGGGAACCGTCAAGGTCATCAGAATTTGAATGTCGATGATATCGAGATCAGAGTCAAGGCATCGATAAATCCAGCTGATTTATCTTTAAACTTGCTGGACAAATTATGGCTTAGTTAGATGCAATGGATATGGTGTCGATATCATCGATATTTGAATATCGATTAAATCAAAGGGCCCCCGATCATAGTTAAAAATAACCTGAAAGAACTATTGTAAGAAATGGCACCCACAATCGATATCATCGATGGACCTTCGATCTTATCGATATTTGAATTTAGATCATATCGGAAGAGCATCGATGCTATCGAAGAATTTTACGATTTTCTTTAAAAAATAGGGGCGCCAGAAATCTGTCTGTCGATCTTATCGAGCCACTTTCAATGGTCTCGAGATTTGAATATCGATGATATCGATATGTGTATTGATACATCAATAATTCGTCCAGATATATTGTGAAGTTGCTGAACATTTTTATTGGTTTTATCGATGATATCGATAGGTGTATCGATACATCGATAAATCCGTCCAGATGAATATTTAGTTGTTGGATATTTTGGTCCTCTTATCGATAATATCGTTAAGGTATCGAGGACATCGACAGTGCAGGTCGATCATATCGAGGGTGCTTCGATAAAATCGACAAGGCAAGAAAAACTTAGAAATTTTCCTATTTTACAAAAAGTTTTCTCGCTTTAAAAACCCTAAGATGTCTATCTTATTTTAAGGGTTTTAATCACCTAGTGTTTTAGGACATAGGATGTGAGGCTATGATTTACCTATTGCGAGCTTCCACACATCCGGTTGAGGCAGACGCTTGAGACAATCTTCCTATCGAGTTCTGCAGTCAGTCTGACTAACTACACACGTAACTTGACAAACCAGGGCACAAGCAGGTGCACTTTCAATCTCCCCCTTTGTCAATTACGTGACAAAATACCCAAAACACCCTAGAATACTTCTAGACACACCTTAAATTATGTGTACATGCATTTACACAAATTTGCAAGTTTTCTACCCCATGTACATAGTCTAAAAGTATCTGCTCCCCCTTACTTTAAAAACTCCCCCTTTCTTGGTGCAGCTGCTCCCCCTAACACCTGCAACAACATTAGATATACAATTTTTCGTTCAGGGTGTTTTAGACTATTCTCCCCCTTTTTGTTAGTTATTGGCAAAGGTATAACAAGTGATATTGGCTGAAGTGTTAAAGCATATGGGAGAACCATCAGGCAGAAGTAAATCATTGATGTTTTAAAGGTTAACGTATTTTAGCCAAACATTAATCACAGAATGAATGCATATTATATGAGATATAGCAGTTTTCAATCATATGCAAACCATAACTTGATAAACCAGGGGAAAATTAACACACATATGGCAATAATGATAAAAATTCTATTCAGCCATATCCAAAACAAGATTAAAGTTATCTGATTATCCAAAATAGACTGCCCAAGATTGGCAGCAAATTAACAGTTATCCTAAAAAAATAAAACACCAAGCCCCAAAAAAATGTCATTTGATTAATGCGACCAGCTTCTACCATCTTCTCGAGTTACCATGTGTGAGTAAATCAACAACTTACTGATTTGTTTGTTGGAGAGAATCGACTTTTTCTTCAATCACGGTGAGATGTCTCTCACAATTGTGAAGTCGCTCCTCCATGCTCGCCATACCGTTCAGCAGGTGACGTTCAAGATGATGGGTTTGATGGTTTGTGATTGACTCTGGACTCAGTAATGGTGTTCGATTGGATCCCCATGGATATGATGGAGGAGCATATGGAGCAGTCAACTGCAGGGGAGCACTGTTCTCAGGAGGAACTGAAGGAAGACAGAGTTGTTGTGTTACCTGAGCTGAATCACTGTCAAACTATTTCTCTAGATAGACTCTATCAGATGAGGCAGGAATACCAACATGATGAGCTAATTTACAGATGAGCACAGGAAAAGCTAGTGTATCCTGATGATTTCCTTAAATGACCCGAATTAGCTGTTTAAGAAGAAGTGTTGGAAGGATCACCTGAACTTCCTGATATACATCATATAATACATTTAACACAAAGGGCGACAAATGATTTCCATGCACATCACACGGATAGACATTGGACCCAAAGATGTCATGAAGGATTTTAAAAGTGGGTCCAAGATGATTGATATGAAGGGAATTATCATTGTTCCGAGAGATAGTTGTACCCTGACATAGTGCACGAGTTATCTCGCCCCAAACACCAAGACCATTTAGATTCTGATTGGTAACAGGAACGTGAGTGACTTGAAGGTCTAAAAGGTTACTCAAGGTGATGGGAGTGATGTGCTTGGAGTAATGCAATAATTCTACTTGGATGCAAGGTGGATCAACACATATAACCTGACTTTTGCTGAGGAAGTCTTGGATCACTCCCATTCGATAGGTACCACCAAGATTTAAAATATTTTACCATCCAATTACTTCTAGAAGGAGGTCTACTCCAAAAGACTCAATGGCACTGTTAAGAACTAGAAGTTCAACAACGGTGACAGGATGTGTTACCGTTGGTATGAGTTGATGCATACTAGGTTGCTTGGCTTTTCCTTTTAAAGATTGTGAAGGAGTCTTACCTTTTCCTTTGTTCATGCTTTTTCAGAGTAAGAGACAAGTAAAGATAGGATGGACAACAAGAGAATCCCCAAAAAAACTTTGGAAGGAAGGACAAAATTCTTCTTTTAAAGATCCTGAAAGTATCCGACCAAACGCAAGCTAGATTCAAGAGTGAAAGGATAATACCAGTTTGCAAGGAGGTTCCAGGATTACTGATGGACTTCCGGCCGAGGATTCGAGCAAAAAAAAACAGTACAAAGCTTTTTCAAGAAAAATAGTGATTTTCCTGCTCGACTCCCTTTTTATCAGCCGACAATTTTTGATGCTATCGAACTTTCTTTCGATTGTATCAATGATCCTCATTCGAGGTTATCAACAATAGTTTCGATGATAGTTTCGATCATTTGGCCTTCCACATTCTAAAGAGATGTCAATGATATCGATCAATTAATCAGGAATGACAGATCGATAGGTATTTCGAAGAGAAATATTTTTCTTTTTCGACCCTTCAAGTATACTTTTTAGTGTTTCTGTGAATCAGTAGCATACTTAGCAAAATTATGTACAATTACTGTACATATCAAAAATTATAAACGTTTGAATGTTTATATACAAAAGATTGAGGTGAGGACCCTCAGATATATATCATTTGACGATCAACAAAATTGCATCATTTCAGCAAATATCCAGATCTAGATGCATAATCTGGAATTGTCTTCCTTTGCTCAGTGTTTCTCAATGTCACTCCTTTCTTTTCCTATAATAATGTAGCAATGGTTGTTTGTGCGATGACCCTTAATTACTAATTTTCCTAATTGGTCGAGGATATCGCATTCATCTTTGTTGAATTTTATCACATGCCCATTATTACAGATTTGAGAGATGCATAACAGATTATGTGCTAGTCCTTTTATGCAAAAAGCATTCTCATTTTTGAACAAATCAATTCCTCTTACTATTCCTTATCCAATTACATTAGCAGTGGCCCCATCTCCATAGGTGATTGTCCCTTTATGAAAAATTTTATAGTTGGAAAGAAGGGATTTGTTACCTGTGACATGTCTTGAGCGGCCACTGTCAAAGTACCATTTGACCTCATTGCCTGGTAGACGATCTGAATGTGTAACAAGGCAATTCATCTTTTCCTTAAACATCCACTTTGTGATAGGAGTTTTACTTGTGGTAGATTTGTTCATCTTATCCGATTTATCCACATGACGTAATGACTCCTTCATCCTGTCAACTAGCACAAGTGGTGATGATTGCAAATTTCTTTTGTTTGGCTCATAAACTGTCTTACCATTTTTGTGACGAGCTGAGATAGGTCTGATGTTACTACTAGAGGCAACAGATTTTCCAAAAGGTTGTGCATTATGTTCAGGTTTTGTTCTAGCTTTTCCATAACCTAATCCCTTTTTGTCCTCTCCACATTTTCCCTTGCCTAAAAGTTTTTCTAACTTCTCACCACTCTAGGAAACATACAGTTTTTCTTGGCCATTTTTCTGGACTCTTCTAGATTAAACAAGAGTGTGTGATTTTCATTTTGAAGGAGCAAATTCTTGTCTTTTAATTGCTCAACCTGTTTGCTTAGTTTTTCAGTCTCAGATTTAAGGAAGGTGTTAATTCTCTCAAGTCTATCATTATCTGAGTGATGTTGTTGTAAATCATTGATCAGATGTGTATTGATTTCTACGGTTTTGTCCAAATCATTTACAAAGAATTGGTTTTTATTCTCAGATATTCCCAGTCTTTTAGCCACTTTGATACTATGGATATAAAGCTGATTGTAAGCATCTTGTAGCTTATCATTTTCTCCTTCTTCTTTTTCTTCGTCAGATTCCTCATTGTCAGATGGAAATGATTCTGTAGCTTGCTGTTCTTTTTCGTTCTCAAATTCAGTGGGAATGATTGAAGCAGTGGAGACCATGAGAATTTTTAATGATTTCTGATCTTCGTTGCTTTCTGAGTCACTAGATTCTGAATTTAACTCATCTGTATCATCCCACGTGGCGGCCATTGCCTTACCCTTGGTTTTTCTGTTTGGGCATTCGGTAGATAGGTGTCCATACTCTCGACAGGCGTAACATTGTGGTTCTTTGGTCTTTTTGTCAAATTTGCCTACAGAGAGTTTGTTATCCACATTTCTCCCTCTAAAGGGACGGCCGCGATTCTTTTGAAAGAATCTTCTGAATTTTTGTGCCAGCAAAGCCACTTCTTCATCTTTATCTTCCTTTTCACTTCCACTGTCTATATGTATTGTTTTCTTTGAGGTTTTTAGGACATTGTTTATGGATTTTTGGGTTTGAGTGAAGTGTAGTTCAAAAGTTTGTAGGGAACCTACTAGTTCTTCTACTTTCATCTCGTCTATGTTCCTACACTCCTCTATTATTATTACCTTGAGATTAAACCATTCCGGTAGAGATCTCAAGATTTTCCTATAGATTTTAGGTACCGAAACTTTCTCACCCAATCCACCCATGGAGTTGCAAATAATGTTTAGCTTTGTAAAGAATGCCATAAATGTCTCATGCTCTTCCATTCTAAGATGTTCGAACTGTGAAGTCAAGAGTTGTAGTTTGGATCGCTTCACAGTACTTATGCCTTCATGGATTATTTCCAAGAGATCTCATGCTTCTTTTGATGTCCCACACCTATTGATTTGATTGAAGATATCTTAGGACATGGCACAGTAGATGGCGTTCATAGCTTTAGCTTCAGAAGTCTGTTTATCTTTATCAAATGCCGTCCACATCTCTTTGGATTTGGGTTTTGTGATAGTTGTGCCACTCCCCAATACAACTTGATCCGTTGGCGGCACATATCCATTTTCAACTATATCCCAAATGTCATGATCTAAAGATCTCAGAAAGTAGTGCATCCTAGACTTCTAGTATGCATAATTTGAGCCGTTAAATACTGGAGGTCTAGTGACTGATGAGCCCTCTCCTTTAGCCATATTCCAAACTTCAGTCAAGATCACTCTCTAAGCGGTGAAGCCCTTAAAGAGGGACCCGCTCTGATACCAATTGAAATAGTGGTGAAGACCGCTTGAGTTGAAGTCGGAATATGCCAATATGTCCTAGTGGGGGTGAATATGACTTTTTAACGATTTATGAGTTATTTAAAAATCCTATCATACTAATCCTATCATGTATGCAACTTTTAGGATTACTCAAATGTAACTCTACTGGGTTCCAAGCCAAGTAGAGGATCCAATCACAAACTAATCAAGATATATCAATATACAACTTAGTCTATGTTGGATGTGACCGTGTGTGTGGGAGAGATGTGATCAGATATACGAATATGAATGCATTGTCATGAATCACACATAGAGAAAGCAATCACAAACATAGTCATTTTATAGTGGTTCGACGATAAGTCTACTCCACTCCCAGCTGTTGCACTCAACCCTTGAGTGTACCGGATTTCACTAAGGAAGTTTCCCAGGGTTTACCTCAAACCTAATGTTTTAAATCAGGTTCACCTTCAACCTTTACATGGAGGTTTCTACTCGGTTCACTTCTAACCCTGGAGTTTTACTGGTTCACTCCTAACCAGATGTTTATGCTCTCCATAGAGCAAGAGTCCACACAACGCACCCAGAGGTTTCTACTCGGTTCACCTCTAACCCTGGAGTTTCACTGGTTCACTCTTAACCAGATGTTTATGCTCTTCACAGAGCAAGGGTGCATACAACGCACCCGCAACGTACACTCCCGCCGAAGGCCTCCTACGAGGGCTTCAAAGGGTGAGAACCACTTAAGACCCAATCCTAGAAAGGAATGATCACAAGGGTCTTGTTGGACTCTAGATACTTACAAATAAGTTGATGAGTCCCGTTAAGCACAATGCCGAAGATCTCCCCCTCCTTGTTGACGAAGAGTCTTCTGCTCCCTTGATCTGCAACACAAAAGATATACCGAGACTAGGCTAAGGGTTGGGTCAAGGTTAAGATGGAATCCTACTCTCCAAAGGTTTACCTATAAGGAAGGTAGAGTAGTTCCAATCTTATGCATTCAAGGCATCCCAACTCAATGATTTATCATTAAGGTAGTAGCTAAAGGATCCTTGAATGTGGAAGTTCATTCCCCAATCCACTCTATTGAATATCAATGGTGAGGGTGGATTGGAGGATGAACTCCCTCGAGAGAAAGGGCTTAGGGTATAAGATGTAAGTTGAAACACACAGAAGCTCTCTCTATTCTCTCTTCTAACAACAAAAGACAAGTCCTCTATATATAGGCAAAAAGTTTCAACGGATATAAAACGGTCACATTTATCGCAAAGTTCGATATCATCGAACAGGTTCGATATCATCGAGCATATACTCTCAATAATATCGATGGTACGCTCGATGACTTGGACTCAATGTCATACATGAAAGTGCACATGCTAGTGCCCTGGTTTGTCAAGTTAGGTGTATGGTAAGTCAGACTGGCTGCATAACTCGATAGGAAGATTATTTCAAGTGTCTACCTCAACCGGATGTGTGGAAGCTCGCAACAGGTAAATCATAGCCTCACATCCCATGTCGGAAAACACCAGGTGATTAAAACCCTTAAAACAAGATAGACATCTTAGGGTTTTGTGGTGAGAAAACTTTTTCAAAATAGAAAAATCTCTAAGTTTTTCTCACCCTGTCAATTCTATCGAAGCACTCTTGATATGATCGACCTGCACTATCGATATCCTTGATACCTTAACGATATTATCGAAAAGAGGACCAAAAGTGTCCAGCAACTAAATATTCATTTGGATAGATTTATCGATATATCGATACACCTATCGATATCATCGATAAAAGCACTAAACATGTCCAGTAACTTCATAACATATCTGGACGAATTATCGATGTATCAATACACATATCGATACCATCGATATTCAAATCTCGAGACCATCGGGAGTGGCTGGATAAGATCGATAGGCAGTTTTTCGGTGCCACTGTTTTTTTAATAAAAATTTCAAACTCCTTCGATATATCGATGACTGTCCGATATGATTTGAAATCAAATATCTATATGATTGGAGGTCCATCGATGATATCGATGGTGGGCGCACATTTCTTACAGCAGTTATTTCACAATGTTTTTAACTATGATAGGGGGCCCTCGATTTAATCGATATTCAAATATCGATGATATCGACACCTGATCGATTGCATCGAACTAAGCCATAATCTGTCCAGCAAGTTCAAAGATAAATCTGCTGAAATTATCGATGCCTCGACTCAGATCTTGATATCATCGACATTCAAATTCCAATGACCTCGACGGTTCCCTCGATCATTCATGAAAACCTGAAATATTTTCAAAGTCAAGTCTCTCTCATTTTTCATGTGTTGAGGGATCGACCCAGTCATCGATGGAATCAGAGTTCGAAATCTGATGACATTGACAACTGTTTCGATTCATCGACCTATTGGCAAGGAGTTTTAAAAGCGTACGACATCGAGTCCGAGTCATCAAGCAAACCATCGATGCTATCGAGAGTATACGCTCGATTCTATCGAACCTACTCGATAATATCGAACTCTGTCATAAATGTGACCGTTTTATATCCGTTGGAACTTTTTGCCTATTTATAGAGGACTTGTCTTTTGTTGCTGTGAGAGAAAGTAGAGAGAGCTTTTGAGTGTTTGAACTTATATCATATACCTGAAGCCCTTTCTCTCAAGGAAGTTCATCCTCCAATCCACCCTTACCATTGATATTAAATAGAGTGGATTGGGGAATGAACTTCTGCATTCAAAGATCCTCCAGCTACTACCTTAATGGCAAATCTTTGCGCTGGGATGCCTTGAATGCATAAGAGAGGATCTACTCTATCTTCCTTATAGAAAAATCTTTAGAGAGTAGGATTCTATCTCACCCTTGACCCAACCCGAAGCCAAGCATTGGTATATCATCTTGTGTTGCGGATTAAGGGAGCAGAAGACTCTTCGTCAACAAGAAGGAGGAGATCTTCGGCGTTGTGCTTAACTAGACTCATCAACTTATCTGTAAGTATCCAGAGTCCAAAGGACAGTTGTGATCATTCCTTCTTAGGTCTTAGTCTTAATTGGTTCTCACCCTTTGAAGTCCTCAAGGAGGCCTCCGGCGGGAGTGTAGGCAGTGGGTGCGTTGTGTGGACCTTTGCTCTATGGAGAGCATAAACATCTGGTTAGGAGTGAACTAGCAAAACTCTGGGTTTGAGGTGAACCACGTAAAACCTCTGTAAAGGTTGAAGGTGAACCTGATTTAAAACCTTAGGTTTAAGGTGAACCCTGGGAAACCTCCTTAGTGAAATCCGGTACACTCAAGGGTTGAGTGCGACAGCCGGGAGTGGAGTAGACAAGTAGTTGAACCACTATAAAAATGGCTATGTTTGAGATGATTATTGTCTTTCAGTTATGTGATTTCCAAGCATGCCTTTATATCTGATTATCTGAGATCACACCTTATACACACACACAGTCATATCCTTCACAATCTTGTCTGCAACTTATTTATCTTACAAGTAGGTTGTGATTGGATCCTCTACAAGGCTTGGAAGCCAGTAGAGTTAATTTGAGTAATCCTGAGAAATGCATACATAATAGGATTAGAGTGATAGAATTTTTAAATAACTCATAAATCTTTAAAAAGTCCTATTCACCCCCCTCTAGGACATATTGACATATTCCAACTTCTACTCAAGCGGTCTTCACCGCTATTTCAATACGCTTTTGAAACTCTTTGCCAATTGGTCGATGAATCGAAACAGTTGTTGATATCATCAGATTTCAAACTCCAAGTTCATCGATGACAAGATCGATTGATCGACACATGAAAAATGAGAGAGACTTGACTTTAAGATATTTCAGGTTTTTATGAATGATCGGGGGAACCATCGAGGTCATCAGAATTTGAATGTCGATGATATCGAGATCAGAGTCGAGGCATTGATAAATCCAGGTGATTTATCTTTAAACTTGTTAGACAGATTATGGCTTAGATCGATGCAATCGATACGGTGTCGATATCATCGATATTTGAATATTGATTAAATCGAAGGGCCCCCGATCATAGTTAAAAATAACCTGAAATAACTGCTGTAAGAAATGCGCGCCCACAATCGATATCATCGATGGACCTCCGATCTTATTCATATTTGAATTCAGATCATATCAGAAGAGCATCGATGTTATCGAAGAATTTTACGATTTTCTTTAAAAAATAGGGGCGCCGGAAATCTGCCTGTCGATCTTATCGAGCCACTTTTGATGGTCTCAAGATTTGAATATCGATGATATTGATATGTATCGATAGATCGATAATTCGTCTAGATATATTGTGAAGTTGCTGGACATATTTAGTGTTTTTATCAATGATATCGATAGGTGTATCGATACATCGATAAATCCGTCTAGATGAATATTTAGTTGCTGGACATTTTGGTCCTCTTATCGATAATACCGTTAAGGTATTGAGGACATCGACAGTGCAGGTCGATCATATCGAGGGTGACAAGGCGAGAAAAACTTAGAAATTTTCCTATTTTGCAGAGAGTTTTCTCACTTTAAAAACCCTAATATGTCTATCTTGTTTTAAGAGTTTTAATCACCTGGTGTTTTGGGACATGGAATGTGAGGCTATGATTTACCTATTGCGAGCTTCCACACATCCGGTTGAGGCAAACGCTTGAGACAATCTTCCTATCGAGTTCTGCAGTTAGTCTGACTCACCACACATGTAACTTGACAAACCAGGGCATAAGTAGGTGCACTTTCACCCCTTACTTCAAAACTCCCCCTTTCTTGGTGCAGCTGCTCCCCCTAACACCTGCAACAACCTTTAAACAGATATATAATTTTCATTTGGGGCGTTTGTAAATGTTCTCCCCCTTTTTGTCAATCATTGACAAAGATATCTCAGTTGATATTGACTAAAGAGTGAATTGCATGGGAGAACCAATTAGGGAGAAGTAGATCATCGATGTATAAAAGTTATAACTTAATTCAATCAAACATCAATATCAGAATTCATGAATGCATATTAGATACGATATAGTAGTTATATAGCAGTGAAAAATATTCATTAATGACACCACATGCATTCTAGAACTTGACAAACCAGGGGAACGAAACACAAATATGGCAGGAAAGAGATTGATCATTATATTTAGCCATAAAAGAACCAAAACTACCTCAGACAGCAGTAACTCCCAAGCAAAAAAATATCTGATTATCCAAAATAGACTGCCCAAGATTAGCAGCAAATTAACAGTTATCCTAGTAAAAACACCAAGCCCACAAAAAAAATGATATTCAATTAGCACAACCAGCTTCTACCATCTTCGCGAGTCACCACGTGTGAGTAAATCAACTACTTACTGATTTATTTGTTGGAGAGAATCAACTTTTTCTTCAATCACGGTAAGACGTCTCTCACAATTGTGAAGTCGCTCCTCCATGCTTATCATACCGTTTAGTAGATGACATTCAAGATGATGAGTTTGGCGATTTGTGATAGACTCCGGACTCAGCAATGACGTTCAGTTGGATCCCCATGGATATAACGGAGGAGTATGTGGAGCAGCCAACTACAAGGGAGCACTGTTCTCAAGAAGAACTGAAGGAAGATACAACTGTTGTGCCACCTGAGCTGAATCACTGTCAAACCACTTTTCTGGATAGACTTTATCAGATGAGACAGGAATGTTAACATGATGGGCTAATTTACAGATGAGTACAGGAAAAGCTAGTGTATCCTGATGATTTCCTTGAATGACCCGAATTAGCTGCTTAAGAAGAAGTGTTAGGATGCACAACTGAACTTTCTGATATACATCATACAACACATTTAGCATAAAAGGAGACAGATGATTACCATTCACCTCACACAGATAGACATTGGACCCAAAGATGTCATGAAGGATTTTTAAAGCGGGTCTAAGATGATTAATGTGAAGGGAATTATCATCGTTAAGAGAAATAGTAGTTCCCTGACATAGTGCACGAGTTATCTCACCCCTCACACCAAGACCATTTAGATTCTGACTGGTAACAGGAATACGAGTGACTTGGAGATCTAAAAGGTGACTCAAGGTGATGGGAGTGATGTGCTTAGAATTGTACAATAATTCTACTTGAACGCAGGGTGGATCATCATAAATAACATGACTTTTGCTGAGGAAGTCATGAATCACTCCAATTTGATAAGTACCACCAAGATTCAGAATATTTTGACATCCTATTACTTCTAGAAGCAGGTCTACACCAAAAGACTCGATGGCGCTGTTGAGAACTAGACGTTCAACAACAGTGTCTGGATGTCTCACCGATGGAGTGAGGTGATGTAAACTGGGTTGTTTTGCTTTCCCTTTTAAAGACTGAGAAAGAGACTTACCTTTCCCTTTGTTTATGATTTTTCAGTGTAAGGGGCAAGTAAAGGTAAGGGAGGTCAATCAAAAGAATGGAAAGTACCCGACCAAAAGTGATATTAGACTCTGGAGTGGAAGGGATAGAAGGATAGTACCTGTTTCTTTTGAAGCTTCTTGGACCCGTTGATGGTCTCCTGGCCGAGGATTCGAGCAGAGAGAAAAAAAATTCAGAGAAATAACAATTTTTTCACTCGATCGCCTTTTATCAGCCAGGAGTCTTCGATTTTATTGAACTTTCTTTCGATTATATCGAGGATCCACATCCGATGTTATTGGCAATTGCTTCGATAGTAGTCTTGATCTGTGACTTTCCACATTCTGAAGAGATGTCGATGATATCGACCCATGATCGATTAATCGGAAATGTCAGATCGATAGGTATGAGAAGGAATATTTTTCTTTTTCAACCCTTCAAGTCTATCGATAGCATACTCAGCAAAATACTGTACATCAGAAATTATAAACATTTGCATATTTATTTACAAAAGATTGAGGTGAGGAACCTCAGATATATCATTTAATGTTCAACAAAATTGTATCATTTCAGCAAATATCCAGATCTAGATGCATGATCTGGAATTGTCTTTCTCTGCTCAGTGTTTCTCAATGTCACTCCTTTCTTTTCCTATAATAATGTAGCAGTGGTTGTTTGTGCGATGACCCTTAATTACTGATTTTCCTAATTGATCTAGGATATTGCATTCTTCTTTGTTGAATTTGACCACATGCCCATTATCACAGATTTGAGAGATGCTTAACAGATTATGTGCTAGTCCTTTTATGCCAAAAAACATTCTCATTTTTGAGCAAATCAATTCATCTTATCATTCCTTGTCTAATTACATTGGCAGTGGCTCCATCTCCATAGGTGATTATCCCTTTATGAAGATTTTTATAGTTGGAGAGAAGGGATCTGTCACCTGTGACATATCCTGAGTAATCACTGTCAAGGTACCATTTGACCTCATTGCCTAGTAGACGATCTGAATGTGTAACAAGGCAATTTGTCTTTTCCTTAATCACCCACTTTGTGACAGGAGTTTTACTTGTGGTAGATTTATTCATCTTGACCGATTTGTCCACATGACTTAATGACTCCATCCTGTCAACTAGCTTGAGTGGTGATGATTGCATATTTCTTTTGTTCGGCTCATAAACTGACTCACCATTTTTGTGAAGAGCTGGGATAGGTCTGATGTTTCTATTAGAGGCAACAGATTTTCCAAAAGGTTGTGCATCATATTTAGTTTTTGTTCTAGCTTTTCCATAACCTAATCCCTTTTTGTCCTCTCCACATTTTCCCATGCCTAACAATTTTTCTAATTTCTCACCACTTTGGAAAAATTTGCAGTTTAGCTTGGCCATTTTTCTAAATTCCTGTAATTCAACTTGAAGTGAATGATTTTCATTTTGAAGAATCATGTTTTACTTATGTAATGTCTTAATTTGTTTATTTAATCTTTCAGACTCAGATTTAAGGGAAATGTTGATTCTTTCAAGTTTATCATTATCTGAATGATATTACTACAAATCATTAATCAGATGAGTGTTGATAACTAAAGTTTTGTCTAGATCTAGTTGTAGCAATTCCTTTTTGTTCTCAACTATTCCAAGTCTTTTAACAATGTTGACGCTATGAATGTAAAGTTGATTGTAAGCATCTTGTAATTCATCTTGTTCTCTTTCTTCCTCTTCTTCAGTTTCCTCATTGTCAGATAGAAATGATTCAATAGCTTGCTATTCTTCTTCAGATTCATTTGGAATGATCGAAGCAGTGGAGACCATAAGTATGTTCAAAGATTTGTGATCTCCGTCACTTTTTGAGTCATTAGGTTCTAAATTTGACTCCTCAATATCATCCCATGTGGCAGCCATAGCCTTGCCCTTGGTTTTTCTGTTTGGACATTCGGTAGATAGGTGTTCATACTCTCGACAGGCATAGCATTGTGATTCTTTGGTCTTTTTACCAAATTTACCTGCAGAAGATTTGTTGTTCACCTTTTTACCTCTGGAAGGCCGACCACGATTCTTTTGAAAGAATCTTCTGAATTTTTGTGCCAACAAAGCCACTTCTTCATCTTCATCTTCCTTTTCACTTTCACTGTCCTTATGAATTGTTTTCTTTGAGGTTTTTAGGACAGTGTTTTTAGATTTTTGGGGTTGTGTGAAGTGTAGTTTAAAAGTTTGTAAGGAACCTACTAGTTCTTCTACTTTTATTTCATCTATGTTCCTACACTCCTCAATTGTTGTAACCTTGGGATTAAATCGTTCAGGTAGGGATCTTAGAATTTTCCTACAAATTTTCGGTACCAGAACTTTCTCTCCCAATCCACCCATGGAGTTGCAAATTATATTTAACTTTGAGAAAAACTACATAAATGTCCCATGCTCTTCCATTCTGAGACTTTCAAACTGTGAAGTCAGGAGTTGAATTTGGATCGCTTCACAGTGCTTGTGCCTTCATGGGTTGTTTCTAATAAATCTCATGCTTCCTTGGATGCCCCACACATACTTATCTGATTAAATATATCCTAGGACACGGCACAGTAGATGGCATTCATAGCCCTGGCTTCAGATGTTTGCCTTTCTTTGTCGAATGTTGTCCACTTTTTTTTTGGATTTGGGCTTTGTGATTATTGTTCCACTATCAAGTACAATTTGTTCAGTAGGTGGCACATATCCACTTTCAACTATATCCCAAACGTCATGATTTAAAGATCTCGGAAAGTAGTGCATCCTAGCCTTCCAATATGCATAGTTTGAACCGTCAAATACTGGAGGTCTAGTGACTGATGAGCCCTCTCCTTTGGCCATATTCCCAACTTTAGTTAAGATCACTCTCTAGGTGGTGAAGCCCTTAAAGAGAGACCCGCTCTGATACCAATTGAAATAGCGGTGAAGACCGCTTGAGTTGAAGAAGGAAGATGCCAATATCTCCTAAAGGGGGGTGAATAGGAGTTTTTTAAAGATTTAAGATTTATTAAAAATTCCTATTACACTAATCCTAATAACATGTACAAATTAGGATTACTCAAATATAACTCTACTGGCTTCCAAGCCTGGTAGAGGATCCAATCACAAACTGCTTAAAGAGTAAACAATATAAAATCTAGTTCATGATGGATATGACTGTGTAGGTGTGTGAGAAGTGATCAGATATTCAGATATGGAAATATTAATGTAAATCACTCAATCAAGATAACAATCTCAAACACGGTCATTTTATAGTGGTTCGATGATAAGTCTACTCCACTCCCGGCTGCCGCACTCAACCCTTGAGTGTACTGGATTTCACTAAGGAGATTTCCCAGGGTTCACCTCAAACCTAAGGTTTTAAATCAGGTTCACCTTCAACCTTTACACGGAGGTTTCTACTCGGTTCACCTCTAACCATGGAGTTTTACTGGTTCACTCCTAACCAGATGTTTATGCTCTACATAGAGCAAGGGTCCACACAATGCACCCAGATGTTTATACTCTCCACAAAGCAAGGGTCCACACAATGCACCCAAATGTTTATGCTCTCCACAGAGCAAGGGTCCACATAACGCACCCACTATGTATACTACCGCCAGAGGCCTCCTTGAGGACTTCAAAGGGTGAGAACCACTTAAGACCCAATCCTAGAAAGGAATGATCACAAGTGTCCTCTTGGACTCTGGATACTTACAGATAAGTTGATGAGTCTCATTCAGCACAATGACGAAGATCTCCTCCTTGTTGTTGAAGAGTCTTCGGCTCCCTTGATCCGTAACACAAAATGATGTACCGAAACTCGGCTTCGGGTTGGGTCAAGGTGATGATGGAATCCTACTCTCTAAAGCTCCCATGTTATCCACTTCACTCAAACTCAACGTTATATTTACCTTTACCAATGACTGACAAAAAGGAGCAAAACAAATCTACACCCGCCACAGGAAAATTGTGTGCATGTCTGCTTGTGAATGGTGATGCAGGTGCTAGGGGGAGCAGCTGTAAGGTGGATGGGGGAGAACGCTGTTAGGGGGAGCATCTTCTGAATAGTTGTGTATGAGAACTAGATAGCATTGTGCAATTGTGTAAAGTTCATCTACACACAATTTAAGGTGTCTATATAGAAGTTGTTTTAGGATGTTTTGGTATTTTGTCACGTAATTGACAAAGGGAGAGATTGAGAGTGCCCTGGTTTGTCAATTAGTGTGAGTGTTGAGTTTGGTAGATAGAAATGCTCCATAAGAAGATCAATCAACTGTCTGCCTCAACCGGATGTGTACCGAACTCGCCACAGGTAAATCTAAGCCTCACATCCCATGTCCCAAAACACCAGGTAATTAAAACCCTTAAAACTGATTAGAATATCATAAGGTTATTGGGTAAGAAAACTTTTTCAAATCTTCAGAAAATCTCTAAGTTTTCTACCTCTGTCGATTTATCGATAGACTGGTCGATGTAATTGAACAGTGCTGTCGATGTCCTCGATGACCAATCGATACCATCAAAATAAGGACAAAAGAAGTCCAGCAACCACATATATCTGTGGACGGAATTATCGATATATCGATATACCTATCGATATCATCAATCTTTGAATCTCGAGTCTATTGAAGTTGACTCGATAAAATCGACATCACATCTGCGGTGTCCCTGTTTTTCTAAGGAAAATCATAAACATCTTCGATATATCGAAGTTCTCCTCAATATCCTCAGAATTCAGACTTCGATGATATCGGAAGGCCTTCGATGATATCGGCCGTGGACACTCAGTTTTTCAACAATAATTTCAAGTTGTGTTATCTTGGATCGAGGGTCACTTAGTAGAATCGATATTCAACTATCGATGATATCGAGGCTGAGTCAATTGCATCGAGAATGGACATAAAATCAAGCTTACTGGGAAATCCTTGGGATTTATCGATGCATCGACACTGCCATCGATATCATCAACATTCAAATTCCGATGATATCGAGTGTGCCTTGATCATATCTTGTGACCTGAAATATTTCAAGGCAAGTCTTTCACATTTTTCAAATGTCAAGGAATCGATCCTCGTATCGATGAAATCGGAGTTCGAAATTCGATGACATCGATGAGTGTTTTGATTTCCTTAACTAGCTAGCAAAAGGTTTCAAAAGCGTATGACATCTGATTTTGTGTCATCGAGCAGCCAGTCGATGCGATCGAGAGTATACGCTCGATGATATCGAACTCTATCATAAATGTGACCGTTTTATATCCATTAGAACCTTTTGTCTATTTAATGAGAGCTTGGCCTTAGTTGCTGATTGAGAGAAAAAAGATAGAGTGCTTGTGTGTTCATCCTCCAATCCACCCTCATCATTGATATTCAATAGAGTCGATTGTGGAATGAACTTCTACATTCAAGGATCCTCCAGCTACCACCTTAATGGCAAATCATTAAGCTGGGATGCCTTGAATGCATAGATGATTGGAATCGATTTATTTCTCTCATAGGAAAATATTCAATAGAGTAGGATTCTTTTACAACCTTGAACCAACCCATCACCATGTATTGGTACATCTCCTAAGTTGCGAATTAAGGAAGCTAAAGTTCTTCATCAACGGAGGAGAACTTCAACAATACGCTGAAAGGGACTCATTTGCTTATCTGTAAGTTATTAGAGTCCAGAGGATCCTTCTGATCATTCCTTTTGTAGGATTGAGTCTAAGGTGTTTCTCACCCATTGCAAGCCCTCATAGGAGGCCTCCGACGGGAGTGTACGTGTTGGGTTTCTTGAGTTGACCCTTACTCTGTGGACAGCATAAATTCTTAGGTCCTTATAATAGGCCCTTGACCAAGGTGATCTAAAACTTGGGTGCTTTATGTTGACCCTTACATGGGAGCATAAACTGTCAACTTAGGAGTAGGTTGTGCTGGTTAGAGGTGAACCTGATTTAAAACCCCGGGGTTTGAGGTGAACTGTGTGAAACCTCCTTTAGTGAAATCCGGTACACTCAAAGATTGAGTGCGTTTGCTGGGAGTGGAGTAGACAAGTAGTCGAACCACTATAAAAATGACTGTGTTTATGATTGTTATCATCTTTCATTCCCATGTGATTATATGCTTTCATATCTAATTATCTAAGATCACATCTCACACACAGTCACATTCATCATAAACTTATATTCACATCTTGTTTATCTTTCAAATATGTTTATGATTGGATCCTTTATTTGGCTTGGAATCCATTAGAGTTATTTTGAAGGAATCCTGAGTCTTGCATATCTACTCAAGACACATTGGATAGGATTTTAAATAAACAATAAAATTTTTATAAAAGTCCTATTCACCCCCCTCTAGGACATATTGGCACATTCTTACTTCAACTATTGTGGTGATTACTACAATTTCAGATATGGGCTGATTTGTGAACTTCGATGATATGTTCACAAAGGTATTAGAGTGGGGGGCCCGCTAGCCTTAAAAGCTCACCTTAAGTAAATGCTTCATGGACCCATTAGTGGTTGACATATCGGGGCAATAGATGGGTGTTTTGGGCAATTGTGTAAGGTTCCTCGTGATGTGTATGTCAGGGCATAACTGGGCCTTATGGATTGATTATAATTGGGCTCTTGGATGCACAGATTGTGGCGCTCAAGTGGGCCACCCAACAAGCTGGATGGAGTATAGCGACCCATTAATTGGCCCATTCAAGTGAAGCATTGGATTGGACCTTAGCCCGTTTGGAATAGTAGATGGACGTGATGAATGGGTATGCGTTGGATTGAGATCAAACTAAGTATATGATAATTAATGGGACATGTTTGATGATAATATGTGAGCCATGTGTGAATGATACGATAGTATATGCTAACATATGCACACAACTACATGGACTTAAGGAGTAAGTAGGACCATCATATGTGCCGCCTTTAATCATATAAAGCATAAGTAGCACCATTTGGTGGTGTGACATTTGTGCACAACTCAAGATGAAACCGATGAGGTGGACCACTTAACCCTTATGTGCTAATATATATGTTGGTACTACATGCTACCTTCCGAGTAATTAAGGCCCATTATATGTGGTATTTGATACTGTTGCGCAGCATGCCAACAATGCAGTGAGCCTAGGTCTGATCTCAGGCCTCACCCACAAATGATAAACAAGAAGAAATATAAACTAAAAATAGATCAAAGCAATCCAAAACAAACCACAAGATAAGATATACGTGGAAAAACCCCAAACTAGGGTAAAAAACCATGGATACAAACTTCCACTATGAAGAACAAATATTACAAGGTAATATACTAACCTCTCCCTTGGAAGAACATAAAAAACCCTTTGCCCACACCTTAGAATTATTTTTCCAATATTCCAATTTCTTAGAAAAGCCCTAGGAACACCTATATATATTTTAGGCAACTCCCCTTTCCGCATCCCAGTTGCGAAAGGACTTGCGACACGAAATCTGCGCGAAATTGCGGAACGAATCTACATAACTACGACCGATCGAGCAGACTACACGAATGGTCGAGCGACCCCCACGACCGGTTGAGCACCTCGGGATAAAAAATGATGCTCGCTAGACTTTGAGTCGAACCGGTCCACGACCGGTCGAGCCAGACCCTACGACCAGTCGAGCATGGCTCACGACTAATCAAAGGCAGTCCCAGATGTGGCTCCACATCTTAACAATCTCCCACTTGGAGACACGTCGCCTTAAACCTTCATCTTCTTCATCCAGAGTGCACCACCTCCCCGTCTTCAAGCCTGAAGACCAATCAAAGTTGAACAAAGCTTCAGCTTCTCTCGTGTGACCGCCTTGGTCAACATATCCACAGGATTCTCACTTGTATGAATCTTCTCCAGAGCAATTGATCCATCTTCCAGTAATGAACGTATGAAGTGATATCTGATGGCAATATGCTTGGTCCTTGAATGAAAGGCTGAATTCTTAGCCAAGTGTATTGCAGTCTGACTATCACTGTAGAGCTTGCAATCTGCTTGCTTCTTACCCAACTCTTCCATGAAACCTTGCATTAATACCATCTCCTTGCATGCTTCTGTAGCTATAACATATTTTGCCTCTATCGTACTGATAGATACTATCTTCTCAGAATCGAGAGACCCAACCCATCGCAAAGACTACCCAGTAGTAGAGACATAACCTGTAGTGCTTCTTCTGTTGTCGATGTCTTCTGCAAAATCTGAATCCACGTAGCCTTGTAGCTTAATTTCCGATCTACCATAGCATAGCCCTACATCCTTAGTACCCACCAAGTATCTAAGGATCCACTTCACAGCTTCCCAAAGTTCCTTCCTGGGGTTGTTCATGAACCTGCTAACAACTCTCATTGCTTAAGCAATATCTGGCCTCGTGCTCACCATAGCGTACATGAGACTCCCAATGGCTTACACGTATGGGACTTGAGCCATGTAGTCTCGTTCCTCCTGCATCTTTGCACCTTGCTCCTTAGATAACTTAAAGTGGTTGGCTAATGGAGTACTAACCGGCTTATCACATCCTATATTGAATCAATCAAGTACCTTGGATATGTACTCTGTCTGTAACAAAATCAGTTTCTTGTTTTTTCTATCACGTTTTATCCTCATGCCTGGGATTTGTTTTGCAGCTCCTAAATCCTTCATGGAAAATTCTCTAGACAGTTGTCTTTTGAGATCTGAGATGTCTTTCATACTTAACCAGCCACAAGCATGTCATCAACGTACAGAAGAAGAATGATGTATGACATATCAAACTTCTTCAAGTAACAACGGTGGTCTGCATGACATCTCCTAAAACTGTTTCCTAACATGAAACTATCGAACTTCTTGTACCACTGCCTCGGGGCCTGCTTCAGGCCATATAGACTCTTCTTCAGTCTGCACACCTTGTTCTCCTTTCCTGGTGCTACGTATCCTATCAGTTGATGCATATATATCTCTTCTTCAAGGTCCCCATGAAGAAAAGTTATCTTAACATCTAGCTACTCTAGATGTAAGTCCTTTGTAGCCACTATACTCAAGACCATACGAATCGTAGATATTTTCACTACAGGTAAAAATATTTCAGTGAAATCGATACCTACCTTTTGTTGAAACCCTTTCACAACCAATCTGGCCTTGTACCATTTCGAACCATCGTGCTCTTCCTTCAGTCTGTAAACCCACTTGCTATGAAGAGCTTTCTTACCCTTGGGTAGAGTGACTAGCTCCCATGTACGATTAGACTCAAGAGAGTCCATCTCCTCATCCATGGTGTAACGACTCAGAAAATCCAGTACAAAGGCCCGAGTACTACCTCAGGCGAAAATCACTCAGGACCAAATCCTTTAGAAATTAGACGAGGATTAACTAGTGTTAAACTAGATTACATACAAAATCTGCACTAATCACTTTAAATATGATCTACAAGACCCAAAACTTGTGAAATTGTTAACGCTACATTACTCAAGAATCTAAGATCAATCTCATTACCCGGCTGCTCTCGAGAGCATCACGAAACTCCGTATCAAATCTGGACCGCACATCAAAAGTCTGAATAATATGAGGTTATAGAATTAGGACCACCTTGTTGGGCTTGATAACCATCTCGGAAGTCAAAATCAGATAGTGTCCCAGGGCTATTCACTTGAGCCTGGAGCGAGGAGTGAGAGAAAACATGGTTTTCTTTAGAAATTAAATCTAATTTAAGTAATTTGAGACTTGTCGCATGCGGGCCAAATATTAGCAATCAGACCGTCGGAATCTGACCCAAATACACCCTCGGATCAGGGAACATTTCCCATACATGTCCTTGTACTTGTAACCCTGATCGAGTTTCAGTGACCGTTGAACTGAAACTGGTCCGCCACATGTGATTTGGGAACCCAACTGGAACGAAAACTTAAGTCGACCTAGATCCAAGGTTAGTTAGCTTAAGTCCGACCTTTGGCTCAAGGGGGGCTCCAAAAGTGCTCCGTTGAGACGGAACAGTCTGTATTTGGACATAACCTTAGTATACCATGGCCCTGAGTCTATTTCCATGAGTTCTGGCCTATATAAGGACCTTAAACCCTCACTCTCTCATCCCATGCGAATTCGAGAAAACCCTAGGTGAGAGAGAGAGTAAAGAGAGAGAAAGTGTGGCAGAAGTGGGAGCATCTTCCTGATACTCTATCCCACTGCTATACGTGCTTAGCCACCACCGTCTAATCATTTTTTTGGCGATTCTGTCTTCGTTCTTAGGTAAGAAAACCCTAACCCTAACTTGTTCTAGGGTTTCAACTGTTACAAGCAGCGAGATAGCTAGCTTAATTCATGTTATAGGTTGTTGTGCCGCCATAGATGAAGACTTAGGGATTCTATCGACTTCGTTACACTTCTACGGCGTAAGGTGCAGACTATAGATGTATAGGTTAGGTTTTCAAAGCTTTCAATGTCAGATAATGATAGATTCATGATTTGGGTGTTATTTCACATGCAAAATGTGATGTTCGTTTTGCGATTCAGTTACATATGCAAATTATGGTGTTTAGTGTATTCTGTGTATATGTAGAAAATACCGTATATGTATAAAATATGAAAGTGTGTTTGCAATGATTAATTACTGTGTGTACATGCTATATATATGTGTAATACTTGGCGAAAGGATTCACCCTAATACATGTTTTGGCTAATATATGTTATGTATGTTAAATAAGTGTAGTCTAAGTGCTTGTGAAAATGCTTGTATGAGTAAGTATTTAGATGAGAGTGCTTAGAGTAGGTGTTGAGATAGGATTCTCAACTACCTTAGTGATGTGTATGATTTCCTTCATGCAAGTTATTTAAGTTAATCGCTTACTTATGAAATGTATGTGTTTGTATTTCCTATTTATATTATCCGTTATAACATGCTTGTTAACATGTTTGAATTACTCTGTTAATTCTGCTTTGACTATTATACATACTTTCTGGTTATAGATTGAATGTGATTGGGGCTATGTTATAGTCCAGGCAATCGGTAACAGGCTTGATTTCGTGGCTGAGATTTATTTGCCACTTAAGATGGGTTTGACGAACCCGATTCGTACTAAAGTTGTCAATAATGGTTAGGCCACACGGAGTGTTTGCGCACTTCATGTCACTCAACTAAACGTGCGCTCATGCTAGTCGAGCCCGTCAAGTAACTCGATCTACCGATGTATGTTCACCATGTATGGACGCCTTTGTTTGAACCTAAGGTACCCAACTCACCAGTGAATCCCGCTTAACCTTGATACCTTGATCCGCTAAGACTCATGAACCGGGCATGATGGTATGGGACATCGTGGTCGAGCTGTCGGCCTACACTGGGGTGATGTGCCTCACCGTAGTGACCAGTGAGCAACCCAGACTCATGAGCCGAATACGGTGGTATGGGACACTGTATTCGAGCTGTCGGCCTACACTGATAAGGTGATGGGGGAGTGGTGTAACGATTGCGTGTAACAGCCCTGGCAGCCCTTTGTAGTGACCTCGAGCATACTTTAAATCTATGGTGAGGCGACGAGTCTTCTCGTAGTAAACAGAATATAAACTAGGCATGTATTGATAAGGTGATGGGGGAGCGGTGCAACGAGTGCGTGCAATAGCCCTGGCAGCCCTTTACAGCGACCTAGAACCGCATCATCGTATGAGATTATCTAGGACTGACGACCCTAGAATGGATCATTGTTTGGGAATGATATAAGGGAGGTACCTTAATTTTTCAATACTGCTATATGAAAAGGACTAATAACAACTCGGTAATCATACTCATAACATAGCACTGCATGTGTCTGGCGTTGTGGAGCACTGAGGGATGAAAGCATGCCACGGACGTAAGATGGTGTCGCACGAGGGAGCATTGGCGAGGGTATGCATCATGACCGCATTTCATACTTACATTAATAAGAGTATTTAGGAGTCTTTGATTGTACTGCTTTATCATTACTGCTTGACTGAATTGATAACATGTTAACCTATGCTTTATCATTCCACTGAGTTAGCTACTTATTCCCACATTACGGGACTGTGTTCTGGACACCCACCAGACTCTGTCTTAGATGGAGGTATCGACGAGGCGCAGGAGGCTGAGCCTGATTACTATGATGATCAGGATGAGTTCTCCTACATGCAGTTCTCTGGAAGCTTCGCTTAAGCCATTCAGATGATGGGGCTACAAGGTTTACCATTATAGTTGTACCATTTTTTTTAGCATTTTGATTTTGAAACTAATACATGTATATGGTGACTCAGTAAGGTGTTTATACTCTAGAGACCGATATTGACCGTTTCTGGCTTTATATACATTTATATACATCTTTCAGTCTTCCACTTGCGTTTTATAGCTTGATATGGAGTATGAATTACTGTTTTGGTATAATCCCACTCATGATTAATGCACTAACATAGACAACATTCAATCATAAGCATTTATATTACATAAGTGATGTTTTGGAACTCGGGTGTTGAGTTGTTACTCGACCCCCGATTTTTAGGGCGTTACACATGGCCTACTCCCACTTAACCCATGTATCCGTCTGTAATGCCTCTTCAAAACACTCTGGTTCACCATTATCTGTCAATAGTAGATAATGTAAGGAATGTGAGTATAGATAGTGGGTCTCCTCTCCCGAGTAGACCTCCTCATAATCGGTGTATACAGCTCTGCCTCATAATGCTCCTGTGCATGATCATCCTGTGGCGTTGTAACACCCATGTCCAGTAACTCTTCTATCTTTACGAATTTTTTCTCCTCAGCCTTATTTTCTTGCACACTGTCCTTATGCATTACTTTTTCATTGAAGACTACGTCCTTGCTTCTGATGATTTTTCTGTTTTCTGCATCCCAAAACCTGTAGCTAAAATCATGTTGCTCATAGCCTATAAACGTACACCTCTTGGACTTCACATCCAGCTTATTTATGTGCTCTGCATCAATGTGAACATATGAAGTGCAACCAAACACTCTGAGATGTGCAAGGTTCACTTCTTTTCCGGTCCATGTTTCTTCTGGTAGCTCACCATCCAATGGTGCTGAGGAACTTCTATTAATGAGATATGCAGCAGTATTCACAGTATCTGCCCAAAAGGTCTTGGGCAACCCTACATGTAACCTCATGCTCCTGGCATGCTCAAGGATGGTTCTGTTAATGCGCTCAGCCACACTATTTTGTTGCGGTGTCCCTGGAATCATTTTTTTTATATTTGATTCCATTTGTTGCACAACACTTCTTAAATCTCTTATCACAGTACTCTCCCTCATTATCAGATCTGAGACATTTTACTGTTTTTCCTGTCTCATTTTCTACTATAACTCTCCACTTCTTAAAAACATCAAATACATCAGATTTATGCTTTAAGGAATAAACCCACAGTTTTCTACTAGCATCATCAATAAAAGTAACAAAATAACGTAAGCCACCAAGAGATGATACCTGTGCCGGTCCCCACACATCAGTGTATACAAGCTCCAACAGATGCGTCTTTGGAGCGCATCCCGTCTTCTTGAAGCTCACCCTCTTCTGCTTGTCATACACGCAGTCCTCACAGAATTCCAAGTCAATAAACTTTAGCCCCGGTAGCTTTCCTTTAGACAATAACACTTTCATCCATTTCTCACTCATATGTCCTGACCTCAGATGCCATAACTGCTCATTCACTCCAGTTGATGTGACTGCGAGTGAACTATACGATCCTGAAGTCACGTACAAAGTACCTTCCTTTTTGCCTCGAGATATCACCAAGGCACCTTTTGTGATCTTTCAGGAATCACTGGTGAATGTCGTCACATAACCGGTATCGGCCAACTACCCCACTGAGATCAAGTTATGTTTCAAACTCGGTACATGTCTGACATCCTTCAATTTCAAGACTGTTCCATTTTTCTGATTTACATGAACGTCCCCCTTTCCAACAATACTACACGGCTCATCATCACCCAGGTAGACTCTCCTAAAGTCACCTGACACATAATCACGCAGAACTTCCTTACATGATGTGGCATGAAACGAAGCACCTGAGTCTATAACCTAAGACTCATTCCTCGCATCAAGAGACAAGATCAACGCTTCTATGTCACTCTCCTCAGATAGATTCACTGAATCCTTCCCACCTTGAGAGTTCTCTTCTTATTTCTTGAGTACCCTACAATCACGTTTCATGTGCCCCTTCTTGCCGCAATGTCAACACCCGTCTTTGTCTTTCGGTCCCTTGGACTTCTTCCTTGACTTAGAACGCACGTGTTTATTACCTCCTTTGTTCAGCGATCTTCCTCTTCCTTCAACGTTTAGAGCATTCCCTGAATCCCCTGAAATTCCTGATGCCTTTCTTCTAGATTCTTCACTAAGAATTAGACTGGCCACATCATCAAATTTCAGTTTTGTTGACCCTGAAGAATTGCTCACAGCAATCACCAAACCATCCCAATCGTGCAGCGGTGATGGATAAGATCAATAATACCACGATCTCATCCTAAAAAATGATGTCAACGGATTCCAACTGGCTCGTGACTGTATTGAACTCGTTTAGATGTTCAGCCACGCTCCCACCATCTGACATCTTTATGTTGAATAGTTGTTTCATAAGATGAACCTTGTTAGACGCTAAGGGCTTCTCATATATGGTGGTTAGGGCTTCTATTAATTCTTTTGCAGTTTTCACCTTGGATATATTGAAGGCGACGCTTTTAAACAAAGAGAGTCGGATCGTTCCTAAAACCTTCTTATCCAGTAAAAACCATTCATCATTTGTCATCTTTTCTGGTTTCTTCTCTTTTCCTCCTAGAGGAATATAAAATTCCTTCTTATACAGATAATCTTTCATCTGCATCTTACAGAAGGCAAAGTTTGAACCATCAAACTTCTCAATTCTAGTTTTCCCTTCTTCCATCATTGCTCCCAATAGAACTAAACCATAGCTCTGATACCAATTGTTGCGCAGCACGCCAACAACGCAGTGAACCTAAATCTGATCTCAGGCCTCACCCACAAACGATAAACAAGAAGAAATATAAACTAGAAATAGATCAAAGCAATCCAAAACAAATCACAAGACAAGATATACGTGGAAAAATTCCAAACTAGGGTAAAAAACTACGGATGCAAACTTCCACTATAAAGAACAAAGATTACAAGGCAATATACTAACCTCTCCCTTGGAAGAACATAGAAAACCCTTTGCCCATACCTTAGAATTATTTCTCCAATATTCCAATTTCTTAGAAAAGCCCTAGGAACACCTATATATATATATATATTTTAGGCAACTCCCATTTCCGCATCCCAGTTGCGAAAGGACTTGCGACACGAAATCCGCGCAAAATCACAAAATGAATCTGCGTAACTACGACTGGTCGAGCAGACTGCATGACCAGTTGAGCGACCCCTACGACCAATCGAGCATGAGCCAAGACCAGTGAGCACCTCGGGATCAAAAAATTATGCTCGTTGGACTTTGAGTCGAACCAGTCTACGACCGGTCGAGCCGGAACCTACGACCAGTCGAGCATGGCTCACGACTAGTCGAAGGCGGTCCCAAATGTGGCTCCACATCTTAACAGATACATGGTATATGCGTACTATCTCACCCTGAAATCCGAGGAGTGAAAATGTTACTTTTCCAACTCTTGAATTCTGCACCTATAGGGAATTTTTCTTTTTCTTTTTTCCATGGTTATTATGCTCTAAACTTGGCGAACAGGCTCACTAAAATTTGAAACTCCAAATCCAGTTTGTAACAGCAAAAGTTTCAATTTTCTTTCTCTTTTTGTCTCTTCCAGGATGTTTAATTTAAGATATTAGTCTACTTTAATGTGAATAGTACCAATAATCCACATATAACAAGATCCAAAATACATCATTCATCCAAAATATTACAGTAAAAAAATGTCCTAATTAAACATGCAAAATAGAAAGCAGAACGATCATCGGGCGCTCCAATCGAGGTTAGTAATACTTTCCTGAAAAAGGGAAAGAAAATGTGGCTTGAACTCAACGCGCTCGGTGAGCGTACCATGTAGAGAATTAGAGGTACAAAGCAAGCAACAACTAAGCATATTATTATTGGTGAGCATGTTGTAACAATGTGGTAAAGTCTTAATCTTAGGTTAGTCTCATACTTGAACAAAATCTTAGCCTTTGTGAATGAGCACATGATGATTTAGTTGCATACCCACCCACCCGAGTGAGTAGTGTGTAAATAAATGCATGGTTCAATGCTAACTTTACCTTCCTTCTAATGGGGTGTCTCTAAATTGCCTACTATTTTCTTCCATGAGTCTGAATTAATTTACACA
Organism: Magnolia changhungtana; assembly: GCA_030180095.1. Lineage (NCBI taxonomy): Eukaryota > Viridiplantae > Streptophyta > Magnoliopsida > Magnoliales > Magnoliaceae > Magnolia > Magnolia changhungtana. The sequence goes on along the minus strand of JASAUF010000656.1, from coordinate 9,621,610 downwards.
AGTGCAACCTAACATCTTCAACACAGGTGTGAGATGCATTACCAAAGTGTCAAGTTTTGGTGTGTTAACCATTTCCCATTCCGGTCATCGGTTCAACAATGGGGGGCCCAAATTTGTTTTACCCTACCCGGCCTTAGCCGTCAGAATAAAATGTCCTCGACCTGGTATACGATGATAGGTAGGCTCGTCACACCTCTTCCCTTCCTAGTCCTGACAGTGTTAGAGACTCTTGCACTTAACCTAATGTGCTCATCCCGACCCGACCTACAATGGAACAGGACCCAATTGGTACCAATCTAAATGAGTTTCTTGGAGGATGGGCATCTCCAATTATAGGATATATGCCCGGGGTGACAATGATGCACCATTCTCATCCTTCTTAATCTATACTATCCAAGCTTAGCCATCCCAAGGCTTCATTACAAACTATTACACCTATCTTGTGTCTTATAGCCAACATACAAACCGTTGCACCAATATTTTGCATTACCATTGTCATGCATGGATGCTCTTGTAGCCAAGTCACGAATTTGTGCTAACATAATACCATTCACATGTAAAGGAATAAAATGAAGTTCATGGGTCTAATCTTAAGTTACTAGCCATTGTTTAAGGAATAAAATCCAAACAAAGGTATACGTATTCAAGCATGACACATTTTCAATCTTCTAGTGCCCAATTCCAAGATTCACGGGGCCAACGGGGCTTTTAACAAAAGTGGCCTATAAGGCCAATGATTTGGCTCGGTCATTTGTCCATTGGGCTTGCATCCTTCGTTTCTTCCCCTTTTGCCACTAGTGAGCAATTAAGGCCCAAGTTCAATTTAAGGCTCACTTCATCAAGTGCCCAAAGGCCCACGAATTTTGGTCCATTAAGCATGCCCCAATTTATCTAACTACAATAGCATATTACAATATCATCATCAACAACTACGACATACCAAACCTTCATCCAAGCGGTTCACACAGTCAGTGTGGTCCACTATCATGATTTAAGCTTTCATATGCATCAAGGATTGGGCTCCGCTAAGTGTGGACCCATGGTTATCCAAAAACATAAGTGACAGGCCCTTTGGACCGTCAAAAGAATAATATATTACATACACGTTGCAAATGAACAGAATAGAATCATAAAATCACTATGTACATCACGAAGTAATCATATCAACACACAAGATAAACAATCACAAAGCATACATTGACATGGGCCCCAAGTATTAGCAACACACCATAATCAGATGGCCGGCACATTAGAGATATCGGGCCTATTTTTGTTTTAAAAAAGCCTCAGTTTGAGTACCACATGTGGCCCACACGTTAGCCCACAATTTTGGTCCATTAAGGCGTCAACAAGCCTTACCATGTAGCCCGCCATACTGTTCAAGGAATTTGCAGCATAGCTCCAAATTACATGCATCAAAGTAGGCCACATGGGCTGCCAAAAGTGATGGGCAGCAGGATAAAACACATACATTGTAGTGGGTGCCACAGCGAGTGGGCCCACTTGTCAGCATCCATAACATCCACCAAGGGGTCCCGGACGGTGGGCACCAACCGCTGTCCTAGATGGACAGCAGGAATAAACAAGACATCCACCAAGAGACCTCCCAGTACGAATAGGGCCCAACGACCCAAAATATTTCTAGTAGTGGCCTCATTATCCCACCGATTTTGAACGTGGCCCGCCTAAAATCTAGGTCTATTGTATTTTTGGGCTCATTCCCTAGAACGAGCTGGGAAAATAGACGGAAAAGAAGGATATATGACAGATATCCAATATCTGGTAGGCCCAGGTTTTCAGAAGCCCGCGTCAATCCCAACAGTTTCATAGGATGCGGCCCATTTGAGTTTTGATCTGCTTCAATTTGGGTCCAGTCCACCTGATGAATGACATGGATATCAAATATATACATCAAGTGGGGCCGCCATAGCTTTAGCCCCACGTGGAGCAAGAGCAGCGGCTGCAACACGCTGCTGCCCTTCAGCGTGCACAGCATGCAGCGTGCATAGGGTTATATATATAAGCTTGATCCAAAAATTAGGTAGATTTAAATCTCAGGTGGACCACACAATGGGAAAACAGTAGTGACTAAATATCCACCATTAAAAACCTCATAGGGCCCAATGAAATGATTATTTGACATCTAACCTATTAATTAGGTCATACGGATGAAAGGAATATATATATATATATATATAAAAGCTTCATCCAAAAATCTTGTGGCCCCAAGAAGTTTTTACTGGTGGGCGCTCGACCAATACTTTGCAAGTTCACTCGAGATTTGGATTAACCTCATTTTTGGGCTCATACCATAAAATGATCAGGAAGCGTGGGTGGACTGCATGAATGAAACACTTACATCATGGTGGGGCAGGCAAAGCACCCACCAATAGGCATTGGTTAGTGGCAGGGTGAGTAGCTGATCCGTTTCTCTCTCTTGACGCGGTTTGGCTATGACGCTGCCACTAGCTAGCCAGTGGCTAGTGGTCAGTGCTATGTGGACCATACCATGATATATGTGTTTTATCCAAGTTGTTCATCGATTTTGAAAGATAATTTTAAGGCTTTATCCCAAAAATTAAGTAGATCTATATCTCAGGTGGACCACACCATGGGAAAACGGTAGGGCTTTATCCCAAAAATTAAGTAGATCTATATCTCAGGTGGATCACACCATTAAAAATATCTTAGGGCTCAATGTAACGGTTATTTGGCATCTAACGTCACACAAAGTTGGAAGAAGAGAAAAATATATATAAAGATTGATCCAAAACTTTTTTGGCCCCAAGAAAATTTTAATAGTGGGTGTTAATCCAACACTGTGCTGCCCACTTGAGAGTAGGACCAACATTATTGTTGTGATCATACCATAAAATGATATGGAAGAGTGGGTAGACAGCATGGATGAAACACGTAAATCATGGGGAGGCCTACAGAGCACTAACCACAAGCCACTGGCTAGTGGGAGGGTGAGCAGCTGATCCGCTTCCCTCTTCCAGGAAGTGGTTTGGCCATGACGCTGCCACCACCCAAGTAGCTAGTAGTCAGTGCTACGTGGACCAAACCATGATGTATGTATTTTATCCAAGCCGTCTATCCATTTTGAAAGATAATTCTAGTACTTGACCCCAAAAATTAGGTAGATTTAAATATAAGGTAGACCACATCATGGGAAAAGAATACTGAATGAATGTCCACCATTAAAAACCTCCTAGGGCCCAATGTAATGATTATTTGACATATATCTTGTTAATTAGGTCATACAGAGTTGGTTGAAGGGAAAATATATATCAGCTTGATCCAAGACTTTTGTGGCTCCAGGAAATTTTTAATGGTGGGCGTTTAACCAACACTGTGCGGTCCACTTGAGATTTGGATCAACCACATTTTTAGGCTCATTCAATAAAATGATCTGGAAGAGTGAGTGGACGGCATGGATGAAACACATACATCACGGTGGGGCCCAAAATCCATCGACAGCTAGCCATGGGCTAGTGGCAGGGTGAGTACCCGATCGATCTGTTTCCTCTGTCTGGGCACGGTTCGGCTAGTGACGCTGCCATCAGCGAGGTGGCTAGTGGTCGGTGTTATGTGGACCCTACCATGATGTATGTATTTTATCCAAGTCGTCAATCCATTTTGAAAGATAATTTTAGGGCTTGATAAAAAAATTAAGTAGATCTAAATCTCAAGTGGGCCTTACCATGGGAAAACAATGGTGATTAAATGTCCACCAATAAAAACCTCCTAGGTCCCGATGTAATGGTTATGTGTCATGTTGATTAGGTCATACAAAGTTGGTTGAAGGATATATATATATATATATATATATATGTGTGTGTGTGTGTGTGTGTGTGTGTGTGTGTGTGTGTGTGTGGGGGGGGGGGGGGGGGGGGGGGGGACGACCTCATGAGTCCATCCCATGAGGTCGAGCTGTGTGGGCCCCACTGTGATGCGTTTCGAACATCTACCCCATCAGTCAGATGCATCATTCCATCGTGGGCCTAGGTCTCAAAAAATCAAGTCAATTCGTGACTTGTGTGGGCCACACCACATACAGAAGTGGAGAGGGGCCGTGCACCAATAAAACACTCATAACCATTTTTGAGGCCCACCGAGATGTGGTTTGCAAATCCAGCCCATCCATTATGTGTGTCCCACTTGAATGAGGGTTCAGACCAAGTTTCAGGCGCATGCAAAACTCAGGTCGGCCCCACCAAGTGCTTTTATATGTTTTAACGGTGTCTTCACATAATTTTACATGGTATGGCCCACCTAGTTCTGTATACGCTGATTTTTGGGATATCCCATAATTTAAAGGGTACTCATCAAATTCACGGTGTTAATGGTCGACACACATCATGGTGGGGCCCACACAGCTCAACCTCACGGGAGCTTATTGTCAGCTAGAGCGCATTGTACCTTTTCCACACACACATATATATAGGTACTATGCGCCTTGACCTCACGATAAGCTTCGGTGAGGTCAAGCTGTGTGGGCCCCACCATGATGCGTTTCGACCATCAACACCGTGCATTTGGTGGGTCTCCTTTAAATTATGGGATATCCCAAAAATCAGCCGTATACGGAACTCAGGTGGGCCATACCATCTAAAATTATGTGAAGACACCGTTAAAACATATAAAAGCACGTAGTGAGACCCACCTGAGTTTTGCATGCGCCTGAAACTTGGTCTGAACCCTCATTCAAGTGAGACACACATAATGGATGGGCTAGATTTGCAAACCACATCTCACTGGGCCCTCAAAAATGGTTATGAATGTTTTAATGGTGCACGGCCCCTCTCCACTTCTGTATGTGGTGTGGCCCACACAAGTCACGGATTGATTTGATTTTTGAGATCTAGGCCCACGATGGAATAGTGCATCTGACTAATGGGGTAGATGTTCGAAATGCATCACGGTGGGGCCCACACAGCTCGACCTCATGGGACGAACTCATGAGGTGGAGCGCATAGTACCTTTTCCATATATATATATATATATATATATATATATATATAGAGAGAGAGAGAGAGAGAGAGAGAGAGAGAGAGAGAGAGAGAGAGAGATATGAGTAATGCTCACACACACAACTAGTTGGATATTACGTCTTCGTTCAATTAGCTATACATTTAATGAAAACTTTCTTCTTAATTAATGCAAGTACATGTTTTCACTTCACCCTAATTTCATTTTAGCATGGAAAAGTGGCCAGGGCTTGAGTGGGTCCCATCATGTTGTTATAAAATCAACCCTGACCATTGCTTTTGCCACTCAACCTTAGATCAAGGTCTTAAAATTTATCCCCATTGGTAGTCCAGGAGGACCAAGCGATTGGAATTAGTATACATGGAAAGCTTCACCTTCCAAACAGTTTCCCATAGAGTGGCTCATATGAATCATCTATAAACCTGATTTTTGAGACCTATGCTTACTTTTGACGTAACATCCAATGAATGGAATAGATTCCACAGTTTCATTATGATGGGCCTGTAAAAATCAAGGGTGGTTGTTTCTCTCCTAATTATTCTCATTGGTGTGGCCATCTGAACCACGGGTAAGCCTGATTTATTGGTTGTAGGCTTATTACTTAATTACACAAATATCAACTCCATCGACAGCTTTTGTGGCCTCAAGATGTTTTTAAGGGTAGGCATTCAATCCCCACTTTCTTCTATGGTGGGTCCACTTGGGCTTTGGATTTGAATCATTCTTTGTCTCGTGCCATAAAATGACCGCTCAAAATGGATGGACCATGTGGATAAAACACATACATCATGGTTGGGCTCACATATCGCAATGACATCACGTTAGTAGCTAATCCGCGTCCTATGGTACTAGGTAGCATAATTTAAGGTTGTAATTAATCCTCGTAATTCTGGCATTATACACATAAAACGTTGTGGACCACACCACTGTAAATAGTGGTGATTGTTAGGACCGGCCAAAAAATAAGGTAGATCCACGGCTAATATGGGTTGTGGAAAGAGTGGTTCTAGTTGAAACCTCTTTTTAAAACAAGATATTAGCCTAATAGAAAACTTTTGTGCCCCACCAATGTTTCAACAATGGACGTTCAATCTGTAGTTTTATATATTTCGTGGCCGCTAGAGTTTTTGATCTGTCTTATTTTTGGGCCCATGTCCTAACATAATCTTAAAAAAAACTGATGGACTGGATAGATTTATCACAAGCATTATATTGGCCCCACTAGCTTCCTAGGGCAAGAAGTTGCTGAAGGGTATGAGGCAATTGCTTAAGGTAGAGGTGGGTATGTTGGACCCAATTCGGTGGATCCGACTCGATATCGTAGATCGGCTCTGATCGAGTCTGTCCATCCAGATCTGATCGTTTTTCAGGTCGGGTTCGGATAGTGACGTATCCGGATAGAACCGATCTGAAAACGAAAGGGTCCGAACCGACCCGACCCGGGATGTAAATATCTTTCTATTTTGTAAAATTATCTTTCTCAGTAAAGTTTTACCGCCCTCGAGTCTTTGCTTTTTGTTTGGCGCCAAAAAACCCCGCCCGAGCCCCCCAACTCTATCTCTCTATCTCTCTCTATATCTGTCTCTCCTTGTCTATTGATGAAGAAGAAGACAAGTAGAAGGCTAGCTAGATCTCTTGCAGTAGATCAAATCTGTCTCTTTCTGTCGTTGGGTTCTAGAGCTTTAACGGGATTTCTCTGTTGGAGAGAGATATACATTGAGAAATGGTGTATAGCTGTATACGAAAGAGAGAAAGAGAGAGAGACATAGCAGGCATTGATTGAAAAATGGTTGGCATACAGCTGTTTACAGGCTGTCGTCTTGACAGTCAGACCCCAGAGTTGACGGAAGCGGATTGGATGGTGTAACATTAACAAGTTATGTGGGTCTGATCACGAGGTATGTGTTATATCCAAACCGTCCATCCATTTGACAATATCGTATCAAGGTTTGAAACAAAAAATAAGACAGATCTAACTATTAAGTGGACCACACTACGGAAGGCAGTGGAGGATTTAACGTTTACCATTGAAACCCTTTTTGGGTTCAGAGAAGTTTTGGATCAATATGAAATTTGTTTTTCCCTCTTCATTCAGGTCTTTGTGACCTTATGATGGAAAATAAACGTTATGGTGGGCCCTACAAAATGTTTAACGGTGAAAATCATTATCTTCGTTGCTATTTATGGTGTGGTCTAGATGATCTTGACATAATTCGTTTTTTAAATAATACTCTAAAATGATCTCTAAAAATAGATGAACTGTGTAGATATAATAAATACATCACTGTGGGGCCCATAAAACTTTGATCCCGTTTGAACCGTTCATACAACTCGGAGCTCGAGGAGCGTCAGTGCGTGTGTGAGATCTAAGAGAGAGCGGAAGTCTGGTCGATGCGTGCGTTTCGTCAAGTGAGATGGGTCCATCTTTTTTTAAAAAGAAAAATAAAGATGGCTATGAGCTGCACGCATGTTGGCGTACAAGTATAGTGGTGTGGATTTTACTAATGTGGATGGAAAGATTGAGTGTGTGTGTGTGTGTGTGTGTGTGTGTGAGATCTGCACCGTCCATCACATCGGTCACACTTTGTTTTGCCTTTAGCTCATTTTTTTATTACCATAAAATGATCTAGAAAAATAGATGGACGGCACGGATGAAATAAATACATCATAGTGGGGTCCACAGACCACCGACTACCATCATTGGCTGGTGGCATGGGGAGTAGTCAATCCGTCTTCTCACCGACTACCTTCCACTGCCTCGAGCACTGAGCTCGCTGACACAAGCAGATTTTAAGGGAAAGCCTTTCATGTGAACCCCCTCCGTGGGATGCTAGGTGGGTCCCACCGTGATGCTTGTGATAAATTCACACCGTTCATCCGTTTTGGGAGATTATTTTAGGACATGTGCCCAAAAACAAAGTATACCCAAAACTCAAGTGGCCCTTACGAGAGGAAACAGTGTAGATTCAAAAACCACCTTCCTCAGTTTTCCCTCTCGTTTGGCACACTTGAGCTTTGGATCCACCTATTTTTTGGTATCATGTCCTAAAATAACATCTCACAACTGATGGATGGTGTGGATTTCTTAAAAATATCACTGTGGGCTCACATAGCATCCCATTGCGGGGTGCAGAAAATACTGAAAAAAATTTTGTACGTGGATTGTTAGATGTACCACGCACCAGCCCAGCTGGTTTGGCATGTTACCATCAGCAAGTTTTGTGGGTCCCATCATGAGGTACGTATTATATCTAAACCGTCCATCCACTAGGCGGGCTCGTCTTAAGGCTTAAGCTGAAAAATAAGATAGATCTAAAGATCAAGTGGACCACACTACAAAAAGCAGTTGGGATTGAACGTCTACCATTCAAACTCTTTTAGGGTCAAGAAGGTTCGATCCAAACCGTACGTAACCCGATCCAACTCGATTTTCCTGACTGAGTCAGGCTCGGTTCGGGTCAGGCTAGCAGTACAACGGGTCGGGTCGAGTCGAGTCAGAGGACTTGGACTCGGTCCCGAATCGGATCGAGTTTGGGTTAGGCGTTGAGAAGTTCGGACCAAGTCAAGTTGGGGTCAATCCGGTCCGACTTGATTCGATGCCAACCTCTAGTTGAAGGGTAAGCACGGATAGGGAGAGAGCATTAAATGTAGAGAGAGAGAGAGGAAGGAGGAATAAGTTTGTTAAAAAATAAGTGATATACTCGTAGAAGGTGTGCACATGTGATGGGTTTGAATAATGTATCAGATGTGTAAGAAATCCAATCCATTAATCAAATAAAGTTCTTTGTAAATATATTATTTTTTATATTGATAGTACATAATATTTTTATACAAGAAATGTGGGTTGTCGGAAACCTATTTCAATAATCTAGTTTCAACTTACATATATGGATTCAAATATAAAATCCATTTACTAATTTTTGCCTGATAAAATTTAACTAGTGAGCCATGTTCTATAAACGAGCTAGATCTTTGACACATGTTCCCAACATATCCATGTAAGACTTAATGTCATGTGGCCTTTCATAAGTAGGCATAAGCATTGGTATAAGCGATGGTCAGGGTTGATTTTATAACACCATGATGGGACCCACTCAAGCCGTGGCCACTTTTCCATGCTAAAATGAAATTGGGATGCAGTGAAAACATTTACCTACATTAATTAAGAAGAAGGTTTTCATTAAATGCATAGCTAATATCCAACTAGTTGTGTGTGAGCATTACTCTCTTTCTCTCTCTCTCTCTCTCTCTCTCTCTCTCTCTATATATATATATATATATATATATATATATATATATATATATGAGCTTGATCCAAAACTTTTGTGGCCCTAAGAAATTTTTATTAGTGGGCGTTCAACCAACACTATGCGGTCCACTTGAGATTTGGATCAACCTCATTTTTGGACTCATACCATAAAATGATATGGAAGAGTGGGTGGACGACATGGATGAAACATATACATCATGGTGGGCCTACAGAGCATCCACCACTAGCCATTTGCTAGTGGCAGGTGTTGAGTAGTTGATCCGTTTCCCTCTCTCTTGACGTGGTTTGGCCAGTGATGCTGCCACCATCCAAGTGACTAGTGGTCGGTGCTATGCGAACCGTACCATGATAAAGTCATCCATCCCTTTTGAAAGATAATTTTAGGGCTTGATCTAAAAGATTAGGTAGATCTAAATCTCAAGTGGACCACACCATGGCAAAATAATAGTGATTGAATATCCACCATTAAAATCTCCTAGCGCCCAATGTAATGCTTATTTGATATCTATTGGAGCACAAAAAAATGAAAGAGGAAAGAAGATTGAAGGGATAGAAGATTCAGGGAAAAAAAATGAAGAAATGAGAATGAAAGAAGAAAACAGAGTGTCATTATAAGTAGTTGTGCAGACCGCGCAATCAATAGTTGGTTGCGCGAGTCACGCAAACAACTTAAAGTGTTAAACAATCTATAGTTGGTTACACAGGTCGCCTAAACAGCTTAATAGGATGTGCAGGTCGCACAAACAAGATCAGAAGCAGTCTTTATGGATGATTTTATCTGATACAAGGTGGGCCCCATGGCACAAAGATTGAGGGTTCGCACATGTGGAAGCCTATAAATACCCCATTCCCCCTCTCATTTGGGGATCGAAAGAATTTTGGAAAAGGGTCAAAGCTCCAGAGGACGTTGAAGGTAGGAGAGAGTGAAGTTACAAGTGGTTACGCGGACCGCGCAACCCATAGTTGGTTGCGCGGGTCGCACAACCAGGCTATTATACAACTAATAATGACAAAGGGCCGAAATGCTGCCGAAATCATCAAGTTTGATCTTCATCGCTTCAAGTTCTCCTTTTACATAAGGGATAAGCTTGAAAAGGGAAGATCAGATGATCAGACCCACACATCATTCCTCCTAGAGAGATGATCAAAGCACAAGTCGAAATGCTACCAAATTTGATATTCAGATTCGACATTCGAACTTTGTCAATTCCTATATTCGACATTCGAACTTTGTCAATTCCTAGATTTGACATTTGAACTTTGTCAATTCCTGTATTTTTAAATGATCTATCTAAGAATCAAGGGATATTAAAGGATGTAAATAAACTCAGTATTAATAAAACAATGATTGTTCTTCATACACTTTCTCTGTTATGTTCAAATATGATAATTTTCGTAAATCGAATGCATTTGTTTCTTGTTCGAAACAAAATAACGACTTTGTTGGGGAATATCTTATTTGATATTAGCATTGAGAGTGTTATAGAACTTTCGTTGTAGTTTGGCGTCTTTCGATGCCAAAATGGCGACTCTTAGTGGGAACATCCTCCCCTTCATCTCTTAGATAGATTACGTTATATTTCAAATACTAATTATAATTTAATCCTATGTTTCGTATTGAAAGTGAAAACATCAAACTGCAAACTATAACCAATGGCAATCTCTATGAAAAAGGTGAACTTCTATTTCATTACAACTGGATTCGTAGTGGAATACGCACCAGACCAGTCTCCGAGACGCAAGACTTAGTCTCCCGCAAGTAAAAATGACCTAACCTGAACAACGGTTGGAGCTGTGTCTGCTTCACCTCAAGCATTGGAAGGTGATCAGGACTGGACTGTTGTGATGTCTCGAAGGACGAGAGCTTGAAATGCGAGAAGCCTCAGAATGAGCTTACCCTCACCAAGAGTTAGGGGACCGATAACCCGTAACGTTGCTAAGAAGAATCCTGAACTCGCCCCTCCTACGATATATCCCGGGTGAACAACTCTGCAATTAACAGCGCATGATTTCCCAGCTTTGGTTGCCCCAAGAGTCAGATGGATAAAAGAACAGAAAGGTAAGGCACTACTTGTAGGTTCACTGATTTCTGTATCACCCTGATCGATCAATGGTAGTGGAAGTACAGGGAAATCGGATGAAACTCCTCTCCTCGTAAGCCCTATCGCATCAACATATTCTCATCCCACTCCGAGTACAACTTCATCAGGAAGTGGAGAAGCCACAGTACATATAGCTGAAACAAATCAGGAAACTATACCGACCACGGAAGACAGTATGAATGAGATGACACAAGTACAAAGAACACTGATGGAAGAATGCAGAAATCTCAGAGAATCCTTAGCGACTCTTGCGTATAATGTAGCCCCAATGATAGCTCCCCCAATGGTAGGCACCATGAATGGGAAGAACACCAACCCGAAAGCTTTCAACCACCGGGGGAAGGATCACTTGGATCTATCACAACAGTAAGAATTGTAACAAAAGTGGAAGTGCAGCAAGTCGTCGAGGAGGCTGTCAGAATAGAGAGGGAGCATGAGAATGTTGGCCAGTTCAGATATCGAACGCCATACCCGCGAGAGGTAGAAGATGTCCCGTTCCCAGTTAATTTCAAGCACTCATATTTTCAGAAGTTTAATGGAGAGGGGTCGTTAGAGGAACACTTAATGCATTTTTATTACTAGCATATGGGGAATTTCTTTACGATACCGCAATACTGCCTGCGATTGTTTGGATCATCTCTGACAAGTAAAAGCATTCCGGTGATGTTCTAGTTTGGTTACGAGATCGATACGCACTTGGGAACAAATGCAAAATGCTTTCATGTCAAACTTCTTCTCTTCAGAGCGTGATGTCAGCATCACGGAATTGGCTTCTGTACGGCAAAGAGAAGGGAATCAGTGGAGAAGTTTATAGATAGATGGAAGACATTGGGAGCCTCGTGTAGGTAGCCGCTGGAAGAGAAAGAACAGGTCAAGATGTGCCTGAATTCCATGGAAACGAGAATTGCGTTTGGGCTCACTAGTGCCGATATTAAGACTTTCTGTGACCTAGCCACTAAGGCCCATGCCTCAGAGTTAATGACTCGGAAGATGCCAGTGTTTCAATATGAGACAGCTAGGACGGGACCCAGCAGGATGATCGTAAATATTGTAGATCATGAGAAGAGAAGTCAAGAGATGAGAAATTCAAGAGGAAAAAGGTCAGAATGGAAGGAAGAGTTAAATCGGCCTAGAAGCAGATTCAGTGGAAAAAGGCCTAAATCGCTCAATTCTCACGAAGGGTTTACGTTCGATAGGGAAGATGTTGTCCCTATGATTAACCAACTGCTGAAAGCCGGTACAATAGAATTACCTCCACCTAAGGGCCCTAGAGATGCGACGAGAGCAAGAGAAAGGGATTTCTGCCACTATCATCGCCTGGTGGGACATCCGATAGAAAATTGTTATACGTTGAAATGCATAAGACAAAGGATGATAAACAGAAGTGAAATAGTGATAAGAAAAGAAAAGGAAAGAGATGCGAAGGCAGCAGTGCATATGCTGACAATCCGGGAAATGGCTCAAGAAAAAAACAGGGAAAGAAGATTGTAAGATAGCAAGAAAGGTAGCAGTGATTTCGCTACGGTTCAGAAAAAGGACAGTAAGCCCCACGAAGCAGAAAACAGAGGTTACAAGAAAAGAAATCATTGAAGGTTAGCACGATGGTGATAAGAGAGAAGAGAAGAGTGAGATAACGAAGGTAACTTAGGATGTGGTAAGTAACTTGAAAGGCATACCAGCTCGATTGAGCGTTTATGATGCGCTAAGTTGTCGGAGGAATTTCGGCAGATTCTGGTTCAAGCGTTATTCGATCATGATGTCAGAGAAACGTTGCTTGCGGAAATGAAAAGTGAAGAATGCAAAGAGCAAGAAGATTGCATGCCAGTTGTCTCCTTCTCTGGTGACGATTTAGTTTATGATACAGGACACAATAGACCACTGATGATAGAAGGCCACATCTGTGGTAAGAAAGTTAAACAGATTATGCTTGACAGTGGGTCCGCGGTGAATCTGCTACCACTGACGATGTTGAGTAAATTGGATTATTGTCGTTCTGATATACGCCCTAGTGGAATGATGATATAAGGCTTCAATCAGGACGGGCAACGTGCATTCGGTAAAATTACAGTAACATTGGAAATAGGAGAGTTAACTACTGATGTCGTGTGTCACATCATAAATATCGTGATGACATACAATCTTCTCTTGGGAAGGCCATGGATACATCTGTAACGCCCTGAAAATCGGGGGTCGAGTATGAACTCAACTCCCGAGTTCCAACGCATCACTTATGCAACATACACAATGATGGTTAAATGTTGTCTGAGTTAGCGCAATAAACATGAATGAGATTATACCAAAACAGTAATTCATACTCCAGTTCAATTGTATAAAGGCAAGCGGAAGACTGAAATTTTATATTCAAAATATGTAAAGTATCAAAATTTTGTGAACTTCAGAGTATGAGTACTAACTGAGTACCAATATACATATAATTATTTCTAAGTCAAAAATCAAAATACAACTATATAGACAAGCCCTGGAATCCCCGCGATGCAGTCGGCCTAAGCATAGCCGTCAGAGTACTGCATAAAGGAGAACTCCTCCTGATCCTCCTCAAAGTCGAGCTCCGGCTCCTGAACAGAGGCGCCATCTACACTGCGACAGTCCGTGGGTGTTGCAAACACCGTCCCGTAACGTGGGAGTGAGTAGCTAACTCAGTGGAACAATAAGGCATAGGTTAACATGTTATCAAATCAATCAAGCAGTAATGATAACGCAATACAAATCAAACATTTCTAATTACTCTTGTTAAGTGCAAAAATGATATGACATGATGCTGTATGCCCTTGCCAAACCACCCTCAAGCGACATCATCTTACGTTCGCGAATGCTAACTCCCTCAGTGCGCCACATCTACAAAGCACATGCGGTGCGATGATGCTCATGATTACCAAGTTTTTATTAATCCATTTCAACCAGCAGTATTGGGAAACTAAGGTACCTCCCTTGTATCATTCCCAAACATGATCCATTCTAGGGTCGTCAATCCTAGCTAATCTCATACGATATTATGGTTTGAGAAGCGTAGTGAAGGCATCGCAAAGGGCTCGTCACCCGTCAGCGCGGATACAGATCTCACCGTATGCGGCTCAATTGCTAGCCGTCAGCTCAAGTACATATCTCACCGTACTTGGCTCAATCACTAGCCGTCAGCTCAAGTACAGGTCCCACCGTACTCGGCTCAACTCATACTCTAGTTACTGTGAAAGACTCATCGCCAATCACAGACACTTGGAGTATACTCGAAGATACTACGGAGGACTCGTCGCCCGTCAGCACGAGCACAGGTCTTACCGTACTCGGCTCTCGCCGTAAGTATCGACAGCTTGAATATAGTGTCCCATACCACCATAATCGGCTCACGAGTTTGGTTGCGCAATGGTCACTACGGGGAGGCACATGACCCCAGCGTAGGTCGACAGCTCGACCACGGTGTCCCATACCACCATGCCCGGCTCATGCGTCTTAGCGGATCGAGGTACCATGGTTAACGGGATCGCCACTGGTAAGTTTGGTACCCTATGTTCAAGCAGTAGCGACCAAACATGGTGAACATACACATACACATATCGGTTTGCTTGACGAGCCTGACTAGCTCGAGCGCACCACAAGTTGAGCGATATGGAGCGCAAAAGCACTCCGTGTGGCCAACCACTATCGCCAACCGAAGTACGACTCGGGTTCGCCCTGACATGTCCATCGTGGCGATATGAATCTCGGCCACAACCGCAAGTCTCGGTACCGAATGTTTGGACTATAGGCATAGTCCCAAACTCAATCAGTTGTGAAGCATGAAGTAAAGCATGAGGTAAAGCATGTATTATAAAGCATGAAGTAAAGCATGTTATAAGGCATGTTGTAAAGCATGTTGTAAAGCATGTTATAAAGCACTATACACATAGGGATACAAATACTTAGAGTTCATAGGTGAGTGGTTAGAGTGAACAACCACATGGAGAGTGTCATATGTGACTCTAAGGTAGCGGAGAATCCCATCTCAGCACCTAACTAAGGTTCTAACACTTAAGCACTTACACTCACAAGTGATTTCACCAACACTTGGAATGCACTATTTCAACATACATGACGTATGCTAGAGAAGTGTGTACTAGGGTTGTCCCTTTACTAAACTAGTATTTTATACATATACATCATATTCATACAGCAATTAAACATGGCAATCACATCAGCAAATTTTATACGTATAGGGTACTTTCACGTATACCCAATTTCGACATACATAGTGTTTACAAAGGAACATAGATTTCGGCGATTCCTTTCGCCAAGCTAGTATTTGAATCATGTATTGTATAATCATACATTAAATACATATGTCAAACATTATTCCAAAAGAAATACGTATACGGTATTTCTACAATACGTAATTTCAACATACGGCGCATTTACAAGTAAACATATATTTTGGCGATTCCTTTCGCCAAACTAGTATTTTATTCATATGTTATATAATTATACATTAAATAAACATGTCAAGCATTTATCCAAAAAAATACGTATACGGTATTTCTACGTATACCTAGAATATGTGAAATTCCATATTTCACACCGTTAATCAAAACAGAAACGGAAAGCACTTTGTACATGTGCAATTGCAAGCGGATCATGAATCTACCATTATCGACATTGAAAGCGTTGAAAACCGTAACTTATACGCTTAAAGTCCTCACCTTTGCCTTTGGAAACGGAACGAATCAGCAAGGGTAATGGATCTTCCGTCTACGGGCGATTTCTAGCCTAAAG
This sequence comes from Magnolia changhungtana, assembly GCA_030180095.1. Classification (NCBI taxonomy): domain Eukaryota; kingdom Viridiplantae; phylum Streptophyta; class Magnoliopsida; order Magnoliales; family Magnoliaceae; genus Magnolia; species Magnolia changhungtana. Next base: position 9,605,482 of record JASAUF010000656.1, on the reverse strand, counting down.
AGCGGAATCGGTTAGTCGGTATACATCCTACCTCGATTCCACCTCAAATCAGACCTAGGGTTAGGTTTTCTTACCTTCAAATGAGGCGAAAAACGCCGGGAAAACGCCGAGAATAAGGCGGTGTAGGCCGTGTAGCAAGCCAAAGCAGGAGGAGGAAGATCGGCAACGATCTCCAAGTCTTTCTCTCTCTTTTCTCTCTCTCTCTCTAGGGTTTCCTCCAAAATTCGTATGGTTGTGAGAGGGGCTGTTCTAAGCCCCTTTTATAGCCACAAACATTACGAAAATAGACTTAGGTTCATGGGGTACTGCTTATATAGGATATTCGCCGCTTTTCCAGCTCAAAAGGGAAGTTCTGGTGGCCCTCCTTGAACCAAACGTCAGAATTAAGCTCACCATCGATGGATCTACGTGGGATTACGTTTTTGACTCTTTCGGATACGCAGATCGCATGTGGCGGACCACTTTCAGTTCGATGGTCAGTGGGCCACGATCAGAAATTCCAAGTACATGTAAATGTTCCTGAAATTTTTCTTAATCCGAGGGTGTAATTTGGTCTGATTCTGACGGTCGGGTTGCTTAATACTGACGTCAACGAACGATGTCGATCACTATTCCGGATATTTATTTTGGCATATGAATAGTGTTTTTCACACTACCTCGCTCCGATTCGAAACGAATGGCCGTGGAACATCGGATAAGGTTGATTTTGAGATAATTGTTAAGCCCAAAGGGGCGGTCCTAGTTCCTTAGCTTCGGGTTAATCGGAATCCCGATGTGCGATCTAGACCTAATACTGAAGTTTCGTTTCATTCCCAAGAGCAGGCGGGAAATGAGTTTGGTTCTAAACTTTAGGGTAACCTAGCGTCAATGATTCTGCAAGTTTTGGGTCTTGCAGATCGTATTTAAAGCGATCCTAACGGATTTCATAGCTAATTGAGTTTAGTACTTAGTTAACTTTGTTAAATTTCTAAAGGATTTAATCCTACGTGATTTCTGGTCGAGGTGATACTCGACCCAATGTATGAAAATTTTCAGGTCGTTACAACATCAGTACGAGATTGTGCCCTCTACACTGCATCAATGTTTCAAGTACTGTAAAGACGAGATACAATATAAAGTAGTGGCTGACGCAAGACCTTATACAGAAGCCAAAGCCTTCTTTGCGGACGCTAGTTATTACAAAGGATTCACTACAGAAGAAGAGAGAAAAATGATGAAAGCAAAGCCCGGAGGAATATTCAAGCGAAGGTGATGAAAGAGGAAGCAGAAAAGGCAAAAGCGTCTGAAATTGCGGAAACAAAGAAGAGATTCTATTTTGTGCTGAAACATCTGAGACAACCGGGGCAGTCGCCATTAACATTATTGTCCCCTAAACAGTTGAAAATCTTACAGTCCAATTATACAGTACCATTACCATATGCTGAAACGAACAAGCCATTCTCTACTATTTCGAAAAGATTTTGAGTCAGGGCCAGTGCAAAATATTCGGAACCAATCGAGTTTTACGCTCCCGCGGAAGCAAAGAAAGAGGAAGAGGCGAAAATAATGTATATCACGGGAAGCTGACACCACAAGATCTTAAGAAATATAGCCCGACAAGCAAGAAGATCATGAAAGTATGTGTTTTGATTATGAAGAACCCACCAACCTAAATCACTGGAAAGGGATCCAGATTCCTATTAGGGTTGGTTAGAAAAGGCAAGGAAAATTTCAAGGATTGGGGGTAGAATCATTGGTGAACACGGTCACAATTGAACAATTATCAAAGACAGATCCTCAAGTAATTGAGCATGCTTAAATGGCCCTAAAGCAAATGGAAGACGGGGGGCAGCCAATGATAGACAGTTTGCGGGAAATAAATTTGGGTATAAAAGAAGAGCCAAGGAGCACATTCATCAGTGTCGGTCTTCCTGAGCAAGAGGCCGAGAAATATGATGAACTTCTCAAAGAAAATAGAGACGTCTTCGCTTAGACATATGCAGAGATGCCGGGTCTGGAACCATCAGTGGCAATGCCCCAGTTGAATATTTCTAATAAGAAAAGGCCGGTTAAACAAGCATAAAGGCAATTTCACCCTGGATTTGATTCCTCTGATAGAAGAAGTAAATAAGCTGATAAAAGTCAGGTTTTATAACGCCCCGTACTTTTAGTACTTAGGTGTTGCCATGAAGACGTAGATTATTATAAACACCAATCAAGCCATCCATTTTAAGATAAATTATCGAGTCATCAGAGAAGCCTAATTTAGGATTTTAATAACCTTGCTAGACAATTGAATTTCACGGTAGTTATCGCAGGCCTTAGACCACAAAATCCACTAATTGTTCAACTTATTGCATGATCATTAATAATCCAACTATACGATTGTAAGAGTTATCATAGGTTTAGATTATACACATGTTCAACCGAAAGATCAACCATCCAATTATTCATTGTGGATCATGGAACGTCTTGATCAGCCCACTAGCACTAGGGTCCTCTTAGATGGGACTTAAGGGTTCAAATCATTATGATCACCATTAATTTCCATATGAGCAGTCTCCAAGGCCACTTGATTACTAAATTTTCCAATGATTTTCACCTAAACTAGGCCGAGAACCCTAGGAATCATCACTGATCATATTTGGTAATGATCTGACCGTCAGATCTTCATAGATCGTAAAATAAACTATGTATTTAGAAAACATGGCTCGCTTACAAATTTCAATCTTTCTTATTAAGCCCTATAAATGGCATTGATCAAGATGCAAGTCACGATAAACAACTTAGGAAACAATAATAGTAATATAATAAACTATGTATTTAGAAAACATGGCTCGCTTACAAATTTCAATCTTTCTTATCAAGCCCTATAAATGGCATTGATCAAGTCACGATAAATAACTTAGGAAACAATAATAGTAATATAATAATAAGAAGAAGAATAATAATAATATTAGTAATAAGGATAGTAATAAAGGAAAATAAATAATGATATGTAGTAATAATCATAACATTAGCATTAATGTTAATATCTGGTTAGTAAATCATTACAAAAGACATAAAACAGGCATGAGACCCTTTCAGTCGTTGACGTATGGTTTCGGGGTGATCCGACCGTCGGACTGACAGAAATCCACTAAGATGACCTAAATCAAGTCGTGAGCCCCACCTAAACCTTAGATCTGCCTGATAACTAGCCAAAGGCCCTACATGGATTCCTAGAAGCAAATGGATGCATTTTGTATATTTTGAGTTGTGTGTGTGTGTGTGTGTGTATATCTTTATATTATTGTAAAGACTCTAATATATAGTAGAGATTGTCTTTACGTGGTATCGTGATCATATGCTCAAGTATTATATAAAAAAATTCAAAAATCTTCCTTGTGGTGCACTGAACTCGAGACTTGGTATATGGATATCAGGTGTTGGATTCATGGTACTATGGAAATAGTCAACCATTAAATTTGGGGCTTGATAGTTGTTGTCCACTCACTGACTACGATTGTTCAAAGTAGACGACACATGGACTTCAAACAAGTCAACATTTAAAACCCTTTTTAATTAGAATCATTCATTAGGTCGATCAAATTGCCATGCATTCAAGTTGATTGGTGTATGGCCCACCTAATTGGTTCAGGAATCCCATTACACATCCAAATTCAAGCCCATGCATGGTTCAGATCCAGGCCTCCACGCTGTCGAAATTCAGGACTATACAAAGTTTAGATTGTGACATATATAGTAGCCCAGATTGTGGCTAGTGTGCAGTCCATTATGGCTTGGCACACTGTTATTCCTTAGCCTTCTTCCATCCCAAACTGTGGCCCAACTATTAGTAATTTCATGGCCCATTTAATATCTTAGATATTATTCATTAAATGACCTATCTAATGTTCATTGAATTGCCCGGATTGGGCACCAACTATGGTCCATTTTATAACTACACTATAACCTATTTGTAGTTGATTAATTGTTCCTTATTGCTCATGAAATTGCCCTGATCATGGCCAACATGCTAGTCATTTATAGTTGATCATACCACTTTGTTAATAGCACTTCATTGACCAAAGTTTGACCTAGCACATGGCCTATTTCAAGGCCTTTTTTATGACTAGCGTGTGGCCATTTATAATACACGTGGCCAATTTATGGCACTTAACCCATTTTCTTTGACTTACAACCTATTTGATTGGACTTTGGCCCATTTGATTACCCTTTCAGCCATTTTATGGCCCTCGGTCCATTTGATTGCCCTTTGGCCCATTTGATTGGACCTCGGTCAATTCCATTAGCCTATTGTTCACTCTACTAGCTCATAACCTGGTTGATTAATTATATGCTAGTGCCTTGCTTAGCTCAATTGCTATCCCAATTGATCTCTCCAGTGCATTAGATTTGTATACATAATTCTTTATAGACATAGCTACTCATTAGCCAAGTTAGTTTTCTCTTTAACTAAGTAGCTCATATGTGATTAAGTAGCTCATACGTAGCTCATACATAGCCAAATAGTTATACTTAGCTAAGAAGCTATACATTGCTAAGAACCTCTTTCAATACTGAAGCAGCCTCTCACTAGCTAAATATTTGTTTGATTGATGATATAGCTATTTATTTAGTCATGATGAATTCTAATATATCATAATACATCACATTTGATCAATGTCATCTACAGATTCATTTATACAGTCCATATGCATTAATATTAAATTATTGCATTACATTATATCTCATGTGCATCGTGAAACTACTTAATTGTGGTACTATTTTAGAAGACTCTTAAAGCCAAGTGTTAGGAAGGGAATTTTATATCATTTTAACATATGAGGAGGTCACAGAGCTCAAGTTTATGGCTTAAGAGCTAATTTATAAAGAATCATACTTGTACTCTAAATTATCATTATTATATTGGAACCTCATAGCTACACCGCGGAGTAGGCAAATTGTCGAACCATATAAATCCTTGTCCCATGGATCATTGCTTTATTCTCTTCTTTATTGGTATTGTAATCCACATTAAGCTGGTCCTGTCACCTATAATTCAAGGTCCTCACTTGATATAGTCTCATTAGCCCTTTGTGCATTCAAACCTTCTTAGCTCCTTGTGATTGGTAAAGCTTATTTCAGATATTTATTGATGAAGAGTGCATCACACTTCTTTATTTATATGGTTTATGCCTTTATTTATATTTTATCTTAGAATCAATGGTTATTCCCTTAGAATGTAATTAAAAGCTTGTGGTATGTAATAATCTGGAATGCAATAAGAACTTGGATAATGATAGCATTTTGATTGTGTGTGTCTTTACCTCTCATAGATGTGACAGTCCTATGAGAATGCTATAAGAATGTCTTCTAAAAGGTGACGAATGCAATCATCGATATATACATCTATACTTGATCCAAGACCATATCACACCCAATATGGAAGATACCTTAATGCTACAATAACTACCTTACATAAGCATGAGAAATGATGAAATCATAATCCTTAAGCCCACAATATCATAATGAGCACTGTGCAAAAGGAGCTCATATCAATGTTTGAAGTGTACGACAAATTTCTTAAGCCCACAATATCATAATGAGCACTATGCAAAAGGAGCTCATATCAATGTTTGAAGTGTACGACAATTTAAAGATGATATGGGATTTGTTAGTTGAAACATATGCACATAAGTCCAATGCACGCATATGGGCAACAAAGATAAAATTCCAAAGTGCACCTATCATTTTGTGAGCATTGTATTATGAAAGAAGCATTTGTAGCTAAATCGAGTGTGATGGACCAAAAATTTCCTAAGCGCTTTAGCTTTTTGTACATGTGCAACCACACCCTTCGTTCATGTACACCCCGACTTCTTGTGCAACGACACCCTTTGTGCATACGCTCTGACATCCCATGCATGTACAACCACACTTCTTATGCGTGTGCGTTTTGGCCTCTCGTTTGTCTGTGTTGCACTCTTCGTATGTGCATCCCAACTTCCCTCACGTATGTGACTGTGTTTCAGCGTGTGTGCGTCCATGCCCCCATTCGTACGAGTCCATACCCTCGTGTGTGTGTGTGTGTATGTGTGTGTGTGTGTGTGTGTGAGAGAGAGAGAGAGAGAGAGAGAGAGAGAGAGAGAGATGACACTTCGTACATGTATAACCATACACACCTACATGACCTTGCACTTGTGCGAACCCTCGTGAATGAGTGTGCTTGAATCGCATACACATGCACACAATAAAAATCTTTTTCATGAAATGTTAACCACCAAGGGAGGTGTTAACTTCACTTGACACCTCATCAACCTTTTAGTCCACCACTTTATACATCATCACCTTTAAAGATGGGCCTTTGATTTGTCAAGCCCATGAACTACCAAAGCTAGTCCGCTCCTACATTCTTCATTAACTCTCTCTCTCTCTCTCTCTCTCTCTCTCTCTCTCTCTCTCTCTCTCGTTTACCATCTCACCAACAACCAATGTATGTGGCCCACCTTATTCTCTAACCAATGCATGATGGCAATTAAGCCCCCCTCTCCCTAAGCATGCCCTCCACATGGAACCCATAGTAGTCTATGATGAGTTTTTCTAAAAAAAGAGAGAGAAAAAGCTCTAGCAATTCTCTTATTTTTCTAGAGAGAGAGAATTGTAGAGAAAATAAGCTAAGGAGAGAAGAAAAATTGGGAGTTTTGGTCAGCCATTAAAGTGGGTCAAAGTTATCGAACGGTTTGGATTGGAGGGGAGGCCACCACACAACTAGGATTGGTAGGTCACCTTGCACCATCTTCTTCCTTCTTTCACGTTTCATTTATTTTTGTTTGATGACCCACTTGATATGTGTGTGTGTGTGGTTTTGGCCATCCATGCATTGTGGATCACCACTTGGATTGGCCCATTTGTGTATGAGACAATCCGGGCATCCATCCGATCAGTGGACCACCATTGGATTGGGCCACTTTAATGTATGAATTTTATCTTTGATTTAAATAATAAGCAAGCATGTCTAAGCACATAAAATAAGAGAAATTCAAGTATTTTAAAAGTTATTACATATCAGATATTCAAAAACTAATTCGAACCAGAAGAAGGACCAGGTATGGTAGGATCAATTTGATGAAGTCCCTTATTAATGCGCCTAAGATATTTGCGCATATATTTAAATTGCATATGATGCGACACATGCATACCTTCAACCTTCTCCTCAAGTGAGCGCAAACGTGCATCATAATCAGCTGGCTGATAATCAGGATCAATAGAAGAATCGGATTCAATTTCATCAAAAATGTCATCCATGTTGACATCATCTGAAGGCAAATCACCCTCCTCTTATGTGCTTTCGCAGTTCCACTAGCACCCCCATCAACTTGGCCTGGGGCCAATTTCAAATTCATTTTGTTAATGTTAGAATTGTTAAAGGGTAGATGGTGAATGGGAGCTTCCCCAACAGGCATAACCACTAAACTATGGGTGGCTAACACAGTCATAAGATAAGCAAAGGGTATGTCACTATGACCTGGGTGGAGACGGAACTGAATTATGCTATGACAGATCAGAGAAGGAAGACATGGATAAGCTTGGTTTTATTACCAGATCGAGGATAGAATGAAAAATACGAACCATGAATGTAGTAAGCTCGATTTTATTACCAGATCGAGGATAGACATTTGAAATGAAAATCCTATGAAGAATTCAGTATCTGGATAACATAAACTTGGAGGCGAACGCATTCCCAGTACTCCATTCCACATCCATATTACTAAATCTCTAGTAAGCATTCGCTTCTCAGATTCAGAAGGTTTGTCCACAAGAGAACTAATGGGAATACCTTCGTCATTAATAGGTATATCCATTAATCCAGAAATAAGATGACGGTCCACATTAACTAGACCTTCTCTGGTCATAATAGTAAATGTCAGATTCTCAATAGAAAAGTCAGTAATGCAAGCATACATAGCTTGCGCAATGGAACGGTATGCAGGTCTACCCCAATGCAATATGTTTTCCCATCCTATAGACTGAAGGAGAAGAATAACATCAAATGGCGCTAAATGATCAGGATTAACAGTTTGTTCTACTATCACATTGTGTAAGTGAATATCCCGCACATAACTGGGATCTTCCTCAAGCGACCGAAGGTGGCGTACCATGATAGAAGCCGAACAAGATGAATAGGGACCACGAGATCCTTTCTTCTTGGTTCTACCCTCCATTTGTAATTTAAAAAAGTAAGAAATAAAGAGATTGTAAAAGAGGCAAGAAGGGTTTCTAGTAGATCAGATTTTTTGATAGAAAACCCCCAAAATAATCATAAAGTATGAAATAAACCACACAATTGAAGAAAAGGAAGTGCAAAGGACTTGAATCTACAAGAAAATCGAAAATAACATACTAACCATGGAGGGATCGAAGATGGGTGTAACATCCCAGATTTTTGCCAACCTGGAATTAGATGTCCTTAGGTAATGGGTCACTCGTAACACCTTATTAACTTATCAAGAACTCAATCCCACAGTCTAAAATCGCTTTTTAACCCTTTTCCTTCACAATCTCTCATTTCTCCTTTCACCACCGTGTTCTTTAAATGTTTCTAAGTACTTCCATATTAGGCCTGAATCCTAAAGTTTAGGTGATGAAGAACAATACTTTAGAAATCCGTACAAAGGCCCAAGTACCACCTCAGACAGAAATCTTACAGGACTAAATCCTTTAGAAATTAGACAAAGTTAACTAAGTGCTAAACTAGATTAGCTATGAAATTCGCTTGATCCACTTTAAATACGATCTGCAAGACCCAAAACTTGTAGAATCATTGACGCTAGGTTACCATAAAATCTAGGATCAATTTCATTACCCAGTTGCTCTCGGGAGCACATTGAAACTCCGTATCAGATCTAGACCGCACGTCGGAAGTCCGATTAACGCGAAGTTAAATGGTTATGACCGCCTTGCTGGGCTTGATAACCATCTTTGAAATCAAATCCAAATAGTGTTCCACGGCTATTCGCTCGAGCCCGGAGTAAAGAGTGTGAGAAAATGTAGATTTATTTAGAAATCAAATCTCATTTAAGTAATCTGAGACTTGTCACTTGTAAGCCTGATATAAGCAACCAGACTGTCAGAATCTGACCCAAATACACCCTCGAATCAGGAAAAATTTCATATACATATCCATGTACTTGTAACCCTGATCGAGTTCCGATGACTGTTGAACTGAAACTAGTCCGCCACGTGTGATCTGGGAACTTGACTAGGACGAAAACGTAACTCGACCTAGATCCATAGTTAGTGAGCTTAAGTCCGACCTTTGGCTTAACGGGGGCCTCCAAAAGTGCTCCGTTGAGCTGGAACAGACTCACTTTGATTATAACCTAAGTATACCTTGACCTGAAGTCTAATTTGGAGAGTTTTGGGCCTATATAAGGACCTTAAACCCTCAATCCCTCATTCCATACGAATTTGAGAAAACCTAGGAGAGAGAAGAGAGAAAAGAGAGAGAAAGTGTGGGAGTTGTGGGAGCATCTCCCTGCCACTCTACCCTGCTGTTATCCATGCCTAGCCATCCCGATATAATCACTTTCCCGGCGATTCTGACTTCATTTCTAGGTAAGAAAGCCTAACCCTAATCTGATCTAGGGTTATGAACATTCCAAATGATGAAATAGCTAATCTATTTCATTCTATAGGGTGCCAAACTGCTGTATATGAAAGTTTAGCGAATCTATCGAGTTTATTCCGATTCTACGGCAAAAGGTGCGGACTTTAGATGTATAGGTTATAGTTTTCAACGCTTTAATGTCAGATAATGATAGATTCATGATCTGCATGCAATTGCACATGTATAAAGTGTTGTCTGTTTCGTTTTTCAGTTTTACGTTAGCTATGTTGAATATACTGTATTCTTCATATTTGTAGAAAATACCGTATACGTACAAATTTAAAAAGTATGTTAGCCATGATTAATTACTGTATGAACATGCTATATATATGTATAATACTCACTCGGCGAAAGGATTCGCCCTAATACATGTTTTTTACTAGTATACGTTATGTATGTTAAAAGAGTGTATTCTAAGTGTTTGTGAAAATGACCGAATGAGTATAGAATTCGCATTCGTGTTCGCCATGACTAATTGTCATGGATATATGATTATTGTATAGGCAATACCCCTTTGACAAAAGGACTTGCCCTAAATCACGCCACCGCCACTATACGCTACATATGTTAAAATGTGTAGCCCAAGTGTTTGTGGAAATGACTGAATGAATATGGAACTTGAATTCCTGCTTGCCATGACTATTCAACGTGGGTGCACGCATGTTATAATTGAGGCAACTCCCTAGTGAAAGGATTTGGCCTTATACCTATGTGATCAACATACGTCATGTATGTTGATGTATGTAGTCTAAAGTGTTTGTTGAAATGTTTGAATGAGTAGTACTTAGTAAATTGTAATGTATAAGGGTGTTGAGATAGGATTCTCAGCTACCTTAGAGATGTATATGATTTCATCTATGTTGTTTGTTTAATTTAACCGCTTACTTATGAAATATATGTGTTTGTACTTCCTGTTTATATTGTGCTTTATTACATGCTTTATGACATGCTTGTCAATATGCTTGAATTACTTTGTTTATTCTGCTTTACTCTACATGCTTCTGGTCATGGATTGATTGTGTTTGGGGCTATGATTATAGTCCAGGCAATCGGAAATGGAAATGAATGCGTGACTGAGATTCATTTGCCACGAAGGACGTGTTTCACGAACCAGAGCCGTACGTCAGTTATTGGCAGTGGTTAGGCCACGCAAACTGCTTATGCACTTCATGTTGTTCAACTTGTCATGTGCTCGAGCTAGCCAAGCTCGTTAAGTAGCCCGATCTGTCTAATGTATGTTCACCATGTTTGGACGCTACTGCTTGAACTTAGGGTACCGAACTTACCAGTGCAACCCCGTTAACCTTGTTACCTCGATCTGCTAAGACTCATGAGCTGGGCATGGTGGTATGGGACACTGTGGTCGAGCTGTCGGCCTACGCTGGGGCCATGTGCCTCCCCGTAGTGACCAGTGAGCAACCAGACTCGTGAGCCGATTATGGTGGTATGGGATACTATATTCGAGCTGTCAGCCTACACTGCTTTGATAGGTGATGGGGGAGTGGTGCAACGATTCCGTATAATAGCCCTGACAGCCCTGACCGTACCCGGTATAGTGACCTCGAGCATACTCTAAATCTGCGATGAGGCGACGAGCCTTCCCATAGTAATAGAGTATAAACTAGGCCTGTATTGATAAGGTGATGGGGAAGTGGTGCAACGGTTCCGTGTAACAGCCCTGGCAGCCCTTGCAGCGACCTAGAACTATACATTGTATGAGATTATCTAGGATTGACGACCCTAGAATGGATCATTGTTTGGGAATGATATAAGGAAGGTACCTTAGTTTCCCAATACTGCTGTATGAAAAGGACTAATAACAACTCGGTAATTATGCTCATCATCACATTGCATGTGCCTGAAAGATGTGGAGCACTGAGGGTGATAGCATGCCGCGGACGTAAGATGGTGCCGTACGAGAGAGTATGTTGGCGAGGGCATGCATCATAATCGCATCTCATCCTTCCATTAATTACAGTACATAGGAATGTTAATTGTACTTCTTTATCATTATTGCTTGACTGTTTTGATAACATGTTAACCTATGCTTTATTGTTCCACTGAGTTGATCAGTCACTTCCACGTTATGGGACAGTGTTGTACACACTAACCAGACCCTGTTGTAACCGCAGGTGATAGCGATGCTTATGAGGCGGATCCGGACTTTTGCGACGACGAGGATGCCTTCTTGTAGTATTATGGCGGCTTCATGTGAGTCGTGCCTTGATCGACGGGGTTACAGGGATGTTGACTAGAGGACCTTACACATTTTGTATATTTTTGAATTGTACTTGTAATGAATTAACCTGGTAACATTATCATACTCTGGAGACTCACCACAGTTTATATATTTTATATATCTTTCACAGTCTTCCGCTTGCAAATTTAACTGTCTCTGGAGTATGATATGCTGTTTTGGTATAATCTCATTTATGTTTCCATGTTCTCATCATAATCATCATTATCTGTGTTGCATAAGTGATGTGTTGGAACTCGGGAGCTAAGCTTTGCTCGACCCCCAATTTTCAAGGCGTTACAATGGGTTCGACCGGTCGAGGTAGGGCTCATTGGAGAAGAAGTCTCAAATGAAGAAAAAGTGATTTTTTCCCAAATAAAAGGTTAAACCCGTGTTTCACGACGGGTCGAGTACATGCTCTACCGGTCGTGTCATGACTGGTCGAGTATGTACTCGACTGGTCGTGCACCTCACAAAATTTACAATTTTTCATAAATTTTGAATTTTAAAAAATTTCAAAATAAAAATATATACATTATGATATAAATAGACACAAATCATCAGTTCATATTGCACATACTCAGATCAAATTTCAATTTTGCAAACCTGCTTTTGTCGAGCGGTTTTGTGGATATGTTTGCTAGTTGAGTCTCGGTTGGAATATAATCCAAAGAAATTGTCTTGTCTTCCACTAATTCATGAATATAGTGATATCTAAGGTCAATATGCTTGGTTCATGAATACTGAATTAAATTTTTAGAGATATTAATTACGCTTGAATTATCACAATATAAAACCATGGATTCTTGCGCAATTCCATAATCACTCAACATTCTTTTCATCCACACAAGCTGAGTGCATGCATTACCAGTAGCAATATATTTAGCCTCAGTTGTTGAGAGCGATACGGAACTTTGTTTCTTACTTAGCCATGAAACTAAAGAATTCCCAATATAGAAACAACTACCGCTGGTTGATTTACGATCATCAACGTTACCAGCCTAATCACATCCATGTAACCAGTTAATTGTATACTAGTATCATGTGGATACCAGAGACCAAGATTTTCTAAACTAGCGACATATCGCAAAATGCGCTTAACAGCAATTAGATGAGACTCTTTAGGGTCAGATTGATGTCTAGCACAAATTCTCACGCTAAAAGCAATATCAGGTCGGCTCGCAGTTAAATAAAGTAAACTACCAATCATACTACGATACAACTTAGGATCCACACTCTTACCTGTTGAATCCTTAGAGAGTTTTAGAGTAGTACTCATTGGAGTATTAAAATTTTTCTCACTCTCAAATCCGAACTTTTTAATTAAGTTCAAAGCATATTTGGTTTGAGAGATAAAGAAACCATCAGGTAACTGTTTGACTTGCAACCCTAGGAAATAGTTTAGTTCTCCAACCATGCTCATTTCAAATTTAGATTTCATAAGATCTGCAAACTCAACAGTCATGTTAGCACAGGTAGATCCATAGATAATGTCATCAATATAGATTTGCACTATTAGTATGTGATCATTATGTTTCTTTACAAACAATGTCTTATCAACACTTCCCACTATAAAGTTATGACTTAGTAGAAACTTAGTCAACTTTTCATATCATGCCTTGGGAGCTTGTTTCAAACCATAGAGTGCCTATTTAGGCGATAGACATGATTAACATGCTTAGGGTCTTCAAAACCCATTGGTTGTTCAACATACACTTCTTCATGTAAATTGTTGTTTAAGAATGCACTCTTTATATCCATTTGATATATTTTGAATTTTCTAAAGCACGCAATGGATATAAATAGTCTGATAGATTTAAGATGAGCTACTAGGATAAAGGTCTCATCATAATCAATGCCTTCTATTTGAGTATACCCTTGTACAACCAACCTATCCTTGTTTCTAATAATATTACCAAGTTCATCAGATTTATTTTTAAAAATCCATTTTGTTCCGATAATGTGTTTATCTTTTGGTCTTGGAACTAAATACATCAAATCATTTCTTACAAACTTATTGAGATCTTCTTACATCACTACAATCCAATTTTCGTCGGTAAGAGCTTCTTTTACGTTAGCTAGTTCTATCTGAGATGTAAAGCATACGTAGTTACACATATCTTCAAGTTGTCTACGAGTGCTCACACCAGTGAGAGGGTTTCTAAGGATTTGATTAGAAGGATGGTCTTTAACTGTCCTCAGTTTAGTGTTATCTTAACTTGATGAAGAGTCTAGTTTATCAATTAGAAAAACTTCATCATTTTCTGAACTTGAGATAGGTGTATTCAAGTGATCGTCTATAACCACATTAATGGATTCTTGAATTACACCAGTCCTCTTGATAAAAACACGATACACTCGACTATTCAAAGCATACCCTAAAAATATCCCTTCATCACTTTGGTGTCAAATTTACCCAGATTTTCTCGGTCACGTAAAATGTAGAACTTGCTACAAAAAACTAGAAAGTATATAACAGTAGGCTTCTTATCAAACCACATTTCATAAGCCATTTTACCATTTAATTTTCTAGCATAAACGTGGTTAATTATATAGCAAGCTATATTTATGGCTTCGACTCAAAGATTTTTAGGAAGTTTCATAGTATTTAGCATTACATTTGCCATTTCTTGAAGCACCCTATTTTTCCTTTCCACTATACCATTTTGTTGTGGTGTTTTGGGCACAGAATATTCATATGATATTCTTTGATCACTGTAAAATTTCTCAAAACCGTTATTTTCAAATTACGAACCATAATCACTACGAATCTTAGAGACTTGTGATTCTTTTTCCGTTTGGATACGTTTTAAGTACCCTTTTTACTTCATCGAGAGTTTCTGATTTCTCTCTCACTACCCAAGTGTAACTAGTAAAGTCATCAACAATTACCAGAATGTACTTCTTGCCACCTCGACTCTCCGTTCTAGTTGGTCCAATGACATCCATGTGGAGAAGTTCGAGTGGTTTAGATGTGGTATTGGAGTTCACCTTTTTGTCAGTACTCCTGGTTTGTTTGCCAATCTGACATTCGCCACATATTTTGTCTACTTTCTGTATTTTAGGTAAACCTCGCGCTCTCTTACCGACTCTCTTTTACACAATCTATACAAGTTGCGGTAGTGTACATGTCCGAGGTGTTTATGCCATAATTCGGTCACATCGGTTTTGACTATGTAACACGATAGATTAGATAAGCTTGAATCACAAAAAATGTAGCAATTTTCAGAAGTTCTGCGACCAGTTAATATTACAGAACCACTTTTATTTAAAATTTCACACCCTCGGTTGGTAAATTTTACACTATGATTATTATCGCATATTTGAGAGATGCTTAACAAATTATGTTTTAACCCTTCTACATATAAAATATTCTCAAATAAAGGGAGGTTAAAGAGTTGAACCGTACCTTGGCCAATAATTCTGCAGTTGCTACCATCACCAAATGTGACTGAACCATTAGTCATGTCTTTAAGATTGGTGAATAGACCTTTGTCACTTGTCATGTGTCTGGAGCATCCACTATCTAGGTACTACTTTGAATGGCTCGAAGCTTTGAAAGCGGTGTGGGCAACCAAACAAGTAACCTTAGGGACCCATTTCATTACAGTTTTGGGTTTAGGAGTATAGTTGGTCTTCTTATGTTTGTAGTTGTTATAAGGCCGACCCACTGAGTTAGATTTTAAGAGCTCCTCAAGTAAATCAACAATTTTCTCAGCTAAAGGATTACGATTCTGATTTTTATAGTTGATATGATTATTTTTAGGTTTTAAGTTTTAAAAAATATTTTTTGAATAATTTTGATTCAGACTTTTCCCTTTTGAGTTAGAAGACTCTCCTTCACAAATTTGAGTGGAGTATCTTATGTTTGGGAGGAATACTTTTGTCGCAGCCCAATCCATATCGATTGCCACATTTTCTTGATCCGGATAAGAGTTTTTCTAACTTGGGATCACCTTGGGCGTACCTCCATGTGTCTTTCAAACTCAAAAGTGAAGATACTTCAAGTTTTAGTTTTCATTTTCAGATTTTAGGTTTTCAACTAGGGAAGTTTTGAAATCTAAGTCGCACTTAGATTTTTCAAAACAATCTGAAATGTGAGATTTTTCTAAGACTAGATTATCATAATTTTCTTTTAGTTTTCGAAACTTTTCTTTTTGAACTTTAAGCTTTACAACAATTTTATAACTTTCCTTGTATAAGGCATCATAAGCATCTTGAAGATCTTCTTCACTGGTTGAATCATCATTATTTGAAAAAGTGAACTTGGCTAGAGTCATTAGGGTTTTAACATCATTACCCGACTCGGTTTTAGAATCTTCTGACTCAGAAGAAGCTTCAGAGCAGGAAGATTCATCCCATGTAGCCAACATACCTTTCTTTTTAAGTTTGTCCTTTTTGGGACATTTGTTTATTAGATACCCATATTCATGGCAGTTGTAACATTGGCTATCTTTTAAAGATTTTAAAGTTTTAGATCTAGATCTTTTCTTTTCACTAGGTTTTTGCAAATCAACCCTCTTTTTACTTTTGAAAATTTTATAAAAATTTTTAGCTAAAAGGGCCATATCATCTTCAGAATTTTCTAAATCATAATTGTTATTTTCTTGAGAAATATTTTTAGAAGACATAAGGGTGATGGATTTACCTTTAGGAGCTTTAAAGTTTAACTCATAGGTCTGTAAGAAACCAACCAATTCTTCTACCCTCATATTATCCGTATCATGAAGTTCCTCGATCGCGGTTACCTTTGAATTGAACCGTTTAGGCAATGAGCGCAGTATCTTTACACAGACTTTACTTTCTAGGATTCTATCACCAAGACCCCATATAGAGTTGACAATGTCATTCAATCTTGTATAGAAGTGCATGAAAGTTTAACTTTCTTCCATACGTATTTCCTCAAATTTAGTTGTGAGGATTTGGACTTTAGATTTCTTAACAATTGTTATTCCCTCGTGTGTCATTTCTAAAATATCTCAGGCTTGCTTTGCAGTATCACAGGATATAATTATCTTGAATTCATCCAGTGATAGTGCACAAGTTATAGCATTTAAAGCCTTTGCATTGGCACTACTCTCACTTTTCTGAAGAGTGGTCAAAGAGAAGTAAGGTGTGACTTTTATCGTTTTAGATCCATCAGTACCAGTCACTTCAGTGGTAGGAGGGGTCCAATTGGTCACTGTGGCTTGCCAAACGCTCTCATCTATGGATTTTAAGAAAATCCTCATTCTGGCTTTCCAATAGGCATAATTGCAGCCATCAAAAAGTGGAGGCTCAGAGACTGAAAGGCTATCAAAATTTGACATCTTAAAAAGCTCAGATCGATTAGCTCATGAAATTAATCCAAAAAATAAGCGAGCTATTAGGCTCTGATACCACTTAAAAAAGCCGAGTTAAGAGTCCTAGAGGGGGGGGGGGGGGTGAATAGGACTATGTCAAATTAAAAAATTAAATACAAAATTAAATAAATATAAATAAAGATAGCATTAAACAATCCCACAAACCAGAAATGAATAACAACCTCAGATGTACAAGTATTGAGAGGTTAATACAGATGTTGTTCTAAGGACAACCTTACACCAAAAGCCGATGGTTTATGGTAGGACAACCTGATTCCTATAAAGTTTTGTGTATCAAAATCTCAAACCGATACAGAGGAATAAAAAAATAAATAGCAAAGAAAATAAACTAAGCTATTACAACATTCTCACACTTGCATAAAAGATTACAACATTCTCCATAAATGCTTAAAAAGAAATTATAACTTTCATAGAATGCCACAATCAATCAACCACCATAAGACCAGAAATTATAGTCGTTCGCTTGTGTGTACACCAACTGTTCAAAAAAACAACCACATAACTACTCCACTCCTAATATCCTCACATAGTGGATATTAGCGTTCACTATGCAATAGGTTTTTGAGGGTTCACCTAAAACCTTCACAATTGTTTCTTTCAAGTGGGCTTACACAATTCCAAAATTCCATACTGAGTTTTCTGGATCACCTCAGACAAACCAAAAAAGAAAGAGATTTTTCCTAACACAATCTAAAAAAAAAAAAAAACCAAAAACAAAAATGTAAAATACTTATCTGGATAGTCTCCTTTGATAAAGCCCGGAAGAATCAATTCGAAGTAGATGTTCAACATCGATGTTCAATGTCCACACTCACTTATGAAAATGTTATGAGTTCTAATTAAAATTTAGATTAAATCACCTTGGGCTTGCTTGATTTGATTTTGATTCGAAGAAAGGGAAAAACTAAAATCCCTTCTTCAAATAAGATTAGAATGTAGAATCTCAAAATCAAATGCAAAAAGCTAATTAAAGAGAATATTAAATGAGTACTAAATAGTTTAGGAATATCACAAACTTATCTCTCAGAATGGTTTCTTGATTTTTCTTGAATTGAATAAAAAACTCTGAAAATCGTGCTTTATTTATAAGTGCAGAAATTGTTCACTCGATTGGTCCAGAGGACAGCTCGACTAGTCAAAGGACCAACAAACTTTTAAAATTTCTAGCATGATAAGATAAGATTATTCCACGACTAGTCGAGTGGCTTGTTCGATTGGTCCAGTGGCCTCCATGACTGGTCGAACCTTGCTCTCGACTGGTCGTGTGGGACCCAATTTAGTTACTGGACTTTGAGTCGAGCCTGCTGGACTTTGAGTCGAGGGTCGAGCACTATTCACTCGACTGGTCGAGTAGTCTCTAGGACTGGTCGAAGATCTAACAAAAAATTCTAAAAATTAGTAACAAACCTTATATTGGTTGAGGAATTTCTTGGACTGGTCGAGCCAGTACTAGGACTAGTCGAACATAGGCTAAGACTAGTTGAGAAAGAGCCTATAGAAGTATATAGTGACCCAATTTAAGTATGCAATCAATATGACCTAACCTATGGTCAATCTAGAGTCTTACATACCTTATAAGTGATATTTGAACATTGAAACATCATTTGCTTCTGTTGATAATTGTTCTTGAAGTACTTGAAGCTCGACATCTTGAAGTGCTTTGAAGCTTGAACTTGAAGTACTTTGAAGCTTGAACTTGAAGTACTTTGAAGCTTGAACTATCACTTGATGTTGTACTTGAACTTGTATATCTCTTATACTTGTGATGCTGGAATCTTGAATTGGAGCATCTTGAACTTGTACTTGAAGTTCTTGAGGTAAAGACCTTTGTTCTTATACATGAATTACATGATCTTGAATATGTAGATGAGCTACACAAGATACAGATTCCAAGAGGTTTTGACACTACAAAATTTGACAATCATAGGAGCTAGAAAACATAGCACTTACAATTCTCCCGTTGAAGGCCTACGAAAAGTCTCAGCGAGTTTGTCAACTCAAACTCTGAATTTCAATCCTACACAAGGAAATGAGTTCAGACTCAATGGACTCTTTATACTTACAAATAAGTGAGTGAGCCCTATTTTATCACATATTGATGAAGAGTCTTCAACTTCCTTGAACTGCAACCTTCTGTTAATGCTTCATTCAATGCTCCGAGGTTGTTAGTTTATGGTTTGGTCTGATATTCTCTAATAAATGATTTGTCTTTAGAGTTTAGAGAAGATTTCCATGAGCTAAGCATTCAAGGGTTCCAGTACAAAGATTTACCATTAAAGCGTGCTACTGAA
Source organism: Magnolia changhungtana (assembly GCA_030180095.1). NCBI lineage: Eukaryota > Viridiplantae > Streptophyta > Magnoliopsida > Magnoliales > Magnoliaceae > Magnolia > Magnolia changhungtana. The sequence continues at coordinate 9,585,961 of JASAUF010000656.1, read as the reverse complement.
AACTCAATGAATGCCCGAGTTCATAATTCAACCCAAGCAATGAGGATGTTAACAAATGCTTGTGTTATGGATTGAATGATGAACTCTTATGGGAAAGACGGCTTGAGGATAAGGTCACTAACTACTACAATAACTCTCTCAAGCTCTCTTCAATTCTAGCTCATTTTACCAAGAAGCAACCCAAGAGTATATATAAAGTTGAATCCCAACGGTAAAAGAACGGGCATTAATCTGCTCTTGTCAATGCCATCTAAAGATCTTCGATTCCATCAACAATCTGTACCAAGTTTTTCAAATAGGTGTTGGACAGACTCTGTTCGATACCATCGAGCATACTTCGATGCCATCAAAGATGCCTTCAATGTCATCAAGAGGTAATTCGATGTTATTAAGATTTTCTTTATAAAATTCACTCTGGTTGTTGGACAATTTTATCCCTTTTTCGATGCAATCGATCATACATTCGATACCATCGAATTGTCATCGATGCAATCGAATATATTAGCTTTTCTTATAAAGCTTTCCAGACAATCTGGTCCTTATATCGATGCAATTGAATGAGTTTTGATGCCATCGATAACTGACTCTCGATGCAATCGATGAAAATTTGATTACATCGAGGAGCACTTAGGGTATTTCAATCATGGAGGAAGTAAGCCCATGGTCAATTTAATCGAAGTTGGATCGATGACATTAAAATTTGAATGTCGATCTCATCAACCTTAATTCGATGCAATCGACAATACCTAACTTTTGCTTAGTTTATTGCTGCACTGTATAGGCTAGTTTTTCGATGCAATCGAACCGTGTTCGAATCCATCAAAGTTGTCCTCAATTGCATATCGATGCATTTGTCAGGACATTGTTTTTTCCTGTATGGTTCATATTTTTCTTCAATACTTAAGGTGCAAAAACCAAACTTACTAGAGGATATTCAGAAGTATTTTGTGGGTAAGTTGGGTTCTTTTAGGGGCACATACCTATCAAGGTTTGTTTGGGTAGATGAGGCTTAGTTTACCTTTTAAGAATGATCATATGCCTTCATCTTGATGAGTCTTGAACTTGTTGTCTTCAATTTGGGGCTCACTTGATAGATAAACTTATCATTCACATATATTAACAAGTGTCTTGCCCACACCGTCTATCCAAATCTAAACCACCATTGAGAGTGTGGGCTCCACCCTAAATTGAAGCATGTTTAAAGCTCAAGTGGACCCCACTTCAGTAGTAGCTGGTGTAATATCCTGAAAATTTTCACATACGAGTAGGCATAGGTGTCCATTAACGCATGTAAGTTTAATTTTTAGGTCTTATTGTACACACATGTACACACATCATGGCACATCATGAGCTATTTATTGCATTATACTTTATTAACACAAATCCAACCGGTAGAAATACTCTTTATTAGTAGATGAATCTATCCAATTGCTAATTTCAATAATAGACAATCATATCATCGGGAAATTGACCTTGAACACAATTTAACACGATTTCATTTGATAATCCATGACACTAATTTTCTTATCTTTACCCTAGTGTATAGATAAGTATTTTACACTATCAAAGTTAAATTCCAATGGTTATAAATGCACTAAAGATTAGTTTAAGTTTTCTATAGTGTATGTGTACGTGATGTATACTAACCTTTAAAAAACCTATGTTAAAGAGTTCAATCATTATGAAAATTTGGACAATGAGAAATTAACTTGATTGGACCCTACAACTTGAATTATGCAACCTAACTCACAAGATACACCATTCATCGGATTTCATGTTATATTTGCTAGTTAAACCACCTAAAAGAATACATCGACCCACTATTCAATCCTCAAGCAATCTTCAATGAATTTGTTAGTTTACAATTCTCATTAGGTCATGCCTAGAGCCATTTTAGGAAGAATCATAAACTCCCCACACTTTTTAAACAAAAAAAAAAGGTAGCTAAGTTGCTTATACATCTTACATCATGTACCCTCACATGATTAAAAAAAAATAATAATAAAAAATCCAGCATTTGATTTGGGAGATAAACCATACATCTACACCTAGAAAACCCTAAAGTCCAATGGGACCGCTTGATTGTGACTTTAAGGATAATCTAACTGTGAATTACATGCCAAACACATGTCACATCCCAACTCCACTAACTCGAGCTTGATCAACTCAGTTGCCAAGTTGGAGGTGTGACTCAGGTGTGGATGATCATAAAAGTAATTCTCTCCCATTACCTAGTTTCTTTTACAGGTATAAGGTGTGAAAGATTTGATTCTTCCAATTTAGTAATTTTTTCCATGGCTTCTAAAATAAGTATGCAGTTTTAATTTAATTATTTTGATTTCCACCATTAATGCATAAATAGATATTCTGTGTAACGTCTCGATTTTTTGCCAACTTAGGAGTTGAATGTCCTTGGACTACCTTTGATTTACCGATTTAAGTGCATATCCAAGCATGCATTCTCATATGTTTGGGACCAAAATGAGTGATGTGGGGACCACCAGAACTACTCAAAAGAGTGAAACTTTGAATTTTTAAAGAGCATGGACCAACCCCGGTGGTGCCACCGTTGAACTGGCGGTGCCATCGTAAAAATTAAAAAAAAAAAGTTATTTGGATAGTCCGTGGAGGTGTCACTGTAAAAAAAATAAAATGAATAGTCGCTGGCATTTCCACCTTTGAATTGGTGGTGCCACCACCACTCCCTGTTCAATAATATTCTGCATGTTCAAATTTTGGTAGTTTCAATACACTAACTTCAAAAATTCATATCTTTTGTTTTACAACTCCGATTGAGGTTATTTAAAAGCCAGATTGAAGCTTAATGAGTCTATTTTCATAAAAAATAATAATAATGAAAACCTTAAAAGAGGTTAATTTTAGGACGTTTTGAAAATTATATAAAAAAATCACTAGTTTCAGGCACCTAGTAGTTCTGAAAATTTTAGAATTTTTATCATTCTTGAAATCAAATGAAATTTGATGGGGCTTAAGTATACTTGATGATGAATTACTAAAAAAATTATATAAATAATATAGTAATTAAAAGTATCAAAAACATTATAAACAATAGACCTATTGAAACGAAAAGTTTTCTACAACTCCATGTTGTCGATGAACCGCACATATCTTATTCATGTTAGAATTTTTGTATTCGATATCTTCTTAAGAATTGCTTCTAATAATACTAAAAATAATCCTATATGATTAAATTAGAAATTTTTGTTTTTAGTATATTTTACTAATTCGGATATTTTCTAGTATAGTTGAATTAAGATTCTTAATTAGGATTATTAGAGTCGAATAATCATTTTCGCTAATTACAAATAGTCGTCCCTATGAACTTAGCTAATCCAAACTCTATTTTTTGTATATAAGAAATCTCGTAGCACAGTTCATTTCAGAAATGCCCTGATTAACAAACAAGCGCTAGACTGCTCGTTAGTGGGCCACTAAATCCAAGACTATATAAAGATGTTCATCTTAGTAGGTTTGACATCCATCGCAGGTCATCGAGCCAAGATTATGTCTCAAATCACTCAACTTAAATTCACAAGGCCAGTGTATGAGATGTGTGAATATTTATGAAATTAATCAGAAACTTAAGTTAATTGTCAGTATCCGGTCTTTGATAAAGTTGTTACTTTCGGATAGTTAGATGATGAACAAATTTAGGACACAAATCGAGATTATTACCCTATTCACATCCGTATAATTATAAACCCGATCGATGCTCGGTGATAGTCGATCTAGGTTAAGGCCTTCCCGGTTGACCGACATGTCTGATCATCGGATGGTTGTGTCCAAAAATGAATCATCTAGTAGGACACTTATTCCATGGCTCATTTGACCTGTACACCTCTCGGTGGATCTCATTAGTTGGAAATAACGTCCTCTAGGGTTAGTATAATGAATAAAGGGTCATTTGCGCACCTTCTGGTACTATAAAAATCATTTTATTTTACACCCCATCTCCCCATATGAATTCAAGTGCTAGTTTTGGAAGGGAAGGAGAGAAAGAGGAGAAAGGAGAAGGAAAAGAGTGAGAGAGAGAGAAGAAGAAGAAGAAGAAGAAGAAGAAGAAGAACTTGTTCTTCTCCCATTCGATTAATAATTTAGCTGCAACTGGATCCTTCATCAGAGTCTTCTCGGCGTCGATTGGAGGTAAGTGTTGAATCACACTTGTAATCTATGATTTTAATAGTTGTCTACCCCAAATCTTATGAGCTTATATGCTTGTCTAGGTTTTTCAACAATTTCTCCTGAAACCCCAACCCTAGAAGCGTTAAGTCAGGCGAATCATTGTAAAGGTGCGAATCATTATTTATATGTTGTTATTTATCAATCATTGATGATGCCAGTTAATGATTTTTAATAGTGAATAATGTGGTGTATGCTAACATGTCTATATTTTGATCTTAATTATAAATTATACTATTACTTCCTTATTGATGCTCACATGTTTGATGAAATGCTTGAATAAGTTACTAAATTTAAAGTTTATGCGAAATATCATTATGATTTTTTAATGAATTGTTAGTCCTTAGTGACATTTAAATTAGTTACGATATTGGATCAGTTAGCAAATTGCTTGAACTAAGGGGTGACCCGAGTTAGGTCTGCCACATTAGGTTTGTTCGATCGACCAGGGTCGAATACGGACAACAAGCAGTAGATGGATTACGAGGGATGCTTGCACCCAATGCTGGTTGTACCAAGGTTCTCCCAGGTTAATTAAATTAGTTTAATAGCCGACTAATTATATATGTCTACAATGTATGACAATAACCAATTGAATTTATGATACCCCCGTTCCTATTAAATGAGTCTACTTATAACTGTTAGAGATATAATCCTACAAAGACTCATGAGTTGGGCATGATGGTATGTGTAAGTACTTATATATTTAGCACACATATGGTTATCAAATTTCATGAGATAAAAGCAATACCAGTTAGATCGCAAGTATAGTTAGATTGCAACTACTCTACATGTTTGAAGATTAGCTCAAGATCGGCTTATTATCTCAAGAAGATGGCACTCGGTTTGAAGACAAGTTGAACTATGTATTTGCTAAACAACAGGTGATATAACCCTAGAAAGACCTTAGGTTAGGCACTTTGTAATTCTATTCATTTTTGAGTTATCTATAGTCTATTTGCTTTGGAGTTCGGCCAGACTAACTTATAGTTTAGTCAGCTTAACTTTCTCTGCTAACCTAACTTCAAGTTAGGGATAAAAATCAAAATCTGTTAAAAATTTGACTAGCCTAAACTTAAAATTCAGCCAGCCCGAGTGAAGTTCAAGTAAAATTCCAGTAATACAATCTTTTAAAATTCGTGAGAATTCGGCTAGCCAATTGGCAAATTCGGCCAGCCGAATTTTGGATAAATCTTATCCTGCACAATTTAATAGTCGTTGGAATGAATTAGGTGAAATCAGGCCAGCCGAACCCATTCTTAAGCTAGCCAAATTTCTAATCTCTTTAGCTATAAATAGAAGCCTTCTCTCATTCTAAACAACAACGAAAGATCGCTCTAAACCTTCTACAAGTGAGAGAGAAGTTTAGGTCCTCAGCAAGCTAATTGTGTGGTATTTATAAATTCTTTTCGAGCTTATCAATTCCCTTTCTCAAAATTATTTTAAAATTATTTTTAAGTGTAGTCTATACTCCTCTTGAGATTTAAGGGAATTGAATCAGTAGCATTTAGATTTTTCATTTTTAAATATCTTTAGAACCCTATACTCTTTTTGTTGAGCGAATACTGCCCGATCTATATTCGAGAAGGAAGATCTCTGTTATAAGCTTCTACTACATCTCCGAATATACATTTGAAGATAAATACTCTATTATTTTTTTTTTCATTTAAGTTTTTCTGAGATAGCCTGTGAAAATCTCAGTGGGTTGATTCGTGATATCTCGTGAAAATCACAAAGTGGATTTTTATTTATGATATCCCGTGAAAATTACAAAAATAGCTTTTATTGTGGTGAGCCCGTGAAAATCACAAGGAACTGTATAAGGTCGTTAAGGTGAACCTGTGAAAACCTTGAGATAGTGAAAGTCAGATTATGATGGTAGTAATTCTGGAAGTGGAGTAGGTGTGGTTGTTTTAAGCACTGGACCACTATAACTCCTTGTGCCTTGTGGTGAATGCTTTATTCTTTTTAGTGGTGAACATTATTTATTTCATTCTCATGGTAAATGATGTAATTATTTTATCTTCTCTTGCTAGTTTAAAGGATTGATTTTAAAGACATTTGTGAAATGAGGTTGTCCTGCATAATATTTTAAATGAAGGTTGTCATACAAATTATTTGAAATCAAGGTTTCAATATTTGGGCGATTGAGATTTTATATTCTTTATATATTCTACTTTTATTTCGATTATTTGGCACTGTCCTATTCACCCCATTTTAGGACATCGATAGCTCACCTTTTCAGTACGATATATTGTGTTCGAACTGTTAGTCTATGTTGAGGTGACGTGCTTAACATATTGGTAAAAAAATGGAGTGATGAACTCATCATATTGGTACAAAATTGGATGACGAGGTTCCCCGTATTGACCATTGAGCACATATGAAGGCTATGAACCTACCGTATTATAAATGGAATTGATGTCATTACTCTACCACATTTGTATTTGGGTAACGACCCTTGTATTATTTGTGGTTGCCCTTAGGTGATGAACCCTAAAATGGATCAAGAGACACAGGTGAGGAGCCACTACTGATATATCGAGCCTTGTGATCCGAATAGAGACTCATTATATAATGGTGGTATTTTAGCTTCGTTAATCTGTTTTATGAATTGAGATCAATAATCATTCGGGTAATTATACATATTAATCGCATTTAACTAGATTATGCTATTGCGATTTGGCGTTAGAGCCATGTAATGAAGAAGTGTTAGCATTTAAGAAATAGGTATTGGAGTTGTTTGTGAGAGAGTATTGGATTGTAATGCATATGCATAATTTCATAATCTCATTCGTGCATTTAAGAAGAGTATCTAGGAAGTGATAGTTTACCTACTTTATCATTTCCTGCGTGATTGAGTAGATAACATGTATAACTTAGAACTAATGGAACTACTGAGTTACCTACTCACTCATATATGAGACGGTATTTTAAAACACAAACTAAGCAATATTATTGATGCAGCTACTATCGAGATCTTGAACAGGTAGGTTTAAATCAACTTGCACCACCACCGTTATCTCTTGGATGATTGAGCGAAAACTGAAAACTTTACACTTTAATTATTTTAGGTATGTATATTTTGGATTTTATAATTTTTATTTAGACAGATACTACTTTTAGAATTATATATTTTGAATATTAGGTATATACTTCCGAGTTTAATTACATTTGCTTAACTTTTAATATTGCTGATTTAAAATTACTTTTATTTCGATCACATGTGAATGTTAGTAATCAAACTACCTAGGATAGGCGTGCATTTTTGTTAGGTTAACACCTGAAAGCTTGGAATTGAAGCTACCGTACTCTCTTTGGGATTTCAGCAGTGTGACATTATCTGAATCTCCTTTTTGGAGGATAACTAGAAGTGATTCCAGAGTGTTCCATGAATGCATGTTTGAGGTCCGTACAATTAGTAGGCTTCCTTATCTTCCGTTCAGTTCATATCTTAAAACCAAAGAAAGGTTGATGACGTAGCATCCAATCTAATGTTGACATCCTCACGCAAAAATGTGCACCAACAACCAATGCTGCAGCGCCACGTGGAGCACTGTCCGTGTCCATCAGAATAACACGTCAGCCCAAGATAAGTGGGCCCATCGTGGTGGAAATCTTTGCACCAACCATCACTAAGTTTAGTACTATTTAATACAAACCATTAGTATAACAGTTACAAAATACTTCAGCCAGTTCATGAAGAAGGACACGTGCCTTGTTCTCCGTTTCCAATGAATTGCCACGTAGGTTAAGGTGGGCCCGAGGCAGTGGAGAGGTCCACTTCACCAATCACCTAGTTTAATATACTAAACTAACACAAGCCATGCTTGTGGTAATAGTAACAATATAATATCTAAACATGGTAAGAAAAACATAGCCATCCATTAAACAATCAACGTTTACATAATTACAATTGACTAACATCCAACTACAATAGAAAGCCTCACAGTGAGCGTTATCCACCATTTATTAAGCTGCAGTGTCTCCCCCACTGTACACGTGCCATGCATTGAAGTCAATCTAGACCGTCCAAATCATAGATCACATTGTCCGAAGGCCACAGTGAGCGAACAACCCTAACAAATGGAATTGGTGGTCGTCAATTGATGTTTGAAAATAAAATGTTTAGAGGCTTAAGTTCAACGATGGAAATTAAATGGATAGCATCATTCGATGATTGTAAGCATCATTTTTATGGTCCAACCACAGCATGCCCATGATTTGGATAGCCAGATTGGCATACATATATGACGTCTCCCCCACAGCTCGAAAAAACAAAGTTATGGTGAACCATCATCATAGTATCCCTGCTACTATAAAATGCAATTCTCCACCAAACTGGTAACTTGCATTCTCCTTTTTCCACTCATTTTAGTGCTGTAGATCTTGCAGAGATTTTAAAGGGGTTGTTGGTTTTTCTCGGTTGCTTCCAGTTTTATACGTTGTTAATTTCGGATGAGATTGAAATCGCGATAATTGCATCATAAATCTTTCCATGATACACCGGTGCAATTCCATCTTCTTCGTTCAGTCGTACCGTTCAATTCGAAGCTGTTGTTGGTTTGCATGGTGCTTTAGATTTCTCAATTCTTTTATTTCCAGATGAAATTGATTTTCGGATTTAGAATGGCAATTTTCTCTTATTTCAGATGAATTCAATATATTTGTATGTACGTTGTTAATCAATCGGTGCAATTTCGTTGGGGGGTTACCTCATGTCGGCAAAAACCCTTAATGAGCAAATCTGACCGCAAGATTCATGGGGTATTTGCTTATGATCAACACAGATTATTGGATAAGTAATGAAAGATGCTGAAGTATATGTTTCATTATTATATTGATTAATCAAATGAGCTTTCATGTGTGTTTGTTCATTTCCCTCATCTTATAGGATTCCAAGATTAATATTGAGAAATAGGTGTGTGGTGCAACGACTTCAATGTTCCTCCTATGGTATTATCCCTACACACATATACAGACACAGATACAGATACGGACATGGATACAAGAAGGGGATGCCACTATATATTTCTCAAAATCCATGACATGGCTCTCATTAAAAATCCAGAGTATCGTTGTAGTGTCAAAATCCCCATCGAGACTGGTAGAGTAAGCATATACAAATATATAGGTATAACAAGAATGCAAGGTGCGCTCTCCTTCCATTGGGAAAGAATATATAAACATGTGCGAAGGATTGGAGCCACTCATCAGGTGGCCCGCATTGGATAATTTCCATGTCTCAAAAATCATGATGATATGATTATCATCAGATGGGTGATGGTGTGCAAAACAAATGAACCATTAATAACTATCATGGTCCACCTGATCTCGATATCAGCCGGCATCTACACCATGTTGCATGCCGGATGGTTGCATATGCCTCGATCCCATGTGTGAGGTGACTATACTTTTACTTAGTATCACAAACTTTCACGAATTGGTATCTTTATTATCTATTATTAGATACATAGGATGCAGTCACAGCTGAGACGGATATAGGAAAACGTGCGCTGTACAAAGCAAACAAGCAAACAAACTCAAACCCTGTACAAGAGTCCGTATAGGACCGCATAGCTTCTGATGTTTGGAGCATTGTCTTCATACTCGATTCTCTCTTTTTATGTGTAATATTTATATTTCCAACTTATTATATTTCTTAGGGCTAGACCAACATGTCCATTTTCCATATTTTTTTGATGGCAGTGACTCATCTCCTGTAGATTTGGCAAACATGTACGATCCAAACCATTCAAATTATCAGCCCCATTGTGGACACAGAATAACTCGAAAATCACATTGCTCGGATGATATTACCAGTCTTAAGTTCCTCAGTGGATTTGGAAATCTGACATTTCTTTTCCACCGAGACAACTATAGAGATGGTTAGGATCTCCCGATAACTCTCATTTTATCCAAATGCAGCATCTGCAATGGGGCTTATGATTTGAACGGGCTGGATTTGTGTACATGTATGCCACGTTTACTGTAGATAAGTCACCACCATTTGAGAAATGGAGGGAACCTGGATAGTAGTCTAGCCATAGTTATTATGTTCATTCATGAAGTCTTTTAAGTATAACTCCAGAGATTCTGGTCACCGGCATTGTCGTCACCGACGTCATCACCGCTGCCATCCATACGGGGAGGGCTAAGCAACATTCCTTCAGCCATGTTTATAAGAAGATTTGGCATGTCGAAGAGAAGGTCCTCATCGATGAAATCTGCATTCGAATTCGAAACTGGGGGTGGTGGTTGTGAGACTATGGCATTATTTTCACTGCTGTTGCCGCTTCCAAGCATATAAAGAGAAGCTGCTGCAGCGGCTGCAGCGGCAGCTGCCTGGATGTCCCGGGGGGAGGTGGATGCAGGGACTGGCAGTCTTGAGGCAGACCCCGGGAAATTGAGTTCAGCATCACTACCCTTAAGCGCCAGGGCAGCAACATCATAGGCAACCGCAGCCATCTCCGGCAACGGGAAGGAACCGAGCCAGATGCGGTTCGGCTTCTTGGGCTCGCGGATCTCAGATACCCATCTGCCACCACGGCGGCGGACCCCGCGGAAGGAATGGCGGCCTGCCAGTGGGCGGCCTTCCTGAGCAGCAACAGCAGTACCGCTGCTGCTGCTGCTTCCGGAATCTGATGTGTTGGTGGACTGAGAGTAATGCATTTTGGTGGAAAGGAAAGTGGCGGGAAGGTGAGTTTTGAAGTTAGAAGGCAGGATTTTATATACATGAACGTTGGGTGGGTTATTACAGTTGGAGTTTTTGTAAATGCATGACAGTTGTTGGTTAACTGCGATTGTGTGCTTTTGGGGGCCAGCTTTTCTTTTTTTGTGGATGTATGGTTGTGTTTGAGTTGGATTTGATTGGTTTGGATTCTCTCATAAAAATTCAAGAGATGACATGGATACTGTTTTCCGTTCACGTAAACATCACTTACTGTTTCGTAAAATAATGTAGGCACTTTCAGTGTTGGGTTGCTTTGTTTGTGCCTTGCAATGGTGCAACTCATGCATGTTGGACACGTGGAGAGTCTTGTTACCGATCTGTACCGTCCATGTGGTAGGGACCATTTTTTTGTTGGACACAATTGTATGATCACAGGAAGCAAGTGATCCTAACCATCTAATCAGTGGTACTTTATTATCACCGTCCATTTCCGAACTGGCTACTGGATGGTTAAAATAAACGGATTCACGTGATTATTTGGAAGTGCGGTCACTCCAAGTCTGCAGACCCCTAATAGACAGTGTAGATCAATAGCTAAATGTATTTTCCAACGTATTTGGACCATCTACAATGTAGGCCATTGAAAAGATGATCCGGATTGGTGTGATTGGTACTACTCTACCACGATCTAACTTGAGACTGACGGCCCTGACAGCGGCTCTGCTGGGGCCACGGTGATGCACGTGTTTTGAGTCGGGATCCTCTGTTATCTGGTTTGGCGTCTTTTTTTATTTTTTTAGTGAGTGGTGACATGGACTAATGAGTATTAGGGTATCAGAAATCGATGTTGACTGGATAACAGAGGATCCGGACTCATGTGTTTTATCCTTTCTGTCCATTTAATTTTACAGATCATTTTAAGGCAGATTGAATGCTCAGTAGGACCACACTACACCAAGGCAGTGGGGATTGAACGCTTAACGTTAAAAACTTCTCGAGGCTACAGAAGTTTTGGGTGAAGCTAATATTTATTTTTTCTTTTTATCCTGGTCATATGAACAAGTTGAATAATAGCGAATAAACATAACGTTGGGCTGCAGGAAAGTTTCAACGGTGAGCGTCATTGTCATCATTGCTTCACGTGGTGTGGCCTAGTTAAGCCCTCCATCTGCCTCCTATCTGAGCTCTTATCTGTCAAAATGGATGAAGAGTGTGGATAAAATGCATACATCACGGTGGCCCTATAGAGCCCCTGTCAGGACCGTCTGTCTCTAGATAGGTCCTGGTGGCTGGTAGTATCCAATCCGTGCCTGTGATTTTGGCATCCTGGCCAACGAAGAGAATTGGATCAGTGAATGATGCTGATCGCTGATCAAACTCTCCACGTATGCAGTACACGTATGTTGCATGCACTTAAAAAACCTTGCCATGGATAATTTGACTCCATGCTTCAGTGTTCAAGATCAGTAATTTTATATGCCCCGCTGTGGATGGAGAATGCCACGTATCTCCCAGATAAGAAGATCCCAACCCTTTGATCAGTGTCCTACAGTAAACTAAAAATGCAGCAACGGTCCACGTTCAACGGGACGTGGGCCATATACCAGTGTTTGGATTTTCCAACCATAGGATTTTTTTTTTTTAATTCAAATTTTAGCAGCGTCTACCATTCACGTTGGTACCCATCAGATCAATGGTTTAGATCATGGAACGGTCCGACATGCACAGTTCTATGGAAAAGTGGTTTGCTGAGGCCCTAAACCGGATAATTCCTCTACAAAGTATGGTTAGCCCGTCGAAACCATTACAACTGGTCACACGAACCAACACTGCACGTGTATGGGACACCCCAACCATGCATCAGGTGAGCCCCATGTTAGATAGCATGTCCCGGAAATCATACTAGTCAGTTGATGGTTAAAAACAAAATTTGCCAGCTCCCCGTTAGGATGAATGGAACAGCTTGAGTTTAGGTAAGAGTGATCTATTTGGTTGGCCCCACCTGATGCATGACTCGGAAGTCCCATAAAATGGACGCGGTTTGGCGGATGACCGCAACATCAGCCAGCTACCCGGTGTCAAAGCTCTGTGGGCCTATCATGATTTTTGTGTTTTAATATTGTTTAAAAATGAGGCAGTTCTAAAGATCAAGTGGACTACACCACAGTAAACAATGAGGATTAAAAACTTCTCAAAACAGGATGATGGGACTTGTATGACATTTGTGTTTTCCCTTCATTCAGGATTACGTGACTTATATCAACAGGCTAATAAGACAAGTAAACATCATAGTAGGCATCTAATAAGTTTTGGACGGTAGGCATTCAATCATTGTTTATCTTTTTTTTTTTTTTTAATAAATTTCATAGTGGTGCATAATCATTGTTTAACCTGTGTTGTGATCCACTGGAGCTTTGGATTGGCCTCATTTTTGGGCTCATTTACTTAAATGAACTGTCAAAATGGATGGACGGCATGGATAAAACACATACATTATGACAGGGCCCACAGAGCTTTGATACGAGCTAGTTGCATGGTGTTGGGGTTACTACGAAAACCTTATCCCCATGGCGTCCCAGCAAGCACGTTTTACCTGTGTAAACCTGATTTTATATGGCTCACCGTGATGTATGTTTCTTATCCATTCTTTCTTATACTTCATTTAAGGCATGAGCCCAAAAAATGAGTCTGATCCAAAGTTCAAGTGGACCACACCACATAGGGATAATGATATCTATTACTAAATCTTCTTAAGGCCACCATGATATTCATTTGCCATGAACCTCTTATGACTTGGATCAAAGGAAAAACAAATATCAGTTTATTCCAGAAGTTCATGGCTCGCAGGAAGTTATCAACAGTAGGTGTTCAATGTCAACCATTTTTCATTGTGTTTTGGTTCACTTGAACTTTGGATCTACTTCATTTTTAGGCTCATACTCTAAAATAAGCCGGCAAAATTGATGAATGGTGTGGACAAAACACATGCATCATCCAAAACTCAAGTGGATCACACATTAGGAAACATTGATGATTGAAATGCCACTATTGAAATGGGGCCATAGAAGTTTTGGATCAACCAAATAATTATTTTTTTTTCTAATTTATTCCAGTAGTAATGACCTGATAAACAGTTTAGATAGCATACAAATTTCATAATAGAACTTAGGAAGGATTCGACGATAGGCATTTTGCCACCCATCGGCATTTTGGTACCCATTTATTCCAGGGCCTACTCGACGACTTTTTAAAATTTTTTTGATGAAATAGATTTCTCAAAAACTGTGCTCTACCTAGCTCCCGAGCGCAGAAACTTTCTGCAAAAGCTTTCACAGACAATCTGCGTGCGGGGCAGAAAGTTCATTCTGCGTTTTTCGGGATCGATGGAGACGGCCAACCCACCGGAAGGAATTACATCACACGTAAGAGCGCGTGCAAAAAGGGAGCGGATTAGGTGTTTACCCGGTTACACTTTAGGAAGTATTACCCTTATAGTGGGGCCCACCTTAATAACGTGTTGTATATCTACGCCCTCATTATGTTTTTCCAGCCTAATTTAAAACGGGGACCGAAACTTAAGCAGATCCAATTCTCCAGTGGACCACACCATAGCAAAGAGTTGCGATTGAGTGCCTCACCGTTAAAAATTCTAAAGGGCCCATCATAACGTTTTTATAATGTTTATTTACCATCCAGGTGGCTGATAATGTTAAAAGGTATTGGATGAAGGAAAAATGCAAAGTTTAGCTTGATCAAAAACTTCTATGGCACATAAAGTTTTTAATGGTCATTCATCACTTTTTCAAGTGTTATGGTCCACATGAGATTTAGATGTTTTTATAAGATTTGGGATCCTGTATAAAATGAAATTGAGAAACAGATGAACGACATGGATATAAAAGAAATACATCAAGGTGGCCCCACACGGTTAGGTTTAACACCCAGTAAGGTATTACCCGGGTAACAGCTAATCCGCTCCCATGTAAAAGCAGCTCCGTGGGGCCAGTGTAATATCTATACACGTTGCACCAGCTGACGTTAGCAATTCAAAATTCAAGTGAGCCCCGCATTAGAGTACACTGGAAAACGGGACGCCACCATTGAAACCACCTAAGGCTCATCGAGTTGTTTATATGCCATCCAATCCGTTCGCAGGATGATTTCTCGAGGATTAAGGCGAAACGCAAATATCAGCTTGATCCGAAACTTTGATGGTTCATAAAGGTTTTAATCCGTAGCAATCCCATCCACAGTTTGGTTTGCGCGGGTCACTTTATTTACCTATTTTGGACTAACCCACCGTAGTACAATTTATGAATGGAATGTTGGATTATGTTTGGTCAAACCAAATATACTATTAAAAATTAAAAATTAAAAAGAAAATTAAAAAAAAAAAATGAGATAGAATATTTATAGAGTTGAATCGAGGCATGACGTGAGTTACTTGGCTTGAAATTGAATTTGCTCCCCTTGAACAATGTCCCAAGTGCAACAGGTTTTCAAAGTAATCGATATACAGGATACAATAACTATGACCCGGTCTCAGCGGTTCCCTCACTGTACGCGAGCTTGAACCACTTGCAATTTAACCCAAAAGTGCTGAGTTAACTCAATGACCAACTCAACAATAAAAACTCGTGAAACAGAAAAAGAACATAGAGAGAGAGAGAGAGAACAGAAAAGGAACACACACACACACACACACACACACACAGAGAGAGAGAGAGAGAGAGAGAGAGAGAGACTGTCATGGAGAGTAGAAAAAATCATGTCTCTTAAAACAAAATGAAAGTCCTTATATAGACTCCAGAGTGGTACATTAAGTACTCTTTTGAAAGAGTTTGGTTAGTTGGATTTAAACCCAACAGGTGCTACCAACCAACCAAACATATTTCTCTATTTCAAAACGAAAAAGCACAAGTATGAGTACACTCGCACAAAATAAAGTTTTGCAATTACTCATACACACAACCACGCGAGTACACCCCCACACACACCAGCGTCCTGGCCCAGCTCGTCGCGCATGTGCACATGCAAATAGACATAGATGTGGCACAGTGAACCAGGGCATGATACGGCACAGCTCGACTCGGCTTGGCGCATGCGTGTGTGTGGTCAATGGCATAAATTAGAGCTATTAGCATAGCCCCCCGCCTCTTAAGACCAAACTCACATGTCCCCTGAATGGGGCTCAAGCTTCGAAGCAAAAAAGCTTATCTTATATACAAGGAAACTTTCTTTGGCAAATCCGATATGGGGCTAAACCCACAACTCAAAAGCAATATAAATTTCAATTTTGGAGGGAAACTAAAATATTAAAAATTTTCCTCATTTTTTATATGCATTTTGAAACAAAATACAACATTCTCCAATATATTTCAAAAAATATACTTTGGGTTAGCATGTAATAGTTGTGTAATAGTGTCGGTGTTACCATTGACTTGAACCAGCATTACAGTAAGCAAGATAGGTTTACAGGAATTAGGTGACACTATAATTTTGAACCTGAATCCTTTTTATGTAAATTGCAAGTACATGTCACTCACACAACTCTTCTTTTACAAGTGATTCTGCGATTCAATGCTTTTCGGTCATATGCTATTACCTGGATTTCATTTGTGCTCTAAAGAATTTACCTAGATTTTCAAATGAAGCGACCTCCACTTCTACACCCATATAGGTGAATTCCATCAAGTGTATGCAGCAACTATATACACCACCAAATATATGACTATGGATCTATTAAGAGTTTCAAAAAATCCATCCTTCTACGTTGTTGCTCGCATTGCTATACCATAAAAGGGGCTCATTTATAATAATGCAATCGTCTAGCTTATTTCTTATTGTTTACCCATTGAACCTATCTCATGGGATCTCCACTTATATAGGTTAGGTTATTGTTCACAATCCCAAGTGTAGGGTTGTGATGTAGTAATAATTCGGTGAGACCAAGGTCGAATCCACATGGACTAAACTTGTACATATTCTGAAAGTAACTAGAACTAGCACTAGAAGAAGATTTAAATCTGAATTCTGAAATAATTGAAAGTAAGTGATGCTACAGGCGATGACTGCTATTCTTCAGGGGCAGAGCAGGTGTCCCACTATTACGCCAGCCAAGGCTGAGCAGAAGCATGCGAGCGCCCTTCTCAAGGACTTCCGACAGCACTATCCCCCACGTTTACGGGGCGAGCCAGAACCCTACTGCAATAGAGATATGGTTTTGCGAGGTGGAGAAGATATTCGATACCATGAGATGTACGACCCAGCAGCGAGTCCCATTAACCGTATTTCTTCTCCAAGGTGAGGCTTAACATTGGTGGACATCTGTCGCCCGAGCGGTAGCTGCCGATTTCGTGTGGACCTGGGAGGACTTTGTAGACCGGTTTGACCGGAAGTTCTTTCCTTAGCATGTGGGGCAGCAGCGCGCATTAGAGTTTGAGACTCTGGTTCAGGGAGACATGATTGTATCCCAGTATGAAACACGTTTCGTCGCACTATCGATATTCGCGACGTATCTTGTTGATGATGAAGGACGGAAGGACTACCGTTTTGAGAACGGCTTGCTACCTGCCCTCAAGAGCCGTGTGGTCGGACACATGCTTCCGATGTTTGAGAAGATTATGGAGAGGGCCCATGTCACGCCCGAAACCTGAAAATCAGATTCACAGGAATCCTATTCACCGAACCCGGTGCTGACAACCTCCGTAGTACCCCATTCTCAGCCCCCAGCGTACATACGCCAGGTTCTGATCCCAGGATCCTACAAGGAGGATTTTCCAACGTACATTTGTCTCATAAGAAGCATAACACAAGTATACCCAAATCATAAAGGCAACATCATCATCACATATCCACTAATATAATCATTTGAATACAATGCTGAAAGGGAAATACATTTATCGAAATCAAAGCTCCTAAGGACAGCTACACGCTCCAAGCTCAATGTCACTGCAAGCTAACGCCACCTGCACGCATCTATCGTGCATAAGCTTACAAAAGCTTAGAGGGTGGTGAAAGTGTGTGCACAAGATGAGTGCCAAGTATACCATAAAATCCATAAATTATACATCATCGGAATAAGCAAAAATACTGACAAGATCATGAATCATACGACATCAGAGTAAGCCGAAGTATACTCGTAAGTCCTGAATGCTATCAACCGTACTAAGGCTATGCGATGAAAACATAATAAGATAATAACAGATACTAAGGATGCAAGGCAATATGTAAATCCTGATGAGCCACAAATACCATCAACCTCATCTAGGCCATATAAGTGCAAAAATATAGTAACCCAAAATGCTAAATACTGCGGATGTAATGTAATATGCGGTGCGAATGAAATGGCCATGCTGAAATGTGAAGTCGGGATGATAGTACATAGTATCGCAGGCTACGGGGTCCACCACAAGGGACTTCCATCTAAACCAGTCCCATGCCTAAATTTGGATACTTAAACTCAATGTGGTAAACTCCTGATCTCAGGTTAGTCGCACGCCCAACCGAAATTCTAGCCTTGCGATGGTACACGTAACAAATATTTATGCACCACCAGCCCGAGTGGATAGTGAATGAATGAATGAATGGATATGCAATTCCTGCTCAATAAGTCCACATATCAGTACGGTTGCTCTCTGGGGAAATCACCGGGGTCTATTACACTCGACACCGACTGCCTCCTCCCTAGCTGGATAGTCCAGCGAGCGAAATAGACCTCACTATCCGTATGACCAGTAGTCTGTCAATACCTAGCCAGCTCGTCGATAGCGGACCCATTTACGAGCTGGTCATAATCAGCCTAGCTTATAGCCCCCTCACTCTGGCGGATAAGGCCACACCCCCTCCCAAACAACTACGACACAGTGGGAGACGTGGCCTACTAGTATTCGGCACTTGGGCGCTCATGTTCCACTAGGTCTAGACGTTGGGGTACCTCCTGGCCTTGGAGATTCTGAAATTTTCACCCAAGGACATCCTAAGTGCCCACAGTGCTAAAATCAAGTATTTCCAGTGTCCCATATGACCATCCACGATGTGCCTGTGGAGGCCATGGCCCTGATATCACTAGGGCATGCAGTGATCAAGTCACACATATGCGAGATGCATGAGTCACACCGTACAATCCTGCGCATAGCACATGATCATGTGGGGCACTCCGTCTTATAAGAAGTCCTATAAATGTTTCAGCCCAATGGCTTATGCTATAGTCAGACATTCATCATATCAAGCATACATATGATGTGTATGGTCATGAATCATGGAATTATACTAAGCATATTATAAAGTAATGAACTATCCTTATGCCGAAGATGGGCCTAGACGGCCTACACATAACTAATATGGGCCTATAAATGGGCGCTAAGGAGATTTATAATGCGGACATTAAACCAACATTATTCTTACAATGTGGACGTCAAACCAACATTACTCCTAAGGCATGACCCGTCATAAAATATCATTATACAAACCATGGGGAATCACACATTGCAATGGACCTATATACATCTCATTGGGCCTCAACCCATAGTCCTCAGATACATCAAATGGGCCGCCTCATATATGGTCCTTATATATGTCAAGGTGGGCCTCAACAACGGGCCTCGTACACGTCACGGTGGGCCTCAATAACGAGCCTTGAATACATCACAATGGAAGTCAACCCATGGGCCCCAAATACATCAAATGGACCTCAACCCATGGGACCTAATACATCACAATGGGCCTCACCCATGGGCCCTAATACATCACAATGGGCCTTAATCCATGGGCTCCAAATACATCATCATAGGCCTCAACCCATGGGCCCTAATACATCACAATGGGCTTTCACCCATGGGCTCCAAATACATCATGGGCCTCAACCCATGCGCCCTAATACATCATAATGGGCCTCAACCCATGGGCCCCAATACATCACAATGGGCCTTAACCCATGAGCCCTACTACATCACAATGGGCCTCATATGTATATCAAATGGGCCACACCAATTGGGCTCCATGCATATCAAATGGGCCACACCAATTGGGCCCATGCATATCAAATGAGCCACCCCCAAATATAAATGGTGATGATGACTTCCACCATTAAAATTACTAAGGTCCACCATAACATTTATTTGTTGTCCAATCTATTCATAAGGTCACAAGGACCTGGATTTATAGAAAAAGCAAATATCATATTTATCCAACCTTATAATCCAAAGGTTTTTAATGGTGGACATTCAATCCAACACTGCTTCTATAGTGTGGTCCACGTGATCATGGATCTGTCTTATTTTTGAACTCAAGCCTTAAATGAGCATTCTCACATGGTTGGACGGTTTGGATGCAACACATGCATCATGGTGGACCCCATAAATGGATGGCGTAGATGTCACTAGTGAGACCCATAGAACTTGGTGACGCTACTCTAGTAGCTGGAGTGAGGTACGCCAGCCGTCCCACCCTGGGACGGTGTGGGGTATAATGCATACATTAGTGGGTCCCATGTAGGGCCCACCATAATGTTTATATGCCATCCAAATTGTTGACGAGGTCACACGGACCCAGATGAAGTGGGAAAACAAATTTCATAATAATCCAAAACTTCTGTGACACCTAGAGGGGTTTTAATGACAGATGTTCAATCCCACTATTTCCTATGATGTGGGCCACCTGAGCCATGTATAGGGCTGATCTTTAGGAGGGGGTCCCACTACCCTAAGGGGCATCAATTGCACGGTGTGGATCGTTTAACACAGCACGGTGGGGCCCACGCAAGGGATCCACATCCCTGCTCGTTCACGCCCACTGTAGCGTCCTGCTACTGTTGCAGCAACGGCAGCGTCAACTGCTTCTTTGTTTTTTATTTTTTTGAAAAATAGAATTTCTATGGTTTTTCCTAGGTGGGGTCCACCTCAGTAAAATCCACCCCGCCCATTGGTCTTTACTGCTCAAGACGGACCAAACGAGCCCAATATTCGCTATATTTTGGCACATCAAAACATCAGGGTGGATTTCAATAGCAGACACATTGTTTGCTATGCTATGGCCCGCCTGAGAGTCAGATTAACCTCATTTTTCAGCTCAACGCCTAAAATGATATAAAAATGGATTGGACGGCTTAGATTAAACACATACATTAAGGTGGGGCCTGTATGAGTGGCCCACCCAAATAACTTTGAACCAAAGCTAATATTTGGTTTTCATTTCACGTCCAGCGTCTCTGGACGCTGGACGGTTTTACCAACACATGCCTTTATGGTGGGCCTTGCTCAGGTGGGCCACCAAATGCACTGATGGTGTGGATAAGACATACACCAAGATGGGGTCCATCCGAGTGGGCCACACAACCACATCATCACACACAAAAACAAATGAAAGAAAGAGAAGGAGAGAGAAAGAGACATACATGAGATGGAGGGACCTTGACATTATGGGCCCTCCTTTGTAATCAATCATACATCAAGTTGGTCCCATTACATGTGGGCCCACCAAATCGAAGATCAATGGTGGAGATTCTTTCTCCACCCAAAATGGATGGTCTAGATGACCTCTTTTCAAGCTAGAAAATACACATCATGATGGGGTCCATGGAGAATGGCCCCATCATGGAATGATCATGAAGATTAAGGTGGGGCATTGGCCACATCTTAAGGTCCGAAGTGAGATCCATACCATTGATCGGTAGGCCTCACTTTGGCCATCATAAAAATATGAAAACTAGCCTATAGAAGCACCCACCGTTCGATCTTCTCGGTCTGTTGGAACGTCGGTCTCCTTGTGCTTCACTTTGATGGAGGGTGATGAGGTTTGAATGGCTAGAATGAAGGTTTTGAGATGGAAAGGTGGGCCACACACATGCACTTTTCTCTCTTAGAATGCATAGACATCCACCTCTTTTGGTGCTTGAAAATTGTGAAGAGAAAGAGAGAGAGAGAGAGAGAGAGAGAGAGAGAGAGAGAGAGAGGGTTGTAAGGAGAGAGAGTGATGGGTGATGGAGTGATGGATGTGAGGTAAGTGATGGGTGAGGTGAGAGATGGGTTGACTTGGTGGTTGCTTAACTTGTGGAGAAAGAAAGCATGGGTGTGTGTACTTGACATGAGGTGATGAATTGATTGATTGATTGATTGATGAGACGTGTTGTAGAGATTCTCTTACGATCGCAAATGTGCAGCGTTTTCTTCGAAATAAACGTTTGCCCCCATCTCCCTGCTAGGGTGTTGGATCGGTATGCAAGACGCAGCGTTGGAACAGCGGTGACGGTGTGGTCGCAATGGTACAAGTCTCAGATTAAGTCGACACAAATCTATGGGATATGACTTAGGGTCAATCGCATTGATTATAGGTCATAAGTTGCCAGAATTCGCCGAGAAGGATCGCGGGAGTTGACGGAACAATAAGGACTAGGATACGGGTCTTACAACTCTCCACACCTAACAAAAATTTCGTCCTCAAAATTTACTATCACGAAGGACAAGGTAAAGGAAGAGGAATCATCAGTATAAACATATACAAGGCATAATAAACCTATAAACAAATGAAGATGACATTCTCTAATCTCAGTCTTACGCTCCCACGACGTCTCCTCAACGGAATGGTGACCCTTATAGAACCTCAAATCTCGGATCAGAAATGATCGAAACGAGAACACTATGCAGCCTCATAATCTCAATGGTAGGGAGCTATGTCAAAAGGTTTCTAAGTTATTCGAACTCAATAATCTAATCGTTCTAAGTTCTCAACAATCACACAGTGTAGTGTAGCTATCAGCAGATATGTGATGTTCTCTTCAGGTATTCCCAAGTTATGCTTTGATACCAACTTCTATCACATCCCAAATCCAAAAATTGGATTTACAAGAATCCCGATCGCCAAACTCAGTGCCAAAAGCCTCTGTAGTACCCTATTCTCGACCCCCAGCGTACATACGCCAGGTTCCGTGTAACACCCCAAATTTTTGTCAACCTGGAATTAGACGTCCTTAGGCAATGGGTCGATCCTAACACTTTATTAACTTGTCAGAACTGAATCCCACAGTCTAAAATCGCTCCTTAACCTATTTCCTTCACAAATCCCACCCTTCACTACCTTGTTCTTTCAATTTTTCAAAGCACTTTCGCCCTAGACATTATCTTAAACTAGCTAAGTAGTATAACTTGGATCACTTTAGATACAAACTGCAAAGGACTAAATACTACCTCAGACGGAAATCACTTAGGATTAAATCCTTTAGAAATTTGACAAAGTTAACTAAGTGTTAAACTAGATTAGCTACGAAATCCATTTGAATCACTTTAAATACGATCTGTAAGACCCAAAACTTGTAAAATCATTGACGCTAGGTTACCCTGAAATCTAGGATCAATCTCATTACCCGGCTGCTCTCGGGAGCATCTCGAAACTCCGTATCTGATCTAGACCGCACATCGGGAGTCTGAACAATACGAGGTTAAGGACTTAGGACCGCCTCGCTGGGCTTGACAACCATCTCGGAAAGCAAATCCAGTTGATGTCCCACGGCTATTCGCTTGAGTCCGAAGTGAGGGAGTGTGAAAATCACTCTTTCCTTTACAAAATAAATATCTGGAATAGTGATCTGGCACCATTCGGTTGCGGATCAGTATTAAGCAACCAGACTGTCAGAATCAGACCAAATTACACCCTCGGATCAGGAAAAATTTCAGGAACATTTACATGTACTTGGAATCTCCGATCGAGATCCGCTGACCGTTGAACTGAAACTGGTCCGCCACGCATGATCTGGAATCCTGACCGAAACGAAAACTTAACAGAACATAGATCCAGCGTTAGTGAGCTTAAGTCCGACCTTTGGCTCAAGGAGGCCCGCCAGAAGTTCTCCGTTGAGCTGAAAAGGTCCTGTTTTGGTTATAACCTAAGTATACTTTGAACAGGAGTCTATTTCGGTAAATTTTTAGGCTATATAAGGACCTTAAACCCTCTCTCATGGCAGCCATACGAATTTGAGATTGAGAGAGAGAAAAGAGAGAAAGTGTGGTGGATGTGGGAGGAACTCCCTGCTGCTGTTCCCTGCCGCTATTCGGGCTTCACCGCCTGATTCTTATCGCTTTTCCAGCGATTCCGGCGTCGTTTCTAGGTAAGAAACCCTAACCCTAGATCTGATTTGAGGTGTATAGGCTATAGGTTATGAAATAGCTAACCGATTTCACTCTTTAGGCTAGAAAACTCCCGAATACGGAAGCTCATCCAACCTTGCTGATTCGTTGAGATTCCAAGAGGCAAGGTGAGGACTTTAGGTGTATAGGTTGCGGTTTTCAATGCTTTCAATGTCAGATAATGGTAGATTCATGATCTGCATGCAATTGCACATGTACAAAGTGCTTTCCATTTTCTGTTTCGATTAGAATTGTAGAATTTGGAATTTCACATACTCTAGGTATTCGTATAAAATACCGTATACGTATTTTTTTTGAAAATGTGTTTGACATGTTTATTTGTCGTATGGATATACGATATATGGATAAAAGACTTATTTGGCGAAAGGATTCGTCGAAATACATGTTTTACTAATATACACTATGTATGTAGAAATACTGTATTGTAAGGAGTGCCGTATACATGTATATTTTGGAAATGTGTTTGTATGATTATGTGTCGTATGATTATATGATATATGGATAAATCACTTATTTGGCGAAAAGAATCACCGTAATACATGTTTGTTTGTATACACTATGTATGTTGAAAATGCGTATCCTAGAAAATACTGTATACGTATAAATTTTGGAGATGTATTTATCATGATTATTTGCTGTAGTAATATATTATACATGGATAAAATACTCACTTGGCTAAAGGATAGCCCTAATACGTGTTTTGCTAACATACACCATGTATGTTGTAATAGTGTATTCTAAGTGTTTGTGAAAATGACTGAATGAGTATAGAATTCTCATTCGTGCTCGCCATGACTAATTGTCATGGAAGTTGATTGTTGTATTGACAATCCCCCTTTGACGAAAGGATTTGCCCTAAATCACGCCACGGCCAATACACACTATATATGCTAAAATGTGTGGCCCAAGTGTTTGTGGAAATGACTGAATGAATATGGAACTTGGATTCCTGCTTGCCATGACTATCCGTCATGGGTGTATGCGTGTTATGATTGGGGTAACTCCCTAGTGAAAGGATTTGGCCTTATACCTCTGTGATCAACATATGTCATGTATGTTGATTCCTGTATTTGAAAGTGTTTGTTGAAATGTCTGAATGAGTAGTAGTTAGTAAATTATAATGTTTAAGGGTGTTGAGATATGATTCTCAACTCCTTTAACTATGTGTATGATTTCCTTGGATAGTTGTGTGATTAGGAATTGAACATGTACAAACTCATGCTTGTGTTGTGATTCATAACATGCTCAACTGCTTTATGATTTTAACTATGTAATGCATATGTTTAAATTTATATTTATGTTGTATGATCCGTCATGGGTGATGGGGGAGCGGAGCAACGAGTGCGTGCAACAGCCCTGGCAGCCCTAAACGGATAATACCAGACCTTGATTGTATGAGTTGAATCTTGATCTACTACTGCTTTATCTATTTGCACTTGATTGTGTTTGGGGCTATGATTATAGTCCAGACAATCGGTGCCAGAATTGCATTCGTGGCTGTGATTCATTTGCCACATGAGATGTGTTCGACGAACCCGAGTCGTACTTCGGTTGACGATAGTGGTTGGCCACGCGAAGTGCTTATGCACTTCATGTCGTTCAACTTGTTGTGCGCTCGAGCTAGCCAAGCTCGTCAAGTAACCCAATTTGTCTAATGTATGTTCACCATGTTTGGTCGCCTCTGCTTGAACCTAGGGTACCAAACTTACCAGTGAAATCCCTTTTAACCATGGTACCTCGATCCGCTAAGACTCATGAGCCGGGCATGGTGGTATGGGACACCGTGGTCGAGCTGTCGGCCTACGCTGGGGCCATGTGCCTCCCCGTAGTGACCATTGAGCAACCCAAACTCGTGAGCCGAATACGGTGGTATGGGACACTGTATTCGAGCTGTCGATACTTACGGCGAGAGCCGAGTACGGTGAGACCTGTACTCGTGCTGATGGGCGACGAGTCCTCTGTAGTATCTTCGAGTATACTCCAAGGTCTGTGATTGGCGATGAGTCTTTCACAGCAACTAGAGTATGAGTTGAGCCGAGTACGGTGAGACCTGTATTCGAGCTGACGGCTAGTGATTGAGCCGAGTACGGTGAGACCTGTACTCGAGCTGACGGTCAGCAATTGAGCCGCATACGGTGAGATCTGTATCCGTGCTGACGGGTGATGAGCCCTTTGTGATGCCTTCGCTACGCCTCTCAAACCATAATATCGTATGAGATTAACTAGGACTGACGACCCTAGAATGGATCATGTTTGGGAATGATACAAGGGAGGTACCTTAGTTTCCCAATACTGCTGTTTGAAATGAACTAATAATTACTCGGTAATCATGCTCATCATCACACTGCATGTGCCTGGTAGATGTGGAGCACTGAGGGATGGACGCATTCGCGAACGTAAGATGATGTCGCATGAGGGTGGTTTGGCAAGGGCATACATCATGTCATTTCATACTTGCATTAAATAAGAGTAGTTAAAATTGTTTGATTGTACTGCTTTATCATTACTGCTTGACTGAATTGATAACATGTTAACCTATGCTTTATTGTTCCACTGAGTTGATCACTCACTCCCACGATACGGGACGGTGTTCCGAACACCCACCAGACTTTGTCTGATTGCAGATGGCGACGCTACTTCTGAGGCGGAGCCTGACTTCTATGACGATGAGAATGCTTTCTCATATATGTTGTTTTCTGGCGGCTTCGTGAGAGTCGTGCCTTGATTGTCGGGGCTACAGGGATGTTGACTAGATCACACTAGACAACTTGGTATAATTTAAAATTAAACTTGTAATTATTTAACCTGGTAACTTTATCACATTCTGGAGACTCACCATAGTTTATATATTTTATCTATCTATCACAGTCTTCCGCTTGCAAATTTAACTGTCTCTGGAGTATGATATGCTGTTTTGACTTAATCTCACTCATGTTCAATGCACTAATACCGACCACATTCAATCATCATTCATTTTGTTGCATAAGTGATGCGTTGGAACTCAGGAGTTGAGTTTATGCTCGACCCTCGATTTTCAGGGCGTTATATTCCGATCCTGGGGTCCTACAAGGAGGATTTTCCAACTTACATTTGTCTTATAAGAAGCATAACCACAAGTATACCTAAATCATAATGGCAATATTATCATCACATATCCACTAATATAATTATTTGAATATAATGCTGAAAGGGAAATACATTTATCAAAATCAAAGCTCCAGAGGACAGCTTCACGCTCCAAGCTCAACGCCACTGCAACCTAAACGCCACATGCACTCATCTATCGTGCATAAGCTTACAAAAGCTTAGAGGGTGGTGAAAGTGTGCGCACAAGATGAGTGTCAAGTATACCATAAATCCCATAAATCATACATCATCAAAATAAAGCGAAAATACTGACAAGATTATGAATCATACGACATCAGAGTAAGCGGAAGCACACTGGTAAGTCCATGAATGCTATCAACCGTACCAAGGCTATGCGATACAAAACATAATAAGATAATAACAGATGTTAAGAATGCAATGTAATATGCAAATCCTGATGAGCCACGAATACCATCAACCTCATCTAGGCCATATAAGTGCAAAAACATAGTAACCCAAAATGCTAAATACTGCGGATGCAATGTAATATGCAGTGCGAATGAAATGGCCATGTTGGAATGTGAAGTCGGGACGATAGTACATGGTATCGTAGGCAACGGGGTGCACCATAAGGGACTTCTATCTAAACCAGTCTCATACCTAAATTTGGAT
This sequence comes from Magnolia changhungtana, assembly GCA_030180095.1. Classification (NCBI taxonomy): domain Eukaryota; kingdom Viridiplantae; phylum Streptophyta; class Magnoliopsida; order Magnoliales; family Magnoliaceae; genus Magnolia; species Magnolia changhungtana. The sequence goes on along the minus strand of JASAUF010000656.1, from coordinate 9,558,190 downwards.
ACTCAGACTTAATGTGGTAAACTCCTGATCTCAGGTTAGTCGCGCGCCTAACCGAAATTCTAACCATGCGATGGTACATGTAACAAATAATTATGCACCACTAGCCCGAGTGGATAGTGAATGAATGGATATGTAATTCCTGCTCAATAAGTCCACATATCAGTACGGTTGCTCTCTGGAAAAATCACCGGGGTCTATTACACTCGACACCAACTGCCTCCTCCCTAGCTGCATAGCCCAGCGAGCGAAATAGACCTCACTATCCGCCTGACCAGTAGTTTATCAATACCTACCCAACTCATCGATAGCGGACCCATTTACGAGCTGGTCATACTCAGCCTAGTTTATAGCCCCCTCACTCCTGCGAATAAGGCCACACCACCTCCCAACCAACCACGACACAGTGGGAGACATGGCCTACTGGTATTCGGCACTCGGGCGCTCACGTTCCACTCGGTTTAGACGTTGGGGTACATCCTGGCCTTGGAGGTTCTGAGATTTTCACCCAAGGACATCTTAAGTGACCACAGTGCTAAAATCAAGTATTTTCGATGTCCCATACAACCATCCACGATGTGTCTATGGAGGCCACGACCTTGATGTCATTAGGGCGTGCAGTGATCAAGTCAAACATATGTGAGATGCATGAGTCACACCGTATAATCATGCAGCAATCCTGCGAGTAGCACATGATCATGTGGGGTACTCTATCTTATAAGGAGTCCTGTTAATGTTTCAGCCCAACGGCTTATGCTATGGTAAAACATTCCTCATATCAAGCATACATATGATGCGTATGGGCATGAATCATGGAATTATACTAAGCATGTTATAAAGTAATGACCTATCCTTACGCTGAAGATGGGCCTAGATGGCCTACACATAACTAATATAGGCCTATCAATGGGCCCTAGGGTGATTTATAATGCGGACATTAAACCAACATTATTCTTACAATGTGGACGTCAAACCAACATTGCTCCCAAGGCATGGCCCACCATAAAATATCATTACACAAACTATGGGGAATCACACATTGCAATGGACCTATATACATCTCATTGGGCCTCAACCCATAGTCCTCAGATACATCAAATGGGCCGCCTCATCATATGGTCCTTATATATGTCAAGGTGGGCCTCAACAATATGCCTCATACACATCACGGTGGGCCTCAATAACAAGCCTTGAATACATCACAATGGGCCTCAACCCATGGGTCCTAATACATCACAATGGGCTTTAACCCATGGGCTCCAAATACATCATTATGGGCCTCAACCCATGGGCCTTAATACATCACAATGGACCTCAACCCATGGGCCCTAATACATCACAATGGGCCTTAACCCATGGGCCCTACTACATCAAAATGGGCCTCATATGTATATCAAATGGGCCACACCAATTGGGCCCCATGCATATCAAATGGGGACACCAATTGGGCCCAAGCATATCAAATGGGCCACACCCAAATATAAATGGTGATGATAACTTCCACCATTAAAATTACCAAGGCCCACTATAAAATTTATTTGCTGTCTAATCTATTAATAAGGACACAAGGACTTGGATTTACAGAAAAAGCAAATATCATATTTGTCCAACCTTGTAATCCAAAGGTTTTTAATGGTGGACATTCAATCCAACACTGCTTCTATAGTGTGGTCCACGTGATCATGGATCTGTCTTATTTTTGAACTCAAGCCTTAAATGAGCCTTCCCATATGGTTGGACAGTTTGGATGCATCACATGCATCATGGTGGACCCCATAGATGGATGGTGTGGATGTCACTGGTGAGACCCACAGAACTTGGTGACACTACTCCAGTAGCTGGAGTGAGGTACGACAGTCGTCCCACCCTGGGATGGTGTGGGGTATAATGCATACATTAATGGGTCCCATGTGGGGCCCACCATAATGTTTATATGCCATCTAAACCGTTGACGAGATCACACGGACCCAGATGAAGTGGGAAAACAAATTTCATAATAATCCAAAACTTCTGTGACACCCAGAGGGGTTTCAATGACAGATGTTCAATCCTGTTGTTTCCCATGATGTGGGCCACATGAGCCATGTATAGGGCTTATCTTTAGGAGGGGGGCCCACTACCCGAAGGGGCATCAAATGCATAGTGTGGATCATTCAACACACAGCACGGTGGGGCCCATGCAGGGGATCCACGTCCCTGCCCGTTCATGCCCACGGCAGCGTCCTGATGCTGCTGCAGCAGCAGCAGCGTTAGCTGCATGTTCATTTTTTTTTTGAAAAATAGAATTTCTATGGTTTTTCCTAGGTGGGGTCCACCTCAGCAAAATTGTCCCCGCCCATTGGTCTTTACTGCTCAAGACAGACCAAACGAGCCCAATATTCGCTATATTTTGACACATCAAAACATCAGGGTGGATTTCAATGGCAGACACACTGTTTGTTATGCTATGGTCCACCTTAACATACATTAAGGTGGGGCCTGTGTGAGTGGCCCACCCAAATATCTTTGAACTAAAGCTAATATTTGGTTTTCATTTCACGTCCAGCGTCTTAGAGACGCTGGACAGTTTTGCCAACACATGTCTTTATGGTGGTCCTTGCTCAGGTGGGCCACCAAATGCACTGATGGTGTGGATAAGACATACACCAAGGTGGGGTCCATCCAAATGGGCCACACAACCACATCATCACACACAAAAACAAATAAAAGAAAGAGTGGGAGAGAGAGAAAGAGACATACGTGAGATGGAGGGACCCCGACACTATAGGCCCTCCTTTGCAATCAATCATACATCAAGTGGGTCCCATTACACGTCGGCCCACCAAATCGAAGATCAACGGTGGAGATTCTTTCTCCACCCAAAATGGATGGTCTAGATGACCTATTTTCAAGCTAGAAAATACACATCATGATGGGGTCCATGGAGAATGGCCCCATCATGGAATGATCATGAAGATCAAGGTGGGCCATCGGCGACATCTTAGGGTCCGAAGTGAGATTCATACCATTGATCGGTAGGCCTCACTTAGCCCATCATAAAAACATGAAAACTAGCCTATAAAAGCACCCACCGTTCGATCTTCTCAGTCTGTTGGAACGTCGGTCTCCTTGTGCTTCACTTTGATGGAGGGTGATGAGGTTTGAATGGCTAGGATGAAGGTTTTGGGATGGAAAGGTAGGCCACACACATGCACTTTTCTCTCTTTGAATACATAGACGTCCCCCTCTTTTGGTGCTTGAAAATTGTGAAAAGAAAGAGAGAGAGAGAGAGAGAGAGAGAGAGAGAGAGAGAGAGAGAGAGAGGGTTGTAAGGAGAGAGTGATGGGTGATGGAGTGATGGATGTGGGGTGAGTGATGGGTGAGGTGAGATATGGGTTGACTTGGTGGTTGCTTAACTTGTGGAGAAAGAAAACATGAGTGTGTGTACTTGACATGAGGTGATGGGTTGATTGATTGATTGATTGATTGATGGGACTTGTTGAAGAGATTCTCTTGGGATTGCAAACGTGCGGCATTTTCTTCGAAATAAACGTCGGCCCCCATCTCCCTGCCAGGGTATCGGATCGGTATGCAAGACACGACGTTGGAACCACGGCGACGGTGCGGTCGCAATGGTATAAGTGTCGGATTAAGCTGACTCAAATCTATGGGATATGACTTATGGTTGATCACAAACGTTGATTATAGGTGCAAGTTGTCGGAATTCACCAGGAAGGATTGCGGGAGTTGACGGAACAGTAAGGACTAAGATATGGGTCTTACAGCACAGATCTACGATGCAGATTGGGCCAGTTTGCAGAGAGCCCATGACCAGAGAGGAGATCAGAAGAGGAAGGCGCCCTCTGGTAGTTCCCAGTAGCAGTAGCATCGTCCACAGCGGCGACGTACAACCCGCCCAGCATTCCGAGCACAGTGGCACCCCCAGCACCACCTCCGGGACCATTTTCAGGTACCTGCTTTGGATGCGGTATGACAGGACATCATAGGCACAAGTGTCCCCATCCGCAGCAGTAGTGGTTGAGGGCACCATATCAGCCTCCACGACGGCCCTCAAAGCAGCAGCAGCGACCGTAGTACCAGCCTCTGGGATCTCCCCCGCAGCAGCAGAGGCAGCAGATCAGGCTGCCACAGCCGTAGTAGCATCAGCAGAGACTTCAGAGGTGACCTGCACCTCCTCAATAGGCCCAGGGCAGATTTTATGCTTCCTAGCAGGACCCTCAGTTATCAGGAGTCATCAAGGGTACTCTTCCTGTTTTTGCATCTATTGCACGTGTATTATTTGATTCTGGTGCATCGCATTCCTTTGTGGCCGATGATTTCTGCCGATCGACCGGTTTGCCGATGGAGTCTGCCCGTGAGGGTTTGTCAGTATCGACGCCCTTGGAGAAGATTGTAGTATTAGACCAATTTTGCTCATCTTGCCCCGTTCTGATTGGAGATATCTTTTTGCCTGTCGATCTGTTCGTATTGTCGATGTCCGAGTTTAATGTCATCCTGGGCATAGATTGGCTCGCCGAGTACCACGCCATATTGGATTGCTCCACGAAAACAGTTACGTTCTGTATACCCGGCATGCCAGAGTTCTAGTTTATTGTCGAGCCCAGAGGAGAGCAGCTTTCCTGCCTGTTGTCGTGTGCTGTTGAGGAGTCAGCTGGTTTGAGTATCGACCAGCTGCCAGTCGTTTGTGGTTTTTTTGATGTGTTCCAGGAGATTTTGGGGTTACCACCTCGTTAGCACACTGAGTTCTAGATTAGTCTCATGCCCGGTACTGCGCCTATTTCGAAGGCCCCGTATCGTATAGCACCGTTGCAGTTGCGGGAACTGCAGAAGCAGTTGGATGAGTTGCGTAAGTTAGGCTTTATCTGTCCGAGTAGTTTACCATGGGGAGCGCCGGTACTCTTCGTGAAGAAGAAGGATGACTCATTGAGGCTTTGCATAGATTATTGCGAGCTCAACAAGGTCATGATTAAGAACAAGTACCCACTCTCGAGGATTGATGATTTGTTTGATCAACTGCAGGAGGCACAATTCTTTTCGTAGATAGACTTGTGGTCCAGTTATCATCAAGTTCGGGTCTAATATGAGGATATCCTGAAGACAGCCTTTAGGACATGCTATGGTCATTTTGAGTTCCAGGTCATGTCCTTCGGACTGACTAATGCACCCGCAGTATTCATGCAGTTGATGAACGAGGTCTTCCGTCCGTATCTCGATCAATTTGTCATAGTCTTCATCGATGACATTCTGATATATTCGAGGACCCGTGAGGAGAAGGAGCGACATCTGGAGATTACCTTGCAGACCCTCCATGCACACCAGCTTTTCACGAAGCTGGAGAAGTGTGAGTTCTGGCAGGAGGAGGTGAAGTTCCTCGGTCACGTGGTGACGAGGCAGGGTGTCGCAGTGGACCCCTCGAAGATTGATGCCATGCATCAGTGGGGCCAACCCACGAACGTGTCCGAGATCCGTAGTTTCCTAGGTTTGGTGGGCTACTACCGATGTTTCATCGAGGGATTTTCTTGTATTGCAACCTCGTTGACCAGTTGCCCTGGAAGGGTACGAGTTCGTTTGGAGCGACACTTGTGAGTACGCATTTACGGAGTTGAAGGACCGCCTCACATTCGCTTCTGTCCTCACTCTTCCCTCTGGGAGTGATGGATTTGGTGTATTTACCGATGCTTCGTGAGTTGGCTTCGGTGTTGTCCTGATGCAGCACGGGAAGCCGGTGGCTTATGCGTCTCACCAGCTCAAGGTACATGAGCTGAACTACCCCACGCATGATTTGGAGCTGGCAGCAGTTGTCTTCGCACTGAAGGTGTGGAGGCACTATCTTTATGGGGTGAGGTTCAAGCTCTTTTCTTAGCACAAGATCTTAAAGTATATGTTCTCTCAGTCCGAGCTGAACATGAGGCAGCGGTGTTAAATGAAGCTCCTGAAGGACTATAATTTTGATCTCCAGTACCACCAGACCAAGGCGAACGTGGTGGCGGATGCCCTCAGCCGTCTACAAGGCCTGGTGGCGCACATGATGATTCAGGAGTAGAGGATGCTTGAGGATGTGTCAGCTTTTGACTTCGAGATCGGCTTACAGTCTTCTATTGTGCAATTATCGAGCTTATTGTAAGTGTTATGGTTTCCTGCTCCTTTGGTTGTCAAATTTTATGGTGCCAAAAACACAATCTATGTCTTGTGTAGTATGTTGATTTGTTTGTTTAAGGCACTGCATCAATGCTACAAGTTAAGAACGGTGATCTACTTCAAGAAATGTAAGGTCAAGTTCTTTGTCCACTTCTGTAAGCTTCAATGTTCAGAATATTTCAAGAGCTACATCAGAAGATAAGTGCTTGTTCAATACTCAAGTACAGCTTGAGATAATGGTCAACTCAAGAACGACAAATTCGAGCTTTTGAAGATCTCAAATTCAAGCTACATCAAGTATAGAGATCTCAAGCTTCATAATATTCAAAAGTCAACCATCATCTGAAGAAATGAAGTTTCAATGTCCATACTTCACATTCTAGGTAAGAATGACCTTAGATTGACCTTAGGGTAGGTCATTTTGTATACATAATTCAAATTGAATCTTTTTATAAGTGTTTGGTCTGTTCTAAGACTAGTCCTGGACCTTGTTCGACTAGTCCTAGATTTGGCTCGACCAGTTCAAGAAATTTCAAGACCAGTCCTAAGTTGTTACAAAATTTTGGAATTTTTTGGTTGAGCTTCGACCAGTCCTGGAGTCTGCTCGACCGGTCATAGGAATAATGCTGACTTATTTACGACCAGTCATGCAGCTATGACTCAAACTCCAGCAACCATTCTTGGTTCCTCACGACCAGTCGTGGGTATGTCACGACCAGTCGTGGAGGCCTCACAACCAGTCATGGACACCTTATGACCAGTCGTGAAATGGTTTTATCCGATCGCGCTTAAAATTTCAAAATGCAGTTCAACCTACAACCAGTCATGGTGGCCACATGACTAGTTGTAGACATGGTTTCTGCATCCATAAATAGAACACGAATTTCAGAGTTTCATATCTAATTCAAGTAAAATCAAGGTATCACTTTGAGATAAGTTTGTGTTATTTTTAAGCTACGCTGTGCATATTTAATATTCTCTTTTGTTAGCTTTGTCAATTTGATTTTGTTTATATATTCTAATCTGAATTGAAAAGAGGAATTGCTATATTTCCTTCTTATTGGAATCAAAATTAAATAGAGCTAGCCCAACTGGTTTAATTTAAAATCAATCAAAATCTAGAACCATTTCAAAGTGAGTATTGGACAATTGAACTTCTATATTCGAACTTTTACTCCGATTGGTTCTTCCGAGCTACTACAAAAGGAGAAATCCAGGTATTTTACATTTGTGTAAATTTTCATTGCTTTTGGTTTCTTTTGGGATTGAGCTAGAAAAATCTCATTGTATTGGTTATCTGAGGAGAGCCAGAAAACTCAGAAAATGGGGTTTTTGAATTGTGTAAGCCCATTTGAAAGACACAATTGTGAAGTTTTTAGGTGAACCTGTGAAACCTATTTTCATACTGAACGTTGATATCCCTTGTGTGAGGATATTAGGATCGGAGTAGCAAGCTGTGTGGCTATTGTTTAATAGTTGGTGTACACACAGGCGAACCACTATAATTCTTTGTCTTGTGGTTTGAATGTTTATTTAATTTCTATATCTTTTATCATTCAAGTTTGTGGATGTGAATGTTGTAATATTTACATTTCAAGCATTGTGGGGAATGTTGTAATAACTTAGATTTCAATTCCTTGTTATTTATTTATTCCTCTGTATCAAGTTTGAGCTGTTGATACAAAGACTTTTCTAGGAATCAAGTTGTCCTACCATAAACCTTGGTGTAAGACCCGTATCCTAGTTTCTACTGTTCCGTCGACTCCCGCGATCCTTCTTGACGAATTCCGGCAACCTACAACGTATAATTGATGTTTGCACGCGATCCTAAGTCATATCCTGTATATTTGAGTCGGCTCGACCCAATACTTATACCAATGCGACCGTGCCGTCGCCGCGGTTCCGATGCTACGTCCCGCGCGCCGAGGCGATACTCGGGCCAAGAGATGTGGGCCCACGTTCAGTTCGAGAAAAATGCCACGCGTTGCAATTACGAGAGAATCTCTACGAAACGTCAAATCAATCAATCAAATCAAGTCAAGTACAACAACCATCCTAAAGTACAACCACTCCTCTCCAAAGTCAACTTTCCCTTACAACAAGTACACCCATCCCTCTCCCATCACTTCTCTTCATTCCCTCTGTCTTTCCCTCTTTCTCTCTCTCTCATTCTCCCAGCAAGAATTGTCCAAGCCTCCCCATGAGAAGCCATGTGTGGCCCACTTCTCACCTCCTATCTCCACCATTCTAAGAACATCTTGACCGTTGAAATCGTTCCCTTGGAGCTCTAGATCATGTTGGCAGAAGAAGGACGAAAATATCTTGAGGTGGGTGCTTCTCTCTCTTTCTTTCTCATTTTTGTGTGATGTGTGGCCCACTCAGATGGACTCCACCTTGATGTATGCCTTATCCAAACCGTCCATGTTATGTGGACCATACCCCTTGGTGATAGGAAAAACACAAATATCATATTGATCCAACAGGTGGGCCACGATGTGTAGGCCGCTTCCATGTGGGACCCACCATAATGATGTGTTTGTCCATGCCGTCCAGCGTCTTGGACGTTGGACGGGTGAGGCTAATATGGAGTGTGTGTGCTGACCTGGGAGTGTACTAACGAGCTAACCCAAAAAGAAAAGAAAAGAAGGAAATGGTGGGCCACCCATATACGCCCCACTTTGATACAGGTACTTAATCCAAGCCATGTATTCCGTTTTCCAGATCATTTTAGGCGTTGAGCCAAAAAAATGAGGCTAATCCGACTTCCTGGCGGGCCATTGTTTGGATGATAAACTTCCCACCATTGAAATATCGCCGGTTGTTTCGGTACGGCAAAACCTGTCCAATATTGGTCTCGTTGGGATTGTATCGACGTGAATCAGGATTGCCTGATGCGGGTCCCACCTCAGAAAAACCTAAGAAAAACCCAAAATAAAATTAAAAAATAAAATAAAAATAAGAGGAGCTGTCAGACGCCAATGGCGTCCTGCTGCTTTAGGCGGTGGCAGGGTCCCAGCTGTGGGCCCATCATGATGTGTGTTGATCATCAACACGGTGCATTTTGTTGGGTTCCCTTTGGAACAGTGGGCCCCTCAAAAATCAGCCATATGGGGAGATTGTGTGGCCCACACCACAGGAAATAGTGTTGATTGAACGTCTACCATTGGAATCATTTCTAGGTCACAAAAGTTTTAGACCATTACTAAATTTGTCTTTCCCCTTGATTTAAGTCCGTGTGACCTTATTAAAGGATTGGATGCCATATAAACGTTATGGTGGGCCCTACTTAGGACCCACCTAAATTGGAAAAGGATTGGCTATTGTACGCCACACACCAGCTATGGTGCTGCTGTAAAAGACGTCAGCAAGTTCTGTGGGTCCCCACTGGCGTATGTATTTCATCATGCTGACCATCCGTTTTGATAGTGGGACCCACCTGCCAACTGATGTAGCAAGTCTTGTGGGTCCCACATGATGTGTATGTATAACCAAGCCGCCCATTGAGGTGGGCCCCACCATTTTCTGGGGCCGTGTACGCACCGTCCAGTAGCAGTTGCTGCTGGACATTGGAAACAGCGAATATCAGCTTCCTCCAAAGCTGTGGACCCACCTCATATGCATGTGTTCTATGCACATGGTACTTCCCTTACAACCGTACCGTCCAGCCACTTGAAGAGACCGTTTTATGGCATTTTAGGAACCCACCCTGCACGTGTGGGGAGGGCCCACCTTGCTGGATGTATTCTAATCGCCGTCCATCTGGACGCCGTCACTCTCACCTTCCATTGCACACACGTGTACGAATATACATATATGATATATATTATTTTATAATGTAATATTTTATATTATAAATAAATGGTGGACCACTCGTACGTGAGACCTACCAGATGAACAGTTTGGTTGACGTACTTCACACAGCTCGCTGCTGTGAAGTTGATGTCATCAAGTTCTGGTGGGACCCACTGCAGTGTACGTATTTCATCTGCTCCATCCATTTTAACGGTGCCATTTACGGCCTCACCTGATGGTTGTGTTCCATCCAAACCGTCCATCTTTTGGGTGATCCACACAGTCCATCCTATTGACAAGCCTGTCTTAGGCTTAAGACTAAAAATGAGACAGATTTATCAGGTGGACCACACTACAGAAAACAGTGGAGAGATGAACGTCTACCATTGAAGTCATTTTGGACCACGGCAGTCTTGGACTAAGTTGATATTTGTTTTTCCTCCCAACCAGGCCTTTGTGACCTTACGAGCAGACTGGATGGGAAATGAACTTGATGGTGGGCCCTGGAATTTTTATAACGGTGAAAATTATTATCTCCACTGCTATTTGTGTTTTGGTCCAGATGATCTTTTGATACGATTCATTCCTTTGGAAATGCGCTAGATTGACCTCTAAACGGGTTAAAGGCCCATTGATGTGACCCACTTGATGTATATGATGGCCCATTGGTGTGGCCCATTGATGTGGCCCATCATGACGTATTTTGGCCCATGTGCGGGGCCCACCTGTTTGTATATTTGGCCCATGTGATGAGGCCCACCTATTGTGTATTTATAGTCCATTAGCAAGGCCCATTGTAATGCAATTCCGGCCCATATGTCATGACCCATTGAGATGTATTTGAGGCTCACTTGATTGTATTAAGCCCATGTGTAGGGCCCACCTATTGTGTGTTTGAAGCTCATGGGTTGTGGCCCATTGTGATGTGTTCGAGGCCCATGGGTGAGGCCCATTGTGATATACATATCCCTTGTGTGAGGCTGTGGGCCCACTGTACATTTGGCTTTATGTGGGCTACTCCTTAGGAACAATGTTGGTTAAATGACCACATTGATGAGCAATAAAGGTTTAATGTCCACATTGTGACTTTCTCTTAGGTCTCGTTAGGCTCATTCTCATCATTCTCTTAGTGGGTTAACCATAATCAGTGGGCCTCATTCGCCATAGACGGATGGTTTTACACTATCGAATTTGATATAACCACGGTCGAGGCTGATTCCAATTGACGATTCCGCCTCCAATTATCATGACCGATTTGCCGACTTTGATTATCGGTCGATTCTGATTGACGTGATCGATTACCGATTGAGGCCGATTATCGTGACTATTTACCGATCGTGGCCGAATGCCGATTCTGTTTGTTGTGGCCAATTGACCGATTACCGATCGAGGTCGATTATCGTGACTATTTACCGATCGTGGCCGATGTCGATTCTGCATGTCGTGGCCAATTGACCGATTACCGATCGAGGCCGATTATCGTAACTATTTACCGATCGTGGCTGAATGCCGATTCTGCTAGTCATGGCCAATTGACTGATTACCGATCGAGGCCGATTATTGTGACTGATTACCGATCGTGGTTGAATGCCGATTCTGCTTCTCGTGGCTAATTGACCGATTACCGATCGTGGCCGATTGCCGATTCCAATTTGTCAAGGCCGATTTCTGAATTGTCAAGGTCGATTGTCAAGACGTATCTGATGTATATACAACCCGTAGTTGAGGCCCATTGTGGTGTGTATTTGGCCTGTGTGATGTATATACAGCCTGTATTTGAGGCCTATTGCGATGTGTATTCAGCCCGTGTGTAAGGCACTGCATGATGTATATTAGGCCTATGTGAGAGGCCCATCGTGATGTGTAGTAAGCTCTTAAGAGAGGCCCTTGGTGTTGTGTAATTGGCCCTTGTGTGAGGTTATGGGTTCACTATATGTTAGGATCCATGAGGGCCATTTCTTGGGGATAATGTTGGTTAAATGTCCACATTGTCGAGGTCGATTGTCGATGCTGGTTATTGATACCGACTATGAGTATGTGACTGCATAGCATCATGATACATGCCCATACGCATCATCTGCATGTTTGTTATGAGATGTGGTTGACCATTGCATATGTCATTGAGCAGACTGTTATGAGACTTCCTGACAAGCGGAGATTGTCTCACATGAGCGCATAGTATGCGCGGGATTGATGCATGACTGGATTGTATGATTCATGCATCTTGCATTATGATTACTGTACGGCTTAGCGACATCAGGGCCGTAGCCTCCACAGACATATCATTGATGGCTAGATGGGACACCGGAAATGTTTAGTTTTAGCATACGGGCGCCATATATGTCCCTGGGTGAAAATCCATAAACCTCCGGGCTAGGAGACGCTCCGACATTGAGATCGAGTGGATATATGAGCGCATGAGGGTCGTATACTAGTAGGTCGTGTCTCCCACTGTGTCGTGGTCGGTTGGAAGGGGGTGTGGCCTTACCCGCCCGAGGGTAGGGGGATTGCTAGGCTGAATTTGACCAGCTTGTGAATGGGTCTGCTATCGACGTGCCGGGTATATATTGGCTGATTACTGGCTAGGCGGATAGTGAGGTCTCTTCCACTTGCATGGTTGTGCGTCCAGTGGGCGGCAATTGCATGTAGAGTGTACTAGACCCCGGTGATGATCTCAGAAATGAACCGTACTGATATGTGGACTTATTGAGCAGGAGTTGCATACTCATTCATTTATTCATTCACTATCCACTCGGGCTGGTGGTGCGCAACTATTTGTTACGTGTACCTTCGCATGGCTAGGATTTCGGTTGGGCGCGCGACTAACCTGATATAAGGAGTTTACCACATTGAGTCTGACTATCCAAATTTAGGTATGAGATTGGTTTGGATAGAAGTCCCTTGTGATGGACCCCATAGCCTACTATACTACGTACTATCATCCCGACTTCACACTCCAGCATGGTCATTCCGTTCACACCGCATATTGCATTACATCTGCGGCATATGGTATTTTGAGTTATTGTGTTTCTGCATTTATATGGTCTAAATACGATTGACGCTATTCATGGACTCATCAGGAATTACATACTACATCGTATCCTCGGCATTTGATATTTGACTCTTTATGACTCCTCATTTGCATAGCTGTTCTATATTGCGTATTCTGATATTGATTAACTCATGGACTTGTCTGTATTTCCGCTTACTCTGTTATCATATAATTTATGATCTTGCTAGTATTTCTGTTTACTCTGATAATTCCTGCTCTTGTTAGTCATTCTTCGTATCCCGATATTGTATGATTTATGGATTTTCAGTATTTTTGGTACTGTATGATGATGACATTGTATTGAATACTTGACACTTACCTTGTGTACACACTTACACTACCCTCTAAGCTTTCTATAAGCTTATGCACGATAGATGCGTCTAGGTGACGTTAGGTTACAGCAGGTTGAGCTTGGAGCATGCTGCAATTTCCTAGAGTTTTGATTTATGATACATGTATTTCCCTTTCACCATTGTACTCAAATGATTATATTAGTGGATATGTGATGATGATGTTGCCTTGTGATTTGGATATACTTGTCGTTATGCTTATTACGAGTTAAATGTACACAAAAAAAATCCTCCTTGTAGGATCCCAGGATCGAAATCTGGCGTATGGACGCTAGGAGCCGAGAATGGGGTACTACGGAGGCTGTCGGCACCAGATTCGACGATCGGGATTCCTGTGAATCTGATTTCCAGGTTTGGGGTGTGACACTTGGTTTTTGGTGTAAGGTTGTCCTTAGAACAACATTTGTATCAATCTCTCAATACTCATACATTTGAAGTTGCTTTACATTTCAGTATTGTGAATTGATTATAGTGCTATCTTTATTTAATTTGTTTATAAGGCTATTTTATTGTTTATATTCTACTGTTAAAGTTTTAATTTAACATAGTCCTATTCTCCCCCCCTCTAGGACTCATAATTAGGCCTTTTCACCTGTCGATTCAACCCTCTTTTGTTGTAAGGGTGATCGAGGCTCAGCAGGCAGATGAGTTAGTGCAGAATTATCGGGTAGAGGCAATATCTGAGAGTCAGTCAGACTAGCAAATTGGTTCTGATGGTGGACTTCACTTCAGAGGCCGATTATATGTCCCGGATATTCCTGAGTTGCCCTGAGATCTTATCACCAAGGCACATCGATCGCGGTTCTTTATCCACTTTACCTCGACGAAGATGTATCGCGATATGAGGGGTCAGTATTTCTGGGCGGGGATAAAGCGCCAAATAGCCAGTTTTGTGGCCGAGTGTGACACATGCCAGCGTGTCAAGGCTGATCATGAAAGACCCTCGGTCTATTGCAGCCGTTGAGCATCCCGATGTAGAAGTAGGAGCACATATCTACTGATTTTGTCATGGGTTTACCGAGGACACAGTGCGATCATAAAGCCATTTGGCTTGTCGTGGACCGTCTGACGAAGTCGGCACATTTTCTTGCGATTCGTGAGACTTGACATGCGGACCGTCTCGCCAAGCTGTTTGTTGATGAGATCGTAAGACTGCACAGTGTTCCTGTCTCGATCGTTTCAGACAGAGACCCGAAGTTCACATCTCAGTTTTGGGGGAGCTTCTAGAGAGAGATGGGTACTGATTTACAGCTCAGCACCCCGTACCATCCGCAGACCGATGGCCAGACTGAGAGGGTCAACCAGATCATTGAGGATATGCTTCGGGCCTGCACGATTGATTTCTCGGGTAGTTGGGACGAGCACTTGAGATTGGATGAGTTCACATACAACAACAGATATTAAACGACCATTGGTATGACTCCTTTTGAGGCATTATATGGCAGACCGTGCAGATCTCTGAGTTGTTAAACCGAAGTCGGAGAGCGGCGTTTCTTGGGTCCCGAGCTTGTGTAGCAGACGTCAGAGGCTATCGATATCATTAGGTAGAGGATGCGCACAGCTTAGAACCGGCAGCAGAGTTTTGTTGATCGTCTGCATCTTCCCTTAGAGTTTGCCGTTGGGGACCATATGTATCTTAAGGTCTTACCTATGAAGGGTGTGGTTCATTTTGGAGCGAAGGGCAAGCTTGCCCCGAGATTCATAGGACCTTTCGAGATCACCCTGCCCGTTGGCGCCGTGTCCTATCGGCTTGCCTTGCCATCTCAGTTGTCTGACATCCATAATGTTTTCCATGTTTCTATATTTTGGAAGTGTGTATCAGACATCGTTCCCGTTATTGATTGGCAGCCGTTCGAGGTTCGTAAGGACGCTTCTTACATTGAGCAACCAATTCGTATCCTTGATTGGAAGGAGTAGGTCCTCCGGACCAAGGTTCCCTTGGTGAAGGTGCAGTGGGGTCATCATAGTGTGGATGAGGTATCTTGGGAGCGCGAGGCGAAGATTTGAGAGCGTTATCCCCATCTTTTTTATGTTTGATTGTATGTTGTATTATGTTTTGATTATATATGATGTCATGATTTATATTCTCTTCTGAGTTATGGTTAGCTGCGATGGTAGTATAAATTTCGAGGACGAAATTTTTATTAGGTGGGGAGACCTGTAAGGCCTGTATCCTACTTCGTACTGCTCTGTCGACTCCCGCGATCCTTCCCAACGAATTTCGGCAACCTGCGACCTATAATTGACGTTTACGCGCAACCCTAAGTCGTATCTCGTATATTTGAGTCGGCTTAATCCGAGAATTGTACCATTGTCACCATACCGTCGCCACGTCTTGCACATCGATTTGATATCCTGGCCAGGAGATATAGGCTCATGTTTATTTCGAAGAAACGCCGTGCATTTGCGAACCTAAGAGAATCTCTACAACCCATCCCATCAATCAATCAATCAATCAAAGTACACAACTCGTACTTTCTTTCTCCCCAAGTCAAGCAACCTACCCTAAGTCAACTCTCAAGTCAAGTACAACTATCACCTCACATCCATCACTCACACCCATCATCTCTCTTACAGCCATCCTTTCTCTCTCTCTCTCTCTCTCTCTCTCTCTCTCTCTCTCTCTCTCTCTTTCCCTTTACATTTTCTAAGCAAGAAAGAAGAAAAAAAAGTGCACTTCCAAGCTCTTCTAAGGTGAGAAAAGTGAATTGTGTGTAGCCCACTTCCCACACCAAGATCTATCATCCTAGCCCTTCATTTCTCATCATCTTCCATCAAAGAGAGGCACAAGGAGAGCGACGTTTCATCGGACCGAGAAGATCTAACGGTGGGTGTTACTATAGGCCTATATTTCTTGTTTTGATGATGGGTGAAGTGAGGCCCACCGATTGATGGTATGGATCTCACTTTGGACCCTAGATGTGGCCAATGGTCCACCTTGATTCCCATGATCATTCCATGATGGGGCCATTCTCCATGGACCTCATCATGATGTTTATTTTTCTTGAATAAATAGGGTCATCTAGACCTTGCATTTCGATGGGGAAAGGATTTCCACCAATGATTTTGATTGGTGGGCCCATATGTAAAGGGACCCACATGATGAATGTTGTATGCATGGAAGGGAGGGCCCATAGTGTCGGGGTCCCTCCATCGCACGTCTCTCTCTCTCTCTCTCTCCCTCTCTTTTTCATTTTTTTGTGTGATGATGTGGCTGTGTGGCCCACCCGGATGGACCCCACCTTGATGTGTGTCTTATGCACACCATCCAGCCATTTGGTGGCCCACCTGGGCAGTACGTCTATTGGTGGGGCCCACCTTATATATGTGTTGTATGCAAACCGTCTAGCGTCCAAGGACGCTAGACATGGTTACATAGTGAAGTGTGAATTGCCCATGTAGTGTACTAACAAGCAAACAAAAATATCAGTTTAATTTTAAAACTTGGGTGGACCGCTCATGCAGGCCCCACCTGGATGTATGGCACTAATCCACACCATCCATCCTATCTTTCAGCTCATTTTAGGCGTTAAGCCGAAAAATGGAGCTAAACCAATTATCGGGCATGCCATAACATAGAAAACATTGGTTTTTACCGTTAAAATCCACCCTGATGTTTCTATACACCAAAATATCTCGAATTTTGGGCTCATTTGGTCTATCTTAAGCCATAAAGTCTGATGGATGGGGTGGATTCTCCTCATGAGGGCTCCACCTATGAAAAACCGCAGAAACCCCCCCCCCCCCCCCTTTTTTTTTTTTTTTAAATAATAAATATATAAGCAGCAGACATCTAGAGAACGCGCAGCAGCATCCTGCGCTATTATGGCCCCACCATGGTGTATGTGTTTTATCCACACTGTCCACCCATTGGGATGGGCCACACCCCATGCATGTGCTGTCCAAGGACAGTGGGACCCATTCACGTGTGATGTATGTAACTGTCCAGGCCATCCAGGGCCTAGACATTAGATATATTATAAATATATATTATATTATATTATATATATTATATATTATATTATGTAATATATACATGATGGTGGGCCCTACGTGGGACCCACCCCCTGCCTTTTAGTACAGCAAGCTGCATGTACAGTAGCTATTTAGTTGCTCCTTTGGATGACAACATGCCCGCAGGCCCCACATTGATGTATGTATTTTAGCTACACCGTCCATTGTTTGGATGGTGGGGCCCACCATGATGTATGCATTGTATCCAAACCATCCAACCATATTGAGATATCATTTTCTGGCACAAGCAAAAGAATGGGTCAGATCTAAAGTTCAAGCGGACCCTCACCATAAAAAATTAACGGGGACAGTGACCTCCACCGTTCACACTTCTAAGGGCCACGGTGGTTTCCACTTGAGCTTACATTTTTGTTTTCACTTCATTTATCACTATGTTAACTTATGAATAGGTTGGATCTCAATTACATCACGGCGGGCCACTCCGTGATGTGTCTAGCCTTTGATCAGGTGGACCACACTGTAAAAATAATGGAGGATTAAACGTCTATAATTGAAACCCATTTGGGTCACAGAAGTTCTGGATCAATGGGGAATTTGCTTTCCCTCTTAATTCATGTGTTTATGACCTTATGATTAGATTGGTTGGAAAATAAACTTTATAGTGGGCCCTGTGATTTATTTAACCGTGAAAATTATTCTCCATTGCTATTTGTGGCATACTCCAAATGATCCTTCAATATGATTCTTTTTGGGATGTAATGAGGCCCATATTGATGTATTTGTGGCCCGTCCATTGAGGCCTACCTTGATATATATGATGTCAAGCCCCAAACCCGGCAATCGGATTCACATGAATTCCGATCATCGAATCTGGTGCCAACAGCCTCCGTAGTACCCCATTCTCGACTCCCAGCGCCCATATGCCAGGTTCCGATCCTGGGATCCTACAAGGCGGATTTTTTTTAACGTACATTTATCTCGTAAGAAGCATAACCACAAGTTTACCCAAATCACAAAAGCAACATCATCATCATATATCCACTAATATAAATTTGAATACAATGCTGAAAGGAAAATGCATAAAAATCAAGGCTCCAGAAGACAGCTGCACGCTCCATGCTTAACGCCGCTGCTGTAACTTATCATCACCTGCACGCATCTATCGTGTATAAGCTTATAGAAAGCTTAGACGATGGTGTAAGTGTGTGCATAAGGTAAGTGCCAAGTATTTAATACAATGCCATAGTCACACAATACCGAAAATACTGGTAATCCATAAATCATTCAATGTCAGAATAAACAGTAATACTGATAAGATCATGAATTATCAGAGTAAGCAGAAATACTGACAAGATCAGGAATCATCAGAGTAAACAGAAATACTGACAAGATCACAAATCATAAGACAACAGAGTAAGCGGAAATACTGACAAGTCTATGAGTTATACAATATTAGAATACGTAATACGAATCAACTATGCAAATGAGGAGTAATAGAGTGCCAAATATCAGATGTAGAGGATGCAATGCAATATACATTCCTGATAGTAACACAAATAGCGTCAGCCATACCTAGACCATATAAATGCAGAAACACAATAACCCAAATTACCATATGTCGCAGATATAATGCAATATGTGGTGCGAATGGAGTGACCATGCTAGAGTGTGGAGTCGGGATGATGGTACGTAGTATCGCAGGTTATGGGGCCCATCACAAGGGACTTCTATCCAAACTAGTCCCATACCTAATTTGGATAGTCAGTCTTAATGTGGTAGACTCCTGATCTCAGGTTAGTCGCGCGCCCCAACCGAATCTTGGCCATTGCGAATTTACCCGTAATAAATAGTTACGTACCACCAGCCCGAGTGGATAGTGAATGAATGAATGAATGAGTATGCAACTCCTGCTCAATAAGTCCACATATCAGTACTGTTCATCTCTGGGATCATCACTGGGGTTTAGTACACTCTAAATGACACTGTCGCTCACCCAGCCGCACAGTCCAAGTGAGCGTAAGAAACCTCACTATCCGCCTGACTAATAGTCTGTCAATACCTATTGAGCACGTCGGTAGCGGACCCATTCACGAGCTGGTTAAACTCATCCTAACAATGTCCCCTACGCTTGGGTGGGTAAGGCTACACCCCCTCCCAATTGACCACGACATAGTGGGAGACACGGCCTCCTGGTCTTCGGTACTCAGGCGCTCATGTATCCACTCGATCTCGATGTTAGGGCGTCCTCTGGTACCAAGAGGGTTTAGGGGTTTTCACCCAGGGCCATATATGGTAGCCCGATTCTAGAGCAAATTTCCAGTGTCCCGTCTAGCCATCTACCACATGCCTGTGGAGGCCACAACCTTGATGTCACTAGGGCATACAATAATTACAAGATAATGTAAGATGCATGAGTCATATAATCCAGTCATGCATCAATCCTGCGCATGTCATGTGCTCATGTGAGATAACCTCCGCCTATCAGGGAGTCTTATATTATCCTGCCCAATGACATATGCAATGGTCAATTACATCTCATAACAAATATGCAGATAATGCATATGAGCATGTATCATGATGTTATACAGTCACATACTCATAATCGGTATCGACAATCAACCTCGACAATGTGGACATTTAACCAAGATTACCCCCAAGGAATGGCTTAGATAGAGCCTAACATATAGTGGACTCATGGCCTTACAAAAGGGCCAAATATACAACACCATGGGCCTCATTTAAGAGCTTAATACACATCACAATGGGCCTTTCACATGGGCTAACATACATCACAATGGGCTTCATCGCCTGGTCCTCAAATGCATTACATAGGGCCTTAAACATAGGCTGAATACACATCACAACGGGCCTCAAATATGGGCCGCATATATATCACATTGGGCCTCATCAATTGACCTCGATATTCGGCCTCGATAATCGGAATCAGCCTCGGCAATTGACCTCAACAATCGGAATTGAAATCGGCCTCGATAATTGGAATCGGCCTCGACAATCAGATTTGGCCTCGATTATTGGAATTGGCAATTGGTCATGATAATCGGCCTTGAACACTAATAGGCAATTGGTCATGACAATCAAAATTGATCGATAATCAGAATCGGCAAATCAGTCACGACAATTGGAATCGGCAATCGGTCATGATAATCGGCTTTGATCGCTAATCGACAATCAGTCATGACATCGAAATTGATCGATAATCAGAATCAGCTAATCAGTCACGTCAATCGGAATTGGCAATCGGCCACGACACTCAGGATCAATCGATAATCAGAATCGGCAAATCGGTCAGTCAATCAAAATCGACAATATGTCATGACAATTGGAATCGATCGATAATCAAAATCAGCAAATCGGTCACGACAATTGGAATCGACAATTGGTCATGACAATTAGAATCGGTAATCGATCTCGACGTAAGGAGGGGTCTGTAGATGGACAACCAATGATGGCCCAGGCAATATACCTTATATACATCAGATGGGCCGTAGCAATGGGCCACACCAACGGGCTGTAAATATATCACAATGGGTCGTGTCCCATGAGCTTAATACACATCACACTAAGCCTCATCGTCTGGGCCAGAAATACATAACAGATGGGCCACTCACATGGATCTATATATATCACACTGGACCTAATATATGGGCCTTAAATACATCTCAATGGATCTCAACCCATGGGCCCCAAATATATCACAATGGGCCTCAAATATAGCAAGTGGGTTGCGTCCACAGGCCGCACCAATGGCCTTATATACATAACAAGTGGGCCCCAATACACAATAAATGGGCCCCTACTAGATGGGCAGTGTGGGTACAACGTACATCACAGTGGAGCTCACGGCATCGTCCAAATATTGTTTAGCATCGTCCCATGCTATCTGGATGGTGTGGCACCCCACTGTCCCAGATAAATGGGTTATGGGGGGTATAAAATACATAAATCAAGGTAGCCTCACATGAGACCCACAGATGCATGGAGTGGATACAACACTACATCAGGGTGGGTCCCACCATAAATGGACAGATGGTGTGTATATAATACATACGTCATGGTGGAGTCCATTATCTAGACGGTCCATCAAGGCAAGCTCCACACTGTACATACAACATGATATGTTCTACACATGTATGGGGCCCACGCTATGGGGCAGCATGAATGAAACACAAATATCATGGTGGTGTCTCACACCACCTGTCCAGATGGACGGTGTGGGATCAAAACATACAACATAGTGGGTCTTTTAATAGATGGATGACATGGATTGCAAAACATATGTCACGGTGGGGTCCTCACGGATGAATGGACGGTGTAGATGAAGTAAATACATCACTGTGGTCCCCACGTGGGACCCATGGACAACATGGTTGAAACACATATATCAGAGTGCGTGAAAGTGCCCTGGTTTGTCAAGTTACATGAGTGTTGAGTCAGATTGTCTACAGAGCCTGATAGGAAGATCAATTCAAGCGTCTGCCTCAACCGGATGTGTGCAAGCTCGCCACAGGTAAACTTAAAGCCTCACATCCCATAACCCAAAACACCAGGTGAATAAAACCCTTAAAAATAAGTTAGAAATCATAAGGTTTTAAGGTGAGAAAACTTTTTTCAAAATAGGAAAATCTCTAAGTTTTTCTCGCATTGTCGATTTTATCGAAACACCCTCGATATGATCGACCTGCTCTATCGATGTCCTCGATACCTTAACGATATTATCGATGTGGGGACCAAAAGTGTCCAGTAACTAAATATTCATTTGGACGGATTTATCGATGTATCGATACACCTATCGATATCATCGATATAAGAACTAAAAATGTCCAACAACTTCACAACATATCTGGACGAATTATTGATGTATCGATACACCTATCGATATCATCGATATACAAATCTCGAGTCCATCGAAAATGACTCAATAAGATCGATAGGCATATTTTCCGCGCCCCTATTTTTTTAATGAAAATCTCAAATTCCTTCGATATATCGATACTCTTCCGATATGATCTGAAATCAAATATCAATAATATCGGAAGTCTATCGATGATATCGTTCGTGGGCGCGCATTTCTTACAGCAGATATTTTAGGTTGTTTTTAACTATGATTAGGGGCCCTTCGATTAAATCGATATTCAAATATCGATAATATCTGCATCAGGTCGATTGCATCGAACAACGTCATAAACCGTCCAGCAAGCTTGAAGACAAATCTGCTGGATTTATTGATGCCTTGACTCTTATCTCGATATCATTGACATTCAAATTCCGATGATCTCGATGGTTCCTCAATGATTCATGAAATCCTGAAATATTTCAAAGTCAAGTGTCTCTCATTTTTCAAGTGTTGATGGATCGAACCTGTTATCGATGGAATCGGAGGTCGAAATCCAATGACATCGACAATAGTTTCGATTCATCAACCAATTGGCAAAAGTTTCAAAAGCCTATGACATTGAGTTCGAGTCATCGAGCAGACCATTGATGCTATCGAGAGTATACGCTCAATGATATCGAACCTGCTCGATGATATTGAACTCTATCATAAATGTGATCGTTTTATATCCGTTGGAACTTTTGCTTATATATAGAGGACTTGTCTTTTGTTACTGTAAGAGAAAGAAGAGAGAGTTTTTGTGTGTTTCAACTTATATCTTATATCCAAAGCCCTTTCTCTCAAGGGAGTTCATCCTCCAATCCACCCTCATCATTGACATTTAATAGACTGGATTGGGGAATGAACTTCCGCATTCAAGGATCCTCTGGCCACTACCTTAGAAAAATTGGTGCTTTTTAATCTAGAAGAGTCAAGAAAAATTGGTGTTGTTTAATCTAGAAGAGTCCAGAAAAATTGGTGTTGTTGAATAGAGTGGATTGGTGCTATTTAATCTAGAAGAGTCCAGAAAAATTGGTGCTGTTGAATAGAGTGGATTGGTGTTGTTTAATCTAGAAGAGTCCAGAAAAATTATCAAGCAAAACTGTAAGTTTTCCCAGAGTAGTGAAAAATTAAAAAAACTCTTAGGAATGGGAAGACCTGGGAAAGATAAGAGTGGATTAGGATATGACAAACTCAAATCGATATCCAAAAATGCAGCACCAATGTTCAAGAAATTAGCTGCATCAGGAAGTAAAACAAAAGCCACTTCTATTTTGTCATTCATATGGAGACTCTGGTCATTATAAATTTGAATGCTTGTCACCTAGGAGGACTCAACTCATTTCTGGTCTAAATCATGCTGATAAATACAGACCAACCAGAAGAACAATACAAAATGTTAAGAGTCCACCTAGGAATTAATATGGCTAGAAGTAATACACATCCATCACCACCCAGAATGACTGAGAGAATGAAGGAGCTATTAAATCAAGTGGCTGAACTAATTTAGAAAACAAATGAATTTGTGAAACATGGAAACATGGTTCAACTACTCAACAATTGAGCAAGGAAAACATGTCCAGGTCATGACATCTAGGTTTGAATGAATGTGGTAATTTTGATGGTTTTCATGATATATCTGAGGTCTTCACTCATTTTTTATATAAACATTATTGATGTTTATAATTTTAGATGGTACAACTTTTGTACAAATTTTGAATTGCATACAAACATACAATCTAAAATCTCTTTTAAATGCAGTCGATTGGTTGCCCATTTTGAACTTTGGTAGTATATGTCACGATGAAAGAACTTATCGCCCTCTTGCGTACTGTCATTCTCCGGTCCTTGATCCTCCATCGATAACTGTCTCTGTCGGGGAAGAAAGTGTTGAAATCATGACCGAATTCATTGCCAACATATTTGGTCTTACTTTGTCTTCTATCAGTCTATCCAGTCTTGACCTTGAGGACTTAACAAATCGAGATTAGAGATACATGAAGACACAAAGATAGGAAAAAGATCAGCACATACAGAAGGAGACAGGAGCCAAGACCCATTCTGACTACACCTGAATCTGCATCGACTCATTGTCATTAGAATTGGGTCGGGACAACGTTGCAAGGAATGACACAAATTTAAGATAAGTTTGATAAGCACGGTGAGCGACCTTCAGCCTTGGAAAGGATGGTTGCTGGACTAAGAGGACACAACACCATCTAGCTCGGTCCCATGACTTTAATTTTACTCATCACATACACCTGCTCATCACTCATATTGAGGATATTTTTACTATCCTAAGTACTTAAGAGTGTATGTGATGATCTACTGACGTGTATGGTCTGTCTATTTTTGTGCTTGACGGTCCTTGAAAGAATCACAATGGTTTACTAAACTAGAATTTGTCTTGGAATGATAAGTCCTCTAGATAAGGAGAATATTTATTTTGATATGCCCATGGTTGAGATAAATTCTGATGATTGGTGATTGGGTGCCTTCAAATGGGTTTGGTGAGTTTTTGCTAGCATAACTGTTAATTTGTTGCCAATATTGGGCAGTTTATTTTGGATAGTTGGATACTTTGGTTTTTTTTTTTTTGAGATATGGCTGAATAGAATTCATATTTTTAATGCCATAATTAAGCTTTAAGTTCTCCTGGTTTATCAAGATTCTGATATGGATTGCATATGTTGTCTTGAATGAAGATCGTAACTGTTATAACTAATCTATCTTATCTAATATACATTCATGAATTCTGAAATTGATGTTTGATTGAATTGAGTTTACTATTATACATCAATGTTCTACTTCTACCTGATTGGTTCTCCCGAGTAATTCACTCTTCAGTCAATATCACCTGAGATATCTTTGTCAATGACTGACAAAAAGGGAGAGAACATTTATAAACACCCCGAAAGGAAATTGTGTATCTATTAGATGTTGTTGCAGGTGTTAGGGGGAGTAGCTGCATCAAGTAAGGGGGAGTTTACAAGAAAGGGGGAGCAGCTACTGGTTGTGTACATGGGATAGAAATTGTAAAATTGTGTAAAAGCATGTACACACAATTTAGGGTGTGTTTGTCTAGAGAGTTCTAGGGTGTTTTGTCACGTAATTGACAAAGAGAGAGATTGAAAGTGCCCTGGTTTGTCAAGTTACGTGAGTGTTGAGTCAGATTGTCTACAGAGCCTGATAGAAGATCAATTCAAGCGTCTGCCTCAACCGGATGTGTGCAAGCTCGCCACAGGTAAACCTCAAGCCTCACATCCCATAACCCAAAACACCAGGTGAATAAAATCCTTTAAAATAAGTTAGAAATCATAGGGTTTTAAGGTGAGAAAACTTTTTTCAAAATAAGAAAATCTCTAAGTTTTTTTCGCCTTGTTGATTTTATTGAAACACCCTTGATATGATCGACCTGCTCTGTCGATGTCCTCGATACCTTAACGATATTATCGATGTGGGGACCAAAAGTGTCCAGTAACTAAATATTCATCTGGATGAATTTATCGATGTATCGATACACCTATCGATATCATCGATATAAGAACTAAAAATGTCCAGCAACTTCACAACATATCTGGACGAATTATCGATGTATCAATACACCTATCGATATCATCGATATACAAATCTCGAGTCCATCGAAAATGGCTTGATAAGATCGACAGACAGATTTTCGGCGCCTCTATTTTTTTAATTAAAATCTCAAATTCCTTCGATATATCGATGCTCTTCCGATATGATCTGAAATCAAATATCGATAACATCAGAAGTCCATCGATGATATCAATCGTGGGCGTGCATTTCTTACAACAGATATTTCATGTTGTTTTTAACTATGATCGAGAGCCCTTCGATAGAATCGATATTCAAATATCGATAATATTGGCACCAGGTCGATTGCATCGAACAAGGTCATAAACCGTCCAACAAGCTTAAAGACAAATCTGCTGGATTTATCGATGCCTTGACTCTGATCTCGGTATCATCGACATTCAAATTTTGATGATCTCGATGGTTCCTCAATCATTCATGAAATCCTGAAATATTTCAAAGTCAAGTCTCTCTCATTTTTCAAGTGTTGATGGATCGAACCTGTCATCGATGGAATCGGAGTTCGAAATCTGATGACATCGACAATAGTTTCGATTCATCGACCAATTGGCAAAAGTTTCAAAAGCATATGACATTGAGTTCGAGTCATCAAGTAGACCTATCGAGAGTATATGCTTGATGATATCAAACCTGCTCGATGATATCGAAATCTGTCATAAATGTGACCGTTTTATATCCGTTGGAACTTTTTGCCTATATATAGAGGACTTGTCTTGTGTTGCTGTAAGAGAAAGAAGAGAGAGCTTTTGTGTGTTTCAACTTATATCTTATATCCAAAGCCCTTTCTCTCAAGGGAGTTCATCTTCCAATCCACCCTCATCATTGACATTCAATAGAGTGGATTGGGGAATGAACTTCCGCATTCAAGGATCCTCCAGCTATTACCTTAATGGCAAATCATTAAGCTGAGATGCCTTGAATGCATAAGATTGGAATCGCTCTATCTTCCTGATAGGAAAATATTTTGAGAGTAGGATTCCATCTTCACCTTGAGCCAACCTGAAGCGGAGTATTGGTACATCATTTTGTGTTGCGAATCAAGGGAGCAGAAGACTCTTCATCAACAAGGAGGAGGAGATCTTCGACATTGTGCTAAACGGGACTCATCATCTTATTTGTAAGTATCCAGAGTCCAAGAGGACACTTGTGATCATTTCTTTCTAGGATTGGCTCTTAAGTGGTTCTCACCTTTTGAAGTCCTCAAGGAGGCCTCTGGCGGAGAGTACGTGGTGGGTGCGTTGTGTGGACCCTTGCTCTGTGGAGAGCATAAACATCTGGTTAGGAGTGAACCAGTAAAACTCTGGCTTTGAGGTGAACCGCATAAAACCTTACATTTGAGGTGAACTGTGTAAAACCTTAGGATTTGAGGTCAACCATGTAGAAATCTCTAGTAGGGTCTTATGGAAGATCCTTGGCCAGTGTGCCTAAAAGTCGGTGTGTTGTGTGGACCCTTTCTCTGTAGAGAGTATAAACATCTGGTTAGGAGTGAACCAGTAAAACTCTAGGTTTGAGGTGAACCGCGTAAAACCTTAGGTTTGAGGTGAACCGTGTAAAACCTTAGGGTTTGATGTCAACTGTGTAGAAACCTCCAGTGGGGTCTTATGGAAGATCCTTGGCCAGTGTGCCTAAAAGTGAGTGCATTGTGTTGACCCTTGCTTGTGAGAGCATAAACAATCAGCCTTAGTGTAGGTTGTAAAGGTTGAAGGTGAACCTGATTTAAAACCTTAGGTTAGAGGTGAACTGCTGTGAAACCTCCTTAGAGAAATCCGGTACACTCAAGGGTTGAGTGCGGTTACCGGGCGTGGAGTAGACTCATTGTCGAACCACTATAAAACTGACTGTGTTTGAGATTGTTATTTTTATGATTGTGTGATTTACTTTAATACTTCCATATCTTAACATTTGATCACACCACACACACCTACACAGTCATATCCATCATAAGCTAGCTTGCATACTGCTTAGCTCTAAAATAGTTTGTGATTGGATCCTCTACCAGGCTTGGAAGCTAGTAGAGTTACATTTGAATAATCCTGATAATTGCATGATCACAGGATTAGTGAAGTAGGATTTTTAAATAAATTATAAAAACTTTAAAAAGTCCTATTCACCCCCCTCTAGGACATATTAGCATATTCCTTCTTCAACTAGTGCGGTCTTTACCACCATTTCAGTGCGTCCCATAGTAATGGACGGTTGGGGAAACACATGCCTCATGGTAAGCCAATAGCTGCTGATGTCAACAGTAGCAAAACTACTCAGATATACAACATGTCATAAGGTGGGCCCCCACCAGACGAATAGAAAGGGATAAAATACATAAGTCATGGTGGGCTGCACCACCGTCCAAATATGGACGAAGTGGATACAGGGCACATTCATCAGGGTGGGTCCCACCATCCAGAAACACTAGACGGTGCAGATTTTTCAACACATACATCATGGCCACGTCCAGGGGCTGGACAACTTGGATAAAAACACCCATCGTGTGGGGTCCACGTCCCACGGATTGTGTGGACACCACACGTGTGATGGGCCCCCTGGACGAACGGTGTAGATAAAATATTTACATTAAGGTGGGCTTTGTATGAATGTACAGTGCAGATGGGTCATTGCATCAAGGTCAGGATCCCATGGACCTGCTGATGGTGCAGCAGCCATATGGCTAGTGTGCTCCACACAGGTGGACGGTCCAGATGAATGGACGGTTGGGTGAACCCATACCTCCTATCAAATCCACAGAACTTCTGGACGTCAATACTACGGCCATACAACCGTGTAACGGACACCAGCCAACCCATTTCACGGTAGGTGGGTCTCATGTGGGGCCCACCATAACATTGTTTCCCGATCCAATCCGTTAATAAGGTCACACAGACCCAAATGAATAGGAAAAAAACATTTCATAATGATCCAAAACTTCCGTGACAACCTAAATGGGTTCCAATGGCAGACGCTTAATCACCACTTTTTCTTGCCCCGTGGGCCACCTGAGTTTCACCCATGGCTAATTTTTGGAGGGAGCCCACTGCACTAAATGGCCCAACAAATGCACGGTATGGATGTTCGGTACGCATCACAGTGGGGCCCACGGGTGCGACCTAACGTCCCAGCTCGTCCGTCCGTCCATCCGTTAGTGGCGCAGAAGGACGCCGCTGCGCATCCTTTGGCGTCAGCGGTAGCGCTTGCTGCTCCTACACATTTTTTAAGGGGGTTTTCTTGATGATTTTCATGGGTGGGGCCCGCATCAGGAGTATCCACCCTGTCCATTGGCTCCTATGGCTCAAGATAAGCCAAACAAGCCCAATATTTGACATCTTTTGGTATATAGAAAGATTAGAGTGAATTTTAATGGAAAAAACTACTCTTTTCAATGATATGGCCCACCGAGGGGGTCAGATTGACTTCGTTTTTTGGCTCAACGCCTGAAATGAGCTGAGGAGTGGAATGGACGGTGTGAATTAAATCCATACGTCAAGTTGAAGCCTGCATAAGCAGCCCACTCAAAAGTTTGGAATTAAGCTAATATCTTTGTTTTTACACAACATCGTGTAAACGCTGCAATGCATCCCACGGCCTATTCACGCTTCACAAAATCACTTCCAGCATCCAAGGACGCTGGACGGACGATGTGAATCATATTTCATCAAGGTGGGTCCCACATTGGCACTATGTGCTTTACATTGGGGTGGGTCCACACATATGGGACCCACCAGCCTTGGCTAAAAATGGATATTTGTGTATTTTCTCCAATTAGACCCACCTAAACGGACTGCTAGGTGGGCCCACTAGGTGGACGACATGGATGTAATACATATATAATAGGTGGGCCACTCATCATCACTAAGGAAAAATGAAAGAGAGGGAGAGAGAGAGAGAGAGAGAGAGAGAGAGAGAGAGAGAAGCACCCACTTTCCTTCTTCCCTAACACTCCAAAGCTTCAATGGAGCTCCTTCAATGGTGGAGATGGTGATTTAAGGGTCAGATTGAGTGGATCTTGCAAGGAAGGGGCTGTTTTGATGGGGTGTTAGGTCTCCAAGCTCGGACGTC
Organism: Magnolia changhungtana; assembly: GCA_030180095.1. Lineage (NCBI taxonomy): Eukaryota > Viridiplantae > Streptophyta > Magnoliopsida > Magnoliales > Magnoliaceae > Magnolia > Magnolia changhungtana. The sequence continues at coordinate 9,528,327 of JASAUF010000656.1, read as the reverse complement.
TAAAGGCTCTTTGGTGCTTTGAAAAAGTAGGTAGAGAAGAGAGAGAGAGAGAGAGAGAGAGAGAGAAGAGAGTGAGAGAGAGAGAGAGGTTGCAAAGGAGAGGAATGGGTGTGATGGGTGATGGTTTTTTGTTGACTTTTGGGTGAAAAGAGGAATGGGTGCCATTCGTCGTTGGTGAAAAAGGGATGGATAGGTAAGGTTGTGTACTTGACTTTCATTGATGGATTGGTGTGATGTTTCGGGTAGAGATTCTCTTTGGAATTGCGACGCGAGGTATTTTCTTTGAACTGAACGGGGGCCCACATCTCCTGGCCAGGGTACCGCATCGACATGTAAGACGCGGTATCGGAACAACGGCGACGGTGCGGTCGCACTGGTACAAGTCTCGGGTCGAGCTGACTCAGATATACAGGACACATCTCAGGTTCACGCGCAAACGCTGATAACTAATCGCGGATTGCTAGAATTCGACCGAGATGACCGCGAAAGCTACAAAACAGTGCGGCTAGAATACGGGTCTTACATATGAGGCCCATGTGATACGGCCCATTAGATGTATTTGAGGCCTATGGGTCAAGGCCCGATGGGATATACACAAGTCCATTGCAATGTGTGATTTTACCATGGTTTATGTAATGATGTTTATGGCGGGTTATACCTTGGGAGCAATGACGGTTTGACGCCCACATTGTAAGTACGTTGTTGGTTAAATGTCCGCATTGTAACTCTCTTTAGGGCTCATTGATAGGCCCATACTTATTGTGTGTAGGCCTTCTAGGCCTATCTGCGTTGTAAGATAGTTCATTACTTTATAAAATGCTTAGTATAATTCCATGACTCATGCCATATGCATCATATGTACGCTTGATATTAGAAGTGACTGATCATATCATATGCCATTGGGCAGATTATTTATGGGATTCACTAATAAGAGTTATCCACATGAGCACGTGGTATGTGCAGGATTGTTACATGAATGGACAGTGTGATTCATGCATCTCGCAATTGTGTGTCATGATCATTGTATGCCCTAGTGACATCAGGGCCGTGGCTCCACAGGCACATTGAGGATGGCCGTATCGGATACTGGAAATACTTAGTTTTAGCATTGTGGGCACTTAGGATGTGCTTGGGTGAAAATCTCAGAACCTTTTTGGTACCAAGAGACGATCCAACGTCTAGACCAAGTGGATACATGAGCGCAAGAATGCCGAATACTAGTAGGTCAGGCCTCTCACTGTGTCATGGTCAGTTGGAAAGGGGTGTGATCTTATCCGCCAGAGTGAGGGGGTTGTATACTAGGCTGAGTTTGACCAGCTCACAAATGAGTCCGCTATCGACGAGCTGAGTAGGTATTGACAGACTCCTGGTCAGGCGGATAGTGTGGTCTATTCCATTTACTGGGCTGTGCAGCTAGGGAGGCGGCAGTCAGTGTGAAGTGTATTAGACCCCGGTGATATCCCAGAGAGAAACTGTACTGACATGTGTACTTGATGAGGACTGATATGCTTGCTTTACATATTACATATGCCATTTGGCTACATAGGCCTCGCATTGCGTGACCTTGGTATGGTCGATAGCATTCATGCCTTGCATCACATAGCCTTGGTACGGCTGATAGTATTCATGGACTTACCCTCATATTTCCGTATTACTCTAATATTGTATACTTGACACTCACCTTGCGCACACACTTACACCACCCTCTAAGCTTTTGTATGCTTATGTATGGCTGTTGCGTGCAGGTGTCATTGGATCGTAGCAGCGCTGAGACAGGAGTGTGTATCGGATTATTTTAGAGCTTTTTGATCACCTTGTATTTTCTTTTCCACATTGTACTTAAAGTTTTTGATATAGTGGGTATGTGGTGATGTTGTTTTGTGACTTGGTTATGCTCCATTACAAAAAAAAAAATCATACTGAAAATCATCCTTACAGGATCCCAGGATTAGAATTTGGCATATGAGTGCCGGGGTCCAAGAATGGGGCACTCCGGAGGCTGTTGGCGCTGGATTCGACGATCAGAAATTTTGTGAGCCCGTTTTCTGAGTTTTTAGTGTGATACTTGGTTTCCTTGGATCTTTGGCATATGAAATCTTCATTCTTGGTCTCCTAAGATCCACCCTTTTCCTTGGTGACTCTTGAGCTTTAAATCCATGCTTTTAACATTCTTTTTAATCCAAGCTCTCAGATTCACCTCGCAATACAAACATGTATAAAATAGATCCATTAAGCATTATCACGTTTATAAAACTAAGATATAAATAGGAAAAAATATGCAATATTTGACACTCAACAGTTGCCAACGTTGCTAGCTCATATACTATGCTTAGCTCCATTCTTTTCGATGTATTATTGACTAATCTTTCAAATAGTCCTTTGGTAAGACTATCTATCAGATTCTTTTCTAACCTCACGTAGTCAATCTATATGATTCCATCACGTAAAATGTGTTTCACTATGTTGTGTCTAAGTCTAATATGTCTGCTCTTCCCATTATATATTTTACTATTTGCTTTTACTATAATTTTTTGACAATCACAATGAATAGACACAATTGATAGAGGCTTTGACCACAATGGTACATCAACCAAGAGATTTCTAAGCAACATGGCTTCTGATCTAGCCTTTTATAAGGTAATAAACTCATATTCCATAGTTGACCGAGTGATACATATCTGCTTGATACACTTCCAAGAGACTGCTCCTCCACTCAAAGTGAAGATATATGCACTAGTGTGTTTATTTCATTTGAATAAATTATCCAATTAGCACCATTGTATCATTCTAATACAATAAAATAACGATTATAATATAAATCATAGGCCATACTGCCTTTTAGGTATCTCAAAATCCTAGACAATGCATTTCGATGCTCTTTTTTAGGGTTATGTCTATATCTACTAAACCTTCATATTGTAAAAGGTATGTCAGGTTTCGTGTAGTTTGTTAGATACATGAGGCTACCAATTATCCTGAAATATTCCAATTGAGATATACTACTATATGTATTTTTCATGAGAGTCACATTATAATCATAAGGTGTACTGACAAGTAAATAATCAAAATGATCAAACTTTCTTAATAGTTACTCAATATAATGAGATTGTGATAATACAATACTACCATCTTTCCTTGTTACTTCAATACCTAAGATTACACTAGCTTCTCCTAAGTCTTTCATGTCAAATTTAAATGATAAAATTTTTTTAGTCGCATTAACTAATTTAATATTAGTTAAAATAAATAAATATGTTGTCAACATAAAGGCAGATAATAACACCATGATTTCTAAAAAAAAAAATTACTATATACACATCTATTTATATAATTTATATGATAACCATTTGATTTTAAAACAACATCAAATTTTTTATGCCATTGGTTAAGAGCCTGTTTTAGACCATATAGTGACTCAATTAGTCTATACACTTTATTTTCTTTACCCGATATCATATAACCCTCAGGTTGCTCTGTATATATTCATTCTTTGATGTCTCCTTTTAGTAGTCATCTCAACGTCCATCTGATGTACCACTAGTTTATATATGGAAGCTATTGTTATTAAGACCCTGATAGTTGCAATCATAGTTACAGAAAAATATGTATCAAAATAATTCATTTATTCCTTTTATTTAAAGCATTTTGCTACCAACCTATCCTTAAACTTATTAATAGTCTCGTTTGGTTTTATTTTATTTCTAAGCACCCATTTACATCCTATTGGTTTGTTTTTAGGCAGTAGGTTGATAACATCTAAATATTACATATTTATCATCTCAATTGCATTAATTTCCATGCATTCAGAGTACTTAATTGATTAACTAACATCTATTTTGTAAGATTGCTTTTAAAACTCATATTAGAATATGTCTCTAAAAACTTGTCTTTAGGAAAGCTTGTCACTTACTAGTGGAATTGTAATATAAGGCATATTAGGCCATAAAGAAGTTCAATTTTGACATTGATAAAGTTAGGATGCTGCGTAAACTCCATCTTATGGAGTTTGAAGAAATTAGGAAAGACGCGTATGACAATGCAAAAGTATATAAGGAGGGAATTAAAGTATTCCATGACTAGAACATTTTTAAGAAAACAATTGAATTAATTCAAAAAGTCCTCATTTATAATTCTCGTCTCGATATTTTTCCTTAAAAATTGGGATCTAGATAGAAAGGTTCGTCCATAGTAAAAACTATTTATCCATATAGTGCCGTGGAGGTTATGAATTCGAAAAACGGTAATCTATTCAATGTAAATGGTCAGACACTAAAATCGTTTATATATATATATATAAATAGTTATAGAAGAAGTATCCATATCTCTGAAAGATCCAGTATACTTGGATTGATCTCCTAGTTTGGTGGAGATCTATTTCCTTGCTTTCTTAGGATTTACTTTTTTTTTTTCTTTTGTATAATAGGATGTTTTGTTTTGTAATTCTTAGTTGCTGAATCACCAATCTTTGAAGTTCGTTGTTGTATGTCATCCTTAAGCACTTGTTCCACCTACTCTTCTTTATTTTGTTGCTCTCCTGTTACCTTTATTACTTATATTTTATACATTGAGAACAATGTAGAATTTAGGTTAAGGAGTGGGTTTCCATAAGAAAATTTTAAATTTGAGCTGAAAATTCTGAATTTAAAATTTTTTAAAAGCCGATTTCTATAATTTTAGATAGTTTCAGGAGATTCAAGAGTTAGTATTGAATACTTTTAAAACCTAGATTCTAATTACTTAATGGATTTTAAGATTAAATTCAGTTTAATGATATTTAGTTGAAATAAAAAATTTAAACATTGATTGAATCATGAATTCATGTGTAACATCTAACTTACACATTAGACTTTAGTTTATTACTGAATTATTGAAGTGATGATTATTAAGAATGCTAAGAACCAAGCCTAGGGAATTCGTTGATCATGCTTATTGAAAAAATGAAAAATAAAGAGTATTACCAAGCTAAATAATAGTTGTCGTCGAAAAGGGCTACCTACTAAAGTTCATGATAAAAATACACACACACACACACACACACACACACACACATATATATATATATATATATATATATATATATATATATATATTGGGAAAAAATGTATTAGTGTGAAAGTCATTGATGAAAAAATTAAGATTTGGAAAAGTGAATTGTTGAACTGTAAGACAATTTCTAGTTTAGGTTTTGGTTGATTAATTCATTTCTTTGATTATCATTATAGACATGGAAGTAAAAAAAAATTGGATTCGTGATATTGTTAAGTCTGGATTATATAATACATTGATGAAACTCAATGTTGGGAATTATTCAATTATATGATATTACTTTGAGTTTAATTAAAAATTTTATTAAAATACTAGAATTTAGGTGAATAATATGCTTGATTTGGTTATTTCTAGATTGGATTAGTTTGAAATTATTTGAGATTACAGAATTGGTTCCTTTCTGGAATTGTTTTTGAATTTAGAATTTCTCGCATGTTTTACTCGGGACTAGCAAAATACTGGTTGGGGTGTTATGCCATCTAAATATTGCATATTTATCCTCTCAATTTCATTAGTTTCCATGCATTTAAAGTTTTTAATTGATTAACTAACATCTATTTTGTACATGCGAGGTAATCCGGGAAGCAGAGACGAAACCATGCTTAAGAATGAGGATTAAAGCTCAAAAGATTAATCAAGGGAGGACTTGAAAAATTGGAAGTTATTAATGAAGAATTCGCATGTCAAATATCTAAGAAAATCAAGTACAAAAAATGAAGAAAGAATTGAAAATTCACACAATTCATTAACAGAAATAATAGACTGTTTGGTCCCACATAAAGTTGGTTCCGAGATACAACAACCCAACAACAAACTATGATTTTCAGAGATAATTCGGCTCAATACTTAGGTCTGACCAAAGCTGGGTTTAGTGCTACCGAATGAGAGTTCAGTGCGATCTAAGAGAGATAGAGACTTTAGAAGAAAATAAAAGAATTTTAGTTACAACCGAGGAACTAATTCCCAAAGTGATATTCAGTGCGATTGAAAGCTATAGTTGGTTATAGCCAAAACGTAATAAAAGTGTGAAAATTGAAGTTGGTTATAAGTTGGTGTGAACTTTTCCTATTCAAAGGGGTGTTCTAAGCCTTCCTAGGTATGAATTAGGGTAGAGGAGAGAGATCTAGGAGTTGTGAGGCTTCTTTAGAATCATCATTCATTCTCAATCCATCGGTTTTAGTTTGTGTTTTTTAGTTTTTCTTATGTTTTGTTTAAGATGTTAGTCATGCTTGGCTAGTCCCTTAGATAAGGCTAAGTGATAAACATTTTAATAAATATTTGATGTTTAATTTATTTTTTCAATGAAGTTAAGGTTTTTATGTTGAATTATGATTGGATGTGATTGAATTTCTAGATTGGGGAAGAAATCAATCTGTAAAATTGTTTGGTTTATTGTCACCTCCAGGTACATTAGATGCTCTCAATTTCTTGCGATGTAATTACCTACATCTTCATGAGAGATCAAGCCTATCATGCTTCTAATCTACACTGGATGTTTTTGATTGATATTTCTGTGTTATCTTCCGATTTGAACAGGTTGGAATGCAGTTCTAGTTGAGTTATCAACTTGAGAAGACGAATTAAATTTAAAAGTCTATTAATTAGGGATTCCTAAATCCTTAGTCTCTTTTTTTTTTCTTGTTGTTTTTACAACTCTTCTATTCCACTGGATTAAAAATCCAGACTAATCATTTTCTTAGATTAAGCTCTTAGTATATTCTCACAAAGTTCCCTGTGGATCGACCTCAGTCTTACTGAGTTATTACTACATCACAACATTATACTTGGGGTTCTTAACCCTTGGGTTTTATTATAGGTCTAAAATTTCACAAGTGTTATTGGATATAATAGATTATAACTCATCATTTATTGATTCATTCTAGAAGATTGCATCTTAAAAGTTAATCACTTCTGTATAGGTTGTATGATCATCTTATAGTAAGAAGGTAAAAAACTATTTCCTAGGTTAATTTCTCTTCTAAATCTAATGCTTTTTCTTGATTCTATCTCTTTTACTACATGCTCATAAGCACCTTTACTAGTAGACACAATATTTAATCTGCTAACTTCCTCTATCATTATAGACTTGAATTTCATATGGAATATGTTCTTAAAGAACTCTGCATCCCTAGCTTCTATAATTGTATTATGATATATAATATTATCTTTAGTCTTTAGAACTAGAAACATGTAAACTAAACTATTTTGTGTATATCATATAAATAAATTATTAGTTGTTTTAGGACCTAGTTTCCTTCCCTTTTTTTTGTTTTTTTTTTTTTTTTTTTTTTGTTTCAGGCATCCTACTTTGGTAAGACACCCCAACACTCTAAGATATTTATAACTAGGAACATGGTTATTTCAAAATTCATATGGTGTTCGTTTAAAAGACTTAAAAGGAATCCTATTTATGAGGGTAAACCTGAACTATTTAACATAACATTCATCACTTCCTTAAGAGTTCTATTCTTATGCTTTGTTATTTCGTTCTGTTCTAGTGTGTAAGGAGCTGTAGTTTCATGAACTATCCCACTCTTTTCACACAATTCTCTAAATTGAGACGATTCATACTCTCATTCTCTATCCATTCTAAGACTTTTAACATTTATATTAACTGATTTTTAACATCAGTTTTATACTTGGAGAAAGCTTATAAACATTTATTTTTTGTTCCTTAATAGATAGACTCTAGGAAACCTAGATTAGTTATCTATAAAAGTTATGTAATATTTTTTCCACCTAGACATGTGATTTTAAAATCACATAAGTCACTGTGTATCAACTCTAATAGAACAGAGGATTGTTCTATTCATTTATATGGTTTTCTAATGAATTGTGATTCTACGCATGTTTCACATTTATCAAATTCTTTATTTTTATACATTAAATAATAAACATAACCTTTTCATTTTCTTCAAAGATGTTACATTTATATGACCTAATCTACTGTGCCATAGATAAAAATGTTCAACGATATAAATAGATATGGATGTATTCTTATTATTATCAATGGATACATTTATAATGAATAGACCATCAATATAGTATCCATTGCAAACAAAAGTTTTATTCTTAGTAATTATAAGCTTGTTTGAATCAAATACTAACTTGATGTCAGCCTTATTGAGGGTGAACCAAAACCAAGTTTTTCTAATGTCAGGCACATGTCGGACATCATTTAACATCAAGGTCTTTCCATAAGTGAGTTTCATAAGTACTTTCCCTTTCCACACAAATAGAAAAGTTCTAGCATTACCTATAGATACGTGCTCATCATCTCCTGATGCTTGATAGGAGGCAAGCATACTTCACTCTTTGCACACATGCCGAGTTGCACCAGTGTGTAGCACCCAGTGTTCGCAATATTGATACTATCGGCCGATATTATTGTTATCGCTTGCTAGCGATACGAAACTCACAAGATATCCATTGGAAGTTCAAAAAATAACACAAATTCAGATATGGCACGATATATCGGCTGACATTACACAATATATCGCAGATTTCATGTGATATCTAAGATATCCTCGATATCCTCATGCTGCACTCACGGACATTGATTGGTGGCCCATTTTTTTTTGGATTTGACCGACTTATGGGTTGGTTGTAGAGGACTTGTGACTCCACTGTAGCCAACAGCCCACAACGACGATAAAAGGGGTTGTGTGTTTACCAGAAAATTTTAAAAAAAGAATTAGAAGAAAAAAGAGGAAAATTTGGAAATACTTGTGGCCATAGCGAAGATTGCGTGATCGATGATCGGAGGTGGGCCATGCCATCAATTGACACGGGTAAGTTTAATTTCCCTCTTTCTTTGCCGATTTTCTTCTTTATTTTCTTCGAATGAGAAGATATGGGGATATCTCAGAGATTCTAGCGAGAAATCGGGATGGATTGACTGTGATTGAGGAACCCTCTTCCTTCTGAAACTCTTGCTTCCGGAACCCTCACAGACCTCTCGCTTATGGAACCCTCGTAACCCTCTCCCTCTCGCTTCCAGAACCCTCTCGACCCTCTACCTTTTTAAAAGGGGCTGGCATTTGCAATGGAGGGATGAGGATTAGCTATTGAGTAATTGAATTGCATATTGAGTTATGTAGTATGCTCTTTTCATACTAAGTAAACTCTATTGGGCCCACATTGAATGCATGTTGTTTATCTACACCGTCCATCCATTTTTAAAGATCATTTTAGTGGTTGATCCCAAAATCGAAGCATATCCAAACCTCAAGTGGACCATACCACAAGAAAGAGTGGAAGTATTGATGTCCACGGTTGATACCTTTCTAAGGCCCCCAGTGATGTTTATTTGTCATCCAAGACATTCATAAGATCACACAGACATGGATGAAGGGAAATAAAAAATATCGGCTTGATCTAAAACTTCTGTGGCCCCAAGAACTTTTCAATGGTAGAATTTCAATTCACACTGTTTCTGGTGGTGTGTTCCACTTGCGATTTGGATATGCTTCATTTTTGGGATAAAGCCCTAAAATTATCTAGTAAAATGGATGGATGGAGTAGATAAAATGTATATATGATGGCGGGCACTATAGAGTTTACGTAGTATGCTAATGGTGCTGAGTTACTCATTACGCAATCCGCTTTCACTATTGAGTAATGGACTCGCACTGAAGTGATGTCACCAAGTTTTGTGGGTCCCACAATAATGTACGTATTATATCCACACCGTCCATTCATTTGGAAAGATTATTTTAAGGCATGACACAAATAATGAGGCAGATCTAAATCTGTAGCAGATCTCACCATAGAAAAAAGTGAAGAGAGTGACGCTCACCGTTGAAACCTTCTTAAGGTCCACTGTGTGATGTTTTTTTGAGATCCAATTCGTTGATAAGTTAAATAATATTTTAAATAAGGGAAAATACAAATATCATCTTGATAAAAAAAACTCTTATGGCCCTTAGAAGTTTTTAATGGTAGGCTTCACTCTTACCACTGTTTTCTGTGGTGGGGTCCACTCGAGATATTGATTTGACTCATTCTTTCGGTCATACCCTAAAATGATCTCTCCAAATGGATAGACGATGTGGATATAAAAAATACATCATGGTGGGACCCACAGAACTTGGTGATGTCACTTGAGCACTGTTGGTTAATCCGTGTCTAAAACAGGCCTCGTTTGCCTCGCTCCAGTGGGCCATACCATATGAAACAGTGGGAATAATGATTTGAACCATTGAAACCTTATCAGGCCCCACAGTGATTTTTTTTTTGTCATCCAACCTGTTCATAATTTCAAAGAATTAGGGATGAAAGGAAAACATAAATATAAGCTTCATCCAAAACTTCAGTGGTCCTCAAGAATTTCAACAGTCCAAATTCAAGAAACCAGTATCAATTAATCGAAAGTCATGATTGTCATCTCAGTCCAATGATTTAGTGCATCTACATTAGGCCTATGATTTCGAGGGTTTAGATTGATGTACATATATGTAGACGTGTTGATATGATGAGCTATAGAAGTCCTGGAGGGGGGGTGAATAAGACAATGCTAAATATTTTGATATAATGCGGAATAATAAATCAATGTAATACAATTTTGTAAAGTATTGAATCCTTGATACCAAATAGTTCATAAGACAACCTTTCACCTAAAAGATTTAAGTAAGACAACCTTATGTTACGACATCTTTGAAAAAAAAAAAAAAAAACTCAAACTAATGCAAAGAATAAGAAAAGCACATTACCACAAATAATAATATCTAATCACCATAATGCACAAAAGAGTTATAGTGGTTCGGTGCCTCAATGCAATCTACTCCACTCTTAAAATTACTACCCTCTCAATTTTAGCTTTCACTATTTCAAGGTTTTCGAGGGTCACCTTAATAACCTTATACAGTTATTGTGATTTTCACAGGCTATCACAATCAAACCCACTTTGTGATTTTACGGGGTCACCACAAACAAAGCCGCTATGTGATTTTACGGGATCACCACAAACAAACCCACTGAGATTTTCGATCTATCTTAGAAAAACTCAAACTAAAATAAAATAAAAGATAGTACTTATCTTTGATTTGGCGAGTCAAAGTCGTAGATGTAGCTTGAATGCAATAATCTTCTTCTTGGGATATTGATGAAGCCATTGTATGAGTTCAACCCAAAAAGATACAAAGGTATCTAATAGATTTTCATTGAAATGAATGAAACCATATTGCTACATATTCGATTCTCCCTTTTCTCAAAGTAAAATATGGATTACTCTATCAAAAACATTTTAATCTAACTTTGAGAAGGAGAATAAAATAAGCTAATAATAAAATATGAATTACAACACAAATAACTTAAGGAGGCTTGAAGGATCTCACTTTATAACACAATATAATACTATGAATTTTTTCGTAGTTTAGAATGTAAGAGAAAGCCTCAATTTATAGCCAAGGATCTGTGTAGTTCGGCCGACCCAAGTTTCAATTCGGCTGGCCGAACTTTAAAGATTATGTTCCAATCAGAATCTGGAAATCGTGGAATAAAATCTTTCAAATCTTCGACTTGCCTAAGCCCAGGTTCGGCTTTCCTAACTGGTATGGGTTCTGAATTTGTTTCATTGCTGGAAACTTGACCAAACTACCTTGGGCTGGCCGAAGTCAAGTTCGCCACCTTGGGTTGGCTGAACCTACCGTAAAAAACAAAAATTAAAAAATCTTTTGATATCTGAATTTTGTCTGAATTTTGTACGGTTGGTCCAAGTAGTTAGGCTGGCCGAACCAGATGTCGTACTGGCCTAACTAGTGGGTATTTAACATAAAATGAGATTCAAAATATGCATGAGTGAAATACACATAACCTATGGTCAAATTAGGTTTATACCACATATAGGTTGACTTATATGAAATGTTCTGAACCTCGAATCATGAAAATCTTGCTTTGAGATGTTGAGCCTTCTTTCCAAATGCGATTGAGTTGATAGCTTGTCTTCAGTTGAGCTTGCGATAAAAACCGGACTACAAAATTTGACAAATTAAAATGTGCTCTAAGTATAAGAACTTACACGTGTACAAAGGGAGCTGCATGTTCATGCAATTTCATAGTAACAGATCTTCCCGGCATGCCTGTTTCAGATCCGCAGCATTAATACACGGGTGGAAGATCGAGCAGGTGAATGCCACAGAGATCTTCTTAGCATGCCTGTTTCAGATCCGCGGCATTGATCATGTGGAGCCCTCTTTTTTAATAGAAGATATCAAAATTCAGGCTGTTAAGGCCTTTACTTTGAGTATAAACCGTTCGTGTTTTTTCTATCCATCTATTTCTTCTCTCAAAGATGCATGGCCCACATGATGTATTGATCATTATCATGCCCCAAACCCAGAAATTGAATTCATAGGAATCTCGATCGCTGAATCCGGTGTCGATAGCCTCCGTAGTATCCCATTCTCAGCTCCTAGTGCCCATATGTAAGCCCCGTATCCTAGATCGTACCGTTTCATAGGCTTCCGCGGTCTTCCCGGTAGAATTTCACCAATCTTCGACCCTTAACCGGTATTTGTGCGTGACCCTGATTCACACGCCGTCAACCCGAGGCTTGTACCCTAGCGACCGCACCGTCGTCGCGGTTCTGATATCGCGACTCGTACGCCAATCTGATACTCTGGCCAGGAGATGTGTGCCAGCGTTCGGTGCGAGGAAAACGCCGCATGTGCGAATTCCGAGAGAATCTCTACGAGATGTCACCTCAATCAATCAATCAATCAATCCCATCATGTCAAGTACACATCACCTCTCACCCTTCCCTAAGCAACCCCCAAAGTCAAAAAGGTTCTTACACACCCATACTTCTCTTACACCATTTACCACAAAAGTTAAAAAGCTCTTACACCGATCACTCACCACATCAACACATCCATCATCCATCTATCTCTCTCTCTTTACAACCCTCTCTCTCTCTCTCATTTTAAAACTACATTCTTAAGAAAAAAAAAGAAGAAATCCCATGTCCAAAGCCCTCCCCAAAAAAAAACCTCCATGAGAAAACTTTGTATGTGGCCCACTTCCTACCCTCTCATATTCCATCTCAACCATCCAAACTTCATCATCTCCCGTTGAAATCGAAGCTTAGGCGGTTACCTTTCCGACGAACCAAGAAACAGAAGACGGTGGGTGACCTTGATCCCATATTTACATTTTTTTGTGATTAAAGGGCCACATGTAGTGGGACCCACCTTGATGTATGCTTATATTCATGTGGGCCCATAGTGGCGGGGCCCCTTCGATATTGCCGATTCTCCCTCTCTCTCTCTCTTTCTTTCTATGATTGTGGCCCACCTAATGTGTGTGTATCATCCATGCCATCTACCGGTGGACCCCATCTATGTGGGACACACCATGATGTTTTTATACCATCTCAGCCGTCCATAGGGGGCCCACCTTGATGTGGCTTTAGTGGGGGTGGCTGCCAGTGAGGTGTGATCCAATGTGGGCCCACCCAGCCCCATGGCTCAGGTGGCAGACCAAGTGAAAGATGACTCATTTCAACACTTGAGGTCTTGGTATCGATTCCTGTGGAGGTGGCTAACATGGTGTGTGTACTGACAGGGAGTGTGCTAACCTGTGAAGTGTCAACTGACGGTGGGGTCCATGGAACCCACCAACGTCATCCATCCACTTTGGTGGGCCACACCGTGATGTATGTGTTTTATCCAAATCGTCCACTGCCCTGGACGGTGGGGCCACGTCCGTGTGGGGCCTGTTTTCCACACCCAGATCCAATAGCTCAACCGGCAGTTTGAGTGGAGATACCTTGTTTCAACGTGGGGCCCAGCTACATAGCTCAATAAGCAGACTGAGTGAAAGATACCTCCTTTCAACACTGAGGTCTTCCCTTGTACGGGAGACTGACAGTGAAGTGTGGACTGACGGTGGGGTCCATGGGGCTCATCCACTTCGTCCATCCATTGGGGAGGGCCACACCACCATGATGCACGTATTGTGTCCACCGTCCATCTGACGGTGGGACACACCCATGTGTGGGGCCCTCCTTGATGTAGGTGATCGTCAAGGCCACGGCCTGGACGTTGCATTTATATTATATTATATATTATATGTATGCATGAGGGTGGGCCCTACCTGGGACCCACCATGCCCCTTTAATGCATAAAGTTGCTCAGCAGCAGTGATATATATGATATATATTATATTATATATTTTATATACAATACAATGGTGGGCCCTACATGGAACCCACCTCTTTTTAAGAGCAGCAATGCTGCTATACAACAGCTCTCTCTCTCTCTCTCTCTCTCTCTCTCTCTCTCTCTCTCTCTCTCCCTCTCTTTGAACGTCAGCAATCTGTAGGTCCCACATGATGTGTGTGTTGCACAAGCCCTCCATCCTTTCTGACGGTGGGCCCATGTTGGATGTACGTGTTACATGTAAACCATCCATCCAAAGGGCGAGTCACTTTATGGCTTGAGAAAAAAAATGATGATGAAACAGATCTAATATCAAGTGGATCCCACTACACAAAACAGTGCTGAGTAAACGACCACCATTGGAACCCTTCTTGGGGTCACAACAGTCCTGTATCAATTTGAGATTTATTTTTCATCTTAATTTAAGTCTGTGTGACCTCTTGAACAGATTGCATGGAAAATAAATGTTATGGTGGGCCTTGAGAATTCTAATGGTGGGGAATCATTATCACCACTGTTAATTGGAGTACAATCTATGTGATTTAATTTTTAATACTTTAAAATGATCCCTAGGAATAGATGAATGGTGTATATGGCGCGACCCACTTGATGAAGGTTCAGCCCATTGATTCAGCCCATTGGTTCGGCCCACTGGTTTGACCCATTTGATTCGGCCCATTGATCAGCCCATTGGTTCGGCTCATTGGGTTGGCCCATGTGATTCGGCCCATTGATCGGCCCATGGATCGACCCATTGATTCGAGATTCTATCATGATGTATGTAATGATGTTTTTGCCGGTTATGCCCTAGGAGCAATGATGGTTTAACATCCACATTGATGGGCAATGATGGTTAGAAGTCCTCATTATGACCTTCCCTTAGGCCTTGTTAGGCCATTCTCTTCATAGGTTAACCCAAATAATTGGGCCCCATTCGCCGTATGTAATTGATCGATTCTGATTATCGATTCCGATTATTGGTGCCGATTGCCGAGGCCGACGCCGGTTATCGATACTGATTTTGAGTATGTGACAACATAACATCATGATACATGCCCATGCGCATCAGCTGCATGCTTGTGATGAGATGAGTGATTGATCATAGCACATGCCATTGGGCAGATTGTTATGAGACTTCGTGGGAAAGGGAGATGCCCACATAAGCGCACGGTATGCGCATGATTGTCGTATGACTGGATTGCGTGATTCATACATCTTGCATTGTGTGACATGTATACTATACACCCTAGCAATATCAGGGTCATAGCCACCATAGACATATCATGGTTGGCAAGATTGGATACCGAAAATCTTATTCTACATGGGGTGTTATAGATATCCCTGGGTGAAAGTCCCTAAACCCTTATGGTACTAAGAGGTTGCTCCAACGTCTAGACCAAGTGGGTGCATGACCGCCGAGGGCCGAATACCAGGAGGTCGCGCTCTCCACTGTGTCGTGGTCGGTTGGAAGGGGGTGCGGCCTTACTCGCCTGAGTAGAGGGGGCAAAGCTAGGTTGAGTTTGACCAGCTCGAGGAATAGGTCCACTATCAATGAGCTAAGCCCTATATTAGCAGGTGGATAGTGAGGTCTCTTCCACTTACCATATTACGCACGATGGGGCGGCAATCTGGTTTAAAGTGTACTAGACCCCAGTGATATTCAAGAGTTAAGTTGTATTGATATGGGGACTCAGACGTGGATTTGTATACTTGAGTTGCATCTTTCATCGTATGGCCTTGGTATGGCCGACATTATTCATGCCTTGCATCGCATAGCCTTGGTATGGCTAGTGGTATTCATGGATTCATCAGCATGTTTTATATTACTTTGATATTATATAACTGCATTACTACCTTGCGCACACACTTTCACCACTTTCTAAGCTTTCTAAAAGCTTATGCACAACTGTTGTGTGCAGGTGATGTTGGACCGTATCAGCGCTGAGGCAGGAGCACATAACAGATCATCTTTGAGCTTTTTGTCCATTATCATTGTATTTCCCTTTATGCTCATTGTACTTATAAAGTTTATAATCATAGTAGAAATGTGATGGAGTTTTTGGTTGTTGTTTGTGGGTTATGCCTTTAGTTATGCTTATTACGAATCAAACTGATGTTGAAAATCCTCCTCGTAGCATCCCAAGATCGGAACCTAGCGAATGGGCGCCAGGAGCCAAGAATGGGGTTTTATGGGAGCTGTCGGCGCCGGATTCGGTGATCAAAAATTTTGTGAGCTTGGTTTCCAAGTTTAGGGCGTAACAGACGTTGGTATCAGAGTATAATTCGAGAATAACTAAGAACAACATTACATGTCTGCTATGAGTTCAGGATGATTGTATCCTAAGTATGGATAGCTTAGTGATCTGTTGTTATAGACCCTTAACATGTGTGCCTTCGAGAGCTTTCAAGTTGATAGGTGCCTTCGCTCTTTTTTGTAGGACAAGATGCCTAGGAGAGTGACTCGATCGACTCCCGCACCACCACCTGAGACTCCCGCACTACCACCTACGATCCCTGCTCTACCACTAGAGATTTCTACTACCCAGCCTGAGGATGCAGCTCCTCTACTAGAGACCGGTGCGGATCCGACCGTATTCGTGAGTACCTCGCAGTTATAACAGATGTTGCAGGCTATAACGGCTGTACTTCAGGGGTAGGGCAGGCACCCCGTCATTTCTCTAGCACAGGCAGAGCAGGAGCTCGCGAGTGCCCTCCTTCGAGAGTTTCAACGGTTCGATCCCCCGCATTTTCAGGGCGAGCCAGACCCGACTCTGGCTGAAAGATGACGCTCAGATATGGAGAAGATATTTGATACGATGGGATGCACGACCAAGTGGTGAGTCCGATTAGCCATATTTCTTCTCCATGGTGAGGCTGAGCATTGGTGGACATCAGTCTCTCGAGTAGCAGGCGCCGATTTTATGGATTGGTTTGACCGACAGTATTTTCCTGATCACATCCGACGACAGCGAGCGTTGGAGTTCGAGGCCTTAGTGCAGGGTGATATGATAGTGGCCCAGTACGCGGCTCGTTTTGTTACACTGTCCAGATTTGAGCCGTACTTAGTAGATGATGAGGATCGGAGAGCCCACTGATTTGAGGATGGCTTGTGTTACGGTCTCCGAGGCCATGTTATTAAGCATGAGCTCCCAACTTTTGAGGAGGTGGTACGGAAGACAGATTTTTTAGGCTGAGTGGGCGGGTTCTTAGTCTGATCGCGGTCAGAGGAGAGACCTGAAGAGGCAGGCTCCTTCCAGTGATTCCTAGCAGCGTTGACCACAGTAGAGTAGCACAGGTCGTCCAGCCTTCCGAGTGCCAGCACCACCTCTAGCACCACCTCCGAGCAGTTCACCGGCACCTGTTTTAGGTGCAGTGCGATGGGGCACCATATGTGGGAGTGTCCCCGCCCCTAGCAGTATCAGCAGCCGAGAGGTCCACAATAGCCTCCATCGCAGCAGGAGCAGAGACCCCCACAACAGCAGCGACAACAGCCCCCACCATCGAAGCCACATTAGCAGCAGCATCAACAATAACCTCCGAGACCGCAGCAGTAGAGGCAGTAGTTTCAACTGCCTCAGTGACAGCAGCAGCTGTAGCAGCACGCTCAGAGGGGACAAGCACCTCCCCAGCTGGCTCAGGCTAGTTTATATGTGGCTCAGCAGGATCTGCAGTCATCTAGAAGAGTCGTTAAGGGTATACTTCTAGTCTCTGTATGCATTGCTTAGGTTTTATTTGATTCCGGTGCTTCGCACTAGTTTATGTCCGAGGGATTCTGCCGTTTGACTAGATTGCCGACAGAGTCTGCTCGAGAGGGGTTGACCGTATCGATGCCCTTGGGGAAGACTACAGTATTAGGCCACTTCTGTGGGTCTTGCCCTATGCTAGTGGGAGAGATTTTCTTGCCCGCCGACTTGTACATGCTGCTGATGTCAGATTTCGACGTTATCTTGGGCATGGATTGGCTTGTCGAGTACCACGCCATCTTGGACTGCTCCGTGAGGATAGTCATATTCTGTATATTAGGCTTGTCGCAGTTCTAGTTCATTGCAGAGCCCCGAGGAGAGCTATTGTCTTGCTTGATGTCCTACGTCGTTGAGGAGCCTGTTGCCACTAGTATTGATCAGATACCAATTGTTTGTGATTTTCCAGATGTGTTTTAGGGGATTCCGGGATTATCACCTTGCCGACTCACCGAGTTTCAGATTGATCTCGTACCCAGTTCTGCGCCTATTTCGAAGGCCCCGTACCTTATGACACCATTGGAGTTGCGGGAACTATAGAAGCAGTTGTACGAGTTGTGGGAGTTGGGATTTATCCGTCCGAGCAGTTCGCCGTGGGGAGCACCGGTACTATTTGTGAAGAAGAAGGATGGCTCGTTGAAGCTCTGCGTAGACTACCCCGAGCTCAACAAGGTCAAGATCAAGAACAAGTATCCGCTCCCGAGGATTGATAATTTATTTGATCAGCTACAGGGTGCAGAGTTCTTTTCGAAGAGTGACTTTCATTCCGGTTATCATCAGATTCGGGTCTGAGAGGAGGACATTCCGAAGATGGCTTTCAGGACGCGTTATGGTCATTTTAAGTTCCAGGTCATGTCCTTCGGACTGACCAATGCACCCGCGGTCTTCATACAGTTGATGAACGAGGTCTTCTACCCTTATCTCGATCAATTTGTTGTAGACTTCATCAACGAGATTCTGATCTATTCGAGGACCCGTGAGGAGCACTAGCAGCATTTGGAGGTTACGTTGCAGACCCTCCACTCACACCAGCTGTATACGAAGCAGGAGAAGTTCGGTTGTGGAAGGAGGAGGTGAAGTTCCTCGGTCGCGTGGTGAAGAGGGAGGGTGTTGTACTGGACCCTTCGAAGGTTGAGGCAGTGCGTCAGTCAGGCCAGCCCACTACTGCGTCTGAGATCCCCAGTTTCCATGGTTTGGCGGGCTACTGTAACGCCCTGAAAATCGAGGGTCGAGTAGAAATCCAACTCTCAAGTTCCAAAACATCACTTATGTAACATAGATAATGATGCTTGAATGTTGTCTATATTAGGGCATTAAACATGATTGGAACTATACCAAAAATAGCATATCATACTCCTAAGGCATCTAAATTGTGCAAGCAGAATACTGTAATAAATATATAAACGATATAGAAGTGATAGTAAGCCCTCAGAGTATGAATGTCACTAGGTTAACATTTACAAGTTTGATTTCAAAATATACAAAATGAGAAAGTGTAATGTCTTTTATCCCAAATACCATAGCCCCGTCAATGCAATTCCAGGTCTACATAGACCCGCCAGAGAGTTACATGTAGGAGAACTCCTCAACATTATAGTAGTAGTCCAGCTCGGCTTCATAAGCATCGCAATCACCTGTAGCTAAGACAGCCTGGTTGGTGTTGTAAGCACTGTCCCGTAACGTGGGAGTGAGTAGCTAACTTAGTGGAATCATAGAGCAAAGATTAACATATTATCAAATCAATTAAGCGATACTGATAAAGCAAGCAAATTAAACATTCCTAAGTACTGTAATTAATGCAAGGATCAGATGCAATAATGATGCATGCTCTCGCCAACATACTCCCTCGTGCGACACCATCTTACGTCCGTGGCATGCTTGCATCCCTCAGTGATTTACATCTTCCAGGCACATGCAATGCTATGTTATGAGCGTAATTACCGAGTTGTTATTAGTCCTTTTTATACAGCAGTATTGGGAAACTAAGGTACCTCCCTTATATCATTCTCAAACAATGATCCATTCTAGGGTCGTCAGTCTTAGATAATCTCATACGGTGATACGGTTCTAGGTCGCTGTAAAGGACTGTCAGGGCTGTTGCACGCACTCGTTGCACTGCACCCCCATCACCTTATCAATACAATCCTAGTTTATACTATGTTTACTACGGGAAGGCTCGTCGGTTCTCCGCAGATTCAGAGTATACTCGAGGTCACTACAAAGGGCTACCAGGGCTGTTACACACACTCGTTGCACCGCTTCCCCATCACCTTATCAGTGTAGGCTGATAGCTCAAATACAGTGTCCCATACCACCATATTTGGCTCACGAGTCTGGGTTGCTCACTGGTCACTACGGGGAGGCTCGTGGCCCCAGTGTAGGCCGACAACTCAACCACAGTGTTCCATACCACCGTGCTCGGCTTATGAGTCTTAGCTGATCAAGGTACCAAGGTTGATAGGGTTTCACAACGGTAAGTTTGGTACTTTAGGTTCAAGCAGTTATGACAATTACAAGGTGAACATACAACAGTCAATCGGGTTACTTGACGAGTTTGAATAGTATGAGCGCCCGTTGAGTTGTACGACATGAAGTGCATAAACACTTTTTGTGGCCTAACCACTGCCGATAAGCAACACACGACTCGGGTTTGTCAAACACGTCTTGCGTGGCGAATAGAGGCCAACCACGAGCTCAAATCTATTACCGATTGCCTGAACTATAACATAGCCCCAAACACATTCCATATTAACTAGTAAACATGTACAATAGCCATAACAGAAATAACCAAATAATTCAAGCATATTTCCCAACAGGTTATAAGATACAACATGAACAAGAATCCATACGCATGCATTTCAAAGTAAAGCAACTAAGTTAAACAACTTGCATGGAGGAAATCATAAACATCGCTAAGGTAGTTGAGAATCTTATCTCAACACCCAAGTAAAGCATTATTTACTACGTATATACTCATACAAGCATTTATACAAACACCTAGACTACACATATTAGCCAACACATCATATGTTGGCTAAAACCTGTATTAGGGTGAATCCTTTCGCCAAACTGATCCTGCATCCATAACTCACATGTATATACGACAAATACTTATGGCAATCACATTTACAAAAATTATACGTATACGGTATTTTCTACAAATACCTAAAATACATAAAATTCCTTATACTTCGTATGTATTCGAAATGGAAAATGGGCAGCATGTTCTACATGTGAAATAGCATCCTCGTCAATAATCTACCGTTAGCCGACATTGAAAGCTTTGAAAAATGACAACCTAAGCGTCTAAAATGCGCACCTTACACCGTAGAAGCGTAACGAACTCAACAAAGACTCTAAGTCTTCATATACGTGGAATATTAACCTGCAATACAAGCTAGGTTAGCTATCTAACTACTAGCATCAATGGAAACCCTAAAACAAGTTAGGGTTAGGTCTTTCTTACCTAAGAACGAAGTTAGAATCGTTGGAATGACGATTTGATAGCAGGAGAGAAGCACGTGGATTAGTAGAACAACTGCTAAGAAGAACCTCTCACTCTTCTCTCACTTTCTCTCTTTCTTCTTCTCTTTCCCTTCTCTCTTGCCAGGGTTTCTCTCAAATTTGTAGGTGAGGGAGAGAGAGAGGGTTTAAAGGCCTTATATAGGCTCTGTTTTGAGCTCAATAGCCCCAGAACCTAAAGTATACTTATTTTATAACCAAAGTGTACCTGTTTCGGCTCAATGGAGGACTTTTGGAACCCCCCTTGAGCCAAAGGTCGGACTTAAGCTCACTGACATTGGATGTAGGTCAAGCTAAGTTTTCGGTCCGATCGGATACCCAGATCGATCGTGGCAAACCGGTTTCAGTTTAACCGTCACGGGTACTCAATCATAGCCACATGTACATGAACATGTGTGGGAAATGTTCCCTGATCCGAGGGTGTATTTGGGTCAGATTCTGATTGCTTATATTTGGCCTGCAAACATCAAGTCTCAGATTACTTAAATTTAATTTAATTTCTAAAGAAACCCAGGCTTTCTCACACTCCTCGCTCCGGGCTCAAGCGAATAACCGTGGGACACTATCTGAATTTGACTTCTGAGATGGTTGTCAAGCCCAGCAAGGCGGTTCTAATTCTATAACCTCGTATTATTCGGACTTTCGATGTACGGTCTAGATCTGATACAGAGTTTCGTGATGCTCCCGAGAAAAGTCGGGTAATGCGATTAATCCTAGATTTTAGGGTAATGTAGCGTCAATGATTCTACAAGTTTTGGGTCTTGCAGATCGTATTTAAAGTAATTGGTGTTAATTTCACAGGTACTCTAGTTTAACACTAGCTAAATCTCGCCTATTTTCTAAAGGATTTAGTCCTGTAAGATTTCTGTCTGAGGTGATACTTGGGCCTTTAGTAGTTTATATAGAAGGTGGTTCAAATAATTAACACTTAACTAAATCACGCCCTAATTACAACAGAAGAAGGTCATAGGGCAGGAGAGACTGATGTTTCTAAATAACCTATTCGTTGATGATTCCATAAGGTAAATGGTTAAAAGCCCATTTTATTTATGTTTACAGTAATTTTGAGTTTGAGTATTGTTCTTCATCACCTAAACTCTAAGATTTGTGTCTAATATGAAAGTACTTAGAAAGATTTAAAGAACGAGGTGGTGCGAGGTGAGATTTGTGAAGGAAAAGGGTTAAAAAGCGATTTTAGACTTTGTGATTGAGTTCTGACAAGTTAATAAGGTGTTCGGATCGACCCATTGCCTAAGGACGTTTATCTCCAAGTTGGCAAAAATCCGGGGTGTTACAATCTACCCCCCTTAAAAATAATTTCATCCCCGAAATTGGCTAAGGGTAATAAGTAAGGATTCTATTATTTCATTACCTAAGACTTATTGGTTTCAAATTTATATGCGTGGTCGGGTGTATCTTGTCCATGCTAGTCTGGTACATTTTAGTCTCTACCCCCCTTAAAAATTATTTCTTTATCTCTTACTTATGTCCTGATGGTTTGCTACAATGGATTTCTTTATATATTTGGAGTCTTAACGGTGATTCCCAACTATTTAGAGTAAGATATTTGTTTTCAATAGTCGACCAACACGAAGAGACAGTTGTAATGGGCTTGATCCCGATACATCGATCATCTACTTGACTAGGGTAGAAGGCTCATTATATCCCTTCCTAGTCCTGGTAGATCCTGGTCTTCTGCTTGGTCAAAGTCGTGAGTCCATTGGTAGTTGCCCAGGGTTGAGAATTGGGTCAAGCCACGAATGTTTTGCAGTTGTATATTTCAGTAACTCCGTAGTCCGATCACTCTAAAAGCTTAGGGAATGACCATTATTGAACGGCTCAAATGTCCTATTTCTAAGGTTTCCCTTTAGGTCTTAGTCTAGGAGAGTTCTCATCTTAATTCATGTCTATGGTAGTGGCTAAACTCGTACTCATTATTAGGCCCTTTCTTTCATATGAATTGGTTTAATACTTGAACCCTAATTGATTTCCTTCGATAACGTCATTACTGATATTCTAAGGGAGATTCAGATCCTATTTAGTGATATATTTTTACGTATAGTCTGAATTAATTCCATTTGATCTTGGGCCAGTGGGCTATCAGCCCACCAAGCTTCCGTTGCGCCTATGAGTGGGTAGACGAGTATACCTACCTAACTCGACCAAATTCATAACCTTTCTACCCCCCTTAAAAATAATTTCTACCTCCAGGGTTTAAGATCTATGTCCTGTTCCGTATGTCAGAACAAGGTGTAATTTAAGACCTATCCTTGACATGAAATGGGATATAATTTCCCAATACATTTGTCTTCCTTTCATCGATGATGTGTGCTATGGCATTGGTACCTATGGTCATAGAAAGGAGCTAAAGATGATGGGTATTGTGGTTGATTTCAGGGACAGGTATGAGTTTGTGGCAAGATGCCTGATTCTACCAAGGAGTTTTGTCACGGTCCAGACTTATCCTATTTAATCATGTCTAGCTTAACAGGCAGGCTATCTTTCTACGTTCATATGCACAATATGTATGCCAACATGGCATGCGATTTGGAACTGGATTCCTAACTGTCTGTTGCGTATTTGGGAAATTCCTTGGGCCTAAAAAGAAAATCTTTATTGGTTATATGCTCCTAACACTTCTCAAAGATAAAGTAATAAACTTTGGGTGTAAGTGGTAGGGCCAACACAGAAGCAAAGTTGTATAGTGGGTCTGAGCTGGATACATAAATCTCCTGCCTCGGGAGGACAGAAAATTTGTCGTATCAGTTCTTAATCCTAGTTGATCCCGACCTTCTGCTTGATCAGAGCATAGAGTTCATTGGTCACTACCAGGATTGAGAATTCGATTCAAACCACGAATACCTCGCTTATATATAGTTTCTCTATTCCGTGTTCCCGATTGTACTAAGTCCTTGAGAAGACGATTGATTTGACCTAACATTAAATCCAAGGGATATATATGTTTTTCCTCTGCGTGATTAGTTTTTAATCAAAACAACCTTCCTAAGAGTTATTAAAGAAGTCTATGAGTACCGAGGGGATTCAACAAAGGAACGGGGTCTCGCTCCAACCTAATCAAGCCAACTAACGAAATTTATCTTTCAATTATCTTAACATAATGAATCTTTTACATTCCTTAGTTTAACCAGTAGCCTAGTCGCAATGTATGAGTAGCGAAAATCCACTAGTTGTGATCCAAAGTCTATGCTTCTACACTAAATGATTTTATACCATTTTTAATATAGGAAATTGTTTTATCACTTAGGGTCAAACGTTGTTTAATTGGAATTAAGTTGCCCGAACTTGAATTTAACTACGCTCAAGCACTACACACATGCCCATACTAGCTAAGAAGGTCCTAGGGCTCACGTTATCAATCTAGGGTTCACATTATCAATTTATTGGATTTCCCATACTGTGAGGTCATTCGAATCTAGGAACACTACTCCAGGTCCAAAACTCCAAGGGCCTATTTGGCCAGTGGTCTTAAGTCGTATTAAATGGGCTTGCATTGCTATTCCCACTTCGGGATTTGGGAGTGGCATGTTTGGCAGGAGGGTGGGAGGGGATTAAAATTAATGTCATAGACTTTGGAAAATGAGTCTTGTGTTGGAAAGTGTGAGATGGGATTTTCAAATCCCATGATAATGAATCTCTAAGTGTACTTAGAAAGGAAAATTTCGGGATTTACTTTTAATTGCATACACTCAAAACATGGTATTGGAAAACATGGGATACACCCAATCTAGGGACCATAACTTACACATGCATTTATTGTTACGTTTACAATTCTATCTACCTTACTCACCTAATGCAGCCGAACGGGACCTAAATGTTCCAAACAAAATTTACGGGTCTTGTGTCAAATGAAAGGAATTGAAGAAGATAGAAGAGGGATTTGTTGGGTTTCGAAATCTTGAGCCTACATAGGATATAGCCTTACGTGGACTACTACAGAAGATGCATGTGAGCTAATACAATTAAGGCGTCAAACACTAGAATATACTACCAACGACTACACCACTAGGCCTAACGCAGCAACGAACAAACCACAAGACAACAGCATGGACATCTAGATAGAAATTGAGAAAATGGCCGTACTAAGCTCGAATAGAGCCATGGAAAAGTGAAGAAAAGGGAGGAAAAGGCTGGGGTCTTTAGGTCTCCATGGATTTGAGCCTCCAAGGGGTGTGTAAAGGCTCAAATGACAGGAGTTGAAGAAGGAAAATGAAGAGATGAGATGGCTAGTGGGTTTACACGAGTTTGAGCCACAAATGGGGGGTGTAAAAGCTCAAATGAGAGAGAATGAAGAGGATAGGGGGGTGGGTATCGTTGTAAATGATGGAGGTATATGTGTTTTGACAGAAAATGATGAAATAGGTGAATGGAGGGAAGGTTTGAGAGAGAAAACAGAAACTTTTGAAGAAAATGAGAGCTTGGAGGGCTAGTTTGTGAAGGAGGTACTAGTTTAGGAGGGTTTTAATCAACGACCCATACACCAGGGGGTCACCCTAGGCCCCAAACACAATCGGCCCGACCGGCCGAGCCCATCGACCGACAAGGCCTCGCCGACCTGACGAGGGCCTCGCCACCCTCTGGACTAACCGGAGATGCCTCGCCATTTGGGCGAGGTCCTCGTGCCCCTAGGCCCCAAAAAGGTATGGGTCCCACCCTGGGTCCCCCCGTAAGTGCTCCGTTTAGCCCCTGACTCCATTTGAGGTGTTTTCAGGTCCAATTTACAAACTAAAATAATTTTATTGGATGTGTAATATATGATTTTGGGGTAGGAGATGTTATTCTATCCAACTAACCTATTTCACGAGATTCCATAATTTGAATGGTCAAAACTCCAATTTATACATATATTTACTATTTATAGTAAATTTTTGTTTAAGTATTATTCTTCATCATTTATACGTTAGGATTTATGTCTAGTATGAAAGGACTTAGAAAAAGTTGAAGAATGAGGTGGTGAAAGGAGAGATTTTGAAGGAAATGGGTTAGACTTTAGGATTGAGTTCTGAGAAGTTGTTTACAATATCTTGGTTGATAATTCATGAGAGTGGTGAGATTGATGAGGGATGTTGCTTGTAGAGTAAGAGCTGGATGGATGAAGTGGAGATGTGCCTTTGGAGTTTTATGTGATAGCCGCATACCAAATCAACTAATGGGGAGATCTTCTAGGATAGCTATAAGACCATTCATGCTTTATGGACCAGAATCTTAGGGTGTCAACCGACAACATGTTCATAGGATGTGTAGTTGAAATGGAGATGTTGATATGGTTAGGTGTTAAGATGAGGAATGACAGATATAGGAATGAATGCATTCGAGGGAACTTTGGGGTATCATTCATAGGTAATAAGATAAGGGAAAGTAGGCATTGATGCTTTGGCCATGTGAGATGGAGACCAAGAACAACACCGGTTGGGGGTGAGTTGGTTTTAAGTTAAAGGATCTAAAAGGGTAAAGAGAAGGCCCAAAAGGATGCACTTAGAGGTAGAAAGAAATGATTTGATGATCTATGGTTTACTGAGGATGGTCCTGGATAGAGTGGAATGGTGGAACATATGAACTTAAACATTTTCTTTCCTTTGTGGTCCTAGATTTTATTATTGTTGCGATCCTTTGTGTGGCCTACTGAATTACTTATTAGCAATAGAGATCCAGTCTGTGGTGGTGGTGAGATTTGGGTGCAGCTGGGTATATGAATCATAACAAAAAACTAGAAGAACTCACAATTGTGGACTAAATTACAATATTCAGTCTCGCCTGTCGGCGAAACTTGGGATTCTAATGTGGTTTCCAAGTTTTATCGCCCCTTTCCTAATTCAGAGTGCGTCAGAGTGCATCGTGTTACCATAACTTAGGCCTGGTTCAATCCAAATCATGCTCTGATACCATCTTGTAATGCCCTAAAAATTGGGGGTCGAGTAGAAATCCAACTCCCGAGTTCCAAAACATCACTTATGCAACATAGATAATGATGATTGAATGTTTTTCTATATTAGGGCATTAAACATGATTGGAACTATACCAAAAACAGCATATCATACTCTCAAGGCATTTAAATTGTACAAGCGGAAGACTGTAATAAGTATATAAACGATATAAAAGTGATAGTAAGCCCTCAGAGTATGAATGTCACTAGGTTAAAAATTACAAGTTTGATTTCAAAATATACAAAATGAGAAAGTGTAATGTCTTTTATCCCAAATACCATAGCCCTGTCAATGCAATTCCAGGTCTACATAGACCCGCTAGAGAGGTACATGTAGGAGAACTCCTCCTCAACATCATAGTAGTAGTCCGACTCTGCTTCATAAGCATCGCCATCACCTGCAGCTAAGACAGCCTGGTTGGTGTTACAAGCACCGTCCCATAACGTGTGCATGAGTAACTAACTCAGTGGAATCATAGAGCAAAGATTAACATGTTATCAAATCAATCAAGCGATAATGATAAAGCAAGCAAATCAAACATTCCTAAGTACTGTAATTAATGCAAGGATGAGATGCAATAATGATGCATGCCCTTGCCAATGTACTCCCTCGTGCGACACCATCTTATGTCCGCGGCATGCTTTCATCCCTCAGTGCTCCACATCTTCCAGGCACATGTAGTACTATGTTATGAGTGTGATTACCAAGTTGTTATTAGTCCTTTTCATACAGCAGCATTGGGAAACTAAGGTACCTCCCTTATATCATTCCCAAACAATGATCCATTCTAGGGTCGACAATCCTAGATAATCTTATACGATGATGCAGTTCTAGGTCGTTGTAAAGGGCTGTCAGGGCTGTTGCACGCACTCGTTGCACCGCTCCCCCATCACCTTATCAATACAGGGCTAGTTTATACTTTGTTTACTACGGGAAGGCTCGTCGCCTATTCGTAGATTCAGAGTATGCTCGAGGTCACTATAAAGGGCTGCTAGGGCTTTACACACACTCGTTGCACTGCTCCCCCTTCACCTTATCAGTGTAGGCCGACAGCTCAAATACAGTGGCCCATACCACCATATTCGGCTCACGAGTCTGGGTTGCTCACTGGTCACTACGGGGTGGCTCGTGGCCCCAGCGTAGTCCGACAGCTTGACCACGGTGTCCCATACCACCATGCTTGGCTCATGAGTCTTAGCTGATCAAGGTACCAAGGTTGATAGGGTTTCACAATGGTAAGTTTGGTACTTTAGGTTCAAGCAGTTATGACAATTATAAGGTGAACATACAATGGTCAATCGGGTTACTTGACGAGTTCGACTAGTACGAGCGCCCGTTGAGTTGTACGACATGAATTGCATAAGCACTTCATGTGGCCTAACCACTGCCGACAAGTAACGCACGACTCGGGTTCGTCAAACACGTCTTGCGTGGCGAATAGAGGCCAACCACGAGCTCAAATCTGTTACCGATTGCCTGGATTATAACAAAGCCCCAAACACATTCCATATTAACTAGTAAACATGTATAGTAGCCAGAACAGAAATAACCAAATAATTCAAGCATATTTCCCAACATGTTATAAGATACAACATGAACAAGAATCCATACGCATGCATTTCAAAGTAAAGCGACTAAGTTAAACAACTTGCATTGAGGAAATCATAAACATCGCTAAGGTAGTTGAGAATCCTATCTCAACACCCAAGTAAAGCATTATTTACTACGTATATACTCATACAAGCATTTATACAAACACCTAGACTACACATATTAGCCTACAAATCATATGTTGGCTAAAACCTGTATTAGGGCGAATCCTTTCGCTAAACCGATCCTGCATCCATAACTCGTATGTATATACGACAAATACTCATGGCAATCACATTTACAAAATTTATACTTATACGGTATTTTCTACAAATACCTAAAATTCCATATACTTCGTATGTATTCGAAATGGAAAATGGACAACATGTTCTACATGTGAAATAGCATTCTCGTCAATAATCTACCATTAGCCGACATTGAAAGCTTTGAAAAATGACAACCTAAGAGTCTAAAATCCACACCTTACGCCGTAGAAGTGTAACAAACTCAACAAAGACTCTAAGTCTTCGTATACGTGGAATATCAACCTGTAATACAAGCTAGGTTAGATATCTAACTACTAGCATCAATGGAAACCCTAAAATAAGTTAGGGTTAGGTCTTTCTTACCTAAGAACGAAGTTAGAATCGTTGGAATGACGATTCGATAGTAGGAAAGAAGCACGTGGATTAGCAGAACAACTGTTAAGAAGAACCTCTCACTCTTCTCTCACTTTCTCTCTTTCTTCTTCTCTTTCTCTTCTCTTTTGCTAGGGTTTCTCTCAAATTCGTAGGTGAGGGAGAGAGAGGGTTTAAAGGCCTTATATAGGCTCTGTTTTGAGCTCAATAGCCCTAGAACCTAAAGTATACTTATTTTATAGCTAAAGTGTACCTGTTTCGACTCAACGGAGGACTTCCAGAGCCCCCCCTTGAGCCAAAGGTCGGACTTAAGCTCACTGACATTGGATGTAGGTTAAGCTAAGTTTTTGGTTTGATCGGATACCCAGATCGATTGTGATGAACCGGTTTCAATTTAACGGTCACGGGTACTCGATCAGGGCCACAAGTAGATGAACATGTGTGGGAAATGTTCCCTGATCTGAGGGTGTATTTGGGTCAGATTCTGACGGTCTGATTGCTTATATTTAGCCCACAAACATCAAGTCTCAGATTACTTAAATTTAATTTAATTTCTAAAGAAACCTAGGCTTTCTCACACTTCTCTCTCAGGGCTCAAGCGAATAGCCGTGGGACACTATCTGGATTTGACTTCCGAGATGGTTATCAAGCCCAGCAAGGCGGTCCTAATTCTATAACCTCGTATTATTCAGACTTTTGATGTGCGGTCCAGATCTGAAACAAAGTTTTGTGATGCTCTCGAGAAAAGCCGGGTAATACAATTGATCCTAGATTTTTGGGTAATGTAGGGTCGATGATTCTACAAGTTTTGGGTCTTGCAGATCATATTTAAAGTGATTGGTCCTAATTTCACAGGTACTCTAGTTGAACACTAGCTAATTCTCGCTTATTTTCTAAAGGATTTAGTCCTGTAAAATTTCTGTCTGCGGTGATACTCGGGCCTTTGGTAGTTTGTATAAAAGGTGGTTCAAATAATTACACTTAACTAAATCACGCCCTAATTACAACAGAAGAAGGTCCTAGGGTAGGAGAGGCTGGTGTTTCTAAATAACTTATTCGTCGATAATTTCATAAGGTTAATGGTCAAAAGCCCATTTTATTTATGTTTACAGTAATTTTGTGTTTGAGTATTGTTCTTCATCACCTAAACTCTAAGATTTGTGTCTAATGTGAAAATACTTAGAAAGATTT